>OY856314.1:15722702-18222702 GCA_963693445.1 Agonopterix heracliana | reverse complement strand
ACATGGAAATTGCTATTGTGTTGTTCAAAAGCTGGTGTATACTTTTATATTAGTGGTGTATAGTTTTAATTTTCTATAGCCATTCTGGGTAAGCTCGCTACATCTTCGACGCCATCTTTGTCAAGAGCAAACCCATTATATAGGGTCCAACTTAATATGCTGACACTTTTTTAAGAGGATGATCAGACCGACAAACTGAACAACTTTCTCTATGGGACCAACAACAAAATCGCGAAAGAAAAATTCATCTCTTCCATACAAAACTTCAAACCTACTCGAGCCAAATGTATGGGACGGCAGATTTTTTTTCGCGATTTCGATATTAGTCACATAGAGAAAGTTGTTCAGTTTGATGGTTTGATCATCCCCTTAAAAAAGTGTCAGCATACCTATTAAGAAGGAGCCCGGAGAAAAATTTTGTAATTTGGGTATGAAGAATAGGGATGAAACAAAATAACACAGTGTCGTAAATTAATTTCATTATAATTTATTTTTACAGAAAAGCGACAGTGGTCCGCAACAACAGAATTTTGACACTATAGTTAATTATTTAGTACGATTTACAAATTTCTTTTTATTTATGATCTATTAAAAGTATAATAATAAATTATTTAATTGAGATAACTTGTTCACCTTCATTTGAAAAACAATCTGGATAGGACAGAATGATAAACTTTCCTGAAAATGACAGAATATTGCCTTTGCTCTACATTTTGCCCCAGGGAACTTTAACTGTTCTCCAAATATTGCATAGCTTGTCAAAGTTTAACGCATTGTTTTCAAGTTAGTTTGTCATAGTAAAGTTTCATCCTTGACTGACAGATCGGTGACAGTGTCAGAGTATGCAAGAGCATGGGTGGTGCAAGTAAGACAGCTACTTACAGCAAAGTGCACAGGATGAACTGCGCGCGCAATTTGGTTGATTAATACATTTTATAGAATTTGTTTTATCTCTTATCGTAATAAAACAATTGCAAATCTATAACATAATATTACGAAATTTTCGGAAAAGTGGGTAGTTCTGTCCCACCCAGTATAAACATGTATACAATACAACCGTTTTGAATTTTGGAACAATCTACACTCGGAAGTTCAAGTACGTTTTATATGTAAATTAAAGTTACGTTTATGTAAATACGTACTCTTTCTTAAACTGCAGTTAAACCAAATAACTATTCATGTGTCACGATTCATTTTAAAAAAAATTTTATTGCAATAAATATTTTCTCAAACATTTTTCAAGCAGCAGCCCACTGATTTCTCTTGTTTTAATTGACAGCTATATTTCATTTAATAATATACTTAATGTTAACTATATGTCTAAAGTAATATTTACAAGCAAAAACTTTTGGAACTCAGTCTATAATTCATTAATACTCTCTTTAGTACAACTTTCGCCAAACATCTTTTCCGCTCTGAAACTACCCCTCAAAGATAGATGAGTATCTACTTAATAGGATGACATAATGACGTGTAGGTACAATGCGTCAGATTAGCATGAAACTGCAAAATGAAGCCTTGTTCAACGAACAACTACCTCACCAAAGTCAAATATCACTATAGGGTGAAATTGATATCATTAGCATCATTTTAAACTTAGAGTCTACCCATCAAACTGAACAACTTTTACTATGGGAGCGATCTGATCGTAGCAAAAAACAAATCTGCTGTTGCATACATAATATGAGTCGAGCAGGCATTGCAGTTTAGTATGGGACAGCAGATTTTTTTTGATCCGATTGTATTAATTCCATAGTAAAAGTTGTTCAGTTTGACGGATAGACTCTTAGTTTAAAAGGATGCTAATGATATCAATTTCCCCTGTATACAAGGTGTAAGGGTAAACAGTCGCATTAAGGGGCGATTGTACCCATGATATTGAACAACTTTCCATAATTCGCGAATTTTCTATAGTTCATTTTGAAGAGTTTTTCAGTGTTATGAGTACAATCACCCATTAAAGTACCTAATGCAACATAAGATTGAAAGTTGTTCGTTTTCCCCCCTCATACAACATTAAGACAAGCAAACGCCTTTCTGTTACCCTAATGTTGTATTTGTACCATATTTTGTTATGGGGTAGGTTTCACATTCGAATCTAAAAACTCTGTAACTAACAGATCAGGAGTGCGATTTTTGAATCTCATTTGGTGAGCTCAGCCGTTGAAAATGTTAAAATTACTATGGAGATACACATCTTTCTACTGCTGATTTGACTTTCAAAAATCATACTCAAGGAGTGTGATTTTTTAATGTCAAATCAACAGTAGAAAGATGCGTATCTCAATAGTAATTTTGACATATTCAACTGCTGAGCTCACCGAATGACTTTCAAAAATCGCACTCCTGATCTGTACAGGAAAACTGATTTACATTTGCCTCCTTTATTTCCATGGGAATAAGATTCAGTAGTTTTAATCAATCTACATTGCTGGCTGTAACAACAGCACTGTACTATCATCAAGCACTACTAAGTCAAAGATGGACAGAAGCTATTCAAAACTGCGGAATAGGTATTCAACTTTCAGAGCGCCCTCATGTTTAACGACTGTACACTTGTTTGTATCTACAATTTATTTCACTACTTAAATATTATTATAATACTAGTTTTAACATTAAACTTAGTGACTATAAGATATGTTGTTCAATAATATAAAACATAAAGTAAGCCTGATAAATATACATTAAAAAAAAACAGAAGTGGTAAGAACTTAACTTTAAATAGTATTTTTACAGTACCTTTTAGATTCGGCAGGCCTTCGAAACAGACGCTGTTACATCTACTTAGATGATGATGATAATGAATATTTTAGAAGATAACCCACAGACGACACGGAAAACATTGTGAGGAAACCCGCATGCATCAATTTCGAGGCATGTATTGTACCCACTGTCCATTACAAGGGGCGACAGGCTGACCTACGTCACACTGCACTGGAGTTTGGACTGAAACGTGGATGTTCTGAGGTTTCAGAATATCTCTGACTACCCCCTCGGGGAATATAGTCGTGAGCATTATGCTTATGCTTATAACCCACAGACAAACGGAACAGAAACAGAAAGAAACTTGCGCTGTAAACTAATATCTTGACTAGTTATTTTATTACATTTGTAATGCAAATGCATCTCAAAGCTATCTTCTTATAAATAACTTCTTCAACAACTGCCTTGACTAGAATAAACAAAGCCTGCATAATATTTTCCTATAAATCATAATTGACTAATATTTTATGAGGCTGATTCAAAAATAACCATTAATAATTTTTCCTAATCAAACTATGTTCTTATAGTTACCTACTCATATACTCAACAGCGGTAGCGAATTACTATAATTAATGTTTTATTAAATTAAAATTCACCTAGTTCTAGTGGAAGTAGAAATAATCCACAAGAAAAATATAATTCATACTTTACTTTAGTTTTAATAACTACAAAATACATTATCTTCTTTGAAATCATTTGTGATTAAATTATGAAATTCAAAGAATTTATATTTTTCAGCGTCGAGATTCAATTACGAATGAAAATTCTAAAATACCTATTCAATGTTCACCGCTATTTTTAATTATTAGAAGAAAATGAAGGAACAGGGGTCGAAAAAAGAGACAAAGAATCATGCCGAAAATTCTATGAAAGTTAGGCTGAACTTGCGTCTGGTCAAATTGTCACCTAAAGATAGGACATGTAATAAGCCTTATTTTAACAATAAAATCGGTAAATAATTGATGGGTAATATTTAAAAAATTCTAAGTTAAAAAATAGATATGTTATTCAAACAAAAGCATTAATTCCATACAAAAATACTATAAAATTGAATTTTATTTTAAAACCCCTCATTCCCATAGGGCCAAATATACCTACATTCAATGGGATTCATAACTCAGACCAAATATTTTTTTAAATAAATGATGATGAAGCATTGATGACGCATCTTTAGCCTGGTTTTGGGCAGAATTCTTTCTGCACCTCTCATAAAAAGTGCGATTCTGTGTGCGATTCAGTCAAGCTATTTTCTATGGGTGGTTCAAAAAATTTTCTCGTTTTTTGACCCAAGTTCCTTAGGGGAAGTTGTTGCAATAAAGAACGTTGATTTTGACTTTTAGTTTCATTTTTCTCGTAATAAAAAAATAGGGGTGTACCTATAAGTAAAACGTTTTTCAAAAATCAATCAACCGTATTTTGATCAGTTATTCATTTGTTATCACGTTTCTTCACATGTTACGTAAGCACATACATAATAAGCTGCCGTAGTATTCATTCTTTCTCTGGGTCTTGAAACCCTTTCTGTTTGTTCATTACGCAACTGCCCTAGAGTAAAACAATGTTCGGTTATATTCTTTCCACCAAAAGGCAGGCATTCCAAAACATGTTAAAAGCGAAGCATATTCGATTTAGTTACAATTCAGTCTCCCGTACTATTAACATCAAAGCAAAACTCCCTCACTATCTCCAGCAATTATTTATAAGACATAGGTATCTAATTAATATTTTTATACAGAAAACCTCAAAGAGAAAACCAAGTTATCTTGATTAAAATGATAAATGAGAACAAAATACCGAAACAGAATTGGTCCCTAGGTACTGCAGAGTTGTAGTAGTCTTGTAACCTGAAATCTAAAAAAAAATAGTCTAATTAGCTTTTAAATACATTTTTTTTGTTAAAAGTATCCTCCGAGCGTTCCTTTTGTTCGTTTGTTTAGTTTTTATTTCGTTTCAAAGATAACATAAAGAGATTTGTTGTAACATTTTTCCAGTTAATTAGTTATTCGATAACAATACTTGTTTGAAAGATTTCTTCTTGCTATACAAGAAGAATATTAAAATTTGAATGAATGGATATTATTTTATCGCCGGAGGAATCTTGCGGATTAGCGATATCTAATATTAAATTACTGGAAAAAGTTGTCTTTTGTTTGCTTTTAACATTTACTAAAAAAACTTTGCTGTAAAAAGAATAATACATACCCTGAGTACCGAATGGTGTACTTTCAGATGACCTTTCGGCTACGATGTTCAATCTTTGGACTGCTATATAGTGGAAGAAAACAATATTTTAGAACAAACCTATGTAATATATTCACAAATGGACATTCACTTTTAAATTTGCTTACCATTTTTATTTTCCGGTGCCGGAGGTGGCATGGCTAGGGCAGGAAAAGCATTTTATTGATAAAATTGTTAAGTATGTTCATTTCTGCTAAACAGAATGTAACAAAAGAGGGCAGTTTATTTAACGGGATGGTTTAGTTAGACCACCAAACTGAAAAACTTTCAATATTGGGCCAACATCCAAATAAAATTTAAAATATCAGCAGTCAAGGAGTCAAGTCGGTACCTTAGTTTTGTATGAATTGGTTATTTTATTTCTATGTTTGTTCTGTTTTCTTTTTTGTTTCACTATGTATGCATAACATGTAAACTTAAATACTTAAGAGATTTCAGTTCATCAAACTGAACAAGTTTTACGATGGGACCAATATTTAAATAGCAAAAAAATTGGTTGTCCATAGAAAATATCAATAGCTACTCAACCCAAATAAACGTATGTATAATTTCAAAGACTGCTTAAATATTTACTGTCTGTTCGATAGGCAAATATAAGAGGAGATACGTACAGAGTACCTTCATTATTTACCCACTGTTTTGTTTTTATATTAAACTAGTGTTTACCTGCAACTTCGTCCGCAGAAATAATATACCAGATTTTAAGGCAGATTATAAGCTATCAAACAAAATAAGTTTTATCAAAATCGGTTCAGTAGTTTTTGCGTGATACGCGAACAAACAGTCAGATAAAATTTCTAAAAAAGGATGATTTCGAGTCAGGGATACCTACCTAAAAACCATATCGTAATCTTTTTTTTGTAAATATCTTCAATGTACAGACACACTTCAGTTACAGTTTTATAATAGTTTAGATAAGACAAAGAATAAAAAAATACTACACTTACTAAAAATAGATAAAGATCCACCAATGATTTGGTAAGAAAATAACATTGCATTTACGATGAATTTTCAGAGTTCCGTAGTCAGACAAGGGCCCAAATAAGACCTGTAAAAGATCGTCCAATCCTTCCGTCCCAGTCTTTGTGTAAACTTCATCATCATTCGCTGCTGAATGAATGAATGAAATATACTTTGAATATAGGCCTCTCCCAAGGTACGCCACAAAACTATCCTCGGCTCTCCAGTCGCTCCCCGCTACCTCTCTTAACTCTTTTAACGGGCCTCAGGGTGCACACACTACAGCCACATGAATAAATATCCCACCGAGAGAAAACTTTGACACAATCGCGCTAGTTCTATGTGTGGGAGACATTAGGCGAGCGCTTCACGTGATCATTTTATGCGCTCGCTCGTAAAAGCCTTGTCTATACCTAAGGGGCCACGAGTCCTACGTCACCCATAGATTGTCAACTAGCGTGATTTTGTCGAACCCTTTTCTCTGTGGGTTATTTACTCACGTGTTACAGTTTCCAATTCGTGGCGTCCACCACTTCCGTAACGTAAAAAACTTACGATATAATTTGATGTTCCCCTCGGTGTCTCCCAATGAGTTCTTGGAGACACACTTGTAGGCGCCGTAGTCTGAGCTGGTGACCCTTCTGATTGGAAGGCGAAGCACTGAGCGGTATGATCCGTCTATCTTCAACGGCTCCAGACCTCCTCCTGGTTTTGGCAGAATAATAATTAAAGTTTATTTATCTTTACTAAGCAAAGTTCATTTATCTTCACAACGTATACAATATAGTTTATATTGTACAATATAGTTACACAATACAATATAGTTTATATTGTATTGTGTTTATTTACATAATTTAGTTCTGGTGAAAACTGAAATCTGGGCTAGAAAATATCCCACCAGAATATTTATGTATGTCACCAGGACACCGTCAAATATACTCGAGATTAGCCCCATTACTACGCAGTCTAATTATTGATAATGCAATTATACATACACACATAAGCTAACGACCAAAATCCCATTTGGAGTAATCAGAAACTTTACTACAACCGCCAACTATATTCTTTACACATGTAGTTGTAGTCACGCTCACTTTTAGCATATTATAGGTTTCAGAATGAAATGGCATGTCAATTGATATAAAAGGAAGCTAGCCTTTCACCAATAAAACACCTTATCCCTTGGTCACCTCGTACGAGACCCACAGGAAGAAATGGGGTAGTCCATTCTAAACCAAAACCACACGGCTCGCACATAGGTATCTAGTTTAAAAAGTTTCACAGTACCCTACCAGCACGGCTAGCATGCCACCCACGACAAAGGGTTTAGACGAGAAAAACGTCATGCGCGCTCTTTCTGACATACGTAAAATAATAAGATGGAGGCACTTCTCGATTTTGATCGTTTTCTCGTGGGTGGCATGCGAGGCCTACAGAGTATGGTATCTTAGTCGGTATGTAGCTTCAATGCTGTGCAATATGAATGCAAATATACATTTATTTAATTGAATCAGGCGTTACTTTGAGGAAATCCATGAATAACAGGTAGACCTCTGCTTCTAAATACCTATATAGTAGACAAAGTTGTATTAAGTTATGCAATACAACCTGCCCACCAAATAATTTCTACGCAAATAAATATAGATAAGTAAGTGAAAAAATTTCATAACATGAAGTTGTGCTCGGGAAAACCTTCGATCAAAATAAAATGAATGGATAGGCCTTAAGCGAACATTTCAAACCAGAAAAATGAGGCAAAACAAATGAAATTTTTACTTGTCACTTGTATGAAAGTGCCCTAGATTTGACAGATAATGGCGCTAGTTTGTATGTACCAAGTGCACCAGTAGTTTGCTTCAACTTACCGCGCTTTAGGCCTATCCATTCATTTTATTTTGATCGAAGGGGAAAACAGATTTTTGTTTTTAAATTTTATCGTCTTTAAGGTTTTGTCTTTGGAGCAATCGCCATTTATTTTGTACCTTTCTTTCTCATACCTTTTAGGCGATAACATCTCCTAATTTAAATTGTGCCAATATAGGTTTTTTCCGTTCTTAGAGGCTTTCTGTACAAAGGCTATTTAATACGCTTTCAGGGTCGCTTTGGCAACGCGGTACTTTGTTGTGAGGAAACAGCAGGGCCCCATTTAATAAACATGACAATTGTAATTTACAATGACAATTCAGGCTGAGAATGTTATGAGAATTCAATTATTGCTGAGAATGCTATCTACTGCATGTTTATCGTCCTCATACACAACAATGTACCCTGAATTGTCATTGTAAATTACAATTGTCACTTTTATTAAATAGGGCCCTGGAGTGCGATTTATGAATCTCATTCGGTGAGCTCTACTGTTGAAAATGTGAAAATAACTATGGAGATATGCATCTTTCTACTGCTGATTTAACTTTCAAAAATCATACTTTAGGAGTGAGATTTTTGAGAGTCAAATCAGCAGCAGAAAGATGCGTATCTCCATAGTAATTTTGACATTTACAACTGCTGAGCTCATCGAATGAGATTCAAAAATAGCACTAAAGGTCTTACAGGAAAGAAATACAACTACAATGTCAACTTTGTAGCAAATGATCTGTCATGTGCTTGATCGTTCAATATCAATAACACGTCCAATCTCTAACAATGTTAGTTTTTAAATTTCAATTACAAACTAATCTTCCTCCATTGTTAGACAACGCCCGCAGACTTGACAAGGAATACAATGCACTGATGGAATCACTAAACAGTATGCATAAAGCATAAATTGAAGCATCTCACTACATAAACAATGGCTGCCAATCTATTCTTTTGTTTACTAGCAATATTTGCTTTACTAGATTCGTGAAATACTTTTATCAAAAATATTAATATTACTTTCCTTTTGGAACCAAGTTTCATATTACATAACTATGCGAAAATTCCTGTAGCCATCTTTTGTAGTCTCTAGGAAAACTGGCTGTCACAGAGAGTTAGAAACAATAGGGTATTTTCTCCCCTCCGGACGGAAAGCGTCAATTGTCGTCCCGCTGCGCTAAACAAAGTTGCCGCTTTCCACCTCTGTCGAGGAGAAAAATAGTATACTAACCTCGGACAGTAAATAAGAAAGCCTCAGATCACGTTTGTTCACCTCGGTCAACAACTACAAGAGATCTGAAACCTTTCTTACTTTCCTGTCCTCTGTGTGTAATCTACTGTTGTAAAATTAAATACCTATCTTAAAGGGTACTTCAGACCATCAAACTAAATAATTGTCACTATCGAGTCAGCATATCGAAACCATTTCCATAGAAAACGTCAACAGCTACCCGACTGAAATGTATGGAACAGCTGATTCTTTTTAGCTATCTCATAATTGGTCCCATAGTAAAAGTTGTTCAGTTCAATAGTCTGAAGAACCCTCTAAAGTCGAAGGTGTGTAACGCGTTTAAGTTTACATCCTGTACAAGGATTCCAAATTTTTGAAGGAGTGTTTTGAAATTCTGATCCGCAAACTTTTTATGTGACGGAAGTTCGAAATTTAAATCGGGAGTGCCCTTGGAGTGACGTATGCCGTAAAAGTTGTTCAGTTGGATGGGTAGAATATGTGGTTTAAAGGTTGGTTTTTCCTTACACCCTGTATAGTGGTTGCGCTCAGGCAGCGGTCGCGGCGAGTCTATGCTCGCGTGGTGTGCTGGGAGGGCACCGGCAAAGTCGGTATCTCGCGCGCAGGTAAGTCGGTACCTACCGGCGCGTACTGGGACACGCTCCCCCCGGACCCCGCTCACCGCGCACGATTGACCTGTCACGTTAACCTAACTTAACCGCCGAGAGTAACTACTATTTTATTTACACTATGGCATGGCATTACAGTCAAAACCATTACTATCACAACGAAAAGTCCTTCAAAAGACTTAAAAATTACCTGCAACCTTTTCTACGTAAGCACTCTATACATACAGAAGTAAATATGCCTTTGGGGACAGGAGAACAAGGAAAAGACAAATAAAAGAGATAAGAGAGTCGCCGCTGTTTCGTTTCGCGCAATTTTTTAATTTATTTTTGTTTCCCGCGGCTCTTGTATTTACAGCAAGCGTATATTTGTCCAACAAATCAAGATGTGCACTAATGTTGTGACTGCTTGAATAAACCGATACTTTTGTATTCAGTTTTAATAGTCTTAGGTAAATTTGTGTATTGTAAAAGTGCAATAAACCTTTGAAATACGAATACCTTTTATCGACTCTGGGTCCTTGGGCCCCAGGGGCTAAAGTGTTCATAGCAGACCTATTGGGGCGCCTCAACGAGACTCTGGTGATCACAGAGCTGGCAGCTTCCTGGCACAAAGAATCAGCCTCACCATCCGGAGGGGGAATGCTGCCAGCCTGTTTGGCACCATGTCTTGCGGCGACACTCTTGAATGCGTGTATTATTTGTAATTTTTGTGTTTTGTATTATTTTGTTTTAATTATATTTAAGTTTTAGGTTATTTTAGTTTTAGGATATTTTAGTTTTAGTTTATTTTAGTTTTAGGATTTCATGTTAATTGATAGTTTTTATTATAAATTGTATTTACCTTTGAAATGCCTTTTACAGTTCAATCGCACCCTCATCACAAAATTGTAGACTTCGCAATCAAGAAAACTTTAAAAAAAAACGTGCTTCACTAACAAAACAAATGATGCAACTTTATTATTTCTAAGAGTGCTGTTTTAAATTTATGTCTCCCAAAAATATTAATGTAAATACACACACACACTATATGGTCCTTATTATGCTAACGGATTTTAGGAAGATGATCGGACCATCAAACTGAACAACTTTCTCCATGGGACCAATGTCGGAATTGCGATAAAAATCTGTTGTTCCATACAAAAATGCAAACCTGCTAGACCCAAATGTATGGGACTGCCGATTTTTGGACCTATAGAGAAAGTTGGTCAGTTTTGTGGTCTGATTATCATTCATTCATCTCAGGCGATGGGCGTCCACTGATTGAAGATCGGCCTCCCCCAAAGATCGCCACAACGACCGGTCCTGCGCTGCCCTCATCCAACGGGTGCCGCCTTCACCAGGTCGTCGGTCCACCTTGGGCCCTATGATTCAGTCATCATAGTCCACGGTCACGTATGGTCTGATCATCCTCTTAAAAAACCGTAAGCAAATTAAGAAGGATCCTGTATACAGGGTGTTAGGGTAAACAGTTGCAATACTTTAAGGGGTGATTGTTCCCATGATACTGAGCAACTTTCCCAATGAATTTTATTTGATACATCCACTTCTTAAAGTAGTGCAACAGTTTACCTTAACAGCCTGTATAAAATAAGCTATACAATTATAATATAAACACGTCCAATTTAAATAGAAAGAGATACACTATAAATACAACGCGTATACTAAAAACTGCAACTACTAACCAATAGGAACAATCTCCCCGCTCTCCCGGCTCCAGTAGCTGACCGGCTTGGGGTACGCCTCCGTCTCACACTCCAGCACTAAGTCGGAGCCCAGCACTGCTCCTACAAGCTGGTTCCTTATTGTGATCACCGGCGGGACTGCAAGATAAAGTTAGTTAGAGCCCCCTTACCCATAACACGGTTGGCAACGAAAGTTTATTTTACACTTGCATATGAATTTCCTAGAAACCCTTAAGGTTCTAAGAACCTCTTCACACGTTCCGACTACTAGTAGCGAATGTATGGGTCTGTGGAGTAAACTCTTTTACTTTTGAACTTTTATAAATATCATGATACTAATTATAGTAATATGTGGTAATTACAGAGAAATTAAACAAATATACAATACTTTTACTTACTATACAAAAATTAAGATGAACTAACTATGGTTCAATAGTGCCCACAACGCCGGCAGTATTACCCCTTTAAATCGCTAAGGAGATCCTCTGGACCAGGAATGCGCCTGAGCGAGGGTGTATTTTGATCTATGGAGATGATAGCTTATAGCGCGCAAAAAACTAGCAGGTACAGTTATAAAAAAGGCATATCAAGTACTCACATTCCACAGTAAGCATGATCCTTTTGCTGACAGTTGGTGGAACTCCATTGGACGCTATGCACAGGTAAGCGCCCGCATGTTGTCTGCTCACCCTACTTATGTTTAACACTGGGCCTTCTAGTGACGTCACTGTGGACAAAACATTCGTCTAAATATAGATAGATGGATATAAATCGAGAAAATTCATCGAATTTGTGCTTTACGAGTTTTTTACATGATTTTGATTATAGATAGGTACCTTGAATTCCATCAGAAAGCGTGATAGGCTTGGAATGTTCCCTTCGCCACGTGACCTGTGGTTGAGGTGAGCCGCTCGTCGCGCATGTCAGGCTTACTGGAGTACCTTCTCTTAACGTCTGGTCTGTACTGGTACCTCGGTCCACGATGTCAGGGGGCACTGGTAGAAGAAGTTATTGGAACTATGTAAAGGGCCAAATCCCGATGACAAGCAATCCAAGTAATACATCATTGTTCGTGGAAAACAGACCGCATATAACTCTATTATAGGGTTTTTTAAGGAGATGGTTAGACCATTAAACTGAACAACTTTTATATGAGTCCAACGTAAAACGCAAAAAAATATATATCAGGTGTTCCAGCATTTTTTCGCGATTTCGGTTTTTGTCCCTTAGAGAAAGTTGTTCAGTTTGGTGGTCTGATTATCTTCTTGAAAAACTACCATCGCATCACTCCGAAAAGTTTTTAGCCCACTGAAAAAAAACTATCGATTTGATACATATCAAGTAGTTTTATTTATTCAACGTCTGTCCGTCATTTGTGATGTAATTCTAATTCATAATTGAAACCTTTAGCTACAGAAAAGGATACAAAATCGCATCCCAAATGTGTTGGGTACTACTTCGGGTATTATACCACAGAGGATTATATTGTACAATATAACCCTCTGTGATTATACTAGCCAAACACGCCGTTCGTCAAATTGAAAAGCTCTCAAAAATAACGAAGAGCTACACGGAGAAAAATATCTTGTAGTAAAAGTGACAACGATTTATTGTAGCAGACTTTACTAGAAAATAGTAGGTATACTTTGTAAGATTTTTAGTCATAAATCTAATTCTGTTAGATAATTCAATACAAATCTACTTATAACTAAAATTACCTATTAAAGTTTAATAAAATAAATTAAATCGTTGTCATATATAATATACTATAAACAGTACATATGCTAAAAATAAAAACTACTACTAATATTTAATTGAGCAAACTTTAGATATTTTTTTCCGTGTACTTAGAACCAATGCAGTCAACAAACAAACAACTCACCAACAACATCCAAATATCCAAGCTGACTCTTCATCGGGTCAGTATTAATCTGGCACATGTACCAGCCTCTGTCAGTCTCTCGCAGCTCCCTGATGTGAAGGAACCAGGTCCGGTGGTCACTATGAGTGACTCCAACTCTTCGGCTCCGGGATATCACGTGCGTGTGGATGGTTAGGATGGTCTGGGTATCCACTCGAAGCCACGCGACCTGTGACAAATAGAACCTACTGATAAACCTTTGTGGGGACTTGCCATAATTATAATATGTCAACGCTCACAAGCTATAGCAAAGAAGCTAACAGATGGCGATACCGTCGCTCTCGGAAATATGCTCCATACAAAGACAATGTTCACCGTAAGTACGTAACTCGTAACCTACTACAAATAAGGTTCACAATCGAATGCGAGACATAAATCGCGCGAGAGAAATAATCACAGAGATTCGATATTATATACAAGAGGTACAACTAAGAACTGTTGTACCACGGCCGGTCCCCAGGCTTCACACTTAGTCTGGTGGAAGATCTTCCCTTTTCAATGGAGGAACATTCCCAAGTAGCACCTCCATACCTTATACCGGTTGAGAAGTTTTCAAGGTGAGCAAAAAGGGCCGACAGTTTGCCCTTGGTGTGTAATATACCTAATAAATAATAGAACAAACTAAAATAGCCCATTTCCAGATCCAGGAGAATTGAAATGGACGTTAACAGAATGCGACGCCATTGATTTTGTGTTATAAATGAAACTGAATACGGACGGAAGGTTTCCTGCAGTTAATTTATTAAAATGATGGAGCTATTCACTAAGTGTATTGTCAACATTTTGATGAATCTGCCTTTCTATTCAGGATAGAATTTGGTTTCGGTTCATAATAATACGGATAAAAGACATTCTTTTTGGTTCAAAACGTGAAACCAAAAAAAATTGCGACATTCTTTTATCCGACTTATCAGTTATAACTTGTCCTCTAAGCATTTTATTATTTAGGCACCAAAGCTGTATCCTTGGTTTTATTTGGGTTCGAAAAAAACGTATTTTTCAAACATTATCGATTTAATTATCTTATTGGGGGAAACCCGGTGACTCCTGACGGACAACGGCCCGCGGAAACCATGACAGATAGGGGGTACCGTATAGACCTTGAACAAATGTTAAGTCCTATGACAAATAAGCAAAAAACTGAAAAGTCACCTTTAGACCACTCCCCCCCCCCCCCCCCAAACACATTTGGCAAAATGTTACCCAAAATACCGCTAGAATTATTAAAAATCAGACTTTACATATATTTTTGATGTAATGAAACATACAGCTACAGCTTTTAAGGCCTCCGCACATTGCAGCGATATTATCGAGCGATATTATCAACAGCGATATCGCGACACCTTACACACTGCAGCGATTCCGCGATTCGCGTCATGCACGCATGCGCCCCACCACTGAATGTAATCGAAAGAGTTGCGATAATATCGCGGCAATGTGTGGGATCGAGCGCGTCCCCATACAAAATGTACTGGAAACAATTATCGCAAAATCAAAGCGATATTATCGCTCGATAAAATCGCTGCAATGAGCGGAGGCCTTTATTAATAAATGCTTAGGTGGGCAAGTTCCAGCAGAATATAGCAAGAGTTTTTGTTGGCTGGCACTTTCACATTTGGACCAAAAATGTACGAAACGCGGATGATGTCCATAAGTCCCTGGGTCACAAATTTCAGCAGTTATACAGCAGTTATGCAGTTATAACATAACATAAAACAAACATGCTTATAACAAATTTCCTTGTTTTCAAAGAAGTCGAGCGAAAAGTACCTATATATATATTATACAAAAATATTCCGAATGATTCTCTAACACTTTAGAATGTAAAGTACTTAAGTTCACTTCGTTCAAGATCTAGTTTAAAGTGTTCAATGTATGTTTTCCTCACAATAAAGAGCTTGTCGAAGTTTGTGGAAGCAGTTTATAAAGAATATTAAGTACCACAGAACTCAAAAAATCGACTTCAAACCCTAAAAATCGACTTCAAACCCAATTTTTTTTATAGAATAACACCAACGTTTTAAAAGACGAGACGTTAGCTGTATTATTATTTTCTAGTGTTTATTAGTTTTGAAGTCGGTTAAGGTTGTTGTAAGTAAACATTGTTTTTTTAGTTCACAAACATTGATTCATTGATTGATTTTTGTACACATGTACAACTGAAATCAATGCCTGTGATATAAAATAAAAAAGCACAGCCCAGCCTAGCCTAGCAAATCATCAGCGATTGAAGGAATTGCTTCGTATCGATGTACTTCCTACATGAGGATTTGCTATGTATGTTTCAACTTTTGAGGAGTACCATTGTTAATATCTAAAAAGTGGAATCAACTCGGGAGTAACTAACTCCTTTAAAACAGAAAAAAAATCATTCAAATCGATCAAGAATGCTTAACCTGTAACATAAATTTAAATAACAATATAGGCTAATCAAGTCTTCTTTCTTTTTAATTTGTTGGTCTAATGCACCGCAAAAATATGAAAACCAAGATTATCTGAAAATAAGAATTCTCTGAAAATGTTTTACCGATTGAAAAAAGTTATATCATTGAATTGACAACTGTATTTCAATTTCTCAACAATTGATTTTGGGGTTCAAATTACACAGGCAAGCGGTCATTGTGACTTTTCTACACTTTATGCAATATTCTGTGGCAAGTCTATTGCACTTTCAGTAGTCGATGATATCAACTTTATATCTTGCCACGTTTTATTTGCCAGCGAAGAAAGGAAATACTGCACTATGTAAAAACAAACTGCTAGGTATGTAAAACAGACAACCATCCTGGCAGCTTTAACGAATAGATGGAAGTATAGAATCTATACTGATTAGTAACTGATCCTCGTAATGAATATCCCCGATTATTGAAGCCAGTGTGACCAACAGTTTCTAGTAACTAATTGTCTAAATACGTGGGAGTATCATGCTGGTACCTACTCGATGACGTAGGGTTCCCAACGGTGACCTCTCCGTCTAGATAACCTTTTTAAATACGATTCACCCACCTTATAAGTAGAGAGGTTATGTACAGTGCAGGCCAGGATCGCTTCTCTGCCAAGAGGAGCTGTGACGTTTGCTATAGGCCCAGTGAACCCAGGCTCATCTGTGAACAATGAAAACATTTAGAAGTTTATAAAATACTAGTGTTTACCCGCGACTTTGTCCGCACAAATTATATACCAAATTTTAAGTCAGATCATAAGCTATCAAACAAAAAAAGTTTCATCAAAATCGGTTCAGTAGTTTTTGCGTGATGCGCGAACAAACAAACAAACAAATAAATAAACAAACAAACACACAAACAAACAGACAAACAACAGACAAAATTTCTAAAAAAGGTTGATTTCGAGTCAGGGATACCTAAAAACCATATTTATCTTTTTTTTGTAAATATCTTCAATCTACAGACACACTTCAGTTACAGTTTTAAGTAGTTTAGATTCGTGTAATAAATAGTTAAGTATTTAAATGACTCTTCTTTATTTAAGATTTATGCTATAATAAAGTAACATAGCAAAATGTTTTACAAAATTATGTTTTATTCTTCTTCTTCTTATCGTGTCGGCAATCCCTGGGCCCTGGTTTCAGATAGGCCAGCTTATTTTTAAAGATGTTTCTTCCAGCAGACCCATAAGAAAGTATAGCTCATCTTTATTCGCATAGAATCGACAAAAACAGTTTAAACAGCTGGTGTTTTCTTTTCTTAAATCAAGTAGGTACCTACAAGTTAAATAGGTACAGATTTTTCGTTTACTGAGAAATTCTCTCAAATGTCTAGATCTCGTATTTGTGTAATGTTTTGTATTCTAAGAAAAAAGATCTAACGTGATCGCAGCCTAGGCTGCTTTAGTTGGTTTTCGGAAACGCTTCCTTTGATGATTGGTCCGATCGATAGAGTAAAACCTCCAAGGACTTAAACTAAATATTCAATAATCAATTTAATTGTATGATTTGCCGCAAGCTACCGTGCCGGTTGCAGTGCCGCGTCTCGAGATATTATAGGCAAGGCGGATTTCACACGATGATAGATGTCGTTGCGGCGTGCGTTAGTACGAATTTTACAAAGAGTTGCATGATACTGCATACATAGAATCACACACAGGTAACACATTGACGCGCGTCAATGCAGCATGCATGCGGCAGCTGGACTGTCATACATCAGTACGGCAACGTGCGTCGCATTAAAGCACACAGTAGTGAGTAGACGCAGTAACGTGCGGCTTTTTGTGAGGGAAGGACGCAATAGGGTAATTCTAGTTGACAGGCATTGATGCCGCGTCTCGTCGCACTGACGCACACCGCTTCGACAGCGCATTGACACAGCCGCACGTCGCAACGACATCCGTTATCGTGTGACATCCGCCTAAGAAAAAATTGTACCATCCGTAGCCGTGCGGGCCGAGGTGCGTGTGAATTAAATTCCAGACTATTTTCCCGTTGTCACGTGGGCGAGATCCCACCAATCGCTGTGGGCGTTAGAATTTTCCACATAAACAACTGTTTTTTTTTTCCTAAGTATAACCTTTGCATCCCACTGGCAAACGTAAACCTCTATCCTATTTCAAACAAAAACAAGATTTACTTTCTTTTTGTATTGATACCCGAAACCTGTGCTAAACATTTCTATTTTATTTTACTGTACCTTTCATAAACAACTTATAGGGAAAATTTTATTTAAGGTGGTTGCAGAGTTGTTAATTTCATACAAAACTTTGTAGTAGAACACTCGTAGACGGCGTTAATAAAAGTAATGTTTTATGTATGGAAAAATAGCTTAGAAAATTTAGATTGCTCGTATCAAATAATAGGTATTTACAATTTATAATATTATTACGAAGATATCAATCTTTAAAATTATTCGTACAAAATTTCAAAGCCTTCTTTCTGCCTCCAAAATTTCATATCTTCGTAATAATATTATAAATTGTAAAAATTATTTAATACGCACGATCTAGATTTCCTAAGCTATTTTTCCATTTATAAATCATTACGTTTATTAATACCTTCTACGAGTGTTCTACGACAAAGTTTTGTATGGAATTAACAACTCTGCAACCACCTTAAGACCTACATTTAAACCAAATTCCTTGACCTCCTAAACTATTTTTCTCACTAAAATAATCTCAAGAAGCAATTAAATGTAATGCTTTAGAAACTTAATGAGCAAAACTGTAGGTGTTTAGCCAAACTAGCCTTTACGTACATTGTTTTGATTAAATTAGTTCTTCGGCACGCGACACACGAAAATGAAGGGTGGATTCAGGTCAGATTTGTAGTGCTCGCGTTGAAACGCAGCACTCAGTTGCAGAAAGGCTCATTAAAGTTAATCCTCCATTAAATCTCTTGCAGTCACCACAGATTACTACTTATACAAGGTGTTACAAAAATACAAATAAACATTTAAGGTGGTTTAGACCATCAAACTGAACAACTTTCACTATGGGACCAATATCGAAATCACGAAAAAAAAAATGATGGTCTATACTCTACAAATCGACTAGAGCTAAAATATGTATGGGATATCAGATTTTTTTTTTCGCGATTTCGATGTTCCATTCCCATAAAGAAAGTTGTTCAGTTTGACGGTCTAAACAAGAGTTTTAAAAATTTATTTTTACTTATGAAACACCCTGTATACTACTGCAACTTTTTGTCTTGTTGACGTATTAAAAATTAGCAAGCGAATTAATGGAGGATTAAATTAATGACCGTTTCTGCAACTGAGTGTGAATATGCCATTTTGAAAATGTGTTTTTTTTACAAATGGATTTACGTACTATGTATAAAACTATCTGAATTGAGGAACATTTTTAAATATTAGGAAAATACAGGGTGTAAATTTAAATACGTTACAATGTGGTTACAATGTAACGTTTTTTAGTTTTTTTTAATGTTAAATTAAACAGTGTGCTTCACTGTCAGGCCATCAAACTGTTCAACTTTCGAACTATGAAACCAACCTCGAAATAGCGAAAAAAACCAGCTATCCCATACATTTTCAGCTGAGTAGCAATTGACGTTTTCTATGGAACAGCTGTTTTTTCCGCGATTTCGATGTTGGCTCCATAGTGAACGCTGTTCAGGTTTATTGTGTGAAGCACCCCCTTTGGTATTAAACGCACTTAATTTTACACCCTGTATATTATTATTATTAATAGATGTCCACAAATTATTTTGGTAATATTGTATCGTGTACACTTTACTTACAGTAACTATAATTGATACACAAAATAAACTCTTGAAAATATCTCTGGTGTAAAATGAATGAGTATGTTGTCATTTTGGGTTAGCCGAACTAATATTACGACACTTTCCAAATTTCTAGGGGTGGTTCATACTGGGATAGTATGGGAGGGACGGTTTAGAATAGACCACCCCATTACTTCCCCCGGATGCCGAAAGAGACAATAGGCTTTGCTTTGGTTTTCTTTTCCTATCAAATATTTGTGAGTGAAAAATTACAAAATATTTCGAAACTCTACAACAACTTCTCAGCCTACGAATAGTTCTCAGCGTCCAAATGGACGCAATAAAATTATCACATTGTATGCATACCGACTGCTCTCAAACGGTAAAGGAAAGCATCGTGAGGAAACCTGCATACGCTGAAGAAAAAATTCCGATGCGTATATATGTGAAGTCTACGTCTACCAATCCGCATTGGGCACGCGTGGTGGACTAGCGCCCATACACCCTCCCTGAGGGTAGCCTGTGCCCTGCAGTGGAACGTATACAGGTTGTAACAAAAACACGGATTGATCACTGAACAACTTTCACTATGGAACCAACTTAGAAATTGGGGAAAAAAATCAGTTGTCCATACATTTTTGTGTCGAGTCGGTTGTGTAGTTTTGTATGAAAAAACAGTTTTTTTTTCGCGATTTCAATGTTGGCTCCATAGTAAAAGTTGTTCAGCTTCATGGTCTGAAGCACCCCTTTAAGACTTACTAGGGTGTTTTGTTACACCCTGTATAGGCTGTGATGATGATGATGATGCGCATGTCTTAGTTATTTTGAACCTGCGTGACCTGCGACCCTTGGCTTTTTAGTAAGTACTATTTTCTACCAAGCTAGGCTATCCGGCCTAATAACTAATTGGATTGCAGTATACTAACAAAATAGCCTAAAGATTGAATTGTATTTTCGAAAAGTAATCTACTAGAGTCAATAGTGCCAAAATACACGCACGGCTTATGAAATTGAGGGTGGGTTAAAGTTAATGTCTTACCCAGCAAACATGTAAAAATTCCATTGGATCGTCATGAAATTCACCTGATGGTATAACCTGGGAAGATTTAAAGGTTTCTTTGGTTGGAAAGCTGGACACCAATTATCACACTACTCTCAACCACCTTGCCAGCCAGCCTTACCAACCTTGCAACTGCATGCTTTCAATAAAAATTTGTTTCTTCCTTCCAGACGGAAAGCGTCAATTCTCGTCCCACTGCGCTAAACGAAGTTGTCGCTTTCCACCTCCGTCGCGAAGAAAAATAGTATACTAACCTCGGACAGTAAATAAGAAAGCCTCAGATCACATGTTTGTTTACAACAATTACATGAGATCTCAGACCTTTCTTACTTTCCTGTCCTCGGTGTGTAATCTACTGTAACCAAAATATGCCTTTCGTTGAATACCTACCAAACCAATTAGACACCATTAAAAACGAATTCGTAGAATCTAATAATGTTTTATCTTCCGTATTATTCTCGAACCTCTGTCATGGGAAACCAGAACTAAATCTCAACGAATAAGAACGAAAATTAATTGAGAGTTTTATTTCAAAGATAAAAGAGTGAAAGTTCCTGAAAACCTGGAATTCGTATTGTAATTGATGTCCCTATCAAATAACGCAGATCATTATACTTTTTATAATGGAACAAGGTCCCTGAGGTGTATTTCAGGCCTCAGATCTTTTGAATAGAATCGTTTTAAAAAATGACCCTTGACACTATGTACCTATAAGAATCGCTGGTTCATAAAAATGACTAACAGTAATATTTTCGTTAATTTTACAAGGTGTAACAAAGCACCGTATTACTATTTAAGAGAATATTATTCCGAGAGCGAAAATGCGCGCTGCATACAAACGTACTATGGAGATATTTTCAATACTAACCAATTAAAGTCAATGAAATTTTGCAGAAACAATCTAGAAACAAATTTCTATGCTTCTATAGAGTCAGATTTTCGTTAAAATATACAGTTTCAATGCTAGGATTAATTTAAGATTTGTATGGAAATCTTTGAGGCACTGTAACTTGAAAACTATACATTTTAACGAAAATCTGAATCCATACAAGCATAGAAATTTGTTATTAGGTTGTTTCTGCAAAATTTCAGTGACTTTAATTGCTTAGTATTGAAAATATCACCATAGTACGTTTGTATGGAGCGCGCTCCGAATAATATACCCTTAAATGGGTAGTTTAGACCATCAAACTGAATATTAACTCTCACTATGGAGCCAACACCGAAAAAAAATCTGTTGTTTCATGTCAAAACTTTAGTGTACACTACTTTTTTTTTCAATGTTGTCCTCCATGATGAACGTTTCAGTTCATCAAATACAAATTATTTACTAAATAGACCTAACTTGTTTGTATTTCTAACCCTCTGTGTCATGTTGACTGAAATTAATAATTGTTTATGTTTTACCCGACTACGCGAGAAGGAGGGTTATGTTTTTATTTATTTATTAATAATAGGTACATACAATTATTTATTACAACAATATACAATACTTAGGGCCTGTTTCACCACTTCTGAGTATGTTCTTGCTAGCTTATCCGACAGATAGTCTGACGTATTTTGTATGAAAATATGTCGAAATATCTGTCGGATAAGCTTCTTGTTGTAATGTTCTTGCTAGCTTATCCAACAGATAGTTTGACGTATTTTGTATGAAAATATGTCGAAATATCTGTCGGATAAGCTAACAAGAACTTACTCATAAGTGGTGAAACAGGCCCTTAATCATTTATAATTATGATGATGCATGATAATATTATCATGTTCGAAGACAAAAAAAAAATAACGGAATGGCAATTAATATTACATTTCACACCGAGGGCAGGTAAGTAAGAAAGGTCTCAGATCTCATAATGTACTTAATTTAAAAAAAAACATTTGATCTGAGGCTTTCTTATTTACTGTCCGAGGTTACTATTTTTCTCCTCGACGGAGGAAGAAAGCGGCAACTTCGTTTAGCGCAGCGGGACGAAAATTGACGCTTTCCGTCTGGAGGGGAGAAAAACAAAACTACTACATAATAATGGAACCCTAGATTAATAATGTTTCACTGCGCTCCTAAGACCAAACAAAATCCTTGAATGGAACCAACGAAGGTAAAAAATGTTTTTTTTTTAATATAACGACCAGATGACCCATTGTTTTGTTTCTTTCTTATGAAAATACAAAAATTGTTTTCCGTTTATTTTAAACGGAACCACAACCGGACAACTATAATTAGTCGAACTTAAAGCTTCATCCCAAACACTATGGTCTGTCTCCTCTCCCATCCGTCCATTCGGTAATAGTTCTCTTATAAACCAATCGCGTTCATCCAGCACACTTTGTGCGTAAAAGAATTGTCTTCCATCCATTTTAAACGGAACAGAAACTTGATGTCGGCTATTCCATGTTCCACTATCTGTTAATTTTCCTACAACACCACCTCGTAATAATTCTCTAATGAACCATGTTTTATCATCAGTACTGTGTCCGTAATAAAAATGTCTCCCATTAATGAAAAAGGAGAAAACAATTTGATAATTGCCATAAAAATCACCCAAATCTTCCACTGCCACGGTTCTATTTCCATTAATAATCAATTCTGATCTTTTTAGTGTATTATGTCCATCTTTAATAGCAGATATGTATAAATAATGACTGCCATCAATGTTTGAGATAAAAGCGAAGGAACAGTCATAATTAAACGCATTCTTGGCTGTTTCTAGACTCATTTTACCGCCTGGCAGTAGCTCTGTTAGTAACCAAGATTTCGTGCTAGTACTGAATCCATAAAAACAATGTCTTCCATTGATATTATGAAAAGGGATTACTATTTTACAATATTCAGAAACTATACGTCGATCAGTCTCATCACCCATTCGGCCATCTGGTAACAATTCGTGTATAAACCAGACATTATATCGTTCTAAACTACTTTGTCCCCAAATGTATTGTTTTCCGTCAATTTTAAATGAAAATGACTCTTCATGTTGGTTTTTCCATGATCCGCTATCTGTTACTTGTCCCATTTTACCCATAAATCTTTTTGTGTTATTTACTGGTAATATATCATGATGCGAAGATAGGTATGATGTAAATTTAATACTACGACGATTTTCATTAAAGTCGCAAGAGTAGTCATCCTCGTTGAATAAAGGTATTTCAGAACTCTCAAAAACTAAACTTTTTGGATCGTTATAATTGACGTAAGCGGTGAATTGTAGAGTAAAATTAATCGGTTTAAAATAGTTATTGGTACTCTGATCCACTGTCGTATCTTCAAGATTCTGCTCCTGAAATATAACACAATTGGTTAACACAATTTTTGAGAGTTACGCGGTTATCAATTAAGCTAAAGTTAATCATACGCGGTTAAAAACGCGGTAAGAACCCGTTATAATGATTAACTTTAGCACAATTGGTTAAATATAATTTCACGAATCGGTCATTTGTAGAGTCAGTCATTTGCAGAATCAGTCATAAATGTATGAAGTAATTTCTAGAATCTGTCATTTGTAGACAAAATAAAAAAATGATTTTATTAGCAAAGAATATAAAAAACACTAAATTAACAAAATGTCAAACAAAACCCTTCAACTCATATTCTTTGCCGTAACTACAGATAATGCCGTAATACCGCAATACTTCCGTAACTTCTTGTATTATGTGTGTTACTACATACGTACATACATATTCTCACGCCTGTCTCCCACTGGGGTAGGCAGAGACAACGGAACGCCACTTGCGTGTGTTACTTGTGCAAATAAATTGTCTAGCTCTCTATCTATAAAATGATAGGTACAAATAAAGTGTGCGATGGTAACAAGGTTTACTTTTGATTCGGGGTAGAATGAATACTCAAGTCAGTGGCGGGTCTAGGGGGCGTCGGAGCCATGAACCGAAACCGACAAAAAACTGGGCAACGAGCTTATTTCTAAATTCTGTGCCTGGGAAAGTTTATTTGGTCGCCCTAAACAGACACATTCAAACAGACAGTTGTAGACTTAAGCATCGGCATTTCTTCTTTAGCATATGCAGGTTTCCTTACGATGTTTTCCTTCACCCTTTGAGAGCAGTCGGTATTACGTAAATTTTTTTAGTAACCTGTGTTGTCCCACCCAGTCCCACTGCTGTTCAAAATTACGCACGTTAGAAAAACTCATACACTACATTAGGTCCGTGCGGATTCGAACATGGACCGTGATTAAGTGCCCATACTTCTTCGCAACACGTCACCGGTGCTCCCTTGGCACCCTTTGGGTATGGATAATGCGGTATCAAAAAAAATCGAACTCACCCCTACATTTTCACAGTTCACAGTTAGCGACAGGTAAAGTACCAGCAAAAAGTACAGAATCATTTTATAAAACGAACGTTATGAGAGAACAAGATGAAATGAATAGGTGCATTTCTGATGTGCGCGACATTTAATTATAGATCGTAGGGTCAAATGTTGTGATACAAACAAGTGATAACATAATGACATTTTGTCACAACAAAAACTGGGTTTTTACCATTAGATAATTATAGTGAAATGCCCTTAGGTTAACCTCGCAATCCAAGTACTGTGAGCATAGAACTTTGAATAAAGTTTTGTGAAACCTTCTGAATTATGTAAGTATGTTAATTACTTTTTACCAACTTTTTTAGTGTTCCGCAACAAAATTGGCAAAGTAAATACTAATGTCTCAGTATTATGTAGCAACGAACAATAAATCTAGTCAAAAGAGATTGCGCATTTTGGGGTATAAACAACGAGTAAATAGAAAAATAAGACTCAACTAATAAACACGGTTTAAAATATAACCAATGTAGGTAATTTAGTAGTAGGCCGGTCATATCTTACACAAAAAATCGCTAAAATAACAAACTAACGTCTAGTTCTGAGTTTTTAATATGTTGTTAGGACCACTACCAGTAGCGTATATCCAAGTTTGCAGCTTCGAAAGACCTGTGCTAACTTTGCAGCACTCGAAAAACCATCCCGTTTTTTGGTTTTTTGCTTACATCTCGAAGTCTATAAGTCGTATAGAAAAGTTTTCTAGGTACAAATTAAACCTGATAAAATTTCCTACCAAACGAGTAGTATGTACTCGTCTCATAGGACTTATCCTTTGATAGCTACAGGGCCAAGAAAGAAATTGCATTTTAAAAATGATGAAATTAGTATGGCAACCCTCATGAAAGTTGAAGATAAAAAGAAAATGATTTCATATTCTTAATCAGCGACCCCGAAAATCCCCGGATACAAATTTTCAGCTGATTCGGTGAACCTTTAACAGCTGCTTTGGCGTTTTAAATTTCCATGGCAGCCATCTTGGATTTCGCATTTTTGGATTTTTTTACCGCCATCCAAATCTGACCAAGGTCTTCTATACATTTCTTCAAGATCCATAGCCTTATCTTTCATAGTTTCCGCGGGCTGTTGACCTCATCCATCAGGAGTCAACCTTCTGAGGAAGTCGAAAAATTCCTTTTATCACCAGGGCATCCTTATTATGATCTCCGAAATTATTTTACTATGCGTTGGGGAACTCTGCGAACAAATATCCGGTTATCTATCTACTTTACTATGCAAAGTGGGGATCGACTAGATACCTCCTATTGATCTGCGGGTTCCCCCTACGGTACAAGGATGACATTTAGGGGTCATAATATGGATGCTCTGGTGATATAGGGAAAACTTTAACTTCTTCGGAAGATCGATTCCTGACGGATGATGTCAACGGCCCGTGGAAACTACGACAGATATGGTTGTGGACCTTGAACAAATGCATAGAGGACCTTGGTCAGATTTGGTTGGCGGTAAAAAAAAATCAAAAATTGCAAAATCCAAGATGGCTGCCATGGAAATTTCAAACGCCAAAGCAGCTTTTAAAGGTTCACCGAATCAGCTGCAAATTTGTATCCGGGGATTTTCGGGGTCGCTGATTAAGAATATGAAATCATTTTCTTTTTATCTTCAACTTTCATGAGGGTTGCCATACTAATTTCATCATTTTTAAAATGCTATTGCTTTCTTGGCCCTGTAGCTCTCAAAGGATAAGTCCTATGAGACAAGTACATACTACTTGTTTTGTAGGAAATTTTATCAGGTTTAATTTGTACCTAGAAACCTTTTCTATGTGACTTATAGACTTCGAGATGTAAGCAAAAAACCAAAAAACGGGATGGTTTTTCGAGTGCTGCAAAGTTAGCACAGGTCTTACGAAGCTGCAAACTTGGATATACGCTACTGGTAGTGGTCCTAACAACATATAAAAAAATCAGAACTAGACGTTAGTTTGCGATTTAAATGTTCGATATGATGGGCCTATAGGTAACCAGCAGAAATGTAAACATTTCCCACTAGCAAGATAGGAAAGGTATAAGTACTTTTTTTCTTAAAAATGACGCTCCCCATAGGTAATCGCTGCGCCCCGGGCCATATTTTGCTGGTTTTTTAGGGTTAGGGGTCCATTCTGTCTGTCTGTCTGTATGCCGAAATTTGGCAAGAAGATAGATATAATAACAGTAACACAAAAACGACAATGTTATAGTTTTTAAGGAAATCATATTTTTTATAGAATAGAATAAAATCTTTTTCTTCCCATACAACGAAAGAGGGATTGGAAAGTTATAAAGATAGTTTATTTTAATAAATCGAGTGATCGAATTTGTACAAAAATTTATAGTTTGCAAAGTCAAAAACATTCATAATTTCATAATACATTAAACGACCCATCCTTTTCACGAAAAACAATTCGCAACAACTAACCTTCATGAATAAATTAACTGAGGCCTAACATGATTTATTTTCTAAATGGATATAGTGGTTTATATTGTTGGAACCAGGCTTGTTAAACTTCCGCCGATGTCACTGACAAATTACGAAGGCACCCGCGGCGGACCCCACCTCTACTAATTGACTGCACGTCAAATTTAACCGCGATAATCCAAATAGGGGAGTGATTCTCTAAATTGTGCCTATCTAAAGGGACCGAGGTGGATTTGGGTTTTCGGTGTTGGCTTTAACAGCACTGTCAATCCTAATTGTAGATCCACTTGTTTGCTTTAGTTAATTTCAGTGGAACAACGATATTCTGTGTAATGTATTTCTTGATACAATTTCGTTAGACCGGAATTGAACTATAACCCTGAAAGATAAGATAAAGATAAATATTCTTTATTTGCACACCAAAAAGAAAATCAAAATCAAAAATCAAAAGAAAATCATCATCATCATCATCAAAAGAAGATCATCAAAGGAGATCATCTTTTAAAATCAAAAGTAACGGTCACGATATTTTTTTTTTATGATTTCTGAAAAAATCCAAATTACGGTTTTTATCTTCAAGCATGTGGTTCGAGCATAGAATAGACCACGCCATTTCTTTCCTTGAGTATGATGAGGTGACTAAGTGATATTATGGTTTCTTATCGGTGTTTTGTGGGTGTAAGGCGTTACCTTAAATTGCATATGCTCACGACTATATTCCCCGAGGGGTAGTCAGAGATATTCTGAAACCTCAGAACATCCACGTTTCACTAGTAGTACCGAAACTATGTCCAGTGTGACAGGAGGTGAGCCCGTTGTCACTTATAATGGACAGTGGGTACAATACATGCCTCGAAATTGAAGCATGCAGGTTTCCTCACGATGTTTTCCTTCACCGAAAAGCCAGTGGTGTTACAAATCGTACATAAATTACGAAAAACGTCGGTGTCTAAACCAAACAGACGCTGATTGAAACATCTACTTAGATGAAATAAGGCCCATGATGATGAGTATTTATTTAAAAAAACATGAACTCGAAAGTGTGAGCTCCTTTCGGAGAGCGAAAGCCGCGCTTGCCGCGACATGTGGTACCTATACCTATGGAATAAAGCCGAGAAGAGAAATCATACTAGACGTGCGGGAACAGATATCACACCACTAAAATGATAAAATGTTATCATCGCCAATGCTTATTCATAACATTTGTTAATTTATAAGTACTTAAACGCGGAAGTACAAAGCGCGCTAAACACAGGTAGGAACCCTCTGAATCCTCACACTTAGATACTTACCCTCTTAGAGCGGTTTCGCACTACGTCCGATCGGAATCCGAAAAATACTAATCGTAAAAAGCATTTAAAAAGAATGGATTTTCATGGATTTTGACCACATTTTGACAGTCACTTTCATAATTCTTTTTCGGATGAAATATACATACTTACCTTTCTTTGTCCATACATAAACAAAATATATGGCCATGTGATAAATATCCATACATTTCTCCGATTCGGATTCGGATCAGAAGCAGTGCGAAACCGCTCTTACACATAACGCATTTACCATCCGGAAAACGAAACTATTATTATTGTCACAAATCGTTTCGAATCAACAGTGGTTTATATAAAATTAACAGCAAATTACTTTGAAACACACAATCGCTCTTCTAGTGTTACAGAACAAATCTTGTTAAGCAAACATCCGACAGCTCGACGATTTATAGAGCACAACTTGATCCAGGGACCCAACTAGGAGATGTGGGGTCGCCAAGAAATAAATCAGTTTGTTTACATTTGTCTTTAACAAAAATAATAAGTTCAGACCTAGCCAGTTCATGTTGGACCGCGCGTAATAGTGTAATATTCCATAAAATGTTTCTAGGTGGTCGATCTTTTAAGGTTCCTGTTCAGATTTCGGTACCCTAAAAAAAGAAACATTGATCTCTTTACGATGCAGAATTCGTTATTAATTGAATAAGTTTTTACAGTCTGTCTATAAAGACGTGACATGATGTTTGAGGAACTACAGCGTTTTAGTATGGTGGTGTTGCCAGGTTATGCGTGATTTTGAAGTTCTTGCATATAGTTTAGATTGCCTATAATACACTGTCCATTTTCTAGTTAGAAGACGCTGGCCTCGTGTATTGTAATCTAATTAACGAAAATTTGATTGACATGTTGATTTCTCATCAGAACTCAAATAATTATGAATATCGCGCACCGTCAGCATTTAACCCAAATCATTTAGCTTTTTATAAAGGGTGTAAGGAAAAGTATCATTTCATCAACAGCAGATTTTTTGCTCTGACAAGTTTGATCCTACAGTAAAAGTTTTTAAAAGGTTAATTATACTTTTCCTTACAGCCTGCATAATTACCTAGCAGTTCACGTTCAGTCCGCGTGTGTTCTTATTCCCATTTTATCACATTCATCATGATTTGTCGCAAAGACGGTATTAGATCACGATAATTAACAATCTCTCGTAGAGTCTGCACATTGTAAAGCCGTCTGGAACCGCTCAGACGGGTGCCCGGGCGCCGTGATTTGTGACCCCGTTCCAAATGCGGGTCTGTCCCCGTCGGAATTAGGCAGGTTCAATAGTGAGCACTAATTCTCGGCCTCCCTTAAGCAATCAGAGTAACGAGCTTGAGAATATATTATCTACCTAAAGTCAATCTGATTCTGTTACTGAATTAATTATTATTATCGTAATTAATTAAAAGTAATAGTGCATAAAGGGTTTGTGCATTGAATTTCGATATGATTGAATTTCGAGGCGTATATTGTGTTTGTGACCACTGTCCAGGCTGGTCAAAGTTAAGGCATTGCTACAATGAAATTATTTGAGCGTAGTAATATTAAAATTAAATTACATAGTTGGGAGTAAATCGGATCATAATTATAATGAACGTCAATGTTTACTAAAGTTTAACTACTCGTGCTTCACTCTCGCGAGAACTTCTCGGCGAGAATTCTCGGCAAGAACGTTCAAAGAAAAATTAGGTACTATGGCTCACGATGCCGCGAGAACAATGTTACGGCATCCACACTCTCGTTCTCGTCTGTTCTCTGCGAGAATGTAGTGCCTGCATAAAATCTTTTATGTATATCCCATAGTTGTAATAAATTATTTGTATTTGTAAATATGATGAATATAGACAATTTAATAGTACATTATGATACAAGTGAGCAAAGTTGGCTATTACAGCCGAGACGGGATGGCAGCATGAGCCGCAGGCGAGTTCCTTATCCCTTTCTCGGCTCATAAAACATCCACGGAAAGAATTCGGTACGTCAAGTTTTTTATTGTCTTCATTTTATATTTTTTACGGATAGAAGACCATACTTTTAAGACACCTATTTCAATTTTATTGCGATTCATCGAGTTTATCAATATAAAATTTAATTTTTAATTAATTTATCTGTAATCTCCAAACGCAAAAATGGTGGAGAGAAAATAATTCGAACTCCATGGAGAAAAACTACAGCTATATTTAAAAAAAAATCACCTGCTTCCTCTTTCTAACTCTATGCTGCAACATCAAAATTGACAAATTCTGACTTATTTTATGTTGATTTTATGTTAACCAAGGAGTTCACAGGTTATTATACGAAAAAGTTATACGAAAAACGACGTTATTTTATTAAAAATATCTGTAATCCTTTCATTTTAAAATCTCTGGCATAAAAAATATGATTATTGAGACAATGAGATAGTATAACTTGACATACCGAATTGGGGTGTTCCATTCTAAGCTGGAACCACAGGCTTCTAAGCAGCCTTTTGTCGTAATTGTTGAAAAATAACCAAACTTTTTCGAAACATTTCGAAGCTGGTACAATATATTTTTACAAGGTGAGGTGAGGTAAAAGTGCAATAAACGGAAACTTTATTGCTTTATGCATTTAAATTTCTCTTTATTATGCTCATTGACATTTAACGAAGTCAGAATATAAAACCAGCATTTATACTCAAATCAACACGAAGACCTAAAGAATAACAACTCCGCCAAGGGAGGGTTCCGCACCAACTGCCTCCGTGGTCTAATGGTTAAGAGCATTGGGCTCTTGACACGGAGGTCGTGGGTTCGATTCCCACGGGGGGCAACTAGTGAAATATCACTTTGTGCGTTTTTCCCCAGTTGGTTAGGACATTGCAGGCTGAGTCACCTGATTGTCTGAAAAGAAAGATGATTCCGTGCTTCGGATGGCACGTTAAGCTGTTGGTCCCGGCTACTATCTCTGATGGTAGTAGTCGTTACATAAAAACCATGTCAGAGGCCGTAAGGCGGTTTGAATAAACTCTGACACCAGGGCTTGCAGCCCACTCGATAAGAAGAGAAGAACAACACAAATTTAAACCGGTTACCGTTACGGTTCAAAAGATACAGCTCTTTAAATGTAGGACGGACGGACAAACGGACGGCTTTATAGTAGTAGGTCCCGTTGGCCCCTTTTGGGTACGGATACGGATCCCAAAACACTGGTCAAGGGCGTATCATAGTTGTAGGATTTCGTATTATATTTCAACCCCACTTTACATGTAACATGTACTTTCACTTCAAAAAGTACGTTTACACTTTTTTAGTTTCCTGGTAATTAATATATAAGAGAAAGTTGTTCAGTTTGATGGTCTGATCATCCCCTTACAAAAGTGTCAGCATAAGAAGGATCCTGTATGTGACGGTATGCGAATAAACAATAAATCTATCGTATTCAGAAACGTTTTCCTTTCAAACTGGAAATCAAACCCGTCACATTGTGTGATTCGAATAGACCAATCTATAGTTCCTTTCCACGGGTATCGTGTGAAGAAACATAGTAGACAGGGTCTTTTATTAGGGTTCCATACGTACCTAAAGGGTGCCAACAGGACCCATACAAGAAACGTTTTTCTCCATAAGTAAAAACGGCAATATCTTAGTGAGTTTAGTGAGACCCAAATTTAAGGAAATTGTAATTGTTCTAATTTGAATCTAATTTTAGAAACATACAAGGTCCTTCTTAATATGCTGACACTTTTTAAGGGGATGATCAGACCGTCAAACTGAACAACTTTCTCTATGGAACAAACAACGAAATCGCAAAAAAAATTCAGCTTTTTTATACAAAACTGCAAACCTACTCGAGCCAAATGTACGGCAGCAGATAGAGAGAGCAGGAATGCAGATTTTTTTTTCGCAATTTCGATGTTGGTCCCATAGAGAAAGATGTTCAGTTTGATGGTCTGATCATCCCCTTAAGAAAGTGTCAGCATATTAAGAAGAACCATGCATACCTTATTGCTTTATGACGTGCAAACGAATTTCTACATTAGGGTAACACTTTTTAGGCCGACTGTACGCAGGTACGTAAATCGATAAATTATTTCTTAGTTAAATAAATCAAGCGTGACTTTCATGGCCTTTAACGTAGCTTTTCAATTTATATAAGAAAATAGTGTACATACTAACATTGATTGCATGAACCATATCAACAGTTCATTCGACGTCACGCTAGCGCCAGCCCGAAACAAATAGAAAAACAAACCTTTCGACTTCTACAGGGTGTAGACTTAAGATTCAGACCATCAAACTGAAAAACTTTTACTTTGAAATCGCGACAAAGAAATCAGCCGTTTCATACATTTTGGTTAGAGATGACATTTTATAAAAAAAAAAGAAAAAAAAAAAAATTCAGACAACGTGATCCAGAGCGTTAGTAATACAAAAGTTAGGTCTATATTAGTATTTAATTTGTAGAAGTGACTTTGTAATATAGCACATGTGGCTTAGAAATGGACAGTTCCCACCATCAGCTATCTCTCTCAGGATGCCATTGGAGCTGGCACGCACCTTACGTAGCAGTGAAGCTGATTTTTTGCGGAGTATGGCATGAAAGCATGAAATCATGAATTTTGCTATCGGAACAGATTTTTTATTTATTTTCTCTTTAATGGGTACATGCGTGTCTTAAAAATTACCACGCCAAACTGCACAACAGTTTATTAGCGAAGTTTTTTTTTTTTTTCGCCATTTCAATGTTAATTAGTTTCATGGTCTGAAACACCCCTTAAGTATGTAAATTTACATTTAATTTTGCGTTGCATTTGATACTTATAAAGCTATCACAAGGAGAAAAAATAATTACCAATCTGGTATATTGTTATTATATAAATAGTTCGAGGCGGTCGTTGGCATAGTGAAGCTTTGATACTGGAAAATATCACCGAAGTTAATTCAATTCAATTTAATTCATTTATTTTGTATCAGATCATAGATCCATAGAGGTGTTAGCTAGTGACAGAACATTCTATATTTATTTAATATTTACAAGATGGGACACTGGAATCGCTCTGCAATGGGTTCGAGGAGGCTGTTGGTGCTGCCCCGTACCCTGCGCAGCAGGGAGGCGGCTCGTTTGCGTATGATGGCTGCAAAGCTATCTACTCGCGCCGCCGCAAACATGCCCGATGCGCTGCAGAAACGAGGCAGCCCCAACAACATCCTCAGCCCATTATTATATTGCACGCGCAGTGCACTGAGCGACTTCTGCGTGTAACTGACCCACAGGCTGCACGTGTTAAGCAACGCCAGGTCCGGTTAGTGTTTGGATGGGTAACCGTTTAAGGTCCGATTCGACCAAACGCGAGTAAATTTTATTCTTAGATTAAGTCACCGGATACTCTAGAGTAAACTGATTTTGCGTTTTACCAACCCTAATCTATGAATAAATTTTACACGGCCAATTTTGACGGTGTAAAGCTAGACCGAGACTAATGAAATGTCAATGTCACATAAATAAAAAAGTAATAATAAAAGAAACCTAACAAATTAAAACTGTATAACCTCACATTGCAATAAGTACGGATACAATGACCTCTTTCTTTAGGTGGATTATACATTCGTTCTTTTAGTGTGGTAGAAGACAAGAAGTTATTTCGGAGTAAACACCAAGAGTAAAATTGTTCCTTGTATAGTTACTCTTCTATAAATCTAGGTTTGGACGAATCTGGCCTAAGTGGTATTTCATCATGAGTGTCTTCTGAAGGCATAATAAGCAGTTATTCCCGGATAGTTCCATCAGACGGCGATGTTACTATTCGTTAAGCCAAGTTAGAGGCCTAGCATATCTAGTCGGTTGTTGTGGGGAAGCTTCTGAAATAGAACGACACAAATAGGATTGTTGTTGTGTAAACATATTTTGTTACAGAAAATCATGATGTTTGTAATTAATTTTGAAACAATATCTCAAAATTATCAGGTTGTTTTGCTTGTTTCTGTACCAGGCCCACATAGCTTGTTTATATGTATAATGTGTTATTTATGCATGCTTTAATTTCGAGGCATGTATTGTACCCACTGCCCATTATAAGTGGCGACAGGCTCACCCCCGTCACCCTGGACAGAGTTTCGGTACTACTGGTGAAACGTGGATGTTCTGAGGTTTCAGAATATCTCTGACTACCCCCTCGGGGAATATAGTCGTGAGCATATGCTTATGCTTATCATTTAAAAGCCACGCTCTTGTCGGTGGAGTATTCCCCAATCCTGTCTCTTTTCCGCTAGTGTCTTGAGTTCTTGATACGACACGACTCAACCTTTTCCTTCACTTGGGCTACAAAACTCTATCCAAGTCTTCCTCTGCCTCTCTTTGTTCTCTATCTTCCCTTCCAATATAGTTTTAAAGAAGTTGTCGTAAGTGCGTTCACACACGATGACGCAATGAATGACGCAGCGGAAGACGTCAGTCCGTCATTTGTGAAGTAAGGAGTTGTATGAAACCGCACGTAGAAGCACACACGGTTACGCATTGACCCACCTGGTGTGGTTCTATGAACTGACATCTGCCGCTCCGTCAGTGTGTGAACGCACTAATTCGTGTTCTAGTTTATTGATTAAATGTTTATGCTGTGATTTATTTGTTCTTAAGATGTTACTGTGCCCTGCAATGGGTGTATTGTGTGTGTGCTGTATTATATTTTTAAGATCTCGTGTAACCACATAAAGCAATAAAATATTATGATTATGTGTTACAAGTAAAATGCTTGTACATCTACGTTACTGGTAAGAGATTTTTGAGACTAAATAAGTTGACTGACCTTTGTGTTATATTATGTTATCTGAATATATGTTTACAAGAGTGGTGGAAAGGAATGTTAGGCATTTGTGTTAGCAGTTGGTCGTAGATTATGTGTCTAGAAGACGGTTTATCGTTAAATCTGAGCTTAAAGAGTAGATTAGACGAAGCCGAGGTCAACAAACATGTGATCTGAGGCTTTCTTATTTACTATTTTTCTCCTCGACGGAGGCGGAAAGCGGCAACTTCGTTTAGCACAGCGGGACGAAAGTTGACGCTTTCCGCCCGGAGGGGTTAAAAGTACTTTGACAGCAGGATGACCATCAGAATCTTGCTGGGGCCGCATTGACTTGTTTTTTCATTGTCTATCACCCACATTTGTATGAAAAAGCAAACATGTAAACTCACGATCATAATCCCTTTTTGGGTAGTCAGAAACTATACTACAACTTCCAGCTTGCAGTTGTAGCAAGGGTCATTCCAGCAATGTGGGCCGATGCTCTTCAGTGGGATGGTAAGGCTGATAACGATGATTGAATTTAGAGGGTGGTGTGCAAAGAAAGAGCCTTCCCATGTGACTAAACCGGAGTTCGTCTGGCGAACCCTGGACAGTCAGCCTTGATACGACCATTGCTAACTGGCTAATCTTTTCACTACAGCATGAGTAATTGTCATGCGATTTGTCTCATGCTGACACGAAAGAAGAAGTGAGTGAAAAAGTAAAAAAATATGTCTTTATACTTACGAGTAGTAGCGTCTGTAGAAGTCGCCAGTAACGAATCCAAAACAAACAACGCTAGCAACATTTTACCACTTTTCATGAAACTTTGAGAGAAGTAGAAGTTCATTCTGATGGTTTTTGTCTAAATATTCGCATTAAGATTCGAATTCATAATTTATCATAGAAAAAATTTGAGGCCCCAAGTTGGGCGCCAAATCGAAATATTCAATTTTCGCACTTAATTTTATTGTTTTTGAAACTGTCGATTTATACTTCAAAGATATAAACTAACTCAAAGGACAGTTTCTCATGCAACAACAATTATTTATATACATTCGTATCTCAAAACTGAAACTTATCGTTGAAAATAAGTTTTATTAAACCGTAAAATACACGTCAAACTCTTACGGATTGTTTTAGTAACACGCGAAGAAGTGATTAGGGGGAGTCCGATTCGAAATGAAATACTTTCCCGAATTCCCGTGAAAAGTTTGTTACGCGATGTCGGAGTAGCTTGAAGCACGCGACCGCTCGCCGTGACGGCTGAATGATAACTGCCCGTTGCAGACAGCTCGCTTACTTGCCGGCCGGCGCCTCCCACTTCCACTATAGCCCTCTCTCTCATTCAAACGGACCTGCGATTCATAAATCAACCCCTGTAATAACCTTCTGATTCTGACATTTTGTTCAATAGCTAATATTATGGTGATAATCTTGTTCACGACTCTTTGGACAGTAAAAGGGTGGCGGAAGGCGTAATGTTAGGATTTTGAGACAAGAAAAGGTTTTGCTAAGGGAAATAAAGTAACGAATGGTTGTAAATAATTATTTTTCTCCCCTCCGGACGGAAAGCGTCAATTATCGTCCTGCTGCGCTAAACGGAGTTGCCACTTTTCACCTCCGTCGAGGAGAAAAATAGTATACTAACCTCGGGCAATAAATGAGAAAGCCTCAGATCTCATGTTTCGGCTTCGCCTCGATCAACAATTACATGTGATCTGAGACCTTTCTTACTTTCCTGCCCTCGGTGTGTAATCTATTATTACTTGGATACCTATCTCCATCAATATTAACCCATACGTACATCTAAAAACTTTTAGAGATGGTTCAACTTACTAAAAATAATTAATTACTGTACCTACCTACTGGTTAAACCAAATTTTGGAATGAACAATTTTTATTACATTCTATGAAACTGGGCTTCGTGGATGGTAGAATTTGTATTTGGTTATACATTTGGAAATGTTTTAAGTAACCTCAAATTTAACCGTGCATAATTCATAATAATTTATTGCATTATATGGTTACATGAGATTTTAAGAATACAGTTAAAGCACACACATAAACACTGTAAGCACACACATAAATAGTTGAGTAAATCGATCTCTATTTTTTTTTCGAATGTATAAAAATTTCACTGTAGAGTTTGAGACTTCAAGTGTATGTGGATGTTCTGAAAATATACAATATTTATCAAATTTATGACTCGGCGAATATATTCGTGAACATAATGCTATGCTATGCCATCATTACCATCATATGCACACACTGGGCAAGTGTAGCGAAGTAGGTATAGGAATATTCCCCAAGCACTCATTATTGCAAGGCCTTACTTGGCCTTACTCTGTATTTGGATGTTATAGGTTAAAACTTGCTTTTTACTGTCACACAGTATTCTTTGTGTGTGATTTGGAAATACTTTACAATGTTCTGTACAACCAATGACAAAAGTTTTGACAAAGTCAAACTACAAAATAAATACAACTTTGAATTACAATAACGTAATATTGTCAAAATCTGGCATTTCAGTCATTCATATAATCATCGATTTCATATTATGTTACCTATGTCTTTTTACCCGACTGCGTGACGCAAAGGAATAATGTGTTTATCAGCCTATGTATGTAAGTTTGTTCCTTTGTGGAACACTAGAGACCAAACGCGCCGATTTTGATGATTTTTACGTCAATCGATTTGCCTTAATCTTGCGAGTGTCACTAAAGACATGACAGTAATCAAAATTCAATATGGCGACTACCAGACGCCATAGTGTAAAAAATTAAAGTTGACGAACTATGTCGAGTGGGAAATCAAAAAACCAGTCTGCGTGTAAAGTGAACTTTAAGTAAATAAAAACGTAAAAGAAAAAACAAGTCCAGTAGTCCATAATTCAGTCATGTAACAATGAAGCGACTTTCACAATCGGTACCTATTATTTCGAAAATTTGATCTAATCTACAATTTTTTATGGGTACCGACTACTGGACTTAATTTTTTCTTTTCAGTTTTTATTTTACAGTGAAACTTTTAGCCAGAAAAGTTTTGTTTTAGATCAGTTTTGTTTCCGACTTCCCATGTTTCTTCAAATAAAAGTTGGTCTATTATCGTTACAATAATCCAATAAAGTATTTCTCCGAGTTTTCCATGAACGGATCGCCGGACGCCACGGCTCGTCTCTGACTCACGCTTGGTTGATTTTTTGATTTCGACCTATAGGTACCTACCTATTATACGGTCGATACATTGACCTTAACCTAGCATTATTCTGTGAAGCCGATAAATATCCATTACTGATATCTACTTTAAACATTAAGTAGACTGCATTTTCTACATAATTGCTTTTAAATTAGCACTAGCTAGAACTGGGTAGAATTGTGGTAAAGTACTGAGCTGGAAAACTATAAAATGGCTTGTTATCGACTCGAAGACTAGATTATAAACACCACAAATTTTTAATCATATAGGGTCCTTCTTAATATGCTGACACTTTTTTAAGGGGATGATCAGATCGTCAAACTGATCTACTTTCTCTATGTGACCAACATCGAAATCGTGAAAAAAAAATCAGTTGGTCCATACTAAACTGCAGACTACCTTGAGCCAAATGTATGGGACAGCTGATTTTTTTTCGCGATTTCGATATTGTTCCCATACAGAAATTTGTTCAGTTTGACGGTCAGTGTCAGCATATTAAGTTGGACCCTGTATATTTATTCTCTGGATATCCGTACTTCTCCTCGGCCGCCATACTAAAATGAAGAAATATAATGGTACTAAATTGGAAAAATCAATTCCCCGGTTTGGAAGATTGCGGGATCAAGTCACGCCTGAGACTTAATTTTTAAATCTTTAATTTGATTTGAAATAGCACAACATGGCTGTAACATGTTCACAATCAATAATATTCGAAATATGGTACTGTTTGAGCCAGTAGGGTATACCTCCAACGTCATAATAAATGCTCTCTAAATTATATTATTTTGTAACAAAGCATTTAGTCTCGATAATTAAATGTCAATCAGCAACTCAAAGGAATCTAATAGAGTAGATTAGTTCAACCTAACTCACTCTACTCGTACATCATACGGTAACAAAACAATAGTAATCCTATTTTAATGAACTAATTATTATGGAAACTTATCTGCATTATAGATCCGGATGGTGAAGCAAAAGGTTTCGGTGGTTGGCCACACACGTCACACTTGCGGGTGTAAATAATATCCCTGCGTTACTGTAAAATGCTGCCAAGTTCTTTATTTGGAATAATAGTATAACCATTTTTTTTATATGAATTTTCCCTGTGCCTTGATCTTTGTTTTTGGAGTGAAACTTCTTATAAGAGGGCTTTAAAATTCTGATCCGCATCCCTTTTGGGTCACGGAAGTTAGAAATTTAAATCGGGAGATTCGGGATTGCCGTATAGATGCCGTATAGATAGCTGCGATTTAGTTTTCGAAAAAAGCGCGCGAAATCGGGGATAAAGTCTTCTTGACTTTATTTAAAGACTATCTCAAAGAAGACTTTATTTAAAGATCCTCACAGGTTGAAATTTCATATCTGCCGGGCGTCCCGTGACGGCCAACTTTTTTATTGTTATGATTTTCAACTTGTTTAAGTCACTAAAAATACTACATTTTTTCATATTATTTTTTACTTCTTCACTTTTAGATAATTGGGTTAGGTTAAATTTATACTTATAAAAATTTTACTCTAAATACTTTGAATATTAATGTTATTTATCATAGTGTATGAATTAAGATTGCTGTAATTTAACTGTATCTAAAAAAGAGAAAACTTGCTAATCTAATAGTGTTTTCAACTGTATTTTGACGTATATTTTATTTTACATTATGTACATTGATGTTAAACGTTGTACAGAAATTATTTACAAACTTGGCAGTAGCACTAGCATGCACTCAAAGGGTGCGGTGTCAGTACACAAAATAATATTTATAGTAACCGCAACACCCGGGAATCCTTACAAATTATGTTTTAGTTCCGAGCATTGATTTTTCAACTGATCTAAGGCAATGAATACTCAAGTATGAGTTTCAATGATTGCATGTATGAAAATTCTTCGTGTTCATTCGATTATAATGACAAACAAGGTGCAACTATTGACTGTATGTAAGTACTAAGTAATATTTATAAATCAGTTAGTGTTTTTCTTTTGTTATGTCTTTGGTTTTTTTACTGCATATGGATTTGCTATTGACCGCAATCCAGTCCTTAGGACATAGACATACACCTCCTTAGGACTTAGGACATTGGTGTATATAATGCCAAAGTACTTTAGCAGAGTTATATCCTGTTGTCTTAGGCATGATAAATACTAGGCTTATTCTTATCTTCAAAACGAAACTATCATGTACACGGGCAAAGCCGCGTTCAAAAGATTATTTAAATATATCACAATGACGACACAAATAAAGTGTGCTGTGGAGGGCTAACTCGGAATCCCATTCCTAATTTTTTTAACAAGCTAATCTCAAAAAGAGTTCATCCAGGTATCAGTCTACTGGAAAATCCGGGGAAAAGGAATAAAGGAATCCTACAAAATAGTTTACACTGGACAGTGTTCGGGCACTGCTAGTTCAAATGCAGCGTAGTCTCATTATCATCTTAATTAAGAGCTACTACGCTTTGGTCCGTAGAGTATTCGCCCATCCTGTCTCTTATCCACGAGGGTCTTGAGTTCTTAAATACGATACAGCATCAACGTTATTTTCACCTGTGCTAGATGACACCATAAAGGTATTATACCAGGAATAGAGGAACTGACAGCTGAGAGAGCGAGATGTTCCTAGCGGCACCACTGTATAATAGAAAGAGATACGTGACGCGACGAAGCAATAGAACCGTTTTCTAATCTATTACCAATTTTTACAATTCGGTTTCCGTGAATAATTGCCAATATAAAATGAAATCGTAGATAATTTTGTGAAATATACTGCCACTACTTCATTAATTTATCCACGATTTCACGTTAGCCTGCGAATAGTCTCCTGAAAACATCCAAAAACGGTTTCATTTGACAACTCATGTCAGTTGCTCTATTCCTGTAAGGTATTTAACTATATAACACTGTACACATATGTAACTTTATAACACTGTCTAATACGTCCTCTGCTTGTTTTCTCCCCTTTGTTTTAAGAATATTTCCGTCCTCATAACCATTCTTAACTGTCATAGCAAGAATATCTGTTGACGAATCCTCGTGAAAAGTATTCATGAGCCAATGTATGCCATACACAGAACATTATTATAAGAGGGGTTAAGAAATGTAAAGTAGCGGTTTTGCTTCGGAGACGGCTGTCGCCACTTGTCTTCCCGCTCACGCTGCTACAATTACTCATGCCCTCTCGCTCGCACCACGCCGCGCGCCTAATGTTGTTATGCAAATCATTGCATAACCTGTGGCGACACGTTCCACGCCTACTTTGTACTTCTAACCCCTCTTCTGTGATGCCATACTATACGAGACATAACCCATTGTAGAGCCCAAGGATGCACTTAAAGACTATAAGCAAGTCTTTGACAAACACGTAGATTGAAGCAAGCTTATAATTCATTAGGTTCCTTTCCTAGTAAAGGGGGCGTCCGGCGCAATGGCGCCGTACAATCGTATTCCGCGAACCAGGCGGGCATTTCCTTGCAACTCCCCTTGCTATGCCCATTAATATTTATACTATACGTCATTCTGTTTCCATTTCTTTCTATTGCGATATCAATAGAAAATTACTCGTTTTGGAATTGTGTACGATGGATTGAACTGTCTTTCTTTGAAACTTGAAATTGGTTTAGAGAAGTACCTATTGAGTTTTTAGTTCAAGGATTTAGGTCCAATGGTAAACCGGTTACAGTCTTCATATCAATCTTAATCAAAATTTGCAGGAAAATAAAGTCAAACTATATCGTACAAGGCGCCTAATGGATAAGTTCCATATGCAGTATAATTGTAGGCATCATCATCGTCATCATCAGCTACTAAACGTCCCATTGCAAGCAGGGCACTGGCCTACCCTCAGGGTGGGTGTGTGGGCGTTAGTCCACCACACGTGCCCAACGACGACGTAGACGTATACGTAATACGTATCATAATTTCTTCTTCAGCATTATGTAGGTTCCCTCACGATGTTTTCCACAACAGTGATGTTTGAGAGAAGTCGGTATTACGTACATAAGTTAGAAAAACTCTTTGGTACACGGCATGTCTTCCGTGTAGATTTACACCGGGACCCTTTTGTCATGATTGACTGTCCATACATCTCCGCAACGTGTAACCGACGTTATTTCTACCGGGCCATTCAAATTGATTCTACTTAGCAACCTTAACGTAGCAACTAAAATCACTTTTCCTGTTCGCACTATATTTCAAATAACAGTAAATAATACATAAAACACAAATAAAGAAACACATGAATACAAAAGAGTAATTTCATAACAATCCTCACAATAAGACTGAAGCCATGTAAATGCAATTCTTAAGTACAGTTTCAGTACACAAGCCACATATAAGTCTTTACTTACTCGCTTGTTCGAGATTTTCATGTAGTTCTCTTTGTCGGTGTTTGTTTAATGTTATAAATAAGAATAGAAGTAGACGGCCCGATAGCACAGTTGGTAGTGTACCTGCCAGCTGTGCCGAGGGTCACGGGTTCGAATCCCGTAAGGGGCAAACATTTGTATGATGAATATGAATATTAATTGTACATGGATGTTTGTATCTATAATCTATAATCTACGAATAAGAGAATAAATATGGAAGAATAACTCCAAACAAAATCGAAATCATTTTTGGCACTCCATGAAAAATGACATTTTGTATGAGTTTTGGCGGCGAGTTACAATTTTTAAAGAACAAATTTAGAACGCGTTACAATTTTTTTGGTGCCACTTTTTGAGCTTCATTTATACTTCTATACATTCTCTTATTCGTAGTCTATAATGTATTCTATATCGTTGTCTAGTCATCAGAATAAAAGTCCATGCTAGATTCTGGGTACTTTAAATGTGACTAGGTAATTTGTGTGACAATGTCACGGACCTGAAAAAAAGGTCATGTTTTTTTCAGGTCCGTGGACAATGTCTAAGATATTTATCTATTAGATTTTGAGGTTATTAAAATATAAATTCTTTTTGATGGTTCGGTGACTTCAGGTTATGAACCTGCCTGCTGTGCCAAAGGGTTCGAATCCCGGGGAAAGAGGGGCAAATGTTTGTATGATGAATATGAATGTTTGTTTCCGAGTCATGGATGTTTTGTAACTATAATTTTATTATGTATTCTACAGGGTCAAATTGATATCATTATAGCAGATCTATTACTAAATTAAGAAAATAATATTGTGTTGTATAGTTTCTGTTCGCATCTTCTCCACAACGGACCTTGCGAGGTGGTGGTAGAGTCAAAAAAATTATGTCAAAAAGCTATTTATGTGAATGTGTATAAAGAGTTTCTTCTTGTATTTAATATTGTTGTTTTATGTAGGTATTTGTTTATCTATTTGCTAAGGCATCACGGGGAAACTACTATAGCTATTTTGATGGTACTCACCGTTCGAAAACCGAAATTCAAAAACTAACTGTAATGCTTTTTATCCCGGTATTGGACAGAACATGATTCATCGATACCGTGAGTATGAAATTACGTTAAAAAAAAACTAATCCGCAAATACCTAACTGCACGTTACGTTAAAACTTGTATTATTTATGTAGTTCAAAACAAATAAATTTTAAATTCGATTTACAATACAATTTCAGAGTTGAAAGTTTCAAAGACAGAGTCAGGAGGTCCCTTGTTGCTGTGACTATGCAACTGTCTAAACCATGAAGTTGTAACTTCAATATATATTTTTCTTTTTGTTTATGTATTTGATATTCGAGGTATAAATACTTAATACTTTATATTACTACAAGTATTACTGCAAAGTATACCATAGTATACCATCAATGATCTTTTCCGAAACGGACAAGTGCGTAGCACCTTCAATCGACGGAAGTGCATGAAGACCATGTATGAATGTGAATGAGGCTAAAGAGGTGTGTCAGAGTCGTAGCGTGTGGCGGTCCGTGGTCTCTGCCTACCCCCATGGGACAATGGCGTGAGCTTATGTATGTATGTACTGCAAGAAAAACCAATAAATTAAACAGAGTACAGAAATCTTAAAGAAACGTCGAGCCGCGGATGGCTAATCCCACCACAGATATGGGATTAATGTGCCAGGAAGAGAGTGAGAGACAGTAAGCGAAAAGCTTATTTTTCATCAAATTTTATCAAAATCTGTCCACACTCCGTACAGGATACATCCACGAACTTTGGGCGGGCCATACTCCAAGGGTTTGATTGGTAGTCATCCGGGCAATTATATTACTTTAATACCTACTGCTACTTTTATCTGTCTAGCTTTTGATTGTTTACACTTACACATACACAACGCGCGGGCGCGTCGCATACAACACAAACAAAAACAAAAATATTTAATACAAATCTGTATATATTGTACGCGTAGTTGCGTATGTCAAACCATGTACACATTATTCATATAAGTAGGTAACTACAATAATTGAGCGAGTTACGTTTGTTTGACTGAATATTGTGGCGCTTTTGGATCTGTCAAGCGTTTTTAAATTATGTTATTTTTACTAACAAAACTTCTTTTGTGCACCTACAATAAATTAATGCGCGAGTTACATTAGTTTGTGCCTCAGACGTTAGCCTTGTGACGAATTGCTTGAATACTGCAGTGCTTTCGGATCTGTCAAGCGTTATTAAACTATAACATCCGTGATTTATACACTTAGAGCCTTACATAATACTAGTTTATTAAAATTTTTACATAAATTGAATGCACAAGTTACGTAAGTTTATGCCTCAGACGTTATTCGGATGAAATATTCCTTTAAATGGCTATGGAGAGAGCTATGATCGGTGTTTCTCTGAGGGATCACATCAGAAATGAAGTGATACGTCAGAGAACTAAAGTGGCTGACATAGCTCAGAAAATTAGCAAGCTGAAATGGCAATGGGCTGGTCATATCTGCCGAAGAACGATGGGGTGTCAGAGTTCTAGAGTGGAGACCGCGAACTGGTAGGCGTAGTGTGGGACGCCCTGCTGCCCGCTGGACAGACGACCTAAAAAAAGTAGCGGGGAGCGACTGGATGAGGAAGGCCGAGGACAGAGTTTTGTGGCGCGCCTTGGGAGAGGCCTATGTTCAGGCTGATGATGATGATGATTGCTTCAAAACTGCTGCGCTTTCGGATCTGTCAAGCGTTATTAAACTATGACATCTAGTGTGATTTTTACAACTCTCTATAAGTCGCACATATAATATTTTATTTAACTACCTACAATAATTGAATGCGCAAGTTACGTTAGTTTGTGCCTCAGACGTTATCCGGGTGACATATTGCTTGAATACTGCTGCGCTTTCGGATCTGTCAAGCGTTATTAAACTATGACATCTGTGATTTATACACTTCTCTTACGCCAGTATATTACTTCGTATTATATTACATTTCTGCTTGATGTTAGTGACGGAAAATTCCTTCACAATTTACAAGATATTCTCTAGGAATAGGAGAATAATAAATATTTTTCCCTGATCCACTTTGATCTACTGAATAAACCAATTATGGATTTGATTGATTCGCCTTTCGATATGCCTTACAAAGCTAGTGTTTTTCATCAAAATAGATAATGTATTAATCTTTGCCGTTTTTCTAGCTAAGAATAGATCTCTTTTTCAGATAATATCATATACGCGGCTAACGCTTTTTAAGTTTTGTAGGCGAGTATCCATAACAAATGTTTTTAGTGTACCTAAGTATACCAAAATTTACACAATGGAACACTAATTATTGAAAAACATCGGTGTCCGTCCGTTGGAATGTCCATAACGCGTTTTTCTCAGATACCATACGACAGAGAACCATAGACTGATAAACGGAAATGAAGATTAAGGGGCTACCTCCTGGTTTTGGGTAACTTTGTAACCATTTTATTCATTAACTATGGCACTGAAAATGATGATGATGATAAGCTGAAAAATAAACTGAACCATCTACACGATATGAGAAGCAATGTGGTTTTTCTAGAAATCGATTTTAATGAATAAACCGAAGAAAAGGGAATCTCAAGTCACCCCTTTTTTCCAGTTGTAACCATTTTACTCTTACATTTTTAATCGGACGAAAATGAAAATTTACAATATTGTTCAGAACACAATTTAGAATCATGTAATTTTCATTTTTTTTCGAAATTAATAAAAAATCATCGATTTTTTTTAAGAAAACGACTAAATTCTGACCGGAGCCACGCGCTCGTTCGCATCGATTAGTATGGAGAGTCGTGGTCCAGGGATGATCCGCCTTAAGCAACTAATAAAATATCATCGTTTGTACAGGGTACAACAAAGTAATATTTAAGAAAGACTATTAAACTGAGCAACTTTCAATATGGAGCCAAAATCGAAAAAAAAAAATCTACTGTCCTATAGAAAAAAACTCAAATGTATGGAATAGCTGATTAATTTTATTTTTTCACGACGTTGGCCCAAGTGAATGTTGTTTAGTTTGACGGTGTAATCTAAACCACCCCTTTAGATATTACTAGAGCGTTTTGTTACACCTTGTATATTTCCTTATTTTCTTGCACCGTTTTAAAAGCGGACAAAGTTTTACGGTCGTATTTTGTTGTAGCTGTTCATCCAAGTTGGTTATCTTCGTTCACGATCTGGGCAAGTTGTTTGTTTTTACAACACCCACCAATTTAGTTTTATTGACGCTTATATTCTAGCGCTAATTCTTATAATTTTTCCAGGCAATTTTTAGGGTTTAGTACCCAAAAGGTGCCAATGGCACCCTTTTACTAAGCCTACGCTGCTGTCCATCCGTTCGTTCGTCCTAACATATATATTTTTTTTCATCTCCAAAGGACCTGTATCTTTCTAATAAAAAACAATGACATGCTCGTTTATTATTGACTTCAAAAATATAGAGCTCTATTTTTGTTCTATGTACACAAAAAACGTAAAACGGTCCTATTGTCACAAAACGAGCAAACCAGGAGTTGATTGATGAATAAAATACCAATGAAAAACAACATAGTCAGAACTTACAAAAAATGATTGTTTGATTCAGTAAACTATAACCTGTTATTGTTTCAACCCAATGTATTCGGACTGATATTGAATAGATTTCTATTTGAAACCTTTAATAAATTGTAAACTATATTACTCCATAATAATAATATAAGGTCAAAAAATTATATAAAGAAAGCAAAATATATACAGGACAAAATCAGACAATTCTATCGTTTAAACGCAAACTTATAGAGAACGACACCGTGTTATCTAAATACCGAGAATCACACAGCAAGAACCATTTTGCTAAACCACTGGCTCTTTGGTGAAGGAATAGGGAGTTAAACACCTGACAGACTGCATACGCTGATGAAATGGGTAGAGAACGACACCGTGTGATTTAATACAGAGAATCATACAGTAAGAACCATTTTGTTAAGAGAATATTATTCCGAGAGCGAAAATGCGCGCTGCATACAAACGTACTATGGTGATATTTTCAATACTAACCAATTAAAGTCAATGAAATTTTGCAGAAACAATCTAGAAACAAATCTCTATGCTTCTATAGAGTCAGATTTTCGTTAAAATATACAGTTTCAATGCTAGGATTAATTTAAGATTTGTATGGAAATCTTTGAGGCACTATAACTTGAAAACTATACATTTTAACGAAAATCTGACTCCATACAAGCATAGAAATTTGTATCTAGATTGTTTCTGCAAAATTTCATTTACTTTTATTGGTTAGTATTGAAAATATCACCATAGTACGTTTGTATGGAGCGCGCTCCGAATAATATACCCACTGGCTCTTTGGTGAACGAATATAGACTGCATACGCTGAAGAAATGTTGATGTCCGCTGTGGGCACAAGTGGCAGGCTTATAATGAAGATACTCATCATAGTGAATGTACGAGTATACTCATACTAGTTAGTAGTCCAGAAGTGGATGGCCACTCGTTGACGGGCCTTTAGCTCGTCGCATTTCGCATCAAGGTCGAATCCGAACGTCACATTTGTTCAAAACATACACCTTAGTGTTCAGTGTTCATCCATTATAATCTAGTTGATGGACGCGTATTGACGTGCAGAGACTGGGCGTACATATACTGCAAAAATCTGGTGCGTCAGCCACCCACCTGAAAGTACACGACATGGCTCTTAGCTGTGAGTAAACAGTCGCTGTGGCCGAAAACGGTCATGATAATGATGATGATAGAAGTGGTGCCATTAGAACGGAGTATAATAATATGAATCATTCTTCTAATTAAAAATTTATCTGTTTTACTCCCAGAGAATCGCTGAGAATCACTACTCAAATTTAAAAGTAAACTCAGAACTAAGTTTATAATTAATAGGTAGATTATTTGGAAATGTTTCTGCGTTCCGTAAATTAATTCCATCTAGGTTCCACTGTAAACTGCTTTAAAATACCCGTAAAATCAAAATACGAGTCTTGAGAGCTCAACATTTTAGTCAAACAGTACTGCCCTGGTATATCTAAAAAATCTTACACCGGTATGAAAAGCTAATTTATTCGCGGAAAATGCCATTCACTCGTTAGTAGCTTGAAGAGCCGGGATCTAGGGGTCTTTTTCATAAATGGCGAAGCAATTCGCAGTTTATTTGGCATTTAAGTAAATTTGTAGGATCCCTTCTGTGTTGGCATTTTGTTTTATGTGGCTGCTCGTTACCGCCGGCGGTGGGGCGTGAAGTTACGGCCGCACTGGGCCTGGCTCCATGTATGCACTATGTTGCAATATCGCGGCGTTTATTTTCTATCTCGCATGCATGCATCACAAATGCCCTTACCCATTATTTATGGTACCTACCTAAGCACAATATTTGTGATCTATTTTAATCGTTATTTCAATTCTCCCTTCTTTTTATAACACATTTGTGATATCTTAATAAATATTTTGCCTGGTGGTGGAATAGGTGTAAATGAAGTGAACCCATAAAATAACGATGCATTAAGCATTATGAAATTATGTGCGTCTTAGTTGACATCTACAGGGTGTAACAAAATACGCTAGTAATATTTTTGAGGCTGTGGTTTAGACTATCAAACCATGAAACCATGATGATCCAAGGCCTTTGTCCAGAAGCAGTCCGATGCATAGGTAGATCACATTTTAGTGCACAGTGGCGACCACAGATGCGATCCCCCTTCTGAACCTATTGAACGGAGACCTCTAGGACCAGATAAAAGTTCGGATGCAGTATCTGGCCGACAGCCGCTATACACCTACGCTGTGGCTCTTGGCCTTCACCTATACTATACCATCTATACTGTAGCTACAATTACTAGGCTACCAGTTTCAAATTTAAGCGTGCAGCATGCATTAAAATGGAAATACTCTTAGCATGGACAGAGTGACGCGTTTAATGGTGCATGATAAAGGATAATTAATCTTTCACCCACGAGTATACCCCTTTGCAATAAACATAACAAAACCTCACCGAATACTTTTAAAAACCACACTAACGTTTTAAAATTGTCTTATGAGTGTAGTTATGTGTTATCTGCTTATAAACGATTCTTTCGTTAAATCACCTCTAAATTATAAAGTAAAAGTTTCTTTAACAAAAGCAAAAAAAAACGTCCGCATTTTTATTCACTAGTGCGTATCAGTTTGAAGCGAAACCCCTCAGGACCCGATGCAACCCGCATCTCACTACGACGATATTTTTATATTTTCACTGCATTTCTGTTACGTTTCGCAAAAGAGCACTGTTTGTCGGCCGTAAAACAAAACTAGATACGTTAAAAACATGACGTTTTTTATTTGCTCTGTACTAGGTTTATCTTTTTTTGCTGAAAATTATGTTGCTCTGAAGTTGTGAAGCTCTTTTATGGATAAAATGTTTCTATTTTGTACTCTTTTTCTTTTAAAACGTTCATCATCATTATCATAATCAGTCTACATAAAGGTTCCCACTTAATATGCCGACGGTTTTTAAGAGGATGGTCAGACTATCAAAAGTGATCAAACTGAACAACTTTATGGGACCAACAATGAAATAGCGAAAAAGAAATCAGCTGTCCCATACATTTGGGTCGAGTATGACTGCAGTTTTGTATGAAACAGCCATTTGTTTGCTAATTCGACGCGTCGTAGAGAAAGTTGTTCGGTTTGATGTTCTGATCATCCCTTTAAATGGGACTACCTCGGAAGCCCTTTCAAACGAAAAAAGATTTTTTGAAATTGGTTCACAATTGACGATAATATCGGTGAACATACATACAAAATAAATTAAGCATACAATGTACTATGACATACAGCTGAACAACGTCCTCCTTTTTTGAAGTCGGTTATAAAGAACTAGGTTAGGTATTAGTGGTCAGGTAACAATTACGTACAATAATAACGAAAATAATAGTAAGTGTTTTCTTTATCTTGATATTTCCGTGAAGCACCTTGTTGATTAATAGTCTTTTTGATCAAATATTGAATTTCTGAAGCTTCCAATTGCTTTAGCTCATTGATTATTTTTTGTTTTCTTTGTTATAGCTGTCAAAACAGTAGATTACACGAGGTGTAAGGGACAGCCCTCCGCAAACTGACACTGTGAACTCAGACCATCAAACTGAACAACTTTCACTGTGGAAGGCTCCACCTCAGGAAACGCGAAAAAAAATCAGCTGTCCCATACATTTGAGTCGGGTAGGTCTGAGTTCACCATTTCAGTTTGCGGAGGGTTGTCCCTTACACCCTGTATATTTAGGCATTTACCGCCTGGATTCGATGCTACGTCCTGTCGGATAATAGTGGGTCGGAAAAAAATTCATTCGGACTTCATGCATTCGAATATGACGTGTAATTTGGACTTACGTTACGGACCCGGCCACGGGACAGGGCGAACTGCGGCGCGAATTGCGATTTTAGAATACACTGCCTACGCGCCACTGCGTGCTTGCGTAATACGAGTAGTAGCCCCACAATGCTCAGCGTATTTTAAAATCGCTATTCGCGCCGCCGTTCGCCCTATCCCGTGGCCAAACGGTTAGGGATTTGTATGTCGACATAGTTCTTTCTTAGATTCTTGCATTTAATTAGCATACCTACATGTAACGTGAAAAAACGTTAAATGAACGTCATCTAAATCTAACTTCCAAATTAAAAGCACGGTTATATATTACGTAATCATTGAAAGTTACTTTCACCGCCATTTACTTTTGATGTTGGTACCTGCATACTCTGACGATGAAATTCCGATACGTATGTGAAGTTCATCAATCCGCATTAGTCAGACGTATGGTGGACTGGCTAAATATACCCTCACCATGAGATTAGACCAGGGCAGTGGGATGATAGAGGCTGATGATGACGACTACTTCTGACAACAAACTAAATGATGACCTCAAAATTATATCATTTTCTCCCCTCCGGGCGGAAAGCGTCAATTTTCGTCCCTCTGCGCTAAACGAAGTTGTCGCTTTCCACCTCCATCGAGGAGAAAAAATAGTATACTAACCTCGGGCAGTAAATAAGAAAGCCTCAGATCACATTTCACCTCGGTCAACAATTACATGAGATCTGAGACCTTTCTTACTTTCCTGTCCTCGATGTGTAATCTACTATATGGTTCTGCAGGTCAACCGCTTCTCCTGTAATCAATAAACTCTATTAAATCAACATAAATATTCCATTATTATCATTCCAGTTAAAAACCAAATTCAGTTTTATTTCCCAACGTTATTCGGATAAAAATTTGAAAGGATTCCAATATTCCTTATAAAGTAGAAGCTTTCATTGGAACTCGTATAAATATCGTTTCTCCTATACACTTTTCCGGTAGACTAAACCCTCTAGTGGTCACTACCTAGAACCGAGGGGTTTCGTTTGACGAAGTTTTGCAGGTAAACCCCCGCATAATAATGTTATGACTCTTGAACTCTCAAAGCTCAATACATCAAACTGAATCATCAAACAGTAGTAAGAAAAAATTTAAAATATAGGTACAGCTATACAGGGTGTCCCAAAACTCAACGTCAAGCCGAAAATAGGAGATAGGCGAGTTTATAACTGTTCCAGGAAAAATAAAAAAATAAAATAGATTTTTCAAACTTCGAGTTTGATAGTTTTCGAGTTTTTGTCATTTTTTTTAACATTTGAAAAATCGCCACCCTGCTTTTAGAAGTAGTATCTACAGTTTTTCATGAAAGTACTTGTTACGCAATCCTGAATAATGTTTTTAGATAACCCAATTCAAAGATAAAGGATTAGTGCCATACTTTGTGTGAAAGCACCATCTTCGCGCGCGACAGCACGATCGCGTTCCATCTATCTTATTTGCTCTAGCAAATGACGTGCCTGAGTGACAGAAAAGGATGGAGCGACGGAAAAATGCGATGCGGTGCTGTTAGATGAGGTTCAACCCTAGGGTGTTTCGTTACACTCTTAGTTAAAGTGGTTCAGTTTGATGGGTAAAGTAGGTATATGGCTTAAAACTTTAATGGTTAATGATTATTTTCCTTACACCTTGTATACGATTAGGAAAAATAGTTGGGCGCGTTTTCTGTGTAAAGCCTGACCAGAAATATAAAAAACCTGGTTTGGGGGCGCTGCAATCGACTATAACCTTTAATGTCAGTGTTCCAGGTACAAAAATTAGTTCCAATGATTTTCCGCAATATGGCGAGGTTTTTTATATTTCTGGTCGGGCTTTACTATGCTTGATTTAAAAGAGTTGGTTGGTATGGTTATAATTAATGAACGAATTACAACGAATGAAATTTACTTTACTAACACCAAAAACAAAGATATGTATACCAAGTTTAGTGACGCTACTGCTTGATTATTTATAGGACTCAAATCCCAATATTTCAATTGACTATTGAGTAGTAAAGAGGAGTTTGTAAGGTACCTACAAAAACTAAGTGCCTTGCCCACGTTGTAATCTTGTGACCGTAGCAAAATTACCTTTAGGTAGTTGGTTTCTACGTTTATTCTCGACTGAAACTATCAGACTACAGGAATTCCTTTTCGAAGTTTTGACCAAAAGATCCTGGCTGCAATACAAAACATAAAGACAGTGATAGCAGTGGTGTGAATGCGGTGTTTCTCCTCAGACTATGGCTTATCTTGTATCCTGCCCTTTTTGCAGTGATGCCATTTGCCTGACATGATGACGCCTGGGCCCTATTTAAAGCCCGACCAGGAAAATAAAAAACCTCGCCATGTTGCGGAAAATCATTGGAACTAATTTTTGTACTTGGAACTCTGTCATTAAAGGTTATAGTCGATTGCAGCGCCCTCAAACCAGGTTTTTTATATTCCTGGTCAGGCTATAATAAACGCAACAAGTGACATTGACAATGATAATTCAGAGTACATTGCTGAGAATGCTAGGACACATGAAGCACTGAAAGTTTAGCGTTATAAGTAACCAGCAATGTAGGTACTCTGAGTTGTCATGACAACTCGGCATTGTCTATTGTCACTTGTTGCGTTTATTAAACAGGGCCCTGCACGCGAAAGGTACACCCCGTACATATCATTTTTCAATTAACTCAGTAAAACGGGTGCCCCAACTTCTATTTATAAAAATATAGCCCTGTAAAATATGAAAAAACTTATGAACATTAGAAATAAGGTGTAGATGGCTGGAAAATTATCAGGCTGGCACTGTTATAACTTGGATAGTTTTATTTCCATACCCAAAAAACTACCACCTAAAAATTATATTCAGTTTTTTTATTCACAATAGGTTGGCGCTTTCAGCTCACCTGATGGAAAGTGTAGATGAATCCGAGGATGTAGCGCCATCACCCAGAAAAAGCCTATTATCTAACTCTTCTCTAAAAATATACTGATTGTACGCATATGACCACATTCGTAGTAAGTGTCAGTTTATAGTGGTTGTTATCAACGACCCATGTTAAACAACTGGTAGTATGGAACACTAATTGCCCGAGTTCAGACTCGCACTTGGCTGGTTTTTTAAATTAAATTTATTACTTACTTGGCTTTGCACAGTTAAGTGGTCTAAACTTGGAACCAATATACACATCAAAATATTCAATGCAGGAGGTTCAAAGTTTAACATCCTTTTTTAGGGTTCCGTACCCATAGGGTGAAAACGGGACCGTCCGTCCGTCCATCCTACCTATTTAAATAATAAAAATGTAAATAAATTAAAAATTAAGGGGGTTTCTTAACAAGAAACTAGTTTTTATCGACGTTTTATCTTCTCGCTCTTTTGTAAAAACGGTGATACAAACGGTATACTAAGCGTCAAACTTAGTGTGATTATAGATCAAACTCTACAGTATAACAACATATAATAAAAACTGGCCAAGTGTAAGTCGGTCTTGCGCTAATGGTCCCGGAGCAAAACGATTTTTTTAAGTTAGTATGTTGTGTTGTGTGGTGGTGTGGTACGGAACCCACGGTGCGCGAGTAGCCTGAGCCTTACATGACTGTTTTATTTCTTATCATTATTTTAGGTCATAATTCAAAGCAACCTTACAGTACGTACAGTATTTTTTTTTATTTTTATTTAATAGGATCAACAACAGCATATTGAACTTAGCTAAATTACAAGAGTCTTATACATAAATAGCCAATAAAAGTTGACTGCGTTGTATTACACAGTAAGTGGAGTTAACATGAGCATGCATGCAATCAGAAATACTATGAGACAACTTATAATAAAAGTCGGTAAGCAGCACTGATAATTATACGATCTGGATAGCAGTAAATACATAAATATGTAAATATAGAGGGAACGACATAACTACATAAATTGTACATACATAGAAAATATAATATATATTTAAAGAAGAGAGAAAAAGATACTTATTGAGAAGAAAAAAAACATAGTAGGTACGGACCTGGTTACATTATTAACTTTAGCTATAAGTAGGGGAATAATATTTATAAAATGTCCTTGAATTCAAGCAAAATTTTAACAATTTTCGAACGAAAAACGGTAATACCATTGCATGCTAGAATACTTGTCAAGTCATCTATCTGCAGTGTCTTAGCACTAATACCATCTTTACGCATTCCTCTCAAAAGAAAATACCCTTCTAAAGGATTCTGACCACTTTAGTGCCAATGAGGTTTTACACCCACAAGGGATCGTATGTTATTCGCGAAATAAAGGCAGAGTAAACCTATTTCCCTTCACTCCCAAGATTCAACGTAACTCATAGTACGGTCCCTTGTCAAATAGAAACTTTGCCCATGTCTTATTGAATCAATTACTTTAATGGGAAAGAATCCGTTTTATATCTGCGTTTTAGTACTGTCCTGGTGTTTGGGACAGTTTTTTATTTGAGTTAAGTTTTCTGTTTTCCGCTAGGGACAAATCTCAAATTTCTGTAGTTTGTAAAGAGTAATACGATGACGATGGCTACAACTCACACTTCAAAAACCTCCTTGTAGTAGTTACTGTGATACTGGAGTGCGATTTTTGAAAGTCACACGTCCAAATCAGCAGTAGAAAGATGCATAATTGCCATAGTGATTTTGACATGACGACGGGCTCACTCCCCTTCACACTGGACAGAGTTTCGGTGCATATGCTATGCTATGCTAATTTGGACTTTTTCTACTGCTGATTTCAACGTATGACTTTCAAAAATACCACTCCTGGTGGCGTGGTGGTGTGATTTTTATTTAAATCTCTGATGGGTTTGCTCCTGACCTCAATCTAGTCCTCAGGACAAAGATGGGATCGAAAATGTAGCAAGCTTACCCAGAAGAAGCTTCACTCGTACTTTAAAGGAATTCGCATTGTAAGCGATCGGAAAAACTGACGCAGGCAGGGCATTCCACTCCTTGGATGTGCGCATTATAAAAGATCTCTTTTTCGTGTATACAGAATTTCTCACAATTCCTGCATCGCTGAGCTAGTAATAATAACAAATACACACTTATATTACCTTATTCCGAAGAACTAAGGAAACGAACCACCGCCACACTTCGCTATTGAGTCGCTTTTCTTGCATTATGAATTAAACCTAATCAACAGCTCCCTTAATCCCATGAGTTCGTGGGCTCTAATACATTAGAGACGACTCCAATTCACGCTAACTTTGGATTTTGATTTATACAGGCCTTGAGGTAAAAATGCGCATGTCCGTATGCCCAGCGGGGCCCTCGGTCTTAGGGCTTTGAAACCTAGCTAATCATTTAGTGCTCATTTAGTGCTCTCTGAATATGTATAGCTTATATTTAGTGCTTCAAAGATAACGGAGTTATATCAAATCTAAGCTAGCGTCCGCCCAGCGGGGCCCTCCTTTATTATGGACGAAAATGATTAAAATGTTACATCAATATTTAGTGCTCCGAATTCCTATTAAAACTGTATCAAAAGATTTGATCAAGCTGGTTTGGTTTAAAAGTTATTGCATTTTAAAGTTTTTAATTTCCAGCGGGGCCCTTTTGGTTTGACTATATAAGTCGCTGAAATTAATGTCGCCATTTAGTGCTTGATGCCAGGTATCTGTCTGTATAGTTAATTTACACATTTTGCTTCTAATAAACCTGGAAAATGCAATAATATCTCGCAACATTGATTCATATAAAATGACATTTCGTGGACAGTCGGCATCAGAAGTACAAGGAAATATGGTGCGTTATAGTGCGTACTGGTGTGTCGCAGGTATAGGGAAAAGCGTTGCGCGCGTATTCAACCGAACGTTCGGCGCCGAACGTTCCGCAGGTGTGTCCATACACTTACATTTAGACATAGTGTGATACGCCAACAATCAGACAAACCTTTGTAGTAGGTATTATATTATAATAATAGATAGATAATATAAGTACTTACCTACACACACGCGCACTTTCATGAACGTTTTGGTACTAGTAGAAGTCATACGGCAGCGAATAGTTGATAATATCACATCAAGAGTCACCAGTACTAAAATACGACGTAGATGTAGACAATGTACCAGAAATACGGGTGCACAATTTTAGGCGGACTAGTAAAAATAGTAAAGCTCTCGTATACTTCTGATGCCGACTGTCCACGAAATGTCAATTAATATGAATCAAAATTGCGATATATTATTGCATTTTCCAGGTTTTTTAGAAGCAGAATGCGTAAATTAACTATACAGACAGATACCTGGTATCAAGCACTAAATGGCGACATTAATTTCAGCGACTTATATAGTCAAACCAGAGAGGGCCACGCTGGAAATTAAAAACTTAAAAATGCAATAACTTTTAAACCAAACCAGCTTGATCAAATCTTTTGATACAGTTTTAATAGGAATTCAGAGCACTAAATATTGATGTAACATTTTAATCATTTTCGTCCATAATAAAGGAGGGCCCCGCTGGGCGGACGCTAGCTTAGATTTGATATAACTCCGTTATCTTTGAAGCACTAAATATAAGCTATACATATACGGACATAAAATGCGCTCACTTGAAATTAATATCTCCATTCTCGAGTATGATTTTCTAGCTAATCAGCAATGCTCTGGTTAAAGACTACTCTTAAAAGTTACTATCATAAAGTGAAGAGTCCCGCGCAAAGAACCCTTTCTCGTTTGAAAATTAAGTTTGCAATATATAACAATAGTCCACTACCAGGCAGTAAACTTGGTGACCTACAATTTAACAATAAAATGAGTTGTAACAATTTTCGTAATACAACTCGCCTATAAAACTTTTCTGTGGAGTAAAAAGGCGTTTGGGAAAAATATTTGTGCACCCGAGGGTGCAATGGTTCACACAAAATTGGGTACAAACAAATTGTTTCCCCCTAACCGGGTAAATGTCAAGAACATTCATATTTTTACATTATCCTCAAATGGTAAAATGTTGCAATGTTTCCTTTGATATAAAAAGGTGTCGTAACTTTATTTGACGTCAATTATTTATAAATCCGCATGAAAACATTGAAATCAGAAGAACAATGAGGTTTATTTTAGTCTTTTGAAAATAGGAGAGTTGAAAAGCATCACAACTGTTAAAGTTTAGAAAATTTAGTTATTTTAAGATTGAACAAAAAAAATCAACTTTTTACAACATTACTTTTTACCTGCTCTTTTGTTAATTGTAAAATAACGTTTTTTTTAGAATTTGTTCTTAAGGCTAGGTTATCCCACTGCAAGCGTCTCTTTCTTGCAAGCATAAGTTTACAATTAGCCATCCCGCATCCCGCAAAACGTGTTTTTCGTCAATATCTTTGCTCATGGGAGTTTCTAAGCTAAAACTTCTCCTGAGTTCACTAGAAATATTTAATGTATTTAGTTAAGTACAAGAATAAAAAGTTAAGTATCAGCAGTTTAATCATAGTATTGAAAAAACATAACAAAAAGGGGTAACTTTGGGATTTTTTTCTATCAAGTAAACTTAATCTAATCGTGTTATTGAGAACAGTCGCCCATCCGCCCGATCCTTAAATAAGACATAATTTAATTTCAGACTTTAAAACACAGTTTAAAACACTTTCGTTTGTGTTCAAAAAACGGCCTCGACGGTATAACAGCGTCTTAAGCTGGTTGCAGAGTTGTCAATTTCATACAAAACTTTTTCGTAGAACACTCGTGACGGTATAAATAAAAGTAATGTTTTATATATGGAAAAATAGCTTAGAAAAATCTAGATTGCGCGTATCAAATAACATTTAAAATTTATAATATAATTACGAAGATTACATCTTTGGCTAGTCTTTGAAATTTTGTATGAATATTGTGAAGGGAATCCGATGGCTATCTGAGATAATGCTATATTAGGACATTGGACGCCCGAACTTGTCGCATGAGTTAATCGAGGAAATGCATGACCTCATCTCTCCCTTAAACTACCACAAACGCCGAGAGGATTTCCACCTAGATGTGGTTGAATTCCACGATTTCCACGTAAGTCGCACCAAGCGGTATAACAAGTAGGTACCAAGAGTTATAACTACAGGGTGAAATTGATATCATTAGCATCCTTTTAAACTAAGAGTCTAACCATCAAACAGAACAACTTTTACTATGGGAGCAAACCAATCAGCTTCCCATCCAATCAGCCAAAAAATCTGCTTTCCCATACTAAACTACACCCTCTGCCTACATGACTCAAATGTAATTTTTTTTTGCTCCGATTTGTTTGCTACCATAGTAAAAGTTGTTCAGTTTGATGGGTAGACTCTTAGTTTAAAAGGATGCTAATGATATCAATTTCACCCTGTACAACACTTGTATATTATAAGTGAACCTTGCTTCGACTTACAGGCCCAAAATTGAATGTTTTAGGATACCAGAGTGCACGAGAGTATATAAGCTGTTCGCAACGCATGCACACAAGTGCGGGTTTCACTCACTCGGGCCCACAGACAAAATACGAAGCTTTTTATCCAGAGTTCACAAACGTGCGGTCGCCATATAAGGCGATTAGGCGTTATTATAAATAATTCTCAGCCTTAGAGTTTTGTACAGAGTGAAATTAATATCATTAGTAACCTTTTAAGAGTCTGCCCATCAAACTGAACAACTTTTACTATGGGAGCAAACCAATGTAACAAAAAATCTGCTTATCGACACTAAACTGCAGCCTACTCGTCTCAAATGTATGCAACAGCAGATTTTGTTTTTGCTCCGATCGGTTTGCTTCCCTAATAAAAGTTGTTCAGTTTGATGGGTAGATTCTTAGTTCAAAAGGATGCTAATAATATCAATTTCACCCTGTAGCTACAGAGAGCGATTCGCAACTGGTTACGAGTCACAGCTACGAAACCGGCCGAAGGGCACCGAGTGATCATTGATAGACAGACGTTTATGAGAAAAAATAGATAGTTTAATATTTACTTGAATATTCGCGCAGTCACATTCAGGTGTGGTATTTTTGAAAGACACACTTTCAAATCAGTTAGAAAATGTCAAAATTACTATGGATATTATGGATCTTTTTACTGCTGGATTTGAACGTGTGACTTTATAAAATCGTACTTCAGGACGCGTTTTATTTTGGTACTAAATGAACGAGAAATTGACATGTAAAGCATAAGTATAGCATAAGCATATGCTCACGACTATATTGAGGGGGTAGTCAGAGATATTCTGAAACCACAGAACATCCACGTTTCACCAGTAGTACCGTAATTCTGTCCAGTGTTGTTCATTCCTGTGTTCTCGGTTCATATTCATTTAGGCGCGTTTCATAGCTTGCTTATACATAGTTTAGTTTACTCTAAGTTTTCACAAGTGCTATTTTTAAATCGTGAGATTGAAAATCACGATCGAATGATACATAATCTCCATAGTAATCTTAGACATTTTTTACTGCTGATTTCAACGTGTGAGTTTCAAAAAGCGCATTCCTAGCCTAGCTCGCCTGCCACTTCTCTGTTCTAGTGTAAATAAACTCCACGCTTGTGTTGCGAAACGCTTGATAGAAGCATCCAAACTATCATGCACAGTAACATAAAATCGTTCATGTTATGTATGCCAAATGTATATCATAATATTTCAAGTGTAACGAAACACAAAGGCCTTCACAATCTCACACATCATCTCCATACAATGGGTAACAATTTAATTAATTCACAAACGGTTTTGCAAAGCATATTCCTTGCATTTGATGGAGTCAAATACCTATCTTAATTATTGGAATGTAAAGCTCGAGGTCAAAGGATTGAAGGTGAGGCTTCAATGAACTGATTTTGATACATAAAGCTACAAGTTATATGTTGGATCTAATAATAAAGAATCATCAAACCCATTTAGCTGTATTTTAAGCTTATAAGGTTAAAAATCTTATATATTATTATTAGTACTTTACATTTTTTTTTCGAAACTCACAAATACAGCATAGCTCAGGGAGCTGTGACTGCTTATTGCTGCGGACTACGGGGAACTACACCAGTGATGGCGAAGCGCCCTGGTACCTAAGCAACCTGCCCAAGGGCACCCATAAGGGGTGCGGACCTCGGGCAGCGGGCGGAGCTGGGACTACGCCGCGGATGAGAACCGGAACATCCACCCGTTTGGGAGCTACGATGCCACAGACAGACAGACCGACATAGGCGTCAAAATTATAACACCCCTCTTTTTGCGTCGGAGGTTAAAAAAATATACTAATTGCAGCCAAGTCCAACCCTGAAAAAGATATACATAAGTAATACGATTGCGATTTTACATATTCGTATCAATAATAAGGAATGGTATTTTCTTGAGTACGGTCAGCACTGAAAGCTGATCAACATTTTTAAACATTATTCACATACAAATAAAGGTGAGAAATGTGAATTGTTGATTCATTTAAGCCAGCCTCAAAAACAAGCAACTACCTATAGGCGCAAGAATTACAAGCCTTACAAGAAAATATATTTGAGTGGTACATGCTGGTACATCTTTACAAATCACCGAGCAGGGACGAATACGCGAAGGTTCTGCCCTACTCCACAGGCTTATGTCTCAGGAATCGTAAAATATTTCACGGGTGACGCGCACCCGTACAGAGCTTGCCTTGGAACTGGATGTGGCTCGAGAAGAAACTTACGAATCTAACTCTTTTTGGGGTGGTCAGAAATTTTCTTTTATCAGCTGTACTGGAGGCACTGACATAAAAATAAAAAAATCTGCTGTCCCTTATATTATTTGAGTCGAGTAAGGTACTGCGGTTTTGTACGAAAATGTAGTTTTTTTTTTATTATTTCTCGATGTTGGCTCCATGCTTAAAGTTATTCAGTTTGATGGTCTAAGCCGGCTTTTAATGTGATGAATACTATGGTGTTTTCAGTTACACCCTGTTTAGTAAAGTTGTTTCGTTTGAAGACCACCCCTTTGAAAATGACCACACCACCAGTTGTATACCATAATATTCATAACATACATTTTAAAATATATACAGATGTAATTAGCATTTGATTTGAGTAATTTTGTGGGTGATAGAAGGGGTTCACCTTTAATCACTTGAACATTAATTTAAAACTGTTTTTTTTATTTTTATTTATAATTAATTGACTTCTTGCTTGTGCGTTAGCACCGCATTTCCGCCAATGTCAAGTGGTTTGAGGGAGTGTCTATCAAATCCCGAGGATTGTTTTTGAGTAAGTACACAACTGAGATGGATTGCGGAGCCTCGTGGCAGGCTGAAACGCTAAACGCGCGAACACCACGTGAAAGACGAGTGTTCGGGGCAAATCCTGCAACGTGACTCCAAACTGAAACTTATTCCAGGATAATAAGGCACCCCTGACGGCTGATTAGTAATTGTAGAGAAGTTTTTGTACACCCTGAAAGCGATACAGACGTAAGTAGATAATTTGCGTTATCATGTAGGACTAGAAAAATTATGAAATGTGCTTTGAATGAATACAAATTAATTATATCTCAATGTGGCGAACTAATTGGTGTTTACGTTTCAATAATGCGGTCTCAAACGTGGTTTCAATTATATAATTTTGGGTTGTTTGTTGCAGAATTTCTGATATTTGTACACATTTCATAAAAAATAACTAAAAAAATACTATCACGTACAGTCAGCAGCAAAAAGATGTATGCTTTCTCATGCAAAATATGTAGTACTAAAGTGTATACATCTTTATACTACGACGTAGTAAAAGTGCATACATCTTTTTGCTGCTGACTGTACACTAATTATAAAATTATAGGCAGAATTTTTACTTCTCATTGAGAAACGATGAAAATGTTTGTTTACTGTTATCAATGTTAATGCCTGTAGGATCCTACTACAGGGCAAAGGCCTCCTCTCACTAAAAAGGATGAGAGGGAGGCCATACCCACCACGCGGGCACAATGTGGATTGGTGAAATCAAAGCTACTTGCTATCAGAGAATTTTCAAGCCTCCAATAGCCTTCTAACCTGGCTTAACGAAAAGTTACACCGCCATCTGACGGATATATCCGGGAGCAACAGCTTAACGTGCCTTCTGAAGCACGTAGACGCTCGAGATGAAATACCACTAAACGGTCACCCATCCAAAGACTGACCGGACCTGACGTTGCTTAACTTCGGTGATCGTTTCCAATACCGAAGCTCCGCTACGCCAACGAGCGCCTTAGGTTAATTTTTGAAACATTTGTTTGTATATCCAATCCATTCTCTTCCAGATGACGTCAACATCTTCGTAGCTAGTCTAAAGAAGCTCTTAGGGAGCGAAGGAAGCGCCCAATTTAGCCGGTAACTGCATCTGAATGTTACCATATCCGAGGAACAAGTGGAGATTGAGCTTCGAATGGTTTTCTTGTCGTAAACCAAGTATCTTGTTATGCTACAAGCGAACACTTTATTGCCATATTTGACGTTGTAGTTTTTTGCTGGGAAAAGTTTTGTGTCTGTATTCCTTTCGAGTGGGACCTTGGAATCTAACCTTGTAACATATGTAGATAAATAATATTAGAACTAGATTCACAGTTTTATGTTAAAATTGCAAATGTAGAAAACATGTAGGTAAATTATGACAAAAATTTGCAATGTTAGTCCGCGAGATGGAACTATACTAAAAACGCTATACATTTTAACGAAAATCGGATACTTACAATATTGTTTCTGAAAAATTACATTGTCTTTAATTGGTTAGTTTTGAAAATATAACCAGACTTCGTTTGTACGGAACGCGCTCCGAATTAGGTATAACCCCTTAAAACCGCCAAGAGCGACGATATTAACTACAAACATATTCAAAACAAATCCAGAACGACCCGATAAATGAAGTCGTTTATTAAAAAAAAATAAAAAAATTACAAAAAATAGCGGTCAGCACAAGCGTCGTCAAATAAATAAATAAATAAAAAAAAAAAAAAAAAAAACGATAAATTAAAATTCATCAATTGACTACCATTGTAATCAAAAAGTCACATCTGACTTTTTTTTAATTGTTCACAGACTTGGTCTGTTGTGTAGAACCGATTTAACCGTTTTCCTGCACTAAATTACACTGCTACTACTTGAAAGTTTTTAAGAATCCTTTCAAAATCAGATTTATTTGTTGATTAATCGTTTTAAACTGCATTTAAAAGGCATAACCAATGAACGATTTTGCTGAGGGATCTTGGTCTATCTCCTAATCGTGGGTAATACACGGTTAGGTAAGCATCTCGTAAATATGAGTAGGTACCTAATGTTTATCAATTCAAACCCGCAGTGAAATCCCTAAGATATACATCACAATGCATTTTACTCTGTGAATCACGACGCTACATTTTTCACAAAACGCCCGTTTCAAAGGAGTGAAATGTCTTTATTTAAATTACTTTATTTTACTTGGCTTTGTATCTTTTAAGGCGATGTTATTACAGAAACTTTATATCAAATATTTTATGCTGTGTAAATCAAATTAAAAATTGAATTGAATTGATTGTTTTGAATTTTGCAATCTTTAATTGCAGTGGCCCCAAGGTGGACCAATGACCAAGTTTTGTTATTCAATTAAATGTGATTGTATAGTTTGTGTTTAGCACACGGATGCATAAAGAGAGCATCTCGGGGTGACGACGCGACGTCTGAACCCCGATATACAGGGTACATTTTATATCACTGCAGATAACTTCAGCATTTTGTGTAATTACCTACAATTTTGTTATAAATTAAGGTGCCAAGACAAACCCAAATAGGGTTTTTTGGTACCATAAAATTAAATGTATTACAACCCAATGTAAACCGAAATGTTAATAAATAAATAAATAAATAAATTGTATTCTATTCATCAAACCGAACAACTTTCAGTATGGAGCCCAATTCTAAATAGCAAAAAAAACTCTGCTGTCCCATACAAAACTGCATTAGATACCTAGGTATTCGACTCAAATGTATGGGACCGCTGTTTTTTTTTCGCGATTTCGATGTTGGCTCTATAGTAAAAGTTACTCAATTTGATGAGTAGAATACATGATCCACAGTGATATAAAATTTACCCTTTATACCGTGCACCACGGGCAATCAACAAGCACCGTGGTTGGCAAATCTCTTCACCACCGTCGGACCAATAAAGGTATTATTACTTACAGGAATAGAGCAACAAACATGAGTTGTCAAATGAAACCGTTTTTGGATGTTTTTTGGAGACTATTCACAGGCAAAAATTCGAATATAGGCTATAATTCTGACTCTAACGTGAAATTGTGGATAAAAATAATGAAGTAGTGTTACTATATTTCATAAAATTATCTACGATTTCACTTTAGATTCGCAGTTATTCACGGAAACCGAATTGTAAAAATTAATTAGTGACTAAAAAACTGTTCTATTGCCTCGCGTCACGTATCTCTTTTTATTATACAGTTGTGCCGCTAGGTACATCTCGCTCACTCAGCTGTATGTTCCTCTATTCCTGGTATAATACCTTTATGGTCTGACCACGATGGAAAGTAAAAGATTTAGTTTTTCTCGGTCTGAAACTAAATGAAAAACATTTTGTTCCAAGTTATTTCCAAAGTATCCTTGCAAGTAGCATAATTCGTCCTCATCTGATTCTACCATTAAAAACACGATTTCGAGAGGGACAGGATACAGAGATAAATTAATGCTGTTTTGCTAGAACTTATCGTCGTCGCCTTAAGGTAAATAAAACTTGCTATTTCGTGCTTTGTAGTTTCTCTTTACCGGACCACAAAGTTTTATGAACTTATTTATACAAGTACTTTTAAAACAATGCGGAAAATAGTATGCTAGTCTGTCTTTTTCAATGAAATGAAATGAAAAAAACTTGCATGGCAAAAATTAACAACAAATTGATTTCAACAAATAATTAAGTGAGCTTAATTATTACCGTTGGTGCGCTTTATACAAACGAAGTTTCGCCCATATTCGGCCATGTATGAAGTGTCAGCATTTATTAAGAAAGAACCTATTTATGTGGTTTAAAGGTAAATTATACTTTTCCTTACACTCTGCTTTCCCTGAAGCGTGTCGTTTCCTCAAGATGCTTTCCTTCACCGAAAAGCCAACGAAAAGTTGGTGACCAGCATAATTCAAATAAGGTGGTGGTGTTATCACGGCTCCGCTCTCCGGACACAGTTACCCGTCGCATCGTACGTTTTACTCTTTTCCACGTTTGCTCTGAAAAATGCAGCGACGCGATCCGTAGGATAAGAGCCCACCATTGTGATCTACGTTTAGTTTTACCTACATTATGGTTACTTTTAAATTATTTTAGAATGGAAGGAATCGCTCCATTCCTCTCTCTCTCTCTCTCTCTCTCTCTTTGGCCTCTTTCCATTTAATTTAAATCATTTATTTCAATGTCAACTGTACTTATTGCAATGTGAGGTTATACCATAGAGAAATTACATGCTCCCCTTGGTAGAGATGGTGTAACAAAGTGTGCACAGTAACCACCAATTGTGCACTAGTTTGTACTGCGACCATAGAGAAATGACACGCTCCCCTAAGCTTTTTGTCTCCCCTCGCCCGTCCCTCACCCCCTTTGTCGGCGACATAATTTTCTATAGAAACAAGCCGATATGCCATCTCCTCTTACTCCATGGGTTATACAGTTTTAATTTGTTAGGTTTTTTTTTTTTTTTAATTATATGACTTTGACATTTCATTTAGATTATGGTTGGTAAAACGCAAAATCAGTTTACTCTATAGTAACCGGCAACTTAATCTAAGAATAAAATTTACTCGGTTTGGTCGAATCGGCCTTAGTTAGCTATGTCAATTCATTTCATTACTACTGCATACCATGAAATTAATAATTGTAATGCTAACACTTCACATGGCGTATTTGGCAAATATCACGCATAACAAATACGCGTTTTTATTAGAAAATAGGCAATAAAACTACAAAAACATAGTTCCCAGAGGATGATTTGGTTGTATTTTTGCCTAATTCACTCATTCTCAATGATTTCACTCCTTTTATGTGCGTCGAAAACCGACAGACGCCGGGAAACGCGTATTTGTCATGCGTGATATTGGCAAAATACGCCATTTAAAAACTCAATAGCGGTCAAAACTGTATGGAAACAACGTCAAATTTTAAGTGCTGTCTGTAATCTTTGTGATGGTTTCACTAACAATATCACAAAGGAAAATGTATCGTCGAATTGATCAAACGTCTGTATGGATAATCTACTAGATTGAGACGTACAAATAGGCGACACAATTTAATTGCTGTACAGTCAATTACACTTTAAGGGCTGAAAACATAGACTTTTTTTGTGTCAAATGTATGTGATCATCAAGCAGTTAATTAATTATATTTTATTGCAGATCACTGATCTGCAATAAAATATAATTAATTAACTGCTTGATTTTTTTAAATGAACTGACGAAAATAACAAAGCTTTGCAAAAAAAAAAAACGTAAAATGTGTAAATTACTTCACTCATTTCAATTAGGGTCCAATACAAAATAAGACAAAATGTTCCGTCACTCATGTTCGTACATTTTAGGTACTTCGCTCATAAAATAACAAGTCGTTGTCATCCATTTAAACTAAGACTCTAACATTCTACACATCAAACTTAATAATTTGTAGGTACTTACATTAAACCAACATCGCGAAATCCATCCATCGACAAATGCAAATATCTGTTCCAGGCATTTGAATGAAGTACTTACTTATAATCATTGTTTTTTTTTTTCGAAGGAACAACAGCTTTTTTTTTGCTCCCATATTCAAAGATTTTCTGGTTGATGTGCCTATACTCTTACTTTAAATAGGTGCAAACGACGTTAATTTCATTAATTCTTTATTCGTAGCACTTCATATTAAATTAGTCTATTTTAAGTCTAGTAGTCTTCTTACAACCCAGTCAACTTTCTCTATGGGACCAATAGATCGAAATAGGGGATCGGACTGCATAAAATATATTATAGTTTTATCTTCTTAGTAAAAAAAACGTTTGAAAATAACGCTAAACTCTCATTTTCTGTAATTCTTTAGCTTGAATACTATTTTTAATAATAGGATGAAGTATATGAAATGTTGATGTTTTCACTTAAAGTACAATTTTTCATACAGAGCGCACGTTTTGACATTCGATTAAGAGTTGCTAATTTGACTAGTGGTCCAATCCCCTATTGTACAAAACTGCAATCCTACTTGACCTAAATAGGACAGCAGATTTTCTTTTCCGATTTTGATGTTGGTCCCATAGAAAAAGTTTAATGGTCTGATCATCCCCTTAAAAAACTACCAGCGTATAAGCGTATAAGTTTGATCCACAGTAAGGTTGTCTGGAAGAAATAGCTTTTTAGCGATAAGACCGCCTTATTTGTACCATAATCAGTTTAGTTTCCTGTGCAATGTATTTTATGTTTGGTGTAAATAAAGTATATTTCATTCATTCATTTCATTCACCATTGGTAATACCAAAAAGATTTAAAAACAAAATATTCTCAAACCTAAAAAAACTTCCTACATTATTACAGTTCCAAACGTGGAAAGTTGCATGCAAAATCTAGCCTTATAAATCTACTAACAGAGAAAACCATAAAATATCACTGTTAACGCAAGCAAAGTCGCATGCATAAACTATATCCATAAAACTAAAATAAATTCTCGCCATACATTCTATTGATGTCGTTACACTAGGGATGTCGTCTTTGCATCCGTAACCGAAACTACCGCGGATGAACAGTGTGAAATTGATGTCATTAGCATCCTTTTAATAAACTAAGCCCCACTTGCTAACCTGGGTTAGCAATAAACTCCAGGTTAAGGTGGTAACCCATGACTTTTTGTATAGAAAAACAACTGAGAGAGCTATTTTATCCGGAGTTAATTGCTAACCCGTGGTTGGCGCAAGTGGGGCTAAGAGTCTATCCATCAAACTGAACAACTTTTATTATGGAAGCAAACCGATCGGAGCAATAAAAATCAGCTTTCCCATACTAAACTGCCATGTCTACTCGACTCAAATGCAGATTTTTTTGCTTCGATCGGTTTGCTCTCATAGTAAAAGTTGTTTAGTTTGATTGGTCTTCCTATCGTGTTGGCAAGCCCTGGTTTCTGAGTTTTTTCAGACCGCCTTACGGCCTCTCACGTGATTTTTATGCAATGACTACTACCACCAGAGATAGTAGCCAGGATCAACGGCTTAACGTGCCATACGAAGCACGGAATCAACTTAGTTTAAAAGGATGCTAATGGTATCAATTTCACCTTGTAGTATCCATTGCCTGTAAATATTTAATTTGATACCATATATAATGCCGTTTGAATCTACTATTAATGCCTTATAATTATTATGTCGCTGACAGCGCGATAAGAGAGTCATACAAAACACAAATGCCTGTGTAGATTTAGAAGCCAAAATTAATAACCATTACCATCTTACTATTATAAGGAAAATTAATTCTTCTTGATAAATGACACAACATTTAAAATAAGTAACAGAAAAATATAGTGTTTTTTTGTCAACTTTTGACGCACGATCTGTATTTTATTGTAATTAAATGTTGTATATTCAGGCTTGTTTCATTAGACCGAATGGGTATCAAGAATTTATTAGTACCTGTTGGTACCGTATCTACAACTACATTTTGTTCTACTAATAAGTCATGATCCGTAGATATCCGAAACAAGTCCATAGAAATATACATATTCGTATCCGTATTAGGTAATCTGTGTGTCGTATCTGTAGAAATCGTTATCCCGAAAGACCTCAGCGGAACGTATCTTTCGCATAACACATTGTTTAAGTATGTATTGTTTCTAGTACCTCTATAATGTTGGTTAGCCTTATCATGGTATTATATTAAATTTTTAAACCCTTTATAGAGTATTTTTATATTTATACGGGTGAAATCGATATCATTAGCAGCCTTTTAAACTAAGAGTCTACCCATCAAACTGAACAACTTTTATTATGGGAGCAAACCAATCAGAGCAAAAAAAATCTGCTGTCCCATACATTTTAGTCGTGTAGGCAGCGGCGGCGGGTGCAGTTTAGTATGGGACAGCAGATTTTTTTTTGCTCTGATTGGTTTGCTCCCATAATAAAAGTTGTTCAGTTTGATGGGTAGACTCTTAGTTCAAAAGGATGTTAATGATATCAATTTCACCCTGTATATCTAGAGTTAAACTCCTCTTTGTACATCACGATTTATTTATTGTAATTTTTCATAATTATGTTGTTTTGGGTAGGTACAAGAAAGAATCTAAGTAAGTGAGTATTTATAGAGTAAATGAAGTAAATTTAATATTTAAAAACCACATTCATATCCGAATACGAATCCGAAAGTCCATGTATTAACATCACTACTTCACACTATCATTGTAGGTGTTTTACCTTCTTTCATCTCTTTTAACCCTTCCTTCACTGTGGCTGTGGCTACAGTATAACGTTGGACAACCAGCTTACGTAAAGATCGTAGTAAAATGTAAAAGGAAACTAGAACAAAGAATTTACTGAGGCTAGTATCTTACAGAATTAAGATGGCATGGAAGTAAAGGTTAGCGAGACACGGGCGTAGGATAATTTAATAGAGCTGGGTAAGAAAACAGTCCTGTTGTTTATTTCATTTAATAAGTAGGTACCAACACTATACAGAGTGTAAATTAACGTAGTGTAACTATTGATAATACGTTATTTTTTGACGTCTTTTTATGCAAATTAGGAAATTTCCACAACTAATTTAATGAAATGGTTTTTATGTTTTGAATTATATTTTACACATTGTGCACCATTTTTTTTATTATTAACTAATACAAAAAGGACCTACAGGAAATAAACACGCAGTTAAAGTACTTAAAAAAATTCAATACCTAAAGAAAAAGAAAATTATATTGGAACGAAATATTTAAGTAATTAAAAAAAAAACTTTTTTTTTTCTACCGGTATCAAATCCATCCTACTTACACATATTACACTAGGTTAGGTAGCTTAGGTTAAAAAAGCAGCTATTTAACTAAATTTAACAAAAAATTTAACATTTTAATTTTAATAGCCTTTTCCAACGCGAAAGTTACCTAAAGGTACAGTTTCCCAGAGAATCCCCTTACTTCACGAAGTTACGCACACAGTAGGTACACTCCACTACTTTCTAACTTATTAATTGCCTCCACAACTAGCCACCTTTATTTAACCATATCGTTATCAAACCCACGTAACCTGATTCAAGCACGCTAAAATGCCCTGTTGACATGAATCCTATACCAATTTTCAGGCAAAAGACCATAACAATAGTTGGAAATAAATCATTTTAGTCGTATAATTAGCGGCCGGCAAACGTCGATAGTGTAGGGTCAACAACTCAAAAACAATAAGAAATAGAAGAAAACTCATTAGTCACGCGAGCTTACTTTTGTTTTGTGCTGACGGTACTGTTAGCGTATTCGGTGGTGGTAAGGTAAGGTGTTTTAAGTTCGATGAAAAAATTTGGAGAGAATATAAGGGTTTTAAGAGTTTATAATAATTAAATAACGTAGAAACAACGAAGAAATTTATATAACTGTTTTCCTTCCACATTAAGTGATAAGCTAGAAATAAATTAATGCTCAATGAATCACACTATACTTTCCTATCGTCTGCAATCTAATGATCATGATTTGCTTAAAATGTAAATGTTTGATATTCGTAATTTTTTCGTGTTTTAATTTTATGGAAACACAATAAAAAATCATGCTCGACTCAACTCAACTTCTCTTACAATTATTATGTATGTTGGACTTTCGGAAGAATTGATCTGAGTTCCTGCCAAACGCTTTTCCGCCTATTATTCGATATTCTACGCAATATGAAATAAAGAATAAGAATAAGAAAGAAATAAGAAAGAAGAAGAAAGAAAGAAAAGAAAGAAAAGAAGAAGAAAGAAGAAGAAGAAGAATAAGAAACAAGAAAAAAGAAAGAAAAAGAATAATAAGAATATTTATCTTATCTTATCTTATGAATTCCGCACAACTGACATTGAACACATTCTCTATTCCACACAGTCTTCAATTTGACACAAACGTGTTTCTTCCTACTCGCGATTCTACACAATATTTATTCCACGCAATAGAAGCTGGGTGGTAGCTTTGTTGAGGGCATGTCGTTACCAATCAAATGGCATTTGGACTGTGGAGATTCCAGACACAAAAATTTGTTATTGTCTTAAGCGCGCAACACACGGCCGCTATAATATGTTGCTGTACTCTTCTAACGCATGCAAGTTACTAATCGCTTCCTCTCACTCGCACGCAGGAAAGAGACGTGCTTATGTAATTTTTCATGCGTAAGAAGAGTACAGCAACATATTATAGCGCGTGTCTGTGACGGGCCTTAGTCATGGATCCGTGACATCCACAGACGAAGGGTTAAACTTAGTGTCAAATTAATAAACCTTAGCAAGAGTCCACCAACGGGTAACATAAACTTCAGTAAATCTGAGGGTGACTTATTATTATATAAATATGACCTTTATTTATAGTACAAACTTTACAGTTACCGATTGTTTCATCGAGATAACGTCCGACGCTGCATTTAATAAGAAAACTTTTAATCGTTAATGTTAATTTAATGTTTCAAAATTTTGCCGAGTTTGAGACTAATGTCGAAAGAAAATGTCAAGGAAAATTTTTCAGTTGTGACCGTAGTTGACTTGTTTCGGTCAACCGAATCTTCGCCTTCAACACGTCTTCTTCTTTCCTGTCAGCATTAGCTATATCGCATGACAATCACTGATGCTATAGTGGAAAGATTAGTTAAATACAAAAACGCAAAAAATACAGAGAAAGGAAAGACCATTATAAAACTTACACACATATTACAAATAAAACATATCCTCCAGGGCGCTCACCCGAGGCAGAGTATAGCCTAGGATAGGCTGGCCACATTGCCTCTTTGAATGGCCAAACCTATCCTCTGGGCAAAATAGCTTCCAGCCCTACTGTCCCCCTTGGCCTCAAACAGGCGCCTTGAGATGCAATTTAGAAAATGTTTCGCCACGGCACCCCAACAGCCTAAGGTCTCTACAGCGAAAGGAAGACATTCATAGCCCTCCCCCAAGCCAAGATTAGTTAGTCAGCAATGTTCGTATCGGGGCTAACAGCCCAGGGTGCGCACGACGAAGTCAGGATCGTCACTTGGAGAGGCTCATGCGAATACCACTTACCTTTTCACCGCCATGTCAAATGTAAAAGTCTTCGATCATACCGCTTCTAATATCACCAATCATCACGTCAATCCATCTTCAGATTTTAAAAGCCAATTTAATTGTAACAAAGTTTCTGTCTCGTAAGGAATTATACAACCTTTCAAAGTGGAACTAAGTCAGTCGCGTTAAAATATATGTATTATTTGAAGGAAAATTAGACATTATTAACAAGTTTGAATGTTTTTTCTAATTTTGGATGTTTATTTTCGTTTCGATATTCGGTTAGGTGCTATTCTGAAATTACAAGTAGATTTTTAAAACCAGACAAACCACAATCAGACAAATTTTACGTAGTTTTTAACACCATTTGAACTGAAAACGAGTGATTCGGTTCCTATTTTAATTCGGTTTCGACTACAAGAACTAGTTTCAGCCTTATTTTCTCTTAACTTTCAGATTACCTTGAGAAATGCCTGAAAATAGTAAATACTACTTATAATTCAAATTTTGTTTTCGTAATAATTAACACGAATGCTATACGCCCTTTACTTTATAAAATAATTGGTCTGGCTAAAGGCAGCAATTATAATATATTTTAGCTACAAAAGAACTGACATTTTCCCCCGATTTCGATGTTGTAAATCCAATACAGAAAGCAGATTAGTTTGATGGTCTAAACATCCCTTGAAAATATTTATACTTTATTTTAGAAGGACAATAATTCGTTCTGAATTAGTACCTACTTAAGGCTAGGATATCCCAGTGCAAGCGTCTCTTTCTTGCAAGCATAAGTTTACAATTAGCCACCCCGCTCCAATTGAAAGCAGGATCGCAAAAAAAACGTGTTTTTCGTCAATATCTTTGCTCATGGGAGTTTCTAAGCTAAAACTTCTCCTGAGTTCACTAGAAATATTTAATGTATTTAGTTAAGTACAAGAATAAAACGTTAAATATCAGCAGTTTAATCATAGTATTGAAAAAACATAACAAAAAGGGGTAACTTTGGGATAAATAAGACATAATTTAATTTCAGACTTTAAAACACAGTTTAAGGGTCGGCACTACCCTAATCGGGCAAAACAGGGTTCGGCGTTCCGACTATTGAGGATAGTAAATAGCTATATTTAGAAACAAAATTAATACCATCGCTTCTTTAAAAGATGAAGTACAAGATGAACAAAAAAAATTTCAGTAAAATTGTGTAGTTACATGAGAAAGTAATCGAGAATTTCATGAAAAACTCCAGAATAGCACTGCCGCGTTCCGAGTCCTGTGATTTAGTGAAACAAAATAAAACAACAAAATATATTTCTAATCAATGGCAAAACATCAAAGAACACTTTAAACAAATCAGTTTTTCGATACGACTTCTAGTTTTTTTGCAATTTGTTACCAAAAATCACATATTTTTTTGGACGTTTTCTTCATACAAATTACTATGGGCCGTCAATCGTTCGAAATCATTGCAAATAGACCGGTGACCGGCAACACCCAACCCTGTCTTAGAAGATTAATGAACAAATCCATTTTTAGCTAAAGTAGGCAAAGTAACTTATAAAAAACCGGGCAAGTGGGTGTCGGGCCACATGCAGTGTAGGGTTCCGTAGTTGCCCGTCACGTATGTGGACTTAGAAGTACATTTTATAAATTGGTCGACTATTACTCGTTATTATAACAGAATAACTGTAAGTTTATTACTATTGTTACTAGCAAACTAAGGATTGATAATCTGAAATCATCATCATCATCGTCAGATATGTTTTAAATAAGAATGGAATAAGAGTGAATTCTGTACCGCAGTAGGTAACTCAAACGATTGACTTTGTAAGTCATTTGCACGACAGAATTTTGCGCGAAAAGACATTGCGCGACACAAGACAACACAAAGGAATTTCACAAAAGTTACTTTCCGGGCACTGTTTGGTAGTTTTTGGTTATTTTGGTAATTTATGGTAGTTTTGAGTCTTTCGGTAGTTTTTGGTAAATTTTCGTACAAAAGTAACCAAAAAGTTATTTTGGTAGATTTTCGTACTTTTCGGTAGTAGTTTTTGGTTATTTTGGTAGTTTCTGTTTTTTTTGGTATATTTTCGTACTTTTTGGTAGATTATTGTTATTTTGGTAATTTTTCGTACTTTTTGGTAGTTTATGGTTAATTTGTTACTTTTGGTTCATCTCATTTCATTTTATTTATTTACCTTAAATTGTAGGTAGGTACATAAGTTACAGATGGTAAGTACAGAGTACCTATTAGTCACACTACAATATAATTTATAAACATTAAGAAAAAAACAGATTTAAACAATAGGTGCCAGACAATAACTTAACTACCACCTTTCACTTACTACAATTAAATTAGTTAAATGTTATAAAATCAGTTAAATGTGATTAGTTAAAAATTATAATAACCTATTGAGGTACAAATAATCGGTCCGCAACACATTTTTTTCTACTCAGATTGATGCCTGTTTGTTTACTTATACTGAAGAAACTAATTAAAGTCATAGGGACACTGTTCGATTAATAATTCTTTAACCTTCTTCAGAAATTTCTTGTCGGCTTTAATGTCATCTGGTATTTTACTATACACAAGAACAGTATTCGACTTTATTTTGTAGTCCTTAGCATCGATGCTAGTCGGTAATTTGGTACCAGTAGCTCATTTTTGCGAGTTAAATTTAATCTCTTGCTACGGAATACTACGGGGTGTCATCTCACGATTTCGCACAGATCGAGGATATACGAAGCTGTCACAGTGAGTAATTTAAAGTCGGTAAACAAGGATCGGCATGACACCCTTATTGACTGAATTCCGCTTACGATTCGAATGTAGGTACCTCTTTTGCAAAACATATATTTTATTTATGTCAACAAACCCACCCCGTAGCCAAGCCGTCAAGAACTCTTTTGTTTTTATGGTAGTTTTTGGTAATTTTCATTCTTCTATCAAATATTTCCAAAAAGTATAAAAATCTACCAAAATAACCAAAAACTACGAAAATCTACCAAAATAACCAGAAACAACAAAAAAATAATTACTAAACTACCAAAAATTACCAAAACCTACCAAAAGAACCAAAAACTACCAAAAGAACTATTGACATTATACTAATTTTTTTCTTTAAAATTACTTCTTGTTAATATTGCTGTGCCCTTTCAGGATTCATGTACCCACTTTAGCTACTAAGTAACACCTACTTATATGTTCTTGTGTCGCACAATGTCCTTCAGCGTGACGAAAATTACTGCTGAAATTTACCATAATCTACCAGCCCTGTTTCAAATTCTACTTAAATTCTACCAAATAATATTAATGTCGTTACAGATGGTTAAAATTTAATATAAAACACGTTTTTGAACAAAATATTATCAATTTTATCTAAACGCTCATCATTACACATGTTATTTTCGCATTTTTGTATAATTTTTATTAGTTTTCATCACTTTGTAACATGGATGCTTCAATTTTCAAATAAATATTAAATTTGGTCGTCCCTACGCAAGTTTAAATTTAGTACAGTTTTCTGTGTCTCATAAGCAGAGTCAGAAATTTTGGTAGCACTTTTAATTATGTCAAAGGGATTGCACGTTTATCGACTTCCGATTGTGTCCATATACGGGTAATTTTTTATCACTGCGGATAACACCAGCATGTATTCTACTCATCAAACTGAACAACTTTCACTATGGAGCCAACTACAAAAGAGCGAAAAAAAAATCAGCTGTCCTATACAAAACTGCAGTACCTACATATTCGACTCAAATGTATGGAACAGCTGATTTATTTTCGCTATTTTGAAGTTCGATACATGCTGAAGTTATCCGCAGTGATATAAAATATACCCGTATATCGACATTATTGGAAGTCGATAAACATGTAATCTCTTTGACATATTAAAAGTGCTAGGTACCAAAATTCCAACTCTGTTTAGAAGCCCTCTTTTGTAAAAAAAATAACATTAGGCGATATGACGAATATTTGCTGTACTAGAAGTGAGTTCGGTGGCGCATTGCGGAGAGGTATGGACTCTCAATCAAGAGGTCCGCGTTCGAATCCGCACGGACAACATGCCACGAACCAATGAGTTTTTCTAACTTATGTACGTTTTTTTTTTTTTTTTATGTACGTATTACCGACTGCTCTCAAAGGGTGAACGAAAACATCGCGAGGAAACCTGCATAATGCAGGAGAAGAAATTCTGATGTATATGTGAAGTCTACCAATCCGCTTTGGGCATGCGTGGTGGACTTACGCCCAAACACCCTCCTAGAAGGTGCCCTGTGCCCTGCAGTGGGACGTATACAGGGTGTTACAAAAGTAAGAATAAATTTTTAAAACTCTTAAGTGGGTTGTTTAGACCGTCAAACTGAACAACTTTCTCTATGGGACCAACATCGAAATCGCGAAAAAAAATCTGATATCCCATAGATTTTTAGCTCGAGTCGATTTGTAGAGTATAGAACATAAATTATATTTTTCGCGATTTCGATATTGGTCCCATAGTGAAAGTTGTTGAGTTTGATGGTCTTAACCACCCCCTTAAATGTTTATTTGTATTTTTGTAACACCTTGTATAGGCTGATGATTATGATGATGATGTACTAGAAGTTCCGGAAAACTTGCAAACCCTGCAATCGTTTTCTCAGCCAGTTAGAGTATTGCCAGCTTAGATTTTATTAGCCTGAATCCTTGCATTTTTAAATACCTACATTAAAATTTTCGAATTCCCAATTTCTACTAAAATCTACTAAACAATTTTGCCCTAAATATACCAATAAAGAAGAAATCTACTAAAAGTCGTCACACTGATGATGTCCTTTTGCGCAAATGTTTTTGAAGGCAATCGTTCCAGTTACTGCAAAACTAACTTTTATTCCGTGCTTAAAATATTATATCTGACGATGATTATGATGATAAAAGATTACAAACCCTTAGTTTGCTAATACCAATAATATTAAACTTATAATAATTTCATTATTCTGTTAAAAGTTTTAATTTGTTCTGTTAAAATAATTTTAAGTTTTTTTAAGCCTTAGTAATACTGTGATCTAATTAGCTAGAACCCATCCTATCCTACCACCAGGGGTGATCTTTGATCAGTCACATTATAGGTCCATCACGGTACTGTACTGTTGCTGTAAATGTCAATTTCGACCTACGGCTCTCAAATCCAGATGCTGCAGGATGATTGCCACGCACAACCAAACATTCAACATTAATTTAATGTGGTAAAATCTGCCTTCCGAGTAGTAGGTACCCTAAATTCGGTCGGACCTACGACCCTGCCAGGATAGGGTCGGCCGACCAGACTTTTTAGTCCTTACTAATTGGACTCTAGACCAACAGACTAGTTACGTCCTTTAATTCAACGAGGTAAAATGTTGTGTCACCAGGTAGGGTTCACTTTTTCCTTTACACCAGTAAACACGCCAGGCAAGCTGCCGCGCGCTGCAGCCGACCAAGTTTTTTGCAAGAAAAGTATTACCAAAAGCTATCAAATTGATTTGTTCATTAATCTTATAAGATAGGGTTGAGTGTTGTCGGCCACCGGTCTTTTTCTTTTGACAGATATGTCAAACGGGCCGTAGGTAGTGCCGACCCTTAAAACACTTTCGTTCGTGTTCAAAAAACGGCCTCGACGGGATAAGAGCGTCTTAAGAACATTTGTTTTTTCGTATTTCAGCAAATATTTTAATCAGTCGAATTCTAAATGAAAATATAAATATAAATAAATATATAGTCAAAAATATAAGTAGGTAATACATTTACTTGTTTTTACATTACATTTACAAATTAAATTAAACGCTAATTTACACAGGATCCTACTTAGTAGTCGGTTGGTTTTTTTAAGGGGATGATCAGACCATCAAAGTAAACAACTTTCTGTATAAGACCGGACTCAAAATCGCGAAAAAAAAAATCTTCCGCCACATACAAATCTGCAATCCGACTCCACCTAAATGTATGAGGGCAGCTTATTTCAACTTTGGCCCCATAGAGAAAGTCATTCGATATGATGGTCCAATCCTCCCCTTAAAAACCACCAGCATATTAAGTGGAACCTTTTAGGATTGAACCTCATCTGCCGGCACCAAATCGCATTTTTCCGTCGCTCCATCCTTTTCTGTCGCTCAGAAAACTATTTGCTAGGGCGAGAAATATAGCGGGAATGCGACCGCATGCGGCAACACCGGCAGGGCTGCGACCTTTCTCGCTCAAGCCAATGACGTCCCTCAACGACAGAAAATATAGAGCGTGAAAGAATGTGATTCTCTGCTGCCAGATGTGGCTAGTACTTAGCATAGCGTTCGGTCGTTTTTGTCGTTATGGAGAATCATGCCCGCGTCTCCAGGTGACGTCGCCTGGAGGCGCGGGCGTAATTCTCCCAACGACGCTATGCTACGTACTATAAGGTTTATAATTGTGTGTAATTGTGTGGTAATAGCTGACGGTCGAACAGCCCACGATGACGTCTGGTTTGAATCTCTGGCCGTAAAGTGAGCAAAAAGGCACAGGGATGACATGATGAAAGGACAGGCTCTTGCACCAACCGACACACAGCACAAATGCCGTAAATGCGGCAGGCATTGCCGCTCTCGAATTGGCTTATACAGCCATGAACATCGGTGTCTTAACCAAACAGACGCTGTTTGGAACATCTACTTAGATGAAGTAAGGCCCATGACCCATGACCTGACTTTGACTATCCGCCACCGCCACACGTCTCTTCTGTATTTAAACCGCGCTTAAGACGCTGTTATCCGGTCGAGGCCGTTTTTTGAACACGAACGAAAGTGTTTTAAACTGTGTTTTAAAGTCTGAAAACCAATTATGTCTTATTTAAGGATCTGGTTGATAGGCGACCGTTCTCAATTACACGATTAGATTAAGTTTAATAGATAGAAAAAAATCCCAAAGTTACCCCTATTTGTTATGTTTTTTTCAATACTAAGACTGGTAATATGCTGCTGTATGATTAAACTGCTGATATTTAACTTTTTATTCTTGTACTTACCTAAATACATTAAATGGGTCATTGTCATATAGTGACAAAAAATTGTTCAAGACACGTAAATTCTTAAATAATGCTTTAATTTAATTTCTTTTTGCAAAAAGAATCAACAATTATATTATACTTTTTACCCAAGAAAATCTTTTTAATGAATTAATTCGATAAACTGAATTTTTGCTGTTTTTTATACTCAAAAGTCCGTTTCGGTGGTCCGTTCAAAACAGATGTATGCAAGTTTGCAATGCAAAAAGTAAATGTAAACTGCACTTAATGTTCGCCCTGTTCAGCTTAATTAGTTCTCTCAATCCTCAAAAATCATGTGCTATTGATATGAATCCTAAAAGTGGGTCGGTTTTTTATTTAAATACGATTGTCACATGTTACACAAGTTGTATGTCTTTTCGGTGGTCCATATTTTTATCCAAACATTTCAACATTTTTATGCTTAAACGTTCCCAAAAACAAATAGTTCCTTTCTAAGGAAAGTCATCAATATTCCTTGATGCATCCCTGATCCACATTTCATCAAAAAAGAGGAAAATCTTTTTCGTTTACCCAAAAATACTTTTTTGTCAAACTTCATAGCGTCTTTCCGGTTACTACATTAAATTTGTAAGTATTATTGAATAAGTGAAATTTTCGTTATAGCGCAGTACATACTAATGTCTAGTTTACAAACGCATCATATTTGGCTAGCCAGCCCGCTATAGTTTCAGGATAGCTGAATTTGAATGTGAAATTTCCGTTCGGTGGTCATCTTTTTGGTGGTCATTGGTGACCACTGACCAACAAATCGACTTCAGGAACAACGTTATTTTAACTTTTCTCCACCAATATGAACTGAGCCCGCTTAGGTGGTATATGGTCCACTCGCTGCCACCCTTATTTATGAGAGGATGCCTAATAAACAACCGAAACTTAGAGAAGAAGCAGGGACGAGAGATACTAAAAAAGTCGAAACGCATTAGTCAAAAAAATAAGGTCGTAGTAGAAGTCCACCAACTTCTCCGGCTTCTTCAATTGTTTCACACACATATCTCAACCGGTGAAGTACAAAATTGTGAGGATGCAGGTTGCAGAGTTGAAGGTTGAGATGAAATTCTGATTGGATTCTACCAATCAGCATGTGGTAAATAGAACTGGCGAACAATCCCATACACCCTTCCTAAGGATAGGCCCTGAACCCTCTGCCGTGAAATTTACGAAAACTGATGATAATGATGGATGATAGGCATAATCTTCCCCTAAATCCTCCTCCTTCATCTGCTTCGAGACACACTTTAAGAGCTTTGAAAGGGAATTTGAAAACAGAAAGGTTTATTTATTATTAATGGAGTTAGAATCAAAATTAAGTTAGCATAAATAGAAGAGAATGAAAGATTAATAAACCGGATGAAAATTATCAAGAAACGTTAACTGAAACCACGGAAGATACTCATATTGTCAAATGAAAAAAACGAGAACCGAAAAGATGTCGTTTTGGTGGTCCATATTTTACTATATTTTTATGGTAAAAATTCGTAACAATTCCCTATATCTGACAAAGTATAATAAAATGTAACAACAGAGAAATTTTAATTGAGATTAATGTATGTTGAATTTTGTTTTATTTTATGAATAAAGCGCAATTGATGTCTTCTTGGTGGTCATCTGCACCTTTTCGGTGGTCAGAAAAAAACGTTTTTTGGTAATTATTTGATAAAGGAAGAAAAACGACCTAAATTTTTAATTTATTTATGTTATATTTACTATTTTACTTCGGTTAATAATGAAAAAGTGGTAAAAATTAACATCTTTTCACATTCCTTTCTTTGCACCCCTTATATGACAATGACCCAAATATTTCTAGTGAACTCCGTAGAATTTTGAGCTTAGAACCACCCATGAGCAAAGATATTGATGAAAAACACGTTTTTTTGCGATCCTGCTTTCAATTGGAGCGGGATGGCTAATTGCAAACTTATGCTTGCAAGAAAGAGACGCTTGCACTTGAATAACCTGGCCTTAACATAACATTTTTCAACACACTGCAACTCAGTTACATTTAATTCGCAGCTCCCTTACGGCCATCGAGGCGGTCACTACGCTATCGTATGAGTTATACAGCCGGAGATAATGATAAGCCGAGGATTTGCTCCTCACCGCATTAAAACCTCGTTAGGTTGCCTTTACTATTGTTCAGCGCTATGTGAGCTTAAATTGTGAAGAGCGTTAAAACAAGATTGTGAGTGTTTTGTTGAATTATAGCTAGTTTTATCGGTTTTAACGTAGCTAGTACCTAATTTGTGAGAACCTAGTTAAAAGGATTGTGAAGCTATCTCCATACCAAAAATGAAAAAGTTTTTACGCGCCACTTCTTCTACTGTAGTGTCAGCATGAGCTGTATAGTAAGATATCACTCATACCGCATGTATCCGAACCGAGTTTATTGAATAAATATATTTGTATTTGTATTTTGTATTTGTATTTGTATATCAAGCTTTGAAATTATTCATACAACATTTTAAAGTTTTATATCTTCGTAATTATAAATTGTAAATATTATCTATTTGATACGCGCAATCTAGAGTTTCTAAGCTATTTTTCCATATAAAACATTACTTTTATTAACACCGTCTACGAGTGATCTACGACAAAGTTTTGTATGAAAATGACAGCTCTTTACCGTTGGCGCTCCATACAAACGTAGTCTGGTTATATTTTCAATACTAATAATTAAAGTCAATGAAATTTTTCTGAAACACTCTAGAAACTAATCTCTGATTGTATGTTGTCTCATTAGTTTCTAGATTGTTTCTGAAAATTTTCATTGACCTTAATTGGATAGTATTGAAAATATCACCAGACTAAGTTTGTATGCAGCGCGCATTTACGCTCTCGGAATAAACTTTTTTTAAGATCTTTCATGCTGTACATTTGATTATTATTATACTTCCACCACAAACCACGATACGTTACAGTGTTTTCCAAATATAAAGGATATTAAAAGAATTTCATTGACGAAATTTTACAAAGGCGCCGCAAATATTTACCTTGCTAACTGTACGCATAAAATACGAAAAAACATTCCCCGAAAGGCTTCAAACAAAGTCCGCACATAAACGTATTTCAAAGCAATATCGAATATTGATCATTTTACCGCGAATAAATAAAGCGAAAGTGTGGTTTTATAGGGCAATATGAAATTGTTACAGCAATAACTTACCGTCCTCAATCTCACTAATATTGGAGTGGATGAGTTACGCGGGAAACATTGCCCATCATCACTCAGAAAGGAGACTACAGAAAGTCTACTTCTTTTAAACTTGCGGCAAACGAATAATTATTACCTTACCACCCCGTGTCAAAGAACAAATAATAGTATTATTTATTGATTTCGAAATTCAACAACTGATCACTAAGATTACTTTTTTTTTATTCTACCACAGCGTTTGATCATTCTGATGTAACTTTTTTGACTCAACCACCACCGCGTCGAAAGGTTTAAGAAGATGCGTCCAGAAACTCTACTACACACACATACACACATATAAAGTAATTGGTAGGGGAGACTGGGGCTTGTTGTAACGGGGGTAAGAAGTAACAGTCAATTTTCAACGCGAATTTTTAACATTTTTGATTCATGTGTAGGGTGAAAGTTCATCTTTTAACGCGAGGCATTATGTAAGTATTGATAATTCCCCGCAGGACAGCGCAATGAGAGATGGTGAACCCATGGTCAGTTTTGGGCAGGATTTATAAAAAAATGGCACTCGTAAATTTTGATTTTCATATTCTAGATTTAATTAATATTTGATGGTTATTTACCGAATAGAATAAGAATATATCTAGCTTTTAATGTATGCTTTCGTTTTCTTTCATAGGTTAGTCGTTTTAGAGAAATTTTGACATTATGAAAATATGAGTCAACGGGGTATGTTGTAACAAATTTTCGGGGCATGTTGTAACATAACGAAATGGGTCCTAGCTATCTCAATAATCATCCAAATTCTTCAGAAAGAGACAAATTCATAAATAATTTGTCGTTACATCTTGTTAACCCGAAATTGCTCCAAATAACCCCCAAAACGATATAAGTGAGTCTTAAACTATAAATAAAGCACAAATGAAGCTTCTAAATCCTCCTCCTGGTCCTTCAAACGCCTAAATAAAGTCAACACAGAATCTATCTACCTTCTAAATCCAAGGATAACCATTTAAAAGTACTTTTCATCCTCTATGATAAGAAAAACGCTGTTTTGTGTTAAGTGACACACCGGATAATAATATTATGTAGAGAAAAACCAGAAAATAAAGTAAAAGAGAAGGCAAGAGTAGCAATGAAGCAAAAGCTAAATCAAAATTTGGTGTTTATGGTCACAATAATTATTATTGAGCTATTTTGTTCAGATATGTTACAAAAGGAAATGCTGTTGTTAATTATTAGAAGTATACACTTATAGACACGTGGATTAAAATGTTTGAATCTAATTACTATTAAAAATGTTCGTTTTTAATAGTAATTAGATTGGTGGTGATAATAATGGTGGTTTCTTAATGTTACAACCTGCCCCGAGCCTGTTACAACTTACCCCAAAGAAGGGGCAAATTGTAACACCTCCCATTTTTTGTTAAATGGTCTCTCACGGAGGATAGGAAGGGATTATAAAAGGTTTGTTATTTGAATTTAGTGCTCAAATAGTTACTCAACATACACACTAATTCAAAATTCTAAAAATGTTAATGAATTTGAAAATACAAGTATTTTCCCAAAAACTGTTACAACAAGCCCCAGTCTCCCCTACCCTTTGTATTTTTGAAAATGTTTAATAAATTAAAAAAACACATCTTTTAAGCAAAACAAAATACTTATACAAAGTACAACTACAAAATAAATAATACCGTTGAATTACATATCACAACATAGTCAAGACCAGAAACTTTGTCAGTCATATTTATAATATTATAATCATCGAGTTTATATTATAAGCCTTTTTACAAGGGTCTGGTTAACATGGGACTTGAACATTTTGTCAGACAAGTTTTAAAAATATACAGGGTGAAATCGATATCATTAGCATCCTTTTAAACTAAGAGTCTATGCTTATTTTACTCCGATTGGTTTGCTCCCATAGTAAAAGTTGTTCAGTTTGATGGGTAGACTCTTAGTTTAAAAGGAAGCTAATGATATCAATTTCAGCCTATATAATGATTAAAAAAAAAGTTAATGTTTTTCTTACAAGATACTTTCTTATACTAGTTTCTAGATCGTATTGTACAAAATGTCATAGTTTGATATTTTATTTATCCAAAATAGGACATCTCATAAAAGCTCGAGATAAATTTCTGTAAGAAATAGCCCTTCTGTGAATTCTTTATCACATACCATCACACTCGGCATAGGGCAATCTTCGCGTTTGTCTTGAATACTAATGCTTCATTATTGCCAATCTTGGGTGATATCGTTTTTCATCATCAAGATGCAAAGAATCATATTATTATAACCATGTTTTAGGTTCAACCTTTTATCGTAGATTATTTTTTCGGTAATGCGAATATCGCGACGGGACGATGTCTTTTCTATCCGTCACATTACATAAAGATTAGGTAATAAAATGAGGATATTCAGGATATCCACAATTGTGAACATATTACTTAGGACCTCTTCCTAAGGCAAAAATTACGTTTTTTTTTATACAATCAAGCCACTTGGCATGGATGTTTCGTAGGTAAATAGATGCCGATTAAGATCGGTAGACCACGGAAGTCCCTCCTCTGGTCTGGTTGGGGGAGAGGTTCAAAGATGCACTCAGTACGGCATCATTCCACAATTAATAACACAAAAATTACTACTAATTCTACTCATTCAATTTATCTGAAAATGATACCAAACTGGACCTAATATTGAAACGACTCGTAATTCTGTTATTACTTAATCAATTAATTAATTTTTTTTTAGTGTTTCTTAACTGTACTGTATTTTTATAAACCTTTATAGTTTTATAACTATTGGTAAATTTCAAATAATAAAGTAGTTACACATGGCGACACATCAAGCTACGCAAAACCAAAATAAGCTGGTCGCGCGTAGGTAGAGTAATGTATAAAGTCGCGCGCCCAGCTTATATTTGTTTTGCGTAGCTTTGTCTGTCGCCGTGTGTGCACAGATTTTTAATTTAGGTACGGTTAAAAATACTCAAATGATTGAAAAAAAAAGAAATGTCTCTTAACTTAATAAAATGATCACAAAACTGTCTACTTTACAATTTACATACGGGAAGGAAAAATAAAATACATTTACGTAAAAAAACCACAAATAAGCTGAAAAAACAAAACCTCTCAGATCTTCTAAATCCTTAAGGCGAGTCTCGAAAAAGTCTGTTACGGAAAATTTGTTTAACTTAAGTTGAAAAGGGGCATCTGCCTCTAACAAAAGTAAAAGATTTCGAAGGACGACAGGAAAATAACACAAAATAAAAACATTCTTATTCCGCAGCACTTATCTTTCAATTAACATTTGACAAGAGATTTTTGTGAGGTAGCTAGAGGATTCATTTTGAGATTTTACGCCCAATTATGTTACGAAGTTATCTAAAAATAAATGTTTTGCTCAAATTGGTGATGTGGGTTGACTATGACTACCTCTTAATCATTTATAATAAACTAAGGCTTTGCCACAGTTGTGTATTGAAGCAGTAACTACCATTTCAAAGCACACAGACCCGCACCGGACTACGCGGCATTTCAACGGCGGCGCGGCGGGCGATATGGCCGATAGGTTCACTATAGACAAAATATGAACTACATCTACCATACTTGAGACTCAAAAATTAGTTAATATAAATGTATGAAGCTGGTACCTAGTCTCCATACAAAAATCGAAAACGTTTTTACACTCCCAAAGCTGATTTTTCTCCAGAGCTGTGAGCGGTATAGCTCACTCGAACCACAGAGTACATCGAACGCGTAGTATAGAAATTTAAGCTAATCCAGGGGTGGAAGCAGCAACTTTTTTTATAAAAGCAACCGTTGTTATTTGTATAACAAGCATAAATTAAAAATATTATACATAAAAGTAACATTCCGTTTTATGTCTAGCTAGGTCGGTAGGTGTACGATAGCAACTATCCGACAAATATTGGTCTTTCCACACTAAATGCAATCAGCTGATCGAACGTTTGTATGAAAAGTCGTTTTTTTGCGAATTTTCTATAGATTTCTTTTGGAAAGTTGTTCAGTATCATGGGCACAATCACCGCTTAAAGTGATGCAAATGTTTACCCTAACACCCTGTAGTATTGAAAGTTAGAGTTTAAAGCCAGTATGCAGTATGATCTCAAAGACCACCAAAGCACAGTACTTACAGGGTGATAATTGATATCATTAGCATCCTTTTAAACTAAGAGTCTACCCATCAAACTGAACAACTTTTACTATGGGAGCAAACCAATCGGAGCAAAAAAAATATCAGCTGTCCCATACTAAACTGAACCCGTCGCCGCTGCCTACACGACTCAAATGTATGGGACAGCAGATTTTTGTTGCTCCGATTGATTGATTGATTTGCTCCCATAGTAAAAGTTGTTCAGTTTGATGGGTAGACTCTTAGTTTAAAAGGATGCTAATGATATCTATTTCCTGTATAAGAAAGAGGTATTTGATAAAGATAGAACTGATAATACCAAATAGAAAACTGCAAAACATCTGTCACAGAAATATCCAACGTTCAAAATGTTTTATTAGGCACAATAGCTAGTTTTATTTTTATTTGCAGAAATAATTCGAGTCGGACGGGTACACGGTACAGTACCTGCAGACCCTCATCAAGACCTACGTCTTGTTAAGTCGAGGATATGTGAGTAAATATCTTCCGCTATTCTTTGACTAATCTGTTTTATTTATTTATTTACAACTTTTTGTAAAAATAGGTAAGTAGAGAAGTAGAGTTATCATAAGTTCTTAAATAATCGACGGCAAAATTAATAAATAAATATCTTATAAATATCTTGGACATTGTCACACAAATGATCTAGTCATATTTAAAGTTCCAGAATCTAGCCTGGACTTGTATTATGATAACTAGACAACGATATAGCATACATATTATATACAGGGTGAAATTGATATCATTAGCATCCTTTTAAACTAAGAGTCTACCCAACAAACTGAACAACTTTTACTATGGGAGCAAACCAATCGGAGCAAAAAAAATCTGCTGTCCCATACATTTGAGTCACGTAGGCAGCGGCGGCGGGTGCCGTTTAATATGGGACAGCTGATTTTTTTTTTGCTCCGATTGGTTTGCTCCCTACTAAAAGTTGTTCAGTTTGATGGGTAGACTCTTAGTTTAAAAGGATGCTAATGATAGGTATCAATTTCACCCTGTAGATACAAACATCCATGACTCGGGTACAAAATATACATATTCATCATACAAATATTTGTCCCTTACGGGATTCGGACCATCGACCCTCGGCACAACAGGCAGGTTCACTACAGACTGTGCTGTCGGGCCGTCAAAATGTAGGTACATTTTTCAAAACCGTACTGAAATGATGATGATGATACAGTACCTACTCAAACTTAACATATTTGTATATGGGAGTAAACCTGAAATCGAAAAAAAATCTGTTTTTCCTTGCTAAACCGCAATGCCTATAATGCTCGCTCTACTCATATGTATGAAATAGCTGTTTTTTTTTGCGATTTTTAGCATGCATGCATATGCTCACGACTATATTCCCCGAGGGGGTTGCGATTTTTAATGGTACAAAATCAGCCAGTATATTTTTTTTATTCAATAGCACAAATTGATTGAAAGTGAAACATAATGAAAATCTGCATAAAAAATAAAATGATATTTTTACTGTATACAGGGTAACACAACAAAACTGTGTTAAAGGGGTGGTTTAGTCAGACCATAAAACTGAACAACTTTCACGATGAAGCCAAATTACGAGAAAGTAAAAATACAAGTATTTCATACAAAACTGCAGTAAGTACCTACTCGACTCAAATGTATGGAACAACAGGTGTCTTTTTTTCGACATTGCCTCCGTAGTGGGTTTTTAATACGAGTATTGTAACGCATTAAACTTTGCAAAGTAAAGTAAAGTGCCCTGTATAATAATTTAATACATCACCAATTCATTGCATAAACTTAGCCTAAAATACTAGCAACTTTTCAGTTTCTTATAAAAAACGTTAAAAAAAACACGTTACTCCATATTTTCAGCACGATTTCCTCAAAACATTGCTTAGTTTTTAACAGACATAAACTAGGAACTTTTTATATGCGTTCCGTGGCTGAATACTCGCTCAAGCTTAAATTAAGATGCGCGTTAAGCAAGAGAGGATGGAACAAGTCTTGCAACCAGCTTTAAGTGCACATAAAGCGGGTTAGCCGACATCGCACAGTGGTTCGAACACGGGGACAAAATAGAACAAAACATTGATCTCCTTGGTTTTAGTTTAAGCTTTGCTTAGGAAATAAATATAGGGCTGATTACTTTTTAAATTGAAATGTCATACGATTTACGTTGAGAGAATGCACACAAGTTTTCCACCCTTAGTAGGTATAATTTGATGGTTTGTGTTCAGCCATTTTTTACACAGACAGACCATCGCCTCTTGATTGAGTCGTAAAGTCCCACACATTTGATATTATTATGTAAGTTTGAAAGCCCTCCGCAGCACCGTAAGACCTGGATTAATCTAAATAAGTTCAAAACTAGCCATAGAAGGACCACTATCACCTCTACAAGTGAGGTCTGAAGGAGTCACCGATGTGCTATTGTGGGGCATCTGGCCAAACCCTCACCCATGTGGTTGATGAGTGCACTCTTCGTCGTTTCCCCGGTGGAATTGAAGAATCCCTTAGGTTAACCCGTCATAAGAAGTCTGGCTGAAACACCTTAACTTTGACATTTAACCCTCCAAACAGGAAGAAAAAAAGAAGCCTTACGAATGATTGAATGAACTTACGGTGATGATTATTAACTGCTCTATTAGATACTTTAAGATCGCAATATGAGAGCAGTGTGTTTCTGACTTATAATGAACCACTTCATTTTGCCCTGTGGGTGCCTAAGAGGCTATGAGGGGATAAATAATTGATGCAGTATTTTTGTGCAAAACCTTCTACAGGAACCTTCGACAGTTGATAGTTGTAAGTATATATAATTCTTACCACCCCGAAACAATGATCGTGAGTTTATGTTTTTAAGTAAACAGGGTGTAAACTTAAATGTGTTAAATAACGAACTTGTGCTTTAGTTAGACCATCAAACTAAACCTGAACTAGTAAAACTGAACCACTTTTACTATGGTACCATTACTACCAATATCGCGAAAAAAAAACTTCTGTCCCATAAATTTTATGGAACAGCTGATGTTTTTCCGCGATTCAGATACTGGCTCAACAGTGAAAGTTGTTCAGTTTAATGGCCTGATCATCTTCCAAAAAACATTCAGCATATTAAGAAGATTTCTACATAGTAACCCTTAGATTTTTTTTAAATATTTCTGTAAATTTATTTCCACGGGTCCTTCAATTCGGTACCACTGTGCATCCACGATGCAGCTAGTAATATTAGAACTTGGTCTTTTTAACGATCCTCCAGCCGACTATATCATAGTGTACAAATAAAAATCAACTTGTGTCTATTTTACAGGGATAATTCCTTTAAAAATAACTAGCAAAGGCTTCATCATCATCAGCCTTTACACTACAAATATTTAATTAGTAACGAAACTTTAAGGGTGTATCCAGACCGTGAATCTGAACATGGGTCGAAATACGAGAAACATTTTTGGACCTCCCATAGAAAATCGATCGGCCGATTCCGGTCATGGTTACTACGGTCACTACGGTCTTATTAAAAACTAGTAGTGTACATGCCCAGACCTACTCTCAGGGCATCAGTCTACCACGTGTGCCCAATGCGGATTGGCGGACTACACAATACGTATCCGATTTTTCTTCTTTAGCGTTTGCAGGCTTGATTTCCTTCACCGTTTGAGTCGGTATTACGTACTACATAGTTAGAAAAATTCTTTATTACATGACATGTCGTCTAGGGGTCACAAAACCGGTTTCACCGAAACCCGAAAAACCGGGTAAACCGGTTTTGACGACAATTTTGAAAACCGGGTTTCAGTTTAGCCAAAACCGCGGTTTTCGATTTTTCGGTTTTGTCATACATATTCCCTAAACTCACTCGACATTGGCAGAAATGCAACGCTAGAAACAAGAAAAACGCTATTAGTAAACGTTTGGAGCTCCTCAACGACGACCCGAAAAGTCTTTTTGCTTTGAGCAAAATGAAAATGTGGCAACAACTAGGTACCAAGTTCTCGTATAAACTGCTCAACATGGTGCAGCAATTAAGGACGACTGCAGGTTGACAAAAGAAAGCAGTGGTCACGATAAGAACCTTTAACGCCGCTCAATCAGCCTACTTTCTCAAGTCTACAAACTGTTCGAAAAGCATAAGCATAAGCATATGCTCAGGACTATATTCCCCGAGGGGGTTAGATATGGGGTGAGATATTCTGAAACCAAGGCCAACTGTACGCCAAGGCTCTGTGAAATTACCCTTTTCTTGGAAGAGTATCAGCCTGCCGAACAGGCAGACTTCCGTAATGACTACTCGTCGACGATAGACCAAATTCATGCAGTCAAGCAGCTGAGAGAAAGATGCAGACATTTCAACTACCTTGTTGAGCACTTGGTCATGTTTCATTCTCTCCATAAAATATTGACAAGAGATAATTATGTGGATATCCTCCAGGAGCAGTAAAGTTATGCAGATGAGTTAACCTGACTCGTTCCCATTAACCGAAGAATGTGACAAGGGGATACCATATCTGGATCATCAGGGATACTGCTAACAAGTCAAGAACAAAGAGACATGGCGCGTAGGTACTATACTAGTCATAAATCACTGGTGGAGTCGAATACGAAGGCACAAGCGAATCACTAATTTGATGAAGAAATAGGCAGGACACTCGGAAGATGGGAAGACGGCCGGTGCATAGTCTAAGACATTATCTAAGTGGAAGCCAAGAGAACGATGGAGGTCAATAGGTGACCTACCACCACGTTGGGCTGATGGCATTGTGAAGGTGAAGAGTTTACATTGGATCAGATTAGCACAGGTCTTGGAAGAATGGCGCAATAAGAAGGATGCACAGCACAGGTATGCCCGCCCAGCAGTGGGCTGATATGTGCTGATTCGACTGATTAATTTTTATGGTGGTATGGATTGTTAGTTCAATCGAATGAACTAACATTTCGTATCTACTTTCGTAGTTATACCTGTCATAAGCCAACTAAATAGGTAAGATTTGTTGTATTTCAAAACTGATTATATTATTTGCAAGAAATGTGATACAAATTTATCAAAAATGCTTCGATTGTTTAAAAAAACGTTTTATTTAAAAAACAAAATGAAAACCGAAAACAAAACCGAAAAACCGGAAAACCGGTTTTGACATAAAATGAAAACCGAAAAACCGGTTTTGTAATATTGCTCCGGTTTTGTGACCCCTAATGTCGTCCGTGCGGATTCGAACCCGGACCTCTTGATTGAGTGTTAATTTAATTTACAATACCTAGTTATAACTTAATTATTCCGTAACAATTGTAAAGCATGATTTAATTATTTACGAAACTATGAAGTGTGAAGGTGATTGGAGTTTTAATGAAAACTCTTCTTTAGAAACAAGTTCGTAGAGTTTTTAATTAATAAACCATTTAACTAAGAGAAAAAAGCTTCGGCATCATTCATGATTATAATTTTTAGTGTCTATGGTAAAACCAAACACCTTGGTGTCTGTCCGTGTGTCTGTCACATTAGTTTTTCTCTTGTTTTTCTCAGAGACGGTTAGACATAGAGAGTACTAAAACAGTAATAGAAACTTTTTAATAACAAACACTCATCTTTAGTCTGTCTATAAAGTCGTGGCATGAATGCTTGAGGAACTAATCATTTTAGTATGGTGGTGTTGCCAGGTTATGCTTGATTTTGACGTTCTTGCGTGGAGACAGTGCCCTCATTTTTTGCCAAGACTTTGTAGACAGACTGTATCTATCTATGAATTAACGCAAAACTAGAAAGTAGCTTGTTTAGAATCGAGAGCAGAATCGAATTATTATGTTTTCAACATAGGAATTTTTTTCGAATTATAAAATACCTTAATTTTATTTTAAAATTTAAAATTTACTCAACTCGATCTCAAACCACCACGGACACACTCACCCTACTTACTACTAAAACAATTATGTTGCACATTTTAAAAGCACACATGTTGCGTTGTTTACAAATTTCTTGCACATTTTCGTCTCTCCATATTTTTCTGCTCAACGTAGCGTCCAACCAAAGTACGTAAGCTTATAATCTTTAAATGGAGTCGGTTTGGCTCGTACCCAGGCCAGTTCCCAGCAAGACCAAAGGCTAAAAGGTGAACAGAATTATGCAAATTACGTACACTCTTTGTTCTGTAATGTTATTTACATTTTAGTCTGTACCTCAATATAATAGCCGGTTTTAAGCTGCCGTAATAGAAACTTTTTGTTTTGTTGTTGGGTTTTTGCGTATGTTTTAAAATAAATTGTAAAATAAACATGACAATGTGTGGCAAAGTTAACTTTTTGTGCAATGAGGATGTGAGTAGGTTTTTATTCTGATAAAAACACAAATATGGTAAAAATTTGTCTTTTTACAACTGCATGCCAGGCAGCCAGGTATAGTTGTAGCAATGCTTTTGTCTACCCCAAAAGGCATTATGTAATATTTTTCTTTTTAGGGTTCCGTACCTAAAGAGTGAAAACGGGACCCTATTACTAAGCCTACGTTGTCCGCCCGTCCGTCCGTCCGTCCGTCCTATCTATTTAGGGCTGTAACTTTTGAACCGTAATAGCTAGATATTTGAATTCGATTTTTCACAGAATATGCGTTACTACGGCAGATATGTTAACAAATAATAAAAATGTCTAAAAGTTAAAAATTAAAGGGGGTTCTTAACAAGAAACAAATTTTTATCAATGTTTTCTTCACGCTCTTTCGTAAGAACGTACAAACATCAAACTTGGTGTGATTATAGAGCAAACTCTACAGTATAACAACAAATAATTAAACCCGGCCAAGTGTGAGTCGGTCTCGTGCTAAAGGTCCCGTAGTAAAAGCCCTCTGTCCTGTAGGCTCCACTATCTCGATCCACCAGTGGATTGAATAGGACGCTGAAGTTCACTGTGATCCACCATTAGGCTCAGTGGATCCTATGATACTTGAATGTATTAATAGGCTCCACCAGTGGATCGAATTTAATTCTGGGAGTCTCGTAAGATCCACCACTGATTTCTGTGGGGCCTGTAATATAATTTATATAATATAGGCTCCAAGGAAGTTCGACCTCTTATACACGTCTGGTCTCCTGGTACATTTCGGCGTTTTCTCGTGGTCCTACTAGTAGGTCCACGAGGGACACCTATTTCTGTTGGTCCTACTGATGTGCTGAATCAAAAAAAGAAAATCGGCCAAGTTAGAGTCGTAATATATCAACAATACAAAAAAATCGGCCAAGAGCAATAAAGCATTGGGAAGTACCAAGAGAGCAGAAGATTAAAAGAGGTTAAACTTTCAAAATTACCGTTGACGCGCTGCTCCATACAAAAGAAGTTTGTATTGTTATACCAAAATCCAATGACGATAAAAAAATAAAGAAGTTTGCATTTTTGTTACACCACCTTTAAGGGCAAACACACGGTCGCTATAATATGTTGATGTACTCTTCTAACGCATGTAAGTTGCTAATCGCTTCTTCTCACTCGCACGCAGGAAAGAGACGTGCTTATGTAATTTTGCGTGCGTAAGAAGAGTACAGCAACATATTATAGCGCAAGTCTGTGACGGGCCCTAAGAAAGCTGTAGTATGCTGCACGTGATACGGCTGTAATCGAAATGTGTTATTATGCGTATTATCCGTAAGTAATAGAAAAAAAATGGAAAAATAAATGAAAAAGGAAAAAGAAGTAAAAACATAACTATTGCGTGGTATGCGTTGCAATGCCCCCTTTTCTATTGTCTTTCTTCGTTTTTTTTTTTTTAACTAAACATATTTATTTTATTTATATATATATTTATTTACTACTCATTTAAAATATTCAAATGTACCAGGAGAGCAGACGTGTATAAGAGGTCGAACTTCCTTGGAGCCTATATTATATAAATTATATTACAGGCCCCACAGAAATCAGTGGTGGATCTTACGAGACTCCCAGAATTAAATTCGATCCACTGGTGGAGCCTATTAATACATTCAAGTATCATAGGATCCACTGAGCCTAATGGTGGATCACAGTGAACTTCAGCGTCCTATTCAATCCACTGGTGGATCGAGATAGTGGAGCCTACAGGACAGAGGGAGTAAAAGTGTTTTTTTTTTGTTGTTTTCTGTAGTGATGTTTTTTTTTTTTTTTTTTTTTATTTATTTATTTTTAATTATTTTTAGCTTTTTTATTTATTTTTAATTACTTTTGAATGAAGCTATTGTAAGTACCTTAAAGGCAGAGGATAAGGATAAGGCAATTTTTATTTTCCTAATACAGCCGATTATAACGTGATCTATTATAAACAACATCACAGCACTGTTTCCTAGAAAACACTTATTGCGTAACATTTTGCATGGCATTTACCAGTTTGAACAGAATATATTGTTAGGTGCAACAAAAAGTTTTCATACAAGCTTTCACAATACATTTTATGGACGAGTCTCGGTTGCTGTAATGGTAACCACATCGCACTGCCAAACCAGGGCCCTGGATTCGGTGTGATTTGGTCATGGATATAATTTGTTTGTGCAGTTGTTGTCTGATTTCCATAACAAAAAGCCGGCCAAAAGCCATATTACTACTTACCGCATACAGTAAGTACGCTACGTTGACGTAAGAATCATCAACATCGGCCCAAGCGTTTGGTCTCTAGTGTGCCACAAAGGAACAAACTTACATACATACACGTAGGCTAATTAACACATTGCCCTTCCTTTGCGTCGTGCAGTCGAGTAAAAAACAATACTTTTCTCCCCTCCGGCCGGAAAGCGTCAATTTTCGTCCCGCTGCGCTAAACGAAGTTGCCGCTTTCCACCTCGGTCAAAGAGAAAAATAGTATACTAACCTCGGGCAGTAAATAAGAAAGCCTCAGATCACATGTTTGTTGACCTTGCCTTCGCCTCGGTCAACAAATACATGAGATCGGAGACCTTTCTTACTTTCCTATCCTCGGTGTGTAATCTACTATTTTTTTTGTCTACCCAAGTCTGCTAAACACAAAACAACACCAAGCCAAGGAGTTAAGATACGTAAAGTCTCAAGGCAGTAAATCTAGTAGATATTTACGAGCGGTGCATCCAGACTGCAGCACCAGCAGATGGTCACAATTCGGACAGCAAACATAAACTTGTCTCTGTCACACGTGAAAACTGACTTCATTTAGTCACATTTATGTGCATTTATTTATGTGCCATATTCACTGGATACCGGAATGAAATGCTTTCTCGATGTTAAAGTTTTTATTTTAGCGAGAATTGGAATGCAATAAACAAATTATTGGTACGGTATAAGAAATTGGTATATTTTTAATACCGCTACAGAAGTATATTTTAACCGATATTTTTGAATCGTGAGATCCAAAATCGTGTTCGAATGGTGCAATCTCTATAGTAAATTTGTCATTTTTTTCATGATGATTTTTGAACGCGTGAATTTCAAATAAAAAGAAGAAGAAACATTGTCCGACGGGCAGCAGCGAATAATGTGATTCGTTGTATATATAGGGTCCTTCTTAATATGCTGCCACTTTTTTAAGGGGATGATCAGACCGTCAAACTGAACAACTTTCTCTATGGCATCAACATCCACATCGCGAAAAAAAAATCTGCCTTTCCATACAAAACTGCAAACCTACTCGAGCCAAGTGTGTGGAACAGCTGATTTATTTTTCGCGATTTTGATGTTTGTCCAATAGAGAAAGTTGTTCAGTTTGATGGTCTGATCATCCTCTTAAAAAACTGTCAGCATATTAAGTTGGACCCTGTATAATATGACACTGTATATTCTTCCACTTTTGCAAGATGTGCCTCTAGCTTTCTAAGTATATCAGGTCCTTAATCTTCTTCTATCCTGTCAGCATGAGCTAGGTACATCGCATGACGACTTGCCCGCTCGCTCGCTGTTCGCTGGCTTATCTATCCACTACAGCATGACTAATCGTGATGCGATATACCTACCTAGGTCCTTAATAAGGCGGCTTGAAAGTTATCTAATACTCTAATAGCAAGTTGACCTCTATCTTGCGTCCACCCGAACCGCACTGGATCTCCTTGGCGGAGTATTTCCCACTCCCTCTCACCTTGCCCTGCTTTGGAATCCTGCAGGCTATTACTTATTCCGCATACCTGCACTAAATAAAAGGTTTCAGGATGGTCAAACCTCTGATTAATTATATGTCAAGATAAGAAGATAAGAAGAAGAACGTCACAATAGTTCTAGACCTCACGCTTCTAACGTACCAAAACTAATGGACCAACTTTCTTAGGATTGTGTGCGTGAGGCGTCATACAACTTATCTCTATATGCGTGTATAGTGACAGGATTTATAAGCCTAGACTAACTTTATCAGAGGGTAAAACGCGTGAAGTGGTGGTTAGCCTTTGACCTACAAAAACACACATACCAACGGGAAGTGGGTTGAGATTTGGTGGTCAGATACAATCTGGGTATCACAGAAGTGCAAGCTTCCTTATGACATTTTCTCTCACCGCTTGAGAGCAGTATCAGTATAGTAATAAAACTTATGAAACTCATTATTGGCACGTCGTACGTGCTGGGTAAATAAGGGGAATGTAAAAACTTGGACCTTGATTAGAAATCAAAACCTCCGTCACCAATCAAACATATCCTCTTAATTGGAAGACATCCCACCGAACGCGCACCAAAATAAAAACAAAAAGAAGATTAGCACCACACCATATCAATTACAAAAGCACCATCTTTCATAATCCATCTTTAGTGTGAGCAAGTTTGTTAAACGACGACGGTTCCTGCTTTCTGAACTCTAAATCCCAAAGGATACTAGAGATGCCAATGAACTCTTAAGTGATTGCTTCATGTGATTTGAATCAGTAATATTGCAGCTTTGCTTGGAATTGTGAACGGAGTAGATAGCTTTTGGTAAATCCTAGGAGAGTGGTGGAATGGCGATTGGTTCGCTTCATTGAAATCGCAGACAGCAGTATTATAAACTAGAATTTGAATAATCCGGACAGCTTTTTGATTTCCAGTGAATGTCAAGTTTCAAGGCATCTCAACAAAACTTTCCTGTCATTTAACCTGTCCCTTGACTGTCGGAACACAGATACTGTCCAGACACAATATATTTTCTATTGTGTCTGAAATCTCGACACACGACGGGTTACATGAATATTATGGAAAAAGAGCCACTTCTAAATATAAATTATTTAGGCGAATGTTTTACTGAGCCAACCCAGAAAATGTCAAGACTAAAGTACCCCACATCGAACATTCGATTATAATAGGACTACCGGTATCCCCAAAACAACGCGTAAACGGGACATCTTACGTTTTTACAAAACGAGAAAAACAATTATACAAGTTTATGTTTATTAGCTATTATTCCACTTTGATCTCGTTTGCCAGCAAAACAGCCGTTTGTTCTCTGCAACTCGAGAAATCCTGGTCGAGAATTCTCGTGCGTCGATCAATAAAAATGGTCGATAAATCAGAAACCCTTGTTTTATTGATACGAACGACAAATTAAATACAGACTGCTTAAACATACATAGCCATAACCTACGAATAAGAATGTATAGAAGTGTAAATGAGGCTCAAAAATGGAACCAAAAAAAGTGTACCGTGTTCTAAATTTGTTCTTTAAACACCTAGCCGCCAAAACTCATACAAAATGACATTTTTCATTGGGTGCCAAAAATTATTTCGATTTTGTTTAGAGTTACTCTTCTAGTAGGCCATAACAGACAAGTTTTTGAACTATTTTATCTTTAATTGATTCTCTTCTGATCTGACTCATAATAATAACCTACCCCTAGTCCACCAAATACTCAATCTTATAGGCGATCAATTTATCTTATCCCATCTCCCGACATATCAACACTTGGTTTTAGCGTCATAGTGCTCATGTTCTCCTTGAGTTTACTATGTCAGTTGCGGTTTACTCGGGTATCAGTGACGAAGGGTCCATTCAATCAGTCGCGTAGCTAGTTGATTTAGGGTCCGCGAGAAAAAACGAGGCCCTGGACAAAAATTTTCAATTCAACCGTACCTACTTAATTTTTTTTTTACTTTATTTCTTTATTTAATCACGTACGTAACACGTCCCATTGCAGAGTAAAGACGTCCTCTCAGAAATGAGTGTGAGAGGGAACTGGTCAAAATCCACTACATCCAGGAGACGTATTTTTGAAAGTCACGCTCAAATCAGCTTTAAGGGTATATTATTCGGAGCGCGCTCCATACAAACGTACTATGGTGATATTTTCAATACTATAACAAATTAAAGTCAATTAAATTTTTCAGAAACAATCTAGAAACAAATTTATATGCTTGTATGGAGTCAGATTTTCGTTAAAATAAGTAGTTTTCAAGTTACAGTGCCTCAGAGATTTCCATACAAATCTTAAATTAATCCTAGCATTGAAACTGTATATTTTAACGAAAATCTGACTCCATAGAAGCATAGAGATTTGTTTCTAGATTGTTTCTGCAAAATTTCATTGACTTGAATTGGTTAGTATTGAAAATATCACCATAGTACGTTTGTATGCAGCGGGCATTTTCGCTCACGGAATAAAAGCACTCCTGTGTGCATTAGTGGAGACATTATAGCGGTTAATACAGTCAGAAAACAAAACAATTTAATTACCGAATCAATTCTCTACTCTTCATACTACATCAAAGTTGTTAATACCACATTTTTTAGCGAAGTTCAGCTAAAAATTCTCTTAGTCCGCTTCTAGCCTAGCCTTTGTTGCTCTCGCATTGAAGCATAAAATGCAAATTGCACGCTCCTGTACACCGCAGCAAATTTTATGAGAAACTTTGCTCGAGCATTAATTTCGTGTTCCGAAAATTGTTGCTACTGCCATTGTTAGCTGTAAAAAGCTGGTCTTAAACAAAATTATGAATGAACGTAGAACAGCTTATTAATATTTTTGTATTCTGAACTATAAGAGGTTGTTTATTAAGAATAGCTATTCATCATCAACAGCTTATACAGGGTGTTTATACTTAAATACGTTTAATGAAAGTTTGATGGTATGAAGCACCCCCTTGAGTTTTAACCCATTTAAGATTACAGCCTTTATAAAGGGTTACAAATACACATACATACGCATAGCTATGTCCTACTGGCACATGCCTACCCTCAAAAAGGCTGTAATTATTGTGTTCTAAATTATATTAGGCGATGGTTCGATCCCCGTCCAGGCCGACTCGTACCAATGAGTTTTTCGGAATTTATGTACGATTTGTAACACCACTGGCTTTTCGGTGAAGGAAAACATCGTGAGAAAACCTGCAAGCTTCCATTTCGAGGCATGTATTGTACCCACTGTTCATTTTAAGTGGCGACGGGCTCACCCCCCGTCACACTGGACAGAGTTTCGGTACTACTGGTGAAACGTGGATGTTCTGAGGTTACAGAATATCTCTGACTACCCCCTCGGTGAATATAGTCGTGACCATATGCTTATGCTAAAATCTAGGACCTTCAAAAAAAAATTCAACTGACTTTAAACCTACTTTCTTTCTTTTGTATCAGCATGAGCTATAGGTATGTACTACGCTGTAAAGTGGACAATGAAAATGTTTCGAAATGGAAACACGCAGGTTTCTTCACAATGTTTTCCCTCAAAGTACCAACTTTCTATTTATCCAGTTATTGTAGTGTTATCTTGTTAAGGCGACACAATTCCACATCAACAGTTCTCTGCTACCCCTTCAGCTCGGAGAAGCACCTCACAATCCTCGTGTGGCGCTGTCACAACCCTGCAGGGCTGCATTCGAAAGAACTAGAAATATTTATCTTAATAAATGTTATCAATGTGAAAGTTAGTGACTATGTTTAGATGTTTGGTTCAGGCTCAGAATCACTCCTTTTCTTCCACTGGTTGTACGAGGCGACGGGATTTATATGCAGTGTGTTTGTGGACAAAACCACCTATCACTTTACACGCCGATTTATGTTGAACCCTCATAAAATGGAGCCTTGTTACAACTGCATGCAAAACAGCAGTTGTTTGTTGTCGCAAAGTTTTTGATCACCCCGAAAGGGATTATGGTCGTGTGTTTATGTATATATGTATGTATCATATTATTCAATACCTTCAGTTGCCTGTAACTTTAAGTTAAAGTATTGTCATGTACAGATATCTAGTGAAAAATGTATAGAATGCCCAATGTTCGTCGATATTTCTACTGCAGATTTGAACGTGTGACCACATGATTAAATAGTGACTTTCAAAAAACGCACTCCGTTACTATGTCTATCTATACATTTTGTGTCCGAACGATGCGCGTCTATGTGTGCGCCTATTTCGCTCGTTGCGTAGAGCCGCCCTTCTGTACCTCACTCTTTTGTGACAATGCCCCACAACATTGCCTTGGATCAAACTTTAATGTAAGGGATCATATTCCGCAGTCTTCCAATCTTCAAACATTCCAAATCCACATCTGCCCACAATTGCATAACGACAAACTCTAGTGCAGAAACGAGTTGCTTTGTGTGGAATCCTCACAAGCAGGTGAAGAAAGCTAAACAATGGTTTGTAACACTGCGGCTGGAAGCCCCTAAAGTCTTCGAGACAAAAGGAACGAAGGGGCCCGTAGTCTTGTTACCGCGAGCAATATTGTTAGTTTTATGAAGAAAACTGCTACAAGCTTTGTGTTCCCTTTTATATGTAGTCTGTAAATTTTGCTTTGGATAATATTAGTAAGTCGGCCCAGGGTTGCCAGACGTACGAGGTTCCTCGCACAAATACGAGTTTTGTGTTCTTCCAAACATGTAGGTACAGTCAGCATCAAAGGAACCTGACACCGTCTATCTAATCGTTTTATATGCCAAATTATTTTCTCTAGTTAGTTAGTCAAAGTGAGAGATTTTTACTATTCTTGGTAGGCACAAGGAAAAATCGACGTTTGAGAACCCTGCGTCGGCCCATACTTTTTTATACAGTCGTTTACATAAACTTACAAACGTATTTCAATTTTCTGTAGAGTCCTGTTCAAGCTTCGTGGATTTGTTATGTATAGTGAAGAGTCAATAGGAAGCTAGCCTTAATTTCGTTGACCAAAAAAGTTATTGTAGCCTGTAGAATCCCACTGTAAGGCAAAGGCCTCCTCTCACGAATTTGGGTGAGAGGGAGTGGGCCATACTCCACCACGCGGGCCCAGTGAGGTTTGGTGGAGGCAAGTTAGTGATCAACTTGCTAAGCAACGAAGTTAAGCAACGTCAGGTCCGGTCAGTCTTTGGATGGGTGACCGTTTAGTGGTATTTCATCTCGAGCGTTTCCGTGCTTATGAAGGCACGTTAAGCAGTTGGTCTCGGATAGTTCCGTCAGATGGCGTTGTAACTATTCGTTAAGCCAGGTCAGAGGCCTATTAAGGCAGCTTGAAATTCGTTTACTTACCAAAATATTGGAAAAAGAAACTTCCTCCCTCTGCTTATTCATTCTTCACCAACAGAAAGGAATGACTGTCCTTAGCTGTCATCATCTTATATATAAGAGCTACGCTCTTGTCGGCGGAGTATTCGCCAATTCACAAGACTGAAAGAAATGGTATATAAAAATGTTTCTGATATAATAACAACGGTTTATTCCGCCGAGAATCTTTATAACCCGTACAAATATACCTAGTACCTAAGCACTTGACAAGCACCAATGAAACAAAAACTCCCCTCTGATTGTCACTGATAGTGATTACAGTGTATCGGATGCAGCGCGCACCGTCACAAACACGGCCATTGTCCACAACTGGCGTGTTTACCCGACAAGCTACGGCACGTTTGATCAGGCCGGGATAGATAATGATGCCTACATGTACTGACAATCATTCTGCAATGAATCGGTTTGTTGAAAGGAAAGTCTAGGTACCTAGTACCTATTTTATTTATACGAGGAATGATCTTTGAAAGAATATTGAAAGAAGAACATTCATTTTGGGTCTTTTCTGAAAGTGCCGGCCAACAACTAAAAATGGTACGTATTGTTAGAACTGGAGCAATAGTTAATATGGCATGAAAGTTGCAGGGTTATTCTGAACAAAGTTATACTGGAACGAAGAATCGCCATTTTCATACATTCCGAATGTACTGGGGAAAAAATTCTTGTGGCGCGAAAGCTCATTCATTCTCGAAAGGGTATTCTAAGAAATATTCTCTTTTCACATTTATTCGACCCTGACGTCGATAAATGACGATTCGTAGAACCTGTATAACTTTGTTCAGAATAACCCTACAACTTTCGTGCCATATTAAATATTGCTCCTAATACATATTTCGACAATACGTACCATTTTTAGCTGTTGGCCGGCGCACTTTCAAAAAGGCCCAAAAATGTATGGAGCCTAACTGATCTCCTTTTTTAGACTATTTTTCAATCAGTCTCTTGGTCTCTTGCCTCGCCTATCATAGCTTAGCCAGTGAACAAAATATCTTCACTGATGAATTCGCATCGAAATTATTATTCCATTCTCATCTTAAAATTGAGGCTCCCTCATAGTGTTGATTATTTTGCCAATATTTAGTTAAAAATAGCAAAAGTCTTGACGTTGTACTGTAATAAAATATTGACTTCAAGAATTGTTGCAGGCACAAAACAGACACCTGAGTCTTGATGGTGGAGCTTCGTTGCAAGCCGGAGATCATGCAACTCACAAGCGTCCACACAATATCAGACTGGCAACGCGACTCCTAAACGAACTATTAGTATTAGTATTTAAAAATGTAGTGATTCCAACAGACGATTGTAATAATGTCGATAACCATGAAAGGATTTAAATACAAAACCCGCAGCGAGCGCATTATATTGTTCTTAAATTACGGCTTAGGGAGATAAATGGAAGAGGATGACATATTGCCGACCCCAAATTATGGGAAATAGGCAAGAGAATGATAGTGAGAACCGTATCAAAATCCTTAGAGTAGTTTCTGAGATTAGCCTTTACAGACAAGACGACATAAAAACTGCAGTGACAGTGATAGTTATGCGTTTACTACACGACTTTTAAATGCTATAACAAGCAACAATTCTTGAACACACGTATTATTTATACAAAACCCATAAAACGCTCGTAAAAAAAGTAAGTTAATTTCCAACTGACTGATAGTATAAAGTTGAGTTGTTAGTTGGCTGTTAAAACTTTCTGCTACCCGTGCTCGTACCTATATACGTAGCACACGAAGGCTTGTAGAAATGTAGACCGTACTGGATATTGTTGTTAAAGAGAAGTGCCGGATTAGCTTACAAGTAGTCGGGTTTCATGGAGCACCAAAATTATGGCCCAGAAATGAATAGTGTCTCACATGAACTTTAAAAATCTTCCTTCAGTTATCTACATATTATGAAGGTACCTAAAGCCCTCGGTCGTTACCAAACATAGCTAGTTTTATGCTTTGGTATTAAATCAAGTCTGTACCGGATAGATCGGAGTGTCTGATGTTAAGTCAGGGGCCTAAACACGACAACAGTAATTTTTCTCACCTCCGGACGGAAAGAGTCAATTTTCGTCCCGCTGAGCTAAACGAAGTTGCCGCTTTCCACCTCCGTCGAGGAGAAAAATAGTATACAAACCTCGGGCAGTAAATAAGAAAGCCTCAGATCACATGTTTGTTGACCTTGGCTTCGCCTCGGTCATTACATGAGAGCTGAGACCTTTCTTACTTTCCTTCCCTAAGTGTGTAATCTACTATACAATGACAATTCAGCGTTCTTTGCTGGCATTGACGTAGAATACTATGGACGCTGGGTCTAGTACAGGGAAAAAGTGGCCGAGACTAACCTACACAAACCTAAGTACGTGTATAGTAATAAAATCATTGAAAATGCTGAAATTCTTTTTCATTTTGCTTTCGTAGTTTTTACCCATCGGGACAGGGCATTTTAAGTCTCTTTTGGTTCAGACACTTTTGAGCGTGGTCCTTTTGTCCAGTAGAAGTTAATGTTTGCTGGCGTAAAACAACAGTCAAAGAAGTTTTATTTCAATAACTCCCAGCATACCATTAAACACCTTTCCTCCCTTTAAGGTGGGGAGCCTAAACTGTTAGGTAGCATTAGTTGCTGAACGTTGCATATCTCTATGTTTACCCGACAGCTCGGGGAGGAATTTCCGCCACGGAGCACAAACTTAACAAGGCTTCTAGATTGACGCCTCTTGGATTTCAGATGCAAGCACAGCCGATAGCGCATTCGAGAATATTTCTTGGAGATTTTATTTAATCTCTATAATGCGTTTAATAATATTATTTTGAGATTTCAATGTACACCGTAACATTTTAGTGGTTTTAGTTAATGCGTTCACTACCGAACACCTGCGTCGTAGGTACCTACGTACGCCTGTTGCGTACGCAACAAATGGTCCCGCGGTGCGTAAACCAGAACATAACTAAACCAGAACATGACCAAACCTAAACATGACTCAACCAGAACATAACCAAATGAGAACACGACTAAACCAGAACATGACCAAATGAGAACACGGTTAAACCAGAACACGACCAAACCAGAACATGACAAAACCACAACATTACCAAACCAGAACACGACTAAACAAGAACATGACTAGATAAACCAAAACACGATTAAACCAGAACATTACCATACCCGAACATGACTAAACTAGAACATGACCTCCTTCGCATAACCCGAACAAACGCGATTGTCTAAGTTAAGATTTTTTTTTCAATTCTTCACTACTGAAATATATTTCACCATATTTAAACCTTATTATAGCTAAAACAAACTTACAATTATAACTCAAGTCAGCAATTTGACTTAATTATTTCAATCATAAATCTTGAGATATTTGCTTGTTATGGCTTTCTAATTCTAGGGTCACTTTGACGACGTCACGCTATGGGGGTTAGGGGGCAGGTAGACCTGTAATTTTCTTTGTATAATTAGGAAATGAAACGCAGGTTTTGTCGTGTATTTCATATTAGAATGGTAACTATAGGTTATACTACTCATTTACTTATTTAAACAAAAATAGCTGCGTGGTTCCGGCTCGAATGAACCAACCCATTTGTTTGTTTCTGGCCGAGATTATGGAGTTAATTTTCTTTTTATTTTATAATCCTACAACAAATTTGTACATATACAGGGTATAAACTTAAATGCGTTACATACTTACTTAGAAAGGTGCTTCTGACCATCAAAATCTACAACTTTCACTAGGTACCAACATTGAAATCGAAAAAAAAACAAAGCTTTTCCATACATTTGAGCCGAGTGACCGTTGACGTCAACAAATGGAACAGCAGATTTTTTTCGCGATTTCGATATTTGGCAAATAGTTGTTGTTAGAAGATGTTGTTGTTGTTGTTGTTGTTGTTCAGTTGTTCAGTTTGATGGTCTGGAGCGCCCCCTTTAATAATGCTTTTAAAACATCTTATGTAGGTACTGTTAAAGCAATTAAGAGGGCGCTGGCCCTTCATTTTTATTTCTAAACAACATTTCCAAGAAACAAAAATATTATGAGTATCACTTAGCATTGTTGGTTTTCGATTTTTTGACATTTGGATGTTTGCGTCTTTCTTAGCAGCTCTATAAATAGGTTCAAAGTGAAATTTTCTTGTTCAAATTGGATAATTAGAGCATTTCATTACCATTGAAAAACGAATCTTAACTCTTAAGAACAAGGGTGATTTGTTAATATTAAATTTAAACAACCGTAATTGCGTTAAGTTATGGAATGATCAATTTGTTTTATCTTTTGAAAAGCAAATGGTTTCCGACGTACCTAATTAAGGATGAAGTAGGGCTGTCACTCCTTCATATAAAGCTAATATAAATTAATAATTTTCACTGCATTACCTACTTGGGATGGTATTTTAATTATTTTTAGAAGGGTATAAGTAAAGAGGATGTTTCCCTTCTATCCCTAGCTAATATTAAATTAAATATAAAAAGAAATTATTTCGTCTCTTTGCAATAGAACATGAACGAAATGAAATCATTTTTTTTTGCAAAATAGCTGAAGGCCGGGGAACAAAGCTATGCTTATGATTCAACGTTTGTTTGGACATAGATAAAATTATTATGTTGAATCTAATAATTGTTGAATCTAAAAATCAAAATCAAAACTGTTATGTGCTATCCTCTCTTCTCTGTTATCACTCAAAATTATTGATATTATTGTTTCAGTGGGAAAACTCATTTTGGACAGCCCTTAGTAATATATCGATTAATTTTGGCTGTTAAGAAATTGTCTCTTTATAAAACGGTTACGAAACGTTACATAATCGATTAGTTACCAAAACCCGACCTAGAGCGGTGCAGTAACGGTTAAAAAAAATCGGTTAATATAATTTAATAAGTATACTAATTTGATAAATCGTAAGGTCTTAAAAATTATTCCAAATTTTTTATCCTGTTAAATAACAAAAATATTTATAGGATGTTATAAAATATAAAATACTAACCAAATACTTAATTGACGATGATAATGATATGAGCATTAAAGTGATTAATGTAATTAATGTTAATGAAAGAATTTCTTAAACTCATTAATCGTAGCAAGTCCAAATCAGTTCTTTCTGTCTAAAGGTGACAATAAAAGGTGTGATTATATAAATGTACACAGTTGCTAGGAGTTTTAGGAAAAATATGTTCACTCTCAAAAATTGTATTTTATAAACACCAGTGATTTTTCAGTCTAGTCTTTAAATTGCCTATTTTATCATTTATCAATCATCGATAACAAAGTGACAGTTCTAAGCAAATTTGATCAGGTCAGCGATTATGTTCGGGAAACGTGATAAGAAGATGTCTAATATTACATCGATCTGATATCGATCGATATTCGGCTCATAATAGGATTACATGCCTTTCTGTAACAACCTGTATATCTATAATTATCGAATATTAATTGTATTGTGATTAAAACATTTGATAACGATTATCTATTTAAAGTGACGTGGGGTATTTTGTTATTTTGTTTCAATTTGTCCTTCGTTTGAAAACAATGTGTGTAAAAGTCATACTAATTCTTGGACTTGCCGTAGTGTCAGGTTGGTAACACTTATCTACATATACAACGTGTTAATGAATAAGCGCAAAACCACAACAACACCCCAAATGATTTATAACAAAATAATTAGATTGAAACAATAATTTCATAATTTTTATATTTAAAATTTAAAGTTATTCGCATTTTAAGTTATGAGAGAAAAATGATTTGTTGTCATTTCAGCAACGAATGAAAGCGCTAACGTGCTCATGGATACATTTTAAGAATCTTGTTTTGGTAGTAAGTAGAGTAAGTGTGCCAGTGCGGTAGTTTGAGATCCAGTTCAGTAAATTTTAAATTTAAATTTTTTTTTATAAAAAAAAAAAAAAAAAAAAAATTATTTAGTCGCGGTCACCATCTTTAGTTCTATCTTAAGGTTTGATACGACCGACAGCTAATCTAAAAGATAATCTTTGGAATTCGAATTCAAATCTAAATTTTGAGAGTCACGTTCACGTCACGAGTCAATATATTTCTACAGTATACATACGCGAAAAGACCCTTTAAAATGTTTTAATTTTAGTTCAAATCATTTAAGAGGTTAATGGTGCAAATACAACCGGTTGATTCAACCCTATGGAATTCAAACGTCAGTCAAACGTATTTAGGAGATACGGAATTTTATCTTTGTCCCGAATGTGCAGAACCGCCGATATTTTTTTTCGTTATTTTCGGGTTAGTCCCGTAGTGAAAGTCGTTGTCTGATGGTCTAATTTACCAGCTGTAAAATAAGGCCGAGCTTCGAATCCATAGCTTGTAAACGATAAGGATACTTTTACCCGTATTAGTCCAGCTATCTTAAAAATCATAAAAATTGGTTTCATTGTAATAACGTATTCGTCATCATCATCATCATCATCATCATCATATCAGCCGATAAACGTCCACTGCTGGACATAGGCCTCCCCAAAAATGGGGGGATTTGCCATAAACGCCACGCTTGGCAGGCGGGTTGGCGATCGCAGTTGGATTGAATGTTTGTACTCAGAGGATGCTGCTGCCCATCCTCCGGTAGATCCCTTAGTCGCCTTTTACGACACCCACGGGAGGAAATGGGATGGTGCTACTCTTAGCCGACACCACACGGACAAACGTATTCGTAGTATTTCATAATTATATGCATAACTATTCATTTCATGAGATGAAACAAAAACAACATTTGTTTTTTTCATGTGATGCCATAATATACACCACTAGTTTTTAATTAGTAACGAAACTTTAAGGGTGTATTCAGACCGTGAATCTGAACAACTTTCCCTATGGAAAATGAGTCGAAAAACGATAAATTTTTTGGACCTCCCATACAAAAGTGCGGATCGGCCTATAGATTTTATATGGGAGGTCCAAAAACACACCCTTAAAGTTTCGTTAGTAATTAAAAATTTGTGGTGTATCCCACCCTGCATTTCTGAGCATTAGCAATCTTGGAAACCTCATTGCTCTGCTGCTGCAAGTAAACACTTGATAAATGCATACATTTTACAGAGATTCGTTAATAATCATCTCTGACTAACTTCCTCAAGGGAGGTACTCCCCAATCTTGAGCATTTATGCTTGTGCTTATTTGTGATAGGTTTTATGATTATTTTGCATTAAAAAGAAATTTGCCTCAAGCATTCAAGATTTTGACTAGAGTCAAGATGGATTGATCAGAGTTCCAGACAAACGCTTACATAACCAAGTGTAGATCTCGAATAGGCGGACTATTCGAGTTTGTACACAATATGGATTCCGCACAACTGCCATTGAACACATTCTCTATTGATCTGGTATTTTTCTGTAACCTTATTTACCGACCTTCAATTACTATGCCAGGTCTACCAACCGAAGACCCAGTCATCAGCAGGGAGTCGTTGCCCCGGTACCAGTATGTCCAGAAACCTCAAGGAGGCATGGAGCTGGTCGACATGTGGATCAAGGCCAGTGACTTCACTAAGGCCGCTCGCTACAACCCTGATAAGGAGAATGTCTACTATGTATTCACGAGGTAATCTTTACACTGTAGTCCAAAAAGTTAGTGCATGACCGTCCGGGGGGCTCAGACGTTGGGGAAGGCGAGGTAGTACTTGCGATTGCCTGTCTTTGAACGGTGCGCACATCCCTTCCCCGCTAAATTACCTGCCGTTAACATCTAGAGTACCTCGCCTACCTGTATGCCCTGCTGACACACTAACTTATATGACTATAGTTTCTGTCTTTGTTTTTCAATGATTTAGCATCCATCAAGGTTTTGGCACATTTCGGAGAGGTCCGAAATTTAAATGGAGGTCCGGGTACAAATAACTTTTTCTGACTTTTCTGTTCTCAAAACGATGAAGGAACATCGTGAGGATCATCACGCAGACGAGCACATCCGCATTGGGGTGGGTGGTGGAATAACGCCTTTGCGCACTCACTATTTGTGTAGGCATGTACCCATGAATTGGGGACAATAAAGGCTGATGATGACGAAGCTTTTAGGGGATGAACTAATTCGCCCGTTTTAAATTTGCGCTACAGAAAATTTTCAACTGACTTAACACTGTCTATAAACCTTGGTTCTGTCTGATACCATGAGATGATAAAAATCATACCTATGTATGGTAGTAATTAGTAGAGTCTAACCCAACATCTTACCAGAGTCAGGGTGGTCTGAAAAACAGCGCTGTACAATCAGACCTGGTGTCTATTTTCAGCATATGCTGAGATCCATCCTATTGCCTAGTGTTAATTGTATATGTTATGATTTCTCAATTTATATATTTTTTTTAAATAATAATTAATACTTAATGTTAATTCTTAGTTTATTAGATTAAGAGATGTTGTAAAATTTATACTGGCAATAAAATATTTTTCTATTCTTTTCTATTCTATTCTATTCTATTATGTTATGACGTAGTAGTAGGTATCACCAACTAACAAATGAATATTCTCAAAATCAATCCAAAATTTTGAAAAACCAAATTGTATTCGACGTTCTCCTTTCTTCAAGCGAGCTAAAGGCGCTGCCAAGCTTAGATCAGGTCTCAAACTACCTGATCATGACGTTCAAATTATCTATTTGATTCCAGAGCTGATCCAAACACCGGCTACCCAGTTGTTCTTGGAGTAGACCACTATCTCGCTCAGACTGCTTTCGATGCTCGACGAAGGACGATAGTACTTATCCATGGATGGCTAGGTTCTGTTACCGACAGATCTAATGTAGCTCTCGTTCCGGGTAAGTGCTACGCAATTGTCTATGTCGTGTGTTGTCCGAACTAAAATAGCACAAACCTCCGTGTTAGAAGTTAGAAGAGAGTAATCCGCTCAGGTATCGTCAACATCACTGCCGAAAACTACTTAGGTATTTGTGCTTGCGTGTACTTTTCTTATGAAACCAATAATCGTTAACCATTGTAATTTATCTAAAGAGTGTGCCATACATGCATGTATAATAACGACATGCTTCTGTCTATGTCTTCTATTTAAAGACCTCTGACTTGGATGAACGTATAGATAGGTCCATGACCAGCATCCAACCTTCCGAAGCACGAAATTGCTCTAGATGACACCACCAAAATGGTCACCTATGCAAAAACTGACCGGACCTAGCGTTACTCCACTCACAACACAGACGCGACGCAGACGATCTGTCAACACCAATAACAAAAATTTACAAATCCCAAACACTTCTGTTGTCCTCAGCTTTCCTGAAAGCTGAAGACGTGAACGTTGTGGTGGTGGACTGGAATTCTGGAGCAGATACTAACTATGCAGCTGCTGTAGCTAACACTGTCACTTCTGGTAAGACCTGTGAACCATCAACTTGGGTATGAATTATGGAATTGCTACCATGTAAAAGTTACGGGAATGAAATACAATACACAATAGGAAACAAACTACCGTGAGCTACCATAAGTTGAATTCTTGTTTTCAAATAACTACTTTGGATCCGATTCAGTGGTCTGCGGGCACATCTGTAACATCTCGATACTCTAAATACAGTTGTGAGCAAATTATAAAGTTCATTTCACTATTTTCAGGGCAAAGTGTTGCTCGCTTCATTAACTGGTTGAACAAAGCTACCGGGGCCACAGCGGCGCAGTATCACATCGTGGGTCACAGTCTAGGGGGCCACCAGGCTGGCATCGTGGGAAGGAATGTCGATGGAGCTATTGCTTACATCACTGGTAAGCATTTCATGATGATGGAATAGATAAGAGGATTGACCTTCTAACGTGTCTCTCCCTCTTGATCCCTATATTCAAATCTATCGCGTATTTATCGCAAATAAATGTTTTATGTCGAGGTCCGTTCCATTACTACGTTTCCTTAGTCCGGTTGCGTAAGTTATTTCATTGGTAATGTCGACCTATCAGTGCGTTTCAACGTCACTGGTGTGGTCCCCTCATTACCCATTATAATAAGCAGTAGCTGCTCCCTGAGCAAAGCTACAATGGTCCGTACGAAAAAAAAAACTTGTTGTCCATTTTTGTTGGTTATGAGTTAGTCAAAGACAAGTTTGGAGCCACTGAACAACTTTCATTATTAGACCAGCCCGGAAATCGCTAAAATATCAGCTTATGTTACATATAGATACATTTGAGTCGAGTAGGCATTGACTCTTCCTATGGTACATCTAATCTATTTACGCGATTTCGGTGTCTTTCAAATGAGTTATAGGAATGGTCTAATCCACCCTCTAAAGTTTGACTACATCCAAATCCGAGCAATCGTTTATGCTTCAGGTCAACAAGATGTTGCAAATATTCAATCCTCTTTCCAGCTCTAGATCCCGCACATCCAGGTTGGATCCTCAACGGGAACAAATTCAGAGCTAATGATGGAGCATACACTGAGGTCATTCACACCAACGCTGGAGTATCAGGATACTTAAACCCGCTGGGACACGTTGACTTCTATCCCAATGGTGGAATCGATATGGTTGGCTGCGATGGACAGAACTGTGACCATGATAGGTTTGTATTTAGATATTTTATATCCTACCCTACTTACCAATGTAAATGTAAAAATTTGTGACGGTGTTTAGATGTTTTTGACTCAATCACACCTACACGGCTGAACGGTTTTGGATTAAAGGTTGTAAATGTTCCGGATTAACATAAATACTGTTTATAGTCAATGCAGACGAAGTCGCGGGCAAAAGCTGTTATAGTAGATTACACACCGAGAACAGGAAAGTAAGAAAGGTCTCAGATGTCATGTAATTGTGATCATAAAACAAACATGTGATCTGAGGCTTTCTTATTTACTGTCCGAGGTTAGTATACTATTTTTCTTCTCGACGGAGGTGGAAAGCGACAACTTCGTTTAGCGCAGCGGGACGACAATTGACGCTTTCCGTCCGGAGGGGAGAAAAGTATATTTATTTAAATGTTCTATGATTGGGATGCCTTTCATGATGAGTTGTGAAGCCTTTGCCCTAGAGAGGAAAAGCAACGGCTGATTATAACGACGGTGAGGATAGATTAAAGTAGATTATACACCGAGGGCAGGAAAGTAATAAGCGTCTCAGATTTCATGTAATTATTGACCGAGGCGAAGCCGAGGCAAAGCAGACCAGCAATTATCAACTTTGTCTTTCTTCTAACAAGCTATGATAATTATGGTGTTTCTTTAATGTTACAATCTACGAATAAGAAATACTAGTTACAATCAACGATCTCGATATCACTTCTAATTACTTCATTTCCACTTGTAATGTGATTGTCAAATGCTAGATGTTTCCACTACATGGCTGAATCGGTCGTGACCGGTGGTTTCACTGGTACCGGATGCCCTTCGCTCTGGAACGCCCTCCTGGGAAACTGCAATCTGCCGAGCAGACTTCAAATGGGAGGCATTAAACCTAAAACTGGGTAAGACATACCTTTACTTTAGTACAACTATATTACTTAACGTGTTTTGATCCCGTAATCGTTTTTAGCGATAAAACCTCCTTATTTTGTACCTTCAGCATTTCCTGTCTGTATTTCTGAATACTATGTTTTTGTGTTAAATAAATAATGATTGATTGATTGATCCCATAGTCTTCCAATGACAAGAGTGTTGCTAAAAGTTCAAGACACGCAACAGCAACTCTTCATTATTCTTTATTGTTTAGATCATTTCCTTGATAATGCCTTGATATGAATTTCCTATATAGTAACTCTATAGATATTATGTGCTTTCTTCTTATCGAGTGGGCTGCAAGCCCAAGTTTTTATGTAACGACTACTGTACTACCACCAGAGATAGTAGCCGGGACCAACAGCTTAACGTGCCATTCGAAGCACGGAATCATCTTTCTTTTCAGACAATCAGGTGGCTCAGCCTGCAATGTCCTAACCAACTGGGGAAAAACGCACAAAGTAAAAATTAAAATTAAAAAAAAAAAATTAAAAGTCATTTATTGCCTCAATTTTTCTTATAGTCTAAGTAACATTTCACTAGGTGCCCCCCGTGGGAATCGAACCCACGACCTCCGTGTCAAGAGCCCAATGCTCTTAACCATTAGAGCACATAGGCAGTTATGTGCTTTACACAAATTAATGAAACATTGCTTACCGTCAACATAATTATAATAATGTTTTTTATTTTTTCAGACGAACTGGCATATACTACCTAAAAACTAACGCGAATCCACCGTTTTCTATTAATTAAATCTTGATAAATGAAGCGTGTATTTTCATTTTTTTCCCTCTCTTCGATTCGTCATCCTTAGAAAACAGTTATTGTCATTGTGCACCCCTGAAATATTTTGCGATGCATCCCTTGCCCCTGGGCCTCTACCCGGATATTCTAACTTCGCAATTGCGTGAACATTTTCGTTCCAATACCAAGTTCGGACCGAAACGGTCGCGATATATCGAAAATAGAAACTCCGGGTGCACTTTGCAGCCTAGAAAATAACTATTTTTTTTGTCTATAAGCGAAGACAAAAAAAAAACGTTGTACGTAGCATAAATACTGTCCCTACATAAATCTCCTAAATTTTTCCACACTTTTAGAAAGTCAATCATCAGAGTTATTTCAATTATTTACAGCATAGCATAGCATATGCTCACGACTATATTCCCCGAGGGGGTAGTCAGAGATATTCTGGAACCTCAGAACGTTTCACCAGTTGTACCGAATTTCTGTCCAGTGTGACGGGGGGTGAGCCCGTCGCCACTTATAATGGACAGTTAGAATTATTTAATTATACAAAAAATAAGATAGTATTGCACTGGAGTGCGCTGGGGTGTAAGTGCAGTTCATTGGCAGTGATTCTTAACAGCGTCACGCTAGGTATAATTTTCAACGTAGATTGAGGAAATTAAATGCAGAATTAATCGGCTATGGCATTTGAAAATGTTAACAACGCTATTCTCTACGTAACTTTAAAAATAGCGTTCAAAGGCTGCTTACTGTATGTATTCATTTAAAACTATATAGACATATCATGAGATATCACTGAGCAACAGTACATCATTGTTGCAGTTAAATAAAACAAGTAACTTCCATTCGTTATACGTTATACACCACGCCGAGCCCACAAAACATAGCTACATTTAAATGCAAAAACTTGACTATTTTACGTGTGGAGAGAGCCTGTTGAATTCATTATAAATTCAGTTGAATATCATAATAATTATGTAGGTCAAAGGATTGGTGGTTATGCACGGAGAAAAAATATTTATGAATATACTGGTGATTTTTTAAAACCTTTTCGTAATACATATACCTCCCACTGCTGCAGTGGGAGGTATATGTTTCGTGGTCCAAAACGGGCACATAGTCTATCCTCAAGAAGGGTATATGGGCAAAAGTCCACCACCCGTGTCCAGTCACATACGCATCGGAGTTTCTTCTTCAGCGAATGCAGGTGTCTTTACGATGTTTCTTTTCACCGTTTTAGAGCAGTCGGAAATTACATACATTAGTTAGAAAAACTCATTGGTACACAGCGTTGTTCGTGCGGATTCGAACCCGAACCCCAAGACTGAGTTTCCATACCTCTCCGCAACGCGCCACCGACGCCAGAAAAAAAAAACCAAATGGCTCTATAGATGACGTTAATGCGAGTTGGATTGCAACCTTACTATTAATAAAATATTATTGGTTTTTTTAAATATGCAGGAAAACATGGATGCGTCTGAATCAGTCGTATGCATTTATTTTAAATTTTTTGGCCTAGATTACCATTTTCGGACCCTGGTTACGTCAACCATGCACGTCATGTTGAACTATGTTTAAACTATACTGCATTCCAAATAAGGACGAAAAGATATTCCGATTCCTGTATAGAAGTAATAGCTTTCTGGCCAATTCTGATTAGCAAATATGATTTCATTATGAGAAAGATATACTATCCAACATATTATCTTGGACATTACTAAAGCTGTCTGTTCTAAGAATAAGTGAGAGGAAGTGTTTCAAATCTCTGTTTCTGTAATTCAAAATGGACTTAAAATTTCGTTGCTATTTGGAATGGAGTACCTATAGGTGTCAGAAAACTTCAAATTTGGAGATTATTCTGTTTTTTGGTTCTCTTTGGTGTTCCTTAGACTCTATACTATAATTATTGTTAATGAGTATAAGTATAATATGTCATGTGGGTACCAATGAGTTTTTCTAACTTATGTACATAATACCGACTGCTCTTACACGGTGCAGGAAAACATCATGAGGAAACCTGCATACGCGGAAGAAGAAATTCGGATGCGTATTATGTGAAGTATCAATCCGTATTGGGTACGCGTGTTGGACTTATCGCCTATCACCAACCTTGAAGGTAGGCTTGTGCTCTGCAGTGGGATGTATAATATAAAAGCCCAGTGATAAGAATATGGTATGTATGTACTTGTAGTCTGCAATAAAAAGTAAAAGTAAAGTAGCTACCAAGTTTGTGGTGGCGGCTGAACGATCCCCACAGCGGTGTGGTAGGCTCCGCAAGGAGCTGCTTGGCTCGCGACCACCCTCCTGCCGGAGTCTGGCGCCAAGCAGCTTGCTGCGTTCCGCCAATTCGGTATGTCAAGTTTTTTTTGGTCTTCATTTTTATATTTTTTACGGATAGAAGACATAATTTTAAGACACCTATTTCATTCTTATTGCGATTCATCGAGTTTATCAATATAAATTTTATTTTTAAATGATTTTGATCTGTAATCTCTAAGTGCAAAAATGGTGGAGAGAAAATAATTCGAACTCCATGGAGAAAAACTACTGCTATATTAAAAAAGATTAAAATCACCTGCCTCCTCTTTTTAACTCCATGCCGGAAACAGAAACGGCAACATCAACTGTCAAATTATGACGTTGTGAGTATTATTTTTTTCTTAACGGCCGATTATTTTAAGTTGATTTTATGTTTACCAAGGAGTTCACAGGTCGGCCAGTGACGTCACTGGACGGACCGAATAACGACGTTATTTAATTTAAAATATCTGTAATCCTTTCATTTCAAAATCTCTGACATAGAAAATATGATTATTGAGACAATTATCTCGAAATGGTTTTCGATTCAGCCCGCCAAAAAAAAACTTGACATACCGAATTGCAGGAGTGCCAGTGCACTTCTGGGTAAGCTCGCTACATCTTCGACCCCATCTTTGTCCTGAGGACTAGAAAGAGGTCAAGAGCAAACCCATCAATAATAAAAAAATAACATGTTTTGTAGAGTAAATTATTAAGCTGTGACCACATTATAATATAATATTCGAGTTGAATGTGAAACTAGCTGCAATCTATCCGATTGCCACCGAGACGAATGAAAATGGTTCATTTTGTTTGTTAAATATTTACGTAAGTAAGTTCTTTACTTCGTGTTTTATTTTTGGATTATTTAAAAATTACTGGCTAGTAGGTTCGATGTATATATAGATTACACGCCGAGGGCAGGAAATTAAGAAAGGTCTCAGATCTCATGTCACAAATGTCAAACATGTGATCTGAGGTTTTCTTATTTACTGCCCGAGGTTAGTATACTATTTTTCTCCTAGACGGATGTGGAAAGCGGCAACTTCGTATAGCGCAGCGGGACGACAATTGACGTTTTCCGTCCTGAGAGGAGAAAAATATATTTTGTTAATATTTATTTAAATTAAAAATGCGTAGTCAGAAAAGAAAAGCTAGGTGTTTCTCTGCTTATGAAACCAGTGATATTTAATTTGAAGAGCTTCAAAGGTAGAACCGGTCCCATATACCGCCAGTAATTGTTTATCTAATGAACAGATCGAAAGCAAAACTAATTTTATAGCCAGCAAAGCCGCGGTATAAATGCTAGTACCTAACAAATAAACACAATCATAAATAATAATAACCTTTAAGTACGTCTTTAATTTGGTGAATTTAATACACTCGTTTTGGCTTAACGATGCATATAGGGTCCTTCTTAATATGCTGACATTTTTAAGGGGATGATAATACCATCAACCTGAACAACTTTCTCTATGGCACCAACATCGAAATCGCGAATAAAATATCATCTGTTCCATACAAAAATTAAAACCTACTCGAGCGAAATGTATGGGACAGACAACTGATTTTATTTTCACGATTTCGATGTTGGTCCCATAGAGAAAGTTGTTCAGTTTGACGGTCTGATCATCCCCTTAAAAAAGTGTCAGCATATTAAAAAGGACTCTGTATAATTTTTATCAGTAGGTACACACGTGCACTTCTATACAACTACGAGTATAGTACCACGAAAAGTATAATGCAGTTTTGTAATCTTGATAGATATCTACCCTCTCATCTCATGCAAGATAGATAAGTGGTTCCTAAAAGCCATTAATCATAATTGAGATACCCTCGATCTGGCTACGTCATTCTCCAATCCAATGGTAAATTCACATTCCGACAGAAGGTTTTTTTCCATAGAGACGTTCTATTAAAATAGATGGAAATATTTCTCGTTTAGGATTTGTATTTATTCTAGAAGAATTTTTATTTATACAAATCAAATGGACTTCGCTGTGGTCGGATGAAAATGCACTCCAAAGTTAATCCCCGATACGTGTTCATGGCTTAAATTACTGCAAGGAAATGCAAATATTTAAATCCCTAGTATTTATGTGTGAAATAACTTTTCTTGGAATTAAAAGTAGAAATTATTTGCTTGATCATCATCAGCCCTCTATCGACTACTGATACATACCTAACCTCATGATGAAGATGTATAGGGTCCTTCTTAATATGCTGACCGTTTTTTGATCAGACCGCTAAACTCAACAAAAAATCAGATGTTCCATACTACAATCCTACTCGACCAAAATGTGGGACAGCAGATGTTGGTCCCTGAAAGAAAGTTGTTCAGTTTGATGGTATGATCAACTTTTTAAAAAACCGTCAGCATATATTAAGTTGGACCCTGTATAAGGCATGATTCGCGCTTCAATACAAATTGGTAAGAGCATTGGGCTCTTGACACGGAGGTCGGTCTTGGGTTCGATTCCCATGGGGAAACCTAGTGATATGTCAATGTGTGCGTTTTTCCCCGGTTGGTTAGGACATTGCACTAAATCACCTGATTGTCTGAAAGGAATAATAATTCAGTACTTCGGATGGCACGTTAAGCCGTTGGTCCCAACTACTATCTATGGTGGTAGTAGTCGTTATATAAAAACCAAGTCAGACGCTGTAACGCGGTTTGAATAAACTTTGACACCAGTGCTTGCTGCCCACACGATAAGTAGAAGAAGAAGAATCTAAACTATTATAAAACTGTAGCTGAAGTGTGTCTGTGTAGTCTGTACCATGTCTGTACATTGAAAATATTTACAAAAAAAAGAATACGATATGGGTTTTAGGTATCCCTGACTCCTAATCAACCTTTTTTAGAAATTTTGTTTGTCTGTTTGTTGGTTTGTTCGCGCATCACGCAAAAACTACTGAACCGATTTTGATGAAACTTTATTTTTATGATAGCTTACGATCTGACTTAAAATCTGGTATATAATTTGTGCGGACGAAGTCGCGGGTAAACACTAGTCATTCTTAAAACTGGTTATTTGTACTTGTTGTTTGTTACGTGGATGTTTTGAGGCTTCAGAATGGGGAATATAGTCGTGACCATAATATGATATGCTATGCTGATTTGTAATTTTTTTTAATGTTAATAATTGAAAATTTGACAACATTAGGTATAGGAATAAAATAAGTTATTCGTTACACGATTTCGGCATGTTTTGTTTCGACATTGCGTTAACTTGTGGCATCAAAACAAAGAGATCCTTAACTCATTTGCCAACCAACACACCTCTCCAAGCAATAAACATCCTATTTCACGTTCAAATATGTACAAAAGGGGTTTCGGATAGTATTTGAACTAAGTATCCGTATAACAGCCTCTGGGATTACCTTACTGGGGAATAAATTCAGCGAGTTCTTTGAAATAATATCTTTGGAGGCAATAAACCAAGTTGGAACATACTCGAGAGGAATATAGCAAAGTTTGCAGTGTGAGTCGTAACTTCAGAGGCGTGCGGTAGTAATTTGTGCTTCGCATTACGTTATGTAACTGATATTTTGGTACCTTTGTCGTGAACTGATTGCTACCTATATCATGTTTCTTTTATAGCAATACGTTTCGTGTTAATGATTACTTAAATAGCTTCTGATCTCTCTCTATTTCGTGTCAGCATGATTTAACATAAGCATAAGCATAGCATTTATGCTCACGACTATATTCCCCGAGGAGATAGTCATTCTGAAGCCTCAAAACATCCACGTAACAAACAACAAATACAAATAACCAGTTTTATGAATGACTAGTCCGCACAAATTATATACCAGATTTTATGTCAGATCGTAAGCTATCATACAAAAAAAGTTTCATCAAAATCGGTTCAGTAGTTTTTGCGTGATGCGCGAACAAACAAACAAACAGACAAAAAATTTCTAAAAAAGGTTGCTTTCGAGTCAGGGATACCTAAAACCCATATCGTAATCTTTTTTTTGTAAATATCTTCAACTATAGTCAGAGATATTCTGAAACCTCAGAACATCCACGTTTCACCTGTAGTACCGAAACTCGTCGCCACTTATAATGGACAGTGGGTACAATACACGCCTCGAAATTGAAGCATGCAGGTTTCCTGACGATGTTTTAACATATCGCATGAAAATGAATCATGCTGTGGTGGAATGATTAGCCAATTGTATGAATCAAGTGTACTACTTGTGAGATTCAGCTAGACGCGCTTTGGGCCCATCCATCAATTTTACTTTCATCTAAGGTCAGCAATGGTAGTACCGACGCTGACCTCCCAGGGTGCGCCAGAAGAACTCAGGTTTCGTCAATTTTGTGGACATCCAAACATCAAAATTTGTGACGATACCACGAAAGTTTAAGAGTGGGGATGGTGCTGAGCTAGTGCCTAGGCTTTATGTGAGCAATGGTTTTTAATCTAGAGGTGGCTGAGATTACGCATAAGAAAAGCGTATCATCTAGTAGCCAGATGGATTGGCAATTCAGCAACATCAAAAAGAGTACTGGTAAAATCTTGGAAATCGCACAAAGACGCACACTACTAAGAATGATGGCATAATGTTACACCAAAACCACCCACAGCCACTGCCTCCTTTACCTATTCACAAAACTAAAAAGATAAACAAATTCTAGAAACTTTCCAAAAATTGATGACGATGTTTTAACATATCGCATGAAAATGAATCATGCTGTGGTGGAATGATTAGCCAATTGTATGAATCAAGTGTACTACTTGTGAGATTCAGCTAGACGCGCTTTGGGCCCATCCATCAATTTTACTTTCATCTAAGGTCAGCAATGGTAGTACCGACGCTGACCTCCCAGGGTGCGCCAGAAGAACTCAGGTTTCGTCAATTTTGTGGACATCCAAACATCAAAATTTGTGACGATACCACGAAAGTTTAAGAGTGGGGATGGTGCTGAGCTAGTGCCTAGGCTTTATGTGAGCAATGGTTTTTAATCTAGAGGTGGCTGAGATTACGCATAAGAAAAGCGTATCATCTAGTAGCCAGATGGATTGGCAATTCAGCAACATCAAAAAGAGTACTGGTAAAATCTTGGAAATCGCACAAAGACGCACACTACTAAGAATGATGGCATAATGTTACACCAAAACCACCCACAGCCACTGCCTCCTTTACCTATTCACAAAACTAAAAAGATAAACAAATTCTAGAAACTTTCCAAAAATTGATGACGATGTTTTAACATATCGCATGAAAATGAATCATGCTGTGGTGGAATGATTAGCCAATTGTATGAATCAAGTGTACTACTTGTGAGATTCAGCTAGACGCGCTTTGGGCCCATCCATCAATTTTACTTTCATCTAAGGTCAGCAATGGTAGTACCGACGCTGACCTCCCAGGGTGCGCCAGAAGAACTCAGGTTTCGTCAATTTTGTGGACATCCAAACATCAAAATTTGTGACGATACCACGAAAGTTTAAGAGTGGGGATGGTGCTGAGCTAGTGCCTAGGCTTTATGTGAGCAATGGTTTTTAATCTAGAGGTGGCTGAGATTACGCATAAGAAAAGCGTATCATCTAGTAGCCAGATGGATTGGCAATTCAGCAACATCAAAAAGAGTACTGGTAAAATCTTGGAAATCGCACAAAGACGCACACTACTAAGAATGATGGCATAATGTTACACCAAAACCACCCACAGCCACTGCCTCCTTTACCTATTCACAAAACTAAAAAGATAAACAAATTCTAGAAACTTTCCAAAAATTTTAATTCATGTAACAAGTGTTTTACGAAACTCTCTAATATGCTAATAAATGCCTCTGATTTCAAATATACTGTGGTAATATTGATTTTTAACCCACCCACTCGCCCACTCGAATCTTTATCTTTCTTACTTCTTCATAAAATCACGAAAAAAAAATCACGAATGTTATAAAAAATTATAAGGTCCCAAAAAACCTTTAGCAAATAAAGCCGACACGAATAGAAGAAATCACGAGCGTATTAAAGTAATACTACCCAATAATACGTCGATTCCAGAAAACCAATTGCAAAAAAACGCTAGAATCAAGCACGTTCTAAGAAGCTTAAACCGATTCACTCGATTACCCGAATAAGTTATAATATCGACCTAATATCGGAGCTATAACTTAATTCATAGAGGTAGAAACATCGGTACCTCACACTGCTATTTGAAAGTTACCTTTACCTTGCAGTTTTACTATATTTTTGAAAGACGCACATATCTATCAACAAACAAAATTACCAAAAGTGTAAGTAAGACGGTCGTGTCGGTAGTTTTCTGGTTGGCTACATGGCTCTACCATTTTGTAGTGTACGTGTTTTTTTTTATGAACGAGAACATATTTAACGTAGGTAATACAAAAACAACAAACACAACAGACAATACAACAAAACAAACCGATAAACCAAAACAAACAAATAACCGTTAACAATACTTGAGATTACGTTAATCCCAAATCCCACTCGACATTGACAGAAATGCAGCGCTAGACACTAGCAAATCTTTTTTTTAAATTACAAATGTTTTTGTACTTAAAGCTCATCTGTATATACGCACTTATTATTTTATCTAAAACTTGTCCCAAGAATGTACATTTTTACCCGACTGCCCCAAAAGGAGGGGACTTATTTATTTTAGCTGATACACTAGTTTGAGTTCCTCATTACATTAGTCAAGTCATTATTTATTATGTATCAGGAGAAGAACTAATTTTTTCATCGTATGTGTTGGTCGTTATTTTCACTTGCCTTAGAATCTGTAATCTGCTCTCATTCATTTTAGTCAAAGCTTTTTTCATTTTTTTTTACGTAAGTAGGTACCTACCATAATTATTTTACTAGAATACTACATCTATGCCTTTCTCAATCCATGTATCGACCTTACAGCAATTTGTAAACTAGGAAACAACTAACCGCCACCGTTGACAAATTGCGACCGGCCCAACTGATATTCTACTCTACACCGTAGATTGGTGATAAGCGACCAATTTGAGGAGGCGCCACGACTGGGTACGGAAGTCGTTATTACAGTAGGCGGTGCGACTGAGCAAATTGCGCCCAGACACGCCACCTAAACGTGACAGTGCTGTCGAACACATTCCTTATTTGAAACGTCTCAGATTGTCACCCGAGATGGTATGAATATTTCAAGTTCTCAGAGGGCCTACCATGAGTTTTCACCGTACTTTACTGCTGTAGTTATGTCACCAATTTTGTATCGAATTTCGTACAGCGCTCATAGTGGTTACGTTGAGAACTAATTTCTGTCATACGAATTGGCGACGTAACTATAGTAGTAAATAACAGGAAAAACTCATGGTAGGCCCCATTTGGGCTGAATTAGAATGTGTCGTGAGATTGGGCACTCTGAATTCGGAATTGTCGTCAACGCTAAACTGTGTAACTATTAAATAATCTGTGGTACGGTCGCCTGTATGCTTAGTGCGAGTTTTTCAAACTACTCGAACGCGTTAAAGTAAACCGTGATTTGTATGGGATTGAAACAGAGCCATCTGATGGCATTCATGAGAAACATAATTTGTGAGTGCGAGTTTTAATTCTCTCACCGGCGACCACCGGATACATTAGAATTGTAACGTAAACATAGAATTTTATACAATGTCCGTGACGTAAACAGTATTGGTGACCGTTTTGCGAGTGTGAGTTGCGACTTTGACAGTTCGAAGAGTAAACTTTACGCTAACGCCATATTGAAGTTGTCACTGAAGTTTTTGTCGTGAGAACAATTATTTATTCAGTTTTTATCATTAAAAGTGTTGTGTGAAGCGGATAAAATAATGGCAGTGTGTATTTTTTTCGCTTGTAGGTTGTTTGCGACAGCTAAGACACAAGATGAACGCAATTAAACGAATGAAATGAATCGAAAAATTAGGGGTGGTTCAGACCATCAAACTAAACACCTGTAATCACAAAAAAATCAGCTATTCCATACGAAACTGCAATGCCTACTCGACTCAAATGTATGAACAACAGATTTTTGCAAATATAGGTTTGCTCCAACAGTAAAAGTTGTTCAGTTTGGTGGTCCGAAGTTCCTACCCAAAATTTGTTGATTTATTTCTATTCCACACTTTAGACAACACAGAAAGCGAATGTATGAATAGATGTAAGTAGGTAAGTATTCCACAAGATTTTAATTTACGTTTAATAACTAGAAATTCAATCAATTTAAATAACTAATATTCACTTGTTCCTGCAAACATCACTATTTTTTTCGAATTGTAACGGGCTCATCTTCATTTTCAATAAAAAGTCATCATTATTAGACCTCCATGAATATGCCTAAACACACAACACATTCCAATCAATGTACGTAGGTAAATAAAACTGAACAATGTGAACAACGCTAAATTCGAAATGATAACCCGCCTTGTTTTGATTGCCACCTGTTTACGTTAAGAGCTTTATTAAAAACAATATTTTACATTTAGTCGGCTTATATCACACACTCCAAACGCGTTTATTGTTTGGCAAATAATAAACGCGATTCTAGGTGAATAAACGTCGATCGAGAGTTTCAACTCACACTCGCGTCTTTTCGGTCATCACCACGTTTGACGTTTATTCGATTTACTTTGTAGTTAAGTCATTCGATTTGTTTTATGAAACTCGCACTAGGGGTACTGTGCCAAACAAACGCGTTTGCGAGGCGTGTGCGTGACGTATGCATTGCAGCACTGGGTGTCATACGTCATGCACTTAGTATTGCTATGTTTTATTTATTTACCTACGCTACTTCTATATTGGTTCCGAAATAATAGGCCCTTCCTTCTTTGAAAGTTGCTTTTGGAACTAGTTAAAAATCTGTTTTGTTACTCAGATTGTGTTTTTGTTAATAATTCTTTTCCTAGATAATGAAAATTAGATGAAATTGTCCTATTGATGCACTACCGAACCAAAACATAAAACACCTAAATCGATCACTACTATTAGTTGTACCAAACCTTTGTCTAACTCTATTATCGGATTGTCTATTTTAGACAGCGTCCTAATTTTCTTGATTGTTGTGTCCTTTGACTTCCATGTTTGAGTTCAGTAATTGAATAGTTAACGTTGGGTAAATGTGTGAATCGCTTTATGAGTGGTAATTATTTAAGTTTAGTTAAGTATATTCGTGGTCGAAGTTATGATAATAAAGTTTTTAGGGAGGATAATTTATGTAAAAAAATATATCAGTAGTTTGTAATATTTTGTTTTTCAAATCAGGATTCATTTTCTTGACTTACTCGTAGTTGAATTTAGTTTCAGACCCACTTGGAATATAGAAAACTGGACGCTTCAGAATGTGTCAGTCTTTCTGTCACAGTTAGATTTTTAGAAGAGCATTTATGTTATTAAACAGGCTGAGATGGCAATACCGCCAATGCCTTCAATAAAATTAAAAAGAAAAAAGTTACAGAGACGTGGCGTTTAAAAAGTAGGGGCTTAATTTTTAAGTCTGTTTGGTCGGATGATAACGATATTTCCTTTGCCAATAATCCAGTGGATGATCAAAGTATGATATTGGAGCTTTATTAACTTGGCACGTCTTTAAAGTGACCATTAGAATATTATCATCACATCATCGTCAGCCCGGAAAACCCCGCTGACGGGTATAAGCCTCCTCATTCTCACACCACCTACAGTCCTCTGTAAATGTCCCGTGCTAGTCTCATCCACTGTTTGCATTATTATACAGATGTCATCCGAAAATCTTGATGCTGGTCTTCCTACTGACTGTCTCCCCACACATGAGCGCCAGTCTGTCACTGCTTTCGTCCATCGAAATGATTTCGTCTAGCTCTAGTTGTTGCACTTCCACTTCGGAGTCGAAATCTACTTGCAGGGTTCACCTTTGTTCGACGCCTGATTTCGACATTCGGGATTCGGAATAAGGGAGACTGAAAACAAACTTTGTTTGGTATTGAACGCTTAGTAGATATCGAGCTGTGGATTATGTCCAATAAAACGACGAGGGGCTACCTCTCACGCTCTGGTTAGAGTTTGGCGTTGTTTGTGTAACGTGGATGTTTTGAATATGATATACCTACCTAGGTTTAATGAATTACCTGTATGCGTGGCCGTGGAATAAGGAGTGCTATTTTTGAATGTTAGGGGCGGCACTGCCCAAATAGAGCTAAACAGGGTTCGGCGTTCCGACTTTTGAGGATAGTAAATAGCTAAATTTCTTCAAAGTGACATAAGTTCCATAGAGTTTGACATCACTTTCAAGTGTGGATAAGAACGTGTGAGATTTTAAAATAGCACTCGTGGTCGCGAAACTCTAAAGCGTATCGCATACAGAAGGAGTCGAGGCGGCGTAGGGGCGCCGCACCTTTGCGACCTTGACATACGGTCGATAATTGTATTTCATACCAAACCGAGCGGCGCATCGCTCGGATTCTTGGTATACAATTATCGACCTTATGTCAAGGTCGCCAAGGCGCGCCCGCGCCTCGACCACGGAGGATTGCCTCGACGCCGCCTCGACTCCTTCTGTATGTGATACGCTTAAGGTCAATTCGATATGATTAGAGCCAAACTCCCTAGTTATTAACTTATTACAAGAGGCCGCGCCGATGTTTACCTACTTCGGCCAGAATGGTCTCAGTAATCTCACAAAGCGGACGTATTTAAATGCGTCTATATCTATAGCCTTAGAACATCTCTGACTATCCCCTCGAATATAGTCGTGAGCTTTATTTTTAATACAAGAGCAATAAGGCTCAATTTAAAATGGGGGTAAACTGATACGAATTGATGTCGACAGAGCCGCATACGGTTCCTCTGAGCCTCGGGGATTCAATGTTAATTTATTTGAACAGAAACCCGTAGTGAAATAGAAAACAGTTTTTAATGTCACCAGAAATCTAGGTAACCTAGATAGGTAACTCCTTCGATTCAAAATGTAGTTTCTAAGTTAGTTTCAGTTTGATTTGAAAACTAGATTTTCAGTGCTAGTTTATTTCCGTTGGCATTTTATATATTCTTGAGAAAAGATTAGAGATTGTTACGACAATAGTATATTATATGCTCACGAATATATTTCCCGAGGGGTTGGTCAGAGATCTTAGGTACGTATCATATTCTGAATATTAAAAAAAGTGGCAAAGGAGATTGAAAAATTCAGTGGCACAGGCATTATAAAGCATGCCCCGAATAGACATAAGTACATAAAACTGAGCAACTTTAATTATAGGACCGACATTGAAATCTAGAAACAAAAATCTGCTGCTCCATACATTTGGGTCTAATCACCATTGATGTTCGCTACGGAACAGCAGCAGATTTTTTTTCACTTTTTCAATATTGGTCCCTCAAAAGATGTTCATACAGCCTAGCCAGCTTGATGGTCTGAAGCACCCTGGTATTTAATGCATAATATAAGTTTACGCCCTGTATATTTGGTGATATAATATTTAAGAATGGACATAGTGGACATACGGATGTGTGTAAAAAAAAATTCATTCGCATGCATGCATTGACGTAGAATACTATGGACGCTAGCTCTAGTACAAAATCCTCAAAAAAATTATCCGAGATTAACCTACACAAACGTCGTTGACCGTTCAAACAAAGACTGTCGCGTACTTAGGTCTCTTTATACGTTTTAAATCTCTTTTGGTTCCGACACTTTTGAGCGCGGACCCTACGTCCAGTAGAAGTCAATGCATGCATGAATTTTTTTCACGACATCCTAATTAATAACCCTAAAGAAAATGCAAGCCACAGACAGAAAAAAAAACATTAAAACATCATTTTGTACCCGTGTAATACACTAGCGACTCTAGTGAGTGAAATTGACAATTGGGCTCTTTATTTGACAGAGCAGAATACAACCGTCTACATACCACCCTGTACATTTTCACAATTTTAAAATCTTATATAAACTTTACCAAGAAAAGTAGAGTTTCCTGCAACAACTTTAGTGCACGTTTACTAAGTTACTCTAAGACTTCTTGTAATTTATAATTTCGTTGTAAGGACTCGGAAAGTTTGAAATGATTGCAACTTGGATTTTTTTCCATGAAGCATTTATGTTAACTTACTATATAATTATAAATACAAGACTGTTACAAGAACCCTAAAACACTCAAATAATTGTCTTTGCCTACCCAATAGACCACAGGTTTGTAGTACTGGCTACTCTTTTTTATACTGTGCTACAGGTGCGATTATATGTATGATTCGTTATTAGTTAATCTTTAAGATCTAACTTATTTTATACATAGAGCCTTAGATCAAAGTAGGCCTTACGCGTACATTTCAAACCAGAAAAATGAGGCAAAATAAATGAATGGTATACTTCAAATTTGTATGCAACTGCCCTAGATTTGACAGATAATGGCTCTAGTATATGAACCAAGTGCCCTAGTAGTGTGCTTCAACTTAACGCGCTTTAGGCCTATCCATTAATTTCACTTTGATCTTTTATACGTTTTCAACCTACACACGATGTAAATATGAATGCGTTACATACTACCAGACTATCAAACTGAACAACTTTCATTATGGGACCATTACCATAGTTATACAGGGTGAAATTGATATCATTAGCATCCTTTTAAACTAAGAGTCTACTTATCAAACTGAACAACTTTTACTATAGGAAGAAACCACTGACATATACTCTAGCGATAGACAGGCCCTTTCATAGAAGCAAAATGTTCCACTTGAATGCGGTGGGCGCACCGCATTGATGTTCCTGAGTTCACTTCGTCACTACGGCAATGACAGACCGCAATGTGTCATTTTGTGTTGTTTTGTGTGACATTGCTGTTTGTATGAACGAGCTTGTCTATCGCTAGAGTATAATGTCAGTGGAAGAAACAGATCAGAGCAAAACAATTTCAGTCGCATAAGCATTGCAGTTTAGTGTGGAACAGCAGATTTTTTTTTCTCCGATCGGTTTGCTCCCGTAGTAAAATTTGATGGGTAGACTCTTAGTTTAAAAAAATACGAATTATATCTATTTCACCTTGTAGAGCGCACTCACAGTCCTTTTTTAAACCTTTATTATTAACTAATTAATAGACATGCCCTCTATTACAAATGTACAGCATAAACCAAATTATCAATTTCAATTATAAATTGTCGCCTATCCATAAGCGAAGGGCTGAAACTGTTGACATTTGAACTCAAGGGACGTCAATTAACGCCCACGCCACGGGCGCATTATACCGTTTGCTCACCGAACGACGAAGATGGCATTATTAATAGGTACCTATAGTCAATTAGTAAAGGTAGATACTATAAGCTAGGACGACCCGTCCAACTAGCACAATAGCCACTAGTGTTGTCGTTTGATAGGCGACATTCGTGATTCGATAGTATACCATATAGGGTGAAATTGATGTCATCAGCATCCTATTAAACTAAGAGTCTACCCATCAAACTGAATAACTTTTTGTCCCATACTAAACTGTTAATGATATCAATTTCACCCTGTATACAGGTTGTAACCAAACACCCTAGTGATACTTAAGGGGATGATTCAGAGCTTGTAACTGAACAGTCTTCACTATGGAGCCAATTTCGAAATCGCGAAAAAAAATATCTGCTGTCCCATACATTTTAGTTGAGTCGGTACTGCAGTTTTGTATGGGACAGCAGATTTTTTTTTCGTGATTTCGAATTTGGTATAGTATCGATACTATCGATATTCCAAAACAATCGATTGTATCGATACGATCGATAATATTATTTTTCAGAACTTCGGTCACATGATTAAATATTCACTCATGTGCTTCGATAGTATAATACCTATCGATAAAATTGATACTCCACTACACTCCTTCCTTCACTCCGTTAATCAATACCTACCTAGTCCTAGTGAGGCTGTTTTCTTAATAAATCTATCGATTGTAAAACTATCTAGGTACTTATAGTTAAACTTTGATGGTATACAATGCCAAGCCAGTGTCTGCTTCAAAACTGAAGCCTCCTATGTTTTATAGTTTTATGTCAGCTCTATTAAATCTTGAACACTTCAAAAGTAATGACATTCAATAATATAGAGAGGAAACGAGAGAGGTGTGTCAGAACCGCCCAAAGTGGAGATCCATAGCCTCTGCCTACCCCACTGAGAAAAGGATGTAAGTATGCAATAACACTCCTTTATTATATACAAGCTGCAGGTGTGCAAAATGTTCAATTGTCAAGCTTAGTTGCAAAGTCATCCTAATAGAACTGATAGGAATACTGGTCAGCTTTGTTCACGTAGAACTACAGTTGTGCTAATTGGGCGAGCCATCATAGGTCACAGTACTTACCCTAGATTTTATGAATTTACTGTGTGCCTACTTCAAATATTTTAAGCTGTGTGCGAGCTATAAATAGACGAGAAGCACCCACGATGCTGACGAATAATACTTAGCTTAGAAATAACTAACAATGATTTTATACATGGTGTTAACTTAAATGCTTTACGTACCTACTGAAGTGGGTGCTTCAGACCATGAAACTGAACAGCTTTCACTATAGGGCTTAGGTACATTGAAATCGTCCCATACACTTTTGTCTAATAACTACACGAGGTGATTCCACAAATGTGTATAAATAACCTTAGCTTAAGAATTTATATTGTAATAGTCTTCTACAGCGAAAACACGTTCCGCCGCGGTGGTAGCTTAAAAAAGAATTGACGTTTAATAAGTGTGCTTCAGGCTCCTATATTGAATAAATTATTTTGATTCTATTTGATTTGTTCCATTTTTTCAGTTTTCGTACGAAACACTAAGAATCTCCTGCTCTAGAAAGAGCCATTCGTGATTTAAATTGATGCTTATTTTATGAATGAATTTAAAATTACACAACGAAACATACAATTGTTGACCCCTCATAAATTCCAGTACACTCAACATTCCCCAAATCTATAAAAAGGAACGTGCTCAAAATTTTATCTCCCGTTAATCGAACATAAAAACAGTATCATAAATCTTAATAAAAATACGAATAAATTTCCATTTAGTAAGAAAGAATATCAGGTCTATACGAAAGAATTCTTAAATGGCGTTCATATATTTTAATTAGGGGCCCGTGTTCATGCAGACGTCGATAAGGCGAACTACGGAGTCGGACCGTGGTTCTGGCTGTGCCGTTTTATTTCACATAATAACATATTAGGGAGGTTGCATGGCACGCGGCCGTTGCCTGAAAGTGACGGGTTAGTGTTGATAGTGAAGTCAGTCGTTTGAATTTGGATCTTCGAATTGACTCATTCGGTCTCCTGGGTTTATGACGATTGACAACCGAAGTGCTTGTCACTAAACTTCCCGCGCGGTGGCCTCCGCATGCAAAAAGAGTGTGAAACACCGTCACGCTCTCGATCACTCGAAATCATCTGAGTTGGGCCTAATGATAGCCAACCACTGGTAGAAGCAAGCACTTCAAGAAGAAGAATTGACTCATTGCGTCACACATAATAAATGTAGCGACTCGCTAGACAGTTAAAATTTTTTTATTGTAGGTGAAAATCTTCTGTTATTTAGTTCCTTATTCCGCATTTCTGACTTAATTATAATCCCACCAGTTCTTACGGTACGCATATGCAAAATTGCACGTTTAAAAACAAAAAAATGTTGAGTGTAGTATTTTTTATATTACACATAATCTAGTTTCCCTACGAGATCTAATCAGAAATAAAGAGATTCACAGAAGAACCAGAGTAGCCGACGTATCACAAAGAATTGCTAAACTAAAGTAGCAATGAGCGGGGCACGTTGCTCGCAGAACCGATGCCCGATGGGGCCGAAGAGCTATCGAGTGGTGACCGCGTACCGGAAAGCGTAGCGTGGGTAGGCAGGCACAAGGTGGACCGACGACTTCGTGAAGGCGGCGGGAACCTGTTGGATGAGAGCAGCGCTGGACCGGTTGTTGTGGCGATCCTTGGGGGAGGCCTATGTCCAGCAGTGGACGTAAATCGGCTGATATGATGAAGAAATAATCTAGTCCAATATTTGATTTAAATATGACTAACCATATAATCGTAATACAAATATTACATTCATTTATTCACAGCAGTTAAAAAACATACGCACTCGTAATTTATATACGATCCTATAAAAGTACAAAATAATTTAAAGAAATACTCGTAAGGCTCTAAGGGAACACGGCCGGTGGACCAAAGCAGTGATGGTGGCCAAGGCGGTCAGTGGACAGACCACCAGCACATTTACGTTGTTCAGACTATATCGTAATTTTATTGGTCATGGGTCAGCAATAGATTAGATCAAAGAGAACACAGGATCTTGCTATAAAAAGGAGGCATAATGCCCAGCTGTGGCTCGATGAGGGCTGATAACGATTGATTGAGATATTAAATTAGAAATGATTCAACTCATTATGTATTATAAACAGGAGCAGATACATCACTACGTCACTCGTCTATTATTTTAGTCGCCTGTGTAAATAAAATAACTACGACACGAAATGTTATGGTATTCGGTAACTTTATAAACGAATGAAATTCGATTTTTAACGTCACATGCTTTTTTTTCCAGTCAGCGCCCGACGGTTATTTGAATTGATGAAAATAAAAAATGTTGGAGCTACGGGGAACGATAGAAAAAGTAATAAATCTGTTAACTTTGAACATGTTTTTTTTTTAAATATTAGGCACAAGAATTTTATATATTCAAAATTTTTGATTAGGCATGGCCAGACGAAAAAGTAAATTTTGATTAGTCCTAAGTTATACCTAGCTTTGTATAAACTGTCTTACTTTTACGTATGGGTATTTGTTTATTTTGGCCTTTGTTATCGTGTCGAGGCTACGTATGGGTATTGAAATAAAGTGAAGAACATGACAGTAAAGAAAAAAAACGGTAACCTAGAAATTAAATTTTCAGGCAATTTTTAATTTTTTTTTTTTTATTTTCGTCGGGTAGTCGGGTGGTGATCTGTAAGACTTGGGTTTTTATATTAGTCATTTAGTACCTTACAACAATTTGTAAACGGCAATCGGTAATTTTTTTTTCTGGGCTCCGGCTACTACTAACGCAACGAGGTCTAAAGTGTTGTTCCCACTGAGGGGCGAGCTGCATCTACAGGGAGTAACAAAACACCCGACCATCACACTGAACAACTTTCACTATGGAGCCAACTTCGAAATGGCGATAAACAAATCAGCTATCCCATATCGACAGTGGAAATTTCAAATGTCGTAAGGGACAAACCCCTACTTTTGAGTAGAGCCAAAAAACACAATTTTGTCAAAAAAACATCTTAACTTCTTTATTTTCTTTCCTATTAAGGTGATTTCCAGACAGATAGTTTTAAAATTACTTCATCTATAGAAGACTATTGATCAAACCTGGATTAGCACAATAGTTTAGAAGTTAGTGTCCCTTACACAATAGAATTTTTGAACAGATGTCCTTTACACAACCGAATTTTTGGAGAGATGTCCGTTACAACGTGGAAAAAATTGCGATTTACAATAAATCTATTTTACGCCCTACCACACCCTACGCTTAATCATAATAATTTTGTTGTAACTGCCTACCAGTCTTGTCCACTCCTATAATTGTATGTCGTAAAGCTATTATAAAAAAAATAAAAGGAAGTTACAATAAAAAATGTCGATCCAATCAAAGAGATTATTGCTATGTCAGAGACAAATTTCCGATCAGTGACACGTTTTCTTTATAAGAATCATTTATATAACCGAAACATTTTCTACAGGGTTCAACTTAATATGCTGACAGTTTTTTACAAGGATGATCAGATCTTCAAACTGAACATCTTTCTCTATGGGACCAATTTTCAAATCGCGAAAAAAATATCAGCTGTCCCATACATTTGGCTCGAGTAAGTTTGCACTTTAGTATGAAACAGCAGATTTGATTCCATAGAGAAAGTTGATCAGTTTGAAGGTCGGATAAACCCCTTAAAAAAGTGTCAGCATAATAAGAAGGACCCTATATGTACGACGCCATTGTTGTTGTTACGGCCTACTGTACACCTATCTCCCTAGCTGCCCTGACCTAGCGGCGCTGTGTCAGAAAGGAAACTAAAAACTGACAAAACGGTGATTCATAACCCGCTAAATGACATTACGTCTAGCTTGTTATAGCCATATTGAAGAACGCGAAGCGCTGATACAATGCGACGATCGTTCGAGCAGCCGGCTAAACTTTGATCCGCCGTAATACGAAACGGTTCGTTTTAGACGGCTAGCTGTTATGTCTTCTTATACCTCTATTCCTCGAGGAAAACCTTCTGCTACGCCCTGGAGGGCGCATGACACAGGGCACAGGCTAAAATGCGATAGATATCGAGTGGTTTATGGTGGCCGTTACCTATGTAATGCAGCTAATAAGTTTTACAAACCAACTGCGAGATATTCCCGAGTCTAACCCTTCCCTGCTCAAAAGTCCTCAAAATGCTAGCCAAATTGCTCCTCGGGATGGCCAAAAGATTTTTTTTGTACCAAGTATGTACCTATTTACTCTTAGCGAAGATCAACTCACTTAGCTTTCATACGCTGCCCTTTCTCCCGAGTGAAGCCATTGGCATCAACACCCCAATGGCCTCTCGTCTCAAAGGCGACTGGAACAAAATCATAAACCTACTCCAGGTTGGTAGTTCCACCCGCTAAAGGGGCACCGAACGTGTATATATACTGGTCTCGTTCCAAACCAGACAACCGCCTTTTTGCCAAGATAATGACGCTTACCATCGATGCGGCTAAAACCCAGGGGCTCCAGGATACACAACACGTCTACAGACACAAGCGCATGGCGAATTATGTAATTTAAGGCTTGATGACTTACATTCCAGCACAACGCTGACATCTTAATTTATGACAACACTTTTCTCCACCCAACACTACAAATATATTGGGACTAGCCTACCTTGCAATCTGGATGTAAGACTGTGGCAACTTTCAAAGAATCATTGTAGAGCAGCTTTCCCAAAATGAAGGAAGGGAGAGAGTACCTACAACCAAATTAGCGTATGACTCCGGCTCCATACTATCTCTTTTTTAAGCGGGAAACATTAGCACCAACAGCGCTACTCACAAACAGTGAAAAAGACAGTCTTGCCGCGATATCATCCCTGCTTGCACGGCCAAGTTTTCAGGGCGCTTAGCGTTTGGAGAAGAGGTTGCAGTTGCAGTTGCAGTGGTGGTTATGGCAGAGTTGAAAGCTTTGGAATATCTGTGTACGCTCATTTATTTGGGAATTTCCACCTTGTTTTATACAAAACGGCGGTTCCCTATTCGTCTGTAAACCTCAGACTTCCGAGTAAACTGTTCATGTGGGTATCCCCACTACCTACGTGCGCCCAGCTTATTACGGGTTTGCGTTGCTTGATGTGTCACCGTGTGAACCGACGGTACTGTACAACTTTCTCTAAGAAACGTGTAGGAAAGTAGCAAAAAAAATTGGGTTTTTCACACAAATGTTCGATCAGCCGATTATCGAATATTTGTATGAAAAGTTTATTATTGGAACTTTCCCTTCTTCCTTTGCGAAAGTTGTTCAGTATCATGGGTACAATCACCCTTTAAATTAATGCACCGTGCATAACAATAAACGTTGTCTAAATAATGTTGCCGAACCATGGTGCATACGAAAGCTAGCTTCTTTAACAAAACATACTAAGCAAAAGGTAAATTGTTTTGTGTAATTTTATTGGAACCTGGAACCTGAAATTTTAATATTTATTATAAATTCTTTGATTATAGAACTTTTTAAATAGCTTTACAACATTTAATTTTAGAGTGAACAAGACTGGCAGGTTAGTTACACCAAAATAATTACGATTATTCTTAGGGTGTACAATATTTTTTATTACAATCACAATTTTTTTAACGTCGTAACGGACACGTGTTCCAAAATCATATGGTTTAGGGACCTAATCTTCTAAACTATTATCCTAAGCGAGATTCAATCAATAGTTTGCTATAGATAAAGAAATTCGAAAACAATTTGTCTAGAAATCATTACAATAGCAACAAAAATTTTAAAGTTTTAACGTTTTTAGGCAATATTTTGTTTTTGGTTTTTCTTTAAAACATACAAGTTTATTGCCGAAGTGTAAGTTCACTACCGAAATATCTGGAATATAGATATCAAAAACGCGGTAAAACCCCCTTTTAAATGTTTAATTTTAGTTTAAATAAGAACCATTGTCATGACTTTCTACAACAACTTTAAAATTATTTGTGAAAATAACGTCGTAAAGGACATACTGTATTCAAATTATTTGTGAACACAACGTCGTAGAGGACGTAATGTAAATAGCTTGTTGCTACTTAAGACAATATTTATTCAACATTTTAAAATATTTTACCAGAATTTTTGTTGTAAAGGACATAATGCAATAATTTTTGCTACTTACGACAATGTTTATCAAACTTTTTAAATTACGCTTTCAGATAATAATGTCGTAAAGGACATAGGGTAATAATGTGTTGCTCTACTTACAACAACATTCATTCAAAGTTTGAACTATATTTTAAAATAATTTTATGTTGTAAAGGAATGTTATTTTTTTGAATGTGGGTTACAACGTTTCAAGGCAGGTAATTATAAAGACTTACGACGTTGCATAAAACTATATTACAGTTTGAACCTAAAATTTGACCTATACGACATAAATTTTTGATATTTTTGTCACTTACTACAAAATGATGGTCCTCGTATCTCCTTTATTTGAAGAGATATCAAAATTTTAAATACACAGATCGATAGAGGAAAAAATTCGGAGTTCAGTGGTATATTCAGTGGACTTACGACAAAATGTCCCTTACGACATTTGAAATTTCCACTGTCGATATATTATTTGAGAATTGAGCTTTTAAAACTAACTTTATACGAACTTTACGGTAATGGACTAGTTTTGGCTGATGATAAAAGTGAAGGCCTCTGATCAAAAGAATTTCTCCAGCGAGCATACGAAATTAAACTTTATTTTGAATATTAGATAACTTAATTGAAACACGATTTAGAAACTAATATCAGTACGAGTACCTTTAGATATTCAAATTTCCGTTACCTCAGTACCTATCTAATATTTAAAGTCACGATTAATTATTTAAGATTTCTATTAAAATCTGACAAACCACACGAATATAATTTTCTATCGTGTTTAAAAATATTCATCTATTCTCTATTCATCTTCATATTTCGTTAATTCTATTCAAATCAAAAAGAATGACATTGTAGAATCAAACTTCGTTTGTAAGGAGGCGTTTATGCTTTAATTCAAATTCTGTACTTCTCGAAAGTCTTACGACACACATACAGAATTCCAAATCTGAATTAGATTCACTATGGATGGATGGAGGGGGGCACCCTCTAGAATTCCGAACGGAATTTCAAATCCATTCGAAATCATAATTCTGACCGGAATAATTCCGCATGTATATGTGGCAGGCCTTAGTAAAACCAAAGTCAAAATTGGGTTCCTATTTCATTTCACAGAACGCATTGATCATTTTCATGCGCACGCTTTTCCCCTTAATCCTCTTGCGATTAAGTTCATTTTACCTTGAGCTACGAGTATTGGTTTTGTGGCTATTTCAATTACCGGTTTTGTGGTGGAAGCAGGGTATTAAACGGCAACACAGGATTGTGACCAGGCACCACGAATAGCAAATCAAGGCTATTATAACGATTTTGGCTTTAACAGCGGTCACAAATCATATTTCATTATTAAATCATGACTACTGAGTACTGAGGATTTCGGTGAAAGAAAACATAGTGAGAAACACTGTGGTTCAATTCTGAAGTGTGTTTTGTCTCACTATACATTAAAGGGTGTCGACGGGATCACTACTTATCACACTGGACAGAGTTTGGGCACTACTAGTATAAGTATTTACAACATCCTCATCAGCTTATATACGTCCCACTGCAGGGCACATTCCTACCTCCAAGCCCTCCTTGGGCGTTATGACATTCATGTGCTAAAATTTTGTTCTAAATGTAAAAGGTGCAACGCACCAAGTCAACCGCAAATTAGGTTTTTTGGCATCATTATTATTAAAATTAATATAAAGACAATTTAAACTGAAATGTTATTAAATATAAAAAATTTAAAAAATGTATATTCGTGGAATTTAGTTGTGAAAATTTTTTATGATACGCTAAGAAATATTATTGAAGTATAACACCTACATTTAGAGTTGAACCAGAGGTTCTCATCTCTGACTAGCACCAATCGTTTCTTTTCACTACCAACCACAAATTTTCACTCATTATTCGACATATTTTCACTATTAATGCCCAAACTCTCCAGGCTTGGGCACTATTAGTGAAAACATGTAGATATTCTATGCTACCGTCTTTATTTAGAATATAATTGACTCGACTAGCCTTGATTATCCTTCTGATCTCCGTTTATGTAGTTGCCGTTGAAAGGTGTGGGTGTTATTTCGATCATGTCGTGATGTAGGTTTGGTGTCTCTAGAGCTTGAATAGTATATTGTTAGGCACATGGTAACATAGATATTAAAATGCCTAACAGTGGTTTGTTATTATAAATTCGGTTTTCTTTTTTATTAATTTCGAAGGTTTACTCTACATGTAGATTTCCACAAATAAATTAAATGTTATTTTGGGATAAAATTCAATTAACATTCGTTTTAGTTATATTTGAACGTAAAACATAACTCTGATTAATATGACGACCGTATTTCCTTTTGGGGTGAACAAATATTTCACTACTTCGTTTAAAAAAGTATATTCAGTTGTTGAGCAGCAGTTAAAGCCTTAAACTACTAACACAAAAATCCATAAGAGTTCGTTCCCAAACTACAATACTAGGAAAGTCTCAAAATTTCGAACTACTGAGACTAGATTGTTTTTATTTTAGGCTTTTAGCCTCGTATACATAGACACATTACTATAGCGATAGACAAGCTCGTTCAAACAAACAACATGTCATGCACACAAAACAACACAAAATGACACATTGCTGTATGTCATTGCCATAGTGACGAAGTGAACTCGGGAACATCAATCAGGTGCGTACACCACATTCAAGTGGAACATGTTGCTTCTATGGAAGGGCAAGTCTATCGCTAGAGTTTAAGTCTATGCTCGTATAGGACTGTATAGACATGAGCAAAAGTTCTTCTCGAATGATACTGCTATAATTTCCCGCAAATAAATAGACCTATGATATGACGATGAAAATGTGATTAGTTACATTCTTTTCTAATTGTAGGGACACACCTGCGGAACGTTCAGCGCCAAACGTTCGGTTGAATACGCGTCTACTAGGAAAAATGGCGCGTAATGGCGCGTACTTACGCAGGTGTGTTCCATATTCTAAAATAAGGGCTCCATCGTGGAGTCGATGATTTTGCAAACGTCGAGTTACCTTACTTCGCACCCTAAGCCCCACTTGCATCAACCTAGGTTACCAGTTAAATCAGGGTAAAATAGCCCTCTCAATTGTTTTTCTATACAAAAAATAATGGGTTACCAACTTAACCTGGAGTTTATTGCTAACCCATGTTGACGCAAGTGGGGCTAAGAGGAAGGAAATTTTAGCACCCCGATAATTTGACAGAAGCATGATAATGTTAAAGTACAGTTAGCTAACTTGGTACAAAAAAAACAATGGTGGTCGATCTTACGCAGGGAACCACCGGTGGCTCCACTTCATAAATGAAATTGTCTCTTATAGTTTTAATGTCTACAATTCTACATAAAAATATTTTAACCAAATCAAATTAAAATAGTTTTACAACATGCATGCACGCAATTCGCGTACTAATGACAGTTAAATATTAGAGCTACTTTACGAAATTAAAAAATGAAACATTCATAAAAGGCTATCGAAATAGTGATTGCGTAGGGGTCGTGTCGTTGCCTGCATATTGCAACGCAGCACTTGACGTATTTATGTACATATCGACTGTGGAAAGGTAAAAATGCTAAAACGCCAAAATGCTTGTTGTGGGAAATGAGATTTAAAGTTACTTTTTTTTCGAAAAAAAATCATAACTTTTTTGTTATTAACGTGAGCAAATTCATGCATATGAAAGATCATAATATTTTTTTTCTTTCTAAATTTAGGAAATACTCATTGGTTTCTAATTCTATTGTATCGCAAAATACTGGTCGCTTAAGCAAAAATTCTTCAATTTTTGAGATAATTACAGTCAGGAAAAAATTACTTATTTCCAAAATATTTTAAGAACGCAGTTAGTGAAAACTGCTTATAAGTCACAATGATCTCTTCTAGGGCCATGACAAAATGCTAAATGACCTTAACTTTAACAGATGCAGTGAAGGAAAGTTTGCTAAATCACCCATGTCATAATGAAAAAAATTACTTATGAGGCGATGATTTACCAGAACCTTTTAGGAAAATTGCTTAAATGCACCAATGCTGGGGAATAAAATCAAACAAGTATTGCTAAACACCTAATCGATTACTCTATTTTAGCAGTTGTATTACTTATCGCTACCAATAATTAGGATAACTATGTTTTAGTTAATATTAAATAATTGCTTAATCACCATCAATGAAACATTTTTCAAAAATAATGTCTAATTTCCTCATAAACATAAATTAAACCTTTCAAGTTACACGTAAATAACTAAAAACGACGTATTATTTGAATGGAGATACTTTTTAATCATAAGTAGCAAAATCTAGAATAATTAGGAGTAGAGTAATCGAGTAGATTGTTATTTGACATATTATTTGTAATAAAAAAATCATGATTTTACTAATCAACAACTTTTATTTACCCTTATTGATTGACATGGGACTTGCTAGAGTTCTTACACGTTTTACACTATAAGTACAATATCTTTACTTGCAGCAGGTTTTTTTTTTACGTTCCTGCTCTTTTTTTTACTACTTTCAGGTTTTTCTTTATTTTTCTTTTGAGAGTGTTTTCTTTTGGATGTAGTTTTTTTATTACTTTCAGGGATTTTTTTGTTATCTTCAACTTCTTCTATTCTATTATTTTCAGATTTTTCTTCATTATCGAGGTTCATGTTATTTTCGTTTTCATTTGTAGCATCCTCGTCATTGTCGTTTATTTGCTGTAAGCAAATCTCAATTTCATCTTTCCGATTTAAAAAGTAATATAAAGAAGATTCGTTTGGAAAGTAAGAATCTATAGCGCTGGTCTTTTTAACTGGCTGGAGGACCTCAGTAGCCGGGGAGACCTCCGTCGTCGTCCCATCGGAAGAGCTGGTCTGCACAGCAGTAGGCTGAAGGAGCGCAGGCGCCGGGAAGACCTCCTCTATCGTCCCATCGGGAGAGCTGGTCTCTACTGCAGTCTGAAGAAGCGCAGGATCCGGGAAGACCTCCTTCGTCGTCTCATCGGGAGAGCTGGTCTCTACTGCAGTCTGAAGAAGCGCAGGATCCGGGAAGAACTCAGTCGTCGTCCCATCGAGAGAGCTGGTCTGCACAGCAGCAGGCTGAAGGAATGCAGGCGCCGGGAAGACCTCCTTCATCGTCCCATCGAGAGAGCTGGTCTCTACTGCAGTCTGAAGAAGCGCAGGATCCGGGAAGACCTTCTTCGTCGTCCCATCGGGAGAGCTGGTCTCTACTGCAGTCTGAAGAAGCGCAGGATCCGGGAAGACCCCCTTCGTCCTCCCATCGGGAGAGCTGGTCTCTACTGCAGTCTGAAGAAGCGCAGGATCCGGGAAGAACTCCGTCGTCGTCCCATCGGGAGAGCTGGTCTGCACAGCAGCAGGCTGAAGGAATGCAGGCGCCGGGAAGACCTCCTTCATCGTCCCATCGGGAGAGCTGGTCTCTACTGCAGTCTGAAGAAGCGCAGGATCCGGGAAGACCTCCTTCGTCGTTCCATCGGGAGAGCTGGTCTCTACTGCAGTCTGAAGAAGCGCAGGATCCGGGAAGAACTCCGTCGTCGTCCCATCGGAAGAGCTGGTCTGCACAGCAGTAGGCTGAAGGAGCGCAGGCGCCGGGAAGACCTCCTCTATCGTCCCATCGGGAGAGCTGGTCTCTACTGCAGTCTGAAGAAGCGCAGGATCCGGGAAGACCTCCTTCGTCGTCTCATCGGGAGAGCTGGTCTCTACTGCAGTCTGAAGAAGCGCAGGATCCGGGAAGAACTCAGTCGTCGTCCCATCGAGAGAGCTGGTCTGCACAGCAGCAGGCTGAAGGAATGCAGGCGCCGGGAAGACCTCCTTCATCGTCCCATCGAGAGAGCTGGTCTCTACTGCAGTCTGAAGAAGCGCAGGATCCGGGAAGACCTTCTTCGTCGTCCCATCGGGAGAGCTGGTCTCTACTGCAGTCTGAAGAAGCGCAGGATCCGGGAAGACCCCCTTCGTCCTCCCATCGGGAGAGCTGGTCTCTACTGCAGTCTGAAGAAGCGCAGGATCCGGGAAGAACTCCGTCGTCGTCCCATCGGGAGAGCTGGTCTGCACAGCAGCAGGCTGAAGGAATGCAGGCGCCGGGAAGACCTCCTTCATCGTCCCATCGGGAGAGCTGGTCTCTACTGCAGTCTGAAGAAGCGCAGGATCCGGGAAGACCTCCTTCGTCGTTCCATCGGGAGAGCTGGTCTCTACTTCAGTCTGAAGAAGCGCAGGATCCGGGAAGACCTCCTTCGTCGTCCCATCGGGAGAGCTGGTCTCTACTGCAGGCTGAAGAAGCGCAGGATCCGGGAAGACCTCCTTCGTCGTCACATCGGGAGAGCTGGTCTCTACTGCAGTCTAAAGAAGCGCAGGATCCGGGAAGAACTCCGTTGTCGTCCCATCGGGAGAGCTGGTCTGCACAGCAGCAGGCTGAAGGAATGCAGGCGCCGGGAAGACCTCCTTCGTCGTCCCATCGGGAGAGCTGGTCTCTACTGCAGTCTGAAGAAGCGCTGGATCCGGGAAGAACTCTGTCGTCGTCCCATCGGGAGAGCTGGTCTGCACAGCAGCAGGCTGAAGGAACGCAGGTGCCGGGAAGACCTCCTTCGTCGTCCCATCGGGAGAGCTGGTCTCTACTGCAGTCTGAAGAAGCGCAGGATCCGGGAAGACCTCCTTCGTCGTCCCATCGGGAGAGCTGGTCTCTACTGCAGTCTGAAGAAGCGCAGGATCTAGGAAGAACTTCGTCGTCGTCCCATCGGGAGAGCTGGTCTGCACAGCAGCAGGCTGAAGTAGCGCAGGCACCGGGAATACCTCCTTCGTCGTCCCATCGGGTCAGCTGGTCTCTACTGCAGGCTGAAGGAGCGCAGAAGCCGGGAAGAACTCCGCCGTCGTCCCATCGGGAGAGCTGGTCTGCACAGCAGGGTGAAACAGCGCAGGAGCTGGTGTGTGCTAAGGATTGCGACCACCAGTCTCTAAATGTTCCGGGACCGAGGTAGCATCTTCCGAATAAGAAGTACTACCTTTAAACTGTAAAGTTTCATAATCTGCTGTGTTTGCTCGCCTTAACTTTGTTACGGAGTCAGGATTTCTCTTTTTTCTACGTTTTCTACTGACTGGGTTACTATTCGCATTCTGAGCGCGTTTTTCAGTACTTTGACTATAGTGAAAGTTTTTCAGTGTGATGGTCTGAATTCACCGTTTTAATTTACGGAGGGCTGTCCCTTACACCATGTATACTTCAATCCCTTTAGCTCTCAGAGCGTGATTGAGTAACCAACATCTCAAAATTCAAACGTACACAAACAAAATTAAATAGCATCACGCCTGTACCTACCACACATTTGCATCTATAGGTAATTAGGTATCTATTACAAATTAGGACTTAGGTTATGTATTTCTCTAATCTTAGAACTATTTCATAATTTTTTTTCCATAAGTAGGTACGTAAATGAACACTTATTCCATTTTATTCGTAGAAATACCTACGCAATGTGCCTTTTGTTTGTGAACCAAGCCAATACGAATAATACCTTGCCTACTTCAATTTGGAAGGCCATTTCACGACATAATATTTATCGTTACAAATAATAGATAAAAAGATCTTATTATCAAAACACCGTTTATTTACACACTGCACTGCACGAATCCTTGACTGAATAGCCGACGAACAAATGGCTTATGGCCGGCCGGCCGGTGTGGCGCGGTGAATGAACGAAGAATACCGACAGATCGCGACACAATCCGAACTTGTGAAGTGTGCTAATAAACAGGTGCACGTTCAATGTTTGCGTGTGATTATTACTTAAACTAATAAAGTTTCTACTTTGGTTATAGTATAGTATCGCTAAAGTGCAAAACAAGTTAACAAATTATGACTTCTGTATTCTAATATACGTTGCATCTTTAAATCTGAGAGTAGTATTTTCGCTAACGTACTAGAGAAATAACACAAACAGCTAGCGAAAAATTGCTTAACCGCCAACCGTTCTTACTTCATAAACCAATGATGTTTTGCTAAAGCGCCAAACCACTGTAGTCTATAAAATGCTTAAATTACTAAATCACCATTACTTTTCAAATTTGAAAAAACGAAAATTGCTCAAGTGGTACAAATGAAATAAAGTTGGACCGGATAAAAATTCTTAAGCTACATTTGTTAAAAAAATAACAAAAATACGTCGCTTTAGACATATTGACAGCGTAGATTTGAGAAAAACGCTGCACTTTAGAAATGCTAAAGCGCCATAAATGTGCTCCGATTGCTTTGAAACCTAGACAGATCGACGCAGAAAAAAAAACGCTATCCGACGATATATATAACTCATAATGGCCAAAGTGGCGCTTTAGCATTTTTACCTTTCCACAATCGATATATGTGTGGATACATCAATATGGTACAGAGGAATAGGGAAGGTCAACTTTTATAATAACTATCTTTTTAAATTTTTGGACAAAGGCTTCGAAAATTTGTTGCCGTGGTGGTCCAGTGGCGAGTAACCTTGCCTGCCATGCAGGAGGCGATGGTTCGATCCCCGTCCATGCCAACACGTACACCAATGAGTTTTTCGGAATTTATGTACGATTTGTAACACCACTGGCTTTTCGGTAAAGGAAAACATCGTGAGGAAACCTGCATGTTTCAATTTCAAGGCATGTATTATACCCACTGTCCATTACAAGTGGCGACGGGCACACTCCCCGTCACACTGGACAGAGTTTCGGTACTACTAGTGAAACGTGGATATTCTGAGGTTTCAGAATATCTCTGACTACCCCCTCGGGGAATATAGTCGTGAGCATATGCTTCGAAATGAAATTTATTCTGAAGCCTAGCACGAAAATTTTCATAGTGGATTTTATGTATAATTAACCTTCTTCCGCCCATTAACAAATGATTGACGTTTCCACTTCTTCATGATCAGCCTATAGAGCATAGAGATCTTATTGTTATAACAGAGGTGTACTTTTCCCAGCTTCCTGGGACAGTGCAATGAATTATACCAAAAAGCAGTAGAAGAAGACCTATGAGGCCAATCACTATAGCCCCAATAGAGCAGAGGCCTTTTATGATGAGATTGTATGAGCGTTAAGTCCACTACACTTACCCAAGGTCCACATGGAAGTGGATTTTATTGATTGTTGGATTGGAGTCATCAAATTTTTTCTTCAGCGTATACAGTTTTCCTTCATCGTGTAACGTAGAGAAAATATATTGATACCATGTCATGTCGTTTGTGCGGATCTGAACCTATCTATGATATGAATGCTTTCTTCAGATAATTATTTAGCTGCACAAAAGCCAGCCGTGGTCAAGTAAAAGGTATTCACAATGGACAGAGCTGGGCTACTGCTAGTGCTGATGACATATTTCTAATATCTCTGACTACCTTTCTACCGTAGAGTCGTGTATACTTGTAACAAGCGGACTAGAATTTACCTTCCCTGTTATAGACACTAGGGGATGCTAGAGCCCCTCAGCCGGTATCATCCACGGATGGGCGGCCGCGGTAATGAGGGCGAGTTGCGTAATTTATGACTAGGGGTGCTTATGACCCCGGGGTGCGGGGTGCAAGGGGTGATGTGCACCTGTTTGAAGTTTTTACGCGTGTTTGCTTTGCTTTGTCCACAAGGTAAGTTGAAAGTTGGTTTTTCAATTGGGTGGAATATTAGTTTGGACATGAAAAACGAAAGGGTGACGCACAATTTGTAGCACAAGACCAAGATTGGTCAAGTAAGAGTTTTGTATATTCATAAACTATACAGGGTGTAAACATAAATGAGTTCCGTGCTTTAGGCGGTGCTTCAGACCATCCTAAATTTGATCCAAATTTTGAACAGCAGATTTATTTTCTACGATTCAAATGTTGGTCCCGTAGTGGAAGTTGTTAGGTTTGATGGCCTAAAATACTTTAAGTTTACACCCTGTATAGCATTAGCCCATGATTTCTTCCGCATAGAGGTTCAGAACTCTTATTAAAATATAAAATTAATGTTTGTAATTCGATGATAATTTTGAAGCTCCAGTTTTGAATATCACAAGAAAATGATAAAAATAAGACGATAAGCCATATTCCTAAACAAAATAGAAAGTGTGAATAACAAAATAGCTCCCCAAAATAGTACCAGAATGTGGTAATAGTAACTCTATGACACTCCCCAGATTTGTACGAATCAAAAGTTTCCTCGTTTGTATAATATACATACATAATTACAATGATATTATATTATATTTCTCCAATAAACTTTTCAATTCATAATTACACTAGTATAATAAAAACAATAACACCATTCATAGCTTCACCGTTCGTCAAACAAAAAAAAGCATCGCCCTGCCATTCCCCAAGTACTAAATACGTTCCATTTCTTCCAACGCCTGCACACTCGGGTGTCTATTACGATACGAACGTCTGCACGATAACGAGGATGTGTACCGCCACCTTGCACCTCTTTCCTATTCAAGACGAAAATAAAAGTGAATCGCGTGTAAAACTGCTTTTTAGTGGCTCCTCTGAAATAAAGCGTGTGTAAACATTGATATTGGTCTAAAAATGATTGGATACATCACGACAATGTATTTAGAACTATATTAGAAGGTTAAATAGAAGTAAAGAGTACCTAGATAGTCAATTAGAAAATGTTCAAAATTCAACTAATTGCACAGAATGCGACAAAATTGAATACGTATAATTATCATGTAATGGCGGAGTGTATAGGTATGCGAATCGACGCAGATATATGCAAAGTTTTACGAAAATTTCCAAAACTCAGGCAACTCAATGCAAAATAATGTTGGTTAATTTAACAGTAAGCGTATCGCGAAGCTCAAGTGGCAATGGGCTGTTCCTATCGCCAGAAAAGAAGGCTCGTGGGGCAAGGCACTGTTGGAGTGGAGACCCTGGGGAGAAAAACGCCCAAGAGGAAGACCGCAAATGCGTTGGTATGACGATATCAAAAGAACAGTTGGAGTGAAATGGATAGAGAGGGCACGAGATCGAGAGTGATGCATAGACTGAAGGAGGCTTACACCATTACGGTTGAAAACGGCTATAAGAAGAAGAAGGAGAAGAGAATTTAACAGTATCCTAGCCTCAGCTCTTTCTGATGATGCTACCTACCACTTTGTATAACTTAGTTGTAATAGGATAGATCGACGAGGGTGGCATGGTCACTATGGTGACAAAACCATCTTTAAAATTTAAACAAATTTTTGAAAAGGTGAACGTAAACATTGAACTATGTCGTATCGATAAAAACAGACACAATATTGACGAGTACATTTCGAGTAGACCAGAGCGAAACATTTCCGTCTTGTGCGGTTGCTTGCACTCATTTGCTGCCTAAGAAATAAGAAGCCCAATAGATATGGCATTTTTTCGTTGAACTAATCACAATGTGCTACGTCAAACAAAGTGTAAACACTGGGAGCTTGTTGGGATATTTTTGTATCGTTAAATAAACATAAATTCGAACTCATTCTATTCACAGTATTCCGCGTGTGAAACCATTTGCTTCTATCGTCTTATTCTTAGTCGTAACCTCACGGGTGAGGGACGTGACATCGTGAGTCGATTGTGTCACCACAGCTACCCAGTCCGCTTAAGCTTGGTGTATCTTGTGTTGGGTCTGTAATTTCTTTGACCGCATCGGTACATCTCGTAGGCGTCCTCTACCTCTCTTTCCCTCCATACAGCCGGTCATCATGAGATTTGCTGAGCGTGTGCCGAAAGAATTAAAAGACTCGTTGCATACGTTTGTAGAGACCCTCGTCTTGAGCTTCGTGTATTGTAATGTGTTGAATTAACGCAGAACTAGAAAGTAGTTTGTTTAGAAACGAGAGCAGAATCGAATTATCATGGTTTCAACATAGGTTTTTTTTCCAAAATATTAAATAATTTAATTGTAAAATTTAAATTATAATTACTGAAATTTCCAATCAATGTTTCAATCTAATTATTTTGTTATAAATAAGTTGGGATGTATGAGGTTTTACGCTTATTCCTTAATCGTTTAGGGCTATTTTAAAAAGGCACCTCAAAACAGCACGTTAATTAAGCTGAAATGCGCAGTTTTGATATTTTAATCCTCCTCCATTCAACGTTCTGTCTTGTTTCAAACATCACCGTTCGATACCAAACGAATAATATTTTCCTACATTTCCGAGACGAAACGAAACATGCTCCAACCGATATTTTTTGGGAGTAGCTTGTGGTTTCTTATCTATACAGGGTGTTTCATAAGTAACAATAAATATTTACAACTTTTAAGGCCGTCAAACTGAACAACTTTCTCTTTGGGACCAACATCGAAACCGCGAAAAAAAAATCGGATATCCCATACATATTTTAGCTCTAGTCGATTTGTAGGGTATGGAAGTGGAACATAATTTTTTTTTTCGCGATTTCGATATTGGTCCCATAGTGAAAGTTGTTCAGTTTGATGGTCTAAACCACCCCCTTAAATGTTTATTTGTATTTTTGTAACACCTTGTATACAGGGTGTTTCATAAGTAACAATAAATTTTTAAAACTCATAAGGGGGTTGTTTAGACCGTCAAACTGAACAACTTTCTCTATGGGACCAACATCGAAATCGCAAAAAAAAAATTTTAAATCCCATACATATTTTAGCTCTAGTCGATTTGTAGAGTATAGAACATAAATTTTTTTTTTCGCGATTTCGTTATTGGTCCCATAGTGAAAGTTGTTCAGTTTGATGGTCTACACCACCTCCTTAAATGATTATTTGTAGTTTTGTAACACCTAGTATACAAGGTGTCATTTTCGTATATACGAAAACAAAAACTGAAGCTCTTCTTTAAAAATTACATGCGCTAGTTTTGTCATTATAATAAGACTAACACTCAGTTGCAAAAACGCTCATTAAAGTTAATCCTCCATTAAATCTCTTGCTAGCTTTTACTACGTCCACAAGACAAAAAGTGACAGCAAGAGATTTAGATTTATTAGAACTGAAATGTAATGTAATTAAGCTTCTGTGAAACATAATTGCAAATAGTTTACTGTGACAAAGTTCTATGGTGACTTACATTTCAAATTGCTTGACTATAAATACCAACTCACGACCGTTTTGCCTTTCGAGGTAGTTAGGAACTTTGTTTCCATTCATGTCATAGTTCCCTGATGCCCAATATTATTATTATTATTTCATACATTTGAGTCGAGTAGGTATTGCAGTTTAGTATGGGACAGCTGCTTTTTTTTGTGCTTCGATCGGTTTGCTCCCATAGTAAAAGTTGTTCAGTTTGATGGGTGGAGTAAATGGTTTAAAGGTTAATGATACTTTTCCTTACATCCTGTATAGTATGTATAAATCTATAAATTAATTGAATTTAATGACCCCGTAATTTTTTCACTAGGCGTCTGTCTCACTCATTTGTTTTCATTGTACCGTGAATTAATCAAATTAACACATAGCTTTGTTATCATAATATCAGATCATTAGATTTGATGCGAAAAATCCAACGGCTATTACGGACCGTTAAACGACTACTTCCGAGCCGGCACTAGGGATGTACCTTAGTCTTTTAGGAGATTGAATCATTTGAATCTGAGTCAAATGAGTTGACTCTATTTCTATTGATAAATTAATGATATTTTGCTCGTATCTACGCACAGCATTTCTGCCAATGTCTAGTAGGGTTTGTGAGCTATCGTCATCTCAAGGATTGTTTTATGAACACTTTAGAGGTAGAGCTGACACGACCGTTTGCGAACCTACTCGCCACACGATTTTATCTCTTTTTATTTATGTTAGATTTACCCATTTCAGACACAATTGGCTTTATTTTGAAGATAGTTTCCTTTCCATCATCATGATCAACAAAGCACCAACAAAGCACCTATAAAGTAAATAATAATCATTTGTTATGTTTTATTTGAGACAAATGGACAGAGTAGGGATTAAATAGCGATGAATTATAAAACCTACCTATACGCGTAAAATAATATTTGTGTACATTTAGGTGTAAGCGCTAAACACAATATACTATCCAAACCCACTCTCTTCTTCTCTTAAGAAGACCCACTCTCTCGTCCTTATTCTCTTCAATCTGACGGAATAATTACTTTTTGTTTGCGAAACAACATTTTAAGGAATTAAACGTTTCAATACATTTTTACATACGTTTTTTTTTTAGTTGTTCACAGACATTACAGAAGAGCAAAAGTGCTAAAAAAATTACATAAAAAAGTTTATGTAGTTAATATTCAACCGAACTAATTCAACTCACTGAGTCATTTCACTAACCTACACCCCTAGACAATAAGTACCGTATTCACCAACACACCTACATCAGATGTTATCGGCATGAAATATTAGGGACCTTCACATTACACTGGTACTCGTTTATGTAAAAATATACAAAAATTGCCAGCATTTTTAAGCCATCTAAAGCTAAGCTCGCAAATTATTTCGTTATTCCACAACACACGTTATCTGTAGCTTAAATATGTTTTTTTTTTTAAATCAAGTCATATTGAATATGTCAACAAGTCAACATTAGCTTAGTCAATAAAGGAGGTGTGGGAGTTGCTTTGTGGGTCTGCTATTGGGCGGTCACGTGCGCGTCGGTTGCCCCATCCCCGGCCTACAGTGGAACTCCAGTGATGGCTCAGGATATTGTTCTTTTATAAGAACAACCCTTGAAGTCACCAAAATATCAATATAACCGTACAACGTCAAGCACTTTTGCTATAAAAACTCGACATTGGCAAAATCATCATTAACCAAAGATGGCAGCCATATTTTTAAAAATAGAATAGAATAGAAAGGAGGTGTGTCGAAAACATACGGCGACACATCAAGCTACGCAAAACCAAATTAAGCTGGCTACGTGACGCTATATGTTATTCTCACCCTATGCGCGGCCAGCTTATATTGGTTTTGCGTAGCTTGCTGTGTCGCCGCCTTGTATACGTGTGCATGGACTGAAACCTAAGAGATTCATACAGAAACTTGTTCAGGGTGCTTAGGGGGTGAACATACTAAAAGTCCTGAAGTCTAGGAGGAGGAGTGATCGCTTAGGTCCCTGCTCACTCACTTTACACCCCCTTTTGTGTGATTCGTTGACTGGACTAAATAGTTGTCCTCGTATCAAATATGTCAAAAAAGTTGACCGTATTTTTTGCATCGCTTCGGTGCGTCGATATTGGATACCTACCTATCTCAAATCTCGTCGCTCCGCTGTAGTACGTATTATCTCCAATGTTTTATTCATTTCATATACGGCTTTAGATGTCCACCTGTGTAGTTTTAAATTAAAATATAGCCTACACATGCTTTGAAAATTTCAAATAAGAAACACGCAATTACAAGCTAATTGAGAAAGAGCATAATAATTATGTTCATGATTATATTGCCCAAAGGAGGTAGTCAGAGATATACTGAAAACTCAGAACATCCACGTTTCACCAGTAGTACCAAAAACTGTCCAGTATGGCGTGTAGTGAGCCAGTAGCTACTATACAGTTCAATTCAATTCAATTCAAAATAATGTATTCAATATAGGATCCTGAAGCACACTTATTAAACGTCAATTAAACGGGACAGATAGCTACAACACATGCATCTAAATTGAATCATGCAGGTTTCCTTACGATGTTTTCACGCCTTTGCCCATCAGTGGGATCCTACAGGCTATGACCGTGTTTCAAAATCAGTAGCAACAAAAGAAAATAACTTTAAATTTTAACCAAAAGCCTTCGACTGAAAAAGAACACTTAAAAATGAAGCAACGTGTAACCGCTTACATTATATTGAATAACTACCTTTTTACTTCGCCCCGTCTTGTGAAAGCCCGCCTTTGAAAAGGAATAAAAGCAGTTTTAAATATTTCCCCCGGATTTACCCCACTAAAGCCTTACACAAACATTGGTTCGAATAAGAAAACTATATAGGTACATTGAAGGTAAAGTAGCGTGAAATTATGTTTTGTTCGGTAAATTCAGACGTATTTTGCTTCAGAAAAAATTGTGTTAGGTAATATTAAATAACCTACCTAGTTACCATGGAATTAAGTCTGCCTCGGAGTTCTAATATTAATAATAGAATAGAACTAAACGTTATTTCTAAGTCAGCGAAGAGCAACTTTTCACTGCAAAAATATGGAGTTTCCTGAATGGAGCATCCGAAGAGAGACTAAACTAATATGAACATTTCGCTCGATGGCGAGCTTTCGACACATAATTAATGACATTTTTATGAACAAAAGAATGTTAAAAATAATGATATTACAAGGAAATTAACTTTTGAAGAAAAAAAACAGATTTTTATGACACTGCAACGCTTTTCGGAATACTCGCAAAGAAAATTTTTGACGACCCGGTTGGTGTAATGGTTACCACACCGGACTGCCAAACCAGGGTCCTGGGTTTGAATCCCGGTTCGGTCATGGATGTTATATGTTCGTGCCGTTGTTGTATGGTTTCCACAATAAAAGCCTTTAGTGCTTCGTTTGGGATCTTTACAATGTGCCTGTGAGCGTTATTTATTTATTAAATAATTGCTTTGTTTTCTGCGACATTCAATGGTCGGCGATGCTACCCATAAGGAAAATCGTATAACCTGTGTCCACACGTTTATTATTTACACGTAACTATAATACCATTATCTCTCCGCCAATCAATCCTTCAAGGGTCCGAGTTTAAATCCGCATGGACGACATGCCATGTACCAATGAGTTATTCTTACTTATGTACGTAATACCCACTTGCTCTCGAACGGTGAAGGAAAACTAACTACATATACGCTAAAGAAGACATTCTGATGCATGTGTATAGTCCACCGCATTGGGCACTCGTGGTGGACTGACGCCCCCTTAGTGAAAGCCTGTGCCCTGCGGTGGGACGTATACAGGGTAAATTTTATATCACTGCGGATAACTTCAGCATGTATTCTACTCATCAAACTGAACAACTTTCAATGTGGAGCCAACTTCAAAATCTCGAAAAAAAAATCTGCCGCTCCATAAAAAACTGCAAGCCTACTCAAGCCAAATGTACGGCAGATTTTTTTTCGCGATTTCGATGTTGGTCCCATAGAGAAAGTTGTTCAGTTTGATGGTCTGATCATCCCCTTAAAAAAGTCTCAGCATATTGACACGATGAACACGACTTTCAAAAAGCTTAAAACTTGCTTATGTATTTTAAATTGAAATAGGTAATACAAAATTATATGGCTAGTGGCAAAGGTAGATTAAACAAAAATACTAAGAATTTATTCAAGTCGAGCTCAATAATAAACCTGTAACATGCACTTTGATTCGCATGGAGATATCGAAGGAAATTGACGTCATTCGAGTTCTGCTTTATGTTTTTAATAGGATTTACCTACTGGTTTCTTATTCGTAACATAAACCCAATGGTTACCTACTAAATATTACCTCAAACTAAAGAAGCATTTCCAATTCGTATGAAATGACAGTAAGTGTCCACGGTGTGGTTCAACGAATTATCTCGCCTAAAGTTTTACAATGTACAGACGGCGACAGGTCAAGCTATACAAAGTAGGCCACGTGAAAACGTATGACGTCACGTGGCCAGCTTATTTTGGTTTTGTATCGATAAAAGACCAAATCTGTGCCAAAACGATCGATTTTAATCAAAAGAATTTTATGTTATTGTTCTGTCAACAAAGAAAAAGTTAACATTTTAATAGGGCAAAAAACGATTTCGCCTTTTTGTATAAAAATTGCTAGCTTCAAAATTATCTTAAAGGAGCACCGAGCCTCTAGTGCTGCCATCAAAACAAGAATTTGGCACTCTTTTCTTTTGTTAAGAAATAAAAAAAAATATGATTGAGAGCAGCACTGGACCGGTGCACCCTTGACTCACATTCACTTCCCGAGTGGTGGCTCGCTTAAATCGCTCATCCCACTTTACCTCGTAGTAGAGAGGCATGGAAATTCACAGCTTTACACTAACCAATACTCAGAGAGCCAACACTTTTAAACAAAAACGAATCGCGTCCCATTTATCGTCAGAATCCTTCATCTATAAACAGCGTATAAACAACAGATCTAATATAAAAGGCGTCAATTCGACACCGTACAAAGGGCGCATCGCTCCGCTGTGCGTTGAGGCGAAAACAAATTAATTGCTATCGGTAACGTTCCAGAGTCGTAATTGCTTTGTTCTCAGTCGGCCCAATCGATCAAGTGAGAAAAATTAATTGAAATCGCTGACGAATAGACGTTAAGGGCTCTCCGTTGAAATCCCGTTGGCTTTTAAATGGAAATTTGAGAAAAAATTTGTTGCGTAATTTCTGTTTGTCCGGAAAACGTTTTAAACTAAAATTAAACATTTTAACTGGTTCTTTGAAGCGTTTTCTTGTTGTTGGAAATGTTTTGTTTTTAAATTGTTTGATTAGGCAGTCGTTTATAGGTTTTGCGTCATGAGAATCCTTAAAATGATTGGCGACCTCGGGTGCTTTTTTCGAACGTAAACGTGATTGTGGACGTTCTTTATTTTAACTAACAAAGAGTAATAATTGACTATTTTGTTTAAGATTAGCAAACCGCCCCGGGTTTGCATGGCTACATTTACTCGTGAATCAATCTATCTATTAGTGAAAATCTTATCAAAATCCTTGCAGTAGTTTTGGAGATTATAACAGACAAACGCGGCGAGGTACTTTACATTATTCAAGGTGTAACAAAACATTCGCACTCTATAATTATAGTAATATTTCAAGGGGTGATTTTCAGCATATGCTCACGACCATATTCCCCGAGAGGGTAGTCATAGGTATTGAAACCTCAGAACATCCACTTTTCACCAGTAGTACCGAAACTCGTAGGGGTGATTTTGTTCGTAGTAATATATTTATGCTCGTATTTGCTCAGAGTTTCGGTACTACTGGTAAAACGTGGATGTTCTGAGGTTTCAGAAGATCTCTGACTATCCCCTCGGGGAATATAGTCGGGAGCATATGCTTATGCTTATGCTATGCGTTTTTGATAATTATAATTGTATCGATTAGCCGTGGTGGTCCAGTGGCGAGTAACCTTGCCTGCCGTGCAGGAGGCGATGGTTCGATCCCCGTCCATGCCGACTAGTACCAATGAGTTTTTCGGAATTTATGTACGATTTGTAACACCACTGGCTTTTCGGTGAAGAAAAACATCGTGAGGAAACCTGCATGCTTCAATTTCGAGGCATGCATTGTACCCAGTGTCCATTACAAGTGGCGACGGGCTCACCCCCCGTCACACTGGACAGAGTTTCGGTACTACTGGTGAAACATGGATGTTCTGAGATTTCAGAATATCTCTGACTACCCCCTCGGGGAATATAGTCGTGAGCATATGCTTATGCTTATAATTGTATCGAAAATTCACTTCTTTATTTTTAAAATGACTTTTCTCTCGACAAAAAGTCACACAACAATATACGATACTCAATAGCAAAGCATTCCAGATGGTATGTTAATTTATTGACTCGTAGCTTAACATATTACATGTATTATGTTACTCGTAGAACTAACTAAAGCAGTTTACCAATTTCAATTGCACTACATGCATAATGCAGCGTTATTCATCTCAGTCCAGAACTCAAGATCTCACCTTGCAGTTTGGTAAGCGTGACATTCCAACTTAACCCCTTTTGGGCTGTTCACGAAGATCGATACAACTACTAACTAAAAAAAAGTTATAGCCTGTAAAATATCTTGGAAGTTATCACACATCTTATCTTATCTTAACTATTATAAAATCGTAAAAATTGAGAGGAATAAAAAAGTTGCGGTTCACTTCACATAAACTCAAATAACATTTTTCTACTCATATTTAATTTAATTTAATTTAACACTCGATAGCGCGATTTAAATGACGTGTGGTGCCATCTATTGACAAGTTTGTTTGTTTGTTCGCGCATCACGCAAAAACTACTGAACCGATTTTGATGAAACTTTTTTTGTTTGATAGCTTATGATCTGACTTAAAATCTGGTATACAATTTGTGCGGACGAAGTCGCGGGTAAACACTAGTTCGTTTATAAAGTTACCGAATACCATAACATTCTAGGAGTCTACGAGCTACGGCGTAGGCAAAGCTACGGCGTAGCGTATTACTGGAAGACAGCCTTGCCAGACTTTATGTTTGCAATTATCAGTATTAGCAATTACACCCACCAAAATACAGTATAACAAACTTTATCCCTTAGTCGTCTAGTTTAAGTACCCACAGGACAAAATATCCAGGCCTCAATTCGTATAACTCGTGCTGACAAAAGATGAAATTCTTTTCAGATTTCTTTTAAATCTGATATTTGAAAGATTTATTTCAAAAATAATTATACAGGGTGTAAACTTAAATACGTTACATATTTGAAGGGATACAGAACATTTCTTTAAATATTTTTAATCTGACCTGACCGCTATCAAAGCGATATGCTTAAAAATATACAACGTGTTATTGAATCAACGCAAAACTAGAAAGTAGTTTGTTTAGAATCGAGAGCACAATCGAATTATCATGGTTTCAAAATAGTTTTTTTTTTTTAAATTAAATAATTTGTTTGCAAAAATATTAAATTTACTGAAAACCATCACAACCCCACCGCAAGGGCACACTCATTACTATTACTTACTACCAAAACAAGATTCTGAAAATATATCCATGAGCACGTTAGCCGCTTTCATTCAGATTTCAATCAGGTCGGTTACGTCCTTTTCCCCGAACGTCCATTTTCCTGATTCGTCCTTTTCCCCGAACGGCCATTTACAAATCATGTTATAACTTTAAATTTTAAGTATTAAAATAATGAAATTATTGTTTCAATCCAATTATTTTGTTGTAAATCAGATGGGGTGAGGAGGTTTTTGCGCTTACTCATTTAGACGTTGTATCGGATTGATCTGAGTTCTGCACAAACGCTTTTCCGCCTATTCGAGATTCAACACAATACTAATAGGCAATTCATACATATTTCCTAAAGAGTTTAGATGTGTAATACTAATATACCTATCATCAGAGAATTGTTGTAATATCATGAGATATCGACAACAATGTACACGGCGTGTAGACGCGGTGCCGGTGTCGATACAGTAATAACGTTATTCTATTAGCGAATGTCGCCGTAGTGCCGGCAAGCCTGTTTATTTGCTCGAGCACTTCACGCGACCTGAAAGATAGGATTACTTGCTTGTAGGGTACTTGGAAATGTTATGGCCCAATCTTTTTCTTTTCTATCTATCTAAGTCTAGAAATTAAATCATTTAATTATTCAAGCTAGAATATAGTAGATTACACACCGAGGACAGGAAAGTAAGAAAGGTCTCAGATCTCATGGAGTGTAACTTTCGGTCGATAAAATACTCTATGGTATGGAATGTCAGTTTTTTTTGTGGCTGAACTTCCTTTCTTTTGGCCGAATGTAATCTCACAACAAAATATACCTCCAAAACATCAAACTGGATAATTTTTCATTCCAGACTTCCTAAATGCATAAACCCACAACAAATTTTGTCCACGAATTCAAATTCTCTATACAATTACATGTTTTTCATACAGGAGACTCAAAAAAATCAAGATAGTTTGTGGTCGAACCAAAATTTCTGGTTACTCCAGAATAAATTGTTAAAGCGAGTTCATGTATTTTAATTTTGTAATCTTCGATAGCTAAACCATCTTCATTACTGACGACTATATTCTCCAAAGGGGTAGTCAGAGATATTCTGAAAACTGAGAACATAGAACGGATAAATGGGATAGCAAAAAATCTCGGAGCGGAGATTTTATGCACTCGTATTGGTTAATATTTCTCCGTTTCTCCGCTCCGCAGCCTTCCTAAGATAGGCATCCTAAGTGGTGATGGGCTCACTACCCGTCACCGGACATACTCGTAGTTTCGGTGTTCGCTTCAGATGACAAGCACCTTTTTAACATCTTTACAATGTTTTATATTAGTACCTATAAATTATTAGAGTTTCTTAGGTGTCCCACAACACGGTGCATGCACCCTTTATTACGTTTTACGTGTCGAATAAATTATTTCCTGAATATTAATGGAAATATCAAACTAAACATTGATGTGAGACAAATTACATTTTACAAAACGTTAGTACGTAGGTACTAAGAGTGGTTCCGTTGTGCGTAAAGTTTACTTTTAAAGGTTTTTTTATTGGTCCCATAATAAAAGTGGTTTAGTTTGAAGGTCTGAAGCACCTCCTAAAATATGTAGAGCATTTAATTTAACACCCTATATTGCGTATTTCGAACATAACAGATTAATACATAATACAGACTAATTCTCGGAATCATTGCGTTTCCCAACCACCCGTACAAGCAGATCGCATATCCAACCACTTAACATACATTCAGTTATGTAAGCAATTGCTTACCCACGCAAATCCATCGTTGAATATGCAACAACTGGTTTAGGAGTTCGCTAAGCACATGCTCAGACTATTAATTTCCTACATCTTGGTTTACAATTACTTTATTCAATCCTACCTAATCCTTACGTATAGTTTCTGAAATTGTTTACATATCGCCCTAGTATATGAGTAGGTAAATAACAGAAAGTGCATATGACCGTAAGCGCGCTCCATACAAATGTACTATGGTGATATTTTCAATACTAACCAATTAAAGTCAATGAAATTTTGCAGAAACAATCTAGAAACAAATCGTAATCGTATTGTTTTTGTTTTAAAGTAACAGTGCCTCAAAGATTTCCATACAAATCATAAATTAATCCTAGATTTAAAACTGTATATTTTAACGAAAATCTGACTTCATACAAGCATAGAGATTCGTTTCTAGATTTCACATAAAACCCCCGCAGTACCTTACATACTCGACACAGCAGATTTTTTTTTACCTTGTACCCATAGTGAAAATTGCTCCGTTTGATGGTCTCACTAAACCAGGGATGGTTTAAATAATACTAGGGTGTTTTGTTATACCTTGTATAACATTTACAAGCCATACATACATAAACTCTCGACCGTAATCCGGGGTGGTCACAAACATTGCTACAATTACCAACTTAGAACACAGACCATTTACATACCAAGAAACATAATTATAACATTAGAATATCTCTGTAACTTTACAGGTAAGTCAGAAAACATTTTTTGGCTTCGTATACGACAATAGACGGCGGCAAACTTAACATTGTAAAACTTTGTTTGTTGTTGTTTCGAGACAAATATAAAGTTCGAAATAAGTCATTGTACTCGTACTTGTTTCCATGGGTGTATCATGACACGATGAATGGTTTCTTTTACAGTGTTTTTCACAGCAATAGTGGTCGCGTTGTGGGTCTCTTATAGGGTGTCGCGAGTCGGTTGCTCGCTCCACGGTCTGCAACGAAGCTCCAATCAATGATGGCTCAATTAATTGGATTCTGCATAAAAGAATCATGAAATCACCAAATATATATAACCATACAACGTCAAACACCTTTTGCTACCTACAAGCACGAATCCATACTTTCGGGGGGGGGGGGGGGGGGGGGGGGGTTGGATAAATCCCACCTATCCCCCCCCCTGGATACGTGGTTGGCTACCTATTCAAACTCGACATTGTCAAAATTCGAGATAATTGTCTCAATAATCATATTATTTTCTATGTCAGAGATTTTAAAACGAAAGGATTACAGATATTTTTTAATAAAATATTGTTAAATAAGTTTCAGCATATTAAGAAGAACCCTATAGAATGTACTAAATTCCTAAACAGCATAGTAATGGAGATGCCATCGCCAATTATAATGCAGAAACAAAATTAGTATCTAATATCGCAGCAACTCTAAGTTTAACTTGCGTAGGTACTGCAGTTAGAAGAGACGCCCAGGAGTTACGAGAGGGGGGGGGGGGTTGTTGAGGAAAACCCAATTAGCTGGATAAACACCGCGACGAACTACACGCCTGAGACCATTGTTTACCTATTTTGGAGATTGAGAACGCTGATAAATTTAGTTATCCATGTAGAACGGCGATTATTGGCATCGTGCGATCGATTTAGTTTTAAAATGTTTGCTTTATAGGTCAATTAAACGAAGTATCTACCTATAAGGTATAAATATTGATACTGTAAATAGAAGTCAATACATATGAATATCGATAAAAGGCTCATTTCTTCGTATCTCAAACTAAATCTCACACCGTTTTCTTAATTTGGTCAAACTTTGTTACTTACAAACTTCCAATTACTACTACTCCAATTACTATTACAATTACTACTACTTTTAGCAAATTTCGAACGACACGGTTGTAATTGATGTTCTTATCCAATTGTATGACATTTAAAAACCTTAAGTTTAACACATAAGTTCTGTATAAAATGAATGCTAGAAATGAATTCTTGATTATGACCTACAATAGTTATTTGTTATGCTAGGCTGCAAAGTTGCTTTTTGGTGCGAGTACTTGTATTGAAACCTGAGCAAGCGAAGGATTCTAGGATTATTTCTAAATAATAGAATCCTGAGCTTAGCGAAGGTTTCAAAGGTACGAAACGCAGAATAACTTTGCAGCCGAGCGACACACAACTTTTCACCTCACAACAGCGAGGAAAAAAGTTAATTTGCTAAAAATTACATTTCAATAAGTTTTTTTTCGTGCTGGCCAGTGTCATGAAATAGTTATTAAGCATTTTCAGTGGATTGGCGGTATAGAAAAATATTGAATAGGCAGATTCGAATTTCAAAAACTCTTTCCACGCAAGCGGATAAAATTCACTTTTGCACTCAGATTTCGAATGATAAACAGAATCTTTCCGAGCTTGTGAGGTGAAAATGGATTTATGTAGGTAAGTGCAATCCAAACTTTTTTTATTGCAGCTACTGTACTCATACTAGTGGCACCTACACCTACAGTCATCGCGAATGCTCCTAATCCAACCCCCCTCCCTTCCTCCACTCGTGACCCCTCGTGCGAACATCATGGATTATGATTCAGCGATTCATTCATCCCACATTTATACGGATCACGAATCACAAGGGAGTGACGGCGTGTTCGTTTAATGGATACGTGCAGTATTTATGGTGGATTTTACATTAAGATTATTTTACGTTGTAATTCTGCTTTTAGAATAACTGGACTACCAAACATCAGTTAAAAGTTAACTTGTAATAGTGAATTAAAAAATAATGCATAGTAGGCAATGGACTGGACACTACGAAAGCAACTTTCTCGATGGGACATGAAACAAAAGATTGTTTTTCAAACTGTAGTAAGAAACTTAATTGTTGGCTCAGTCAGTATTTTGTCTGCAGTTCTGCACTATAAACTAAATGCACTTGTATAGTACAAGGTGTTACAAAAATACAAATAAACCTTTAAGGGGGTTGTTTAGACCATCAAACTGAACAACTTTCACTACGGGACCAGTATCGAAATCGCGAGAAAAAAGTTGTTCCATACTCTACAAATCGACTAGAGTTGAGCTCTATATGTATGGGATATAAATTTTTTTTTTTCGCGATTTCGTTGTTGGTCCCATCGAGAAAGTTGTTCAGTATGACGGTCTAAACAACCACCTTAAGAGTTTTAAATATTTATTGTTACTTATGAAACACCCTGTATATCTGGCTTATTTTCATTTAAAAAAAAACAGAAAATTCGTCTATATGTACACGTATTCAACATAACTTGTTGTCAGCATCAATTTGTCTTTGTGAAAATCTAACTGTTATTTAGCTGTAAGTTCTCCAAAAAGGAAATAAATAAATAACTTGGACATAGGATAAACTCTAAAAAAATACATGAGAAACGTTTTCAAATCTCTGTTATTGTGATACAAAATCATCTTTAAATTATATTGTTAGTGTAAAGAGAGTAAAGGTAATGGAAATGAAACCACAAATAAATCCGTATTTATACAATTTCCAACTATCCATCCAGCACAATGACTCAATAGAACAAGTTTTTGAAGAGCTCATCTACTGCACCCTTCTCATTTGTCAAATCAACAGGAATTTATGCGAGCGCGCAGATTGATGGCTCGGCCTAGATTGAATTACAACCCGACATAACTGACGAGGGTCTGATAGTGAAGATGCTATATTCTTTGAATAATGCTAGGGTTAATGATTTGTCGGATGATATGGTAGGCTGCTTCGTTTGCGATTTTACGGATTAAACCCGTATTCTTAGATGCTTCGTGATTTTCACTACTCGACTAGAAAAATTATAGGTAGGTAAGTATGTTTAGAAATATCCTTAACTCAAGGAGTTGCGTCCGTCAAATCGAGGATCATCATCATCATTAGCCTATACAGTGTGTAATGAAAAGTATCATTAACCTTTAAACTACATACTCTACCCATCAAAATGAACAACTTCCTATGGGAACAAAACTGTCAGCGCCAAACAAAAATCTACTGTTGCAGCGCCTACCCGACTCAAATGTATGAGACAGCTGTATTTTTTCCGACAGATTTGCTTCCATAGTAAAAGTTTTTCAGTGTGATAGTATGTGGTTTAAAGGTTAATTATACTTTTCCTTACACCCTGTATAGCCTATAAAAGGTGTTAGGGTAAAAAGTTCCGTCAGTTTCAAGGGTTATTGTTCTCATGATGCGAACAACTTTCCATAAGAAATTTAAAAAAAAAAAACATTCCATACTAAATGCAATCAGCTGATCGAACGTTTGTATGAAAAGTTGATATTTTTTGCTAATGACCGCCTATGCTCTTAATCTTAGGTTCTGAAATAGCAGATTTTTCTCATAAAACTAAAGACTTGTGTCCTCGAGATACGTAAAAGTCGCTAAAGTATACTTTTGCGTAAAATATTAATGTGACTTCGAAGTTTTTATAGAATCAAATTATGTGTTTGGTAATTCTAAACACCATAAAAAAGAACTACCAAGCTTTGTCCGCTAAACAATATATGCTAGTTTTACTATTCACTGTTATATGCTGCATATATACGTTGAATAGTGCACATTGGTTGAACGACAGACAGACGGACTCTCATTATCCGGTCAATAGTGCTCGTAGTATTCGAACCAGTGTTGCTAGCTTTTGGAAAATACTTTAATTTGTACTGAACAACATCCTAACTAATTTTATGAATGTTACTGTATTTGTGTAAAGGACTGACAACCGATGGAGTATCAGAGTTCTAGAGTGGAGACCGCGAACTGCTAGGCGTAGTGTGGGACGCCCTGCTGCCCGCTGGACAGACGACCTAAAAAAAGTAGCGGGGAGCGACTGGATGAGGAAGGCCGAGGACAGAGTTTTGTGGTGGCCTTGGCCTATGTTCAGCAGTGGGCAATGATAGGCTGGTGAGTGTCGCTAACATATAGTTTACTGTATAGTATCAATTATTTAATTAAATAGACTATGTATTACTGTATACATAACCATAGCATAAGAATTTATATTGTAATAGTCATTAAGTCGTGTTATGCTGTAGAGTTTCTGGCCGCATATTCTCTACAGCGACAACACGTTCCGACGCGGTGGTAGCTTAAAAAAGAATTGACGTTTATTAAGTGTGCTTTAGGCTCCTATATTGAATATATGATTTTGAAATGAATTGAATTGAATTGATGATAACTGCATATGTTACTGTGAGTTTGTTACCTGTTCAACTAACTCCACTGGGTATGTGGCCTAAAGTTGTTCTTGACGTCCAAAACGAGAGAGAGAATGCCACTTTTCTCGATACAAAGTAGCTTGAAGCTCACTTAGGTTAGCCTTCACTTCGACATATGAATAAATCGATGGTCTAGAAGACAAATGTGCTAAGTGCAAAATTTTGATATTTTACTTTTTAATGCCAAATGTATTAAATGAACATGCTCTACCGTATGCACTTACCCAAATGCTATAATTCTGTCTCTTTCGGTCTAATCAGTAGGTATGTGTACATTTATAGCAAGTGAAGTCAAGTTGAAGCCAAGAATATTAATGACTGTTATTGTCTACATATATAAACATCAAATAATGCTAAAGAGATTTAGAACATTTGACGTTTTTGACAAACACGCTAAGTGCTTTTGTTACTTATGGCATTTGAAACTTTCTGTTCTCAATTTTACTAAATAATGATAGTTAATACTTACGGTTAATGTGTGATTCGCTAATAATAAAAATAAAATTTTAATATTTTGTCTCTTTCTTAATAAAATAGCAGTAAATTCCTCTAAAATATAAAAGCTCATAATATACACAAAAGTGTTAAATGCACAATTAAACATATTGTTTGTGTACAAAAGTATTAAGTGATGCCTTTTTTTATGATTTTGATATTTTTACAGTATTTTTTGAAAATTCACATTTTATATTTATTTTAAAATCAATAAAGATAAATTCCCTAGCTAAGTATAGGCAGTATATACACGATTCCTATGCACAGATTTATGTTTTGGCATATTGAACTTTTGAAATAATAAAACCGCTTCTCCTGAACAATTGCTAGATCTGCTCTTTGCACGTTTGTCTTCTAGACCATCGAAATATCCCTACAGAACACAAGCTTCATACAAGCAGCCGCTGTCGGTGTACTCACACATAGCGGACGTTAGAAAACGTACGAACAGGTGCACAATACTCAGCTTGTTTCTGTGCGCATACCTTGGCTAGAAGGCAACCCTTTGGGTACAGACCCATAACAATGTAGACTCTTAAAATGTATTCAAAACGAATGTAAAGTTTTTCCGAACTATTTGAATTGCCACACAATGGCAACACTGATCGGATCGCCGGGTCACGGAGAGCATCTAAACGGACGTGTAATAAACCGGAGACGTGATCCCAAGAACAGCCTGCCTGTATTTTTTTACTTTTCCGGTCACAGTAAAATTAGATACTTACAAAACTAAGGGATGTCGAAAGAACTGTTTTGGTTTTAAGTAACAATAGTCAATAATTCAATTTCAAAGATTTAGAAAATTATGGTGAAGATAACGGAAAACACACCCAATAACATGCCATCGACTACACAGATGAAAAAGAATGAAGTTACGGTTATATAACAGATATCGGAAATAGATATATATAGAGTCGTCTAGGTTGGTGCTATTCGATGCTAAATAGCGGATTTACCTATGTAATTCTCATGTATTACTCATCCGTCCCTTTAACGGCCCATCACTCTGATCTTTACGTGACGACAGGTTTTATAATAGTCGTATAAATATTCCCCTTCAATTTAAAGGGAATTTGGAGGTCGCAGGTCGTACCTATTTTCTGTCGCCATTTTATATCCTTCTTGATTTGATTTATTGATGGGTTTACGTTGCTGCCTCGCACGGGTCTGATGAAGGCATATTTCGTCTGTGGTTCTTCTCTATGCAGTATTTTGTTTGTTTTGTGTGTTCGTTTAAAATTACGTTTAAATCTGATCAGCGTTAAGCCTACAAACATTAATAGTATTTAGTTTGTAATAAATTAATACTAACCACGTGATTAAACAAAATTTATGTAGGTAAATATTGAACTTGCAGAGCAGAGGTATTATCATTGTATAATATAATACCTACATCAACCTACGTACACAAATAAACTCACTACATACTTACATAGGGTACTGAGGTGCATCCTGGCCACTTCATACAAACAGGCTCGCTCTGACAAGAAAAGGCCAGCAGATGCATGCTGAGTGAGAGAGGAATACACCACTGCTTACAGTCGCCCACTTCCCAGTACTACTGATAAAGGGTTGAAGTTAAAATTAGTGGGCAGGGAATGACCGTACGGTAGAGTAGTAATACCTACTCTTTCTAATACTGTGACTAAAATGGTGACCAAACCTTGAAACAAGGTAAAGCCCGACCAGAAATATAAAAAACCTCGCCATGTTGCGGAAAATGATTTGAACAAATTTTTGTACTTGGAACACTAACATTAATGGTTATAGTGGATTGCAGCGCCCCCAATTCAGGTTTTTTTTTATATTCATGGTCAGACTTTATACCAAACTAGTGTTTACCCGCGACTTCGTCCGCACAAATTATATACCAGATTTTAAGTCAAGCTATCAAACAAAAAAAGTTTCATCAAAATCGGTTCAGTAGTTTTTGCGTGATGCGCGAACAAACAAACAAACAAATAAACAAACAAACAAACACACAAACAAACAGACAAACAGACAGACAACATTTCTAAAAAAGGTTGATTTCGAGTCAGGGATACCTAAAAACCATATCGTAATCTTTTTTTTGTAAATATCTTCAATGTACAGACACACTTCAGATACAGTTTTATAATAGTTTAGATTAGATGATCATTTTTGGTTTCTGGATGGAGTGACGTATGAAGTGGTCCTGGACGGTTAGTCTATGGAAGTCTATCCAGATCCATTAGTCCTCTTGTGATAGCAATGTTACCGAATGGACCATCGGTAATATCCACGCCATTTTTAGTATTCCGTACCTTTGGCACAACGGAACACTGATGGAATCACCTCGTTCTCTGTCAGTTCGTCTGTCAGTTACCTAAGAATTGGCAAAGTAGAAATTAAATGCCTCATACCGGGAAAGGGGAGCTATTTTTTAAATAAGTTCTAGTTCGATAAAGAAAATCGCATAAACACTATGGGATTTACACGTTTTGGTAGATACCAATATATGGTGCACCTGTAAGAATAAAGAATTCGTATTATAATTATATTCTCAATAGTCAGTAAAATAAACACGGAAAAGAGGCCAAGCAAGCGGCAATAATCTGAATAGGAGAGCCAACGCAAACAACACCAATTATCTCGCCTAATTACACAATCGTCAAGATAACAGTAATGGCTAATGAACATTTACAAGTCCCCAAGTATCGGAAAGCCTGTTTACTGCCTCATTGGTGTTTCTCTTGACGTGTGATCGTAAATTTTTTACGTTTACGTCACGATTGAATGGTCTGCCCTTAACTAAAACAGGGTATAAACTTTCATGATTCGAGTTTACTGCGCATTTCGTGCTCATTTTATAAATGATGTGCTTTACGAATGCCTTTTATCTTTTGTTTTTACTTTACCGTTTATCATTCTCGTGTAATCTATTTTTGAATCAAGTTTTTGAGCGATTGCGGTTAATTATTCGAACTTTTAACAAAAATAATACTATATCTACACATTTTTCTGGTAAAGCTGGGCCAAGATTTAATAGATTTGCTTTAATAGATTGGACAAAACTGTCTAAAAATAATTAATACCCTACTAATACTTAGTACTTACCAAAATCTTGATTGACTATGGGCTTGTTTCACGACTTTCGGATAAGTTCTTGTTAGCTTATCCGACAGCTCATTTGACATATTTTATATGAAGAATGAGCTGTCGGATAAGCTAACAAGAACTTATTCGGAAGTGGTGAAACAGGCCCTAAGTATTGTGTCTTTTGTAACTTTATTGTGCACCAAAATGAAACATAACAACTTTATAATTCTTTATTATTATTATTATTTTATGCTAATTTGCATACCAGAAAATGCCAGAAACCCTTGAAATATACACGTAGATACATTATATCTATAGCATATACAGGGTCCTTCTTAATATGCTAAAACTTTTAAGGGAATGATCAGACCGTCAAACTGAACAACAACAATCGCGAAAAAAAGTATGTAAAAGTCCCTATATTTAATGTAGAACTAAAAACTATATGGAATTCTCAAGAAAAATTGAGCAGGTTACCAAATCAGGTTTTATCTTTTGCGGTCATATTACGACGTATAAATAAGCAAACATTGTTGAGAAATTATTTTGAAACGCATTATTTTGTACAGAGAGTAACAACACCCTATTAAAAGGGGTGGTTTAGACCATCAAACTGAACTAGGTACATTCACTATGGAGAGAAAAACAAAGATCAGCACTCGTAGTATGCTACACGTGATACGGCTGTATCACGTCTTTTATCTCGTTCGTTCGCACGCAAATAGAAAGAGAGCTAAGGTGTGATAGCGCTGTATCACTGCGGCATGCTAGCTATGCTGATGTCCCATACAATTAAGTCGAGGAGGTTTACGTACCTACTGTCGTTTGTATACAACAGATTTTATTTTTTATTTTGTAGTTCAGTTTAATGGTCTTAACCACGCCTTTAAATGTTGCTAGGTGTTGCTTTGTTACAACTTGAATATTTAGATAAATAATGCAGATACAAAAGCTGTAGTTTGATATTACCAATATATCAAAATACCTAACGACATAAACAATATGGAACTGTCAATTACATCTCGATTCCAAACTAGTTTCGAAGTAATAAATATATTATTAGCGGGTTAGTCCTTTTTGTTGAGCGGACGGTCGAAAGGACCTCGGTCCAAATAGACACATTTAAATTATTCAACTACCCACTGCGAGATCGAGACGTCTGTTACGACATTAATTGAAGTGGATTACAATAAATAAGTATATCGTGTACATTGCCACACAGATTTCTAGATCTAGTCTCATTGTTACCCGACTGCGCGACGCAAAGGAAGGGTAATGTGTTTATCAGCCTATGTATGTATGTGTGTAAGTTTGTATCTTCCGGAACCGGAAATCGGAACATGTTAATACATTTTTATGTACGATTTATATTGTTAGAACTCAATCACCAACTTGATAAAAGTGTTGCTGACATTTCAATCTATGCTTCACACCGATTCCAAAAAAAACCGATTGGCATTAATTTGACAAAAATAGAACTATTGGAACGTTGGATTTCGTCTCGCAAACTGCAAACTGCAATAGTGCACTACATGAAGTTTAGTCGATCCAAAAATAGTTTTTTGACACAACTCGTTTGAAAGCGGATATTGCATTCGAGAACGCTTCAGTTAGCCCGATATACTCTGTTATAGGCGTAGACGTAGCCAGACGGAGGAAGATTATTAATTTTTATTTATGCAATGTAAACGAAAAATGGTCTACACTATAATTATAGCCGAAAAACGTCTACTTCTAGACATGATCATAGAAAAAATTAAATTACTTTATCGGTACCACGCGTAGGCAAGTTGGTACCGGGAGGCGCTCCCTCCGGCCCTCGCACACCGCGCTGAATTTACCTGTCGCGAGACTCGCGAACCATGGAGTTAGCTTGTAATTTTTCTGTGGTAGCGACTCGTGACCGCTGATCTTCACCTCTATGTTGTATTTTAGCCTCTCACAATGGTTTCCATTCAATCCGCCCGATTTTGTGCAATTTACTGCCACAGATTAACTATCAGTTACTAATACTGCAACCACCCGTAAAATGACGGAATACCTACATAGCTTGCTAGGCAATATTGATTTTTTCATACAAATGTACCGAAAAGTGTGCGAATGACTGACTGTTTTGCGTCTTCCTGCTTTTGATTGTATCAAAGGCTTTAGGTAAACTAGTTTCAATATGCTAGTGATGTGCGTTTAGTGTTACAGTTTTGAATTAGTACTACGTCATTTTATGTCTATTTAGGTCCCATCCCACTACAGGGCATTTTTCTCGACGATAAAGGGTTTCTACAATACTGTTCAGGCCTATAGTCTGAAGTGGTAAAGGTGTTTAATTGGTTCGCTGCTACAGACGTCAGGCTTAGGTTAATAACGGCTTGTTTTTAGCTATATTTCATTACTAGTAATAATAACTCAATGGCACGCATCATGGACGTGATAGAATATAGGAGGGTATTCTAAATGATACTAAATGAAAGGTGATAATTAGTATAACCATTATATTTGATTACTTTGACTCGATATTTAACACTGTTTCGTTAATAAAACCACAAAGGAAAAATGAGAAACTACACACATACAAACAAAATCATTTTCAAGATATATAACAGTTCACTTATTTAAGTTTACAGTAATTTGTGTAACACTTACTTGGGCAGCGTAACCACAGAGGATTATTGTACAGAGCAACAGCTTCATAGGAGCTTCGATTACATTAGCCTATTCTTGTAGAGCTGTCTAAAAGGAAATAAATTTAATTGCAGTATGAAGGATAATGTTTTATAATATGTAGGTATATTGGTTTTCTTTTTTGCTGTTGTTGTTTGTTGTGTTATTTATTATTTGTTATTTAGTTGAATAAAATGAGTTAAAATTAAAAAGACGTTGCCGCCCGATCCGCCGCTTTACGCGGGTGACTCAGAAATTGACTTACCTGTCACTATCTTTGGGGTAGGTATATGAAAGGAGATGTTTTTGTTTGTGTTCCTCCTCGTATTATTAAAGCACACAGTGCAATTATTAAACATTTCGTTTAATATTATTAAACTACTTTTAAACATGCTCGAGTAAAATAAACGATAATAATATCTCACACTTTAAATTCACATGACATGACGTTCTACAATGACAGTGACGATCAAACAGAAAATAATCCATAGACATATTAATATTAACAGAGGTCAGTGGCTCCAATCTCTTTCCGAAAGGAAGAATGGACAATATCTCACACCTTAAATTCACACCCTCGTTACGCCGTAACCACCCGAAGCATAGCCAAAGTGTCCCCTCGGCCTCGTTCGTGAGCCCCGTAGGTGAACGCGCACACAATCATACTGCGCATGTAGTGATGCGCCGCTTTTGCGAGGTTGTTTGAAGCTGTCACTCTGTACAATAAAATCCTCTGTGGCGTAACGGCAGGAATGAATCCCAGATAATGACTCGACAGCCATTTTATATACCTGTTTTCCCGCCAACAACAATTCTGTTATTGGCGGACCAATCAGGGAATTGCATTGCTTCAAATATTCACATGATTAATAGGTTGTAAATAACTATTATTAGCAAACAATTATTGTAAGCAATATTATGAATAATTAGCAATATACAAAACAATGAATCACTAAATAATTACTAACAACAACAGCATAGGTAGCATGCCGCAGTGAGTGATACAGCGCTATCACACCTTCGCTCTCTTTCTATTTGCGTGCGAACGAACGAGATAAAAGACGTGATATAGCCGTATCACGTGTTGCATGCTACCAGTGCTGATGGTTGTTAGTCAGTGTTGCGAGTACTAATCTTCTAGTAGGGATTATTCTACTACCTAACAATATATTCATCACGCATGATATTTTTGTTGCTTTGTCGTACGTGGCATGAGCCTCTATAATTCAGACAAGATGACCGCGGCGAACTTCGTACCGCCTTAGAACCTTCCCGACACACACTTGACCGTTTTTTAGCCTATGTTCATCACGGATAATTTTGCATTCTAAAGGTGAAAGAGTTATTCAGATCGGTCCAGTAATTTTAGAGCCTATTCAATAAAAACAAACAAACAAAAAATCAAATCTTTCCTCTTTATAATATTAGTATAGATAGAAAAGCATCTTGGATGCGTTAGATTTTATTTTATTTCTGTTATATGCCTTACTTTCTACTTTGAAGTTGATCTCTCTTGCAGAACCCAGCATGGGTAACTAACTTGATCTATCTCTTCGTTTGCATGCCGTGCATGCGAGTTTTATTCACAACAAAAATACGATATTTTATTAGCAAAGGATCAAAGATACCCACATTTTCCAGCACAAATATAAAATCGTATTAAAATTAAATATGAGTTTCCGTTACGGCTAAACGTTGAAACGACGAAATATGGGGAATTAAGTGGGGATTAAGGGTAAAGCGGTCGGGGGCGATTCAGGAGTCAAGTGAAATATTAAACGGTAGGGCAGACGGTAATTAATAATGCTCCACAATACTGGACCGCTGTGTGGACAGGTTTGGCGTTTTTACCCCTTTTCCTATTTTCCATTGATCTTGCAACGCACATTTTTAACTATGAAATTTTGAATTTTCAAAGCCATACATCAATTTCGTTTTAAATCACAGGTAAACAATATTTCGTTTAAAGAAGGATGGTGAATTTGGACCCAGTCTTTTTACGAAAACTAAAGACCGTTCTAAAATTAAGAAATTAAAAAAAACTTCCACATCTCTAGAAGTTTGGATTAAAAAGTAGAAATTACTAGTAAAATGGACTAATCAGCCAAAAAGTATTATTTCCAAAACGCAACCATGTCGGCTATTTTCATCGAATATAGGTATCGACTGAGGTATTTTTTGGTCGTTACAGCGTCTCCAACCAAACCAAAGACGTCCGCTGTAACTACGTTTTCTTCAATTATCGCCAATTTAAAACCATAGGAAGATCATGAGGTTCATACACTTGACTCAAAAGTGTCATAACATAAGGAAATAAATCTTTCCTCAAACTTCTACCGGTTTCAACCAATAATCGTTTTTGTTAGTTTTATTTAACTCCACACGTATTGATAGGTGTCGTTGGGACGCTCCTTAGATCCCAAAAGAAAACAGACGACATTCATCTTTTAAAAACGTTTAACAAAACAAAAAAAAAACGTTTACGTCGGACGTACTTACGTCTTTTGACCATTTGACCAATCTTATATTTTCACATTGGGTATATTGCCGTTCACACTATGTGAAACTAAGATACGGTGGTGATAAGAATACTGGCAAATGAAACAGGTGAGGACACTGCCTAAGAGACCTAAATAGAAGCACGGAAATTGAAATGCCACTAAATTGCACTAGACTGAACCACAGATTATTAAATATTCACTGAACTAAGCAAGCGTTCGTTGTTTATTTAACATCAGTTTTAAACACTGAAACACTAAATGCCCAGGAAACTCTTCTATTTCGAAGAAATCTTTTAGGAAAGAGAGTCTAAAATTTAGATTGATATCAGAGTCAAACTAATATTTGAATCAAAAAGACTTGAAGGTAGGTACATCGACACAAACAATCTCTAAAGAACTACCTCAGTTATTCACCTAGTTCAAATGAGTCCAACTCTACCTTTTACTGAGCAGAAAAGAAACGTCCGATAAAGTTTTAGAAACGCCAAAGTTATTCTAAAAACATTTTATTTCTTGATATTCCAAAAACTTAAAACATCCCTGGCAACACAGCCGGACGTCTGCCGGATATAAGTGGCATAAAAATTGCCGGATCAAACAGGCGCCCGGTTAAAATTCCGAGAGCAGCTTTTAACGTTTTATATCGCCTTAGCCGTGGGTTAGGTGCCTCTGAAAGGATCTGACCAATACGGTCGAAAGTTATTGCATTATAGATGTAACTACGTAGTTCATTTATAAGTTTACCTTAGGTAACATTTTGGAGTACCGAATTTTCATTTTAACTAGTGGCTCTATTAACTCTGTTTTTGCCACAAGTTCATTGCGATAATCTAGACTGGCTTTCGATTAAAAAAGAGTGTCTATTCATACATTTTTCTTACCTGATTATCACATTTGTTCATGGGTTATTATTTATTATCTTGACCTTTTTTATATATATGTATGTATATGCTCATTGCTATTTATTATCTTGACCATTTTATATGTGTTAGATATGGAGAGGAGTGAAACGACCGACGGTTCGTGATGCACTGCTTTATTGGCGTAGACGCAGCTACGCTACAGGAACGCTTATATGTAGGTATACATACACAACACCCCTGACCCTATTTTTTAACAATATAATGAGAACCTATTCTATTTTTCCCTATAATCTACTATGGGACGAAGTCGTGATGGCCTCCTTCTAGTGGGGAGTGGCATATTCACCCTCTCACTGTCTCCCCTCCCTTCTGCCTCACTTGGGTCAGCCTCATTCTGAGGGATCAAGGGCGGCAGCAGCGGCGGCGGCGGCGGTAGCGATGGCAGTGGTGAGGACGGCGGAGTCGAAAACGACGGTGTCGACGGCGGCCTCGGCGGTGTCGAAGGCGCGGACGGCGTCGGCGGCGAGCTCGGTGGCGGCGTCGGCGATGAGCTCGTTGGCGGCGTCCATTGCGACGTCGTTGACGGCGGCTCCATCACGTAGCCATCATATAAGATTGTATTCGTGTCCCATGGCGCCTCATTTGTACCGCCCTTATATACAACTATCTGATTTTTATGTTTCTTAACTTCTACTGACCTTTCTATATCTTTAATCATATAAACGACTTTCCCAATCTTTCTTAGTATAATACCCTTACACCATATATACTTATTTTTACAGGAATATTTTTTGTACAACACATTCAAGCCTGGTTTGAATACTTGTTCATCTTTTTTATTCTGCGAACACTGTGCATTTACTTGATTATCTGGTGGCGGTGATGGCGTTGACGATGGCGGTTCTGACGAAACACTAGGTTTCAGTAGGTCGAGTCTAGTTCTTAATTTATGACCGTAAAGGAGTTGTGATGGGGAAAATCCTGTGGTAGTATTCACGGAATTTCTATAGTCGAATAAGTATCTCAACAATTTTAGATGGTTTTCTTTTACTGAACGACTATACATTATGCTTGATTTTATCCCTTTTTTTACTATCTTTACGTACGATTCAGCCTGGCCGTTACTGGCTGGGTGGTACGCTGGCGAAGTCAAATGCGTGATACCGTTTCTTTTACAGAATTTATTGAATTCATTTGAACTAAACGCTGTACCATTGTCACTGACCAAAGTCTCGGGTACGCCGTATCGGGAGATGAAGTCGTAAAATTTTTCTATGGTTGCAAGAGAAGTAGCTGTATGATTCATATCATAAACTTCGAGCCACTTTGTGTGAGCATCTACTATAACTAGGTACACATGCTTATTTATCGATAAAAAATCGGCATGGATTCTTGCGAAAGCACGGCGCGGATACCCCCAAGCCGACACCGGCTCACGACGAGGTGATGGTCTTAATTGGATGCATACGTTGCACCCCCCTATCATGTGCTCGATGCTTTCATCGATACCCGGAAACCAAAATCGCGACCGTGCCTCAGCCTTTGTCTTCACTATACCTAAATGTGAAGAATGTAGCTCTGACAATACTTTATGACGTAATACTTCGGGAATTACTATCTTATGACCCCTCATAATGCAACCATTTTCGTATGACAGTTGTGTTCGGCATAAATAATAAGGTTTAATCCTAATATTTGTTACCTTTACCGGCCAACCATTCATAACGTATTTAATCACTTGACTCATATTTGTATCATTTTTTGTCGCCTCACGTAATTCCTCCATTGTAACTGGCAAGCTCCCGTTATCGATAAAGTAAACATATGATGCGCGGTCGCATTCTTGAGTGGTGACGTCATCATCGCAGTAGGCAAGCCCTAGCGCCGGAGAGGCGGGGGGCGGCGGCAGGCTTGCTCGGGACAAGTAGTCCGCTATGTTATCGCTACTGCGAACATATTCTATCATATAGTTATAGCCACTTAAGAAAAGCGCATACCTTTGAAGGCGATTCGCGGTTACTTCTGGTATCCCTTTATACGGACCGAATATAGAAATTAGCGGTTTGTGGTCGGTACGTAACACAAACGGATCCGATCTACCATATAAATAATGGTGGAATCTACGTACCCCGAATATGATAGCAGTGGCTTCCTTTTGTATTTGCGAGTATCTTTTTTCCGCTGCGTTCAAGGTCCGCGAAGCAAATGAGATAGGCCGTTCGCGACCCTCGGAGTCCGTTTGCGACAAAATTGCACCTAACCCACTTGGTGACGCGTCCACCGTTAGGATTATTTTTGCCTCGGAATTGAAATGTGTTAACACCTGGTCCGATGCAAGACATTCCTTGATCTTTTCAAATGCCTCCGAATGACTAGGCGTCCAGTTCCATTTGACCCCCTTTTTTAACAGTTCGTATAGGGGACTCAGAATTGTCGATGCCCCTGATACGAAATTTCGGTAGTAGTTTGTTAAGCCTAAAAAAGATTGTAGCTGGTTGACATTTTCAGGAACCGGTGCATCTTTTATCGCCGTCACCTTTTCGGGTGATTTTTTTAAACCTTCTTTGTTTATGATGTACCCTAGGTAAACAACTTCGTTTTTAAAAAAATCACACTTCTCCTTCTGTAAGGTCAGTCCCGCGTCCTGTAACCTCTGTAGTACCGCATGCAATCGGTCCAAATGTTCTTTTTCGTCCTTGCCCGTTACAAGGACGTCATCTAACATACATAATACACCATCCATACCAGATAGTATACCTTCCATGGCGCGCTGGAACACTGCAGGCGCACTCGCCAGCCCAAATACTAAACGAGTGTACTTATATAACCCGCGATGAGTGTTAATACAAGTTATCTCCTGTGACTCGTCATCTAATGGAAACTGGTTATATGCCATCGACAAATCGAGTTTAGTAAACTGTTGGCCCCCATATAATTTAGAAAACAACTCTTTTACTGTTGGCAGTGGGTACTGTTCTACCACAAGTTGTTTATTGATGCTGACTGAATAGTCAACGCATAACCTGACGGAACCATTGCGCTTTAATACTGGTACTATTGGTGACGCGTATTCAGAATGCTCCACTGGTTGTAGTACCCCTATGTCCACCAACCTGTCTATTTCTTTGTCTACCTTGTCGCGTAAGGCAAACGCAATAGGTCTCGCTTTAAAAAATACAGGCTTAGAGTTTTCTTTTAGAGTTACTTTAACCTTATATTTGTTGAATAACCCTAATTTATCTGAAAATAGTTGTGGATATCGTAACTGCAACTCCTCATACTGACATGACGTTTGGTTACAGTAATTTACTGGCGCAATGTGTAAGTCAAACTTTGATATAAAATCTCTGCCAAGCAGAGGCGGGCGGTTGAACCGCGACACATACATGTTTAGCGTGTGTGTGCGCCCTATGAACGATACCGGTAGTTGCAATCCCATCCTCGTCGCCACTGTTAGATATGGAGAGGAGTGAAACGACCGACGGTTCGTGATGCACTGCTTTATTGGCGTAGACGCAGCTACGCTACAGGAACGCTTATATGTAGGTATACATACACAACAATATGTATGTATGTATATGCTCACGACTATATTCCCCGAGGGGGTAGTCAGAGATATTCTGAAACATCAGAACATCCACGTTTCACGTACCGAAACTCTGTCCAGTGTGACGGGGGGTGAGCCCGTCGCCACTTATAATGGACAGTGGGTACAATACACGCCTCGATATTAAAGCATGCAGGTTTCCTCACGATGTTTCACCGAAAAGTCAGTGGTGTTACAAATCGTACATAAATTCCGAAAAACTCATTGGTACGAGTCGGCCTGGACGGGGATCGAACCATCGCCTCCTGCACGGCAGGCAAGGTTACTCGCCACTGGACCACCACTGGCTTATATCAATTTCGACTTTTTATATCAATAGGTGCAATAATTGAGTAGGGGCATACAGAGATACGAACTTGGACGATACTTATATATAAAGATTCCTTCAGTACTAAAAACTAACAGAAAACAAAAAATAAAATGATTGTTCGCAACATTTTACTATCATAAATTATCGTCCGTTTTCACGTTTAAACCGAGAAGCGAAATTGCGTTAGGAATATTTCAGTCAAGTTATTATTTATTGGCAATCGCGAAATTGATACCTTTGACTTTGAACACGGTCCTCGGGGATGAGAGGGACTTGAGGTCGCGACATTAACAACGTTTTCCCGATGATAAAATGGTATATTACGAAATTTAAGCTGTACTATTTAATTTGAATGGTGGAAGTTGAGTGAGGTTTGCAATCGTCAATATTTTCTTCAGTAATTTAAGCTTTTTTATTAAATTAGTTGCTTTTGCCAACGGCTTCGCCCACGACGTTTATTTTGTTTGTTTTCGTGATAAAATGATTCTTATTTCACGCCATAGGCTATCAATCATACGAAATACATACCAACATTATAATTGGTTGTTGCATAGGGAAGATTGGAGGAAAAGAGGGGAGGACTTTGCCCAGCAGTGGGACACAAAATAGGCTATACAAAAAAAAATATAATTGGTTAAACAGTCTTGAAAATAGAACTAACAATAACTCACTTTCATAATTACTTATTATAAATGATATTATATTATAACAAAGTTCACGACTTCATACCCCGAGGGTGTAGTCAGAGATATACGCAGACTAAGGAGATACATATGTTTTATAAGGGTACCTACCGTACCTAAATTTTTGTTCCTTGTATTTTTTTTTTTCTTTGCTGTATATACCTACGAGCAACGAATGTTATATAACGAACATTATATGTATTCAAAATACTTATCAAAACCCACATTTGCGTCACTAAATATGTCTTCAAACATGCTACAAACATTATAAATGGCTTGATTGCTTGGTGTCACTGGCCAAAAGAGGCATCGGTTGTAGGTAAGTAGTAGTTTTTATATCTGTTAAAAGTTAAGCCTTTATCTATCTAAGTTTTTCCCATTATTATAACGCTCGCTTTAAATAAGGGTTATCCAAACACAAGAAAGAACTTATTATGAGAATCGTAAAAGTAATTCATCTACAAAAATTGAAAGTCAACAGATTCGCAAATAATATCCATTGTAAGATCGATTTAATACGTTAATAAACCTTCTATTGAGGCAATCTGAGTTTACGAGTCCCCAGACAAAACAGAGAAAAAGCTACCAACGTTTCATGAATCTACTACTGTAATAACTTATTTAGAAAATTTCCCTCTTTTATCACAATTCAGAAAAACTTCCAACCTTTTCTTTTGAGCCTATTTCATCATTTAATAAGGCGTAAATTTCCCCAAAAGTCCATTTTCATGCCTAATAGAGTTCCGAAATAGAGTTTTTTTCACGCAAAACGTTACAGAGTTTTACACTTTAGTTTTATGCGTTTGATAATAGTCTTTCTGTGTGATGTAAGATGTGTTATTTTCTACAATAATTTTTCAAACTTAATTTTTCGGAATTTATGTACGATTTGTAACACCACTGGCTTTTCGGTAAAGGAAAACATCGTGAGGAAACCTAACCGAGAGGTTTCAATTTCGAGGCATCTATTGTACCCACTGTCCATTATAATGTGGCGACAGGCTCACACCCCGTCACACTGAACGGTGATTCGGTACTACTAGTGAAACGTGAATGTTCTGAGATTTCAGAATATCTCAGACTACCCCCTCGGGGAATATAGTCGTGAGCATATGTTTAATTAGGATATTTTTTTAAAGCCAACCTAAGTTACCAAGTCTTAAACTAAAGAATGCCTAGCCTCTTCGTATTTCATGTGTACCTAAACATTTGTACCCACAGAAAAATGACTAGAGAAATGCTACTCCATGGATGTACCCTCCATGTGTGGACCCAATAAACCTCGAGGCCTTTCTCCATTAGTAGTGGAGTTTATCCTTCACACAATTCCAAAGAACATATAAATCTCAACAAAAACCCTATGAAAGCAAAGTTGAAATCGAACCATAGATAAAATGTCAATATCTCGTCATAGACAACCAATTTACCCGCGGGCTGAAAGGCGACCCAGTCGACGCGACGGTTTGATCCCTACTTGATGACTTTATGTGCTACGAATCCAATAGGACCGCGAAATGGAGGCGAAAAACACAGACGGTCGACGATTGTGTTTGTTCATATTTAGAATATCGCGAAGAAATTAAATAGTGAAAATATACATATTGATCACAACCATATTCCCCAATAGGTAAAGTATAAGAGTTGCTAACAGTCATAAACTCTTTCTCGTCAGTCTACAGTCATAAACTCGTCTTTGCTGCGCTCACGAAGATCAAATAAAATCTTTGGCAAAAATTATATTTAACTAGTGTGTACCCGCGACTTCGTCCGCACAAATTATATACCAGATTTTAAGTCAGATCATAAGCTATCAAACAAAAAAAGTTTCATCAAAATCGGTTCCGTAGTTTTTGCGTGATGCGCGAACAAACAAACAAACAAACAAACACACAAACAAACACACAAACAAACACACAAACTAAAAGACAAACAGACATACAAAATTTCTAAAAAAGGTTGATTTCGAGTCAGGGATACCTAAAAACTATATCGTTATCTTTTTTTTGTAAATATCTTCAATGTACAGACACACTTCAGTTACAGTTTTATAATAGTTTAGATTAGATGAGTTACTAAGGTGATACAGTTTGGTATAGCCCTGATTCCTAAACTAGTAACAGAGTGTGAGGAAACAGTTTCTTCCCGTATATAGGTACATTCAATTAGTATAACGATAACACAAAAGATCCCACTGGGTCGAAGTGTTACTGGCTTGCCAGCCCCCACAACAAGATAATAATCCTCTTAAAAGGACAGTGGTCACAATACACGCCTCGAAAATCAAAACATACTTATAGGTTTCATTCACTAGATGTAAAGCTACCTAGGTAAGTAACAGGGCATGCTTCCTACTGTAGGGCACACTTTTTAGAATTAGAATGAGAAAAAAAGGTAACTCTAATTAATGAAGCATTGAAAAAGAAAGGTATGAAAGTGAATGTGAATAAAACGAAGGTAATGGAGAGGGATGAATGTGTGACTGATTGTTGTATAAAGATTGAGAATGAAAAAGTGCAACAAGTTAATGAGTTTGTGTATTTAGGATGTATGTTTACTAGAGACGGGAAATGTGAGGGTGATGTGCATAGGCGAGTAACAGCGGGAAATAAAGTGAACGGTGCTTTGCATACCATTGTGGCTAGCCAATTGGTGTCCAAAAGGGCGCGACTTACTATACACAATGGTGTGTTGGTGCCTACACTTATGTATGGCAGTGAGTGTTGGGTATGGCAGAAGAAGCATGAAAGTAAAATTAATGCTGTTGAAATGCGTTCCTTGCGAAGCATGTGTGGAGTTACGCTTAGAGATAGAGTAAGAAATTGTGTGATTAGAGATCGATGTAAATTGAAAGAAGATATTGTGACAAGAATAGTAGAGAAGGGTATGCTTCGTTGGTTTGGTCATGTGGAGAGGATGAGTGATAGCAGACGTACGAAAGAGATATATGGAGCTAAAATGAGTGGAAGTGTCAGCAGAGGGCGCCCTCGTAGGACGTATTCTGATCAAATCAGTTGCGTCCTACAAAAAGGGGAGGTGCGGAGTACTCGAAACCGACAGGCATGTATGAAGAGATGTATGGATGTGAATGAGGCAAAAGATGTATGTAAGGATCGTAGTAGATGGCGCGCTCTGGTCTCTGCCTACCCCATTGGGAAAGAGGCGTGACGTTATAGATAGATAGATAGAAAAAAATTAAAATCGAGTAAGGGGGGGCCGTAGGTCCAGACGAAAATTTTCTATGGGAAACGCGACTGCTCAGCCCTCCGAAAAGTACGTGCGTGTGCCGTATTTTTGATTAAAAAGTGTTAACAAAAGTACATTTCATATATTTTTTTATGATTTCACTAGATAAACTAATGGTGAATATGTGGGTATAAATATCAAAATCTAAAACTTTTAAGTTCTTCTAATACGAGCAAAATGTTTATAAAAAACATGAAAATACGTCATCTTTGTGACGATTTTCTATCGTGTGAAGTAATTCCAATCGCGTATTCAATTTATGATTTCACTAGATAAACTATCCAAAAATACTGAGGTATAACTTTGGTTTTGGTAAATTGTATAAATCGAGTCGAAAAAAGAAAAATAAAAGATGCCTCCAAGGCATTTCGTCCTACTTTTGGGCTTTAAGTAATTTGAGCTAAGGTAAGTAAGTTATAGCCTATTGAATCCCACTGCAGGGCAAAGGCCTCCTCTCACGAATAAGGGTGAGAGAAAGTGGGCCATACTCCACCACGCGGGCCCAGTGCGTGTTGGTGGAGGCAAGGTAGTGGTCAACTTGCTGTCAGAGAATTTTTAATTTTTCAATAGGCCCCTGACCTGGCTTATCGAATAGTTACAACGCTATCTGACGGAATTATCCGAGACCAACTGCTTAACGTGCCTTCTGAAGCACGGAAACGCTCGAGATGAAATACCACTAAACGGTCACCCATCCAAAGACTGACCGGACCTGACGTTGCTTAACTTCGGTGATCGTTTCCAATACCGAAGCTCCAACTACGCCAACGAGCGGGTGAGCTAAGGTACCAAGAAATATCAAAGGGTTTCTTAAAATTTTCCTAACTTACAGCTGCAGTCTTCTTATTCCTCCAATATTTTCTAATCAACGTTCGATTGGATTGCTCAGTTCTCACGTAGATTCATACGTTCTGAAAGTTTACAGTCGAGCTCGCGTTATTCAGCTAGTTAGTTTCTATACTATATCAAAAGTTTTTCTGCAAACGTAGCTGAAACTCATTCTATTTCAGGAATAAAGTTTCGTAATTTTATTTTATTTCTAGAAAACTAAGGTTTTTGCTATTCGAAGAGTTAGAATCAGACTGGCAGTGTGTAATGTCCTAAATTGGCAAGTGTCCGAAAGTTGAAAGAGGCGTAGATAGAAAAGGCACTATAGATGAAATTACGTTTTTGTCTTATGCACTTAAAAATAGATGTATAGATATTTACAAAATTAAAATTTACTCTAGTTTAAAAGGTGATCGCTATCTTATTGACGTAACTATATTTTTGTTCCATGTCCCGAAACAATGTAAATTGTATACAATTGTATATCTCCAACACCATATCGCTTTCACGAGATCCAGGACCTCTTTATTCTAAAGCATAGATTCCGCATCAATTTAGAACTTGTGTAACTACACAAGTCTCTTTTGTCTTATGACGTTCCCAATTCCCAAAATGTCTAGTGACTCAAACGTCAATAAATCCATAACATGTTCAACGTTTTTTTCTCTTTTAGTCATAAGACCACACTTACCCTTCGTTATGTTTATAAAAGGCAATATGGTATCTCAATATGTACACGCAGCTAAGTTTTACTCAAGGGAGTACGGTCCTCAAATAAGTTATTTAAGAATCGTTTAGCAATTTCTTTGCAGCCCTTCACTCTTCGGAATTCAAAGCAGAGGTTTTATGGTTGAGGGAGTGCACAATCGGCAATAATGTGGCGAAGTGTATAGTCGAAGGGAACACTACACTTTGTCTTAGGCCTACCAAATATATACGGAATTGCGATCCAGAAATCCGAATCAGAATTGTGATTTTGTATAGGATTTTGTATAGCACCATCCCATTTCCTCCCGTGGGTGTCGTAAAAGGCGACTAAGGGATCTACCGGAGGATGGGCAGCAGCATCCTCTGAGTACACACATTGAATCCAACTGCGACCGCCAACCCGCCTGCCAAGCGTGGCGATTATGGCAAATCCCCCCCATTTTTTGGGGAGGCCTAAGTCCAGCAGTGGACGTTTATCGGCTGATATGATGATGATGATGATGATGATGATGATGATAGGATTTGACACCTCCGCAATTGCGAACGCAATTGTAGAGGGGGAAAATCCATAAGAAATCGTTATCTTGATCCGGAATTCTGTATCGCAATTCCGTATGTGTGTGGCGGACCTTATTTTCATATTGCGTGCCATAATGAAACAGAACGATTTTATGGTATTTCATTTCGCATCTGCATACTTGGGAAGATTTCGAGTAACGAAGTCAAGTTGTGATGAACCAAGACGAAGTGACCTAATTTCTAATTTTTACACTAACACCCGAATGATTGTCATGCGATATAACCCATGCGGACACGAAGGAAGAAATTGTGATATTCAGGGTGTAAACTTAAATTCGTTACATAGTGGGTGCTTCAGACCATCAAACTGAACAACTTTTACTATGGGACCAAATGGACCGATATTGAAATCGAAAAATAAGAATTGGTTGAAAAATGGCAATAGCGACTCGACCTAAATGTATGAAACATAAGTTTTTTTTTATATCAACGTTGGTCCCATTATTAAAGATGTTCAGTTTAATGGTCTGGTAGGTAACGTAAAAGTATGTAACGCATTTAAGTTTACATCCTGTAGTTAGCTCACAAATAAAAGCTCACCCTTAGTCGCCTCATAAGACACATAAGATGATAAATTGAGTGCCCGATGAAAATAATGGAATGTAGTTGTTATGTATGGGATTCCACAAATGAAACTCTCAAGCATCCGAACAAGACTGATTTATTTTAGCCAAACTAATATCAATATCCAATAGAAGAGGGTATGAGAGGATACGCCATTTAGCAACTACCTACTTAACGTTATTATTATATCGAGGTGACCTCACTATAAATCTATAGGTAGGTATGCTGTAGTTATAAACATCACAGTTATCTGTTCTAAAAAGCCGGGAAAAATCGAGAAAAAGAACCTTTGTCCACAAAGATACAAAACAATTAAGTAATTAATTTCGACATTAGAACCCTGCGAAGTAAAAAGGTGTAAGATATTAATGTAAATAATCAAACGGGTCGTGAAGCGGCCCCCGCTCGTTCAGAGAGAGAGAGTGCTTGTGGGAGGTAACGAGCCCTCGCCGCAAGTGTCGGCTGCTCAGACCCGCGCCGCCTCTTTGATCTCACGAGGGCACCGCCATCTGATGACGGGGCGACACCGTTTTATATCGGAGACTGATCTTTAGAAAATTACATGACATCTTATAATTATAAATCTTATGATCTCTTTTAATTTTTTCAAGGGAATCGTCAAAATTATAATAAGAATTGCTGGACATAGGCATAGACGAAAACTACATTTTTTTCGCGATTTCGATGTTGGTCCCATAGAGAAAGTTGTTCAGTTTGACGGTCTGATCATCCCCTTAAAAAAGTGTCAGCATATAAAAAGGACCCTAAACAAGGTGTTACAAAAATACAAATAAACATTTAAGGGGGTGGTTTAGAGCATCAAACTGAACAACATTCACTATGGAACCAAAATCTAAATCGCGAAAAAAACAGTTGATTTTCTATACTCTACAAATCGACTCGAGCTAAAATATGACATATTTTAGTATATTAAGTATACAATGTATGGGATATCTATTTTTTTTTTCGCGATTTCGATGTTGGTCCCATAGTGAAAGTTGTTCAGTTTGATGGTCCAAACAACCTCCTTAAGAGTTTTAAATATTTATTTTTACTTATGTAACAACCTGTATAGAAGAATTAGAAGACGTTTACGGTTACCAACTTTTTAGCGAACATAACGGATATTGATTAAAAGTATAGTAAATAATAATGGATTTAATATATTAGAGGATGTTTTAAAGTAGGAATGATGACGGAAAAATTGCAGGGTAATTGATTATCGTGGTATGGGCATGTGATGCGGAGAGACGAGGTATGAATGATTTTTGGCTGCGTGGTAGGAGAAGAAAGCGGCAGAAAGGACGGATGGATTGTGTGAAAGATGATATAAGAAGGAGTGAGTGCTGAAATGACGGCTAAGAGAGATGAATTGAAGAAGAAGTCCTATGGATAGGGCTGACAATAATTTTTAACCATTCCAAATGACCATCAGGAGACAGGTGTATGACAGCTTGCCATCTCTAAATATCGGGCGTTGTAATTGTGCCTTGGCTGCACCTACGTCGGCTGCAGCCAAGGCACTTTACTCCATCTACAAAAAAACTCTAAATTTGTAGTTATTTATTTTTCTATTCGGTATTTACTGTTTTTTTTTAAATTAATATTATTATCAGTTAACTTACCCAACAGAAAGACCCACAGAGCGACATGGCTTCAGTCCAAGTTCTTCAATAAAGATAAAAAAAAAAAAAAACGACTCCAAACGATAAACAAAAAAATTTTAACAAAAAATTTAAACCGACTTCAAAACTAAAAAGGTAAAAATAATAATATTGCAGTCGTTGACTTTTGCATTCGAATCTATAAGAACATTAATTTGTCTTATCGGACTCGGTGTCAAGCCGGTACGATTCGCAACTGGGCTTGCAGTAATTTTTTGGCTTGGCTTGGCTTGACACCGACTCCAATAAAACAAATTAATGTTCTTATAGATTCGATGCAAAAGTCAACGACTGCAATATTATTATTTTTACCTTTTTAGTTTTGAAGTCGGTTTTAATTTTTTGTTAAAATTTTTTTATTTCAAACTTTTCAGTGTTGAAATCTAGGTGAAATACATTAGTTCGACTAAGCAGTTATAAGTACTTCAATGCAAAGGATACGGTGTACGCTCTACACCTCACTCGATTTTAAAAAATCCAACCCATGTTTAGTACAACATTTCTGTTTTTGGGTTACTGTTATCTGTCTTTATGCCATATTTCGATTCAATAGATGCGAAAATGAGCGAATTATTCAAGCGGGGCATACCGACAGACAGACAGAATGGACGAAAGTATAAGGGTTCTTTGTTTGACTACGGAACCCTTAAAACGACGAACATTTCCGACCGCCATGATCAATTAAATCTATGTGTTTCGGTACCTATATCCATGAAGTTTAAACCATAAAGTTATTATACGTTTAAACACAACAGTATGACCAAGAAGTTTTAAATATATAGGCATATAAAGATTCTTGGTTATGACAGTAAAAAAAAACATAGTTTGACAGTCCCCATCAAAACATTGCTGGAGTGCGATTTTTGAACATCACACGTTCGAATTAGCAGTAGAAAGACGAAATATGCATAATCTCCATAGTAATTTTGACATTTTCTACCGCTGACTTGAACGTGTGATGTTTAAAAATCGCACTCCTGAAGAGAATCGACAAACAAAAACGTCATCTGTGTCACGGGCCTGAAAAAAAGACAGACGTAATATCCTTTTATTATATAAGTGAAGCACCCATGTATTATATAGTGTTTGCGTCGTAGAAAGAGAAGGTAAGTACTAGAAAGAAGCACGTGTCGTGTCATACTCACTCAGTAAGAGATGCACATAGCAAATTCGCTCTAGTTAAAAATTCGCTCTAGTTAAAAAAGAAGATCGCTATTTATTGCTGTCCTTATCGACGTAACCACTTTTTTGTTTGACGACGGCTGTCTGACTCCGGAGGCAGACATCTAGATACATACAAATTGTATAGGATTTTATGACTATCGCTATCTCATACGCGTTTACACTTCACATCTTTCTAGTGTAACATTACGTCCGTATTTTTTTCAAGTCCGTAATCTGTGTACATATTTGTTATTTTGTAGATTTCAACAAGCGCTGAATCAATTTCGTGGGACCACCTCGGAATTATGACCTACCAAACAAAATAAGAATCATCAAAATCAATTCCCAACTGGCGGTGCAATCGCGTAACAAACATACAAAAAAAAAACATACGGGTCGAATTGAGAACCTCCTCCTTTTGTTGAAGTCGGTTAAAAACTGAAACCCAACACTTTATTATTGCCATAGACTCTGTAACGAGTATGAAAGGTTATAGCACATAAATAAAGCTGGAAGTATGCAGTAATTTCCGCTCACATTTTGGTTGTGCATAAACCATGCTCCATTTTAAACTTTGTTACCGCCTGAATGCTTGTATACCTAACAAATAATTTGTGTTGTTGATTACGTTACTGCGAGTGTGTATAAAGCTTGTTGGGAGACTACGTTAATGTTTGCAATGAAGATCAAAATGTGTGGTCTAAATATAAATGGAAAATTGTTTTAGAATTGAGAGCGTCGCGTCGGTCCCTTAGGGTAGGCCTTTGCCCTGCAGTGGGACGTATACAGGGTGCGAGGAAAAGTAAAATTAACCTCTAAACCACATACTCTACCCATCAAACTGAACAACTTTTACTAAAGGAGCAAACCTGTCAGCGAAAAAAAAAGGCAGCTGGTCTATACAAAACTGCAACGCCTACTCGACTCAAATGTATGAGACAACGGATTTTTTTGTTATTCTGACAGGTTTGCTCCCATAGTTGTTCAGTTTGATGGATAGAGTTGGTATGTGGTTTAAAGATTAATTATACTTTTCCTAACACCCTGTATAGGCTGATTCTGACGATGACATGTTGTGAAAGAAGTGGTGATGGGTGGCAGGCATTTTGCGCGCAAGAACTCCACAATTGAGGTAGTTGCGGCGTCCAGATTTGTTCTAACTGAGAACTTCTCAGCTGTAACCCCGATTCATACATACATAAATGGACAAATTCACGACCATTACCCTTTTTGGGGTGGTCTGAATCTGTGCTACAACTACCAACTATCTTCTAAAAGGTGCAGTTGTAGCACAGAGGATTGTACAGAGTAACAGCTACTATGGAGCGGCAATTTTATTAGCCTATTCTTGTAGGGCTGCCTTAAAGGAAACAAATTTAATTGGAGTAAGTATGAAGCGTAGGTAAATGTTTTATGACTCAATTGTAAATTGTTTTTGATTATTTTGCTAGTTATTATTTGTTATTAATTCATTTTAAGCATGAAAATATTAAAACAATTTACTTATCTTTTGTAGTTCTTAGACATATTTAGTTGCAGTTAAAACTATGTATTTCATTAAAATAAAAATAAAAAATAATGAAAACATTGTTAAAATGATGCCAAGTTTTATTTCAATGTAGTATTTCTTTATAAATGTTTACATTATTCTTCCAATAGTTCATGCACACAGTGCAAAATAATTTACCATTTTTTTATTCGACTTCTACTACCTATAAACTAATAAAATAAAAATATCGAGCGTACTACACGGAGCGGTGACGGGCGCGCGGGTATTATCAACGATGTGTCACCCCTCACAGTCACACCTTCGTTTCGCCCGAAGTCACCCTCGGTCTCGTTGGTGAACCTCGTAGGTGAATTCGCGCACACAAACGCGCTGCGCATGTAGTGATGCGCCGCTTTTGCGAGCTTGTACGAAGCTGTCACTCTGTACAATATAATCCTCTGTGGTTGTAGTAAGTTTCGTTCATTGAAGATGGAATGACATAATCGTTGACGTATGACAACCAGGTTGAGGGGTAATGGTTACTACGTCGGACCGTCGAATCAGAGGTCCTGGGTTCGAATCCCGGTTCAGTCTCGATTATTATGTTTGTGTCGTCGTTATATAATTTCCATAATAAAAAGCCTTAGTAGTTACTTTATTTGGTTTTGATAACTCTTCGCACACAAAAACATTTCATTAAACCCCTATGTCCTTTTCTCACGAGTAGGACAGCAGCATTACCCTCGTGTGAACAGCCGCGCCTACCAGGAGACGTAGCCACGACATTCGTCAAACGACATTCGTTACATTCTTATTTCGTCAAATTCTTATTTCGTCAAATACTACATTCGTCAAGTCCTTGTTTCGTCAAATTCGTTTTTCGCCACTTACGCTTGAGTTAAGCTTATGGGCATTCGAGGACAGTTTAATTAAATTAAATTAAATTAAAAAGTATTTATTTGTCTTTTATTACTGTCTGCATTTAATTGTGTCTTATTATTGTTTAAAATTAAATTAAAAAGTATTTATTTGTCTCTTATCACTGTTACACAGGTAATTACCTACATAATAAATATAGCACGGTTTTAAAAATAGCAATAGCAAAAAGGTAAAGGACTCAGTTTAACAGTCGGGGTTACCGTCTACCACTGCTATTATGTCCCTCCCTTAAAAATAAATACATAAATAATTTATTCTTAATAACTATTAACAAACATTCAGTATCGACACTTCCAACTTTTATAACATATTTAACCTGTTCACTTCCTATTCACCGCCGTGTAACCGCCAGGGCAGTGCAGTGCAGCAAGATATAATTTTTGGTCATCCTGATTGGTTTTTTTAATTACAAATGGATCCCTTCGAATTGAGAATGCATTACAGCTTAACATAAAACTGATAAGGGTTTAAAAAGAAAATTCGGTTTTAAATAAATAAGTTAAATCATTGAACATAAAACAAACTCGTGTAGGACTCTCAGATTTAGAGGAAAACTAAATAGGAATACCGAATTTTACTGTGAAAGTTATCAAAATGAAACTCAAATTATATTAGCTCATGGACTGAGCTGTCCCGTCCCGAAGTGTGAACGCCAAATGTATCCCCAACTGCCCTGCCCCACTACTGTACCCCTAGAAGTTAAATCGTTCTAGACTGTACCCACAAGAAAGAATGAAGTAGTAAATTCTAAACTGGATCCACTGGGCCGACGTAACGCTATTACGAATCATAAAAGTCGTAATATTTACTTGTTTTATACAAAATTAGGTACGACATAGACATAAAAAAGAATGTCACCTAAATGGCAATCTCGGTTTAGTCTCGGCCGAGCAGCGAGCAGGTAACTGAAACGCTGCCGTAGTCCAAACCTCTAATAATGCCATTTCCCTGAAATAAAGCCGCTATTATATTAGGGGACTCATTTGGACTTTCTCATTTTGCATAATATTATGTTGTAGAGACGTGCTGGTGTTGGGTTTAGGTGATTCGAATAAATGAGTATTTTTAGTTGATTTGGATCAAAAAAGACGTGAATGTATTCTATTCTATTTTTTAAAAAATGGCTGCCATCTTGGGTATTTGATGATTTTGCCAATGTCTAGTTTATGTAGCAAAAGTGCTTGACGTTGTACGGTAATTTATGTATTTGGTGACTTCAAGGATTGTTTTTCGAAAAGAACACTATCTTAAGCCACCACTGGAGCCCCGTTGTAGACCTGGGAGGGGGCAACCAACGATCGACGGGCGACGCGACCGCCCAATAGCAGATCCACAACGTGACTCCGTGAATGTATTACTGAAAATTTATTAAAATGCTTTAGTTAGGATTATTGAAATCAATTTATAATTTTTCTTTGTTTAAATTTCCTCTACCCTAAGGTTGTCTGGAAGAAATCGCTTTTTAGCGATAAGACCGCCTTATTTGTACCATTACAATTTTTTTGTTTGTTTGTTTCTTTTTCAATGCTGTACTTATCTGTGTTTTGGTATTAAGTATAAATGAAATAAAGTATATTTCATTCATTCATTCATTCATCAGAGTTTACTTAGGTATCAATCTACAGGGTGAAATTGATATCATTAGCAACCTTTTAAACTAAGAGTCTACCCATCAAACTGAACAACTTTTACTATGGGAGCAAACCAATCGGAGCGAAAAATATCTACTGTCTCATACATTTCAGTTGTGTAGGCAGCGGCAGCGGGTGCAGTTTAATATGGGACAGCAGATTTTTTTTTTCTCCGATTGGTTTGCTTCCATAGTAAACGTTTTTCAGTTTAAAATGATGCTAATGATATAAATTTCACCCTGTATATTTAGCTTTAAGGTTTTTTTTTAGAATTAAACATTGTTACAACACTTGCAACGGTCGTTACTTTCAGCAAAATAAACACAAGCAATTTATTAACTTCACGTATATCTTACTAATTATGTAGATACATTTTAACTTACGTTTAAAACATGTGAATTTATTTTCAACATAAAGTTATAAGCTATACCGTTAACAGTACAAACTATACTGTTAAAATTAATTAAAACTAATAATTTATATCAAAATTGCACACACACTTAAAGCAATAAGTAACTATGAATATTATTATTTTAAATTCGCATTATTTTATTACGTTGTAATTTGTAAGTATACCTGAATCTTGTTGTCCTAAATAATGATATTTTATTTTCATAACTTATTAATACAAGGTGTTACAAAAATACAAATAAACATTTAAGGTTTAGAGTTTAAACCATCAAACTGAACAACTTTCACTAAGAGACCAATATCGAAATCGCGAAAATTAAATCTGATATTCCATACTAAACTACAAATCTACTCGAGCTAAATGTATAGGATAGCTGTTTTTTTTGCGATTTGATGGTGGTTCAAGTTAAAGTTGTTAATTGTTAGTTGTTGTTTCAGAGTGAAAACAACCCCCTTAAAAGTTTTAAATGTTTATTTTTACTTTTGTAAAACCCTGTGTTATTAAGATAAATAATAAGCAAATCGGCTTTCTAAATAAACACGTGTTCAGGTGCAATGAAAGAACCAAATCACTTGACTGATTCTGAGTCACGTAGCTCGACAGTTCCCATCACTAGAACCGTTGACGAGTTGACGAGCTATAATATTTGGTCACGCCACGTCGGATTTTCCACTTCTGCAATGTGATTGTGATTGGGTCGTGCGATTATTCTTGGAAATGATATTATTTTTTGAAAATGCTACCTTAATGGTTCATATTTTAGATTGAAATTTAGTAAAAGTTGGAATTCAGAAGGTAAAGCAGATGTCCCATACATTTAGGTCTGAGTTGGTTTGCAGTTTTGCATAATACAGCTTATTTTCTTGTCGTGATTCCGATGTTGGTCTGAGAACCCTGTGTATTCTCTATAGAAAGTTGTTTAGTTTGATGGTCAAAACATCCCCTGAAAAAAACAGTGGGCTGAAATGACCTCAGGATAAAAATCCCCAATAAAAAGAATTAAAAAAAAACCGTCAGCATATTAAGAAAGGTTTTATTTGTTGCTGTCGGAAAGACATGTTCGTTTATTCTCAGTAGTTCCATGGTGGAAGTTAATAGTGGGACTTTGAATCCCCCCCGTCATAAAATATTAAATGATAAAAAGATTCCATAACTTTTAAGACAAAAAAAAACATACAAAATCTTAAGAAAACTTCAACTGGGATACTTCAAGTTAACTTGTTAATTAAGTTAAGTAAGCAGGGAAGAAAAACAAAAATAAAAGAGATAGCCTTTGCTACGCCGTAGTACGTGCTCGGCGGTGTAGCCCGTAGCGTTGTGCTACGCGTGTAGCACTAAACGGTTTACTTTTTCTGTTAGAGGTTTAGTGGAGATTTTCTTTTCCTAAACTACTGACGAAAAAACATTGCTCTCCTTCTGACGCAGTTGGGTAATTTTGGGCGAACAAAGGAAGATGGATGAATGGAAGGTGTGGTGCCGGTATCAAATCTTCTTCTTATCGTGTGGGCAAGCCATAGTATCAGAGTTTATTTAAACCGCCTTATGGCCTCTGACGTGGTTTTTATATAACGACTACTACCAGAGATAGTAGCCGGAACAAACGGCTTAACGTGCCACCCGAAGCTCGGAATCATCTTTCTTTTCTTCTTTTCAGACAATCAGATGGATTCAGCCCGCAATGTCAATGTGTAATGTGTGTATTGTTGTTGTTTACTTTGTGTGTATTTTGGTGTGCAAATAAAGAATATTTATCTTATCTTATCTTAATGTCCTAACCAACTGGGGAAAATCGCACAAAGTGTCGTATCACTAGGTATCCCCGTGGGTGTCACGTTGCAGGGTTTGCCTCGAACACTTGTCTCTCGCGTGGTGTTCGCGCGGTTCGCGTTTCAGCCTGCCACGAGGCTCCAAAATCCTTCTCAGTTGTTCTTACTCAAAAACAATCCTCGAGATTGGATAGATACTCCCTCAAATTACTTGACACTGGCGAAATCTAACAAGGAAACGTTGATATCCACTCGATATTGCCGTAACATCGCAATGGTATCGCCGCGATATTTCTGATATCAATCAGCGTATCGACGAGTGACGCGACTACCCAATAGCAGATCCACAACGCGACTCCTTGCAACTCTATGTGAAATGACAAAACACTCGTTTTCCATCTATAATTAAAAAGTACTTAAATAATATGACGTAAGTACTTTTACTCATCATACTTTTTGTAGTTTATCCGTTTATCCTGTTATTAGAAACAGTATTCACGCTTAAAAATTACTGAAAATGTAAGTTCTTCGTTATTTATAGAAATACTTATTTGATAAATACAAACCACAAATATATTGGATAGTACGGAACCCTCGGCCTCGGTGTGCACTTGACCGGTTTTTTTAATGAGAATCATAGATTATCAAGATAGACAGTCAAAGCTACGAAAGCGTCGAAAAAAATAGGAACCAGTACTGGTTCCAAAACCCTATACATATACACGCACACATACATAATTAGTATGGCGCCTCACGCACACCAACCTAAGAAAGTTAGCCCCTTTTGTTTTATACGGAACAAGTGTGAGGCTCATTCTAGACATATACTTTTTCTAAGATGAGAATATAAAATGAAATATGTTTGATGTAGGCGAATACCCTATTTAAATGAAAATCCGCACAATTAGGCATTTTCCCCAAAACTGTTATAAAAAGTGTAATTCTTTCAGTTACTTACTTAGGTCATAATTTCTAAAGACTTCATCAACATTTCGCACACCTATAAATTTTACCTACTTTATATCTCTGAAAAGATAGTAAGCAACTCAAAGTTTAAACAAAAACCCTTCGTATCACAAATAAATAAAGTCACTTTTAACTGTTATTTACTGCTCTGCAAATTAATTATCTTACTCAACTTAGCATAGTAACGCCATCTGTCGACAAAACTATATCATCCACTAACAGTTATTACGTAAAGTTTGTGATTAATAGAAACTGGAAATGCTGTTGCATAGTTCCACTTTACTCAGTCGGGTAAACAATACTGAAGTGCAGAAAGTTTCGATACTGGATACTTTGTTGTTTTGGATAGGGTTGCAACAAACGCGCATAAATTGCAAATATATTATTGTTGACTAGCCCAGTCATTTTACGGTTTGAGCCGGTACTAATTAAAAATATATTTTTTTCGGTGTTCCATTTAAGAGCTAATTTGGGCCTAGAAAAATACCCAAATTAAAAAAAAACTCCGCAACAGCACCAAATTTATTATAAATGAAATATAAAATATAAAAAAACCTGACAAGTAATTTTTTTACTGTTTTTTAAGGCTTTACCATTATACACCCTTCAAACACGTAATAAATACTTGTGTCTACTTAGAAAGCTTTGAAAAATGCATTTGTGTTTTCTAATGAATTATCATTTTTATACGATGGCTATTTTATTGCTCAAAAATCATTTATATTGTTGAATCTAATTAAAATGAGTGCATAGGTATAAAAATTATAAGTTTATAGCCTTCTGGGAGGTACAATTTTGATTTCTATGTTGCGCATTGAAATTTTTTTAAATATGTTTTCAGGAAGTATTTTTGTCACTAAATAGTACCGGTAACAGTTTAAGCATATAAGCATATGCTCACGACTATATTCCCCGACGGGGAGTCAGAGATATTCTGAAACCTCAGAACATCCACGTTTCACCAGTAGTACCGAAAACTCTGTCCAGTGTGACACCCCTGTCACCCCCGTGCGCCCGTCGCCACTTATAATGGACAGTGGGTACAATACATGCCTCGAAATTGAAGCATGCAGGTTTCCTCATGATCATGGGCGTACCCAGCTTTTGGTCTTGGGGGGGGCAAGTCTGGGCGAGCTCCAGTTTTTGACGACCTAAAATCTGGAACGAGCAAAGCAAACTCGAGAATTTACTTCACCATAAAAACATATAGGAACCAAAACCTAGAGCGAGCGAAGCGAGCTCGAAATTTCACTGAATTCTGGAGCTCGAGATTTTACTGCAATGCATCTAGGTCTTAGTGGTACAATCGTAGCCAGGAGCGAGCGAAGCGAGCTCGACAATTCACCAAATTCTGGAGCGAGCAAAGTGAGCTCGAGATTTTACTGCAATGTGTCTAGCCAGAAGGGAGCTCGAGATTTTAAGGCAATAGAGTGAGATCAGTGTAATAAGTTTTAAATACTGGAGCGAGCGTAGCGAGCTCGAAATTTTACTGCAATATAGTGAGATCAGTGAAATAAGTTTTAAATCCTGGAGCGAGCGAAGCGAGCTCGAGTTTTTTACGACCTAAAAGCTCGAACAAGCAAAGCAAACTCGAGAATTTACTTCACCATAAAAACATATAGGATCCAAAACCTAGAGCGAGCGAAGCGAGTTCGAAATTTCGCTGAATTCTAGAGCGAGTGAAGCTAAGTGAGCTCGAGATTTTACTGCAATGCATCTAGGTTTTTGTGATACAATCGTAGCCAGGAGCGAGCGAAGCGAGCTCGACAATTCAACGAATTCTGGAGTGTCTAGCCAAAAGCGAGCGAAGCGAGCTCGAGATTACTGCAATATAGTGAGATCAGTATTATAAGTTTTAAATCCTGGAGCTTTTTACGACCTAAAAGCAAGCTCAAGATTTAACTACACTATGAAAAGATATACGATCCAAAACCTAGAGCGAGCGAAGCGAGTTTTCACCCAATTCTGGAGCGAGCAAAGTGAGCGAAGAGATCTCAAAATTTCTCATCACAGACTACCATGTCTATAGCAAGCAATGCTGCTATAGTAGAATAGAAAAAAGAGCGAGCAAAATGAGTTCGAAATTTATGAATAATACAACGTAACTGGACCAGAATTTGGCCGACATAACAGTGCCATAATGAACAGAAATCAGAGCGAGCGAAGCGAGCTCGAAATTTTTCAGTGACATGACGTCGCTTTGACCAGAATTCTCACGTACGGAAGGCAGGTTAGGCCGATTCCAGGGGGGGGCAGCTGCCCCCCCCTGGGTACGCCCATGCTCATGATGTTTTCCTTCATCGAAAAGCCAGACAGTTTAAAAGTACCTACCATTTATAATGATTACCTCCTCCTAACAAAACTCCGTAAAATGACTCGGCTAGACTGGGCTACTTACTGCAAGTGCAAGGTTAATTATGTAACACTGCGACGATTGCAGGAGACCAATAGTGAGAAATAAATCTCCACTGAACCGTGATTGGACAGCGTGCAAACCACAACTTTAAACACATCTGCGGGGCTAGTACGCCAACCACATTTAACACATCCATCTGTCAAATTTAGTCTTCTGTCTCGTTCTGTCGCGTGCAAATAGAAAGAGAGGAGTCGCGTTGTGGATCTGCTATAGGGCAGTCACGTTTGTTGGTTGCCCCCTCCCAGCTCGACAACGGGGCTCCAGTGGTGGCTCAAGATAGTGTTCTTTTAAAGGAACAACCCTTGAAGTCACCAAAATATCTACAATACCGTACAACGTCAAGCACTTTTGCTATAAAAACTCGACATTGGCAAAATCATCATTAACCAAAGATGGCAGCCATTTTTTTTTAAATAGAATAGAAATAGAAAGAGAGCGGAAGCGTGATAGCGCTATATCACGCTATCGCGGGTTGGCGTACTAGCCCCGCAGGTCGCGGTCATCATCTGACAGCCATTAGAGCCGTTTTGAAAGATCGCTCAGACGTTATAGTAAAAAAGTCAAGTTTAGCGCGATACGGAATTTAACACAGGTAACTGGATCTGGCAATGTGATTAGAACTGAAATTTAATAAGGATTTGAAATTAGTTGTTTCAAATTATCGCTTCGATGTTTCTAATTAGAGTTGAATGAGTTGCTAGCTCTCTTCCGCACTATCATCGCTTCGATAATTACTTATGACGATAATACTGAAGTGCATAAAGTTTTGTTACTATGGATGTTGTTTTAGATGTAACAAACGCGCATAAATTACAAACAGAGCTCATAGATCAACGTAGAAAGTTTCACATTCAGCATATTTAATGAATTGACAACAGAGAGTCGCGTTGTGGGTCTGTTTTTTGGTGGTCGCGTATATTGTAATGGTTGCATGCTTCCCGGCATTCAACGTAGCTGCAATAGTATGGTGGCTCAAAACTGTGTTTTTTTTTAAACTAGTTTGATGTCACCAAATAATTATAACCGTACAACGCGTCTTTGCTATTTAAACCAGACATTGGCAAAATCATCAACACTAAGGTGGAGCCCAAGTTTAGAATAAAGTCGACAACACAGAGAATAGTATCAATTGTAGTGTTGTGATGTTGTTTTAGATGTAACAAACGCGCATAGATTACTAACAGTGCTCCATAAACCAACGTAGAAAGTTTCAATTTTAGCATATGCAATGCATTAAGCATTGACAACAGAGCAGAAAGTCGTGTTGTGGGTCTGTTTTTGGGTGGTCGCGTATTGGTTGCTGCGGCTTCAGCGTAGCTCGAATAATATTGTGGCTCAAATATTTATAACCGTACAACGTAAAGCACTAGGCATTGGCAAAATCATCAACACTAAGGAATGAAGTCTTTAGAATGAAGTCGACAACACAGAAAAGACAACAAAAAATCTTCACAAGAAGATAGGCTGCCATGACAGATATCGGTCAAGATCATCATCACCATCGTCACAGCACAGTAGAAAAATGAAGGAGCCAATTTTTTAAAAAAAATCATCCTTTTTGTTTTTTTTTATTAATGGCTGTTTGCTTGTGCCTAGCAATTTCAAGCGAGTTTTCTTTGGAATATTGTAATCTCGAGAATTGTTTTATGAACAAAAACACATTTGAGGTATAGAAGCATAGCATATGCTCACGACTATATTCCCCGAGGGGGTAGTCAGAGATATTCTGAAACCTCAGAACATCCACGTTTCACCAGTAGTACCGAAACTCTGTCCAGTGTGACGGGGGGTGAGCCCGTCGCCACTTATAATGGACAGTGGGTACAATACACGCCTCGAAATTGAAGCATGCAGGTTTCCTCACGATGTTTTCCTTCACCGAAAAGCCAGTGGTGTAACAAATCGTACATAAATTCCGAAAAACTCATTGGTACTAGTCGGCTTGGACGGGGATCGAACCATCGCCTTCTGCACAGCAGGCAAGGTTACTCGCCACTGGACCACCACGGCTCTTTGGTATAGAAAATTGTATATAATAGCTCTTGAGGTATAGAAAATTGTAGATAATGTGGCCAGCTACGAGTAAGTCGCACAAGAATACGTCCCTACACAAATCCACTTTAGCTATGCGACTCCCGTTTTAATCTTTGTAAATAAAATAATACACGTGACAGCCCTAGTGTTGAACTGTCAAAAAACGTTATAAGTTCAAACTGGAGAAAATGCTGTGTTGTTCCAAAGAGTAGCAATAGTGGTTATCAAACTGAAATAAATTGTAGTCGAAATATACTTGAAAGGCTAACGGGACGTGTACGGAGTCAGGCATAATAACTTTCAATACTATCAATTTACTTAGCCACGTCTGTCCTCAATATGGTAAGTACCTATATGTACAATTACACACTTAAGGTAAGTGCATAATACGGCGCATCGGCGTGGAGCGGGCCACATCGCAGCGGAAAATGCGTAATTCACACACTAGCTAGAGTGTACCGAGTCGCAACTCATTGACAGATTTTTAGTTTAAACTGCAGACGTAAAGTTCCGCTTAGTATGGCATGAGCACGACACAAAGTGACGCGGTGACGGGCCCCGAGGGCGGGGCGCGGCGGTGGCCGGAGCGGAGCGGGCCATCTAGCGTTTACCGACTTGAGAACATAACGTTTTTAATTTTTTCTCCCCTCCGGACGGAAAGCGTCAATTGTCGTCCCGCTGCGCTAAACGAAGTTGTCGTTTTCCACCTCCGTCGAGGAGAAAATAGTATAGGTACTAACCTCGGACAGTAGGTAAATAAGAAAGCCTCAGATCACATGTTTGTTGAACTCGGCATGAGATCTGAGACCTTTCTTACTTTCCTGTCCTCGGTGTGTAATCTACTATATCTATGTAAAAGCTAGCTACCAACTAGCAATTTTCTCAAACACTAACCAACTACTTAACCTTTATCCCGAGCTATTAAAATCAATTAACTACCGAGATAATCCGATACATACATTAGGTAGATTACGTAACAAGAACGTTAGTTAAACTAATCCGCGCCCGTGGAGGAATTAGCTAGTCTTAACAGTTGTCTAGTGGAGTTTAAAGGCGGGCCCGTTAATTAACTCGTCGGCACGCTTTGTAACTAACGCCTTACATCTTGTAACGTTGCAAACATCTTTTAAGAACAGCCGAGTGGAAATGAAGGCACTGTGTACAGAACTAGATTTTCATGTATTTATTCAGCCTTAAATTAACATGTTCCAACGATATTTACTTCGCTATAGTTTATGACGAAGTATGGTCATTATTTAATGGGGTTCCAATGCAATTTTGGAATGACCCTTGTTAAGAGAAGTTTATTCCGAGAGCGCAAAAGCGCGGTGCATACAAACGTACTATGGTGATATTTTCAATATAAACCAATTAAAGTCAATGAAATATTTCAGAAACAATCTAGAAACGAATATGTATGCTTGTATGAAGTCAGATTTTCGTTAAAATATACAGTTTTAATTCTAGGATAAATTTAAGATTTGTATGGAAATCTTTGAGGCACTGTAGATTTAAAACTATACATTTTAACGAAAATCGGACTCCATACAAGCATAGAAATTTGTTTCTAGATTGTTTCTACAAAATTCCATTGAACTAATTGGTTAGTATTGAAAATATCACCATAGTACGTTTGTATGGAGCGCGCCAACGGTTTGTAGGCGTTGTAGCGATGTTTTTGACCGTTCCTTCACGTGTGGCTCTGGTAAGCAAAACACAGTGGGGGAATACTAAATACTAAATAATTTACCTCAAAGGCCAGCATATAATTTGTGCTTTTTACCGACTGCGCGACGCAAAGAAAGATATTGAAGCGACTTTAACAGCCGGGACGTCGCCTTCGGGACCCATACAAAATTCTAGACCGGTTCAAATTTTCCCAATAATTAATAATCCAATATTACTTAAAAGAATTATTCTAGGCTACTGGACTTGTTTTTTCTTTTCAGTTTTTATAAAGTCGGGGTTTTTTACTTTTTATTTTTACTTGTATTAGCGTCCCATAGCGAAAGTTGTTCAGTTTGATGGTCTGAAGCACCCGGTAAAGTATGAAACGCCTTTAAGAGGATACAATTCGGAGCGCGCTCCATACAAACGTACTATGGTGATATTTTCAATACTAACCAATTAAACCCAATGAAATTTTTCAAAATCAATCTAGAAACATATTTCTATGCTTGTAGGTATAGAGAGTCAGATAATATTTTCGTTTAAATGTATAGTTTTAAAGTTACAGTGCCTCAAAGATTTCCATACAAATCTTAAATTAATTCTAGCATTGAAACTGTATTTTTTAACGAAAATCTGACTCCATACAAGCATAGAGATTTGTATCTAGATTGTTTCGGCAAAATTGCATTGATTTTAATTGGTTAGTATTGAAAATATCACCATAGTACGTTTGTATGGAGCGCGCTCTGAATATATCCCCTTAAGTTTGAACCCTGAATGGGAGCAATGTTATTTCCTCGTAACTTAACTGTTCGACACACTATTGTTTAATCATTAACCGGTGGAAGGAAAGGGACCATTACAGAGCTCATTATTCTCGAAGGAACCACGGCTGGAACATAAACGCATTGAGACCATAGGGTGCTGTTTCACGGACGACTCGTTGTAGAAATATTATACGAGTACAGGAGTGCGATTTTTGAATCTCATTCGGTGAGCTCAGCTGTTGGAAATGTCAAAATTACTATGGAGATACGCATCTTTCTACTGCGGATTTGACTCTCAAAAATCTCTCTCCTGTAGTATGATTTTTGAAAGTCAAATCAGCAAAAGAAAGATGCATATATCTAAGTATAGTAATTTTGACATTTTCAACTGCTATGAGCTCACCGAATGAGATTCAAAAATCGCACTCCAGGGTCCAACTTAGATAAATGCTGACACTTTTTTAAGGGGATGATCAGACCATCAAACTGAACAATTTTCTCTATGGGACCAACATCGAAATCGCGAAAAAAAAATTACCTGTCCCATACATTTGGCTCGAGTATCAGTTTTGTATGGAACAGTAGTTTTTTTTTACGAAGTTAGTGGGGGGCAGGGAGTGTTCATTCTGTATGTATTACCTAATGCAGTATATATCTGTTATCTATTCTTTGACAAAATCTAGAGAAATAAATTTCTCAGCCGATTTCGGGCTACAGCACAATCAGTGCTGTTTTGGCAAGTAGCCGTAGTAGCATTTAGACAAGTAGTCAGGAGCCCGATTGGGCTAAATTAAAACATCGAAGTTCTATTCTTATCCAGTTTCAGTTCTAATCGGATCGGGTTCAATCACAATGCAATCCAATTACTATTCAACTATGGTTCGTACGTAGTCCAATAACGGTTCAATCACCGAATATTTACCGCGATTGCAGCCTAGATCAGGAAAGTAGGTAGGAATATTTTATGATGATTTCTCTCATCCAGCTCCTGAATCAAATGGAACAGAAACCGCTTCTATCAGTGGTGGGTTCGAAAATGGTGATTCTATCCGATAAGCAGACGGCGGCTATCAGAGACGTTGACTATGGATGGATAAGGCTTTTTCTCCCCTCCGGACGGAAAGCGTCAATTTTCGTCCCGCTGCGCTATACTAAGTTGCCGCTTTCCACCTCCGTCGAGAAGAAAAATAGTATACTAACCTCGGGCAGTAAATAAGAAAGCCTCTGAGACCTTTCTTTCTTTCCTGCCCTCGTTATGTAATCTACTGTACGTGCCTTTTATCTCGTTCGTTCGCGCGTAAAAAGAAATTGCCATGCAGCCAGTGCTGATAAAGACAATTCTTTTTTTTTTGTTATAATTAAAGGTAAATAAAAATAAATATCAGCTTTTTAATGATACCGATCTTGATTTGTGCTATTCGAAACCGCACAAAATACTGTAAAATTCTTATACTACTACGTACGGCCATTGTCCTCCTATGCGTAAGGCTCAAGGATCTGAAGTAGGTAGGTGTGAAGGGACCCTACTTCACACAAACGCTACGTGGTTAATGAGGCAGCGGAGAGTTCTCACGAAAAACCACTCACCTACAAATGAATGCTCTAATTGGTCACGTCAACGATACGTTTATGATTTGTTAGAATAAATGATTTGTATTTAGGTACACAAGCTTTGTTTCAGAAATTTCCACGGGTATTTAATTATTTATGTAGCACATTGGATGTAGCACCTAACAGAGAGACGTGGAAGAGTTTAGGGGATACAAAAGGGGGGTGGGACAAAACAGGTTAATAAAAAAAAATTTTGTGTAGGTATCATCGCCTGAACAAATGAGTACTTATAGAAAACTAACAACGAGATCTTGGAATTATTAAATTAATAAGCGAAAGCATCGTCATCCGTACAGTTACGCGATATTTTGTACAATTATCTGTCTACACAAATAATCAATTCTGTAAAATTCTGGCATCGGTACAATTTAGCCATTCGTACAATTTCCCTGTTCCCATAAATTCGTACAATGTTCGATTGGTACAATCAGCCTTCATACTCATATTGTGCACTCTGCCACTAAGGAAAAGAAAGCGAATTGTCCTTCTGTCCCTGCCTAGTTCAAACAACATAACAAAGAACAAACCCCAAACCACAGCAGAGCTGCTATCTTCTCGAAAAAAAATGAAAACACCGTGAATTTGTAATATTAATAGCTGTCTACTGTTATTTATTTCCCAAGTTACACCTTGTTAACTTGATAAAAGGCCACTGGGGAAATAATGCCTTCCAGCCGAGAATTTGTGACTTGACCGAACGTACAACCGTCTACTCTTCATGTTATTTTAATTCTGCAAAGAGAGTGGGGAATTAAACAGTTGGTAAGTTATGGCTAGTAGGATCCCACTGCTGGGCAAAGACCTCTCACGAATAATGGTGAGAGGGAATGGGCCGGGTTTTCCGAGAAGTCCAGCATAACTCCACCAAGCGAGCCTATAGTGCGTATTGGTGGAGGCAAGTTAGTATTCCACTCTGACCTTTTAGGGGTGATTGGGGATCTACCTCCTAGCGGTCCACCCCGGGCAACGGCATCACAAGGTACCAAGTTTGTGGTGGCGGCTGAACGATCCACCACAGCGGTGTGGATCCCTCCACCCTCCTACCGGAGTCAGGCACCAAGCAGCTTTTGCTACGTTCCGTCAGTGTGCAGGAGTGCCGGTGCACTTCTGGGTAAACTCGCTACATCTTCGACCCCATCTTTGTCCTGAGGACTAGATAGAGGTCAAGAGCAAACCCATCAATAATTTTAAAACAACCTGGCTTAAAAAGACCCCGTATAACCGAGGCAATAAGCAGTACCTACAACTGCGTATGCACTGCTCAAAATTATATACTAATTGGTTCATCCAACCATTTAGAACTCACTTGTCACATCCTGTTTGGTCAAGGTGTAAGGAGATCAGATATTTTGAAAAGACACATGATCACCAGCCGTATGGAGGAAAATAGAGGTAGAGGACGTATGCCTACGAGATGGACGAAGAAATTACCGAGACAATACTACAGGCCAGCATACATCGGGTCCATGATCGACCGGCCTGGAGAGCTGTGGTGACACAGGTCTACGCTGGCCACGTCCCTCAGCCATGAGCTTCGGCCGTTCAGAGAATGCGTTCCTGACACCTATCAGTTAGTCACGACTAGTGATGGAATTCATTGATTATTGCTATAATAATGTTGTTTTAATGCTCTCAATTGTTAAAACGGTAAACAACCAGCAAAAATATTTTTATCGTAACTGCAACGCCATTACAAAGTACCTACGTTGTCAGTTCAATCGCGACGTGTCAGGAACGCATTCTCTGAACGGCCGAACTATAAGAAGAAGTATTGTCCTGCCCATACCCCGCCACTTTTTGGCGATTTCTTTTTCGTACAGTAGTCGATAAAAGCAACGTAGGTGTGATTAAATAGGTATACCTTAAAAACCATACTTACATCTTTAGTTGAAATTCTAGTCTAAAAATTGTAAGTCAAAAAGTTATCATTACCAATATCCTCTTCAGTACAGACACATCAAAAAAAAATTACGGTAATGATTTTTCATGCAACATTACATTACATCCCGATAAAAAGCAAAATTCCCAAAAGTAGCCAATAAGAACCTCTCTCATTGTCATAATTTTACAACAGTAAGCAATAAAGTGAATCGTTTGCCAACTCTCTATATGATACGGGCCGCGATGCAACCGGTCGGGTCCCACGCGGGCCGTCGTAAAATAAACAAAAACTTCCCTGCCAAACTTCCACTGCACTTGTTTATGAGTGCGGGCCTCGCGTTGGGACCGAAAACGTAATAAATGATGAACCTTTCGAAAACGGAGCTAAAAAAGTTACCGAATCAGTATGAATTAATAAAAATTGTTGTGGTCTGTTTGTATTGTTTAGGATGCTACTGTGTGCTAAAAATCGAATAATATACTTGATTAAGTTGTTATTCTTTATTCACAAAAAATTATTTAAAAATTGTGTAGGTATTTTTTATATTAAGTAAAATTACTTACTAGATTATGTCCGCGACTATGTCCACACTGGCTCTTGTCATCGCAGATAGGTAAAATGTGCCAGTAAAGTAGGTGATGCAAGTACCTACCTAAGTACATCTACGGGTAAGTAAAGTTGTGTACCTTTCAAATCAATATCTTGATAACCATTGCTATTAAAGCTACTTGAAAATTAATGTTCTTGTACTCTAATTTATATTTAGCAGACAATGCGAACAAAATCTGTGCACAACGCTACGAACAAATATTTGTTCGTAGGCACAACGATCAGCAATAGCGTCGCGGTGCAGCAAGCGCCTGGCACAGGGTAAACTAATGTTGTACCATTTGGCCTATACAAGTGTTACAAACAATTCAATCTTGTATCGCCTCTAGTAGTAACCTCAAATAGGGTTGAAGTACACATGGCCGCACGCGATCGCATTTTTCCGTCGCTCCATCCTTTTCTGTCACTCAGGAACGTCATTTGCTAGAGCATATAAGATAGACGGAACGCGATCGCGCACACCGCAGGCGATCGCGTTCTGTCTATCTTATATAATTAATAAATATATATAATATAAATATAATAATAATATAAATATATAAACTAAATTTATTTAGTTTAGGTTTTACAAAATTTTGAATGTAACTGCGGCTGCCTAAAATTCATTGTCTGTTACCTGGCACCGCATATAATATGTCCAAAGATTATATAATATTCTTGAATATGTCAGATAAATAAAATTGTCAAATTAAAGATTGAAAAATTTGTCTCGGGCGGGATTGAACCCGCACTCTTCCAATCCGGGGAAGTGCTATATCCAATTTCGCTATCGAGTCCACTAACCAGAGAACGAAATTTTCAATCTGTTGCGTCTTATAAGGGGACGTGCGTACCTATTTGATTCGTAATAGCACAACATGGCTGTAACATGTTTATAAACACTAATATTTAAATAAAATTGTGCCTACACTTCGCAGGCGGTTATCCGGCACCGCATCATAATCGTGATTCACAAAGGGATAACAAACATTTAATAAGGATTGACGAGCACAAAGGAGTGTGTTTTCAACATTTCCTCCAACTAGAAAGGGTCTAGAAAATATTTAATATTCGATCCGAAATAGGGGAACCAGTCAGAATATAAATTATTCACTGGAAATAGGATTAATGTTGCTTTTCAGCGATATTGACATCTGCCAGACCGACCGGTTAGATTTAGAGGGGACTATATCTAAGTACTACGAGTATTTCGGAAGTGTAATAATTCTTTTAGTTTATTACTCGCGTATGACTGATTCAGTCCCTTTAAATGTTTTAGTAGTCACTTGGGATTTTGACGCTGCTTTATGCAGGACTAGTTTATTCCCGCGACTTTGTTTTGTCCGTGTGTAATAGATAAAGGAGTAATTAATATGCCCTCTTATCTAGCGCGCTCCACACAAACGTAGTTTAGTTTTATTTTGAATATTAAAGTCATTGCAATTTTTAACACGCTATTTAGAAACTATTGGTAATCCCTGTGACTGTGGTTTGGCAGATTCTATCAAAAGTTACAGAGGCTCAAAGATAACATATCCATTTTGGTACCTACACACGGCGACACATTAAGCTAAGCAAAACCAAAATAAGCTGGCCGCGCGTAGGTAGGTAGAGTAGGTAGGATATGTATAACGTCGCGCGGCCAGCTTATGCTTGTTTTGCGTAGCTTGATATGTCGCCGTGTGTACCTATTTATTTATTTAATTGATAAGGAAAGTGAAAATATTTTCAATTTTTTTTTATATGCAACCACGGTCCTGAAAGAAATACGGACCGAGTATTGCACTAAAAAGATGTGAAGCATGCAAGGTAATACAATCTCGTTTGTTCTACAAGGGACCTATACTCACACAGATGCACTGGCTCTAGGCGCAGGTCCGACAACCCGTCACCTTATGTACCGCGTGACAGCACGCACACAAAAGAAATGGGTGTTTGCCGGTCAATGATGTTGGTGTAGGGTAGCAGAAAGGAGTTCTTGATAATTTCACATATTTAATTATCTTAATCGGAGTTTGTTGGACTTAGCGCGTTGGTGGTGTGGGACTGGCGAACGCTCCAGTCGCTCTTACGTACCACGTACTTAACATAAACAATAAACAATGGTATTCCTACAATATTCCCCCCTTTAACAAAAAAGAATTTCCCAAATTTTTAAACAAATCAAAAAAAAAATCTAAAAACACACAGAATTACTAACCAAATTATTCAAATTACAGTCGGCTTAAACATTCAAGTTGCAAAGAGTAAATATTAAACAATCATCTCAAAGTTACGAAGAATAAACAATCATATAATTGCCAGCGCGGCTTTAAAGAAATTGAATCGGATACAATTGTTTTGGTAACAGTGTATAATAGGTATTATTTGTGGAATAAAAGAATATTACTTAGTAATAATTTAAATTTGACATATTTATAGAGGGGGAGGATTTACTTTAATTTTTTTGGCTGAATATTCAAGAATTTTATTTATAAGATTATTATTTGTTTTAATATATATAAATGACATTCCGTATGGTTCTTCTTTTAAGTCTGTGTATGCAACAAGCTAGTTGACTTGAGTAATTTTCTTAATTGTACCAAAAAGAGATGGAGCTTTGAGTCACATTTAGCAAAATCAAATCCCCTATTTGTCTTCAAAATCCTCATCATCACTAACCTCTGCCTCCACCTTCGTTGCTACTGCTTCATTGTAGTATTTTTTTGTATATTTTGTTACCTACATCTTTCAAGTCCTACCGTAATAAATAACCATTGTCCATAATATAAAACTGGCTACACTAAAAGGGTTACATTCGAGAAGTTTCTGTTTCATTATTTGTGTTGTAATTGTAGAGTTATTCATAAAAAGACCAAAAATGACATACTTAAGTAGAAAACATTCTTTTGCATTCCCTTACCACAACTTAGGAGTTGCAATTTAGAGAAATTCTGAAATATTATTTTTGTTACAGAACTAAGTTACCTAATACAAAGTTTCAATCTAGCACTTCGAAGCCTACGAATAAATAGGTATACCTATACCTAGATAGGTGTAAATAGTAGGTAGTTGTAGTAATGTTACTGACCACCCCGAAAGGGATTACGGTCGTGAGTTTATGTATGCATAATTGGACGCAGTTCTGTAAAAAAGATCCAACCCACTGTGGAGTCTATATAGTGGGTTGGATCTTTTTTACAGAACTGCGTCCAATTTAGATTGCTGACTCGGGGACTGCTACCAGGAGTGCGATTTTTGAATCTCATTCGGTGAGCTCAGCTGTTGAAAATGTCAAAATTACTCTGGAGATACGCATCTTTCTACTGTTGATTTGACTTTCAAAAATCGCATTCCTGAAGTATGATTTTGAGAGTCAAATCAGCAGTAGAAAGATGCATATCTCCAGAGTAATTTTGACATTTGCTACGACATACGTCGAACGCAGCACGTTCGACGTATGACATTCAAAAATCGCACTCCAGAAGCCGTAGTATGCTGCACGTGATACGACTGTATCACGTCTTTTATCTCGTTCGGTCGCACGCAAATAGAAAGAGAGCGAAGGTGTGATAGCGCTGTATCACTGCGGCATGCTAGCTATGCAGGTTCCAATAGCTAAAACGGGTTCGTATCGGAATGACCTATAAGAAAAATGTCCTACGCATCACAACGTCCTAAAAGCAAAACGACCTATTAGCAAAACATCGGTTCCCAATCTCACCTTATTACAAGAAAAGATTTTTTATTTATCTGTATCTTGAGGAACATTGAGGTAGGCAGAGACAGTGAACATATAATATCATTGGGCAGAGACCATCGAACTTAGGGGAAATCAAAAGGGTTATTTTTTATCCTTTTGAAGCAGGTACGATTTGTAACACCACTGGCTTTTCGGTGAAGGAAAACATCGTGAGGAAACCTGCATGCTTCAGTTTCGAGGCATGTATTGTACCGACTGTCCATTATAAGTGGCGACAGGCTCACCCCCCGTCACACTGGACAGAGTTTCAGTAGGACTAATGGTGAAACGTGGATGTTCTGAGGTTTCTGAATATCTCTCCCCTTCGGGGAATATAGTCGTGAGCATATCCTTATGATTATGATAAATTAAATAAATGATAAATTTTAGCTTTTGTACCTACTCCTCACAAATTATCAGAAAAAAATAACCCTTCTCGTTCAAATATCACCAAAACGTTTAAGTATAGGTAGTACTTAAATAAATAAACAAGGCCCATTACTAGAAATATGGGGATGGGGCATAAAGACTAGTTCATTGTGGATAATGATCACTGTTAGCGTAGTAATTTGACGGCGTTTCGTGTCTTTTGATATTGAAACGTAGCTATTTAGGAAATAAATAATATATTAACGACATGAGCATTTGGACGAAGTGATTTAAGCTAATATCTAGGTAGGTTACTGAAAATGCACGCCTGAAAACATTATTGATAGTTGGTACCTAATCGCGCACACCTGGCGAAGCGCAGCGCAGAGAATTTTTCAAACCATTATCTAGCTTTGCTAAACATAACATCGAAAATCAATTAACGCAACTACTTGTCTCCGACAGCATCGAAGCGACTTGAGGCGAAAGTTAAGTTAATTATTTTCGATATACTTAGGGTACCTACCTTAACCTACGGTCCTTCTTAATATACTGACACTTTTTTAAGGGGATAATCAGACCGTCAAACTGAACAACTTTCGCAAAGGCACCAACCAACATCGAAATCGCGAAAAAAAATCTGCTGTCACATACATTTGGCTCGAGTAGGTTTGCAGTTTTGCATGGAACTGCTGGATGGCCTAGGGAGCGGCAGATTTTTTATCGAGTTTGATGGTCTGATCATCCCCTTTAAAAAGTGTCAGCATGAAGGACCCTATACAAGGTGTTACAAAACTACAAATAAACATTTAAGGGGGTGGTGTAGACCATCAAACTGAACAACTTTCACTATGGGACCAATAAAGAAATCGCGAAAAAAAAAATGTACTTACCTATGTTCTATACTCTACAAATCGACTAGAGCTAAAATATGTATGGGATTGAAAAAAAAAAAATTCCCGATTTCGATCTTGGATCTCTTTGTTGGAAAGTTGTTCAGTTCGACGGTCTAAACAACCCCCTTATGAGTTTCAAAAATGTATTGTTACTTATGAAACACCCTGTATAGGTATTTCAATGCTACGTGCAAGTCGATAATGGTTTGGCAGGCGCTGTTTCGGCACAGCCTGGCCCTGGACATTTGGCTGTCACTTTATACAAATGGGAAAACTGACAAGAAGAGGTAAGCATGTTCTACATGTCATGTCGTCGTCCGTGAGGATTCGAACTCGGACCTCAAGATTGAGTTTCCATGCCTCTCCGAAACGCGCCACCGACGCACGCCCGAACCATAATTATACAAAGGTACTCGATACAAACAGACGAATGTTTTGACAAGGTTTTGACGCCATAAATAAGTTGGCGATATAAACTCGCGCTGGATTCATAGGTACCTGAAAACTGACCCAATTTCTAGTTTTAATGAATCACACAAACGCAAGATAGAACTGATAAAATGGCGGTAAAAACTTTTGAATAGGGAACACCAATTCAGCTCTAGTTTTTTAATGGCAGGCGTAAAAATGCAATAAAAAGTTTAGTTTAGCTTTAAATGATGTTTGTTTCGCAAACGTAACTATTAAACATCACAATCAGATTGCAAGTAAGATGGGTTGGGTAGGTAAACATACTTAGGTTACCTAGACACCAACCTATCACTAAAAAAATCTCAAGATAAGTATGGAAGCAACGAATTCATAGATGAATATTGTGCCTCTAATGAAAAAGGGCACGTGTTGGTCCGGTGTCGAGTAACCTTGTCTGCCGTGCAGGAGGCGATGGTTCGGATTCCGTCCAGGAGTGCGATTTTTGAATCTCATTCGGTGAGCTCAGCATTAGAAAATCTCAAAATTACTGTGGAGCCTACGCATCTTTCTACTGCTGATTTGACTTACAAAAATCGCACTCCTGAAGTATGATTTTTGAGAGTCAAATCAGCAGTAGAAAGATGCGTATCTCCATAGTAATTTTGACATTTTCAACTGCTGAGCTCACCGAATGAGATTCAAAAATCGCACTCCAGGCCGTCTTCTAACCAATGAGTTTTTCGGAATTTATGCACGATTTGTAACACCACTGGCTTTTCAGTGAGGGAAAACATCGTGAGGAAACCTGCATGATTAAAGTTTCGAGGCACGTATCCTCCCCGTCACACTGGACGAGTTTCGTTACTACTAGTGAATCGTGGATGTTCTGAGGTTTCAGAATATCTCTGACTACCCCCTCGGGGAATATAGTCGTGAGCATATGCTTATGCTTATGCTCAGAACATCCACGTCCACATCCATAGCTCTGGTCTAAAAATTCGTATTCATTATTACAAGTAATTGCCCCTTGCGGGAATCGAACACGCGAAACGAAACACAGTATAGGCAGGTTTAGCTACTATTAGACTGGGCTATATCGGCTATCGGGTCGTCAAAGTGCGTCGCGTATGGACCTAATATGACCGAGGTATTATTACCTACCCATGGATTTCGTACCTATGCCACCTTCCTGTACCTACAAAACCATTACCTACCAACTTTTATACTTAAGTTATATGTCAAGCTTGGTCAAGAGATTGGCAGTCGAAGCTACGATCGCGTTCGATAAAAATATCAGTGAACTCTTGACTTCTAGAGTCACGGAGTGATAAACCGAATTGTCGGTTTACACGCACACAGATATAAATCGTATGGCGCTCACGCACCCCAATCTAAGAAAGATGGTCACTTTAGTTTTATACGGTAGAAGCGGGGGCTCTCTATCTAGACATTTATACTTTATCTAAGCCTACCAAATTTCGCCAGAATTGAACGTGATTTGCAGTTTCCCGACTCAAGATAGTTAAAAGCAGGTCAGCGAAGCGTATCATTACCTTAGTCACTTCGATATCTATTGGTACTTCGGTAGCCCGTCGGATCAAACTCCACCGACTTCAATCTATATCAGAACATTTCCACTTGTCATGCTTCACTCATCTAGGGTTTCCGCACTTTTCAACTAAAAACTCATTTAGTTACCGTCTATGCAAACACTGACGATTATATCTCGTAAAGATGGGTGAGTATGTGGTTTAAAGGTTAATGATACTTTTCTACGTCCGTGTGGTGTCGGCTAAGAGTAGCACCATCCCATTTCCTTCCGTGGGTGTCGTAAAAGGCGACTAAGGGATCTACCAGAGGATGGGCAGCAGCATCCTCTGAGTACACACATTCAATCCAACTACGATCGCCAACCCGCCTGCCAAGCGTGGCGATTATGGCAAATCCCCCCATTTTTGGGGAGGCCTATGTCCAACAGTGGACCGCTCATTCGCGTTAAGGCAGATTCGCGTTATGGCAGATTCGCGTTACGGCAGATTCGCGTTATGGCAGATTCGCGTTAGGGCAGAAGTTGGACAGTCGTGAACAATAGTCATAGGGAAGTAATAGTCAATAGTCGTCAACAATAAAATTCACAATCGATCAGGTACATCAGGTGTTTACTTTACCAAAATGACTAAGTAGTCAGTTTGGGGAAGTCCCCAAATGACTCTTTTTCATAATGACACCGTTTTTCACGAAACGTCTACATTTGCAAAAAATCAACGTGACAGGAGCTTTCAAAAGTGACAGCACCTGTCAAAAGTGACAGAAGCCAAAATTAAATTAAATTAAATTAAAATAAAAAGAATTAAATCACGTTACGCTACATTAAATTAAAACAATTTAAAAAGTGACAGTAGCTGTCAAAAGTGACAGGAGCTGTCAAAAGTGACAGGAGCTGTCAAAAGTAACAGGAGATGGTGACAGTAGCTGTCAAAAGTGACAGAAGATGATGACAGGATCTGTCAAAAGTGACAGGAGCTGTCAAAAGTGACACGCGTGGCAATAAAAAAAAAATACAAATAAATTTAATTATAAATAAAAATTAAAATATGCAAATTAAATTAATTAAAATAATTAATATAATTTAAATTGATTAAATTATTAAATTAATTAAATAATTTAAAAAAATTAAAAAAAAACTAGCCTTAAATATATCACTGTTGCGGCCAGCTCTTTTGACAGATCCTGTCCCTTTTGACAGATCCTGTCACTTTTGACAGATCCTGTCACTTGACAGACCTACTGTAATTTTTAGTAATTTTTGTAATTTGTTTGTTTAATAGATAAACATCCTACTCTGATTTGCAACCAACTTTTCTTCATGCTTTTACTTCTGCCCTAACGCGAATCTGCCATAACGCGAATCTGCCGTAACGCGAATCTGCCATAACGCGAATCTGCCATAACGCGAATGAGCGTTTTATCGGCTGATATGATGATGATGATGATACTTTTCTTTACACCCTGTATACAAGGTGTAATAAGGGTAACGGAACGCGATCGCACGCGGCGTGCTGTCGCGCGCGATTGCGTTCCGTCTATCTTATATGCTCTAGCAAATAACGTTCCTGAGTGACAGAAAAGGATGGAGCGGCGGAAAAGTGCGATCGCGTGCGGCCATGTGTAGTTCAACCCTTAATATTTACTCTCTTTCTATTTGCGACGATAAAATGAGAGATATAGCCTTATCGCGTGAATCATTCTACTGCCGCAGAAGCTTACGAATGCAGTACTGCGTACTGTCCGCCCGGGGATATTTAAATATAATTTTCATTTCACCGCATTTAATGAAATTAATATTTTTTTGTGAATTCCTTAAATAAATATAATTTAACGCTAGAGAGAACATCATTTAATCATAAAATCAAATAGATCCAGAGTCAAAACGTTTACTCCGTTGCTCTAACAACCAATCAGATCATGTCAGAGTTCACTCTCTATGGACCAGCACGTAAATTGCTAGACACGCCAACACCGCGAACTGCAACAAACAACATTAAATTTTATTAAATACGAGCTTTAACCCGCGAATGAACGGAAGAGGATGACATATAGGGTCCTTCTTAATATGCTGACACTTGTTTAAGGGGATGATCAGACCATCAAACTTAACAATTTTCTCTATGGGACCAACATCAAAATCATTTAAAAAATCTGCTGTCCATTTAGGTCAAGTAGGTTTGCAGTTTAGTATGGAACAGCAGAATATTTTTCTCGATTTCGACACGAACCTGAAAAAAAGACGGACGTAATCTCGTCTAATCACGAGTGAAGCACCCATTTCTTTTGTGTGCGTGCTGTCACGCGGTACATAATGGTGATGGGTGTCGGACCTGCGCCTAGAGCTAGTGCATCTGTGTGAGTGTAGGTCCCTTGTAGAACAAACGAAAATGTAGGACCTTGCATGCTTCACATCTTTTTAGTTTCACATTACGTCCGTCTTTTTTTCAGGTCCGTGGATTTCGATGTTGGTCCCATAGAAAAATTGGTTCAGCTTGATGGTCTGATCATTACCTTAAAAAATTTCAGCATATTATTAAGAACGACCCTGTATCCAAGGTGAAAGTGTAGACATTTGCATGTTGCTTTACTTTAATTTATCTTATCTTATCTTATCTTATCTTGTTGTGGGGGCTGGCAGGCCAGCAACACTTCGACCCAGTGGGATCTTTTGTGTTAGCCCCAATACTTTTCGCTTTCCTCTACTACTACTTTAATTTAAATCCCCAGGGGGTACATCCCCTGGGAACCAAAAATTTTAATTCTCTAAAATAAACGATTGACAAATTAAACTACATCAAATTTGCACCTGAATAATGACTGCGCACAGCGTTCTAATTTATTTTATTCTTACGAATTTACCAGTGTTAAATTAAATTTTTAAACATAAGAGTTAGGTAGTTGTTCAGTATCAGGAGAACAATCACCCTTTAACAATTAATTCCCCAATTACTACTAGACCCTGTGGTAATTGAGTAGCCTGTGGTAATCTTTAGAAATGTTGTGAAAACATCAATAAGGAAAAAAAAGCACAAAAAATGGAAAAAAAATTAGATTTTCACATGGTAATGTCAAACTGTCATCTGTCTAGTTTTGACTAGACACCGACCAGGGCCTACTTTGGTAGGCCCTTTAAAAACTGCAACTTTTTGCAGCGATACAAACGCGCGTTTGCCAATCGCGTGACTTCATCGCTACCTGGGTGTTTGTATCGATTCAAACTTGACTAGCGATACACACTCACATTAATATCTATGCAGATACGCATGTGCATTGCGACATGATTTCCTTTTTTGCCATCAGATTCTGGTATACCACTATAGTTGATTTCTATAGTAACATAATGACAGTACTGCGTTAACTTACCTTAAATTTAGGATATTCGTTCATATAAATTGTGACCATCCCGACGTAAGGTAAGAAGCCCCGTGCACGCCCCACCACATCCTTCTTCGTGAGCCAAAGTTGTCCCTGTGCGTAAAGGCCCCGGTCATCGACACTGTTGTTGTCTCCTTTAGTCAAGAATTTCACTGTACCGTTGTTCCTGAAATAGATTGGTGAAAAAATGTATGAGATTTGAATAATAATGTTTTCTCCCCTCCTGACGGAAAGCGTCAATTGTCGTCCCGCTGAAAGAAGTTGCCGCTTTCCACTTCCGTCGAGGAGAAAAATAGTATACTAACCTCGGGCAGTAAATAAGAAAGCCTTAGATCACATGTTTGTTGACCGAGGCAAAGTCGAGCCCAGTTGTATACATAATAGAACAGAATAATATAATAGAATAATCAGTTTTTATCGTTGAAACTGTAGCCATGATGGTTTAGTAGCGAGTAACCTTGCCTGCCGTGAAGGAGGAGATTAAAATTTGAGTGTGAAGTCTTAGATCAAAATAAAATTAATGGATAGGCCTAAAGCGCGGTAAGTTGAAGCAAACCACTGGTGCATTTGGTCCATACAAACTAGCGCCATTATCTGTCAAATCTAGGGCACTTGCATACAAATTTGAAGCTAACTTTTCATTTGTTTTGCCTCATTTTTCTGGTTTGAAATGTTTGCGTAAGGCCTATCCATTGATTTTATTTGGATCTAAGTGTGAAGTCTGTTTTTGTAATAAATTCATGGCTGGTGCTCAGGTGCCCTCAAAGGCAATGTTTTAAAGGGTATTGAAAGAAAAGTGCTTGATTTCGACTGTGCACTGTGAATCAATGCTGTTATTGAAAATCTTTTAGATATGATAGACAAGACAACAACCAAGACACATACACAACAACCAAAACACATACACAACAACCAACAAATACTTACATTAACCAAAAAAGTGATGTAATCCTTAATAGGTATGCAGCGCAATGAAATGATTGCTGATTCTAAATTAGGAAAATACCTATGCTATGCATGCATATTTTTAACCTCTCTAAATTTCATGCGTCGTCAACAATGTAAAAGCAAGACCGCACGCACAAGTATTCTTGTTTTAAATTATACTGCACAACGCGTAAAACGAAAACAAGATAAAAAATTATATATATAGGGTCCTTCTTAATATGCTGACACTTTTTTAAGGGGATGATCAGACCATCAAACTGAACAAGTTTCTCTATGGGACCAACATCATAATCGCGGAAAAAAAATCAATGTCCCATCATACATTTGGCTCAAGTTGGTTTGTTCAACCCAAACAAGCTCGCCAACTCGCTGCTGACAGCCAGCAGCACTAAAAGACTAAAGAGGAGTCATGTGCTCTCGAACTAAAAGAGGGTAGGGCGCTGGCCCTGTCACTCTTAAAAGCATTCTCAAATCAACTCATCTGATTATAGTCTTTCGACTGATGGCAGATCAAAACACAGAAAAAAAAAATAAAAAAAAAATTGGTTTGCAGTTTAGTATGGAACATCATGTAGGTATGTAGCATAGAGAAATAACACGCTCCCCTTGGTAGAGATGGTGTAACAAAGTGTGCACAGTAACCACCAACTGGGCACTAGTTTGTACTGCGACCATAGAGAAATTACACGCTCCCCTAAGCTTTTTGTCTCCCCTCACCCGTCCCTCACCCCCTTTGTCGGCGACATAATTTTCTATAGAAACAAGCCGATATGCCATCTCCTCTTACTCCATGGTATGTAGTATGGATCATCCCCTTAAAAAAGTGTCAGCATATTAAGAAGGATATATATTACAAAAATTAGAACTTACTTTTCATGGAGTTTCAATACTCTGTGGACGATTGGAATGTCTCTGCCCTCGACTTTGAAGACTACGATCTCCCCGACACGCACCGGCTCCTCGGGGTAATTCGTCAGAAACAGCAAATCTCCCCGATGGAAAGCGGGCTCCATACTCCCCGAAAGTACCACGACTATGGGACTTTCGCTACCAGTAACCACCATCAGACCTTTCCATATCATCAGAGCGGACGACACTATCATACCAAAACTCAGAACTTGGTAGATAAACTGAAAATTAATTCAGAATTCATTAAAAACAACCGGCGCCTTTGCGAACGTCATCTCGCGTGTTAGAGCAAATTTATTACCTGCCGCTTGTTCATGCGCTTCACATCGTCGAATAGACTGTCCAACATTTTTGGTTTTTGTTAATTTACTTGTTTAGAAAAGGTAACTTCGGGATTTTTGGTTATCCTTTCCCTTGTTGTCGACAAATCGGTCGTCGACCACGTCACGTCAGACACACAGACTTAATAGAGAGTACTACGTACTCAGACGAACATGTCCCATTCATTCGTTTTGTCGTTAAAGACGAATGAATGTTTTGATGTATGACATTGAACGAATGAATGGAGCTGAAAACGACGGTCGCTTTGTTTTTTTTTTTTTGGTAAGGGAATAAAAGACATTCTACCGGTTTTGTAGGCCCCGGCGGGGCGGGCCCATTCAATATTAATGATTTTTTTTTAATTTTGGTTCGAAGAAGAAAAACACAATTTATTTGTTAAATTATATATTTTTCAATTTATTTTAAACTTATTCAAGTATATTACAAGCTTTTTCTAGCGTTAATAATAAAATTTGTTTCATATAAGATAACAAATTAATGATCCATGTGTTAGTAACAGTGTTTGACTTAAGAGCTATGTTAGTAGGTACACACGGCGACACATCAAGCTATGTAAAACCAATATAAACTGGCCGCGCGACGTTATACATTACTCTACCTACGCGCATCCAGCTTATTTTGGTTTTGCGTAGCCTGATGTGTCGCCTTGGGTACACACTAAAATAATATCATCACTTAAACGCAGTGTGCGATGATGGGGCAGTCAAACCTTCCAGCTATCATCTCCAGAATGCTGTTGTGGCTTGGACAACAGCATTCTGAATATGTTGTATTGGACACGCAGGGCATTCAGAGTATGCAATAGACCCACAGGCTGCAAGCGTAGAATGACTGACAGTATGCTTTGAACTTTGAGTGTCACTTTTACTGACCTTGTACAGCCATTGCACCTGCGGACCAGCCAACCCTGACTGCCAACACCCTACGCTCCCCTTCTACGTTGAAGTCGTCCATTATGGTCTTCAGAGACAATGTGGTCTAGGTATTTAAATTGCTGGACTCTCTGAGGATTGGCGGGTATTGTTTAGTCCGTAATGACACTAGAGCAAACTAATTTTAATCACATAATATTGCCTCTGCCTGCCATGTCCGTTTCTTTTTTTTCGATAAATTAATCACTATAAGAACTATGAGGCTTCGAAAATGACGGAAAATTGCTCAATTTTACCGCTTTGGTTCAGACATCAAGCAAGCAAATTTGACGAATATAATAGGAGGCTTCGAAAATGACGGAAAATTGCTCAATTCTACAGCTTTGGTTCAGACATCCAGCAAGCAAATTTGACAAATATATTAAGAGGCTGCGAAAATTAAGGAAAATTGCTCAATTTTACCCCTTTTGTTCAGAAATCCAGCAAGCAAATTTGAAGTAATAAAATTTAAAAAACCTACAGACAGTCTTTCTTAGATTATTCTTAAAATAATTATTTAAAATCGGTTTAATTTTGGAGGAGGAAACAGGGGGATACGAAACTGTCCACGCTGCAGTTGTCACTTTCGCACTGGTAGCTCGGTTGCTGGGGAACAGCGCGACATCAATAGATCTGTTACATTTATGTTGATCTTAAAATTTCTTGTAGACCGTGTATCATCTTAGAGGTACACACAGCGCGACACATCAAGCTAAACAAAACCACCATAAGCTGGGCCCGCAACAATATACGTTATTTAGCGCGAGCTTATTTTGGTTTTGTATAGCTTGATGTGTCGCCGTGTGTACACCATTAAGTTTAATTGGAGGCACATCTCTGCACTTAACTACTGCTCTGAACACCATAATTACGCTCTTCTTGACGTTATAATTATATGACTGCTAGCAAAACCCTCAAATATCAATGGCAAATGTCTGATACTATTCACTGGCGGGACCAGAAACACCATGTCGACTGCGTAGATTATGTTGTTGACGCGGGTGTCCCTAAGGGTGCGTCCACATCTGGCGAATACACAGCGCAGTAGAAACGCACGAGCATAAAAATGCACCCAAGAAGATCGCGAACGGCTCGCGGCGCGCGTTCGCCAGATATGGACGCACACTTAAGTTGCATAATAGTCATAACGTTACTTCAAAAAACAATTAAAATGTGTAATATGAAAATGTACAGGGTGTAATGAAAAGTATCATTAACCTTTAGGGCTCGTCCGCACAGCACTTAGTTTATTTTTTCAATTCAATCCAAATAACAACTTTCGTACTTAGTTTCTTGACATAAGAGTCTTATCAGAAGTCATCCTATGTTATCACATTCACATCATTCAGCGAATAAAAATCGCTGTGCGGACGAGCCCTTAAATCACATACTCTACCAATCAAACTGAACAACTTTCACTCTAGGAGCAAACCTTTCAGAAAAAAAAAAACTGCTGTTCCATACTTTTGAGTCGAGTAGGCATTGCAGTTTAGTATGGAACAGCTTAGATTTTTTTTTCTCTTACAGGTTTGCTCCCCTAGTAAAAGTTGTTTATTTTGATGGGTAGAATATGTGGTTTTAGGGTTTTTGATACTTTTCTTTACACCATGTTACTGAATACAACGTGTTAATGAATTAACGCTAAACTAGAAAGTCGTTTAGAATCGAGAGTAGAATCGAATTATCATGGTTTCAACATAGGTAATTTTTTTTAAAATATTAAGTAGGTAAATAATTTGTTTGTAAAATTTAAAATTTGCTGATCTCGATCTGAACCCACCGCACGGGCACGTTCACTCTACTTACTACCAAAACACGATTACTAAAATGTATCCATGAATATGAGTGCTTTCTTGCATTGCTGAAATAATATGATAACAAATCATTTTTGCCTCAAAACTTAAAATGCAAATAACTTTAAATTTTAACTATCAAAATAATGAAATTATTGTTTCAATCTAATTATTTTGTTATAAATCAGTTGGGGTGTATGAGGTTTTGCGGTTATTCATTAACACGTTGTACATTATTGACATAATAATGAAAATCCATAATTTGAAAACTTTACATAAACATAACTTTGAATAATTCGTTTTTAGACCTCTGAAGTGTGATTTTTGAAATGTTAAAATGTATATGGAGATTATGCATCTTACTACTGCTGATTTGAACGTGTGACTTTCAAAAATCACACCTCAGGGTCCTATTTAATAAACGCGATAAGTGACAATTGACATTGACCGTAAAATTCAGAGGAGGTACATTGCTGAGAATGTTAGGACACATGAAGCACTTCATGTTCAGCATAATTAGTAATCAGCAATGTACTTACTCCGAATTATAGAAATATTTCAGTACACTTTTGTTGTGAAAGCCACAGCTTTGGAAGTCGACTGAATACTTAACTTTTTTACTTTTTATTGAATATAATTTTCATTTATTAAAACAGTTAAAAATTAAATGATAATTATATCCTAATAAAACTAAAATATTCTAAAACGGCTTTAATCAAAATATTGTCATGTAAGTACTTATAAATATATTTTTTTGCATGCGTAGGTAACTATTATTAGGTAGGTAATTATTATTATAGGTACTAGGTATTCGTTCGACTCCTTTACAATCGTAGGTAGGTATACTCAATAACCGCATGGCTTACCCTGATGGATGGGATAATTGGTTTTCTTCAGCATATTATAATATTCTCTATGACTTTCCCATTGATGAATAACAGATTCTTGATCAGTAGCAAAATCTTGTTTGCAATTTTCACAGCACTTTTAAATAATTTTCTCGTAACCCATCGAGCAGTGTAAGCACGTGATTGTACATGTGATGAGACGTTCACATAATGCCTGACTTGAACGTTTTTCCCATTCAAACACGTATCCAGACTTTGTAGGTTCGGGGGGGGGGGGGATTTTCATTGAAAAACGATGAAAAATGTATAGCTGTAATCATTGCATTGTTCCATACATTCAGATTTCGGGAGGGGGGGGGGGGGGGGGGGGTTAAATCCGCCTATCCCCGGCCTGGATACGTGCTTCTCCATCAGCATCTGGGCCACTGTATCCGTGAAACTGATGAGGAGCAAATGACTTCTCTTACGCATTCTCAGTGGTCACAAGAATTTCGCTGTGACAGTTTAAGACACTGGTTTATAACAAAGATTTACAAGTATTGACCAATGTGAGGCAGATCGTACAAGTCTTTCCTTTAGTATTTTTGTGAATTGTACTTGCACCATTGACGCTGTCGAATAGGTCGTCGAAGAAGTTTACCGTTTCAGCAGTATTCTTCAAAGTCGGGCTCACTTTTTCCATCAGCATAGTAACTGTAAACACATTTTAAGCATTAAAATACACTGAAAATAAAAAAGTTTTACAATAATTTTCTTCATTTGTGTTTTACATCTCATAGTAAATTGAAGCGTATTTTTCAACTCAATACTAAAACACTAACTTTATTTATTTAGCACCTACTATTAGTATACATACATAAACTCACGACCATAATCCCTTTCAGGGTGGTCAGAAGCTCTGTTACAACTACCGACTAAACTGTTTAAGCATTATTATTATCCTAGAACGATTTAACCACTCGTTCTAGTTATTATCTTATCATCATAATTTGCAAAATCTATTTTTAGTTGTGAAGGAAAACACAAGCATCAAATTAAAGATTGAAAAAAACACAAGCAATTTTTGTAGACAGTTCTGTTAATAGAAAAGACCTGGTTGATGAAGATAAGTAGGTATTTTAGTAATATATATTATTGCTAGTCTAATAAGACTTATCTACTTTTTAGTAGCCTAATTCATCCCACTGCTGGGCAAAGGCCTCCCCTTTAATCATCCAACCATCTCTGTCCTGGGCATGCTCTGGCCACGCGTCATCGAAAGCATGTAGATCGTACCGCCACCTCTTCCTAGGACGACCTGGACGCCGATGACTGTTTTCTGGGATCCAGAGCGTGACATTCATGCCAACCTTTCCTGATGCATTAGTTAGACAGACATGGCCGGCTCAATCCCAATTTAATCTGGCGGTTTTTTCCCCCTACATCGGCTATTCGTGTTTTAGAGCGCAGTATAGTGTTTTTGACACAATGGCTTTTGGCTGTTGCCTGCGACTCCGTCTGTGTGGACCTTAAAAAAGGATCCTGTGTTAATCCTGAACACATTCTTTCTGGGTGCCATATTTCATCCAAATCCATCCAGTCGTTTATGCGTACATCCAAACTTTGTCAAATATTAAATTGAGATACAGATTTTGTGCCTGCTGTAAGAGACGATTGGGGCATTGGGTTTCTTTTAACACCCAGTATACTAAGCTCCATTGCCCTCTGGCAGACCTTGAGTCTAGACTTTTGAGACTGAATCGATGCAAGAAGGACGTAACCTTAGTGAACCAGGCTTGGGCACCTTAGGTTAGGATAGGCAGGATACACATGTCGATGAGTCTTCGTTTGAGGGATAGCGGGAGTTTACCCTTCATTAACGCGTTCATGGACCAGTAGCTCTTCCAGGTGTTGTCGACACGGCGTGTGACTTCTTTGTCTTGCCTGTTTTCGAAGGAAACTATCTGGCCCAAGTAAATGTACTCATTAACATAGTGTAACCTGCCTATTTACTTCGACTCTACGTTTGGTGCTGTTGGTCATTATTTGCGTCTTTGATCTGTTCATTGTGAGTCCAATCTCAAGGCTTGCCGTGCTCAGGTCTTGAAGCATTTGTTTCTAGACTAAATACAGGATGAAATTTATATCACTAGCATCCTTTTAAACTAAGAGTCTACCCTTCGATCAAAATAAAATGAATGGATAGGCCTAAAGCGCGGTAAGTTGAAGCAAACTACTGGTGCACTTGGTACATACAAACTAGCGCCATTATCTGTCAAATCTAGGGCACTTTCATACAAGTGACAAGTAAAAATTTCATTTGTTTTGCCTCATTTTTCTGGTTTGAAATGTTCGCTTAAGGCCTATCCATTCATTTTATTTTGATCGAAGAGTCTACCCATCAAACTGAACAACTTTTAATATAGGAGCAAATAACGATCGGAGCAAAAAAAATCTGCTGTTGCATACATTTGAGTCGAGTAGGCATTGCAGTTTAGTATGGGACAGCCGCAGCCGATTTGTTTTTTGCTCCGATCGGTTTGCTCCCATGGTAAATGTTGTTCAGTTTGATGGGTAGACTAAAAGGATGCTAATGATATCGATTTCACCCTGTAGACAGAATATAAAAAAATACATTCAGTAATTTTTGCACATACCTGTAGCTTGAACAGGGTTAAGGATATCGGAGCAAAAGTAGGCTGGTACAGAGGTACTGTCAGAAAATGCAGACGCAGCCTGATCTGGTGGCGTTGTCTGCTGAGTCGAAACTGAAAATTTAAAACATATTTTTTTTACTTAAACATAAAACCAGACCGTTATAATGGAATTACTAGCTTTTGCCTGCGACTCCGTCTGAGTGGACCTTAAAAAAGGATCCTATGTGTTAATCCTGAACACATTCTTTCTGGGTGCCATATTTCATCCATATCCATCAAGTCGTTTATGCGTGCATCCAAACTTAGTCAAATATTAAATTGAGATACAGATTTTGTGCCTGCTGTACGAGACGATTGGGGCATTGGGTTTCTTTTAGAGCATTTTTCTTGTTTGTGGACGAATGGTTAAACACCTTTTATTATAATATATTGATACGCATTGGATAAGTTTTAAACTGTGACCCCACAGGTAGGTAGTTATATAGCATATAAGCATATGCTCATGACTATATTCCCCGAGAGGGTAGTCAGAGATATTCGGAAAACTCTGAACATCCATCCACGTTTCAATAGTAGTATCGAAACTCTGTCCAGTGTGACGGGGAGTGAGCCCGTCGCCACTTGTAATAGACAGTGGGAAAAATACATGCCTCGAAATTGAAGCATGCAAGTTTCCTCAAGATGTTTGTTTTACGGAAAAGCCAGAGGTGATACAAATCGTACATAAATTCCAAAATACTCATTGATACCAGTCGGCTTGGACGTGGATCGAACCAACACCTCCTGCACGGCTGGCAAGGTTAGTAACTCGCCACGACTTTTTTAGGTAAATATCTATCTAAAAAGAGTAAAAATAGGATATCAAAATATACTTAATGTTTTTAGTCATGTACCTGTAGCCTGAACAGTGTTGAGGATATCGGAGCAGAAGTTGGCTGGTGCAGAGGTACTGTCAGAAAATACAGACGCAGCCTGATCTGGTGACGTTGTCTGCAGAGTGGAAACTGAAAATCAGACGTACCTATTATGGAATAATGCACATTATGTGTCTGCTGTAGGAGGCGATCAGGGCATGAGGTTTATTTTGGAGCGTTTGTCATGTTTGCGGACTAAAGGCTAAACATCTTTTACTATATTTTGACATGTATTGGATAAGTTTTAAACTGTGACTTTACACTAGTCTTGAGGTCTGGTCTGCATTTAGTGTTACGACTTAAATACGTAAATCTATAATTTTCTAATATTCGTGCTTTTAAAGAAGTACTAAACATAATTTTCACTATACCTGCAAGCAAGCCTGAGCAAGGAATATCAAAGTGAATAGCTGGTGTGGTAGTGTTCAGTCAGGAAAGACGCAGTCTATTCTGGTAGGCCTTGAAGACACGAACCTGAAATATTATAATAATAATACAACATAGACTCAGAAAATAACTATAAAAAAAGGTTTACCTACATTTTACGAGATTTGCCGTGTTTTTAATTTAAATCCTTGTAATTTTCAGACTTTTTTTCCTACTGCATATAAAAAATTTCAATCAAGATTTATAAACAGGGTCCTTCTTAATATGCTGACACTTTTTTGAGGCGATGATCAGACCATCAAACTGAACAACTCTCTCTATAGGACCAAGAATGAAATCACGAAAAAATATCTGCTGTCCCATACATTTGGCTCTAGTAGGTTTGCAGTTTTGTATGGAACTGCAGATTATTTTCGCGATTTCGATGTCGGTACCATAAAAAATTGTTCAGTTTGACGGTTTAGTCATCCTCTTAAAAAAGTGTCAGCATAATTAAGAAGGACCCTCAACATCTTCATCAGCTTATACACGTCCCACTGGAGGGCACAGGCCTACCCTCTAGGAGGGTGTATGGGCGTTAGTCCACCACGCTTGCCCAATGCGGATTGGTAGACTACACATACGTATCAGAATTTCTTCTTCTGCATATGCAGGAATCCTCACGATGTTTTCCTTCACCATTTGAGAACAGTTGGTAATACGTACATAATTTAGAAAAAACTCATTGGTATATGGCATGTTGTCCAAGCGGATTAAAACTCGGACCTCATGATTGACAGTCCAACCTTTTCGCAAAGCGCCACCGAGCTCTCTAAGAAGGACCCTATAGGTATGTAATTAATGAAATAAAAAAAACAATGCATTCAATAAAAAAATTAATGAATGTCGTTATCACTTTTCAAATAAATGATTTACTTATTGCCCTGATTAGTCTAGGAACGAGAAATTATTACTATCACCATTGTGTGAATACACAATGCGCACATAACACAGTGCGAGCTGCTGCCTGGCGAGTAGACAGCTACTCGGTTTGTCTACTCGTACGCCAGTAGCTCGGCTCGCCTTTGCTGTATACACGACGCCTGCTACTGCCCAGTCCGAGTCGAGTCGCGATGTTCACAAAAACACGGGTTCCACTCACAACTGTCCGGCTGGCACTGGCGAGCTACTGCCGAACGCGTCTAAACGATGCGAGCGTCGGCCAAGCCGCTGTCATGTGCGAGTTGCTGCCGGGCGAGCGGGCGAGCGAAAACAAAAAATGTTGAAGTAACTCGGATGCGAGCTACTGACCAACTCGCACGTACGAGTTACTCGCAAGTTACGTCCAAGTGGTGCGAGTTACTGCAGTGCAGCTACTCGGAAGGCTGACTGGGACGCCAGCTCGCACTGTGTAAACTGGCCTTAATATCAAAATGTCAAGATTGACAGTCGAAGCTATGAACGCGTCGAAACAAATATCTGGGAAATGTTAGTTGTAAACCGTGTCTGTATACACGCACACGGAGATAATTCGTGTGACCCCTCACCTCACATACTCCAACCTAAGAAAGTTGGCCACTTTTGTTTTATACAGTAGAAGCATGAGGTGCTATCTAGACATATACTTTATCTAAGATACAGGCTACGAATAAGAATAAGATACAGGTAGGGTAACTAAAGCTCGCGCGTGTCATACATTAACACAATGCATTTGTCTCACTGCACGCATAGTGAAAAGTTTATCCATCTATATCAAGCACGGACGTAGTGACAGGACAAACGCAGTTGTGTGTAGGTATCTGTGAACGCGACAGCTTTAGTTAGGTAACCAACCTGTACTTAGATATTTACCTGTTGAAATGGATGCTTGTGGCTGTTGCTTGCCATATGAGTGATCAGATCACAGTGCAGGTATTTTTCTTGAATAAGAATGCTCGATCATGGGTGCAATGTTTTCTGAAAATATTAACGTACGTAAATTAGAACTCTATAATAGTAAAATACATTTATTACATAAGCTAATGACAGGCTTCCTTTTACCTACCTAGTCAGAAAGTTTACTACAAGTAGGTGTCTACTTTTATTTTAAGGATGGATCTATACTTATTCTATGTATGGTTTAAGTATGGCCAAAAACGTTAAGATCATATGTTAGGTAACATTGTTATGAACATGACTGTCTGAATCAGAACTTTCACTATAGCGCGTGGTGTTTTTTGCTTGTGGGGCTGCATATAAAATGAACAAAAAGTTGTTCAAGAAACCAATGTCTGTGTCGGTTCGGTACCATCTCAGATTTTAAAATTTTACATTTAATTAATTTGTAGTTCACTTAACTATTGATTTATTTAAGGAAATTGAACTAAAATGTGCTTATGCAATTGCATGCTTTCGATCTCTACTGGCCTTGTGGTCTTTTTAAACTATAATAATAATTATAGAAATGTATAAACATACAATTAGGTTAGGTTCTTTAGTATCATGATTACATTATTATATTTCTTTTCTATTTAGGTAAGTAGGTACATCAAGCGCTTGCGTTTAAAAAAATTGTGTTTTCAAAACAGCATGACCTGTTTTTCAACCCGACAATTCCAAAATACAAGGTAGGTACCTACCTACCTACTTATCTGTGAGGAATTTTACAATATTGTATTTATTGTGTAATGTAGCAAATATCTACTGAAACTCACCTTTTGTGTCATGTGGAAACGATGGAACTCCACTTGTTTGCAATTTCATTAGAAGTGAAGAGTGTAGGATACCCATAGATATCTAATCTATGAGGATACCTATGCATACCTGTACCACAATATTTTGACCTTTTGGAGTAGATAACTTTTGATCAGTAGTTATGATGACACACATAAAACATTTGTAGCTGACTTCCATCCAACGATCATCACATCACAACCGACCAGCCAACGTTTGCTCACAGGTTCCTTGGAAATAAGTATATGAAATTTTGCGTCCTTTTGCGTTTTTACACAGAACTTGTAAAATAAAAAGGCTGTATTCCAATTACATTTAAACGGAGAGATTAAAATTAATGGTGGAAATAGGTAAATCAACAACGGACTCGATCAAACTGGGGTGCGTTCAGAACCTACGCCCAGAGTGCGCCCAGAGTGCACTCCGAGTGCAACTTTTCGCCCTAACGCCGTTCAGAGGCTCGGTGAAAAGCGTATTACCCATAAGAGCGAGCGAGAAGAACAACCGCACCCAAAGGTTCTGAACGCAGCCCAGTAATGACGTCAAAATGGCCGCTTCAATAATCACGGTATGTTCCGATTCATAAAAACAGTGCTGTGAGCGATTACAGCGCTAACACCCGTTCCATTTGCGTTAGCGTGCCGACAGCGCTGATAGCGTTCTATCAATTCGGAACGCTAAATATCGCGCTCACACCGTTCACATCACAACATTCAAACATTCCTATTATTTTCTTCATCACTAATCGTTATTAAACTTGTATTCGTCTTTTTTAGAACATAATGAAACCCAATACTATTAAAGAAACCTAAATCGAGACCTAAACAAACCAAAAATGTACGACAGCAAAACTGTCAAACGCCACTTTTGAAAATTCCCTCAATAATTTACTATAACAAACGTCACTTTTGACAACTCGCTCACAGTGATAACGCCCCGAGCCGTGAGCACTGTTATTGCAAGATGGCGTCGGTAGTGACGTCATGAATGACGTCACGTTATCGATTGTGGACGCGCTCACGTCAACTCGGAACGACATTTATCGCGCTCACAGCGATATCGGCGTAATTCGGAACGCACTGTCAGTCATATCGGTCGCTTCGTTCATTCGTGGGTGACATTGACAGTTTAGGAGAAAAGGGGGAAAGCCGGACGAAGTGGGGAGGGTAACACTGTCATACATCACCCTTGAACGTTCTTTCTATGGTCGAGAGCGAATGTATGGAACATTTCCAGCCGTGGTCAGACAAGACAAGAGCGTCAACGTCATAGACAACGATGAGGGATTTTCAGAAAGCCATTTAAAAAAAAAGAAGTTCCTAATCGCTCGATAGATGGCGTTGACGAGACAGGGGCGGGGCGAGCGACCTTCCTTGCAGAGAATAAAATACAAATAAAATAGTAATAATATGTGTTTTAAAGTAAGCAGCACAATATAAACCAAGAAGTTTGGAATCCTCTATAGTGGAGTGCAGACTGCCTAACAAGACGGGAAACATGATAATACTCCTTTGTGGTCGGTAAGGATCGTTCTTTTCCGTAGTTTTTTTTTAGTGACGTTTTTTACGAACTTTGTCCCAGCTCTGTCCCTTTCTAATCCAACGTCAAAAATTGACGTCATTCAATTTTCGTTGTGACGTCATTGGATAAAAGGGACACACGTAAAATTGGAAATATCGACGACGGAGTCGAACGTCAATTTTCTTGTATCAATGCTTCTAAGGAAGAGTGGGATCCTTTATGATTCTAGATCCATGATATAAACATATTTCGTCAACGGATTCATCTGACTCAATGACATGCATTTTTGTTTACTTTATAGCCTAAAATTCCCGTCTTCGGTCCCCTCTCTAGTCAACACCATCTATCGCCAGTATGTTGAACTACGTTTTACTAGCTGTCAGAAAACTCCTCATTCAAGGCAAAGGGTTATTATAATATCCCATACAGCCGATGTCTTTAATAAAATTATAATAATAACATTTTAATAATAAAAGACGAAAATTATTGCCTAAAAATAAACAAAAATGCATGGCACTGAATCGGACGCATCCGTTGACGAAATATATGCTCATATTTTGCTGCTTACTTAAAAACACAAATTATTACTAAGTATTTTATTTGTATTTTATTATCTGCAAGGTCTGCCTGTCTGGTCAACGCCAGCTACTTTTTCTTTTTTAATTGCTTTCTGAAAATCCCTCATTGGCTCGGTCTTGTCTTTACGTAGAAAGAGAATCAACTAGAAAAGGCATTAAAATAATAATAGTCACGAAAACGAGACAGCCTTATACGCTAATTACACAGAGTGAATGCGACAAAATCCATGTCGTTTGTCCCTTTCTGCGTATGCGATATTTTTGTTTGCCACAGTTGAAATTGCATACAAAATCTTGCAACTATGGCAAACAAAGGCACGATTTCTCATACATTATTGTCATATCTCTGTCCCTTTCGAGTATACGCTGTCAGGAAATCTTTAGAATACTCAACCTACGTGTCTTTATTACTTTAGGCATGCATGCCAAAATGAGTGTAATATTCTCATTTTATCGTGCGTGGCCTTGCAGGTGCAGTCGGGTAAAAAAATTATGGAGAATGACAGAAACGCAGTGCAGCCAACATAAAGAATAAATAGGGGTGTGATCCAGACAGGCGTAAAAGTTTCGAATTTTCGATTAAAATGATTAGTAAATTATGAAATGTGTCATTAAAAGATGCGTTGGCATCTTCTTGATCATCTTTTCACTCTTTATTATTTTAAAGAAACACTTTTTGAAATGTTGACGTTTCTTCGCACAGACCGTAGCGCCATCTATCGATCCCCAAGAAAACAAAAAGAAAAACGCTCATACCTAATGCTGGGTTCACATGCACGCCATGCAGCCCGGCAAGCTTAGGCAATTCGCTGTATATTGAGGCTTCTATAAAGTTAAATAGTAACAATCACTTTACAGACGAGTCGATGTACAGCGAATTGCCTATGCTTGTCGGGCTACACGGTGTGCATGTGAACGCAGCATCAGTCTGTGGTGTAAATGAATGAATGTCTGAGATGTCGCTATCGCGGATTGGCGTTCTAGCCCCGCCCCGCTGGTACTATGGTACCATACCATTTCATTAGTCAAATTATAGGTAGGTACAGTACAGTATAATTACTATACTCTTTGAGGTACAGTCGGCTGCAGCTATGTAGGTACACAGGCATATAAATCCCAACTATCCACCCCCCGGATACGTGCTTGTAATAGATAGAAGCAGAGATCTTGATGCAAAGGAATTTCCTTTGCATCAAGATCTCTGCTTCTATCTTTCCTTTAAGGAAAGTAGGTATCTTTATGGTTTATATCTATTATTATGGTTACAATAGTAAAACCAAACACTATTAATTTATGTTCTTTATTTTTATGTATTATTCACAAAGAATAAGAATAAGCAACGATAAACCAGAAATACAGTGTGACATGAAAGAGTAGAAAACGGTGACAGCAGGAACTAAATATTTTAGTACAAATTGTAGGTCAGTCTTGCCAGCTTAAGCGTGATTTTGACGTTCTTGCGTGGAGCCAGCGCCCTCATTTATTTTCTAATCTTTTATCTCCCTTACGGACTGTTGGCCCTACCGCTTAGTCCCCCTAGTAGGTCCAACAGGATTTTAAAATCCTCGTGGCCCCCCTGCTTGAAAAGACACGCTGGCCGCAAAAGTGCACAAGTGATATTTTTGAAAGCTAGCTAGTAGTGATGTGACCATCATGTGTACCTGCTTGTAGGTAACGTTTGAGCATTGAGATGTACCAGGAGCGCAAAAGTCTACAAGTGTAACACTTAAATATATTAAAATAAATAATTTAATTTTTTTTTTATTGCATTTTTTGTTTTATTTATAAGTAATTTTTTTTTCTTGCTGATGGGAGCATTTAAAAAAATTCAAAATTTACTAGGAGAGCAGACGTGTACAAGAGGTAGAACTTCCATGAGGTCGGAACCTAATGACCTCTTGTAGACTTTTGCGCTCCTGGTACATCTCAATGCTCAAACGTTACCTACAAGCAGGTACACATGATGGTCACATCACTACTAGCTAGCTTTCAAAAATATCACTTGTGCACTTTTGCGGCCAGCGTGTCTTTTCAAGCACGGGGGCCACGAGGATTTTAAAATCCTGTTGGACCTACTAGGGGGACTAAGCGGTAGGGCCAACAGTCCGTAAGGTTTATCTCGCACTGTACCTGTCAATAATAAAATGTTTTCATGGAGTCGCGTGGCTAAGGGGGTAACAAGTAGACGTTTCGTCGGCTTGCGATTGTATTGGCCACGTGGCTCCGCCGTTTTATGGCGGTTTCAAGTGTTTTTTTTTTTAAAAACGGGGCTTTGAGATCGCCATATCCTATTACCGTACAATATCTAATAAATATATCTTCAACACTTGACACTGGCGAAATCTAACAAGGAAACGCCATTAAATAAAAATAGAGTAGAAAATGTTGTCATGCTCACATAAATGTATCCGGGAGTACTTAGCCTGAGAATCAGAGACGTTTTTTGTGTTGTTGTTATGTCAAAATCCATACATTTTCGACTACTTAGTTCGAACTAAGACTAAAAAAATAGTCTCTGAATCTTTGTGTTGCTACCACACCACATGCCAACAAGAGCAAGCATGGGTAGCATGCTACTTGATAAGGCTGTATCACGTCATTTATCTTGTTCGTTCGCGCGCAAATAGAAAGAGAGCCAAGGTGTGAAAGCGCTGTGTCACTGTGTCCATGCAGACACGGCGACACATCAAGCTACGCAAAACCAAAATAAACTGGCCGCTCGTAGGTAGAGTAATGTATAACATCGGGCTGCCAGCTTATATTGGTTTTGCATAGCCGCATGTATATATGTATGTGACGAAGAGTGTACATGCGATTGTTGGTCCTCAACTACTAGAGATAAGCTTGAGGCTGGCAGAGATTTATCTTAGCGCACAAACAGAAAGACAGATATAGCAACTTTATACTATTTATAGATAAGGTTCATCCACACATCATCAATGAACATAAAAGTGTAATTTTAAACCATGTTCACAAAGTTAATCGAGGCATCTCAACATCCATACTTTCAGAGAATTTCAATTTAATCGTGATAGTGTTGGGAGTTGTGACATCGGCAACTAAAATATCTGCTCCGTTGAATAGTCCAAGCTCCTTTACTTTCTTCTTCAGATTATCTCTGGTTCGCTCTTCGATGCTCTTGATTGAAGGCATGTACAAAGTCTTGTTACGGCCGTTTATTATTGTTGTGATTCCTGCGAAATAAAAACGTATTTAAAGCAGGTATAAGAGGTTCTTGAGGTGAGATGGCATGAATTTTATATGGAACAGTATACTTATACAGGGTGTAAGTGACAGCCTAAGAAATACTGAAACGGTTCTAGGTCCTACAGCCTGTCACCTTATGTAGGTACCACGTGACAGCACACACACAAAAGAAATGGGTGCTTCACTCATGATTAGACGAGATTACGTCTGGTTCTTCTTTTAAGTCTGTGTTTCAACCATAGGTTAGGTTACATTTTTTCAAAATATTGACACAGGTACACTCTCCCTATTTACTACCAAAACAAGATTCTTAAAATGTAGAACCGTTCTTAAGGTGTAGGTGAGTTGCTAGGCTGTCGCTTACACCCTGTATAACGGATATTTTGAATGTGTCCATCATCAAATACACACCAAAGTCAAAATCAAATAATAGGGCCATTTGAGATTTTCACTCGGTGCCCAAGCTCAATTCGTTTGTGATGTACTCATACACCGCTACACATTACTAGGTACTTCGTAACAGCTTCCTTTGAATACGATATTTTCTCACGCTTTAATCAGACGGTACGCGCAGCAAAAATGTATCTAAGTAATGAAACTTGCCACAGCGTTGTTATTACTTTGTGCAGCGTGCGACGTATACGACGTTGTAGTCTGAATCGAGTGGCACAAATCAAGCAAGCATCGCTTACGAATATGATGCGACAAAGTATAAGTGATGGACGTGGCAGTGCTATACAATCCTCAAAAAGCGTATATGCGTCAGGCAGGGACAGATATGTGTTCATCCCAAATAACAATTCTTTGTACCATTTATTTTATTTTTTATTACTGTTTTTAGTATGCAAATAAAGAATATTTATATTATGTTATGTTAATTCCACAAACCTGGACTCTTCATAAGATAAGACTGACTTTCACAGAGGTGATCGTAAATAGTTTGCAGCGTAGAATCTGGTTCGATGTCCATCACTCGCTTGTTGTTGCTGCACGCGATACAGTCTGTACGCTTCTCAGCATTGAATGTGTAAGTGTATACACCGTCCGATAAGTTCATCACCATGTAGTTGTTCATGGAAGCACAGCATGAGGATGCTAGTTTGAACACCTGGAACATAATGCTGTCATTTAATCTTCTTACTTTTAAGCTTTCATGACAATGCAAAGATTAGCCAGTCAGCAATGGTCGTATAGACTCCATTAGATGTTAACTTTTTTTAATGTGGTATTTCTTCTATACTTATATTATAAAGATGAAATTATTATTATTAATTAACTAATTAAAATTATAAAGAGGAGCTATTAGATTTTTTGTTTGTTTGTATTAAATAGGCTCCGAAACTACTGGACCGATCTGAATAATTAATTCACCATTAGAATGCAACATTACACGACAGTGATCTTATGAGGGTTCCGTTTTTACTTTTTGATGTTCGTAACCCTAAAAAACGGCCTAATGTGTATCGGGAAAATTCTAAGGCGGTACGAAAATCGCCGCGGTCATCAAGTAATGAATAAAATTTTAATGTTATAATTTTAAGTTTTCATCAACAAACCTCAGTAGCACACGCCGCTGCTATAGCCGCATTAGTACTAGCAACGGCTGGTATAATATTCTTCAAGACACCCTGCGTCAGTCTGTATGTCACCGTCGTGATCCCGTGCTTCAGTGCTCGTTCCTGGGCCTTCTCCAGTACCCACGCTACGTGCTGCGGATCATCTCCGTCTAACTGGGTGTTACTGCCCCATGGATTCTCTTTAGCCCATTGTAACACTTTTACGTATTCGATACAGTGTTCTGGAAGCCTGTAGGAATTGTTTTATAGTTTATTATATACACCAGGGTTTCTCAAAGTGGAATATGCGAGACCCTAGTGGTTCCCCAGTTAATCGTAGGGGATTCGCGATAAGATTTTTGCAGAATTCATTGCTGGAAATGTGCCCAGATCACAATTTATTTTTGGTTGCAAGACAGGAAGAATATTCTGAACTCCCACTTATTACATAATATAGATGTCTCAGTTTGCAACACTATCTAGTCTACAAGTTACAGAATATACTTTATTAGCTTGCATTATGGTGACTACAGTATATACATACATACATATACTCACGCCACTATCCCACTGGGGTAGGCAGAGACTACGGCTCGCCGCACACTACGATTCTGACACACTTCTCTCGCCTCATCCACATTCATACATCTCTTCATGCACTTCCGTCGGTTGAGGGTGCTACGCACTTGTCCTTTTCGGAGAAGACCATTTATTTGGTCGTGGTAAGTTCTCCTCGGACGCCCTCTCTCGACTGTTCCACTGATATTGGATCGATAAATCTCCCTAGTGAGTCTACTCTCATTCATCCTCTGTACGTGACCGAACCATCTAAGCATACCTCTTTCAATCCTGGTTACCACATCATCCTTTTTAATTCTCTAGTTTATTAGGCTTTGTAGCATTATACCTTGGTGTGTTAGCAATGGTGCAAAGAGGGAACGTCTTCTGTGGTGGGTATAAATCCAGAGTACATTCAATGCATGCACTCATTCCTGGCAAAATAACTCTTGCATTCCCTTTGAATCCTTCAGTGCCTCCGTCTACAAGAGGAATCACACTGCTTTGGTCTAGACTTCCTGAAATAATTAAAATTTACTGTAAACATAGCACTGGAAAGAATTGGACGAACATGAGCAAGGATAGAGTGCAATGCAATGGAGGAAGCTGGCAGAAGCCCTCGCCCATAGATGGGTCCATATCTTACATTCTGAAGACAACTAATCATACTAATGAATTTACTTGAATTTATTAAGAACACTAACATCTTTATTTGACGCATAAGTGGGATAAGAAAACTAAAGGTTTATTATTTTTACAAAAAATATTATTACATTTCATCAAAACCGACCAACCTGAGCGCAACGCTGATTTAAGGACACACTGGTCATTGGAGATTGTTTCGATCATGTTCGTAGTATTTCAAAGTCATTTTGTTTCATACTGATAAAAGCATGAAATCTTTAGCAAATAATCTTACCATCATCATTGTACTGTAACATAGACATCAGCATGCCGTTAAGCCAGCGTCTGGCAACTACGGAATCCAAACCGCAAACAACTATGTGGAACTGTCGGTAGAATCCCTCGTCTAGATCCTGGATTGGACAGTGGTGTGCTATGGCTTCACATCCTGGAACTCTGTTACGAAATAATAACTGAATGAACCTTTCTAAAGCAGTGGGTTACTATTGAGTGGCTAAAAGAGTATTTTAAGCAACAATATGCAACAGTATTTTTAAATTAATGGACTTTTGCTTGTTACTAGCACAGCATTAGGTACTGCCAATGTCAAGTAGTTTGTGGGAGTATCTTTGCAAATAAACCATTCTATTCTTCTATATTCTATGCCCCAATCTCGAGGATTGTTTTTTTGATCAAAAACACAGTTGAAAATAGATGGTGGAGCCTTGTGGCAAGATCAAATGCAAATCGTGCAAATTACACAACCGCTCGCAGCAAAACTTGAAAATATTTCATTTTGGGAGTGGTCTCAAATGTTGTTACACCCAACCACATTTTAAGGGAGCTACACATATAAACTGTCCCATCTGACTTTGGGTACCTTATACTCCATTCCAAATAGCATAGAAAATTTAAGGCCATTTTTAATTACAGAAACAGAGATTTGAAACACTTACTCTCACTTATTCTTAGGAAAGCTTTTGTAACATCCCCCCCACCCCACACACACACGCCCACACACAAACACAGAGGCATGAGAGTAAGAGTTTAAGTCAATGCATGTACCTATCTAACTTTCTGTTTTCTGTAAGTTAATTAAGTAAAAATTGTAATTCTGTCCTTCTGTACTTAACTATGTTCTTTTTTTATACTGGAGGGAGTAGGTAGACGTGGTGACTTGAAGAACAGGTATGTGTGTGCAAACACACATATTTACCAAGCACCAGTCTCCACCTCAAACCTATATAAATTGTGCAGCGTACATGTAACCTTTTGTGGAGAAAAATAAAGTTTTTTGTAATTGTATTTTATGTATCCAAGATATATGTTGGATAGTAGGTACATCTTTCTGATAAATAAATTATATTTGGTTATCAGAATTGGCCAGAAAGCTAAATAGGAATCGAAAAATCTCGTTGTCTTTATTTGGAATACAGTATAGGCAGGAAGCATAGCATTATCCGTTTATTTACTGAAAACTCAAATTTTCAGGATTCATTTATAAAAGTAAATAAATAATTATCTTGGACAGTGTCACACAAATTATCTAGTCACATTTAAAGTTCCAGAATCTAGCCTGGACTTGTAATATTTATGATTTTGTATTGTAAATTGACAGCGTACAAACCTTTTATTCACAAACTCCACAGCGCATTTAGCTTTTGATAATCCAATATCACTCTTCCTAAACAGAAACTGCCTGTTCAAATTGGACAGCTCTATAGTATCCATGTCAACTATATGGATCTTCTTAAAGCCCATCAGCGCCAGGTCTTTAAGCAGCTCGCATCCCAAGCCACCAGCCCCAACAATCAGGATCTTGCAGGAATTCATTATGAAATCTAATATCTCGGCAGAAGGTTCAAAATCAGGGTGGCAGAACGGGCCAGATCTTTCCAAAAGCTTTCTTATGTTCTGCCATCTTCTCAGCTGGTAGTCTTGAGGCTGAGATTCTACGGCCGTAGTCATTCTATCAAGAAACAAAGCAGGTACAAATTTTACAGGAATTCGCCGGTTCGGTGAAGAATCGCAGAAACAGCATGTAAGTAAACACTTACGTTCAAAGTGATACTGTTAGCCAAAGCTTCGAGATTGAGCGTAATAACAACAGCTTAGATTAATTACTAATTAATTTGCAAATTCTAGCTAAAATTTACTGTAAAAATCTATATACGAAATCTTCGCCTCGCACGGTCAGTCGGCAAAATTTACACATGTTCCAGTAGTTTTTTTTTTCCATAAATGTAAGAAGAAAGAAACAGCTTGATATTATTTTACTTGGGTAGAAAAAGATAAAAGATTTTGGGTTATCTACTAGAGCTACTGGAACGTTAAAAACGAAAAATTGTATGTCAAAATTTGACAAATTCGTTTCCGCTGTTTCCGCAGTCGTAAAGATTTTTTGTCACGATTTTGCAAATTGCTATAAAAATCTATGTATTTAAAGAACGGAACGCTCTAAATAATATAATTATTCAATAGAGTTTAAAAACAATTTAAATATTCGACCAATTTTATTAGATTTTTTTCTTTCCAGCCATCATTAATTAAAACCAGTTACGTTCTATAGCATACGTAACATGCTACGTTCTATAGCCATCTTCATTTGTTGAAAATGGAGGCGTGATGGATGCACATTTGTCGGAAAACTGGGATTTTCAAGTTAGCAGATGTGAGGATTTCCATGTGAGTAGAACCCAACTAATACTTTCATCGTCTTCTGCGTTATTTGAAATGTTTATCTACTATGTTTGTAATACGCGAGAATCTGCGCTAACGTTAAAATTCAAGGGAGAGACTATACGTACTGCTTAATGAGGTTCGCTCATGGTTTTCGCATGCTCGATTCAAAAACAATATATGCCGGGTTACCTAATTATTTATTTAGCTTATTGAACATCGCTTACGAGAAAAACTTATTTCTCCCTAATGATAATTCGCTTAGATAACAATAAGTACAGCCTGTTACTTCATTGTCATTTTGATAGGACAGTGTTATACAAAAATGTACCAATATCAATAATACGCCGTGTTCATTTCTGTAGATGCAATATGGCTGGTAATAAGATAAATACGAAGACTAAAGGAAAAGAGGATAAGGGGAAAGTGAATAAAGGTGTAAATCTAAATAATGATGATGTTGAAGACCTTGACTTTGCTTTGCTTAGAAAACCTGTACATACCAGTGTTACAGGGTTTGCTCAGGCAAGAAAAATTTTCGATTTGGCTACAGAAGAAGTGAGTTGTTTTTTATTATCACTAAAGTACCTCATTGTTATGATAATTTTTTAGGTACAGTCATCAACAAAAAGGTTATGTACTTCCAGTTTGACCAAATGTTGGCTTTTTTGTTTGATTATATTGGTTGGATGTTCTGAAGTTTCAGAATATCTCTAACTACCTCCTCAGGGAATAAAGTCGTGAGCATATGCGTATGCTTTGATTTTATTGCAGAAAAAATTATACATGTGGTGTTATTATTGTGTTGATAAATAGGGAGTAATAAGTGAAATTTAAAAATTACATGAAATCTGTTCATGACTGTACCTATCTACCTACTTACCTATGAATATTATATTGTGAAAATAATTTATAATAATTCTTGATTGTAACTAGATTCTTACATACTTATTTTGAATACCTACCAACAACTAGTTTTGGCTAATATATTTTACATAAAATTATTTCTTATACTTAGCCCGGCTTGCACCAACAAATATTTAGGCTTAAACATATTTAGTGATAGTTCTGTCTTTCACACTGCTCATACAAATGACAGTGACAGCATCAAATTTAAACCTTTTTAAGCTTAAATACTTTTTGGTGCAAGCCAGCCTTAGACTACATTCAATAACCACATCCCCACCCATTATTCACACCATTATTGAGTGATCAGGAACTTTTCTACGCCTTTTATAGACCTTTTATAGTGTACAGTTGCCACTTTAAGAAAATTAAGGATTTCAGGGTGGAATTTGTATCAAGTCGTGATGGAAGGAATTCACACACAAAAACAGTACAGAAAAAAATAATTTTATCTTCATTCTTTTCCAGCTAAAGGACTTGCTTTCAAACGAATGTGATTTGTTGTACGAATGCAAAGTATGCCGCAATATATTCAGAAGTTTGGCCAACCTGATATCACATAAACGAGTTTATTGTAAAGAGAAGTTTAATACTTCGGTCCATGGACATTTCATCAAATCCGTATCTACGGTAAGTGACAGTTTATTATTTTTTAAACAGAATGTTCTATAATAATTTAACCTTTTAGAAAAATTGTGAACACTTGAATGATGATATTAAAGATAACTAAAGTATCTTTGAACTAAATTGATACTTATGATGACCAGTTGGTGTAATGGTTACCATACCGGACTACTAAACCAGAGGTCCTGGGTTTAAATCCCAGTTCGGTCATGGATGTCATAAGATAAAGATAAGATAAATATTCTTTAACAACAACAACAATATAGACTAACAAGAAGGGTACAAAAGGCGGCCTTATCACTAAAAGTGATTTCTTCCAGACAACCAGTTTAGTTATCTTTGCGCTGTTGTTGTAAGGTTTCCATAATAACAAGCCTAGTAGTATGTTTGGGATCATAACAATCTATGTGAGCGTTATTTATTATTTACATAAAACACTGATCTGCATATAGATTATTGTTTTTAACGAGTATCTCGAAATTCACAGTAGCAGGCTGCCTGCCATGCTAACTTAGGTAACTAGATATATTTTTTCCAAACCCAATTTTAGTTAAAATAATGAGTGGATGCTTCTTATTCTTGTTTTAAATTGTATTTTTTTCTATTCTTGGTGTGCAAATAAAGAATATTTATCTTATCTTATCTTATCTTATATGCCTATCAGGTTGGGACAATAGATCTCCACCTACTAAGATGAGTGAGATGAGGAGAGTTGTTTTTCTCTTTTTTAAATGACCCTCTATAATTTGGTCCTCGTGGCTCGTATTATTTGGTATTAGGTACTCAGTGCATTTTAATAATGTTTTTTCTACAAGTGTTGCTTGAAATGTATGTTTTTTTTTTTTAGAATTTATTAATTAAAATAATATTAATGTGTAGCGATCATAAAAAATTTATAAGTAGTTAGGTATCATGAAGATGAGATATACAGGGTGTAAGAAAAAGTATCATTAACCTTTAAACTACATACCCATCAAACTAAACAACTTTTGCTATGGGAGCAAACCTATCAGAACAAAACAAAATCAGCTGACATTTGAGTCGAGCAGGCTCTGCAGTCTAGTATGGAACGGCAGATTTTTTTTTCACTGTCAGGTTTGCTCCCATAGTAAAAGTTGTTCAGTTTGATGGGTAGAGTATGTGGTATACAGGTTCATGATACTTTTCCTTACACCCTGTATATTGAAGAAATGGATTGATTGGATTGCAAGAAATGTTAACTTCTATCAACATTGAATTTCCTGTGTAACTCATATGATAAAGTCGTGACACCTGTGTCGCTACTGCACTTGTGCAGTTAGATAAAGCAAACTTATAAAACCATCCATCATCAAATTTCTGAAACCCAACTCTGCCCTTTTGAACAAATAGGTCATGCATTCTAGTTCTAACGCTTTCTTGAGGGGCTATACATATAAGTATGATAAGCAGGTAGACATAACTAGGTACATACCTATAGTATACTAAGCTATACTTAGCTAATAAGCAGTACCAGATAAATACCCATAGCACAGTATAAGAAAGAGTAAGTACCTTGTACTATGTATATAGACTATATATAGTATGGACACTGTACGGATGCTCTGAACATAGCATATTTAGAATCGATTTTCTAACCCTGTCGACTCCCCGGACAAATACCTGTAGGGGTGAGCATTATGCTATATTCAACTAGTACTATTGATTAAAATACGCCTCTTCTGCTCTAGAAATTCTACTCCGATCCAAGGAGTCCATGACTTTCTTTCTTTGCAACGAGCCATCCGTATGTTTATTAACAAACAATTGTTTATGTTACAGCTCGAAGAAATAATAAAAATTAAACGTACAGAAGTTGGATACCAGGAAGCTTTGAAAAATAACAATGCACATACAAACGCAGAGGAAGTTGACCGTATTCCTCTCTCAAAGGATTTGACAGCTATCGTGGAGAATATAGCCAGAAGTAAAGGCACAGACAACAATGAGGAGACGCAGGTGGTGTTGCAGAAGATTCCAAGCAGTTCGGTCGCTGTCTTCCAGAATGTTAATTCTATTGAGGATTCTAAGGATCATATGAGAGCTCAAGTGGGTATTGCTTTGGTTTTATTCATTTAAAAACGTTTGTTAGAAAAGAAGCCGTTGTGGTCCAGTGGCGAGTTACTTTGTCTGCCGTACAGGAGGCGATGGTTCGATCCCCGTCCAGGCCGACTCGTACCAATGAGGTTTTTGGAATTTATGTATGATTTGTAACACCACTGGCTTTTCGGTGAAGGAAAAACATCGTGAGGAAACCCCCCCCCCCCCTTCACACTGGACAGAGTTTCGGTACTACTGGTGAAACGTGGATGTTCTGAGGTTTCAGAATATCTCTGACTACCCCCTGGGGAATATAGTCGTGAGCATATGCTTATGCTTATGTTAGAAAAGAGCGCGCATGAAGGCTTTGTGGGTTTAAGAGCTCAGTTGTTCTGTGGGCTGATTTAATTTTAATTTCCATAACCGATTTCGACTACGGCGCGCGACTGCTAGATGAGAAAAGCGGTTAGATAGGCATGATATCTTTATGTGCAAGTGTTACTAAACACATACCTACGCAGTCTCTCGTCCTTACCCTCCTGAAATTGGTGGAATGGGGCACAGAGGTGAAGGGTGGGCAGTCTAGCCATTCTGCACTCCTTGAAAAGGAAGTTCTAACAAAGTTTTTAAACTTCAAAATTCGGACATAGTATGTATCTAACAAACAATTTTAATCTTGCAGATAAAGGAACTGGACAACATTTTGTCTCGGGAACAAGCAGTTCTACAGAGTGATGGTCAGTTCACGGTTGAGAGCACCAAGCAGATTGACAAGGACACTGACAGTGTCATACAGATCAGCGATGATGAGGATAATGATGGAGACTCCCTCAAGTGCAAGATCTGTAAGTACAAGGAACTACTCATTGAGGTGGATATAATGGTCTAAACTCTAGCTAGATTGACAGTTTGTTTTCGACGTTAGCTGAACGCTCGCTAGTGTCAAAATCGACAGCTGCTCGCCGTTACCAATTTTTGCATGCATTGTACAACATTTACGTTTTGGGATCGGCTTACAAGGCACTTTTATTTATTATTTTAATGTTCTGTGGTACAGTCAACATAGAAAGTAAACGATGACAAAATATAGGTACTTTCAAAATTATTCCCTAACTATCTAATGTTGCATTTGTGCTAGTAATTATAATTATTGGTAACTAAGTAGGTTTCAGTGAATGTACGTCCATACATGAGTTAGAAAAATAGCTCATCGGAACCCGGACCCTGATAATTGAGTATTTATTCTTGATCTATAATTATATCTTAATCAGGTGACAATCAGTTCTCGACGATGAAGACTCTACGTTTCCACATGAAGTACAAACACTTGGAGAGCAGGCTCGTGTACCCCTGCCCCGACTGCATGGAGATATTCTCCACATCCTGGAGTGTCTACAGACATCTCTTCAAAGTGCACAGGTAACAAATTAACCTTTTTTGCTCCACACAACAATTTTATAGTTTCAAAGTATGATCATTCCTTTAAAAACCGTCAGTATTTACTAAGCAGACGTTGCGTAAGTCCCTCTGACCTTATCTCGGAAATTATGACTAACTACTTGTCTTTTCTTCATAACTACTCAGATTGTAAAAACTACAGGAGTGGAAGAGAGATAATCTGTGTTATCGCACACAACACAGTCATTCTGCGTTTCTAGCAATCTGCGTAATTATCTGTCAGTTTAGAGTGCATCTGAGTTTAGCACATACACTCATTTTGCGTTTCTAGCGGACCTACCTAGTTACTGCGTGTCTAATTTTTATGCGTATCTGTTGTTTAAGAATGCATATGCATTTAGCGCACACGCTCATTTTGCGTTTGTAGCATTCTGCGTGTCAGACTTTTTTTGCGTATTCTGTCATTTTGCTTAATAGACAGATTGTAGCGGGAGATATAGTAGATTACACACCGAGGGCAGGAAAGTAAGAAAGGCCTCAGATCTCATGTAATTGCTAACCGAGGCGAAGCCGAGGTCAACAAACATGTTATCTGAGGCTTTCTTATTTACTGCTCGATGTTAGTATACTATTTTTCTCCTCGATGGAGGTGGAAAGCGACAACTTCGTTTAGCGTAGCGGGACGAAAATTGACGCTTTCCGGCCGGAGGGGAGAAATAGAAACAATAAATAGATTAACAATGGAACTCCTCAAAAGTTGATACTTATCAAATCCTTATGTAAATATTCAATGTTATAATTCGTATTTACAGGAAAACTGCAGCTCAGATCAGAAGGCTCCGGGAATCAATACAAGCGAAAGCGTTCAGAATGAACAACCCGCCTGCATTCTATGAGAGACGTAAGAACAACATGAAGACGGTCGCCGTGCAAAAGATTACTGAAGAAGAGAGGCTGGATCAGGAGAATCAGGTAGAAGCTCTCACTATTATTTGGACTACCTAACGATATAGGGGAAAAGCAAGAAATAAATCTCCACTTACGGCGGTGATGTTATACTATCGGGTTGGGAAATGCTTTTTTCGTCGATTTCTAAAGGTATCATTCTTTTCATCAGTATGGAAAAATAGCTTATCGACATTGAACTTAGCGACGTTAATAAAAATCGATGCATTTTTAGAAATTGTTAAATAACAGCAGAATCCTTCGCTGCTTATGGTCCGCGTGCGGGTCTGTTTCAGGAAAACCAAAGAGCGCTGCTAACGTGACATGGACCGTTTTTAACACGATTTCAGTAGACAAGACACTGACAAGCACGCGTAGTACGCGCGCGAACGTGTTTCTAGCGTATCGGCGGCGTAGTCTAGCGCTTACGGTTCCGAAGCTTGAACTACTGTACTGTAACAATTAATTATGTTTGACAGGCGTGGATGGACAACATGGAGGGAGACGGGGAGGTACCTCGGTGCGGGGGCTGCGGCCGCACGTTCGAGCGCCGCGCCGCCCTCGCCGCGCACACACACACCTGCCAGCCGCGCAGCCGCGCGCTGCAGCGCCGCCCCGACGCCAAGCGCATCGAGATACAGATCCGCAAGGACTACAACAAGGGGCCCGGCACACTCCTCAAGGACGCTAGTGGTATGCTATACGTACGACACACACACACCTGCCAGCTATATAACTGTAACTGACTGATGTCGTACGACATACGCATTCTCCGGTTTAGTCGGATAATTCAGCGGGATAAATCATTTTCCAACAAATAACATATTTAAACATATATTACCTGTCTTTGATTTGATAAAATAAAATGCTAGTTATAAAACATTATCTAGTTATAAGAGAGCACAAAGAGAGATAGATAGTATATTTTAGTAAATGTAGATAAGATACATAAATATTTTAGGTAGAAACTAATTGGGTAAGCTGCTGATGTGCTAGAAAGCTTAAACAATTATGATAAATCCTTTGTATTTTTACAGAAAAACTCACAAGTGAAGAAGCGCAACCTACAACCAAGTCTCAACCTGAGAAAGAAAACGCCGACGACGCAGAGGATAAAGAACAATCTCCGATGGACATCGAAGAAGATCAAAAGTCCAACGATAGCGCGGATTCACCAGAGAAACCTGAAGTTGTACCTCAGTTAGAAGTCAAACTAGCGGCCGGTCTTCCCTTTGCTTTACAAGCAGAAAAAAGCAATCTCGCTGCTTTCAAACAAAGAATTCAATCAGATATAGAATTCCTCAAACTAACATGCAAGAAATGTGACTCAACATTCACCTCACTATCACTACTATACGAACATATGGCAGACCATTTCAAATGGATGCGTTACGCTTGCAAGCTATGCAACTTTAAAAATTACAACTTTGAAAAGCTTCCCGAACATGTAAAACTTGTTCATAAACTGAAAGGTGATACTGACTTCTATTTCAGTACTGTTAAAGCTATAGATGGTACAGAAGCCATGATACTCAGCAGATGTCTTGCTGAAGACTCTACTGATGAAGCCAATGATGCAAATGAAAGCCCGGAATCAAGACGCGCGAGTCGGTGTTCGAGTGACTCCAGCCGTATCTCAGACGATAGTTCATCTAGTAGCACCCTTAAAGAAACTGGGAGTAGGAAACGAAAGATGCGGCAAAACAAATATGTTGCGAAGAGAAAGAAGGAAGTGGAAACTAAAGGTAAAGATACTTTATTTCTTGAATCAGTTACAGGTTGCCTAATTAAACGGACAGATTGCATTGTAACTACGGATGTATTGCATAAAATTATGGAATTTAAAATTTAATAGCTATTCATTAAAACTTATTGTATTTCTTTCAGATGCAGTTGGTGAAGATTCCAAAGACGGTGAGATATCGATGGATAAAGTTTTAAAATCTATTATCGGTGACGACACAGGCAATGTTAAATCCTTCGAAGAAAATTCCTCAGACATTGACGAAATTGAAGAAAAAGTATCAAAACGAAATGTCACTAGTATTTCAACATCCGTAGCATCCCGCAGACCAGTCCGTAAACGAACTAAACCCAAAAACGAAGATTTTGAATATGATTTATCAAATCTTCTAAAAATGGAAGCCCAAGGCTACAGGGATTCGCAATCATTAGCTAACAATAAAACGACACAAGTCAAAAAGAAGCAGCCAGAAACTGTAAGCCCGGAGATTAACAGTCTTAACTTGAAAGACTATTGTGGAGCTCTCCTCACATTGTCTAAGAAAACAGCCGACACCGGCAAGGGTCACATGAAAAATTCATTCTTCCCTGTAGTCAGAGAAATACGAACAGATTTGTTTGTCAGACCACAGATACCCAGGATACTTTACAGAGGAGACAAAGTATCTCCAAAGAAAGACATGTCTGAAGATTTAAAAGGTTCAAGTCCCAGCAAACTTTCAAAACACGCAGAAATTACAAACACAAAAGACCTTAAGCCTAAAGGTAACGAAGAAAGTACTAAAACAGAAAAGGATGAAGTAGCGACCCTTAAGAAAATTGAAAATGTTGATATAAATAAAACTAGTGACAATGCTATAATATTAACCAACAATGACGATGCTCAAGAAAACAGCACTATGTTTACAATAGAAGACGTAAAAACCCTTGCCAATACTGATGAAAATAATCTTCTTAAGGAAAAGGAAAGTGCTAAAAATGTAATAGCTTCAGAAAATTCTTTAAATACAGCAAAAAATAGTTTAAATCCCCTTAAAATTCCAGCCGTTGTTCCTATTAAATTCCGGCGTCAAAGCCTAGATCTGATAAAAAAGAATCCTATCATAAACAAAAATATAACAGACTTCACGAAAGCCGGAATGAAGACTAAAATATTAGTCATAAAACCTATTAGGAGTAAAGACGGGTCACGTACAATCACTACGCCTTTGAAATATCAGACTATCAAATTGAAAGATCCCAACAGAGGATCAACTAGCGAAGACAACTCTGAGCAGGTGGTTGTGGTCAAAGTTCCTAAAGTTGATCGACCAATGTCTCGTACAGTACCTGAAACGAATGATAAACCTGAACAAACTGCACCTATAGTAAATACTAGCAATAACGAAATTATAGAGAAAACAAATGAAGAAAATGAACTAACAAGAACTGAAGAAGATATTCGAAATGAAGAACGTGCATGTGATGAAATTGATAACAAATGTAATGATCTTAAAAATATATCTGTAGCTAGTGATAGTATGAATAAAGAAAAAGTTAGTGATAGTGTTAAGCAATCGGAAGCAGATGTAGCTAAACCAGAAGATACTGAACCTTCTAGTATTGATACAAAAACTTAGTTACTCGTACTAGGTAGGAATACCTATATTTTTAGATAGAAAGATGAAATTTCGGCTTTTATTTTGATGCCTTTCCAATTTCTGTTATAAGAAAGTTGTTTGTGTTTAGTTTTATATTTGTACAGTACAGTATTCTTTAATTTCCTCATTGCCGTTATGAGTTGGCAAATTCTGTAGGTACAATAAATTACCGAATTATGCTGCCAATACTGTTTTATTTTACACTGTTACCTGCTTTTCGTTTGCGTGGATTCCTATGTCCTTCCTCAGGGTTCAGGAATGAAGTTTTACAACATCTTTTAGGGGTTCAGGCTATCTTTGTATCAAATTTCATCAACATCGTTTCAGCAGTTTAGCCTGTGTGAAAACGTATAACAGACACATATTCGCATTTAGTATAGATTTTACCCAATCATACAATAGGTATGGATTTGGAGGTAAAGTAAATAAATATCTTGGGTTATTTTCTTTCTAAAGTCCCTAGCCAGAAATCTAGCCTGGACTCTACGAATAAAGAAACCTGGACTTGAAAATCATTGAATAAAATGCATTCTGTAAATAAGAGCCCTCGCAAAATGTTATTTTGCAGTAGGTTAGGTTCCAAAGGGCACAGAATGATCTAGATCTTTGGACTTGGCCTAATGTAGTTTTACATTAGGTTATACGCTAGATTGACAGTACATTTCAGCGCACACCTAGTCTTAGAACTGTTTAAGCAGTTTTATTAATTAATTGATAATGAACTCAATAGCTATTACAATAGAATTGAAAATAGCGTGCATCCCTGTCCCTGTGACGTGTTCGCATTATTTCTTGCACGCTAATTCAATAGTCTTTGAGTTCATTATCAATTGAAACTGCACGAACCAGGCACGTATCCAGACTTTTGTTTCGGGGGGGGGGGATTTTCATAGAAAAACTATGAAAAAGACAGTACTGTAATCACTTTTCCATACAAATTTTCGGATTTCGGGGGGCCCACCTATCCCCCCCCCCCCCCCCCCCCTGAATACGTGCCTGGCACGAACAGTTCGCTAGGCGTGCGCTGACCCTTAGAAAGATTAATGTAAGTTTTAAATGTATAGTTAAAGCTGCAGCCGACTGTACTATTAACTATTATGTGACTTGGCGTAGTATCAGAGGGTCTACCATGAGTTTTCACTGTATTTTACTACTGTAGTTGCGTCGCCAATTCGTATGACAGAACTTAGTTCTCAACGTAACCACTAGGGGCGCTGTACGAAATTCAATACAAAATTGGTGACGTTACTACAGTAGTAAAGTACGGTGAAAACTCATGGTAGGCCCACTGACTGTCCCAAGAGAACTAGGCGTATAGCTAAAGAACATTAAGTTTTTTCTACAAGCATTTATGGTTCATGATTCGATCAAAAGGAAGATTCATGAAGAATATCCTAGATCTTTGGTTCATGTTATCTTATTAACTGTATCCAACTTGTGTCAGGTATTATCAAGGAGAACACAGGTTTTGTTGGAAATAAGAAATAGAAATAAAATTCATTGAGAAATTTGACATATTTCTGCTGGCAGCTCGAGTGTTTTGTGGTTTTGGTCAGAGAAATTGTACCTAATGTTCTTAGGTTTTGGTGAAGAGTAAATAACAAGACGAGATAATAAGTTACGACTAAGGCTTTTAATATGAAATACAGTTACATTCTCATCCATTCACATTATCGACAATCGACAGTTTACACGTTCTTGGCTAGGGTGTCTGCCTTGGCGATGACCTCCTCGATGGGGCCGACCATGTAGAAGGCGATCTCGGGTATGTGGTCGTACTCGCCCTGCAGGATCTTGGAGAAGCCCTTGATAGTCTCGACGAGCGGCACCAGCTTGCCGGCGTGGCCGGTGAAAACCTCGGCCACCTGGAAGGGCTGCGACAGGAAGCGCTGGATCTTGCGCGCGCGCGACACCGTCAGCTTGTCCTCCTCCGAAAGCTCGTCCATACCCAGGATGGCAATGATGTCCTGCAGCGACTTGTAGTCCTGCAGGATCTTCTGCACGCCACGCGCCACGTTGTAGTGCTCCACGCCGATGATGTTGGGGTCCATGATGCGAGAGGTGGAGTCCAGAGGGTCCACGGCCGGGTAGATGCCCAGCTCAGCGATGGCGCGGGACAGCACCGTGGTGGCGTCCAAGTGGGCGAAGGTGGTGGCGGGCGCGGGGTCAGTCAAGTCGTCGGCCGGCACGTAGATGGCCTGCACCGAGGTGATGGAGCCCTTCTTGGTGGTGGTGATGCGCTCCTGCATGGTGCCCATGTCAGTGGCCAGCGTGGGCTGGTAGCCCACAGCCGAGGGGATACGCCCCAGCAGGGCGGACACCTCTGAGCCGGCCTGTGTGAATCGGAAGATGTTGTCGATGAACAGCAGCACGTCCTGGCCCTCCACGTCGCGGAAGTACTCGGCCACCGTGAGGCCAGTCAGGGCGACTCGGGCGCGCGCGCCGGGAGGCTCGTTCATCTGGCCGTACACCAGCGCCACCTTGGAGGTCTTGTCCTTGAGCGAGATGACGCCGGACTCGATCATCTCGTGGTACAGGTCGTTGCCCTCGCGCGTGCGCTCGCCCACCCCGGCGAACACGGAGTAGCCTCCGTGCGCCTTGGCCACGTTGTTGATCAGCTCCATGATGAGCACCGTCTTGCCGACGCCGGCGCCGCCGAACAGGCCGATCTTGCCTCCCTTGACGTAGGGCGCCAGCAGGTCCACCACCTTGATGCCGGTGACGAGGATCTCCTGCTCGACGCTCATGTCCACGAACTCGGGCGCCTCGGCGTGGATGGCGGCCTTATGCTCGCTGGGGATGGGGCCGCGCTCGTCGATCGGCTCCCCGATCACGTTCATGATGCGGCCGAGCGTCTCCGCGCCCACCGGGATGCGGATGGGCGAGCCGCAGTCGAGCACGGGCTGCCCGCGGACCAGCCCCTCCGTGCCGTCCATGGCGATGGTGCGCACGGTGTTCTCTCCCAGGTGCTGCGCCACCTCCAGCACCAGCCGCGGCTGCCTGTTCTGCACCTCCAGCGCGTTCAGGATCGACGGCAGCTCGTCCGAGAACTGCACGTCCACCACGGCGCCGATGACGGCCACCACCTTACCTTCCGCCTTGCCTGCGGCGGCGGCCTTAGCGGCATAATCTCTCTTGTTGCTCGCAGCCACAGAGGCTACTTTGCCACATTCTGCTAGGGCCTTTTCGGCGACTGACTTGGCGGCCAAGAAGCCGCTTCCAACTCTACTTACAGCCCCGAACATCTTGATTTTCTGGAGCACTTGGGAGAAGATTATTATCGGGGCCGCCGTAAATTATGTAACCTAACCACACCGCACCAATTCGATCTTGAGCGAGCGCCCGCTGGAAAATACTATAGACAATATAGAATACACTGATCAGGGCAAGGAATTTGACGTTTTCTATAAAGCGCCATCTTTTGATAGTTAATTTAGCATGTTCTTCAGTACGGCTCATCACATTATTTCAAACATCTCACTAGTTCATTAGTAATTTCAGAGTGCTTTTTGTGTTTTCATGAATTTTTCCCATAAATATTGAAAATCTTGTATAGCTACAAGAACATTTTCATAAGTTTTCCAAAAACGATAATATTAGAGCAGTCAACAGATGGCGCTAATCTTTGAAATTGCTTCGTAAAAATTTAATGAGAAAATTGCTAATATTTCTTGTCTATAATTTTTGATAGCTCCTTTCAAAATGTAATTTCATTCATTCATTCGTTCATCAGCTGTTTTCTTTCCTGTAATGAAAATGGATAAAATTATGAATTAAAAACAAGTATTCTAATACTGAGAACATGTATAAAAGTCGTCTAATAGCCCGGGTAAGTTAAGCTTTTATTTCATAAAATCGTCGCCCTAGTTTCAACTAAATCAAGTGAGAAATAACCTATATACAAAACACGAATTATTTCAGGCTTTATGGCAACAGAGGAGAAATATCAAAATAGACTATGCAAGACCTTGCATCAACCTGAGCCCCCCGTGTGTGAGAGTGTCAAATGTTCGCGAAGAAAGCACAGTGGCCATTGAGGATGGCTATGTGAAGAAGTTCATGAAAGCAGTCGGATGGATGGACCAGTCAAGAACTGTAAGTATTACATGGCTCATGGAAAGGAATATACTCTGATCAACTTCATTTCTAAAAGAAATTTACATCATCATTAAGGTCTTTCTACCGAGGTCGCCAGGTAGCCCGCGAGGTTGCATGTCGCCAATAACGCCATCCGGTTCTAACTTCGTCGGCGACTTTTGGTGTGTCGACACCTTCAGGGTAGAGCCTCATCTGGCCACACGGAACCACATTTTTTCACGCTCTATCCTTTTCTGTTGCTCAGGAATGTCAGTTGCTTTGCTATAGCGAGTAAGGTCGCAGCACAGTCAATGCTGTCGCATTTCCGCTATTTTTCTCGTTCTAGCAAATGTTGGGAACACATTTGCTAGAGCTTGAGATGAGATGTTGATGTTCGCTACCAGACGAGGTTTGACCCTAAATTTCCACATAATGTCACAGAGTAATTTCTGTTTTTCATTGGCCATCTGAGAAAGTTTGACTTACATACACATATGCTCACGCCTATTTCCCACTGGGGAAGGCAGAGACATAAGGTGGCAACCATGCTACGATTCTGACACACATTCTCTCATATGCTAGTTGGTTCCGAGTACATTTTATTTGGCCCTTCGTACATGATAGGTACTTAGTGAAGACTTAGGTAATTTAGTTAGTCTATGTTTTTTTTACAACAGATCATATTTTTTATTTTCTCATCAAAAATAGATATTGTCCTATGGACAAAAAAAATAATTTATTAAAATCACTAGTTCTGGGCTCAAATCCCAGTTTGGACGTAGATATTTATCACTATCATAAAGTCTACGCACTACGCAGGGCAGCATTAAGTATAAGCATATGTTTGCGACAATGTTCCTGATAGTCTGAGATTTTAATTTTTACTGGTTAAATGTCCATCAAACTCTGTCCAGTGAGGTAGTGGGCTGTCCCTTCTCACAATTTTGAAGATGAAAGGTCTCCGATGAAACAATGCATACTTACAAACAGATAATACTTGCAACCTTTAATTCTTCCAGCGTTTAAAACTAACAGGATACTTCCTCTATGAATGTGTACCAGACAAAGTTCAATACCGGGAATGGTTCGCAAAACTAAACCTCCCCGACACCTTCGCTTCCTGGTTCACGATAACAGAACTACACGTCTGGTTATTGCTCGTACGTTACATGGCTGAAGATGTAACATCTACGGTCAGCGAGAAGAAAAAGTATATAAAAGGAGATGGTCATTTTGTGAGGAATTGCATTATTGAGGCTCAATGGGCTGATGTTGCAAATAGGATAAAGTATTTAGAGGTGAGTGTTTGTCTATGGCCTGAAAACTGTTACAGAAAATCAGTTTAGATAACTATTTTGTCTTCATCAAAAATTTGTGTGGTGCATCAAGGCTTTTTGAAACTCTAAGGCACAAGATGCAATTTACAATTAAAATGAAACTGTTAGCAAATGAATATTTGCATTTTATGTATACAAGGTGTTACAAAAATACAAATAAACATTTAAGGGGGTGGTTTACACCATCAAACTGAACAACTTTCACTATGGTATGGAACCAATATCGAAATCGCGAAAAAAAAATTGAAGTTCTATACCTACTCTACAAATCGACTAGAGCTTAAATATGTATGGGATATCAGATTTTTTTTTCGTGATTTCGATGTTGGTCCCATAGAGAAAGTTGTTCAGTTTAAGAGTTTTAAAAATTTATTTGTACTTATGAAATACCCTGTACATACTGTCTCTCAATGGATCTACTGGAAAATATTCAGCCAAAGCTATGATACAAAAGGCCTGAAATGGCTCCATATTCAAGAGCTACACAACTGTGATGCCGATGCCGTCGTTCGATGTCATAGTGAAAGTTGTTCAGTTTGATGGTCTGAAGCACCCTGTCTTATGTAACTAACATATTTTATTTTATACCCTGTATTGTTTACAATTTGGTTGTTTTCGTGTCAACAGCCATAAATATGGTTTCCTTTTAGATCAATTCTTTAAAGTTTAACTTTTGATTTCCACAGGGAGCCAATCCAGCAATAGCAAGGAAGCAAGTAACGGAACTCTCAGAACAATTCCAAGCTGCCCTAGTAGCTTACGACGAAGGCCTGAACGACGATAGAGTGCTCGCCTCGGCCGTATGGAGAAGATTTTTTTCCCTCTCAGATGATGTTAATGCCGAGAGCGTTGAGGCTATTGTCAATTTTATCAGACATCAGGTAAAAACAACAAAGCGTTTCGAAAATTCCCAACAAAATTGGGAATATCCGGTAATAATACAGAGATGATTGGGAATATTCGTTTTGACAGAATACATTACATAATTGTTGCTGTTCAAATGCTAGGTATGGCAAGGTAAGAACAAGAAAGCATTACGAATATTCCCAATATCGGAGATATCCGGTAATATTCTCAAGGTTGGATATACCCGGTATTCCTAAGGAAATCTGAATATTTGGCAAAATTCCCAAGAAGATTAGGAATATTCATGTTGAGGGAATTTCGAATGTATATGAAATTGAATGAGGCATTCATTGGAAGGATTTCGTTATAATCATGCCAATTTAGCTGTCAAATCAAATTATTATCTATCAAATTTACTATCAAAGTGTTACGTGTTTTTCTCTATTACCTAATTTTAGGGAGCAATTTTTGGATTTATTAATAAGATAAACTTTTTGTGCAGTTAATGTTCGTTTATGTACACACGGCGACAGGTCACGTTACCCTGTTTGGACTTAGTACTATTAGAAGTTGAACGCTGCGAATCGTGCGAGGGTGCGGTATGTTGTTGTGGTTTCGTCTCATGGCACGCTGCGCCCGCGCCGGCAGCCGCGTATATGCAGGCTCTCTACCGCACTATTTTGTGTTTTGTACGTAGTGTAGTTATGGGTATATAGGGTGCGTAACATTATGTGTCGCCGTGTGTACAACAAATGCAAATTTTCGGTGCTATTGCGTATTTATTGGTCGCGAAAAATTATCCATTGGCAACACCACCGCTACCAAACGTTATTTGAGTGATGCAAACCATAGACAAACAGCACTTTTTACTGTCAATGTGACAGGTTTTTCTGAACTTTTAATATTGCCATCTACAGACTTTTCGATTTACTAGTCTTGGAAAACACCTCATTAACAGTTACTGTTCCAATGCTCAGTATTGAGCCTATTGTCAGTTTTATATTATACTAGTGTTTTCCCGCGACTTCGTCCGCACAAATTATATACCAGATTTTAAGTCAGATCATAAGCTATTAAACAAAAAAAGTTTCATCAAAATCGGTTCAGTAGTTTTTGCGTGATGTGCGAACAAACAAACAAACAAACAAACAATTTTGTCAATAGATGGCGCTGCACGTCATTTAAATCGCACTATCGAGTGTTATTTGAGTTTATATGAAGTAAACCGCTACTTTTATGTTCCTTATGATTTTACGGTTTTATAATAGTTAAGAAGACAACTATAGTAAAGCAAAAATCAAGCGTTACCAATATTGCTAATGATTTGCTTCTGAACAGTTTTGACGAAATCTTTTCTAATAACGATTGCCATGTTGATTTAATTAAACTATCTGCCACCGTTGGTTCTAGACTATGTTTTTCTAAATAGCTACATTGTTATGATAAGAATAAAAATTCAAGCTTTAATTTGTCGGTATAAATTTCAGATATCGGAGCTGGACAAAATCCCGAGTGAGGACTTGAAATGGAAACCTGAAATACCCTGGTTAAGTATACTCGATCATTAGTATAAATTTATTTTTTATTTATCATTTAGTTCTATTGTAGTTATGTACAAAGTAAAGTGAGTTTTTATTAAAAATATAAAACTTTTATTGTTATGTATGCATACTTTTGTGTGGGACTATCAAACTGTAAATTTAACGTAAACTCCAACAACACATTTTAATTCAGAAAAGATATTCCAACCAGTAATCAGTTTATTAACAATCTTAAACTTAAATCTACACAATTTTACATTATAACTGTCTACTCGACCAGTATTTATCTACTAAATCATTACATTTCTGTCGATCCCATAAAACTGTGACAACCATTTTACAAAGATTATCTAGTTTACAGTCAACGCCGCACCATGGCCAGCGGTTATCACTTAGTTTCGAGAAAAAGGCCGAATATAGCTCCAAATAATGTTTATCTGTAGTCACCATTGATTCTATCAAATTTCCTATGGATGTAGGGGATAAGTCATTGAGATTGAAAGAGTTTTTCATGTCGTATAGCATGAACCAATGTGGACGACGATTCGGAGTAAGATTTGCTTCGGTTAAATTGTAGACGTAGTTTTCTAAATTGTAGAGTTCCTGAAATAAAAATACACATGCTAAAGTTGGATTTTATAATGTTTATGTCATCTGCAGGCGTTACCAATAATATTACCGAGAAAACTGATTGAAGAAAACTGAGAATATTCCCAACTGGGGAATTTTGTGTTCATCATTGGTAATTTTATCAATTGATATTTTTTCCGGTCATTACACCTACGACGTAAGGTTTTAAAAGATGCAATTATTGCATTATAGTATCTACAGTTTTCCCTATCAAAAAGGAAGGTATGACAGCAATAAAGAGCAAATGAGAAAATTTCCAATATTGATAATTATCATTATCTATTACTGAATTGGGAATTTTAATCTATCTATTGCTGTCATTACCTACCGTCTAAGATTTTTAGGAGATGTAACTAATTTTAGGGTATATTACCGTTGGCGCGCTCCATAAAAACGTACTATAGTGATATTTTCAATATTAACCAATTAAAGTCAATGTAATTTTGCAGAAACAATCTAGAAACAAATCTCTATGCTTGTTTGGAGTCCGATTTTCGTTAAAATTTATAGTTTTAAAGTTACAGTGCCTCAAAGATTTCCATACAAATCTTAAATTAATACTAGAATTAAAACTGCATATTTTATAGAAAATCTGACTTCATACAAACATAAAGATTAGTTTCTAGATTGTTTCTGAAAAATTTCATTGACTTTAATTTGATAGTCTTAAAAATATGACTACGTTTGTATGGAGCGCGCCAACGGCAATATACCTTAAATTAGTTACATCTCGTAACATACACTTTCGGGCTTTTAATACCTATGCATTTCGATGTTGATGGCCAGCACGTCTGCACGATGAAATAATTAACAATCATCTACCTATACAAGTCTTCGCATTCATAATAGGAAAATTTGCACTTACATATTCGGAATCGAAAGTAGCTATCTTATAGTTGAGATTATAATTTGAATAAGTGGTGGCGCTACCGCCTCCCCATGCCACGTTTATTGGATTGCCTTCTGCGTTGTAGAATATCTTTAGCTCGTCCGAATGTGTGTGTCCGTTGAATTCAGCTGTTATTGTTGACGTAAACCTGAAATTTTTTAATGTTGTCTCAATTTACTTATTTCTCGGAAACATTCGTTCTTGATCTGTAGTGTGAAAATAATTAATGTGTCTGTCTTAGTTCGAACCAACTGGACCCTGTTTAATAAACGCGACAATTGACAATGACAATTCAGAGTACATTGCTCGTTACTAGTGGTTACTAATGACGCTAAACTTGCAGTGCTTCATATGTCATAGCATTCTCAGCAACTGAAATTGTCATTGTCAATTGTCATGTTTATTAAATAGGGCCCATAGTTTAATTATCGCGCATTGGTCTCTTCCTACTCCACCATAAAATGGTCGTGAGCCTATACAGGATAAATTTTTAGTCAGTGCGGAAGCTTAAACCATGCATTCTACTGATGAATCATCTTTAACCGTTCATCAAATTGAACAACTGTCACTATGGAACCAACTTAATACTTCCACAACATATTTGAATAAAATCAAATATACCTAACTACTTTATTTTACACCAAAACATAAACAGTTAACTATCTTCAGAGAAAAAAAATCAAGATGCACAAAATAAGGCGGTCTTATCGCTAAGAAGCGAGTCATGTGGTGTATGGAACAGCAGTTTTGTCTGTCTTCTGATTTCTTTTATTTTAATTACCATTTCCGTTTTATTTATTTTTACCCGACTGCGACAGAAGGAGGGTTATGTTTTTCGAGCGTATGTATGTATGTATGTATGTATGTATGTATGTATGTATGTATGTTTGTATGTCTATTTCTTTGGCACGCCCTACAGCTTAAACGGCTGGATGGATTTTAACGTATGAGGTATCATTCGATTCGTAAAAATCGTGAGAGTGTCATAGGGTACATTATTTTAATATGGCGTATGTGAATTAAAAAAGAGAGGGGGGAGAATCAAATTTTTTTCGTTAAAAAATACAATATGGGTATCAAATGAAAGCTGGTGAAGAGCAGATTCCAAATATATATATATTTTAGTATTTTTATGCTACCATTTTGACACAAGACTAAAAAGTACGAAATAAACTAAATTATTTAGAAAAACAAACCTAATACGTAATAACATTCAAATTGTATTAATTTGCTTAAACAAAGTTGTTATAGCTGATTAAAGGAGCTTGTTTTTATCTTTTCAGTTAATAGTTTTTTACGCAGTCGGGTTTTTTGTTTTTCTAAATAATTTAGTTTTTATTTTATTGAAAAACCCACAGCAATAATTATTACATAAAGTACTATGTGTACTTAATTATTATATAATTATTATATTATTTATATAAAGCAGAAGGCCTATAATAACAACATAGTTTTTAATACACACATTACAAGAGTTTTATTTTAAAGACATGCTACTTCTCAAAGGGCCCACTTACCTATTAACAATCCTGTTGTATTCTCTAGTCCAAGTGTGAGTCAGATCGTGTACGCCAGGAGGTATATGAGTCAGAATGTGGACCTTCTCACCGGCTTGTTCAGCTTTGTAAAGCTGTTCCACTAACCAATCTAGATGCTTCTTGGCATCTCGAGGATCGTAAACAAGCCACCTGTAATTAAAATCGTTATTATATTAGCCACTGCTGTACCACTTTTGGGCAAAGGCCTCCTTTCGCTCTCTCCAAGAGTCCCGCATTTCGAGAGGGCAGTTCTTAAAGAAACCATTAATTTCGTCCAGCCATATTCCACTTCCACCTTCGTCTAGTTAATTGACACATGAATTACAAGTATTAGTTCTTTACGTTTATTTTATTTAGCAATTTACGTGAATAATTTACTAAACTACACATTCCCTTTGGTTATGAGAGCAGCATGATTAGATAAAAAATAGTCATAGTAGCATAGAAGCAGTTTACCTACTTTGAAGTTATAAGATCATTTTGTTTTTGTACTTCAATTAACGATAAATTTGTAAATTCTCAACAGAAACTAAAATGTGAATTTCCTTTCCTCATTCACACTCTTCAACCAATCGACACCATAAATTATCTACAAAATAAAATCGAACCAAAATTCCCATAAATCCAGAAACATTAGTTTGTTTTGAGCACGATGAATAAAAAATAGGTACTTGCCAATTAGTCTTGTACGCCACGTTAGTGTTAAGAGAAATAGCTCTAAGGCCAGGCGTGACCAACACTGAGAAATCTCCTCTCTCCAATAAAGAAGCCTTGGCTTCTTCAGTCAAATAGTGGTCCCATTTGTCGACTAGCGCTTTATATAACCATGTGGTATTTAAACCTGGTTCTGTGATTGATAACGGTGCGAATCTGTGTACGTTTAAAAAATAATAAAGTCCACATAGTTAAAAACCCCTCCACCGTCCAGCTGTCCACCATGTCGCCTAGGCATTGCCATGCTATAAGAATGTACTCAACCCTGGGTTGGGTTTACAAACATTAATAGTACTCGTTTGTCAAATTCAAAATTTTTCGTATTTTTTTGTAATTTCAAACAGCTAGTATGGTATAAGAATTTGCCTTTTAAGAACACAATGTGTTTTAAGTAGCAGCCATAATATCTACCTTTACCCTTAGACCATATAACTAGGCCTCACGTTAGGATTCCTCTCTGCCAAATTGCAAGATCATGTGCATTTACATACAATTTTATACCTTATCACTAAACGAGATAGCCGATAATTGCGAAATATAACTTCGAACTAGTTTCGTTTGTTGCCGATTTCATGCTAAGAGTATGTACCTCGTCTCCCGCAAAAAGTGTCAGAAAAGTCTGTTAGTAGAATTACACGCGTAACTCGTCCATAGTTACAATATGGTCTAAGCGTTTACCTGATGAACTACTACGGCCACTTGCTTTGCACAGGGAAAAGTCTGGAAAGGAAAGATCATTGGAAAGAAACAAGCTTATGTAAGCATCGTAGTGACATAGTGACGTAAATACACACAAATAATATATTATTTACGTCACTATCGCACTATGATACTTACATAAGCTTGTATCTTTCTGCTTCCGTTTAGGCGGGTTATTATTTAACACTGGCCAAGTAGGTACTATAGCAATCACCCTATCTATTGCTATCACACATTGTGAAATTAGGGCTAAAATATTAATAATGTTGTCCTAGATATGAATCCTATTTGCAAAGTACCTACAGAACAAGAAGGGGTACGTAAAAATGACCTACTATAAAAATGTAACTTACTGATTTGTCGGTTGACTTTCATGATTTCCTAGAACTGGCACAACTAAAACGTCTGGGCCAAAGTTGTCTTTGATTTTTTGTATCAAATGAAGATTCATTTCGTTAATCAGCTCATAAGTTGTCTCCCATACACCATGATCGATCGTATCCCCGATATAATACACCACGTCGACATTCTAAAATTTAAATACTTTACAATTTGTTAATCATATTTTAGTTTCCTTCACAAATTTCTGTGCTTGGCGCATCGATTGCCAAAATAAATAGGTGGAGAGGTCTTTTGCTATCTGCAACACGGATTTTTTTAGATGATTTTTTTGTTTTACTCAAAAGAGTCCGAAAGTCAGCATTTAAGCTTGAATAAAAATAAAAGTTGTGTGTACAACCTCCAAATTGTTTTTTTATTTGAATGTCTGATGTTGCATGGTTCTATCAATTAAAAGCGTTCGAGATCTTCAGATTTTTAAAAAATTTCTCTTGTCTATCCTCTTTCTAACGGTATACAAGGTGTTACAAAACTACAAATAAACATTTAAGGGGGTGGTGTAGACCATCAAACTGAACAAATTTCACTATGGGACCAATATCGAAATCGCGAAAAAAAAAATGTATGTTCTATACTCTACAAATCGACTAGAGCTAAAATATGTATGGGATTTAAAATTATTTTTTTCGCGATTTCGATGTTGGTCCCATAGAGAAAGTTGTTCAGTTAGACGGTCTAAACAACCCTCTTATGAGTTTCAAAAAATTATTGTTACTTATGAAACACCCTGTATATGCAATATGCTATAAAACCGTCCATTAACTTTGTTTATTTGCTAATTTTGCGTGTCAGGGGCGCGTTCGGCCGATATTCGATATGCATGATAAAAACTTCTAATCTCAACGAATTTTTGTTTGTTTGTTTTGGCAATGGATGCGCCAAACACCCTGAATTTGTGTAGACCATACCGACCTTATGGGTCTCACTGATCCTGTCAATTACATCATCATACGCCCAAATAGGCGTATCGCAGCTTCGGTAGTCACCCCAATAGCCAGCTGGTTCTGTATTTCTCGCGTTCGGAAACCTTGAAAATTAAAAAAAAAATCGTGTTTAAATTTGCCGCATGATTCTCTTCTTAATAAAGACCATCCCTTTTTTTTCTTAGGTGACCAAGTGACGGGGGTATCTTTGTAGTGATTTTTGGGCAATAAGCTATAGTAGTCTTTCCAACAGTAAGCTGACATCCATCCGGGCGCGGCGCGGGTAAGATTCTACTGAAATCATGCAACAGACGCGGTGTTCTTTGATTTTCCAAAACAGACCCGTCCACACGCTAATGCTAAAAGGCAAACTTGCTACAAGTGCACAATTATATAAAAATATTTGGTAGTGGAAGCAAGGACTCCTCTCACCACCTTGTTAGATGCTTGTCTTTATAAAGTATCTGTACCTATTTTAATAAGATATCACAGGTACTGTATAAACACTAACCTTGTTTGAGATCTACTCCTCAGTGATCTAATTTTCGACGCTACACTTAAATCTAACAATACTTGGTCGTCGTGTTTCACCAAGCTCTCCTCAAGTAGTTCTTCGTCTATATTATATTTGTATCTGTAGCTGGTAGCAGGCTTCTGCCCTTTCCTGCAGCACGTAGGTTCATCACAATTACCAACGCCAAAAGCTTCGTACAGCGGGTCAATATGAGCGTCTGTTAAGACTGCAATCGTAAGTGGTTGAGTTTTCAGGTATGTGTTATTTGGGACCTGAAATTGTATGTGTAACTCATTTATGAATCCAATGTGAATCCAATACTTAGGCTAGGTTTTTAACTGTGTGAATTATCTACGTTGAAATTTAATGATTTTTAATAACTAAACACCAGAAATCCCATTATAAGCTAATGGTCGCGGAGTAAAGTCTTACCGATTTTATAATATAACTTTATATAATATAACTAGTGTTTACCTGCGACTTCGTCCGCACAAATTATATACCAGATTTTAAGTCAGATCATAAGCTATCAAACGAAAAAAGTTTCATCAAAATCGGTTCAGTAGTTTTTGCGTGATGCGCGAACAAACAAACAAACAAATAAACAAACACACAAACAAACAGACAGACAAAATTTCTAAAAAAGGTTGATTTCGAGTCAGGGATACCTAAAAACCATATCTGGTTTGGCAGTCCGGCATGGTAACCATTTCACTAACTGGATCGTCATTTAAATATTATACTGGCACCTTAAGTATTTTATTATTTACTAGTGTTTTCCCGCGACTTCGTCCGCACAAATTATATACCAGATTTTAAGTCAGATCATAAGCTATCAAACAAAAAAAGTTTCATCAAAATCGGTTCAGTAGTTTTTGCGTGATGTGCGAACAAACAAACAAACAAACAAACAAACAAACAAACAAACACACAAACAAACAGACAAACAGACAGACAAAATTTCTAAAAAAGGTTGATTACAGACACACTTCAGTTACAGTTTTATAATAGTTTAGATATGACAACTCTCACCGTATCGACTTCAATAGGAGCTGGTAGTTCGACTTGCCATTCAAATCTTGGATCATTAAACGGACAAATATTGCGGTTGTGAGCTGATTGCAGTACGAGACCACAGAAAGCTGCAGGCGTTGCTTCTGGCGTAGTTTTGATGATGTGATGAAGGATTGGCTGAAATTATCAAAGGAAATCGGTCAACTCAGTTGAATGTTCCAAAAGTTAAGTTTGTCTGCTATTGGAATTAGTGCAACTCTAGTACGAATATCGTCAATAGTATACAGGGTGTAAGGAAAAGTATCATTAACCTTTAAACCACATACTCTACCCATCAAACTGAACAACACTCACTATTGGAGCATCAAAGTTAATTAAAATAATTGTTTTGGAAACTTCATAGACCACACTCAAATCATCGCAAAATGTATTTCATTTATTGATGTTTTAATAACTGAAAAACAATCTTTCTTTTCTTAATTATTCTGCAAGAACATAGATTATAAGGAGACCGGGCCCTTAAGTACCATATATTTTGCACTTTATGCCAACAGCAGCGTGGGTCTTAAATGTAGATAAGATTAGTCATATTAAAGTTTAATGCGAAATTTATTTTCGAATCATGAAGATTAACGAGATTAATACTTATTACAAAAACAGCTGTGACGTGTTAAATACCGTAGGTAATTTAAACGAATATTTAGTTTGTAGTTACGTTTGGTCAAGAATCAGGATGCCAGCTGCGTTAACAAACGGTGAATAACTAAACCGTGTAAAACTATAGTTTAGTATGTATACAGGGTGTAAGGAAAAGAATCATTAACATTTAAACCACATACTCTTTTGTTACGTTACTTAACGACATTACGATATACCTAGGATATCTAATGACGTTTAGGTAATTACTTATAAATCTTACCATATTCAATGTAACAGCACCGCGGCACACATTTTCATTTTCAATTCCCAAAGACACGCATAAAACTGTTATAGTTTCGGATAACTCTTCAGTTGAATATCCAAGGTGTACCATTTGAAATAGAGTCGCAAATGCGCTGCGGCATATTATGCAGTCGAAGGTCTGAAATGAACAGTCTCCTATAAATTGACATCGGTCCTGTCTTGTCTATCATCAAATCATCATCATTCGCCTAAAAAGTCCCACAAAAGGGCAGGGCACAGCTAAGCTTGCAATCCAACTTGCTATTAAGCTGGTTTCACTACCCAATATACATATTAATCTATGGGTTTCACAGCTGTCCGTCCGGGAGACCCATAAGGGTGAGACCGCGGCGCGGGCGCGTGAGACAGCGGGTCGCGTACGGACCAATCCACGTCGCTGTGAAACGATGTTCTAGGGCCTCACGTATGTCTGCGGCCCGTACGGGTCTCCCGGACGCATGGCTGTGAAACCAGCCTAAGAGTATTTTTTGTACATGGGCTGGCCAATTTACAAAAATAATTGACGAGTCATTTAAATTTATCGCTGGTGCATATTGAAGACACTTTAAAAAATCTAAATGTTCCTATCTTTAAGCTAAATGTATTTTCTATTGATGATTAGATTACTACGTTTATGTTAAGCAATTGTTATGTGTGATCTAAAAAGATTAAATTCTAAGATTATCTTAGCAGTCCTACCTAGGTATCGATTACAAACTGTGTGAAATTAAATTAGATCAATAGTATTATATCGTTTACCGTTCTAGTTTCAGTTAAGTAACTCCTTGACATAGTCGAGACATGTTCAGGCATATGAAGGATGTCTATCACATCTTGCATCGTTCTGTCGTCTTCTTCTGACATTTCTTTCATCAAAGCCTTCCTGAATAAGGTCTCAATTTCATCTGTAAAAGTTTATCGTTACTTATAGTAAATTAAGGGACACATTGACCGACGGCGGGCTCATTGAATACAAAAAGCACGTTTAGTATGGGAATGCGGCCGCCGTCGGTCAATGTCTCAACCCTAAAGGTAATTTGTCATTAATCACTTTAATTTGTGGTTTTAAGTATGCCGAAATTTAGTGCTTAACTAATTGGTTTATTAGCCCATCCAGTTCGGGAATAAAAGTTTTTCCGCATTCTGTCAGATAAGGTTTATTTGGGAAATATGGTAAAAGTGAAATTCCAAAAAAGGTACGTAAAACTTTGTCATCTCCAAAGTTAAAACTTACCTTGCGTTATAAGTTGCTGTGTAGCTCCCAAACTCAATATCATAAACACAAAAACAAACACCTTCATGTTGCATTGATTCTTTGGCAATGAAAGATAAAACCAATTCCACTTCTATTTATTCATATAGCCCGACAAAATTGTTGAAATAGTTATTTAACCACTTTATTGGTTGATGCGGGTTGGTTATCATGTACATAATTAAAACTTGTATCGATTTCAATTCAGTATGTTACATCTGTTACCGATATTTTCAGGTACACTTTTGAGAAAGCCAACTTAATATAAAACAGTAGGACGACCTTGGCCCTACTCAATATCTGCACGCTATTTCCAAGCACATGAGAACAGTCAGTGAAACATAGAAAGTGTATTTATTATCCGATCTCACCACGTACAAGCGCATTGTGCAGTCAGGGCATGCACGTAGGTTTCGAATACCGGTCACATCCAGAGACCAAGCTAGATATAAACCACCGGTAATAGTAGGTATACTGACAAAGAAAACATTTTGCACGTCACGCCACACAGTGGTCCCGTTTTAATAAAATATGGACATCGGTGCTAGAGTCACAACATATTTGTTTTATGGTGAACAATGTGAAGACAAAAAAAATTATTATCCTACCACGTCTATAACTTAGTGAAAAAAAAAATTCATTTTTTTTTGTATGGGAGAAATCACATTATTGCTTATTTCTCAAAAACCTTTAAAAATGGCAAGATGGCAATCACATATGTTACAAAAGAAGTGATCCTGAGTGTTTCACTGATAGACACTTTTAACTTATCCTTGCGTACTTTGGAGAAAAATGCATCTAAAAATTTTTGATTTTTTTATTCATAATTATTGCTCAATATGAGAAGAACCTTGACAATATATATAAAAAATGGTTTTCAGCTAAAAATAGAAACACGCGCAGCATATTATTGTTACGAGCAACGGGTTCCGGGATTGGAGTGAAACGCCAAGTCCAAATTTACAGAGTTTATTAGGTTTATCTTACACACGGTCCTCCTCGCGAGGTTCTACTCATATTGAGCAATAATTTGGAATAAAAAAAATCACAAATTTTTAGATGCGTTTTTCTCCAAAGTACGCAGAGATAAGTTAAAAGTGTCTATGAGTGAAACACTCAGGATCACTTCTTTTGTAACATATGTGATTGCCATCTTGCCATTTTTAAAGGTTTTTGAGATATAAGCAATAATGTGATTTCTCCCATACAAAAAAAAATGAATTTTTTTTTCACTAACTTATAGACGTGGTAGGATAATAATTTTTTTTGTCTTCACATTGTTCACCATAAAAAAAATATGTTGTGACTCTAGCACCGATGTCCATATTTTTTTAAAACGGGACCACTGTGCGCCACCTAACGAGAGCTGAAAACCTGTAGATATAATATACAGGGTGTAAGGGACAGCCCTCCGCAGACTGAAACGGTGAACTCAGACCATCAAACTTTACAACTTTCACTATGGACCTCAGGAATGTATTCACCTGACTCTCCTGCTGTGCAATAAAGTATCCCCTCATGGTAAGAGTGTAACGGGCGTAAGTCCCCCGCGTGCTCAATGCGGACCGCTAGATTTTTTAAATAATTTTTATCAGTGTTATTTGTTCATAATCATTTTTGTTGGTTTCAGAAGTGGATCTCGAAAGGCATTCTGTATGTCTGTATTTTCTTTCCTACATCAGAGCCCGTAGCATGATCCGCGTGATAAGGCTATATCAAGCCTTTTATCTCGTTCGTTCGCGCGCAAATAGAGTAAGAGCGAAGGTGCAATAGCGCCATATCACGCTGCCATACTACGGACGCAGAATGGTGTATATTTACTATCAGAAGTGCGATTTCTGAAACTCATGCGTTGAACTGTAAACGAACTATTTGGCGAAATGTAAAGTAATTTACCCTTTGTATTTCTGAAAATTTAAATAAATAAAAAAACAGCAGTTGAAAATGTCGAAGTTACTATGGAGATAAGCATCTTTCTGCTGCTGATTTGACTTTCAAAATCATACTCCAGGAGCGCGATTTTTGAAAGTCAAATCAGCAGTAGAAAGATGCATACCTATCTCCATACTAATTTTGACATTTCTACTGCTGAGTTCAACGTATGACTTTCAAAAATATCACTCCTGTTCTAATAATAAGGTCCTATACAATCCGTAGATTCCACTTCAAGTCGATTAGGTTATAGCTCCCTAATATTTTATTTCACAAGCCACGCCAAAGTTGATTCCGTCTCTGTGTCACGTTTATGGTTAAAATATTTGTTTATCTGATTGTTAGACCTGTCATCAATCAATACTATCAGTAGCATTAGCAATATCATGATAGTAATAGCTTCGTAAATAAGATTGATACATCGTGCATTATTTTTTGCAGTTTAAAAACAGACTTTTTTTAAGTTTTTTTAGGTATTTCAATTGAATATTATAATTTATTTTCAATTCAAAATTGCTTGTTTTATTATTCTCTTTAGCGCTGGTTAATTATTTTGTTACTCCTTATAAGGATCTAGAGACCCAACAATAGATTCCTCCATTTCTGTTTATGTACCCCGGGCTACGAATAAAGACCCCGGGCGATGGTGTTCATTAAATGAAAATATTTCGTTCTCTTCTTAGTCTACATCTCACTGCTGGGAAAAGGACTCCCCTTTACTCTTATTCCCAAGTTTTCATAAATAAAATTATTTATATTTGAGAAACATTTGCTATCGAAAGAAAGTACTGAAATAAATTTTATTCGTATAATTTTCCTTTACAAAAACAATGATAAATAAAATACAGCGATGCGACTTACGTAACAGATGATTTCTATGATTTATAGCCTGATCAGATAACATTTCTATATGTAGGTCTGTTGTGTAACTTGCCTACCGTCGATTAAAAATTCGATCAATACCAACCTTTAATATTTGTTGACAAAACAATGTTGTATATTTAATTAAGCATTCAGCAATTTCAGAGGAAAGTGAAGATGATCAGAGAAATACCAAAACATAATCCATCCGTATACAGCTTGGCAAAAAAGTCGTGATAAAAAATAAGGGGGCTGCCTCCACGCAAGAACGTCAAAATCACGCATAACCTGGCAACACCACCATACTAAAATTTTAGTTCCACCCGTCACCACGATCATGACTTTTTTGCCAAGCTATACATGCATACGACCTGGTGTAATGAGAATATTCTTTTCGTGGTCAGACAGTTTGCTACAACTGTCGACTATCTTTTTAAACACTTAGTTGTAGCACTACTTGTATAACAGTTGTGGCTACTTGTGGCTGGTGATTAAATAATTCTGCAACTTTCCCGACAAAATTCCATTTTTTAGTTACACTTGTTATTCCTAACTAGCGGCGCCCGCAACTCCGTACGCCTGATTCACTGACTTTAAATAATTTCTGTAAATGGTCTCAATTCTTTCCATTGCGTATTACGTAGGTACCCTAAACGCCCCCAATTAATATTTTTACAAATATCTTCAATGCACATCAGCGCCAAGTTCACAATTTTATTATATGTATAGATAGATCAGGCTATAAAACAGAATGAACATTACACTTCGCTCATCTCCACGTCATCTATATTCAAGTCGTCCAGCATCTCTGCTAGTGTGATGCGAGGCAGCGACGGATCTATCTCGTCTGTGTCCACCGGCATCTTGCCCGCGTCCCTGAAGATGTTTATGTTCTGACGGAAAGTTGGGTCCTCTTCTAAATCATCGAGGAACTCGTTGTAATCACTGGCGAAAAAATATGGTAAGTTAATTTTAAGAACAGCATAATTTCGTTCATTAAAGATAAAAGAATGATAGTTTGTGCCGAATCCAGCTTCAATCCAACAAAATATAATCGGTGAGCGTGCATGACTGAGTAAGTAGTTTGTAAATGCGGCGTTTCTGAGTTTTTAAGATTTGACTGGAATAGCTTAGTGAAAGCGAATCAGCGTAGAGCCATATCATACAAGGGATTATTGAGCGCAGGCGTTGACTGAACGATATCGTCGCGATATCGCCTTGATATTTCTGAGATCACTCAGTGTCGCGGCGATTACGATCAGTAAACATCAAGCATCGTCGAGACGGTGCAGTTGTGATTTCGCCCACGTTCTAAATTCCGTAGAACTTAGTGATAGACACAGAACCCGGCTATGCCTTAATAGAAGTAGGATGCGTGCAGCCCGCGTGCCACTGATATACGTGCGCTATGACATCATAAGAGTTATGAAGATAAGGTTGAGTTTAATTTGATATTTTTTGGTCACACGTAAGAAGACGTAACGGTCGTCATGCTATTCCTACTGTTTTGCTATTCTGTGCTGACACAGGCCAGTCTATAAGGTCTAACAAAATTAGGTGAAACTATTTTAAGGGGATGATCAGACCATCAAACTGAACAACTTTCTCTATGGGACCAATATCGAAATCGTTATATAACAATTAATAGATATACTAACTCGTTAGTGGAGCTAAGTCCGTCATGAAGCTCCTCAGCCATATGCTTCAGCTTCCAGTTGCGCGCGCGTCTCCTCGCCGACCGTTCCCCGTAGAACTTCTTCACGAGGAATACGTCGGGGATAACGCTACGATCTAACTTGTCGAGGTTAGAATCATTCACGTTTGAATCGCCGAGGTTATATCTGTAACACGGGAAATTTTAAAATAGTATTGATTATTAATATGTTACAGCCATGTTGAGCAGATTTTAGGGCTACTGACGCAATGGCTAGATAACTAAATTGGACGAAAGCACATACCGTGTGACATACCACTGCTTTTGTATATAGAACGCCGTTGGGGAATTTTCGCAGTTGTACTGAAAAAGTCAATGGCTCGATCTAGAAATATTTTTTTTTTTTTTTTCTGTGTTTTGATCTGCCATCAGTCGAAAGACTATAATCAGATGAGTTGATTTGAGAATGCTTTTAAGAGTGACAGGGCCAGCGCCCTACCCTCTTTTAGTTCGAGAGCACATGACTCCTCTTTAGTCTTTTAGTGCTGCTGGCTGTCAGCAGCGAGTTGGCGAGCTTGTTTGGGTGACTTCTTAACCGCTCTTTGTATTTTTGTTTGTGCCGCTCTATTTCTTGGAGAACGGTAGGCATTTCCAGGTATTCGTGGATTTCAGAGTTGCGAGAGAACCAGGGAGCATTTGAAATGGTCCTGAGTATGTTGTTCTGAACCCTTTGCAGGCATTGGACGTTGGATTTGCTTGCAGTTGACCACAGTTGGATGCCATAGAGCCAGATTGGTTTGAGGATGGAACAATATACCAGTAGTTTGTTGTTTAGACTTAAGGTTGATTGGCGGCCCAGTAGCCAAAGGAGATTTCTGAACCGATTGTTGATCACGTCTCTCTTTGCCTTGATATGGTCTTTCCATGTCAAGCGTTGGTCCAGGTGGAAGCCTAGGTATTTCACACACGTTGTTTCTGGTAGGATTTCTGGTCCAAGCTTGACTGGTGGACATTTGTCTTTCCTTAGTGTGAAAGTGATGTGATGGGATTTCGGAGCACTTGCTTTGATTCGCCACTTGGTTAGCCAGGAGTGGGTAGCATCCAACTGTTTTTGAAGGAGAGAACTTGCTTGAGTGGGATCTTTGCTGCTCGAGAGGAAGGCAGCATCGTCAGCATATGTTGCAACAGTTATGTTCGGTACCAGTGGTAGGTCACATGTGAAAATGTTATACAGCACGGGGCCAAGTACGGAGCCCTGAGGTACCCCTGCGTTACAGTTGTAGAGTGCAGATCTGGCATCGCCTTGTTTAACTTGGAAGGACCTATCGGATAGGTAAGATTCTATTAGGGGAAATACAGAATGGTGCAGAAATTTTTTGATCTTGAACAGGAGGCCTTTATGCCAGACTCTGTCGAAGGCTTGCTGAACGTCCAGGAACGCTCCAGTGCAGTACTCTTTGTTTTCTAGGCTTTGTCTGATTGAGTGGTAAACCCTATGCACCTGCTCTACTGTTGAGTGTTGTTCCCGGAAGCCAAACTGGTGCTCAGGAATCAGATCTTTCTCTTCGAGACTCAATTTTAGCCTTTTTAGGAACACTCTTTCCCAGAGTTTAGATAACACCGGTGTGAGACTGATTGGGCGATACGAGGAGGTGGCATCCACTGGCTTTCCATGCTTGTGGATCATGATCTGGGATATTTTCCAGCTGGTGGGGAAGTGGTTGGTTCTGAAAATTGCGTTAAACAGGTTGGCCAGGAATACCACGCATTTTTTTAGTTAGTTCTTTAAGTGTTTTTGGGGTAATCAGATCGAATCCGGGGGCTTTTTTGCTGTCTAGTTTGGCTATTTCTTTTGAGATTTCAGCAGGAGATGTGGGCCGCAGCGGTAGGCACATTTGGAAGTCTTGCCCGAGGACACAGTCTATGTCAGGGTCTTCTGGACCACTTGACTCATTCGGTCTGAACACTGAGGCTAGGTGGACTGCAAATGCTTCCGCTTTTTCAGCATCGGTGCGAGCCCATGAAGATCCATTTCTTACTGGAGGGAAAGACTGCTGTGGTTTCTTAACATTTTTGGTGGCCTTCCACAAAGAATAATCTCCTTGTCCAGTCGGTGACATCTGGGATAAGTTTTTGTTGAGCATTTCATTTTCAGCATCGTTAAGCAGGTTCTTTAGTTCCTTAATAGCGCGATTTAGTAGAGCCTTATCAGATCTGTGCCTTGATTGCTGCCAGGCCCGCCTCAAACGTCTCTTTTCTGCTATTTTGCTTTTGATCTCTGAGGGGAGCATTGCATTTTGGCGTTTTGGTGGTAGTACCGGGGTATTGGTCCATGCAGCAACTTGTACTATATTGGTGAAATTCACACAGGCGTTGTCAACATCATCAGCAGTTTTTAAAGATATATTAAGATCTATCTTATCGTTTAGTTGCTCTCTAAAGGAGTCCCAGTCTGTTTTTGAGTTATGCAGGGTGTTTTGGGTATTATTTGGGATCAAACTTGTGCTGCTGGTTTCAAGGATAACGGGCGTATGGTCCGATGGTCCATCGAGGCTTGCTTCTATGGATGTGTGTAGATGACAAATATTTTTTGTTACAAAGAAATCCAGAAGGTCGGGTCTTTTGAGTGGGTCTGTAGGCCAGTATGACGGTTCTCCTGTCGATAGCGATTGTATCCGATTTATATCAATGCTGCGCTTTAGCTCGTTTCCCCGAGGACGGGTCAGTCGAGATCCCCAGTAGACATGCTTTGCATTCCAGTCTCCTCCGGCAATGAAGCGGTTTCCTAGAGTTTTGAAGTATGCGGTGAACATTGGCTCCTTGATAGTGTGTTTCGGAGGGCAATAGGCTGCGGAGAGGTTGATAGTACCCGTACGGTCCACTACCCCAACTGTCGTTGCTTGTAGGTGAGCAGTTTGGTATGGTTCCATGAGATGGTGGGTGAGAGACTCCTTAATCACGATTGCTGTCCCAGCATGAGCACCTCCGTCTGGGTGCGGGGTGAGGTAGGTGCAGTAGCCAGCAATGCGAATACTACTGTTTGTTGTTACATGCGACTCAGATATGAGGACAGCGTCTAGTTTGTTTGAAACTAGGAAAGACCTCAGTTTATCTTTTTTGCCTGCAAGGCCATTAATGTTCCAGGTAGCTATGCGTAGAGAGGTCATTGTACTAACTTAGAGACGAGAGTTGTGATAAGCCCTACGAGAGTACTTATTTGTTGAATTAACACTTCCATCTTTTCAGTCTGTTTTGCCATGAGATCTTCTATTCCTTTGTAGGATTGTTGAGGGTTTACTTTTGGTGGCGGGCCTTGAGCTGCATGTGCGTACGTTTTGGGTGGCTTGCCAGAGTCTTGGTTATTAACTTGGGGTGGGACGTCATTTCTTTCGGTGATTGGTTGTTGTGGTGCTTTAGGCTTGTGATTGAGCTGCGGTCTCCTTCTATTGAGAATTTCCTGATAGACTTTGCAACCTTTGTAATTTGCTGGATGATCAAGGGAACACAGAGCACATTTAGCAGGCGTATTTCTGTCTACCTTCTTGCAGTCTGATGTTTTGTGTCCCTCACCACATTTCACGCACCTATGTGGCATCATGCAGTTGTTCTTGGAGTGCCCATATTGTTGGCATCTTTTGCATTGAATAATAGACTTAGATTTTCGTGGATCTTCTATTTTGACAATCTGGCTGTAAATGCTCCGTATGTCCTTGACAGCTTTGTTGTTAGCACTCGGTTCAATGTTAATGAAGTATGTGGAAGTGGGAATTTTGTGAGGTCCGTAACGGGCATTAATAATTTCGCCTCGAACTTTGTTGCCGGTAGCTTCAATCGCTTCTACTATAGCACTGTGTGGAGTAGTGTGGTGTAGGTCTTTTATGACAATCCGGTAGCATTTGGCATCTTTCCTAGTGAAGGTATGTCCAATAAGGCCATGCTCTCTAATAATGGTGATGATCTTTTTGTATTCCTCTGCCATGTCTATGAGGATGCGAAGAAGATTTTTATTCACAATCCTGATCTTGTAGTGGCTTTTGTCGCTAACGGATTCAAGTAGTTTGCTTAATTCGTTGATATCTTCGATACCATACAATATAATAGGGGGTGGCTTGCTAACTTTTGGGTGAGTGGTGTTTTCATCATTGGTAGGGTTAAGTGGAAGTTCGCCAAAGCTATTCGACGTCTGGGTTAACACTGGTGGAGGGGAGTCTCCTACTCTTTTTCGTTTGTAGCTCCGAGAGAAGGGTACCCGTTGCCAGGATGGTGGTTTAGGGAAGTTGGTGGACGCGGAGTCATCTGATTCTTGGTCCTCTCCATCTTGAGTGATTATTCTGGGAGGATCTTTGTGTGGATTTTGGGTCATTATTTCACTTAGTGAAGAAGACGGTGGTCTATTAAAGAGACCAGGGTGAAACACTGATTGAGTGAGTATTCTGGGTTTGTTTGGGTTTTGAGTTTTGGATTCATTCATTTCGAGTCCCACGAGTAAGGTCGATTTAAACAGGTCGCTCACGAGGTGACGCCCATTCTCATGAGAAGGCAAATTCCGACGACGTTTACCAGGTCCATCGCGGTTGGCGCTAGAGACTAGTTGCCCACTAGCCATTCATCCTATCGGCACGTTTCCCACTTTAGGATTGGGGTTATTTTTTATAGAGGTTTTCTTCCTCACGACTCGGGCGGTTAAGCCAAAGCCACCGTTCCTGTAAGACATGACTACCGGGTTGCGGGGTGTGAAGATCATTTCCTATCATCACTTAGCTAGCACATGGGCCAGCGAGATCAGGTTAGTTGACCGCCGCCTGAGACTCGGCGTTGTCTGTCATTTGGCACCACCCGGGGGACACGTGCAGGTTTGTGGTTAGGTGGATCCTGCGGACGCGACAAACTCTACCCCCTATCTCTATCTAGAAATATGATAATGGGGAATATTCTCAGTGAAAATGAAGAAGTAATTGGTTGACTTGGGAATATGATGATGGGAATTTTCGCAGTTTAACTCGGAACACTAGGAAGTTATGGAGAATATTCCCAATTACACAGAAAATGTTATAAAACCAAGAATGGGGAATTTTCTCTGCATGAAGCTAGTTCATGAACAACTGAGAAAATTCAAATTTTTTACTTTAATTTAAGGATTCGTTTGCAGGTTTGTTGATGAGGAATATTCCCATAATAATATCTAGGGAAAATTTAATTTTATACGAGTAAGTATACTAACAATCAATGGTAACCAACCAGTTGTTTTAGGAATAATTTTTAATTCATCTTTGATCAGTATCTCTTCTCTAGACAGGCCAATCAATTTCCTTACCCAAGAACAGTGTCACCGGGCTTCAGCAAATGTCCGAGATGTGTCTTGGCGTGCACTGGACTGATATCCAGACCCAGCTCGCTTGCCTTCACGACCCACACGTCGGCTACCACGTGCTTGTTCGACACATTTCCTTGACCAGGGAATGTTTTCTTTTCCTATCAAACAATAGTTATTTGTTATGCTAGGCTGCAAAGTTGCTATTTGGCGCGAGTACTTTTATTGAAACCTGAGCAAGCGAAGGATTCTAGGATTGAACCACGAGCAAAGCGAGTGGTTCAAATAATAGAATCCTGAGCGCTTAGCGAAGGTTTCAAAGGTACGAGACGCAGAATAACTTTGCAGCCGAGCGAAACACACAATTTTTCACCTCACAACAGCGAGGAAAAAAAGTGAATTGCTAAAAAGAACATTTCAAAAAGTTTTTATTTTCAAGCTGGCCAGTGTCATGAAATAGTTATTAAGTATTTTCTGTGGATTGGCGGTATATAAAAATATTGAATAGACAGATTCGAATTTCAAAAACTCTTTCCACGCTAGCGGATAAAATACACTTTTGCACTCAGATTTCGAATGATAAACACAATCTTTCCGAGCTTGTGAGGTGAAAAGGATATTGTTATTTAAAAGGATATTCAGCTTGAAAAAACGACCTCGAAGCGTTTTATTATTGCTGAAAATCTGGCTAACGCTATTACGTTCCTACTAAGAGGTACAAGTTTATGAGCTTTTTGTATAAAATTGCTTTTTAGGCTTTTGCAGTAAGTTTGTGTAGCACTTTTTACGCTAAGGAATAGTAATGTGTTTATCAGCCTATGTATGCTTGTATTTATGTAAGTTTGTTCCTTTGTGGCACGCTAGAGACCAAACGCGTGGGCCGATTTTGATGATTCTTACGTCAATCGATTTGCCTTATTTATTTTAGCTTTCTTGATTGAATAATCTTAAATGTTGTGATGAGGACCGCCACTGAGCGGTTAAAGGTCTCAATCCCTCGAATTCCCGACACAATAGAAAATACATTGTTCTTCGTGCAGATCTGCACCACAGCACTCAACAGGTCAAGTAGCCAGCGAGGATTGGTAGAGGCATGTAATTGGTTTACTTGCTGTCAGAATCATTTCAAGCCTGCCTTTTTTAGTGAATAGGTACAAACTCCATGTAATGGTACTATCCAATCAATCCAACTAACTTCTTAACCTGCCTTAAGTCAGAATGGTAATAAAAATGTATAAATTGACAATCGAATATCTTTACTTCCAAATTATCCTGTAAAAAAACAGTCATATTTCATGGGAACTTCAGATTATAAAATATCAACTTACATGTTCCTTTAGTATATCAATATCCATAACAATGTATTCAACTAATTGTTTCGGATTGCATATTGGAGTGAATGGATGCCTCCAATACACTGTTGATGAAATATCACACACTGGAAATAGAAAAACAATTTTTATACTTATTGGCAAAGATAAAACCATTATGTTACTTGCAGTCTAATTTTCTTAACATATTCATTTACATACCCAACTACCTAGAATGGACAGGATTAGGAATGTGTATTAGAGGAAGTTTGAAAGTAGCACCTATAACGGAAAAATAGCAGGGCAATAGATTATCGTGGTATGGGCATGTGATGCGAAGAGACAAATTTCATGTTACGAGAAGAGTGTTAAATATGAATGTGGATGGCTGTGGTAGGAGAGGAAAGCCAAAGAAAAGATGGATGGATTGTGTGAAGGATGACATGTGTAAGAAAGTAGTGAGTGCTGAAACGACGGCCAAGCGAGATGAATGGAAGAGGATGATATATTGCGCCGACCCCAAATAATGGGAAATGGGCAAGAGAATGATGATTCATTTACATACCTTGCCCAGTGTTAGCATCAATCAAATGTATAGAGCTGGTAACTCTATGCACCAAACATATAGGTGAAATGCCACCCAACTGCTGAGTCAACTTCTTAGGAAGGCAGACCACGCTGTCCTTCGACAGCGGCACGATTTCTATACTGAACGTAAACTTGTAGTTATATATGTTGCTGTGTATATCGTGCGAGATTAACTTCTTGGAATGCTGGCATTTTATCGGTAGAACTGACTGGATGAAGTCCACCATTTTGCGGGCGTGGCTTTCTGTTGTGTAGAAGAAATCAAGGCCATCTGAAATGTAAAGGGTTTTGTGGAAATAAGAATAGGCTATTTGGCAGCATACAACATATTTAATTTTATCTTCCGAGAGTTTTTTTTATATGGCCAATTTTTTTTATATTTTCAGTCATAGACAAATTACTCTAGCGATAGACACGCTCGTTCAAACAAACAACATGTCACACAAAACAACACAAAATGACACATTGCGGTCTGTCATTGCCATAGAGACGAAGTGAACTCGGGAACATCAATCAGGTGCGTACACCTCATTAAAGTGGAACATGTTGCTTCTATGCAAGGGCAAGTCTATCGCTAGAGTAATTTGTCTATGTTTTCAGTAAAGTAATTGATTCTTTAGCTTGAATTATATTTTTAAATAGCGGCGCCTGCGACTTCGTACGCGCAGGCCACTGACATTTGATTGAATGAACTGATTGCGATGAAATAAAGCATAAATGTTAATCGAAATTTAGTCTTATTTAGTTTAATCCAAATCGGTTCAGTCGTTTTTATGTGATGCATGCACAAACAGATAAACTGACAAACAATCAAAATTCTAAAAATGGTCTCGATGCATTCCATTACGTATCCTTAAGGTGGTTTCAGTCCATACAAAACTTTGACGTAGAACACTCGTAGATTGTATTAAATAAAGTCCTACGTCAAAGTTTTGTATGAAATTGACTACTCTGAAACCACCTTAAAACCTTCAATTAATATTTTTGCAAATATCCCACCAGAGTACTACTTCAATCTGCATCTACTCCAACTTTACAATTTTATTATATGTCTAGATAACAGGATTACATAATACTTTTTACAGTATGGTGAGTAATACGACATTATTATACATAAGTTTAGTACCACGTTTATTAGTAGAATGTTCTTAAAAAGTTGCTGATCTCACTAGTTGGCAAATAGTCTATTGAAATATTAAGATTGAAAATGAAATTAACATGTTTAGACATTGTACAGTCAAGAGCACATCAAGCTTTACACTTTGCACTTTGGACCGGCCGCGTACTGGATGACGCGTATATACAAATCAGAACTCAGCTTATTCTGGTGATGTCAAGCTCCACTTGCTCTTGACTGTACTAGTTACAGTAATTATAATGAACAGAAAATAACCAACCATGCTTAGGCTTAATCCCAAGAGTATTCTCATGCGCCTTATGCTTCAGTATCAGCTGTTCTAAGTAGTAGAAAGTCTTCCTGTTATTAGCTCTCTGTCTCACTTGCACCAGTGCACGCCAGTAGTCCTGCGCCTCGGAACGGTGGCACGCGTCGCACATCTGATGCTGTATGTTGAACTCCACTATGAAAGTTTGCTGGAGTACTGCCCCGCCCATTACTTCGCCTTGCACTGTTAGTTTCACCTGGGGATGGGAAATATTGTTAAGGTTGTTGCACAGTTGTCAATTTCATACAAAACTTTGTCGTAGAACACTCGTAGACGGTATTATATTGTATAAAATTTCAAATAAATAATTTCAAAGCCTTAGGGCCTGTTTCACCACTTCTGAATAAGTTCTTGTTAGCTTATCCGACAGATATCTTGAGATAATTTCATACAAAATATGTCAAACTATCTGTCGGATAAGCTAACAAGAACTTACCCAGAAGTGATGAAACAGGCACTTAATCTTGGTAATTATATTATAAATTGTAAATGTTATTTGAGACGCGAAATCTAGATTTTATAAGCCTACGAGTGTTCTATGACAACATTTTGTATGAAAATCACAACTCTGCAACCACCTAAGTTTAACCTAAGTTTTAGTTTAACAGTCTAGGCAGACCTTTTTCACTTAGTGCATAAAATAGAGAAAAAGATGTAGGATAAAATTGTCATGCTTCATGCATGGCACCCTGTGCCAATTATATTAAAGAGATTTTCCAACCAGCATTAGAGGCTTGCCTTCCAAGGAAGGTTAGCCAAGGCTAAGCCTACTTTTAAAGAAAATAAAAATCAAACCTTTATCCTTTTAGAATGAGGCTCGGTCCAAGCGAAGCCTGCGTCAATAAGTTTGACCCTGTTCAAACCCTTCAGCCTCTTCAGGCAGAGGGCCAGCAGTTCACGGGACTCCAGTGCACAGACCAGCCACTCGGCAGGTGGTTGCAAGTACCTAGGAATGTAGCAATATGTTTTGTACTTTGTGAGATTAATATAACACACTCAGTAAATATTGTTATCTACTGTGGGTCATGATATTTAATGAGCATTAGTTTTCAGGTTCTTTCCTTGGATTCAGTGGCGTATTCTCCTAAGGGCAAAATAGGCAAGTGCTAAGGGCGGCCGGGTCAAGGGGGGCGGCCCGTAGGGCCGTACACATGGGAAGGAAATGGTTACCCAAAGAAATACCTACAGTATTAGCCAGGCACCAGTGTGAAAAAATTTCGGGCTCGCTCTGGTTTATCTTTTATTATTGTAGTAGATAGGTACTGCATGCATTAGAACAACAGAGTTACAACCAAAGCCAAATCGTTTTGCAGAAAAATTTCAAGCTCACTTTGCTCGCTCTGGTCTCTATTTTTCCACTGCATACTAGACTGATACCGAGTTCTAGCACAGCCAAGTCGTATAACGGAAAAAAGTCGAGCTTGCGTCGCTCGCTCCACATTTAAAATTTGCCTATTACCTTTATTTACTAAATGTTATATATACTGCTTTCTTTCGCAAAATATAATTTGGATGTAACTCATGGCAGTAGCTACTGTTATAAAAAATAGCCGACAACTTTTGTGGGGCAATACTTAAATACCTCAAAACCTTAGAACTTTTGCTGGCACAAACCTTCGCTACAGGCCCGCCGCCGTCAAACTGCAGTTATGGGGGGCGGCCAAATATATTTGCCCAGGGGCACAATATTTGTAAATACATCCCTGCTTGGATTCCAGGTTCAGGAATTTTGGAAACCAACTATTTAGTCAGTTAAGAAAAATAGTGGATATTTTAAGAGAAAATTTATAAAGAAAAAAATTTTTTTGTATACTTTACTTTATTCATGTGATTGTAAACGACTGTGATTGGCCGAATGGTTGATGACGTCAAATGCATGTAAACAATTACATGTAGAGTACGAGTGTCATACAAAGTTGATGTCACAATGACTTCATCTGCATTGTTGTCATGTATTTTGTCAGGAAAAGCGGGATATTTAAATAATATTTTTTGTGTTAGTTTTTTCCTGCACTATATGTAATGGAACATAAAATATACATTTTCTAAAGAGTCCTTAGGCATATAGGTTACAGGAGTCGAGGCGGCGTCGAGGCGCGGGCGCGCGTTTTGGCGACCTTGACATACGGTCGGTAATTGTATATCATACCACTCCGAGCGGTGCTCAGATTTATTCTTTGTACAATTATTGACCGTAAGTCAAGGTATGCGATACTCTTTAGGCATAAGTGATTAACATAGAACAGTTTCTAAAAACCTGTAAAATGTTATAGGGTATAACTTTGAAACTATACATTTTAACAAAAATCTGTCTAGGTACCGACTCAGATATTGGTTTACTTTATTTACTAAATGTTCAAACTAGGACGGAACTTCGTTTTGTATGGAGCGCTTTATCAGGAATATTCTCTTCACAATAAATTACCTCTAGCAAAACTTAGCAGAACCAACCTTTCACATCCTCTGCAGAAAAACAGAGTTGCCTGCTTTGGGATGCCATCAGTGATATCAACGTGAGCCCTTAGACATGCTACACACATGTTCGAGGGATTCGCTTCGATCGGCACAGCACATTGGCAGCATAATCTGAAATATTTGAACCAAAATGTAGCTGGTAACCTACTTCCATTTTTGTTACATTGTGTAAGGATTGTTATTACTTACATTCGTGTGCCGTTTATAGCTGTTTCTTCAGGTGATATGTATTCCATTTTGATTTACACTTACACTTTGTAGTAACAAATTAAACAGTAAATTAAAATTTAATTTTGCGGTTTACCACGCATCACACACATCACACGTGCGTAGATTTTGACAGCTGACACTTTCAGTGCGTTCCGAATTACGCCGATATCGCTGTGAGCGCGATAAATGTCGTTCCGAGTTGACGTGAGCGCGTCCACAATCGAAAACGTGACGTCATTCATGACGTCACTACCGACGCCATCTTGCAATAACAGTGCTCACGGCTCGGGGCGTTATCACTGGGCTGCGTTCAGAACCTTTGGGTGCGGTTGTTCTTCTCGCTCGCTCTTATGGGTAACACGCTTTTCACCGAGCCTCTGAACGGCGTTAGGGCGAAAAGTTGCACTCGGAGTGCACTCTGGGCGCACTCTGGGCGTAGGTTCTGAACGCACCCCTGTGAGCGAGTTGTCAAAAGTGACGTTTGTTATAGTAAATTTTTGAGGGAATTTTCAAAAGTGGCGTTTGACAGTTTTGCCGTCGTACATTTTTGGTTTGTTTAGGTCTCGATTTAGGTTTCTTTATGGACTAAGAGCTGGCTACGAGTTTTCAAAATGATAAGGTGTAGTGAAAATTTTTATGGAAAAGCCTTCCTTACTAGCTGACAAGTACATTGCACTGACTGGCAGAAGTCTACCTCGGGGAGGGAAGCGGGGGTGGGGGTTCAAACACGTCAATTTTTAATCAAAATAAAATCATCGGTGTAGTTCTGAAATTTTGTGTAGTTATAGTTTTTAGCATTAGAAATAACGTAAAATTATTGGCAGAAGTCTATGTCGGGGATAACCCGTTGGCAGAAGTCGATAAAGTTGGTAAAAATTAGTCAAATTAAAATGATAAGGTGTATTTCTGCCAATTTCGTTTTTATATAGTTTATGACTTCAAACAGCAGTACAAAAATTGGCAGAAGTCAAAATGGTGGCTAAGTGTATGAAAAAATGAATTTAAATTATGGATTTTTTTTACATTTTCTTATAATTTGTTCGACCAAGTATTAAAAATGTTATAGTATGTTATATATTTGTAATCTACTCACAAAGCCCTTTCATTTGATACCCCACATGCTATGTTGGAAAGATAATTGTTTGCTTCTTTTTACTGCAATCTTCATGACGTCACAATTTCGACCCCCACAGTCTGAGCGCATGTCATCTCATATTATTTGTGTTCAGAATTTCCCAAAATCATTGTGGTGGTATAAGTAAACGTTGCCAGAAGCCGATAAAATTGTTGAAAATTTTTCAAATTTTTGTTACTAGGTGTAGTTCTGGCAATTTATTCAGCTATACAGGGTCCAACTTAATATGCTGACACTTTTTTAAGGGGATGATCAGACCATCAAACTGAACAACTTTCTCTATGGAACCAACATCGAAATCGCGAAAAAAAAATCCGCTGTCCCATACATTTGGCTCGAGTAGGTTTGCAGTTTTGTATGGAGAAGAAGATTTTTTTCGTGATTTCGATGTTGGTGCCACAGAGAAAGTTGTTCAGTTTGATGGTCTGATCATCCCCCTAAAAAAGTGTCAGAATTTTTAAGAAGGACCCTATACTGGGTGTAAGTGACAGCCTAGCAAATACTGAAACGGTGAACTCAGACCATCAAACTGAACCACTTTCACTATGAAGCCTATACCTCAGGAAACGCGAAAAAAAATCAATTGTCCCATACAAAACTGCTGTACCAGACTCAAATGTATGGGACAACTGATTTTTTTTCGCGTTTCCTGAGGATAGTGATAGTTGTTCAGTTTGATGGTCTGAGTTCACCGATTCAGTATTTGCTAGGCTGACACTTACACCCTGTATATGCAAGGGGGAGATAAGGACATAATTTAAAACGCATTTCTCAGGTGACAAATTCGAAAACTGTATGGGACAGCTGATTTTTTTTCGCGTTTTCTGAGGAAAATCTATAGTGATAGTTGTTCAGTTTGATGGTCTGAGTTCTATTTGCTAGGCTGACACTTACACCCTGTATATGCAAGGGGGACATAAGGACATAATTTAAAACGTGCATTTCGCAGGTGACAAATCCTACTGAGAAAAATATTTAGCCACTCTAACCAGAAATTTGCAAATTCAACTAGAATTTTCAGTAAGTAGTACTTAATATCTTTGTTAGTTGCAAACTATACTCTATAAATAGCAACGAAAATTTAAGGCCATTTTTAATTACAGAAAAAGAGATTTGAAACACTTGGACGTTACTTATTCTTAGAACAGCTTTAGTAACGACCAAGATATATCTACCTACCTACATCCTAGATGTACCTACATCTTTCTGTTAAATAAATTATATTTGCTTATCAGAATTGGCCAGAAAGTTAAATATGTGTTACAAAAAAATTACAAATAAACATTTAAGGGGGTGGTTTCGACCATCAAACTGAACAACTTTCACTATGGGACTAACATAGAAATCACGAAAAAAAAAACTGATGTTCTGAACTAAATGTATAACCTCCTTAAAAGTTTTAAATTTTAATGTTTATTTTTACTGTTGTCACTGGCTATGTGCGAAGTGGTGATGGGAACTGTCAGCGCCCGCGGTGGCAGAAATATGTACTTTGGTAGGACAAGCTGTGTAAAATATGCTTGAGTCTATGCAAATCCATACGGTAACTCAACACGAAATCTCCAAAACTGTAAAGACTTCAAACTTAAAATTTTGCATGGAAGTTTCTATTGGCATCTTAGGTGCTCACTAAAAAGGCATAAGCATATGCTTACGACTATATTCCCCGAGGGGGTAGTCAGAGATATTCTGAAACCTCAGAACACCCACGTTTCACCTGTAGTACCGAAACACTGTCCAGTGTGACGGGGGGGTGAGCCCGTCGCCACTTATAATGGACAGGAGTAAAAGCCAGACTTTCACTTACACCCTGTATATGGTGTTTTGTTACACCATGTATATTAGTAAATACCCGTAACCCGTACCGGAAGGGATACCTGCTGACTGAGTGACCGTTATCTTTTATATATTTTTCGGAATGAACCCTTCGATGACAAAAATTTGTTGAACTAGAATTTGGTAAGTACCTATTACGATCTTGTTGTCTAGTAAAATATTTCGGCGGGTAGTTGTCAATAGGTTTTTTATAATATGTCACCAGCTCGGCTCATCGGAGTCCTTCTGCGCCACTCCGTCTGTAGATGTTTTCCAATCAAAAAACAAAGCATTCTGTATAATGTTTGGATAAATCGAAAACCAATAATGACTTCAATGTAACATTCTTGTTTTTTGAAAATGTTGGTTAATCAAATTAAAGATTGAAAAATTTGTCTCGGGCGGGACTTGAACCCACGCTCTTCCAAACCGGGGAAACGTGCTAACCAATTACACCACCGAGTCCACAACCCAGAGAACGAAATTTTCAATCTGTTGCGTCTTAAGGGGACGTCAGGGGAATTTTTCAATCTTTAATTTGATTCGAAATAGCACAACATGGCTGTAACATGTTTATAAACAATAATGTTGGTTAATTATGCAGAAAGATAAAATATTCGATTGAGGGCAGCACTGGAACCTCGGTGATCTATGGACCAAAAACTATACTTTACCTGTACCACCACAATGATTTTGCGAAATTCTGAAGACAAATATATATGAGATGACATGCAGTCAGACTGTGGGGGTCGAATCTGTTACGTCGTGAAGATAGCAGTCAAAAGAAGAAAACAATTATCTTTCCAACATACCATGTGGGGTATCAAATGAAAGGGCTTTGTGAGTAGAATACAAATATATAACATACTATAACATTTTTAATACTTGGTCGAACAAATTATAAGAAAATGTACAAAAATGCCACAACTCAAAGTAATTTTTTCATATACTTAGCCACCATTTAGACTTCTGCCAATTTATGTACAGCTATTTGAAGCCATAAACTATATAAAAACGAAATTGGCAGAAATACACCTTATCATTTTAATTTGACTAATTTTTACCAACTTTATCGACTTCTGCCAACGGGTTATCCCCGACATAGACTTCTGCCAATAATTTTACGTTATTTCTAATGCTAAAAACTATAACTACACAAAATTTCAGAACTACACCGATGATTTTATTTTGATTAAAAATTGACGTGTTTGAACCCCCACCCCCGCTTCCCTCCCCGAGGTAGACTTCTGCCAGTCAGTGCAATGTACTTGTCAGCTAGTAAGGAAGGCTTTTCCATAAAAATTTTCACTACACCTTATCATTTTGAAAACTCGTAGCCAGCTCTCCGTCTATTAGTAGTATTGGGTTTCATTATGTTCTAAAAAAGACGAATAAAAGTTTAATAACGATTAGTGATGAAGAAAATAATAGGAATGTTTGAATGTTGTGATGTGAACGGTGTGAGCGCGATATTTAGCGTTCCGAATTGATAGAACGCTATCAGCGCTGTCGGCACGCTAACGCAAATGGAACGGGTGTTAGCGCTGTAATCGCTCACAGCACTGTTTTTATGAATCGGAACATACCGATGTTTAGTGAATGAATGAGTGAATGAGATGAGATGAGGTGAGGGCCGAGGGAGGGAGGGCATGTTTTTTTTTTTTTTCAATATATTTACTAGCCTGGTTACTAGAACTTTTGGCTAAATCTTATTTTATTAAACGATTTTATTTTTTAGTTTTCTTTTGCTTTCACATTAAAACGTTGGCATACATTTTGCTCAAGGTCGTCGGACGCCTTGTAGGACTACAGCACCATTCACGATCACGATCCGATGTTGGTGTAGGACTGCAAGACGGACTACTGTGAATGGGCTCCTTGACAGCTGTTATCTTCGGTAGTTCGGTAGGTACAGTACAGTCAAGAGCAAGAGGAGCTTGACATCACCAGAATAAGCTGAGCTCTGATTTTATATACCTACGCGTCAATAAGCGGCCGGTCCAAAGTGTAAAGCTTGATGTGCTCTTGACTGTACGACCAGGAAAATATGGCCGTTTTCGTTAATCTTCGTTTGCGCAGAGCAGGCCCGAGTCCCCGACAAAACCCGAAGTCATAAATAATAATCAAAGAGTGTCGGATAGCAGCGAAAAGGGCGCGACAAACAAATTAGCCAATAGCGTAAACGGATTGAAGGTGGTACATCCTGATTGGTCAATACAATTTCGTGCGCTATTAAAATTTGTCAACTGCGCAGGTACAATGTAAGCCATATTAAACTACTGTACCAGCTTTTTTTATCTAAAGCAGGCACTACATTCTCGCCGAGAACACGTCTTGTTCTCGCGGCATCCTGAGCCGTATTAATTTTTCCCTTGGAAGTTCTTGCCGAGAAGTTCTCGCGAGAGTGTAGTGCCTGCTTAAAATTTACCGGAAACAAAATTTTCTTCTATGGCAATACCAGTGATCAATCAATAGGTTGAATTCATCCATTCATTCATATTTCATTCATTCACATTTCCTAGTTACTTGTTATTACGTAAAAGAATTCGTGATCCCTCGACTACTTTGCAACTTGTTCTATCGATTTTGAATACGAAAAATGTTTTCTACCGCCTGCAAAGTTGGCCGATTGGCCACGAGGACGGTAGCAAACAACTCCTTCGCGAAAAAAGCCCCTCTGGTCGCTGGAGCCGTTGTGAACAATCGCGACTATGCCGCTAAGGCCGCCGCCGCAGGCAAGGCGGAAGGTAAGGTGGTGGCCGTCATCGGCGCCGTGGTGGACGTGCAGTTCTCGGACGAGCTGCCGTCGATCCTGAACGCGCTGGAGGTGCAGAACAGGCAGCCGCGGCTGGTGCTGGAGGTGGCGCAGCACCTGGGAGAGAACACCGTGCGCACCATCGCCATGGACGGCACGGAGGGGCTGGTCCGCGGGCAGCCCGTGCTCGACTGCGGCTCGCCCATCCGCATCCCGGTGGGCGCGGAGACGCTCGGCCGCATCATGAACGTGATCGGGGAGCCGATCGACGAGCGCGGCCCCATCCCCAGCGAGCATAAGGCCGCCATCCACGCCGAGGCGCCCGAGTTCGTGGACATGAGCGTCGAGCAGGAGATCCTCGTCACCGGCATCAAGGTGGTGGACCTGCTGGCGCCCTACGTCAAGGGAGGCAAGATCGGCCTGTTCGGCGGCGCCGGCGTCGGCAAGACGGTGCTCATCATGGAGCTGATCAACAACGTGGCCAAGGCGCACGGAGGCTACTCCGTGTTCGCCGGGGTGGGCGAACGCACGCGCGAGGGCAACGACCTGTACCACGAGATGATCGAGTCTGGCGTCATCTCGCTCAAGGACAAGACCTCCAAGGTGGCGCTGGTGTACGGCCAGATGAACGAGCCGCCCGGCGCGCGCGCCCGAGTTGCCCTGACCGGCCTCACAGTGGCCGAGTACTTCCGTGACGTGGAGGGCCAGGACGTGCTGCTGTTTATCGACAACATCTTCCGTTTCACACAAGCCGGCTCGGAGGTGTCCGCCCTGCTGGGGCGTATCCCCTCGGCCGTGGGCTACCAGCCCACGCTGGCCACCGACATGGGCACCATGCAGGAGCGCATCACCACCACCAAGAAGGGCTCCATCACCTCGGTGCAGGCCATCTACGTGCCGGCCGACGACTTGACTGACCCCGCGCCCGCCACCACCTTCGCTCACTTGGACGCCACCACGGTGCTGTCCCGCGCCATCGCCGAGCTGGGCATCTACCCGGCCGTGGACCCTCTGGACTCCACCTCTCGCATCATGGACCCCAACATCATCGGCGTGGAGCACTACAACGTGGCGCGTGGCGTGCAGAAGATCCTGCAGGACTACAAGTCGCTGCAGGACATCATTGCCATCCTGGGTATGGACGAGCTGTCGGAGGAGGACAAACTGACGGTGTCGCGCGCGCGCAAGATCCAGCGCTTCCTGTCGCAGCCCTTCCAGGTGGCCGAGGTGTTCACTGGCCACGCCGGCAAGCTGGTGCCGCTCATCGAGACCATCAAGGGCTTCTCCAAGATCCTGCAGGGCGAGTACGACCACATACCCGAGATCGCCTTCTACATGGTCGGCCCCATCGAGGAGGTCATCGCCAAGGCGGACACCCTAGCCAAGAACGTGTAAATAGGCAGCAATTAAATATCAGTAGGAAGAATGTAATATATGGGTAAAGAAAAGTGCAGCTGCCAGTGTCCCTAGCATGAGTTCACGATCAACTTACAATCTTTCCATTCATACTATGCTATAGCAAACTATAGTTAAGTCAAGGAAGGTGTGTATGGACCACTGCACGCTCATGCTAGCCAGGCCCTTGATTGGGTAAGAGTAGTGTGATACAATCATGTATTTATAAATATGTTCTAGGGTTATGCAACAAATTGTTATGTAAGTTGTAAGTGCGATATTTAATAATTTATATTACAATTTTAGACGTTTGTTATTAAGCATGATTGATTATACTTACAACCCTATCAAATTCTGGTACAATTTTCCATTCTTAAATCTATTCACATGGGAATGTCTCCGAATGTAAACAAAAATCTAACCTCAAACTAGAAAATGGTAGATACAACTTCATATCATACATAATAAAATAACATAACATAATTGAGTCACTTAATTTTCTATGTAGGTAAGTATAGCTACCTAATTACTTTATTCTAGTGGTTAGAATATGCCATTTCTGTTTAGAGAATTAGAGCTTTTTGGTCAATAAGATTATGTAAGATGAATTTAAGTACATTCATTCATACATTCTATTTGAAATAAGTATTATAATCATTTAAATGCCAAGAATTCCTTAGTTGCTTGCTTAGCAAATCTAGATTCATTCAGAATAATTGAAAGCTGAAAAACATAGAGGTGTATACTCTAAGCTGAATAAAATAGGTAAAAAAACTTTTTAAGTTAAACGATTTTATTTGAATGAAAACTGCACTAAACGGTAAAAAATTACTTTCTACATTTTCGTATTATGTTGTACACTACCGTTAGCTGGAAATTTGTGAGTATAACATAAGTCAACCTATCTTCAAAATAGTTATGGCGAATAAAGGTATTACAATAGGCATTCATATTTTAGATTCATACTTTGTAAATTAATTTTGATTATAAAATCGTGGGCGCTTGCTAGTAAAATAGTAAACTTTCCTAAAAAATTTGCTTTCATCCGTAGGTAGTGCAGGTACAGGTCTTCATAGCTCGATGACATACAACAATGAAAACCACATCGATATCACCTTAGCCGTACTATTTACTTTCAAAATGTTTTGATGTGATTTTTTTATTTTGTAAGATAAATAGTATGTCACATTTGAGTTCTACCTATCACTATGCAAGCGCACACGATTTTATAATCAAAATTAATTAACAAAGTATTAATCTAAAATATGAATGCCTATTGTAATACCTTTATTCGACATAACTATTTTGAAGATAGGTTGACATAGGTTATACCAATGAGGTTATACTCACAAATTTCCAGCTAACGGTAGTGTACAACATAATACGAAAATGTAGAAAGTTATTTTTTACCGTTTAGTGCAGTTTTCATTCAAATAAAATCGTTTAACTTAAAAAGTTTTTTTACCTATTTTATTTTTTACTTTTTAGTCTCCCAGTCAAAGTAAAAACTGAAAACATTCATAGAAACGAATTAAATTAGATCGAATGCGAGTGATCTGCTACAATTCGGTATGTCAAGTTTTTTTTTGGAGGAGGGCTGAATTGAAAACCATTTCGAGATAATTGTCTCAATAATCATATTTTCTATGTAAGAGATTTTAAAATGAAAGGATTACAGATATTTTTAATAAAATAACGTCGTTTTTCGGTCCGTGCAGTGACGTCACTGGCATACCTGTGAACTCCTTGGTTAACATAAAATCAACTTAAAATAACCGGCCATTAAGAAAAAAAAAATACTTTCACAATGTCAGAATTTGACATTTGATGTTGCCGTATCTTTTTCCAGCATAGAGTTAGAAAGAGGAGGCAGGTTTTAATTTTTTTAAATACAGCTGTATGTAGTTTTTCTCCATGGAGTTCGAATTATTTTCTCTCCACCATTTTTGCACTTAGAGATTACAGATCAAAATAATTTAAAAATTAAATTTATATTGATAAACTCGATGAATCGCAATAAGAATGAAATAGGTATCTTAAAATTATGTCTTCTGTCCGTAAAAAATATAAAAATGAAGACAAAAAAAAACTTGACATACCGAATTAAATGAGACCCTTGACCACCTTCTGTCTCGATCATAAGACGCTCAATCTTACCGAGACTAAAAAGTATTAATCGACACAAATAAAATGATAACAAACACGAATGTTCTGCTACAATTAGTTGTATAGACCTCTTGAAAACCTTCCATCTCCAACATTAGATACTCAATCTTACCGGTACCTACCTACCGTAAAGTTCTCATACACAAATTATAATTATGATACCAAACACGAGTGCTATGCTATAATACATCGAGGAGATTCCTTTACCACCCGCTGTATTCATCATCAAGACCCTCAATCTTACTGATACCACAAAGTTCTTATCGAAACAAATGAAACGATATCAAACACAAATGCTTTATAGAGGAGATCTCCATCATCAGACCCTTCAGTCTGACCGGGAAAAGTCCTTATCAAAACCAATTAAATGCGATCAAACACGAGTGTACTGCAACAATTTACTGAGGAGATCCCTTGAAAACCTTTCGTCTCCATTATTAGACCTTCAATTTTACCGGGACTATAGAATCCTCATCAAAATCAATTAAGTTTGATCCGTCACGAGTGTTCTACTTCAATAAACTGAAGAAATCCCTTAACCACCGTCAATCTCCATCATCAGACCCTTAATCTTACTGGTGCCACAAAGTTCTCATCGAGCAATTTAAATTATACCAAACACGAGTGCTCTGTAATTCATCGAGAAGATCGCTTGACCACGTTCCGTCTCCATTATCAGACCCTCAATTTTAATGGTACCACAAAGTTTTCATCGCTACAATTGAAATGATATCTAACGCGATTGTATTGCTATAATTCATCGAGGAAATCCCTTAACCACCTTCCGTCTCCATCTTCAGACCCTCAGTCTTACAAGTGCCACAAAATTCTCATTGAAACAATTTAAATGATACTAAACACGAGTGCTCTACTATGTGTCATCGAGTAGATCCCTTGACCACCTTCATTCTCCATCATCAGACCCTCAATCTTACCGGTACCATAAAGTTCTCATCGAAACAATTTAAATTATACCAAACACAAGTACTCTGCTATAATTCATCAAGGAAATCCATCGACCACCTTCCGTTTCCATCATTAGACCCTCAATCTTACTGGTACCTCGAAATTCTCATCGCAACAATTGGAATGAGATCAAACACGAGTGTATTGCTATAATTTATCGAGGATATCCCTTAACCACCTTCCATCTTCATCTTCAGAACCTCAATCTTACTGGTGCTATAAAGTTCTCATCGAAACAATTTAAATGATACCAAACACTAGTGCTCTGCTATAATTAATCGAGAAGATCCCTTGACCACCTTCATTCTCCATCATCAGACCCTCAATCTTACCGGTACCATAAAGTTCTCATCGAAACAATTTAAATTATACCAAACACAAGTACTCTGCTATAATTCATCAAGGAAATCCATCGACCACCTTCCGTTTCCATCATTAGACCCTCAATCTTACTGGTACCTCGAAATTCTCATCGCAACAATTGGAATGAGATCAAACACGAGTGTATTGCTATAATTTATCGAGGATATCCCTTAACCACCTTCCATCTTCATCTTCAGAACCTCAATCTTACTGGTGCTATAAAATTCTCATTGAAACAATTTAAATGATACTAAACACGAGTGCTCTACTATGTGTCATCGAGTAGATCCCTTGACCACCTTCATTCTCCATCATCAGACCCTCAATCTTACCGGTACCATAAAGTTCTCATCGAAACAATTTAAATTATACCAAACACAAGTACTCTGCTATAATTCATCAAGGAAATCCATCGACCACCTTCCGTTTCCATCATTAGACCCTCAATCTTACTGGTACCTCGAAATTCTCATCGCAACAATTGGAATGAGATCAAACACGAGTGTATTGCTATAATTTATCGAGGATATCCCTTAACCACCTTCCATCTTCATCTTCAGAACCTCAATCTTACTGGTGCTATAAAGTTCTCATCGAAACAATTTAAATGATACCAAACACTAGTGCTCTGCTATAATTAATCGAGAAGATAGCTTGACCACCTTCCGTCTCCATCATCAGACCCTCAATCTTACCGGTGCTATAAAGTTCTCATCAAAACATTTTAAATGACATGAAACACGAGTGCTCTGCTATATTTCATCGAGAAGATCCCTTGACCACCTTACGTCTCCATCATGAGACCCTCAATCTTACTGGTACCTCAAAGATCTCATCGCTACAAATGAAATGAGACCAAACACGAGTGTATTGATATAAGTCATCAACGAGATCCCTTGACCACCTTCCGTCTCCAGCATCAGACCCTCAATCTTACTGGTACCTCAAAGATCTCATCACTACGATTGAAATGAGACCAAACACGAGTGTATTGCTATAAGTCATCGACGAGATCCCTTGACCGCCTTCCGTCTCCATCATCAGACCCTCAATCTTCTTACTGGTACCTCAAAGATCTCATCGCTACGATTGAAATGAGACCAAACACGAGTGTATTGCTATAAGTCATCGACGAGATCCCTTGACCGCCTTCCGTCTCCATCATCAGACCCTCAATCTTACTGGTACCTCAAAGATCTCATCGCTACGATTGAAATGAGACCAAACACGAGTGTATTGCTATAAGTCATCGACGAGATCCCTTGACCGCCTTCCGTCTCCATCATCAGACCCTCAATCTTACCAGTACCATAAAGGTCTCATCAAAAAAATTTATATAACACTAAACACGAGTGCTCTGCTATAAGAAATCGAGGAGATCTCTTGACCACCTTCCGTCTCCATCATCAGATCACCTCCATGTTACCATAATATTGCATTGTCATCAGAACTATACTTGTGTGTAAAGTAGTAGATCGGCGAACCGACAAAAAGTCGCTTAAATAAGATTCTGGCACAAGTCATCTCCTTTATAGTGTTATCTGGTATCGATGCATTCAGTATGACTTCCTGATTACAAATATATGAGATGACAAGCGCTCAGACTGTGGGGGTAGAAACTGTGACGTCATAAAGGTGGCCATACAAAGTAAAATTTTGTTTTTGTTTATTCATGCCGTGTGGGGTATCAAATGAAAGGGCTTTATGAGTACATTACAAATATATAACATAGTATAACATTTTCACTATTTGGTTTAACAAATTATTCGAAAAAGTAAAAAAATTCCACAATTCTGAGTTGACTTTGAACTGCTATAGATTATAAAAAACTAAATGGATTTTTGTAGATTATATATCAAATGACTCAGGATATTCTCTATATTGCGTCCAAAAATAATTAACTACATTTATAACAAAATAAAAAATGTACATCCATTTGAAAAACATTGTAAATTTTTGGACGCCTTCTAATAATTTCTTAGACCAAGTAGTAAAAATGGTATAGTATGATATATATTTGTAATCTACTCATAAAGCCCTTTCATTTGATACCCCACATGATAAGTTTAATTTAAATAAAAACTGTGACGTCATGAAGAAGGCCATACAAGGTAAAAAAAAAAACATTTTAATAATGTCGTGTAGGGTATCAAATGAAAGAGCTTTATGAGTACGTTACAAATATATATCATAATATAACATTTTTACAACTTGGTCTAAGAAATTATTAGAAAGCGTCCAAAAATTTACAATGTTATTCAAATTGATGTACATTCTTTATTTTGTAATTTATCTGATTAACTATTTTTTGACGCAATATAGAGGATATCCTGAGTCATTTGATGTATAATTTACAAAAATCCATTTAGTCGTTTATAATCTATAGCAGTTCAAAGTCAACTCAGAATTGTGGTTTTTTTTTACTTTTTCGAATAATTTGTTAAACCAAATAGTGAAAATGTTATACTATGCTATATATTTGTAATGTACTCATAGAGCACTTTCATTTGATACCCCACACGGCATGAATAAACAAAATTTTTTTTTTGCTTTGTATGGCCATCTTTATGACGTCACAGTTTCTACCCCCACAGTCTGAGCGCTTGTCATCCTATATATTTGTAATCAAGAGTCCATACTGAAGCCATTGATACTAGATAACACTATAAAAGAAATGACTTGAACGGAAAGTTCCGAAATATCCTTTTTCCAACCCTCTAAAGTTTCAACTGAATCGGTTGACAGGAAGTGGGTGAAAACTCGATTACAAGAATCCATTGTTAGTTAGTTAGTTAGATAGATAGTTAGACCGGTTCGAAGTTAAATAAAATCGTTTAAAAACATAAGTATCAGCTGATCTGTCAAAACTTTAATCAGCTGTCCTATAATGCCCGGTTCACATGCTGGCGTTCAAACCGACATGTGAACAGTCACTTTTGTTTCGAACGCGAAGTAGTCAGACGTGTCGAGTAGGTACAAAGATCAATATATTATTATAGTAAAGTTACGTACTATGGCCCCGTTTAATATATCACGTATAATAAATCACGTATAAACTGACCTTTTTCAATTCTTTCGCATAATTTGTTTTCAAATTGTCTATTTTTTTTTAACGTTTTAACAGTAGCATTTTCGTCTATATTTTTATAAATACTGAGTACCTAGAACTTCAAACCCTTCATTTCTTACACTTTTATTCATAAAATTTTTATCGTTTTTATCCCAAAGATAGGGCATTTCTTTATATACTTACTTAGTTCTAAGATATTCATTAAAGCTTCTTTCTCTTTCGACATTTTGTAAACAGCGTACCTACGCATACAAAATAACACACGTCCGCTCGCACGGCAAGAGCGCGACGACTGAAATCGGAGGCTAAATGCGATTACATTTTCCTAAATTCGTTTCTAATTAGGCTTCTAAATGATTTAGTCAGTCAGCAACCACACTTTTTTCTAAATTTAGAATCCTAACTGACTAAATGCGATTACACCTTTCTGAATTTAGTAACTTCTAAATTCAGACGTCTAAATTTAGCCAAGTGTAATAACACCTTAAGGCTGAGATTCAGGCCGAGATTCAGAGACGATTTGTAAGTCATAGTTCGAACTCCCGTATGTCAAAACCGATGCTAACGTCACTTTTCGTATTCAGAGTCGAGTAAAACTTAGCTAAGACCGAACTAAAACTAAGCCGAGCGTTAGTTCCCGAAATCGGCGACTTAACGCCTACTTGACGCCTACTCAGCAAGGAATCAGGGCCATAATGCCAAAAATTTGCCAGCAAAACGAATAATAATGGTCATGTCAATATTGTCAATGTCAATGTCCTCATTTTAACATAAATATTAGTTTGAAACAAGAAAACTCGGAACTGCAAAACACAATTTTGGAACTGCAGAACACTTGGAACTGCAGAACTAAATAACTAAATCAGTGGTTTATAAATAATATGGACAATATCACAATATCATCGGCCGGGCGGCCGTGTTTTTGTCCAATTTCTGGAGTAAGTAATTATGATTTTGACGAAATGGTTGAAGTTCCGTTTCACTTCGTCAGCCAGCATCAGCATGGTCAGCAAGAATGAAGAACCTTTTCGATTCCATACCGAAAGTAAATTAACATTATTGTTACTTTAATTAACGGGGAGCGACATTCTACAAAGGATACCTACCAATAACTATTGTGATGTGTAATGTAATCTACCAATGCGCATTGGTTATGCATGGTGAACTATACACCCTCCTTGACGGAAAGGCTGTGCCGGAGAGTTTGTGAAGATGGCATACTTTTTGCTCGATGTAGCTTCTTAATTTGAAGCTTTTCTCAACACTCAACATCCAGGGTTATTTCAGCAAAAATGTTCATATCTTATTTCTTACTAAATAGGTAAGTAATAGTGGAAATTTGTGGAAAGTGACCGGCTATAGCAGTGATAGTAAAAGTTTGATTGTGTCTTATTCACTGCCCGCCAACGTGTTAAGATGGCCATGTGATTTTGGCTTATTTCTCCCTGTTGGTGTTGACAAGGTGACGAAAGGATCGGGGTTTCTTCTGCAGTGTAGGTATTGGTTGGTGGGTGAAAGGCCAGCCACCTATCACCCATTACACATTATTCAATGTTGACACCTACTATATGCTAAAAGAGCTTTGCTACAACTGCTTGCAAGACAGTTAATAGTTATATATGTATGTGCGGATTGAACTGTGCGGATTTGAACCCAAATCCTCATGGTTAATTGTTGATACCTCTCCGCATCGCACCACCAATCTCGAAAACTTGATTTAATGTATAATTATAATATAATATTAGTATGTACAAGTCTTATGATCCCATAGCAATAAAAGTTTAGTGATTAAATTAAATACCTAGCTTTATGTAGTATAAACATATCTTTTATTTTCAGGCCGCTCGCTGTTGCACCAACGATGACAATTTTTGATGTTGCAGAGTGATCACCAAATAAAGGCTGGACAAATAATGATAATTTTAGTTAGGGAGAGTGGAAGGTGCCGGGCACACAATGTATGTGCTTACTCCCTTTTTGAATCCCAGCTCGAGAGCACAACAGAATTATAATTTTGTGGAAGTTCAGACCAGAAATGTTGTTGCACACCAGTAAAGTGCTGAAAGAAGATAAGGAGTATGGAGAAGAAGCTTCTCTTTAATTTCGCCCGTCTGCTGGTCTGTGCATTTTACAACAACATTGTGTGTGCAACTGCAAAATTATTGAATAATATCTAGTTATTAACTTTTGTAGCATCATGCTACAAAAACTAAAAGTATTTCAACAAGGAATGGAAAGAAGCATGTTAGGAATCAAACTGAGAGATAGGTGGTGACTAACCCGTATAAGGAAGAGAACAAAAGTGACAGATGTGCCCCTTAAGACAAGGGAAATAACGGAATGGTATCCAAGAGACGGCATACGCAGTAGAGGCAGACCGGTGCGACAGTGGGAGGATGATTTCCCAAAGGGTTGGAGAATAAGTTCAAAGGAAAGAACAGAGTGGAAAAGGTTGGAGGAGGCCTATGTCTCAGGACAACCCGACCAAATGCAGGATTAAAGTGTAGAATAAGGAAAATATTGTGAAGTCGGTGAATAAAGGCTATTTTATTTTTATTTTATTTCTTTGTATTACTTACTTCATTGTACCATATATATTTTTGAGTAAATAAACCCCTTTTATTAAAGTTTCCATAAATCGAACCTCCTTGTTTTATTTTGATTGTGATTTTTCTCATGAATTTATTCAACCATTTTACATGCATTTTACGGGTCAGGGCCCGTGCTCCACCTGGGTGGAGCATGGATACTTACAGGTCCTTGTGCTCCAACTGATGACGTCCGGGCCCGTGCTCCACCTAGGCTCTCCACCTGGGTGGAGCATGGATACTTACAGGTCGTCGTGCTCCAATCGTTGACGTCCGGGCCCGTGCTCAACCATCCGCTGCTTCCGCTACCTTGCGACTCCGGTGCGCATTCACCTAAATATCATCAGATGGAGCATGAGGACCTGTAAGTATCCCATGCTTCACGGACCCACCTGTAAAGTATACCATGCTTCACTCAGGTGGAGAGCCTAGGTGGAGCATGGGTCCGGACCCACCTGGAAGTATACCATGCTCCACCCAGGTGGAGAGCCTAGGCGGAGCACGGGTCCGGACCCACCTGGAAGTATACCATGCTTCACCCAGGTGGAGAGCCTAGGTGGAGCAAGGGTCCGGACCCACCTGGAAGTATACCATACTCCACCCAGGTGGAAAGCCTAGGTGGAGCACGGGTCCGGATTCACCTGTTAGTATTCCATGCTTCACCCAGGTGGAGAGCCTAGGCGGAGCACGGGTCCGGACCCACCTGGAAGTATACCATGCTCCACCCAGGTGGAGAGCCTAGGCGGAGCACGGGTCCGGACCCACCTGGAAGTATACCATGCTTCACCCAGGTGGAGAGCCTAGGCGGAGCACGGGTCCGGACCCACCTGGAAGTATACCATGCTCCTCCCAGGTGGAGAGCCTAGGTGGAGCACGGGTCCGGACCCCATTTTACGCAAAAGCAATTCAAATTACCCGCGTATTTTGAATTTTCCATTGTGTTCCATTAGCATCGGGCCATCTTTGACACAATATTCTACCTCTTTTACTCTTATGACGACTTCCTATGGTTCTATCACTTCATTCTTTCATGTAGCAGTTTTGAACACCTTGGCAACACCATACTACTACTTAGCCGGTGCTTAGCCGAGCAGTGGCTTAGCACCGGTTGAAACGCGACTGTGAATACCAAAAAGTTAGTTCGCGTTAAGTACTACTTTAGCTGTCTTGGCTTAGACCGTGCTTAGCACGTCTTAACGAATTCAGCCGCAGAGACGATTTGTAAGTCATAGTTCGAACTCCCGTATGTCAAAATCCATACATTTCTACCCATAGGCGAAGTATTTTTCGCTTACGCTGATAGACGTAACATCAGTGTAACCGCGTATGAGACAGCGATAGTCATAAAATCCTATACAATTTGTATGAAAATAGATGTCTGACTCCGGAGTCAGACAGCCGTCGTAGAACAAAAAAGTGGCTACGTCGATAAGGACAGCAATAAGTAGCGATCTCCTTTTTTAACTAGAGCGAATTTGCTATGTGCATCTCTTACTGAGTGATATGACAAGACACGTGCTTCCTTCTAGTTCCTTCTCTTTCTACGTTTCTACCCTACTTAGCTCGAGCTAAGACGGAAAAAATCGTCTCTGAATCTCGGCCTCAGAGACGATTCTTAAGTCATAGTTCGAACTCCCTTATGTCAAAATCCATACATTACTACCATTGACCAGAAATCAATGATTTCTACCCTAATTAGCTCGAACTATTTCAACCAGAGGGTGCGAGGTAAAAACTCGGTGGGAGGTAGGGAGTGCATAGTCTGTCTATGAAGTCTTGAAAAAAAATATAGAAAGAGAGCTAAGGTGTGATAGCGCTGTATCACTGCGGCATGCTAGCTATGCTGCACAGCATAGCTAGCATGCCGCAGTGATACAGCGCTATCACACCTTCGCTCTCTTTCTATTTGCGTGCGAACGAACGAGATAAAAGACGTGATACAGCCGTATCACGTGTAGCATACTACGAGGGCTGGTAGCATGCAACACGTGATACGCGTATCACGTCTTTTATCTCGTTCGTTCGCACGCAAATAGAAAGAGAGCGAAGGTGTGATAGCGCTGTATCACTGCGGCATGCTTCCCATGCAGGCTTCGATCGCGTTGGATTGTGTACGCCGCGCCGGCCGATACATACATGGCGCGGCGTCAGCGTCACTTCACATGGCCTATTTGGCAACTTTCACGTGGATTCATGGGGATGTTTTGGTTGCATATTTGCCTATTTCAATCCTTTTAAGTGCGTCGAAAAACGACGCATGCCAGGTAACGCGTATTTGTCATGTGTGATTGTGAGATATTTGCTTATTCGCCCTTTGAAGCCATAGGCTTCGAAGCCCACGATATAATCTATGGCTATTGGAATATGATTATGTGTCGTAGGGGAAGAATCAATAAATACTCAGTACTTGTGGTTTAAATCACTTTTTATTACTAAAGGTCTTATCGTTTGCCTCCGACACGTGGCGCTGCTTTCTGACTGACTTTGGCAGCCTTAGCTTTGGGTGCGGACTTTGCCTTTGCCGAGGGAGCGGTAGTTTTCTTTGCCGCTTTAGTAGACTTCTTTTGTTCTTTTGCAGCCCTGTAAAAGAAAAAAGTAATTTTTAATCATCATCAGCTCATGTATCTGCAAGACACACACAAGAAGTCTATGGATGTCAGTCCACCATGAATTCCCGGATTCGTTGACTTCACATAACTCATAACCATCTGAATACGAATTATGCTTGTTTCTTAGGTACTATGTTTTTTTTCTTTACAGTTTGAGAACAGCCATTTTTTACTTATACAGGGTGAAATCGGAGCAAAAAAGAAATCTGCTGTCCCATACTAAACTGCACCCGCCGCCGCTGCCTACACGACTCAAATGTATAGGACAGCTGATTTCTTTCTTGCTCCGATTGGTTTGCTCCCATAGTAAAAGTTGTTCAGTTTGATGGGTAGACTCTTAGTTTAAAAGGATGCTAATGATATCAATTTCACCCTGTATACAAAACTCATTGGTACATGGCATGTCGTCGGCTCTCCATACATTCGGTTCCAGGATTTCACGGGAGCATATTGTATACAACATGTTAATGAATTAACGCCTTTAGAACTGAGAGCAGAATCGAATTATCATGGTTTCAACAATGGTTTTTTTTTTTTCAAAATATTAAATAATTTGTTTTTAAAATATGAAATGTACTGAACTCGATCTCAAAGAGCAGGGGTCTATGAGTGAGTCGACAGAAGACTGAATACATGCATTGCAACTTTTCTGGAAATAACAACAACCGAACATCACCATCTATCGAAGGAACCCCCTTACGGAAGGACTTAAATAAGGTTGAGGAATTCAAATACCTTGGATGCGTAATCGACACCGGAGCGAACACAGAAAAAGACATAGAGAACAGAATAAAGACAGGTTGGCTCAAAGAAAGGTCACTCTCTGGTGTTCTCTGTGATGTAAAAATGCCTATTAAAACTAAAGGTATTGTGTACAAACAAGCTGTCAGACTGACCATGCTCTACGGATCCGAGTGCTGGGAATGAGGAAATGTGATGAACAGAAAATGCATGTCACAGAAATGCAAATGCTGCGCTGGTTGGGTGGTGTTACAAGGCTATATAAAATCGGAACTGGGTTTATCCGAGGAACCTTTAAAGTCGCTGAAGTACAGCATATGCGGGAAAATCGAATGCACTGGTTTGGGCACGTTATGCGCCGAAGCGTGAACAATATGACTAGACAGGTGATTGCCATAGAAGAGGGAAAAAGAGGTAGAGGACGCCCACCGGCCACCTGGATGCTAACCGTCTCGAAAGATATGTTGACGATGGGCTTAACGCCAGAAATGACGCAAAATCGCCGAGAGTGGCGAAATAGTATCAGGAGGGCTGACCCCAAATGGGGAACAAGCCAGGAGATTGATTGATTGCAGTACTAAATAGAAAGAAAAAAATCTGCCTGCTATTTCACAAAACATGTTTGTCTACTAATACTAATATTTGTGAAATTTTAAATGTTATTTTTGACCCATGAAACATTCCTATGTTCCATTCGTTTCCCATGAAACGCGTGAGCATTGGTTATTACAGTCATATTATGCGATACAATTATGTGATATTATGTTTTTCTTGCTTCATATAAAACATTATGCTCTCTTCGCCTCGTCCGGGAAGAAGATGAGAGAGCGTCGTTATTTTAATGTTTTTACTGCATTTTCATCCTATTTCTGTCCTTTTCTCTCCTCATAATAATTCTCACTGCGTTTTTAAGTATTTGTTATGACCATATTTTGACATTTAGAATTATCGAACATCACCTAGACAGTTTGCGCGGGAAAGCGTTCCTATAAATACGGGGGTATGCGTGCAATTATTTCAATTGCGTCGTTACTCTTGTCGAAGAAGAACTGAAAGATAAAAGTTATAATGAGTGATTCTAACGATTCGGATGCTGTGGACGTTGAGGATAACGAAAGGATTGATTTAGCGCCAAATGTGAGTAGTTTTCCGAATTGTAACTCTAATAATAAAATATCGGATTCTTCCTTGACTTCGGACAATTCTTGTTCGCCGCCTCAATTTAAGTACAATAGACGGCGGCGCCGTCGTCGTAGTCGTAGACACGACAATGCTTCCACTTTAAATGCGATTCTAACCCAAATTAGCTCATTAAATAATCACTTAAATTCGGCGTCGAAACCACCTCAAAGAGAGGTAACGCAGACAGTAACCAGTAACCAAGTTTTGAATTCCTTGCCTGGACCAGTGCAAGAACATAACCAGCAGTTTGTTGGAGCTTTTGAAACTATTGATCAGGAATACAATATTATTCCTGTTGCGGCGCAGCAGGCTTATGGCTTAGGTGATGAAACCTGTCCAACGGGCATTCAGTCTAGTGTTCCAATGTACAACTTTATTACTGTTCAGACTGAACAGCCGGTATCTCATAACATCTCGGCTCAGGTTGAGCCCGTGGTTGAAGACACACGGACTGAGAATGTGACATTAACCGAGCACACACCCAACACACAAAAATTCGGTTTTCCCAAGGTCTTGCCTACCTTGAATGAAAAAGAGCCTAAAATCAGACCAGTGGTACCTGCGGAACTAGAAATAATTTCAAGTTTACAAAAATTTGGTTGTCACGATTGGATGAATATCCCATTTTTTGACACACAAAAAATGCATTTATTTACGCCTGGTTTTTGTGCACTCAAGACTAATCATGAGTTAAAACCAGTTGATAATACAGCAAAAGCTCAAACGGAGTTTGAACATACGCTTTCTGCGATAACACACGCCGTTATTGTACAAAGAACGGATATGCAACAACGCCTACAGGCTTTAGTGGACTGGGCGTATTTATCTAAGGAACTAACTGCAGATGCAGTAACTAATAAAGTCAAGGCCTTGTTTATGGAAGATATCCAATTTGCTAAAGCAAATGACGATATATTGCAAATAACATGTGGCAGACGAGCAAGTATAATTCAGCACAGAAGAAATAATATACTTAAACAATGTTCAAATTCTATTGTTGCCGAGAAGTTAAGGGATATTCCTCCGTCAAATCTACATCTGTTTGAAAATGCTCAGTTAGAAAAGATTCTTGTTGATAATGGCGGTACATCAAAAAATTTTCATAAACCTGCCAAGCAATCAAATTACAAAGAACATGACCGATACCGCTCTAACAATAGTAAAGTTAATAATCGCAACAGTGGGAATTACAAGCCTCACTACGCAAATCAGCAGTTCTTTCGTAACGAAAGCTACCAACGAAGAAAGCCTGACGGCCCGGCGGGCTACAGTGGTTCTAGAAAGAGGAAGTTTGACAACACCGATCAAAGATCAGGTCAACGTCCTACCTACGAGCCAAAACAGAAGCGTTACAAATGACTCACAAAGTGTGTTCCGTGGAGGTTGTCTGGAGAATCATTTCCAAGCATGGAAATCTCTAGATGCACCCGAGTACTGCCTGAAGATTATAAGCGGAATGAAGATTCCCTTTTGCAGAAAACCTCCACTTTTTATGATCAGTCAAAGACAAATACAGACATCAAAATGGATCACACCAACATCACCAGAAATGACTGCCGAAATCGAAAAAATGATAGATCTTCAGGTCCTGGAAAAAGTCAACAGCTCGGCGAGCTTTCTTTCTCCATTCTTTCTGGTACCGAAGACAGATGGGACCCCAAGACCAATTTTAAATCTGAAACGACTAAATCAATTTGTGACTCCCATGCGGTTCCGGTTGATGTCACACGCAGCAATTCCAAACTTTTTGCAACCTGGGGACTGGGTTGCGAAAGTGGATCTATCTCAGGCGTATTTCCATGTCCCTATCGCCCGAGTCCACAGGAGATTCCTAAGAATAGTGTTCCGGGGGTCAATGTACCAAATGACTTGCCTTCCTTTCGGCCTGTCTTGCGCACCAAAAATTTTTTCCTCACTGACCAACTGGGTGGCGGAACAATTGAGGAAGAAAGGTATTCGCATAGTAGTATATCTAGACGATTTCATGTTAGCTGCCCAGTCATCATCAACACTGGCAAGCCAAGTGCAAACAACCCTGGAATTGCTAAAGGAACTGGGTTGGTCGGTCAACTGGAAAAAATCAGTTACAACTCCTTGCAAACGCCTAGAGTTTTTGGGAATAACATGGGACCTGAACAACAACCTGAAATATCTCCCACACATAAAAGTAGACAAGATACTTTCACTTCTATGTCAAATACTCGAAAGGAAAAAATGGACGTTACGCCAAGCACAAGTATTATTAGGTTGCCTAAACTTTGCGTGTTTTGTCATCCCGTTGGGGCGACTACATTGCCGGCTGATACAAATTCATTGCAACCGGGAGCTGCGCAGAAATCCGAGGAAACAAATAACCGTACCTCCGATGATCCTCCAAGAAATGTTGTGGTGGAAGGATGCGATATACGGAAACACTCCTGTACACATCCCCAAAGTGACGGACTTTCTAGTAACAGATGCTGCCGATTACGGTTGGGGAGCAATCTTAAACGACCTCACTTTGTCAGGAAGATGGACACTGATTCAATCGAAATGGCATTGCAACAGAAAGGAGCTACATGCAATTTACAGAGCCATATTGCAAAATATTCGAGTCCTAAAGAACAAGACCTTACTGGTACAATCAGACAACCTGACAGCATTGTCTTATTTAAAAAACCAAGGGGGGACAAGATCTCTAGCTCTTTTGCACGAGGCTCGTGCAATATTGGAATTGACACAAATCCACAATGTGACCTTGGTGACTCAACACCTGCCAGGCTTTCTGAATGGAATTGCAGACCGTTTGTCAAGAGGACGTTGTCCTCCAGAGTGACAACTCCTCCCCGAGGCAACAGAAAATATATTCTTAAGCCTGGGGTATCCAATGATAGACCTGTTTGCCTCTCGAAGGGCACATGTAACGAGGAGGTATTGCTCTCTAGATATCCTGGACAAAAGAGCAGAATTCCACAATGCGTTCAGCCGCATTTGGAATTTCCCTCTAGCATGGCTGTTCCCTCCGCCCTGTCTAGTCCCGCGAGTTTTATGTCACCTCAACAACGCGGTAGGAAAATACATTTTGGTGGTACCAATGTGGAAAAAGACCTATTGGCGAGCGGACTTGATGAAGAGGGCGTTGATAGACCCAATAATAATCCCCAATCTGCACCACGTGTTAGTGGACACGACTACGAACAATCATCCGCAACACATAGAGGACTTAACATTGGAAGTTTGGCTAGTGCAGGGTGGGGTGACTTGTTAAAAGGTTGGTCACAAAATGAATTAAAACTTTTAACAAAAAGTTGGCGGCCTTCTACGCTGTCCGTTTATAAGCCAGCGTGGAAGAGGTGGTTCGATTGGGCTACAACGCATAATATTGTTCCACATAAACCAGACAGTTCAGATGTTGCGAAGTATCTCGCTTATTTACATTTAGACTTGAAGTTAGCTTACAGAACTATCATGGTACAGAAATCTGTCATATCCACTTTCTGTGAACCTAATTTGAAACAAAAATTGAGTTCAGATGTAATTATCAGACGAGTCCTTAAATCTATAAAACTAGAAAACCCTGCCAAAGTGAAATGTCCCACGTGGGATCCTCGTTTATTGTCAGACTGGCTGTTGAAAAGCGAGGTGTCAGATATCACCTTATTTGAAGCCAGTAGGCGGTGTGCCACCATACTTTTACTGGCATCGGGACGACGCGTCCATGATCTGACTCTCCTGTGTGTTGATCAAGATAATTACATAGATAATGGAGACAATATCATATTTTGGCCAAAGTTTGGTTCGAAAACCGATTCAGCTGATCACCAACAATCTGGATGGAAATTATTGGAATGCCCAGGATCTCAGAATATTTGTCCTGTTTTCTGGATACGGCAATTGTTACTATTGAATGAAGAAAGAAGAGGTAATTTAAAAGAATTTTTTCTTGCTATAACTGGACCTGTCAAACCAGCTTCAAGAACAGTTATTGCCTCATGGATAAAAACTGTACTGTCGAGTGCTAATATTCAGGCTACCCCAGGGAGCTCAAGAGCAGCGGTAGCTTCGCTAAACTGGATTCAGAATATGCCTCTTGATCAGATTTTGAGTCAAGGAAATTGGAAACAACCAAATACTTTTTTGAAATTCTATAAGAAAGAAGTAAAGCATTGTAATAATGAATCACTTTCAAGATTGTTTAATGCAGTTTGATCATTTATAGGTAAAATTGATAATACTTATACTTAAGTATTTACCTATTTAATTAATTTTCGGTTTGTTTTTTGTTTGGAAGTAAGTTACCTTCCTAATGTTTTCATGAGTGTTAATTACCTACTTGTGCTGATTTGGTTTCTAATAAAAATATGATACTTATTTAATTTATTATGCTTATTCTTTACCTAACATTCATTAAGGCTTGTATACTTACACTGGTTGCATCTGCTTAAAACATACATATATTTTGCTACATTAGCTTATAACATAACTAGTCTGTGCATTACATACACTACCATCACCAGACGAAAACAGACAGATCTCATCTTCTTCCCGGACGAGGCGAAGAGAGCATAATTGAACAATTTTACCAAACAATAAAATTGATATTATGCTCTAGAAGCCTCGTCCGGGATATTTCAAAGCTGCCTGGTGAAGATGAGCTATTGAAATAATTGCACGCATACCCCCGTATTTATAGGAACGCTTTCCCGCGCAAACTGTCTAGGTGATGTTCGATAATTCTAAATGTCAAAATATGGTCATAACAAATACTTAAAAACGCAGTGAGAATTATTATGAGGAGAGAAAAGGACAGAAATAGGATGAAAATGCAGTAAAAACATTAAAATAACGACGCTCTCTCATCTTCTTCCCGGACGAGGCTTTTTTTTTTTTTTTTTTTTAAATCTTTTTTTTTTTTTTTTTTAAGGGACTTTTATACAATGATATTATGTATATGGCAGTCCCATCGTACCTTATACTTATATTTTACTTACACTAACTTATTTATTCTAATTGAGTTTGAGTTATAGTTTAAGTACCTCATTTTACATTAATTGTGTAAAAGATTCTGTTATCTTATAAATAAATGCCACTGCTCACGATTTTTAAGCATACCGGGTCCAACTTAATATGCTGACACTTTTTTAAAAGGATGATCAGACCATCAAGTTAAACAACTTTCTCTATGGGACCAACATCGGAATCGCAAAAAAAAAATCAGCTGACCCATACATTTGGCTCGAGTAGGTTTACAGTTTTGTATGGAGCGGCAGATTTTTTTTTCGCGATTTCGATGTTGGTGCCATAGAGAAAGTTGTTCAGTTTGATGGTCTGATCATCCCCTTAGAAAAGTGTCAGCATATTAAGAAGGACCCTATATATATTTTCAAATATCTTCCATTTCGGAGATTTTTTTAGGCGGAATGCTATAGGCCTTGTTAAATAGTGGTGATTTATTATGACCAATGGAAGAGGTTTACGGTTTGTTACATTGTGCCTATTTTTTCTTAAAAGTTATATTGTTTTGTCAAAATATCTTGTTAAACACAATATAATTATGGTGATTAACCATGTTTGTGTTTGTTTTAGTTTATATTTATTACGCGAGAAGGACTTGAAATAAGGTAGGCCTTATTTGTATCAAGTACCTTATATTAAGTTTTGTTTTGGTATCTATTTTATATTTTTACGTAAAATTTTTAATGGTTTTCGGCACAAGCATTAAAAAAAAAAAAAAAATTTCATACCAAATTGTAACAAGGCTCTCTATTAACATTTTAATGGTTTTAGGATGGAATGTCATGCCATGCGACGCCATGTGGACAAAAAGATAAATACTAACTTGATAGCCTGATCTCTCTGTGCCTTACGGACTTCGGGCTTCATGTTCCTCTTGGCCATGATGTCGCTGAGGGAAGCACCGACGATAGCACGCTGGTACTTCTGGGTCCTCCTTGTACGCTTCTTGGTCTGCTCTTCCTCCTGACCTTTCTTGAACTTGCGTCTGGAAATGTTTGATAAAGTGTTAAACACAAGATTCAGATTTCAGTGCAGAGGAGCTAGAGGTGCCCGCCCATTATTAATTTATTATTATCATTTGAATAACCTTGACAGACTCGGGCCTGTGCCGTGGTCAGATCTTGAAATACTGTTATTTTTGAGATCCAGGTCCAGGCCAGTACACCGGTATGGTAAAGGCACACTGATCAGCAGGACATTTTATAGAAACAACTATACTCCCCAGAATGCAAAAGATCAGGATCAGAGGCTTATTCAAATTGAAATTTGTTTTGCGATGTTTAACATTTTTGCTGCTAAGTTCAAAACTATCATCCTCGCACAGTGCTTAAATTGACCCCAATCGTAGGTCATGCACACAGTCGTAATGTTGAACTGTAAATGTGGCTCGCGTCGTGGGTCAGGCGCGCAGGCGTAAGGTTTTCGGTGACTCGCGAGGTAAGTCATAAGCACAGGCGAAATGCAACAGAACTGACTTGTTACGTGGGTTCTTTAGCATTGCGGCACATTTGTCGCTGACCTATGACGTAGGTCATCAGCAGCGAAAGTGTTAAATGTCCTACTAACTATAAACAATGGAAAATTACAATTTCACTATTCGTTTTTTTTTTTTTTTGTGTGTTTTGATCTGTCATCAGTCGAAAGAATAATCAGATGAGTTGATTTGAGAATGCTTTTAAGAGTGACAGGGCCAGCGCCCTACCCTCTTTTAGTTCGTTCTTAACCGCTCTTTGTTTTTGGTTACTATTAGTTTAGGGTTTTTTTGTGCATCTGTATACTAAATTACATCCTTGTGTGCAAGATACTCATTTAAATATAGTAATGGGAATTGGGATCTTCTTATTTCAGCATAACTTATTTCCTAAGTGTAATTCTTTAGTTCTAATATTCTTGCATTCTCCTAGTTGAGGGCAGGCCTGTGCCTTGCAGTGGGACGTATAATACTCTGATTCTATAGGAAACTTTAAGAACTAAGTCAGTCTTATACTAAGAACATTCGAATTCTTATTATAATGTTTAATTACCTGTATAGCACAGTCCATGTCACTTTGCGAGGGTTTCTCCTCATGAGGTGGGCGGCCTCACATTTTGAGTTCAAGAACGTGAAGCTCTGAAAACAGTAAAACACAAGTTTCAGAACACGATTTTTTGATCATAAATTATGTTTAATCGTAAACAAACAGGATAAAGATGTTTAAATAAGTACTAATATCTGTCGTAATAGTAGAAATTGAAAGTTGATGCAAAGGGAAACTAATAATTTACGGTTTTCTGGAGATTGTTTGGCGGTTTAGAGGTTATGTTTGTGTTAGGTTATATTTTAAAGGGAATCGTAGTCCAAAATCTTTTGGGGACCTAAAGAAGGATATGAGCAGGAGTTGCACGATTCGATGTATATCATAAATAAGTTATTCTTACCTTGCCGTCTACCTTAACCATGGTTTTCCCATGGCCAGGGTAGATCTTATAACCACTGTAGGCACAAAGACCGATCCTGAAAATAAATTACACATCATGAAAAGAAATCACTTCACGTATTTAACATTGCGTAATTCACAAGAAATATCACAAGATTACTGAGATTAAATTGAGTAAATTTCGAAAATTGCATGAACGTACTTCATTTTGACTTGTCGAAAACGAAAAGGAAGAAGCGAACGGTGTTGCTACTGCGTATTTGCAATTTCTACTTCGTCAAATGTTCTCCGTGTGTCTGAAAAATATTCTGTAAAATTGTGATCAAATAAACATAAACCATCCACTTCATGTTGTTTTAAACATTATGTACTACATTTTCGTTATTTATTCATATGGATAAGATTTAAGACTCAATAATTTACTGGAAAACCTTCTAAATAGAAATGTTTTTTTAGTGTTGCAACTCGACGCTGTCAGTTGTCAATGTCAGTTGAAGAAATCATTCGGTCAATTTGTTGTTTTGTTTCCATTCCATTCATTCAAAAATCTAACCTCGAAAATAGCAAGCAGCCAAATTCCACAATAAAATATTTGTTAGAAATATAATTGCTAGACAAATAATTGAAAGTGCAGTATAATTATTGTCAGTCTAGATGTTTTGCCCAGATTTTTTCGAGTTCCAGGTCAGTCATCTCGTAATGTTTTATCGACACTTTCTAGAAGTAGGTACCTAGATAAAAATAACCAATAATGTAACCATTTTTAACATGTTTTTTGTGTTATTCTAAGGATATCCTGAAGAAGATGCGTGTGTTGGATGATAAGATAGTGCATGCATTAAACACATCGCTGCCGACTGAGTCATTTAAGAACAAAGTTAATGCTACGGACGCTTGCCATGACTTATATTCTCAGATCCAAAAGGGGCATTCAGAAAGAGAGAATGTCATCAAGAACTGTATTTTAGTAACAGCTGAATCGGTAAAAAAGTTGAAGGCAGCCAAAAATGAGACACCCGATGATTTTGAAACACTGAAAAACTTAAAAGCGGAACAAAGAAAGGTAATAAATATGCATATATGCAGGTAACATAAATAAAAATCGTTTTGCTTATAACTTTTAGTAGCAGGACCAAATAGAAAAGGTGTATGAATCTAGAGGAAGCAAGAGAAGTATGTTCGTAATGCAAAATGATTAGTTCCTCAAACATTCTTATCACAACTTTATAGACAGACTATAGTCCATATTCTGCTGTCCTGAATAGACATATAAGTTATACTTCTTTGGCAACTTCAAAAAGAAATTAAATTGTTGTTTTGTTTCCAGCTACGTCTCTATCAAATAGAACTAAGCGTTGAAGAAGTGATACAGGACAAAACATCAAAGTTGTTCTCAGAGAAGTGTAGGACTTTTTACAAACCTGACAACTTATGAAGACTGGAAAAATATGCATTTATCTATGCGAATTGTTTTGATTCTTATAGTGTACATAATTATAAATAGACATTAGTTGGCAAGAATGTTTTGTTTTAATTAAAATAAAAAGAATTGTTGTTAATTTTAGCTTGACCTTGTGTTTAAAACTTTACAGGGGAGAAATGGAGAGGTTTATCAGATTTATGTGTGGGTACTATAAAAGTGTTCAATAAAAAATTGGCTTTAAAAATCTCAATATTGTGCAAATAATTTATTACTACTACAAGAAATACTTATATTTTAGAGACCAATCTATGTTTCATTAATATTATATATTTTTACATTAATATACACAAAATAACATTTTTAGATTAGCTCAGATTTTACTTGTTCTGCGCCTGTTTTTTATCGTAATCTTCTCTGTATTGTCTATGGAAGTCTTGGTTCATTAGCTGGACAGATTCACCCCTCTTCGCTGCTGCTTTGCCAGACAATATAGCTCCCAAACTTGCGAGGGCCGTAAGCAACATCAAAACATTTGCTATTTTAATCCTGGCTTCACTGCGAGATCTCTCAATCAAATCGGGACTGAAAAAAACAAAACGAACTGGTGAGTGTGAATGTATCAGACTTTAGAGATACTGGAATATTAAGAGATAAACAAAAAAATAGCATCCCAAATTAAACACAAAATCACAAGATACCACATTAGTTGATTGGTTCAACAAAGTATTTTCTGTTGATAGTAATTTGAATGCTTTTAGTCTAGACCATTCTAGACAGCATTATGATTAGCTTTTTGTTTAAGTACGTACCTACATGACCTTGAATTTAGCATGTATGTTTATAATTTTGTATATCATAGAATTACATAATAATTACACAAATTACAAACATTAAATTATGAAGAGGCATAATAAACATACGAAACAAAAGTGGGTATTTCTTCCTTGCTCTTGTATTTCTTGGTCCACACAAGAATAAACTTCTGGAAATCGCTTGGTCTAAATTTGGGGGACATATTGAGTGATCCAGCCGAAGACGTATGGGTAGGTCCGGGGGGACCTACAGGTGTACTCATCGTCCTTCTCAGTAAACTCGTACATGATCTCGCCCAAAGTATTTTGTTCATTTTCTTGTTTTCTTAGAAGTACTTTGCCCTTTTTTTTCGTATCGTTGTTAGTGCGTTATACTTTGACAATGAAAATTGTGACATTTGATGACATTCACATTGACATCTGACAGTAAGTGACAGATATTCAGTGCTGCCAACATTTTAGCAAAATTGGTACTAGAGTTGACCGACAGATTTGCAGATTTTTCATTCGTTCCTTTTAAAGGTGTTATTACACTTGGCTAGATTCTAACAAGAGGGACAGAGCTATAGGTCAAAAGAGGAAGTACTTACAACGTCCCGTTCTAACCTATAGCTCTTTCCCTCTTGTTAGAATCTAAATTTAGCCAAGTGTAATAACACCTTTAGGCCTTCTTTACATACACTTGCACTCGTAGTATGCTACACGTGATACGGCTGTATCACGTCTTTTATCTCGTTCGTTCGCAACGCAAATAGAAAGAGAGCTAAGATGTGATAGCGCTGTATCACTGCGGCATGCTAGCTATGCATAACCTTTGTCCGATTTTCTATAAAGGAGCCCATTCACAGTAGTCCGTCTTGCAGTCCTACAGCAATATTGGATAGTGAATGGTGTTGTAGTCCTACAAGGCGTCCGATGACCTTGAGCAAAATGTATGAGTAGTCCTACTTGCTGGATAGTGAATGGTGTTGTAGTCCTTCATGTAGGACTACTGTGAATGGGCTACTTAAAGAAGCGTGCTTCACGCTTAAAATATCCGATTTGCCCACCTCTATTGACAAGGACGAATGACATGACGAATTGACTGACAATTTTTTCTTCCAATCCAATGTGCATGACGTGAGACGAGACGTGATCATATATATCTGTAAATTATTGAATTTTTTTAGTATTCAATGGTGGTGAAATTAAAAAAATAAGTAGAAAACATTAGTTTCCAGGATTGCCCTGCCTAGCAAGGTAAGTTCTATTCCATAATTGACCTATACAGACAAATTAACAGCTACCAAACATTTCCGATCATTGTTTCGTTTTGCAATTTTAATACACAGTAATAAAATTGATCATTTGATGTAAACAACGTTCCTAACTCCAATCTTACACTTTAGCGATGGTATTAAGATTCTATTTTCCAATAAAGCAAACAGAATAGATTGCATTTTATTCCTTTTAGAGAATCGTTTTGTTAGTCGTATAATTGTCGTGTTTTAGATGTCTGGAGGACACAAGCATCGTTACAAGAACGTGGGGCTCAGCACCGATGAGCTCCGGCGGCGGAGGGAAGAGGAAGGGGTCCAATTGAGGAAACAAAAGCGGGAACAACAGCTATTTAAACGCAGGAATGTGAATCTTCCAACGTCTAACACACCTGATATTGCATTACAGGTAAATCGACACTATTATCATAAATTCGAAGGTCTGTCTGTCGTCATGTTTAATGTCTTTATTTTTAAAGAGTGTGTGCGTCTACTTTATGTTTAAACAGAAAGTCGGTAGTTGTAGCAATGTTTCTGACCACCCCAAAAGAAATTACGGTCGTGAGTTTATTTATGTATGTATGTAGTCCAGTGTGGAAAAGAACTTAAGCAATTCACATCAGCTGTTAACAATTTCGCTGCTAAGCTCAAAACAATGATACTCGCACAGTGCTAACACTGGAATGCTACACAATTCGGTATGTCAAGTTTTTTTTTTGGAGGGCTGAATCGAAAACCATTTCGAGATAATTGTCTCAATAATCATATTTTCTACGTCAAAGATTTTAAAATGAAAGGATTACAAATATTTTAAATAAAATAACATCGTTTTTCGGTACGCTCAGTGACGTCACTGGCATACCTGTGAACTCCTTGTTAAACATAAAATCAACTTGAAATACCCGGCCATTAAGAAAAAAAATACATTCACAATGTCAGAATTTGACATTTGATGTTGACGTATCTGTTTCCAGCATAGAGTTAGAAAGAGGAGGCACGTTTTTTTTTTTTTTTAATATAGCAGTAGGTAGTGTTTCTCCATGGAGTTCGAATTATTTTTTCTCCACCATTTTTGCACTTAAAGATTACAGATCAAAATAATTTAAAAATTAAATTTATATTGGTAAATTCGATGAATCGCAATAAAAATGAAATAGGTGTCTTAAAATTATGTCTTCTATCCGTAAAAAATATAAAAATGACTACCAAAAAAAACTTGACATACCGAATTCTGACTAGATGTTTGAGTCGTGCGCACTTCGGCATATTTGTCGCTGACCTATGACGTAGGTCGTCAGCAGTTAAAGTGTTAATGGGACGGCAAAACTGTGCTTTACTGCATGCGTTTACATAGTGAGCAAAGACATTTGAAAAAATTGGAATGTCATTAGAGACATGTGATATTATTGGGTTTTGTTATTGTATGATGTGGTTATTCCATGTGTATAGAATATCATTGTCATGGCCTACTTTCTATGTTACCTGATTTAAGCCTAAACTGTACCTTCCTAGGTACAAAAAAATAGAAAAAATAGATTACTAAACTAAACTAAAACTAAATAGAAATAAACTAAAAAAAAACTCACCTCCTGGTGAGAAAGGATTCCAAAATCTATTTTTTTTTATCCAATCAATGGGAGAATTAAAAAATAAGTTTCTTATTAAAGGAATGATATGCTAAGCTAGATCATAATAGTACCTATCCTATCCAAATATATTCTTAATTGTATAAAAAATTCAGATGGACATATAAATTATGTATTCTATTTATTAGTAATCCTTTCTTATTAGTACCTAATATTGAAAAAGAAAGGTAGACTGCTGAACACTCTTTTGTACACTCAAGATGAGAATACTTGTGGTAAAACTCAAGGGTCAGAAGTGCTTGAGATTCAAAATCATCAACCTAATTATGAAAATTTAAAGTCACATGTTGAAATCAGCAGTAGAAAATTCAAGTAATTTTCTGTCTATAATAAGGTTTTCGATAAATCAAAAGATGAAATAACCAAAAAGAGTGTTCTAAACTTGCGTAATGTCTGCCTTATTGGGATTTTATTGTTATAAAGAACTTTTCTATAGAGTTTACACCATATAATGTGTTAGTTCTGAGTTGTTACTCATGTAGAAAAAAGAAAGAGTGCTTAGTTCTTCTTTTCTTGAGATTCAAAATCATCAACCTTATTATGAAAATTCAAAGTCACATGTTGAAATCAGCAGTAGAAAATTCAAGTAATTTTCTGTCTATAATAAGGTTTTCGATAAATCGAAAGATGAATTATCCAAAAAGTTTGTTCTAAACTTGCGTAATGTCTGCCTTATTGGGAGATTATTGTTATAAAGAAGTTTTCTATAGAGTTTACACTGTATAATGTGTTAGTTCTGAGGTGTTAATCATGTAGAAAAAAGAAATGGTGCTCAGTTCCTTTGTGTTTCACCTTTTCACTTGTTTATTGTGTATGAACATTTTGTGAAATAGTTTGATTCTTTTACCTTTTTTTGATGTTTCCATATATAATACTATCCCTTTCAGACATAGTGGGTGCTTATCTAGACTATTCTTTGTCTATGTTAATACACTTTATTACTCACCGAAAACAACTGTACAAAGACTCATGTTAATTTTGCAATTGGAAAACATTCATTTAATTTTTAAGTTACACTATCTTTGATTCTAATTAGTGACTTATTTTCCATCATTTTGTAAATTTGGCAGCATAATTTTCCCCTGGCATCTCCCTTCCTTGGTTCACTGGTATCACTGTTTCACATTGGAATACTCATTAAACTCAGCTTCATAAAATAAAGTAGTGGTCTGTTGTACAGAAAAAAAAGAGTACAGTTATAAGATTAGAATAGAAAAGAATGGGTCTCCAATGCACCAAACTAAGGGAGTGCCCATAAATTATCTCTGAATTGTCAACACATGCTTTTGTCTCATTGCAGGCATAGAGATATATCTGGCGATTCTAAGAGAATTTTTGGGCATTGCCATTGCATTGTATGTACAAATGTACCCATGGAATAAGCATGCAATTTTATAAATGCTTACTAGTGTTTACCCGCGACTTCGTCCGCACAAATTATTTACCAGATTTTAAGTCGGATCATAAGCTATCTAACAAAAAAAGTTTCATCAAAATCGGTTCAGTAGTTTTTGGCTTTTTGCATGATGCGCGAACAAACAAACAAACAAACTTGTCAATTGATGGTGCCACACGTCATTTAAATCGCGCTATCGAGTGTTATTTGAGTTTATATGAAGTGAACCGCTACTTTTTTATTCATCACGATTTTTACTATTTTATAATAGATAAGGTATAATAGTTAAGATTAATGTTATTGGGCCATAGGCTTCCCATAGGAATAGGAGGACCCTTAAAAGCTTATTTTGAGTAAAAATAGATTAATTGAAAGTAAAGATGAAGTCTATTCAGTCAGAGATCGGAATCAAAGTCAAAATAATTTATTCAATATAAGAGTTTGAAACCCACATAAGAAACAAATCAAATACGGCTAATCTTTCTCCAGGGCTCAGTTGGCTTTTCTTTCTTTCTTTTCTTCTTTTTCTTTTGTCTTTTAGGGTTTTCTCTTTTAGGGCTCCATACCCAAAGGGTGCCAACGGGGCCTTATTCATAAGCCTACGCTGTCCGTCCGTCCGTCCGTCCGCTCTGGCTTTAAAGGGCTGTATCTATTGAACCGTAATAGATAGACAGTTGAAAATTTCACAGAATGTGTGCTATTATTTTGGATTTGCTCACAAATGATAAAAAATACGAAGAAAAAATTTAAGGGGGTCCCATACAAGAAACGTGTTTTTTTAGGGTTTTTGTTTTTGCTTGATCGTAAAAACGGCAATACATACAAGCGTGTAACTTGGTGTGATTATAGTGCATACTCTAATGTAAGGTAAAACAACAAATAATAAAATCCGGCCAAGTGTGTGTCGGGCTCGCGCTAATGGTCACGGAGAAAACAATTTTGGTTTGTTATTATGTATTGTGGTACGGAGCCCTCCGTGCGCGAATCTACTCGCACTTGCCGCTTTTTCTTAAAGATAACGGTTAACATTGTAGTTATTTTCTTTTTTTTTTCATTCTACAGCATGAGCATTTATCATGCGGTATTGCTCATGCCGACACAAAAGAAGAAGTCTTAAGCATAACATAATTTTTTACAGGATGATATCAACATTTCGCCGACGGATGACATCACACCGGCGATGATCGCCGCCCTATACGGAGACAACCCCCAGGACCAGGTCACTGCGACACAGAAGTTCAGAAAGCTACTCAGTCGCGAACCAAACCCTCCCATTGATGAAGTTATACAAACTGGAATTGTTCCTAAATTTGTAGAATTTCTTACAAATAGTGCTAATCCCACGTTGCAGGTATGTTTTTAGACTGTTACTTATTTTTTTATCAAAGCAGTAATTTACTTATTTTACATAATTGTGTTGTGGATTGAGTGTGATATAAAAGTTATAATCGCGGGCAATAAACACAGCTTCGTAAAGGTGTTATTGCTGTAGAGATGTAGCTGGAAATCATAAAGGAACATCGTTATTCACTTATGTTATATTGTACTGTTGAATGAATAAACGTGTTATCTATCTATCTATTTAAACTATTTCATCTATATTAAACAAACATCTCATAATCCTTCTAACATAAATGTGAAAGTTAGGTCTTGACGATTTTTGTGTCTCAATCACGCCTAAACGGCTTAATGGATTTGGATGACATTTGGCACACATATTAAATATGACGAGGGTACATACGAAGAGAAAGTCATGGTCAAGAGCTAGTAACAGTAGTAAAGTAACATAATCGCGACAGGATAAAACTTAAATAAGTGCTTTCCAGTCTTAAGATTGATTTAGATTTCCACAAGTATAGTAGCGAGCTAACTTGCGAGCATGGGGTGTTAAGTAAAAACGGCCGTCCAAAATATGGTTTGAGTATTTCATAAGCTGGGGAATTTAGTTGAAATAAGTCGATTGGCTAAAACAATGTCACTATACAAAGTGAGGGCCAATGTAATTTGTTAAACTTGTTATTGTTACCTTTCATTTGTATTTTGCATTGGTAAACTATGATTTACAAACACCACACTAAAACAATACTTTAGTGTGGTGATGACCTTAACATAAAGTATTCTTTCGCATGAATTTTGTGTTCTTTCGTAATTAACTATGAAGATTATGTAAATTGGAAACTGTACAATTGAGCGAGTGTGAGCTCGATTTAAATGATTAAACAAAAACAAACCCAGACCGAAGTTATGAGAGTTCAAAAAGGTTGTATTGTTTGATTAGTGTTGAGATGTATGAAACCATTATACTACTTACTTACTTTAAATTAAACTACCTGCATAGGTACTGCATAGATATTTACATTTGATACAGACAATGATAATTATCTCATAGTAAATTTCGGTCAGTGAGTTGATTAGGCTTTTATATGCATACTGATGATGGACCAAACAAAATATTAAACCCAAATATAGGAATACGGGCCTAAATTTAGCTTGGGCCTTACCAGGATAGAACAATAATGATTAGATAAAAATCTCTTGTTCTTTAACTTGTAGTTCGAAGCAGCGTGGGCTCTAACGAACATAGCGTCGGGAACGTCCGAGCAGACCCGCATAGTCGTCGAGTGTGGCAGCGTGCAGGTGCTCGTGGGGCTGCTGGGGTCCGCCGTGAGCGACGACGTGCGCGAGCAGGCCGTGTGGGCGCTCGGCAACGTGGCCGGGGACTCCCCGCGCTGCCGCGACACCGTGCTCTGCGCCGGCGTGCTGCCGCCGCTCATTGAGTGAGTTGTGATACAGACAGTAGGCAACTAGGCCGTGTGGGCGCTAGGCAACATGGCCGGGGACTCCCCGCGCTGCCGCGACACCGTGCTCTGCGCCGGCGTGCTGCCGCCGCTCATTGAGTGAGTTGTGATACAGACAGTAGGCAACTAGGCCGTGTGGGCGCTAGGCAACGTGGCCGGGGACTCCCCGCGCTGCCGCGACACCGTGCTCTGCGCCGGCGTGCTGCCGCCGTTCATTGAGTGAGTTGTGATACCGACAGTAGGCAACTAGGCCGTGTGGGCGCTAGGCAACGTGGCCGGGGACTCCCCGCGCTGCCGCGACACCGTGCTCTGCGCCGGCGTGCTGCCGCCGTTCATTGAGTGAGTTGTGATACCGACAGTAGGCAACTAGGCCGTGTGGGCGCTAGGCAACGTGGCCGGGGACTCCCCGCGCTGCCGCGACACCGTGCTCTGCGCCGGCGTGCTGCCGCCGTTCATTGAGTGAGTTGTGATACCGACAGTAGGCAACTAGGCCGTGTGGGCGCTAGGCAACGTGGCCGGGGACTCCCCGCGCTGCCGCGACACCGTGCTCTGCGCCGGCGTGCTGCCGCCGTTCATTGAGTGAGTTGTGATACCGACAGTAGGCAACTAGGCCGTGTGGGCGCTAGGCAACGTGGCCGGGGACTCCCCGCGCTGCCGCGACACCGTGCTCTGCGCCGGCGTGCTGCCGCCGTTCATTGAGTGAGATGTGATACCGACAGTAGGCAACTAGGCCGTGTGGGCGCTAGGCAACGTGGCCGGGGACTCCCCGCGCTGCCGCGACACCGTGCTCTGCGCCGGCGTGCTGCCGCCGTTCATTGAGTGAGATGTGATACCGAAAGTAGGTGACTTGGCCGTGTGGGATTAATTCTCGTGACGGATTAATTCTTCTTCCCTCTATTTCAATTTGTCATTCCCTTTATATCATGACATATTGTAACTCCGAAGGCGCCGCAAGACCTGAGCGAACGCTGCGGGTTAGCAAATCTCTTTACCATGGTGGCAACTTTATAAGTAACGACTTGCAATCGTATCGATAGAAGAACATTTCCTTCATTGACATCTAATTTCTTAAGTTTTAATATGAATCTTTAAAGTTTAATTATTTTCCTTTCAGGATATTGAACAAATACACAAGGTTATCCATGACTAGGAACGCTGTTTGGACGCTGTCTAATCTGTGTAGAGGCAAGAATCCACCAACCAACTTCGAAGCTGTTGCACCAGGTGAGTAGCTTATAAAATATAAGTTTAATCCCACTTCTGATATTCTGGTCTGTCATTAAGAGGCAGGGCCGTTTGGTGCCAAGCCAATATCCTCATGTAAACGGCCCTGCAGCCGGCTAGGGTACTTGTCCATTTTGTAACCTTTTTTGAGAATAGCCGAGACGAATAGCACTTAATCATAACGATTCGCATTCTCGTCGCAGGTATACCGGTGCTAGCGCGATTGCTGCATCACTCTGACGCGGATGTCCTAAGCGACGCGTGCTGGGCCCTCTCCTACCTATCGGACGGACCCAACGAGAAGATACAGGCTGTCATCGACGCCGGTGTCTGTAGGAGACTGGTGGAACTGCTCATGTGAGTGTAATATCATCAGCTTGTATCATAGACCATGACAAGATACAGGCTGTCATCGACGCCGGCGTCTGTAGGAGACTGGTGGAGCTGCTCATGCGAGTCTAATATCATCAGCTTGTATCATAGACCATGACAAGATACAGGCTGTCATCGACGCCGGCGTCTGTAGGAGACTGGTGGAGCTGCTCATGTGAGTCTAATATCATCAGCTTGTATCATAGACCATGACAAGATACAGGCTGTCATCGACGCCGGCGTCTGTAGGAGACTGGTGGAGCTGCTCATGTGAGTGTAATATCATCAGCTTGTATCATAGACCATGACAAGATACAGGCTGTCATCGATGCCGGCGTCTGTAGGAGACTGGTGGAGCTGCTCATGTGAGTGTAATATCATCAGCTTGTATCATAGACCATGACAAGATACAGGCTGTCATCGACGCCGGCGTCTGTAGGAGACTGGTGGAGCTGCTCATGTGAGTGTAATATCATCAGCTTGTATCATAGACATGACAAGATACAGGCTGTCATCGACGCCGGCGTCTGTAGGAGACTGGTGGAGCTGCTTATGTGAGTGTAATATCATCATCAGCTTGTATCATAGCGACTGAAGCCAGGCGTGGGCTCTCTCATACGCATCTCAACGCATTTAGGAAATTTAAAAACTTTCTGAAATTTAAGGATATTGACACAAAATAGGTTATTATAGGATGTCGGTCTAACGCTATCTATTCACATTTGTTCATCTATGTGTGCGTGCGCCTGTTTCGTTCGTCGCATAGAGCCACCCTTCTGGTTTGTTTATTTTGTGCGATATGATTTAAATTTCCAACGCCACTTCATTTAACAGGCACAACAAATCGACGGTGGTGTCGGCGGCCCTGCGAGCCGTCGGCAACATAGTGACCGGCAACGATGCGCAGACGCAGGCGGTGCTCAACTGCAACCCACTGCCCTCCCTGCACGCGCTGCTGAGGGCCACCACGGAGGCCCTGCGCAAGGAGGCCTGCTGGACCCTCTCCAACATCACCGCTGGGAACGCTACACAGATTCAGGTCTGTATTTTGTCAGAGAACATGAAATAAATGGCTTAAGTGCCTTGTTAGCGGATTCCGAATGTTGATTAAGAGCGTTTGCGTACTCCGATCCGATTCTGAGGGCCTACCATGAGTTTTCCCTGTACTTTACTACTGTAGTTACGTCGCCAATTTGTATGACAGAAATTAGTTCTCAACGTAACCACTAGGAGCGCTGTACGAAATTCAATACAAAATTGGTGACGTAACTATAGTAGTAAAGTACGGTGAAAACTCATGGTAGACCTACAGAACCTTTTCGCGAGCATAGCGTAAATCTTCTTATCTTAACTATTATAAGACTGTAAAACCCATGAGGATTAAAAAAGTAGCGGTTCACTTCATATAAACTCAAATTTTAACACTCGATAGCGCGATTTAAATGACGTGCAGCGCCATCTATTGAAAAATTTGTTCGTTTGTTTTTTTGTTCGCGTATTACGCAAAAACTACTGAACCGATTTTGATGAAACTTTTTTTGTTTGATAGCTTATGAATAAACTTAAAATCTGGTATATAATTTGTGCGGACGAAGTGGCGGGAGAACATTATACAACGGCGGCTCTTGGCAAGCTCTCATACAAATTGTACTACGACTACTTCGGGCTGTGAATTGTCGAATTCAATTCGGACGCAGTGCCAAACTCTCTTATGCATGGGAAATATTACAGGAAAAAATCTGTTTTTTTCTAGTGTATTTTTTTATATTTAGCCTGACTTGCCCGACAAGTTTAGTATTTAGGCTTAAACTACTCTGAAAACTCGCACTGTTCATACTAATGAAAGTGACAGTATCATATTTAGGTAAACAAGTTTATGCCTAAATACTTTTTTTGTCAAGCCACCCGTAATATTGAAGATAGTTTTTAAGATAATGTTTAAACAAAAACAGTATTGTAACGAGAATGTTACTAATCTAGGTTTATTTTTCAGGCAGTAATAAATGCGGATATATTCCCGGTGCTAATCGAGATCTTACGGCAAGCGGAGTTCAAGACGCGGAAAGAGGCCGCGTGGGCTATCACGAACGCTACTAGTGGAGGCACTCACGCTCAAATTAGGTACGTACATTTTTTTTTTCTGTTTGACTGTCTTACTTAGGGTTGAACTACACCAGACAGCACTGAACCGCATTATTCCGTCGCTCCATCCTTTTCTGTCACTCAGGAACGTCATTTGCTAGAGCATATAAGATCGCGCGCGCGACAGCACGGCCGCGTGCGATCGCGTTCCGTCTACGTGATGCGGTGCTACGTGATGTAGTTCAACCCTTAACCACCCCTGATAATTTGTCGACTTATTTCATTATTTACTTACACTATAAATTAGGAGCGAAGGTTTTCAATGTTTTACATCGAGACAGCAAATTTAATATTAATCATACCTAATTTAAAGCCTGACCAGGAATATAAAAACCTGGTTTGGGGGCGCTGCCATCGACTGTCACCTTTAATGTTAGTTTTCCAAGTACAAAAATTAGTTCCAATGATTTTCCGCAACATGGCGAGGTTTTTTATATTTCTGGTCGGGCGTTAACACTTTCGCTGCTAAGCTCAAAACAATGACATTCACGCAGAGCTAACACTGTGGAATGCTATACGATTCTGACTCAAGGTGTGAGTCATGAGCACTGCGGCCCATAGGTCGCTGACCTACCAGGTAGGTCGTCAGCAGTTAAAGTGTTAATATAACATACGTTGCAGGTATCTCGTAGAACAAGGCTGTATACCGCCGCTGTGCGATCTCCTCACGCTCACCGACACGAAGACCGTGCAGGTAGCGCTGAACGGACTCGAGAACATACTGAAGGCTGGCCAGCAGGCTGATCAGCGGGACAACCCTTATGCCGCCCTTATCGAGGAGTGCTTCGGTAAGAATTATTAACGATTATTAGTTATTACATATGCTCACGACAGTCACGACTATATTCACCGATATTCTGAAAACTCGGAACATCACGTTTCACTATTAGTACCGAAACTCTGTCCAGTGTGACTGGGAGTGAGCCCGTTGTCGCCACTCATGATCGACAGTGGGTATATGCCTAGAAATGGAACGTTTCCTCACGATTTTCATCTTCACCGAAAAGCCACTGGTGTTACGGTGTTCGATTTTTAAAACCCGTAATACTGGTACGAGTATGCCTGGGATCGAACCATCAGGCATGGTTGCTCGCCACTGGACCACAACGGTTTTTAACCACTAATAATTACCGTTTGGCTTTTAAATGAAAATGATAAAGAGATGAAGTGCTGACGTTAATCAGCATTAGATACATCGATAAAATAAAATTTGAGACATAGACGGACGGACGGGTTACGCTTAGTAATAGGATCCCGTTGGGGTACGGAAACCTAATAAAAACATCATTTCATCATCATCATCAGCCTGGTTAACCCCAATGCTGGGCATATTATAGGAGTCTTCATTTTCACTCCAACCATAATGGCCCCACGCTAGTCTCAACCACTGCTTGTCGGTCACTTTATAGATGTCATCCGACCATCTGGTTGCTGATCTGCCTTGCCTGCCGACTGTCTCCCCCCTCCCATGGGGAGGCATGAAAGGGGAAACTATAGGCACTTAACTACTATTATATCGTTCACAGGCCTCGACAAGATAGAATTCCTGCAATCGCACGAGAACCTAGACATATATCAGAAATCGTTCGAGATAATAGAGAACTACTTCGGCTCGGAGGAAGAGGATGGGAGACTGGCGCCCGCGGTCTCTTCCACTACCGGCCAGTACCAGTTCGACGCCGACCAGTCTGTGCCCATGGGCGGGTTCCAGTTCTAACCTCTAGTGATGACCTCTTGTGCTGTAAGTTACTAATAATACAGTAGAATTATAAGATGATCGTGAAGCTAGCAGTCTTCATACAAGGAGGAAGAGCGACTGGCCGCAGTCTCCTCCACCACCGGCCACTACCAGTTCGACCAGTCTGTACCCAGTTCTAACCTCTAGTGATTACCTTTTGTGCTGTAAGTTACTAATAGAAAGAATATTTATAAATGAACCATTTTGGCAGAATCTATTCTAAACAATGAACAACATGTGTGACTCACTGATATACGTAAAAATAAATTTTACTTCATACATTCTCCATCATCATCATCATCCTCAACTCAGTCTATAGTATGTCAGCAGCAGCAGGGCACAGGCCTACCCTCAGGGAGGGTGTATGGGCGATAGTCCACCACGCGTGCCCAATGCGGATTGGTAGACTTCACATCATCGGAATTTCTTCTTCAGCGTACGCAGGTTTCCTCACGATCTTTCACCGTTTGACAGCAGTCGGTAATACGTACATAAGTTAGAAAAACTCATTGGTACATGGCATGTGGTCCGTGCTGATTCGAACTCGGACCTCAAGATTGAGTTTCCATAGCTCTCGGCAACGCGCCACCGACCGACGCTCTCACATTTTCCATACTTAGATAAAATTGTCGTAATGTCATGGTGTAAACAATGTTATCATCTCTTGGCAAAATAATTACATTTTGGAATGAAAAGTTGAAATAAATTTCAACCGTCTAACTATTACGGTTCAAAAGATACAGCCCTTTATATGTAGGGCAAACGGTCGGACGGACAGTTACACCCTTTGGGTATGGAACCCTAAAAATAGTAGATTTTCAAAAAGTTATGTATCAAATGTTCATTGTGTTAAAGATTGTGTAGGTTTTCATCTGGTTTTTAGTTCATGTGTCAATTTCTAACAATGATTATTTTCTTTGTTCCAGATGCTTCTATTAAATCGAGCGCTATTTCGCGGAAGTGCATGGCATCACAAAATGCGTAGAAACCAACAATCCGCATCCATTCCGCCAAGATGTGTCTAGCTAGTTGGTGAACTAGTCCATTTCGAGGTCCAGAAAATACTTATAAGCAGAGGTAGATCAATATAGATGTAGAAGTTTGTGAAAAATCTTTTTATAGGCAATAAACATTTGTGCATGTTAAAATTAACTTATCGGATCGTATGGGTGAATTCTTGGCGGGATCTGAAGAAACTTGCTGTTTTCTATGCATTACACATATACTAAAAATTGTAATAAATTATAGACTTCCGTTAACGGATTGAAATAAACCATAGATATTACTAGACTGGGGTAATAGGCGAACTCTGTGTGCAAGCGAGAAGACGCGGCTTATAAAGCCAGACATAAGAGAGAAAGAAAGATACACAGGCTATGAGCGTTGGGCTTCTATTGTGTAAGTTTCTGATTATATCATTTAGAAGATCGGTAACATAATATTATAACTGTACTTGGCAATTTTTACGTAATATTTTGTTTCTGTGATCATGACATTCCTATTGTCTGAAATATATTAACTAATTATTATATGATGGTCTTATCAACCCCTTTAAATATAACTAGGGTGTTTTGTTACACCTGTAGAATTTTTAGAGAACTCTGTACCTTGCGGGACGGTCGCGCATGAACTTTTCTTAGTACAGGGTGTAATAAAACACCCTAGTATGTAAAGGAGTTGTTTAGACCATCAATCAGACATCTTTAAGAGACCCCCTACACAAGCGTCTTTCGAGCGTCATCGAGCCAGCGTCGGCGCTGCGTCGACGCGACGTTAACACCGCGGCGACGCGGCGCCAGCGCTGGCCGGCTGCCGAACGCCGGGGCTTCTCTATTATGAATGACTGACGAGACGCGGTAATCCGACGCCAGCGCTGGCGCCGCTTCGACGCTGTCACGACGACGACGCTCGAAAGACGCTAGTGTGAGTGGTCTCTTACTATGGATACAACTCAGCTGTTAAATAAAAAAAAATGACAAAACTGCAGTACCTACTCGACTCAGATGTATGTAACAGCAGTTTTTTTTTCATAGTGAAAGTTGTTCAGTTTGATGGTCTAATCTAAACAACCTTTTTAAATAATACTTCTTGCGTCTTGTTACCCCCTGCAGAAGCCCGACGCCGCTGCTCGTAGTTACCCTGTACTTATAAAATGCCGTAAAACCATTTTTGGAATAATTTTTGGCTGTATCGAAGTATCGAAGATACACCTCAAAGCGAGGGTCCGTCTATTTTAGGCTGCTGTAATAATTCCTTGGGACGAACTATATACACCAGAGTGTAATTATTATATTTTGCACCGATTGTACTAGGTGATTTTACTAATTTATATGTATGATGAAATTATTAACGAACACAAAAATAGCCTTTTTTATTTTTATGCTACTGTAGATAATTGCTTATCAATAATATATATATTTTGTAGTACAAATGTTTTGTTGGCTTGCACGCCCGTCTCTGTTAAATTAAACTTGTATATTGTTATGTGGAAAGTAACATTTTTATTGTTCATATCGTATTACAAATTGGTACCAACACAAACGACGTTTTTTTTCAGAACCCTTAAACAAGTCTACAGGTAATTGCAACTCTAACTTGGCCGATTTTCTTTACACAGGACAGGAGGTACATTTTCGATTCACAGCACATCAGTAGGACCAACAGAAACAGGTGTCCCTGGTGGACCTACTAGTAGGACAAAATAGTAGGACCACGAGAAAACGCCGAACAAAACATGCTAGTAATAAAGGGATGGTTTAGAGTCTAAACCCATTTGATGGTCTAACCTTTAGATCATCAAAATGAACAACCTTTATCTACAATAAAGATAACACAAATAAAATCTGCTGTCTCATAAAAAAATGCAGTAGATACCTATTCAACACAACATCCGATTTTTTCTATGTTTACTCCATAGTGAAAGTGGTTCAGTTTGATATTCTAACCACACCTTTAAATATTACTAGCATGTTTTGTTACAGCCTTTATAAGTCATCAATTATAACTATGAACCGAAGAATGCATAGATCCTACAAAGTCAGAGATATACAACGTCAATGAATAAACGAAAAACTAGAAAGTAGTTTAGAATCGAGAGCAGAATCGAATTATGATGGTTTCAACTTAAGTAATTTTTTCAAAATATTTAATAATTCGTTTGTAAAATTTGAGATTTTCTGAACCTGACCTCAATCCACCGCACAGGCACAATTTAATTACTACCAAAACATGATTCTTAAAATGTATCCATGTGCACGTTAGCGCTTTCATTCATTGCAATTGTTGAAATGATAACAAATCATTTTAGCCTCAAAACATAAAATGCGAGTAACTTTAAATTATAATTAACAAAATAATTTAATTATTGTTTCAATCTAATTATTTTGTTATAAATCAGTGAGGTGTATGAGGGTTTGCGCTTATTCATTAACACGTATAAAAAAATACACAACATAATTTAATTTCAACAATTTATTGAAGGCACAAACATCACATCCTTGGTTCAGCCTAAAATAATAACAAAATAATATTTATGCACATAATTTAACAAACGTGTATATTTATCTACTTGTAAATTCAATCTCACACAAATATATTCTTATAACGAAATGGCTATAAAATCAAAATGCTTCATGTATAAAATGGCTTTCCTGTTATCTTCTACCTAGTCTTAGTTAATAATATCCAGCCACTCCACTACTACTACGTCCAAAACACAAAATTGTCAGGATTTCTCTCAAGAAAAAAAGCGAACCAAAGGGCCGGCGCACACCAAGCGAAGCGCAGAACCTGTATAGTATTTTGTAGTAAAAGATAATATAATAGAAAATGATTCCATTATCGAACTAGAGCGTGAACGCCTGTGGCCGTAGTATGATGCGCGCGATAAGGCTATATCACACCTTTTATCTCGTTCGTTCGCGTGCAAGTAGAACGAGAGCCAAGGCGCGAAAGCGCTGTATCACGCTGCCATACTGCGGCTGCTGTTTTTTTAACAGTTTTATAACATAGATCTCAGACAGTTAAAATTACAAAACATTTTTTTATCACACTCAATACTTAATCACGGAATGATAAACTGAAAACGAAAAGCAATGTCATCACAAAACAGGCCCTGTACCCGGACTTTCGATTTTCGATGTATCGCTACCGTTTCGGTCCGAACTTCATTGTAATAGAGTTGACGTTAGAACCAAAATGTTCACGCAATTGCGAAGTTCGAATGTCCAGGTAGATGCCCAGAATACACCTTTCAATCGAAGAAACATCTTGAAAGATATCCTTGTCCTTTGTATGTATACATAAATACAGTGTTATTTGTACCATTGTGTATACCCGTGGTCTCTGTCTACCCCCATGGGACAATGGCGTGAGCTGATCGTCCTATTAAAAAACCGCCAGCATATTACATTGGACCCTGTATATTGAACTATAAGTAACTACATAGTTACTATATTTATTCTTAAAACCGACACCAATAAAGTGTTTATTGTTTTTATCAAAATTATGTCACCTTCGAGCTCTGAATGACCCAATAGATAAAGGAAATTGAATTGAGTAATTAAAAATCGACAATATCTTAACTAACAACTAAAACATTGTAATAAAAAATGTCATGATAGGAATCGGTAGTGACATATAAAATCATTGATAGGAATGCACACATAATACTTATTTATACAGGGTGTAAGTGACAGCCTAGCAAATACTGAAACGGTAAAATAAGATCATCAAACTGAACAACTTTCACTATGGAGCCTACCTCAAGAAACGAGATAAAAAATCAGCTGTCCCATACATTTGAGTCGAATAGGTACAGCAGTTTTGTATGGGACAGCCAATGACGTTTTACAAATAGACGCGTCATTCGCTAACATCACTGCACTTTAAAATGGCGCGATATAGTGATGTGTCGCCCGTACACTAGAAGGCGCGCGACTATGCGAACGCCCGGCAATTACCTTGCTTTTTTGTTGCCATTTTGGAGAGCGTGCAACGCATCTACATATAAAAACATCTTAGGGGACAGCTGATTTTTTTCTCGTTTCCTGTGGTAGGCTCCATAGTTGTTCAGTTTGATGGTCTGAGTTCACCGTTTCAGTATTGGCTAGGCTGTCACTTACACTGTATAGTGTATAAGTAATAATTATTCGGTAAATTAGTACTGATTTTTTATAAGTATAAACTGGAATGTACCTAATTAGACTCTTCTATTGTGTCTTACACTTCAAGTTGTAAGGCCCATGTCATTCAAGAAAATAATACTCCTCAAATATTTGTACTCTTCATGCAGATTGTCCCAGAATGTCATCCTGTCATAGAATGGATTCCTGCCCTTCGTTAGTTCCAATCCGATGCTTAGATAGTGAAGTTTGTCTTTACTTTCAACAGGGTCCCAAGTGATTTGAAGTAACGGGTCATCAGATTCCGGCGTCGGATTCCTGAAATTGCAGCCTCATTATTATCATGGATCTTCTTTTACCTAGCCAGACAGATAAATAATAAATGACAACTGATTATAATAAAAATCATTGACATCGGAGTCGTGGGAAAACAAAGATCATTTCAAATATTATTGACTAGCTGTTGCCCGCGATTTCGTCTGCGTGGCTTACACTCAGTTCCAGAAACGCTCATTAGTTTATCCTCCATTAAATCTCTTGCTAGCTTTAACTACGTCAACAAGACAAAAAGTGACAGCATGAGATTTAATGGAGGATTAACTTTAATGAGCGTCTTTGCAACAGATTGTTAGTGATTTGTTTTTCATGTCCCTTATAAGCTTCTTATCTATCACAGAGAGAAGTAAAGTCAAAATCAGTAAATAAGTATCTAAATAAACAGGTAAAAATGGCATCCACTGATCCATCTCGTTAAGTTTATTTTTCAATCTTTAGTTTAATTTGAATCAAAGATACAAACATAAGAAAAATAAATCTGTAATCCATACTAATATTAGGGAGTCACGTCGCATGTTGTACAAGACAGGATTGAGTGGCATAATGGGGAGGAGGCTTATACCCTGCAGTGGGTGGACAAAAGCTGATGATGATGATGACATTGCAAGTTTGGCTACGAGCGGTTGTGTCATTCGCGCGGTGTTCGCGCGCGTTTATTTGCACGAGGCACCGCCTTCTCTTTTCTCAAATGTGTCTTTTGCTCAACAAAGTAATCCTTGAGATTGGGTTAAATAATCTACACAAACTACTTGACAAAAATGCAGTACAAGCAAAACACCATTAATTTGTAAGTAATTAAATAAAAATATAAATCTATGAACACGATATTATGATTGCAGGTTATTTGTTACGTCTAAAGTTTAGATTAGGATAAATTGAGATCCTGTTCTAAAGTGCCTAAACGCTGCTTTTAAAACCGAACAAGGGACAAATTCTTATTTCCACATAAATATTACTGTGAAGTTTTCGGGAGGAACAACTTACCCATATTTAGCAAAATTAGTCCACATCTTGACCATCCTGTCCCGAGTTTTCTTAGAATCTCGGCTACCCTTGAACACTGGCATGTCCGGTATCTTTATATCGAATATGAAAGGAGTTTCTGCGCAGTGTCCGACTGAGTTGAAGAAATTGAAGTTTCGTGGCACCTGCCATTCCCCGGCGTAGTTGATAATGTAGTAATAAATGGGAATTTTCGGCGCAAACTGACTGTGCATTTTTACGGTCATATTTACGTAGTACAAGAAATAGTAGTCGCTTGTAAATTGTAAGAACTGAGCTCTCGTGTCCTTCGTCAGAGAAAGTTCACCACCAAGGTAAAATTTTAAAAGCTTTTTTCCTATGCTTTTTGATAAATTTGGATCACCGATCAATGATCTTGGTACTAATAGGTGAACATTGTCATTGTATTCCTGATAGTTGTGGTAGAAATCTGATTTCAAGTACTGCAACACTGAGGCTTCCAAGTTGTTGCTGCCGATTATTAAAGGCACTTTGTTAAAATTTCCCGTTTTTATGATTGCAAATGGACTTTTGGTTAGAAACGCAAGTTGTCCTTCAAACTCGTTTTCTATGCACGGTTTGAAAGAAACATCGAATGAGCATGATGCAATCTCCGATTTTGAAGCTCGTTTCTCTAAAACATCAAAAGCTTCCATTATTCTATTCGCAGGCAAAGATCTTAATTCATCAATTATTTCCATTTCGCATGTTCTCTTAATTCCCAATATTTTAGCTAGTTCGAACACTTTTAAGGATGGATTTTTCGTCAGGGACCAATTATTCAGGCCACTGGCACTTTGGATGATAGCTTTGTGGAACAATCCGGTAGCCATTGGTGACAACATCATGTAGTGTACAATTGACCCACCCGCGCCGTTGCCGAATATCGTAACGTTGTCTGGATCACCTCCAAAAGCGCCAATGTTCCTCTGTACCCATTTCAAAGCCATGACTAAATCTTTAAGGCCACTATTACCGGGAGCTATAATGTTATTGATGGAGATGAATCCAAATGGTCCTAGTCGAAATCCACATCGTACAAACACCACATTTTGGCTGTTAATGAATGTTGGTTCAAAGCAAGTGTCCATGCTGCAAACGAAGAAGAAACAGCCCATCCAGAACATGACCGGCATAGGCTTGTCAGGTTTGAGACTAGGTGTGGAAACCTCGACATAAAGACAATCCTCTGATCCTTCTTGAGTATTTTCTATGGAAAATTGTAATGGCCGGGAAGCATCTATCGTGCAATCAATTTCATTCGTCCATGGCTGTATAGGTAACGGTGGCTGAAATCAAATATGAAACTAGAATAGGTACCTAGAAGAAAAAGTAAGTGAAAAGGCAAGTAATTAAGTGTATAGTGAATGGTGAAGGCACGCATATAATTATAATGAATAGACTAATGTCGCAAGAGTATGACAAAATCGAACGATGGCACGAAATTAACTTTTTTTCTTGAAATCAATGTTCCTGACCACCCCGAAAGGGATTATGGTCTTGAGTTTATGTATTATGTAATTATGTTGAAATATACGCGAAAATAATGTATTGTATTAGGTAAGTATTTCTTTTAAAACATTAAAGTGCATTCGATCAAACATTTAGATTGCGCTGTGTAGGTTAGGTAGGTATGTACCTAATATTTCTTAAAGCTATTTTTCATAATTATCCATTTAGATAGTACAAGTACTGTTGAAACTTAATATCTACAACCTTTAACATAACAACAAAAACAATGTATTTCAATAACGTTAAATAATTGGCTATGATTGGTGAAAATAATAAAAATAGCTGCTTCGATAAAAACCAGAATAAAAAATAAAAATTTATGTGTCGGTTCAATTAAATATACCTACAGAATATAAGTAAAGGAAAAGTATCATTAACCTTTAAATCACATACTCTACCCATCAAACTGAATAACTTCTATTAAGTCAGCACAAAAAAAAAAGTTGTTCCATACCTACTAAACTGCATAGTGCCTACTAGACTAAAATGTATGAGACGGCTGATTTTATGTTTGTTCTGACAGGTTTGCACCCATAGTAAAAGTTGTTCAGTATGATGGGTAGAGTATGTGGTTTAAAGGTTAATGATATTTTTCCTTACACCCTGTATATTATGTCTCCATCGTCGTATTTGTCGTCCTTTAGTAACATTTTATCTTATCTTAATTGTGATAAACAAGTCTGTTTAGGTACCAACCTAATATTTCTTAAAATAATTTTTCATAATTATCTCCTTAGAAAACTACTATTGAAACTAAATTTCTAGAACATTTAACAACAAAACAATATATTTTAATAACAATAAAATTTGGCTATGATTAAAAAATTATAAAATAGCTCCTTCGATAAAAATAAATCTCATAAAAATGTAAGGATAATATATATATAGTATAGGATAATACTTAGCTAAGCCTGTGTCAGTTCAATTCAAGCACGGCACGTTAAGCCGTTGGTCCCGGCTACTATCTCTGGTGGTAGTAGTCGTTACATAAAAACCACGTCAGAGGCCTTGTTAAGGCGTAGGCGGTTTGAAAAAACTCTGGACACCAGGCCATGCTGCCCACACGATAAGAAGTTAATTCAATATTTCCTATTTGTGGCTCCATCGCATCGTCGTCGTCAAGTACCTAGTAAGCCTTTATCTTGGGTATCTTTTTTGTGACAAACAAGACTATTGTGAAATAAGCGAATAACTTAATTGACATAATTATTAGTTAGAAGCGTCGCGTATGATTTGTGCGTTAAGCTTGGCTTATAAAAAAAATTGTCATACAATTAATTCGGATTTCGATAAAGGCAGTGTTACAATAAAAATTTAATAAAAATCCTGTAGCGATTACCTTTACGCCTTTTTTTTAAACATTAATTTAGTTATAGCCTGTAGGATCCCACTGTAGGGCAAATGCCACTCACGAAGAAAGGTGAGAGGAAGGAATCCAACACACGGGCCCCGTGCGGATTGGTTGAGGGAAGTTAGTGATCAACTTGCCGTCAGAGAATTTTCAAATCGCCTAAATAGGCCCTTTAGGCTGCGTTTCCAGAGATGTGCGAGATAGCGAGACAGTGAGCGAGGAAACAATCCACCAATAGCGCGCTCGCTCGATCTCGTCATTGGGAAATTGAAGCACTCTCATTGGCCGATTTTTTCCTCGCTCACCGTCTCGCTACCTCACACATCTCTGGTGGAAACGCAGCCTATCCTGGCTTAATGAATAGTTACGTCCCCATCTGACCGAACTATCAGAGTCCAACTGCATGACGTGCCTTCCGACTAAATTAGTAACCTACGATTTAAAAGAAAGAAATTATGAAAACTATAGTTACGTATAAAAGTTGTTAAGAGCACTGTGAAGCTGCCAATCTCACTACAAAAGAGCAAAAACTCTCTTACACTTATACTAGTACTAAAGTTTTTGGTACAAATTATCACGGTTGTAGTTTTATCTTTTTTCGAAGTTCATGATAGGTTTTTAGATAGTGTACCTATACCTAAATTACAAATCTTACAATAAGATACAGAGTAACGAATCTAAAGACATGTTGTATGACAAAAATTGTTGTAGGTACATTCAGTATCAGAAGAAGATCGGAAACTTATACCCTTATAACAATAATAGAACCAAATGCTCAAATACTTATGTTATAAGAATCCTGAGCGTCGAAATAATCTATGCAATCAAAATATTATGTCAATTAGTAAGCTCTTTATGTGCCTATAGGTACAAGGTGTTACAAAAGTAAAAATAAACATTTAAAACTTTTTAGGGGGTTGCCAACTGTCGCGCGTAGATCTCCGCGAGGTTGGTAGGACGTATTAGTGTTGTCGTCATCGACCTAGAACTATGGACACAGGGTCTAGTACAAAATTCTCGATAAAAGTGTCCCGAACTAACCTTATAAAAAAGTAGGTATGCATAGTAATGTAAACTAACTGAAAACATTGCAATTGAAATCGTATGAAGCTAGTCACACAAGGGTTAATTTTGCTTGCACCTACTTAACACCATATGCAGCTTCGACTGGAGGTGAAAATGAACTTCAAACATGACAGACGTAATGGCGGACGCGATGACAGTTAATCAATAAATAAAATAAAAATTTTATACTATGTTCGTAAACTAAATGATACTTCTAAATGCTTCTAAGTAAATGATAAAATAATAGTTTGCTTACTGAAAATAGGATACACCATCACATTTTTTCACTTTGTTTTGGTAGTTTTTACAACACAGTACGCCATCATGAACTCGCGCGTGCTCGGACGATCAAACAAAGACTGGCAGAGACGTCAGTCTCTTTTTGAATTTTAAACTTCTTTTGGTCCGGACACTTTTGAGCGTGGACCCATCTTCCATAGTGTTCTAATTCAATGGTTGTCGTAGACATTTTAGACCATAAAACTGAACCACTTCCACTATGGGACCAAAACCATACTTTCACTATGGGATATAGCGAAAAAAATCAGCAAACCCATACATTTAGCTCGAGTAGATTTTTAGATTTGTATTCATCTGTATTTCCGTGTGTACGATAAAGTGTTAAAATAAATAATCCCATAGTGAAAGTTGTTCAATTTAATGGTCTAAAGAAACCACCCCCTTAAATGTTTATTGTTAATTTTGTAACACCTTGTATTACACTTTGATTTATTTATTTGGAAATCAGAGTTGCTCATCTCCTTCTGAAGCTGACTGGACGTATATTATTTTCTTGTTTATTTAAACCCCATTTATATCTAATATTTAGTTTATGGCAGTTCTTTGTTGTTGCCTGGAACAGACTTTTATATTCTGATACTTATTTTTCCAGAATAAATTCTAGCCGTGCACTTAGATTAACCTATATGTGATACGCATACGCATATGCTCACGACTATAATCCCCAAGGGGGTCAGATATATTCTGAAACCTCAGAACATCCATGTGATATACCAAAATTAATAAAACTAAATAATTCCAAATGCAGGATGCATTTGAAATTCACATCCCGAAGTAAACAGTAGTCCTACCAGCTTCGTAACAAGATATAAAAAAACAACATATAAAAAAGTTTCGTACTGGAATGTGTTTCAATGTGTATCTACAGTTATTAAAACTTAAAACCTAGCTATTTGGAAGTCACAACACTATTTATACATATAGATATACAGATAATGAAACTTACAAACTTTTCCTAAGGAACATGTGTCGAAAATAAAATAAAATTCTTGCTAAGCTTTTCCAATAACGATTGAAAATCGATCGGCAGATCGGCTCTTTAGTATAGAAGGACCAAAAATCTCACGTTGTTCGAACATTTTCTGATAATAACAGTGGTGTATAAAAGCGACTGACTACAATGAATATTTTGGAGACTGCAATTAATGCCATTCTACCAAGTAACACCAATATCATTAAAGTACACAAGGGCCCTCAAAAAGGTGTAGTCCTTGTGGAGTTCGTCCCAGAATGCCATCCTGTCATAGAAGGGGTTTGTGCCTTTAGTTAGTTCTTGTCCAATGCTCAGGTAGTTCAGTTTGTCCTGGTTTTCAACAGGGTCCCATTTAATTTGAAGCAATTGGTCTTCTTCTGGTGTTGGGTTCCTGTGATTACAGCCTTTGTTATTTTATGAGAAACTATAGTGATTACCCGCGATTTCGTCCGCACAAATTATATACAAGATTTTAAGTCAGATCATAAGCTATCAAACAAAAAAAGTTTCATCAAAATCGGTTCAGTAGTTTTTGCGTGATGCGCGAACAAACAAGCAAACGCACAGTCTTTTAGAATCGCTTGGGAGCGGACGTGTTTTTGTTAATTAGCTATCTTCACTAAGCAAGTCATTCTTAGCAAAATGCTAAAAGTAACCCATGGTCTATCTTTAACGGTTTCAGAGAAAACTATATTTAAAGTTGCTCATTTAGTGATGGTCGCGAAACGAAGAAAATATCTTTTCTCTTTTTCGGTTTGAGAACTTAACATGATTTTGTTATTTGAGTGATAGATAACGCATAAAATAACGATTTTTTTTAAGCTATACCTCAAGTGCCAAAGCTTCACAGATACGAAGAAAACGTAAAATAAGTGATTTTTCGTTTTTATTTTTTTAAATTAAAATCGTACATTTTTGGCATTAAATTCTTATTGCATGTGACAAAGGACCTTTTGATTTATTTAGGAATAAAAAATTATCTGCCTACGTGAAGGTGCATTAGAGATATTTGCTATATGCTATCCACCATGCAATTGGTAATATGAAATTTCAAAAACAAATATCTCTGATGCACCTTCACGCAGGCAGATAATTTTTTGTTCCTTAATAAATCAAAAGGTCCTATGTCACATGCAATAAGAATTGAATGCCAAAAATGTACGATTTTAATTTTCAAAAATAAAAACGAAAAATCACTTATTTTACGTTTTCTTCGTATCTGTGAAGCTTTGGCACTTGAGGTATAGCTTAAAAAACTCGTTATTTTATGCGTTATCACTCAAACAACAAAATCATGTTAAGTTCTCAACCGGAAAAGAGAAAAGATATTTTCTTCGTTTCGTGACCATCACTAAATGAGTTAAACCGTTAAAGATAGACCATGGGTTACTTTTAGCATTTTGCTAAGAATGACTTGCTTAGTGAAGATAGCTAATTAACAAAAACACGTCCGCTCCCAAGCGATGCTAAAAGACTGTGAAACGTGTCAATAGATGGCGCCACACGTCATTTAAATCGCGCTATCGAGTGTTATTTGAGTTTATATGAAGTGAACCGCAACTTTTTTATTCCTCACGATTTTTACGATTTTATAATAGACCCTGTATACAGGGTCCAACTTAATATGCTGACACTTTTTAAGGGGATGATCAGACCATCAAACTGAACAACTTTCTCTATGGGACCAACATCAAATCACGAAAAAATGTTCCATACATTTTACTCGAGTAGGTTTGCAGTTTTGTATGGAGAAGCAGATTTTTTTTTCGCGATTCGATGTTGGTCGCATACAGAATGTTGTTCAGTTTGATGGTCTGATCATCCCCTTTAAAAAAGTGTCAGCATATTAAGAAGGACCCTATATGCTATTCGAAAGTAAAGAATGATTGCAAATTAGAGATATTTTTAATGTTATAATATAATCTTAACAAAAAAAGTAATTGTGATTAACAATTACAAAAGTAATTATAATTACATTTTGCCCAACACTAGTCCAACAGGGTGGCCCCCATCAAGAAGGGTCTATCGTCCATGTTTGCTCAATACCATTTACGGTCCTCACGATGTTTTTACCTTCACTATATGAGATTATGAATGAAGTAGGTTTTTTTTTAAATTAATTTACCAGTCATCAATTCAATTATAACTAGGTACTTTATTGCACAACAAAACAGAACGTACATTTTGAATACAGATAATGAATTACAAGTATGTACAAATAAGGCGGTCTTATCGCTAAAAAGCTATTTATTTTATTTAGCATTTTATTTAGTATTTATTAAGCATTTATTACATCGATGCAAGACTTAAAAATTTAAGACTATTGACATGGTAACATTTCATTGACTGTTTGTGTTAATCAAGGGAATGATTAAATTTTGACGCTGCTTTGTCATCTTAATATAAGAGTAGGTACCTAAATAATGATAGATGACAACCATGTTTGCTTTTATCAAAAGGTGGCGAACAAGATATGAACCCGCGACTTGCCCAACCGAGGCATGCTCGAAACCTAATCTGTGAAACCTCTTAGTTAGCATGATTAACACTACCTGGCTATAAAGAAATGTGTTTAATCTTAAAAGTATTTTGTTCTGTACAGAAATAAAAACAGTTAAAAAAGTGAAGAAAAGCAGTTTTCATGCTAATTTTTTTTTTCAACATCATAAACGTCAAACTTACCCATATTTAGCAAAATTTGTCCACATCTTGACTATTCTGCTTCTGGTCTTAACAGAATCTCGACTACCCTTAAATATGTTGTCCAGTCCACCGGGCATTTTAATACCAAACATGAAAGCAGTTTCCGCACCATGGCTAAGTGTGTTAAACATGTATAAATCTTCAGGCACGTCCCATTCTCCCGCGTAGTGAATTACATAGTAAAATATTTGATGATTCGGCATAAATTGGCTATGGAGCCTGATTGTCTTGTTGATGTAATACAAGAAATAGTAGTCAGTAAAAAGTTGTAGCAGTTGTACCCTTGTATCTTTTGTCAAAATCTCCTCACCACCAAGGTAAAATTTTAAAAGCCTTTGTCCAATATTTTTCAAAAGTTTCGAATCATTAGTTACAAGTGCTTTTGGTACAAGAATCTCAACGTTTTCATTAAATTTCTGGAAGTCATTATAAAAATCACGATTAACGTATTCTATGACATTAGCTTCTATGTTGTTACATCCGATTATTAATGGCACTTTATTGAAGTTTCCTGATTTTATGATTAATGCTGGGCTTTTTGCGAGAAAGGCAGGTTGTCCTTCAAATTCCTCTTCTATGCACGGTTTGAATAGAGTACTCAATAAATCATTTTCAATCAATTCATATGATTTTTTGTCGATCACTAAGTAAGCTTCCATTATAGTTTGGGCTGGTATGCGTCTCAATTCTTCGATTACTTCCATTTCGCATGTTGTTGTTATGCCGAGGACTTTAGCGAGTTCAAATAAGGGCAGGGTACTGTTTTTGGTCAAACACCAATTGTTTAAACCACTTGCACTTTGGACGATGGCTTTGTGGAATAATCCTGACGCCATTGGCGATAACATCATGTAGTGTACTAAAGGTCCACCCGTGCCATTCCCAAATATCGTAACATTGTCTGGATCGCCTCCAAATGCACCAATGTTCTTCTGTACCCATTTCAAAGCCATCACTAAATCTTTAAGTCCACAATTACCAGGAGCCATGATATTGTTAATAGATATGAATCCAAAAGGACCTAATCGATATCCACATCGTATAAACAATACATTTTCATTGTTTAGGAAAACAGGGTCAAAACAATTGTCAAGGTTGCGGTTAAAACAGTAGCATGACATCCAGAACATGACAGGTAAAGGTTTGCCAGGTTTGATATCTGGAGTGGAAATTTCTATGTAAAGGCAATCCTCTGATCCCTCTATTTCATGGCTCAGAGTAAAACGGAAAGGTACAGGTGCATCTTCAGTGCAGTCAAGTTCTTTGGTCCAAGATTGAATAGGTGATGGGGGCTGAAACAAATGTACAAGTACATTCTACATTTTCTTAAACAAATCTTTGCTTGATGTCATGCAAGAATTTTTCTCCATTCCAGTTTTAGCCCTCTGTTTGTAACTTATCCAGGAAAAATAAAAAATTCAAAGTAGAATCCAACTAGCACAGAAAACAATGTTAGAATGATGTTAATTATGGAGGATATACCATGGCAGTGCCTTAACAGTTTTTGGAAGAACACAATAATTTAATAGTCTACAATAATCAGTCAAAATAATATAATTACAGCATAATTAATACTCATAGTTCATAGGAACATATATGCTGCATGCATAATCATATATGCTGACTATTTTAATGGTGATGATCAAAACACTAAACTGAACGATTTTCTCAAAGAGACTAACATGGAAATCGAAATTTTGGTATTGGTCCCATTGAGAAAGTGGTTTTGTTTGATAGTCTGATCCAGGCCTTATAGATAGGAATCATACAATGCCAACATAATGTTTATTGCCTTTCGACTGTGTGTCACACTTACCTACATTTATTTATTTAAATTATTTGCGTTTATTATACATTCCACATTTATTATAGATTCTTATATAATAATTACTATCTATACTTATTCCATGATTAAGTATGCAAACAATAATGTTGTTCCTAATTATGATGATGTTAAAGTACAAGCAAGGTAACAAACATAATGTATTGATATGAAAGCATATTAAATGTATTGTTTAACTATGGATGCTGCATTAAAAATCGATAACTTGGATAGGTATTGTATGAACCAATAATTGTGATAAAACTAAGCCCTTTACTTCTGTGAAAACCCTATTCAAATCGGTTTAGAAGTTTTTGAGTTATGCATGCACAAACAAATAGACAATAAGTTCTAAAAAAATAGTCTCAATATGGTCTTAATGTATTGAATTACGCATCGTTAATATTTATTTAATTAATATTTATGCAATTATCTTTAATTAATATTTATGCAATGATCTTCAATTAATACACCCCAAGATAACAGTTTTAAGACGCTGTTATCCGGTCGAGGCCGTTTTTTGAACACGAACGAAAGTGTTATAAACTGTGTTTTAAAGTCTGAAAACCAATTATGTCTTATTTAAGGATCTGGCTGATAGGCGACCGTTCTCAATTACACGATAAGATTAAGTTTAATAGATAGAAAAAAATCCCAAAGTAACCCCTTTTTGTTATGTTTTTTCAATACTATGATTAAACTGCTGATATTTAACTTTTTATTCTTGTACTTAACTAAATAAATTAAATATTTCTAGTGAACTCCGTAGAATTTTGAGCTTAGAAACACCCATGAGCAAAGATATTGATGAAAAACACGTTTTTTTGCGATCCTGGTTTCAATTGGAGCGGGATGGCTAATTACAAACTTATGCTTGCAAGAAAGAGACGCTTGCACTTGGATAACCTGGCCTTAATAAAGAATAGATTAATGATATTTTGCTTGTGTCTAGCATCCCATGACATTTCAGCTAAATATGTAGTGGTTTTTGTTTTTGGCAGTATCTCAAGAATTGTTTTATGGCCAAAATACATGAAATTGATACATATTAGGAAGTCACCCTTATGAACCTAAACACTTTTGAGATAATGCAAAACAGTAGAGGCGAATCATGCATGGCAAGCCAAAATGCACCTGACCAACATGACCATTCGCAAACTTACTCCGTTGGATCTGGATTGATATGTAGGTACATATCTACTATGCACTACGACTGTTCCAAAATAAAACACGGAATATGCCATTTTAACAAAAACAATTTTTAAAGGTGGCACTGGTGTAAAACAAATAAGTGTTTTATTTTGGAGCAGCGGCGTATTATAATTTGTAACTTTGAACCATGATCATGAATTCATGACCTTTGTAATTATGTTTCTTATGTTAAAGAGTTAGGTATATGATTGAGGTTAGTATTTCAAAAGGATGTGCCAGCGTACTTAACACCAGAACGTCTCGTATGATTTCTCTTGTTGCGCGTGACTCTGCTTTATTCCATACTACATGTCGCGGTAAGATCAGATCTTCTGGCCAATCACCATCTCAAACAATGAGCTATGGAGATGGACGGGCCAGCAGCGTATAGAGAAAGTGATCATTACTCGAAAGTGGCAGTGGCTAGGCCATGTATTAAGGAGTCCTGAAGATCACCCATCCAAGACAGCTTTAGAACGGCACCCACCAGGCAAACGAAAGACGGGCGTTCTAAAATAGCCGGGCACCGCTCTGTGGAAGCTAAAAGCCTAAAGATGACCTAAGAGGAAATCTGCAGTGCTACACCTAAGATCGCAACTGGTGGATCGCGTGTGTAGAGAAATGATACTAGACGTGCAAGTGATTTTGTCATATCTCATCTCACATGCAAAATAAATTACATACACAATAGAACTTTTATTTTTATCACTGCCCACAAATGTGTTAAGATGGTATTGAGCTTCCAGTGTTGCCCTCTATCTTATTTTTTTACTTCTTTGCAATTATAAAACTTTTCCGAAAAAACAAGATTTTTTATGTCTATTCCATAAAAAAAACACTTTTACAAGTTGATGTATTATTAGAGATTGGATATTCAGCTGCATGTTTAGGTACCGTGAAATGTGGCTACTTTACCAATGGACGTTGACTTTGCCATCAGTTACGTGCATTCAAAAAATCAAATTAACTTAGTCCAAACTTAACTTTTTTATTTGCCACTTTCAATAGAAAGTTAAATTAAAATTTGAATTCGGACTAAATTAATCTGATTTTATGAATGCACGTAACTGATGGCAAAGTCAACGTCCGTTGGTAAAGTTGATTGCTCTACGAATAAGAATGTATAGAAGTGTAAATGAAGCTCAAAAAGTGGCACCAAAAAAAGTGTACCTTGTTCTAAATTTGTTCTTTAAAAACTGTACCGTGCCGCCAAAACTCATACAAAATGTCATTTTTCATTGGGTGCCAAAAATTATTTCGATTTTGTTTAGAGTTACTCTTCTATAGTTATTCTTATTCGTAGGTATTGCTAGACTACACACACAAATAATAATTTCTTCTTCAGCATATGCAGGTTTCCTCACGATGTTTACCTTCACTATACAGTCGCAGTGAGCAGACGGTTTATATGAAATAGGTAGTTTTTAGAGGTAAGAATTAGCAGTTGTTTAGAACGATATTATTTCATGCCATTCTCTATTCGGTCTGAATAAGCACTTACATAGAATACTTTAGTAATAACTTACCAAGAACCTCAAACATCCCACAGGTGGTTTAGCGTAGGGAATCCGTTTGAACTTGTAGTAAGTACTGCCATCTCTTCGTTCCACAAGGCCCCGCACTGGTCCGTCTTTGGTATCAATAACACACGTCGTTTTTTCACAATTTGAAGCCATTTATGGTTAATTTCATCAACATTTGAGTCAGATATATACTAGTTAGAATTAGATCTAATGTATTTTTATCTTTTTTGCTTGTGCCCAGTGTCGCGTGAGGAAGACATTAGACAAGACACTTTTTTTGACAGTGACATTTTTGTTGTTGTTGTTAAATTTATCCTTGCGGAAAGGCAAAGGGAACATAGCCCATGCAGCCAAGTCTGATTTTGTCTTTTCTTATAAATTCATTATAAAAGGCACTGTGTGCCTGGTCTGTTTTATGTTTAATATAATGTTTCCTTCTTGTCTTCTTCATAATTCAAGTAAATTGTAATTTTTCTGCAGTATTGTCATATTCAGAATTATATCCGAGATCGTGTTTCTAGTGTCCGATGTCTTTTAAAAGGCACTATGTGCCTGATCTGTGTTAAAATTTCAATTTTTCCTAGTCTTCTTCAAGTTAATTTTCGTTTTTCCGTAATTATGTCATTTCTGTGGTTTTCGTCATTTCCTTGTGTCATTTCCGAGATCAAGTTTCTATTTTCCGATGTCTTCATTAAGTTTTCAATATTGACAGGAATCCGTAGTCTTTAGCAGTTTATCGTTTATCGTAACTTAAACCTAACACATTGAAATGCGAGGGTGGTGCACACATTGCAATGTTTAAGGAAATTTTACGCGGGGATATCAATCCGAATCGAACGGTCGCGCCTTACTTTATTTCTCACTTTTACTATATTGTTCTCGATTAAAGGCACATTATTATACTAATTCCACCACATTATCACAACAATAGCCACGAAAAACTAATTTAGAAAATTAAGAAACAAAGTCCGCCCGTTTCGTCTTGTTTCCCGCGCAAAAAAAAAAAAAAAAAAAAAAAAAAAAAAAACCATTTTTGTTGTTGTTGTTGTTTAATTTTTCCATACGGAAAGGCAAAGGGTACATAGCCCATGCAGCCAAGTCTGATTTTGTATTTTCTTATAAATCCATTTTAAAAGGCACTATCTGCCCGATCTGTGTTAAAATTATAATTTTTCCATGTCTTCATATTCCAAGTAAATTGCGGTTTTTCCGTAATAATGTCATTTCTGTGGCTTTCGTCATTTCCATGGTTCATTTCCAAGATCAAGTTTCCAGTGGCCGATGTCTTCTATAAGCTTTCAATATTGTCAGGAATCCGTAGTCTGCAATAGCTTTTCGTTTTATCGTAACTTAAACCGCTTAAGCATAAGCATAGCATAAGCATAGCATATATAGCATATGCTCACGACTATATATTCCCCGAGGGGGTAGTCAGAGATATTCTGAAACCTCAGAACATCCACGTTTCACCAGTAGTACCGAAACTCTGTCCAGTGTGACGGGGGGTGAGCCCGTCGCCACTTATAATGGACAGTGGATACAATACACGCCTCGAAATTGAAGCATGCAGGTTTCCTCACGATGTTTTCCTTCACCGAAAAGCCAGTGGTGTAACAAATCGTACATAAATTCCGAAAAACTCATTGGTACGAGTCGGCTTGGACGGGTATCGAACCATCGCCTCCTGCACGGCAGGCAAGGTTACTCGCCACTGGACCACCACTGCTTTTTTACCGCGTAAAACTGCACCGCTTAAACCTAACTCATTGAAATGCGAGGGTGGTTCACACATTGCAATGATTAAGCGAGTTTTACGCGGGGATATCAATTCGAATCGAACGGTCGCGCCTTACTTTATTTCTCACTTCTACTATACAGGGTGTAAGGGACAGCCCTCCGCAGACTGAAACGGTGAACTCAGACCATCAAACTGAACAACTTTCACTATGGAGCCTACCTCAGGAAACGTGAAAAAAAATCAGCTGTCCCATACAAATGTATGGGACATGGGCTCCATAGTGAAAGTTGTTCATTTTGATGGTCTGAGTTCACCCTATCAGTCTGCGGAGGGCTGTCCCTTACACCCTGTATTGTTCTCCTTAAAGGCACATTATTACACTAATTCCACCACATTATCACAATAATAGCCACGAAAAACTAATTTAGAAAATTAAGAATCAAAGTCAGCCCGTTTCGTCTTGTTTCCCGCGCAAAACCCCCGTTTTTTTTGGTTGTTATTGTTACATTTATCCTTGCGGAAAGGCAAAGGGAACAAAGCCCATGCAGCCAAGTCTGATATTGTTTTAAAAGGCACTACCTGATCTGTGTTAAAATTATAATTTTTCCAAGTCTTCATATTCCAAGTTAATTTTCGTTTTTCCGTAATAATGTCATTTCTGTGATTTTCGTCATTTCCTTGTGTCATTTCTGAGATCAAGTTTCTATTTGCCGATGTCTTCAATAAGTTTCAAATATTGACAGGAATCCGTTAGTCTTTAGCAGTTTTTCGTTTATCGTAACTTAAATTCTTGAAATGCGAGGGTGGTGGAGGAGTGGTGGGGTTTAAGGAAGTTTTACGCGGGGATATCAATCCGAATCGAACGGTCGCGCCTTACTTTATTTCTCACTTTTACTATATTGTTCTCCATTAAAGGCACATTATTATACTAATTCCACCACATTATCACAACAATAGCCACGAAAAACTAATTTAGAAAATTAAGAAACAAAGTCCGCCCGTTTCGTCTTGTTTCCCGCCCAAAACTTTTTTTTTTTTTTCAATGAGGAGTTTTGAATTTTCAATGAGAGACATTTTCACGAGCATTTCACCCAATTCTGTGAGCTCGAGATTTTACTACAATGTGTCTAGTCAGGAGCGAGCGAAGCGAGCTCGAGATTTTACGGCAACATAAATAAGATCAGAGCAGTACGTTCAAAAAACAGGAGCGAGCGAAGCGAGCTCAAGATTTTGCTTCAAGAATTGCAAGATTTTGCGAAAGTACCTAATTCTGAGCACATTGACTTTTCAAGAAAGTGGACATGAGAAACGAAACTAGAAAATAATATCGTGTTTATTTAATCATTACCTATTGATATCTCTTATTTTTAGAAAGTGATTCATTTGATTTCTGGGGTGGGCCAGAGGGATTCTGGGGTGGGCGGGACCCAATGTTCAAAAATCGCACTACTGTTTATATACCATAATGTTGATCGAGGCGATCGATCGATCGATCTGTCCCCCGGTTACTTAGATAATGGTAGGGTAAGTAGGTACCTACCTACCTAAATTTAACTGAAATTTATGGCCACAATCCATATCCAGGCTATGAAATCTCGACGGCCCGACTCTACAGAGAGTGTAAACTTAAAAACCTTACATAGGTAGTAGGTAACTTTAAGGGGGTGCTTCAGATCATTAAACTGAACAACTTTTAATATGTATTGGACAGCTGATTTTTTTTGCGATTTCAGTTTTGGTTCCGTAGTGAATGTTGTTCAGTTTGATGGTCTAAATCACTCTTTAATAGTAACACCCCAGAACAAAGAACCAAGTCAGTTTCCCTTCTATGGTTACCCCCTAGTTGGAAGATGTTACGGTAGGTAGGTAGGTAAGTACCTATTTTCTGACAGAAATATGGCCACATTCCAGTCTCAGGGTTATGAAATCTCGACGGCCCTGAAGGCTTGGTGGTCTACCAACCGACTTCTGTCCCTTCGTTCGTTCTATGAACCTATCTATATTCTAATCTTTCTTTTCAAGAGAGATTAGTGCGGAACAAAGTACCTAATATATCGTGTGGATTTACAAACGAGTGCGGAGGTAAAGGAGTGTGCTCTAGGTCGCTACATTTGCGGCTTCCCCCTCATTTATTTGTGCTCGCGTTGTGAGCAGGGTTGGCTGTTAGACCCTATTTTCCAGGGTATTGTCCGGCTTTTAACATTTCCGTTTAAGACTAAAGTAGTAATAGGCTTGTAGTTTTCAGGCAATAATGAGTTTTTGGTACTGAACTAATTAAGATTGGTACACTGAATATTATTATTGTTTTTCCTTTCCTAATGTTTACAACCCTAGTGAATTTATGTAGCTTTACTATTTATAGGTAGGGATATGGTTCTAACGCGGCCTCGCTAGACCATAGGTACTAAATTGCGGTTTTAAATGTGCATAATGTTACACTATAATAACGTTCAACATTTTCGGATAATAATTTCTTTTGGATTTTATTTCGTAGAACGTAAATAGGTAGACATTATCAGGTATATTAGTAGGTACAAGTAAAGTCGGTGGCGCGTTGCGCAGCGAATCAAGAGGGTCGGGGTTCGAATCCGGACGGATGACATTTACTTCTTGTAGGAACTTTTTCTAACTTATGTACCAAGACGTAATTTCGACTGCTCTCAAATGGTGAAGGAAAACATCATGAGGAACCCTAACCTAGTACCTATTACCTATACGAAGTCTATCAATACTTATAGGGCACGGGTAGTGGAATATACACACTTCTTGAGGATAGGCCTGTGCCTTGCAGTGGGTCAACACAATTTTTAATGACTAGAAGAATTTTAAGGCTGTATTCATCAGATAATGAAACTAAACAACTTTCCCTAATCAATCATGGGTCGAAAACGGAAAGCAAAATGGGTCGCAGCAGCCCTCCCCTGCCCCCCATTTCTGGGTACGCCCATGCAAGAAATCTTTGCCTCCTAGGCACCCACGATCTAAAATGTTGTTTACAAAAGTCTTTAGTTTCTCTGAAGTGACGATGATGGGACGACCTCGCCTCTAAACTCTAAACGTGAAGGTCCCATTGTAATAAGATTACAAACTACGCCCTAACGCAGAGTCTACATACATGCGGGCAATAAAGGTAATCTGCTCGGGACGACCCAACCCAGATTTCACTGACGGGTTGTTAATTCCAAATTAATTTAAATTGTAGGTACTCCGTTAACTTGGTTGTCATTAGAGATGGAATCATTTGCCTTGCTATTTATACTTTTGAGATGAAGATAGTTTTTGGTTCAAAAACTAATCTCTTGTATTGTGATATCCTGTATTAAGGCTTCCGCACATTGCAGCGATATTATCGAGCGATATTATCGACAGCGATATCTCGACACCTTACACACTGCAGCGATTCCGCGATTCGCGTCACGCATGCGCACACCACTGAATGTAGTAGAAAGAGATTGCGTCAGGTTGCGATAATATCGCGGCAGTGTGTGGGATCGAGCGCGTCCCCACACAAAATGTACTGAGAACAATTATCGCAAAATCGCAGCGATAATATCGCTCGATAATATCGCTGCAATGAGCGGAGGCCTTTATATTTGTTATCTTTTGATAACAACGGTCAGCACTTTTGTGCCGTGTTTGTTGCGCACAAATGTTGCGCCGAAACCAACGAAGGTAATGGGAAGGGAATGACGATGGTGGTTTGTTATTAATAATTTACCTATTAGTTATTTATTTAAAATAACTATTGTTAGATGTTGGGTGAAATTAACTCGCTCGTATGGAGAGAGAGCTATGCTTGAGGTTTCTCTGAGAGATCCCATCAGGAATGAGGTGATAGTACGCCAGAGAACTAAAGTGGATGACATACGTCAGAAAATTAGCAAGCTGAAGTGGCAACGGGCTGCTCATAAGTATCTGCCAAAGAACTGACAAACGATGGGGAGTCAGAGTTCTAGAGTGGAGGCCATGAACTGGCTGCCGTATTAGGTAGTGTGGGACGCTCTGCGGCCCGCTGGACCGAATAAGTACCTGAATATAAACGGTCAATTGTTAGTAGGGCCACTCGCGCAAACGAAGGTTCCGTACCACATCGTGACATCACCACACAACACAACATTTTAACTTACAACAAAAAAAAAGAAAACTCATACGGTTCAAAAGTTACAGCCCTAAATAGATAGGACGGACGGACGGACAAAAACGCTTAGTAATAGCATAGACGATTTTTTTTTCGGTTATTAGATACATACTCTTTCAGTTTAAGTTGTGTAGATGGGAACAAATTTTAACTAATCGAATATTCCTATCGGACCAACCAAAAAAGTTGTATCATTGAGAATGAAAAATAGTTGATCCGTTTCAGTTGGTTGGTTTAGTTGATCGGAGTGGAAAGACTGACTCTTTCTTATGCTGTGGTAATAGGGTCCCGTTTTCACCCTTTGGGTACGGAACCCTATAAAAGGTAGCAGTGAACGACTGGATGAGGAAGGCCGAGGTTAGAGTTTTGTGGCACTCTTTGGCAGAGGCCGCCGCCGCAGTAGACGATGACGATTGTTGGATGTCTTGTTTAAATAAAAGAAAGAAATATGTATATTCTCGTTATATCTTATTCTGATCAACCTCCCTATCGTAGAAGTCCTTCAACAAGTCCTGATCCAGTACGGTTGAGTCGCAGTACTTCATCTTCCTCACGATATTCTTGCGCACTTCCTCCTCGTCCAGCGCCAACATTTCTTTGAAGGCTGTCGTTATGATCATGTTCGCGAAGAACTTACGGTTCGCTGTGAACCTCGGCGCGAACCCCACCGTTGTCTTCGATGGGTAATTGACGAAACTCTGAAGGTTGTCTTGAGAGAACCTTACAATTTTATGAGTAATATATGAATAAGTATTACCACAGCATAACTATAGTTCTCACAGTATGGCAACGCTCTAGATACGCCGCGCGGTGTAATTATGTTGTCATGCGCAGTCAATCCCAAAATCTTCATACAGATCTTGGGAAAATCCACGCCGCCCGCTTGGTGCGCAGAGCAACTGTGGGTGCCTTGCGGGGACAAGGCACCCACAGTTGCTCTGCGCAAGTATAGTTATGCTGTGGTATTAGGTACAGTATGGCCGCGCTCTCTGTCCCACGTGATTAGAACAGTACAGAACAGTATATTATCATGGGTAGGTACCTACTTAGCAAAATAGGATGGAACAGAATACTGGGTGTAAGGAAAAGTATCCTTACTTATATATAACCTTTAAACGACATATTCTACCAATCAAACTGAACAACTTTCACTATGGGAGCAAACCTGTCAGCGCAAAAAAAAGTCTGCTGTTCCGTTAAACTGCAATACCTACCTAGGTATTACCTACTCGACTCAAACGTATGGAGCAACAGATTCTTTTTTTTGCGCATACACGTTTGCTCCCATAGTAAAAGTTGCAGGCGTCGGACGTGGTCCACCTGCTTTGTTCACCCGGGTGGACCACGGCCACTTTTATCATGCCAATTGGTCCACCTCAGTACACCTAGGTGAACCACGGGCACTTTTTCTTGCCGCTGGTTTTTGACGTGTTCAGTTTGATGGGTATAATGGTTTAAAGGTTAATGATACTTTTCCTTACACCCTGTATAATACAGGGCGTAAAATTAAATGTGTCACACATTGAACAGGGTGCTTCAGACCATCAAACTGAATAACTTTCACTATCACTATCAGCAAAAACCGATCTCACTTCTGAGCCACGTCTATGAGTTGTTCTCGAGGGTCATTACGAACCGTCTCGCTCGAAAATTCGACGAGTTTCAGCCCCCAGATCAGGCCGGGTTTCGAAGGAAAACGAAGGTGTTCAATTAGTGCGTTCTGCCAGTGCACTTTACAATCTCTGCCTATGGTGCGGAATCGTGGACCCTGGACGATAGGACTAGTTCATCAATTCAAGGTCGCTCAGCGAGCTATGGAGAGAGCTATGCTCGGTGTTTCTCTGAGGGATCACATCAGAAATGAAGTGATACGTCAGAGAACTAAAGTGGCTGACATAGCTCAGAAAATTAGCAAGCTGAAGTGGCAATGGGCTGGTCATATCTGCCGAAGAACTGACAACCGATGGGGTGTGTCAGAGTTCTAGAGTGGAGACCGCGAACTGGTAGGCGTAGTGTGGGACGTCCTGCTGCCCGCTGGACAGACGACCTAAAAAAAGTAGCGGGGAGCGACTGGATGAGGAAGGCCGAGATAGAGTTTTGTGGCGCACCTTGGGAGAGGCCTATGATCAGCAGTGGACAATGATTCAGGATTCTTTCTAGTAAATAGGTATACGTATTGATAACGTCAGATATAGCTTTTGAAATACATGAATGACATCAACTTTCAGAGAGCAAATAAAAAACACTTACAACTGATTCGACATCGCAGATTTTATGCAATATTGGAACATCATGAAGAAATCACGGGATGTAATCGAAGCTATAGCGAAAGCTTCATCAAATCTGAAAAATAAAAAGTGCAGGTTGTATATTTATTTAAAGGTAAATATAGAGTGAGTATCCTTCTTCATATTTGCTGACAGTTTTTAAGAGAACGCTCAGACCATAAAACTGTACAAATTTGTCTATAGAACCAACAAACATCTAAATCGCGAGAAAAAGTATCTGCTATCGTCTAAGGCTATCCCATACATATGGGTCGGATATGATTGCAGTTTAGTATGAAACAGCAGATTTTTCTTTCGCGATTTCGATGTTGGTCTCTGAGAGAAAGGTGTTCAGTTTTGGTCTGATCATACATACATACATACCATACAAATATGCTCCCAACTATATTCCCCGAGGGGATAGTCAGAGATATTCTGAAACCTCAGAACATCCACGTTTCACTAGTACCGAAACTCTGTCCGTGTGACGAGGAGTGAGCCCGTCGCCTCTTGCTCATGGTCTGATCATCCCCTTATAAACCGTCAGTATAATATAAGTAAGGACCCTATATATAACATTTCCGTGACTGATTGGCTGACAGACAAGCCAAACCACTGAAGATAAAAAAACATGGTTGGAATATACATTTTACAGAGGATGTAGTGGTGCTAAGAAAGGTTTTTCGATACCCAGTTGCACGTGGACGTCACAAAAGCTTTTTTTTTTTTTTTTTTTCTTTTTTTTTTCAAAATGTGCTTGCGCTTGGCTTCAGCTCACCTGATGGAAAGTGAAGATGAAGCCGAGGATGTAACGCGCTCACCCAGAAAAAGCCTATTAATTCTTCTTTTAAAAAAGTCCTGATTGTATTCGCTTGGAAAGACAGACGCAGGGAGAGAGTTCCAAACCTTACCGGTTCTCATTATAAAAGAGGATGCGAACCTTTTTGTACGGATTGTTGGAATATCTACCACGTATCGATGCAGTCTCGCACTACGTCTTGTCGTACGTTGGTGGAAGGGGGATGGCGGAATCAGGTCATGTAGCTCCTGAGCACATTCGCCGAAATGTATCCGTTATAACACCGACAGACAAGCGACCAATCGCCGGTGTTCCAGGCTATTGAGCTTAGCCTCGACAAGTGTGACCTATCAGACTATTTAAAGATTCTAAGGAGGTACGATGTTCGCCGCGGTCATCTAGTGCTAAATAAACCTGTTTAGGTCTTCATCTGCATCCTCATACAAATGCATTGTATTCCATACAAATTTAAAGGATCTCTAACCGTTTCTTCTGTAACGCTTTATTATCTTCACTTTGAGATTGATTGTACAGACTTATAAATAAAACTACACCTAAAACAAATTTTCTTGTAAACATTGTACAAATCAAAATAATTGTATCGTTATAACGAATTGCAAGAACTGTTCACAACATAAAAAATAGTTGTATTAAACTTTTAGTTTCATTTTATTGCCTTAAAAATAACAACATGGTCATAACATAACTTAGGTAATGCCAAGCAAAGAAGCGATCGAAATTTCATTGGAAATGCAAATGAAAATCCACTATGATAGCGGACTAAGGATTGAGTCCATACCCTTAGAAAAAGTATATTATGTCTAGAATGAGCCTCACACTTGTTCCGTATAAAACAAAAGGGGCTAACTTTCTTAGGTTGGTGTGCGTGAGGCGCCATACAAAATATGTATGTGTGCGTGTATATGTATAGGGTTTTGGAGCCAGTACTGGTTTTTTTTCGACGCTTTCGTAGCTTTGACTGTCTATCTTGATAATCTAAGTCCATACCTATTAAATTCGACAGTAGAAATCATAAAACTTAAACACTTTACAATCAGTGCCTTTAATTAATGAAGAACAAAATTATTGTAGTAACTACTGGGGTGGTACGATGTTCTAAAAATGATAAGTTATTGCAATATCTGTAACCGCGCAATTAATGGTACCGTGCCCACAATTTTCTGTCGCGGACCACCTGAAACGCGTGCCATTAGTTCGCTATCTCTGGCCTACGTAAACTATGGTTTTACTTTTAACTTAAATTTTCTTGTAAGGCCACGTTTGTAGACCGAGGAAAAAAGGGTTCTTCCGTAGGTAACGTCACTTATGTAATCCGTGGTAACGTGTAGTAGGTACTCGTAACTAATATTGAAAAACTCGCTACCCGTACTACGAAATACATTGAACGATCAAGCCAAGCCAAGTGTAAATCAATGTGTAAGTTGATATCTAGGACATTATCAACTTACACATTGATTTACACTTGGCTTGGGTAGTTTCGGTGCAACCGACAAATTGAAAGGTCTTGGGTACCAACTTTCGAAGCAATATAAACATTAAAATACACTAAGCTAGGATTCTTTCGTAGCAATCTAATCATTAAATAAATATACCTACTGAGCTATGAAACATTCGTAACAAATCCACTTTGGAATAGGTTACACATTGAGCTAGGGAACTTTCATAGCAACCCATAAATTGAAATAGGTAAGGAAAGTACTTTTGTGGCAATCTAAACTTTAAAATACAGTGAGCTAGGGGAATACGGAACTTTCGTAGAAACCCATAAATTAAAACAAACCGAGAATATAATACAACGTGATAAAAAAATACAAATAAACCTTTAAGCGTGGTATAGACCATCAAACTGAACAACTTTCACTATGGGACCAACATCGAAATCGCGAATGAAAAAATCAGCTATCCCATACATTTAGCTCGAGTAGATTTGTAGTTTAATACTTCGATCAAAATAAAATGAATGGATAGGCCTAAAGCGCGGTAAGTTGAAGCAAACTACTGGTGCACTTGGTACATACAAACTAGCGCCATTATCTGTCAAATCTAGGGCACTTTCATACAAGTGACAAGTAAAAATTTCATTTGTTTTGCCTCATTTTTCTGGTTTGAAATGTTCGCTTAAGGCCTATCCATTCATTTTATTTTGATCGAAGGTTTAATATGGAACATCAGATTTTTTTTTCGCCTTTTCTATATTGGACCCATAGTGAAAGTTGTTCAGTTTGATGGTCTAAACCACCCCCTTAAAAGTTTATTTGTATTTTTGTAACACCCTTGTATAGAAGAAACGTACCTAACATTTTAACGTCTGCAGTACCTAGATCAGTAGCGAGCCGATAAACTCGGAAAATCATTTCTCAAGTGACTTTCAATTTAGGTCCCCTCGCGTCGCGTCAGGCGCATCTCGATCAAAAGATCGCTTCCAAACTTTTGGACCGTTCCCATTCTGAATCACTGAAACGTATTCAATATTCGTAAATCCAATTCTGTTGCAATAAGATGTAACTTGAGAAGTACACTAGTAAGTTGGACGAAAGGCAGGTAAATTTATAAAATCGTATGGACCATAATGGAGGGGAAAAAAGCGATACACTCAAAGAAATCTTTAACTAAATGTTTGCTAAATGTAACAGAACTTTAGTGACTACCGAACTGTTTTGTAAAACATAATCAAACATTTGGTTTTAAATAGCCAATTGTTTAGCTGTTTTAACCAAATGTTTGGGTTATGTTTTACAAAACATCGTGAGGAAACCTGTATGCTTCAAGTTCGAGGCAGGGAGGGGGGGGGGGCGAATAGTAAACTATACAGGGTGTAAAGGACAGCCCTCCGCAAACTGAAACAGAGAACTCAGACCATCAAACTGAACAACTTTCACAATGGAACCTACCTCAAGAAAAGCGGAAATAAATCAGTTGTCCCATACATTTGAGTCGGGTAGATACGGCAGATTTTTGCAATTCCTGAGGTAGGCCTCCATAGTGAATGTTGTTCAGTTTGATGGTCTGAGTTCACCGTTTCAGTTTGCGTAGGGCTGTCCCTTACACCCTGTATACAATTATTCTTTTGTCTGTCGTGTGAAGACAAAATGATAAGGTGACTTTCGAGCGGTCATAACACAGGGTGTAAGGAAAAGTATCATTAACATTTAAACCATCAAACTGAACAACTTTTACCATGGAAGCAAACCTGTCGAAACAGAAAAAAATCTGCTGATGGGTAGAGTACCTATATGGTTTAAAGGTTAATGAGACTGTTCCTTACACCCTGTATAGCTACAATTATGTAGATTTGCGTGTAGCTACAAATCTTGCATCTCATTTTTTTAAAGTACCTATATTAGAATGTACAAACAGTAACCTAAATGAATTCGTACAGTAATTAAATCGTCAAAAAAGGAAATTAAAAAATAAATAATAAAGGACAATATCACAGCCATTGGGCCCACGGGAAATACGTAACAGAATATTAAATTGTGATTGAAACAGAATTTATGTTCAGTAAAATCTCGCTCGTAGCCTACTGCTATTTTATTTTATCGTGTTTTTATCGTGAAAGGTGAGGAAGTGAGGCGCGGCGAGGAAATTATCATTTTTCCCGCGGCAGCGGCAGCGGGTGCACTGTGAAATAGGGATGTCACACGACAAAGTAAAGAGTTAATCAAGTGAGTAAACTCACCGACCGGTCTGAACGTTACCCACTGCCGCCGCGCCGTGTCTACAGCAAGCGGTCAAAATCGAAATATGATGGTCCTGAGTTCCCTGTACCATAATTATAAAACATAATTATTAAATCCTACCTATCCCCCCCAGAGTTTCGGTAATACTGGTGAAACTTGGATGTTCTGAGGATTCAGAATATCTCTGACTACCTACCCCCCTCGGGGAATATAGTTGTGAGGATATGCTTCTATGCTACCTATCCCCCCCCTAGCTGGATACGTGTCTGAGTAGATGCTCCCAGAACACCACTAGTCACACAGATAGTTTGGTCCCTATCGTAATTTAGTTCCAGAATCTAGTTTAGACATGACAATGAGAAAAATGTCTAACTAAATGCTAGTGCATTTAGTTCGTACCTAATTAGTTAGACATTTTTCATCCACGTTCCACGTTTTTCACCTACCTACCTACCTAGTAACTACTATTTATTTATTACACAAATATTTGCTCTTAAATTATAATTTCTATGATAAAAATAATTCACATAAAAATGTTTACAGAATCACATCCCCAATACAGCTCTACTTTATTTCATTATACCAACATTATAAACACCAAATCAGTCTAATTTATCATTGATTTGAAACTCAAACGATTCAATTCCCCAAATTGTATTTTTCCATCTCTATTCTGAAATGACATTTGAAATAAATTTCCGCAGCAGCCTCCGTTCGCCCGGGGCGCTCGATTGGAACATTGGCCCGATAATTATTAATTCCTATAAACCGCATCCGTTAAATTCTGCCAGTTTGTGGGCAGGGCATGTTTATTTCCGTCTGTGGGGAGTCCTTCTCCAATCTTATTTTCTGGATGGGGAATGGTGATCTTAGACGATTTATAATGGGACAGTTGATATTTTTTTTTGTTCTGACAGGTTTGCTCCCATAGTAAAAGTTGTTTAGTTTGGGGTAGAGTATGTGGTTTAAAGGTTAATGATACTTTCCTTACACCCTGTGTGCGTCACACACGCACGTTTCAGACGGTGGCGGTGGATTATGTTGACAATTAACGACTGAGTGAAGGTATTACCACAGAGTACTATACCACGTATTACTAATTACTGTCGTGGCACTAGATCGTATTGAGAACTGGACCGCAAGGGCGCTCTGGGTATTTCGTACTGTTATAGGTACTATTACCAAAGTTTAGGCTTGGATTATATTATATATAGTTATAATGTGCCTTACCATAACGTCACGTCTCTTTCCCAGTGGGGTAGGCAGAGAACTAGGGGCTTTCCCCCACCAATACGATCCTTAAATACCTGGAATACCTACATGTATTTCTCGGACACACTGCGAAATATCTTCTTTATATACGTTAGAATGCAGTAGTTTTGGAATCCTTAAGAACGAGTTAACAGTTCCTCGCTTTTGGCCGCCGCCGAGCTAGTGATAATGACAAATACATAGCATAGCATAGCATAGCATATGCTCACGAGTATATTCCCCGAGGGGGTATTTATAGAGACATTCTGAACTCAGATCTTCAGAATCAGAACATCCACGTTTCACTAGTTGTACCGAAACTATGCCTGTGTGACGGGGAGTGAGCCCGTCACCACTTATAATGGACAATAGGTACAATACATTCCTCGAAAATTGAAGCATGCAGGTTTCCTTGCGATGTTTTCCTTCACCGAAAAGCCAGTGGGTGTTACAAATCGTCCATAAATTCCGAAATAAAAACTCATCGGTACGCGTCGGCCTGGACGGGGATCGAATCATCGCCTACGGCATGGCAGGCAAGTAGGTTACTCTCCATTGGACCACCACGGTTTTTTTGACAAAAACAACCGTACATAAATTCCATAGAACAGTGGTACAGGCCACTTCCATAATATAATTGGCTATCACCGCTCCTGAGTAGATAAAAAAAAGCATCGACTTCTTAATATTATAAGTAAAGCGATGTTTTGCGAAAGCGACGACATCGTGCGAAGTGGACCTTTTGCGAACGGTTGACATTTTGCGAAGTGATCAGTTTGCGCCTAAGCCATCTCGTTATTGTTATTTTATTTTCTTGTATGAGTAGGAGGCGAGATGTCAAGAACACCGGCCATGGACAGCCGACCGATTGTCTCGACCTGTCGTCCCAATTACACCCACGCTTTGTTTACCTTCTTTATCGACATAAAATGTTTCTAGCAACGTGCCATAATCACTTTTTTCTGTTCTGTTTTTTTCGTTCTTTTAATAATTTGCGAGGTCGAACTCTTTTATATTTTCTTAAAGCCTACAGGCCTTATAGTTACTTTAATCTGCGCTTCAGGGTGCTGGGGCTGCCGCGCTTTTGTAGCGCGTCTGGCACGTTCACGGACGCTCATCAGCAGTGCTAGCATGATTAGTCGCTTGACTCGCGCGTGTAGGTTTGAAACCCATACCCGCACCTGTCATTTATCCCGCGATGCTGAGCATAATTTGACAGCTCGTCAGCCACTCTACCAAGAGAAAGCAAAGTCGCGGCCCGGGTTCCCTGGGTTATCATACGGTTAAATCGATCAATTTGAATAGGGTATCACCGAATCGGTGATTAGAGCTGCCCCAAAATCATTAGTTCTTTTACCTATTTCGTTGCGTAAACGTAGAGCCACAAACTCTACCGAACGGTAATCATGCTCGCATTTGTAGACTAGAGTCTACGAGGGTTGCGGGCATCAGGTTAGCTACTGTAGAAACAGAGGCGAAGACGCGCTGAAATAGAGATATGGTATAGAGAGACTCGAAGTCGCGGGGTATCATGCTAGCACTGCTGCTCATCACTGATTAATGTTGCGATCATGTCGATGGGTCCTCAAACGGTGTGCCACCGCGCTGCAGATGGTTCGCGCCAGCATCAATAGCATCCTGAATATGGTCTCAAGTAGATACTGCGACAGTGGCTTTCAGTCTACACTTAAGTGGTTGTAAAAGTTTGTTGGTAGCTGAAGGCTTAGCAGGATTTTGACCATCCCTAAAGCACAGTATAATAAAGAGTATGGTTCTACATTACATACGGTACTGACACTACCTACCTCTACCAGTGTGGATATTGTTATTCTGAAATGAAATGAATTTGTTTGTTTAGACATTCTGTGAAATAAAGTAATAACAAGTATAAGGGCCTGTTTCACCACTTCTGGGTAAGTTTTTGTTAGCTTATCCGACAGATAGTTTGACATATTTTGTACGAAATTATGTGAAAATATCTGTCGGATAAGCTAACAAGAACTCATTCTGAAGTGGTGAAACAGGCCCTAACACTTACAAACTTACTTTGATTTAATATACCGCTTGGAACAATTGCAACATTTCGGAGAATCCGTAACTGAACTTCGAAATACTTCCTAAAAGTTGATGATTAAAATTGGCGCCTTTTTTCTTTTCCCCTCTTTTTTTAGTTCGGCCATCAATCAAACTTGAATACCTATTATAGTTCAGAATTCGTATCGAATTCGTATTGTGCTCTTCCTGCCCGGACACCTGCCGACAATCGCTACAATTATTTCGTTGATGGCCGCGCTAACAACAACGTCGAAAAATAAGGCGCCAACCTTCCATACAAAACCTGCATTGTCTTTTGAATTCCCTTTTCAACAATACTGCAAAATTTTCTTGACATCTACAATTTTTATCCAAAGTGACGAATAGACAAAAGGTGACTAATTACTTTTTCATCACCGGTATCTTACGATTTCTAAGAAAAGGAGCCTTAAAACAGGGAGCAGAAATCACAAATTCTATTAAATTATAGTCGTAATCCAAATATCTTGAACCCTCCCTCAGCATCCCCTTTATATTGGAATATTAGCTGGTAGATAACGAAGGGGGTTATACCGGTAATGAATATTTCGCTTCGTTCGCATCTCTTATTCAATTTGCGACTGTATTTTCAAGGTATAGACTTTGAATTAGGTACCTAAAAACTTTGTATATAGATAACTACTAAACTCTATACTTACGTAGTTAAGTATTAAATATACTTCGCTCGAACATACAATATTATTTTCAGGTTGGTCAGACTATCAACCTGATCAATTAACTATATGTATTATGGAACCAACATAGAAATCGCGAAAAAAATCTGCTTTCCCGGACTTTTGGGTCTAGTAGGATTGGAGTTTTGTATGGAACAGTTGACTTTTTTTTCGCGATTTCTACGTATTGGTCTTAGAAAAAGTATATGTCTAGAATGAGCCTCACACTTGTTCCGTATAAAACAAAAGGGGCTAACTTTCTTAGGTTGGTGTGCGTGAGGCGCCATACTAATTATGTATGTGTGCGTGTATATGTATAGGGTTTTGGAACCAGTTCTGGTTCTTATTTTTTTCGACGCTTTCGTAGCTTTGACTGCCTATCTTGATAATCTAAGGTATTGGTCCTATTATTAGAGAAATTTGTTCAGTTTGATGGTCTGACCATCCCCTTAAAAAACGGGCCAGCATATTAAGAAGGACCCTATTAAGAAAGGAGGATACACTATAATGTTTTCTGTAAATACAATTTTTATTTATTCATTCATCATCATCATCATTCGTCTGTTGCAGATGATTTAAGCAGTATTTTTGGAGAAGCACTTTTTTTCATGGCTGTACAGTCCTACACGAGAGCCATTTGAGATCACATTTACCTATTCATTATATTACACAGTAAACATAAATAATCCAAACTAGTCATAAATGTGAAAAAAATTACTTAGTTCGACATGCAGAAGAAATTGAGGTCCAAGTTTTGTGGTTAAAGTTCTGTTACATACCTAAGTCCTAGATTTCTAGTGTAAGTCCTATAATAAAAATAAAACACGGTTGAATTATATTTTTTTTACTATGCTCCTAAAAATGTAATTGTTTATTCACAACATTTTAAACATAGCAATGCACAGAATTTGACGACCGTATATTTCGTTGAAACGTATTTAATTATCCGTATAGAAAATGGTATGATGGGCATCTGCGACTAGGGAATCCAATCCCGCACTAAAATCGCGATCCCGCATGCCTGCGGGATTGAGGTCAATAATCCCGCGGATCCCGCGGGACTTGCGGGATTGAGTTTTTTTTTACTTTTTTTGTTTTAAGTACTAAGTTATAATTAGAAGAAGTAAATTTAAATATACTTATTAAGTAATTTTATTACTTAGTACCATTTATCAATTGAATAAATGTAAAATCAGCTTATTTAATTCTGATAATATTTTCAAAGAAATGATAGGTAATACTTGAACTGGCATTGTTCCGAATTTTAATACAGGATTCACACAACATAAAATAGAAATTCAAAATGTAAGTTGCTGTAAGTTAAAAACTGAAAAAAAAATCTAATTATATAGAAAAGTTATTGAATAACTTATTAATGAGTCTGTTGTGCTGGGGGTCTTACAAATAAGTAGAACGTCCTCTGAGCCCATTTTTAGGGTTCCGTAGTCAAACAAGGAAACCTTATACTTTCGTCAATTCTATCTGTCTGTCCGTCTGTCTGTATGTATGCCCCACCTCAATAACTCTAATATTGTTTTTTTAACCTGTTTCGTCCCACTGCTGGGCAAAGGTCTCCCTTAAACTCTTCCACGTCTCTCTGTTAGGTGCGCTCATTGCATTGCAGTAGGCATCCAGCTCGTCTCGCCACCTATTGATATTGACTCGAAATTTGCCATGAAGACAGATAACAGTAACCGAAAAACAGAAATGAGGTAGTTAAGAAGAAACAAATTTTTTCGACACATCGATCCCATACAACGAAAAGCTGGTTGAAAAAAAGACTGTTTTTATATACAGGGTCCTTCTTAATAATGCTGATACTTTTTTAAGGGAATGATCAGACTGTCAAACTGAACAACTTTCTCTATGGGTCCAACATCGAAATTACGAAAAAAAAAATCTGCTGTCCCATACATTTAGCTCGAGTAGGTTTGAAGTTTTATTTGGAACAGCTGATTTCTTTTCCGCGATATTGATATTGGTCCCATTAAAAAGTTGTTCAGTTTGACGGTCTGATCATCCCCTTAAAAAAGTGTCAGCATATTAAAAAGAACCCTACAGGGTGAAATTGATATCATTAGCATCCTTTTAAACTAAGAGTCTACCCATCAAACTGAACAACTTTTACTATGGGAGTAAATCAATCGGAGCAAAAAAAAATGCTGTCCCATACATTTGAGTCGTGTAGGCAGCGGCGGCGGATGCAGCTGATGTATGGGACAGCAGATTTTTTTTTTGCTCCGATTGATTTGCGTTTAAAAGAATGCTAATGATATCAATTTCACCCTGTATATGGAGTGAGGTGTCGTTGGATAGATCTTGTCAAATGGAACAAAACTGTCATAAAAACTAAATCGTTGTAATGCTTCTGTCTCGAAATATCTGCGCTCAAAGTCAAAATTGTCCCTTAGTTAGGATAAAAATTTATAGATAAATACTTTTCTTCTTATTCTATTCATGCAATGGCTACGGAACCCTGTTATGGGTGAGTCCGACACGCTCTTGGGCGGTTTTTCTTTAAAAAAATGCAATCCCGCAAACGTGCGGGATCCCGCACGAGTAATCCCGCATTTTTGATCCCGCAAAAAAGGTGCGGGATCCCGCAAACGCGGGATCCCGCGTTTGCGGGATTGGATTCCCTATCTGCGACCTTATTATGGGTAGGGACGGAACGCGGAAACAGGCCCCGTCCCATTATATTGAATTCTTCCCTTTCAGGGCAAAACATTACAACAACAAACTATTATTTACTTATTAAAAATACCTGAGAAGCAAGACGGTGAAGATGACAAAGTTTACTTAAAAAATACGTGCATTGTTAAATGTTCTAAGTATTTCAATCGAGAAGAAACGTTTTTGCAATAAACATAAATTGATGTGTGAAATAAGGAATCCAAGCGGCAAGACTACCATAGTTATCTGACCAAAAAAATAATTCTACATGTTTGTGATCTCAAATAGTCTTCCAGCGATGTAGCGTTACTTTTAAATCTGTATTGAGATATGTATTTGAAAAATGTAAACTGAATTTTCATGCCAGTATTTTTATTACCCTTTACCAACAGTGAATAAATGTTTCGACGCATTCATACCTTGACGATTTTTCTACGCCTCCCACATGTTTCAGGCACACTTGCACACAGAAGGAACCCGGCTTTGGTTCTCTTTTCTGTGCACTCACACTACGAGGGTACAATAGGGATGGTTTCCTCACAGACTCCTTAACGAATAAGGTTAAAGCTTCGTATCCACTAGGCAACAATTGACGCGCAACACGTGACGCTCAACATGTTCGGCAACATTGTAAAATAACGCGCGACGTTGCTTCTTTCAAAGTTTCTTCGTTTTACGTCATCGAGTTGCGCGTCAATTGTTGCCTAGTGGATACGAGGCTTAAAATTTACCTTCAACCTCGCCTGTGGAATGTGGGACGTACTTTTACAGGCTCATTATGACAACTTTGTCGTAAACACTTCAGATCCAATTCCAACATTTATTCAATGAAAACTTGTTAAACTCTCAAATACAGCAAACCGCCGAAAAGTGAAAAACAAAAGTCAGGTCTCAATGCTCCGCGTTCCCAAACTGGAGATCGCACGAATATTTCTCCGCTTCAAATTTCCTTGGGCAATTTGTTCTTGCCTCGCCCCTCCACAATTAAATTTAAAGTAAGCTTTGGAGCAACGTTGTTTTGATTTAAGAGATTTAATTAATGTTACTTTCGAGTTCCAACCAAGTGTACTCTCTCAATGGAGTTTAATGTGTAATAAATTAATTGTATTGATGGTTACGGTTCGGTAGACGGCGAATACTAATTACCCTTTTATGAAAATGGCTAGTGATTCGCCGGCGGCTTTTGTTGGGGGTTGAGTTTGGGGGAAATTTTCTCTTCGGTGCCTTCGTCGTAAAATGCTACTTCAGTTTTATGATCGAGCTGAAGCGAGATGACTGATGAGTTTTCCATAATATCATTCTTGGTAAATCTGGAAATAGCATCAGCAACTTTATAGTACTGCGGTTACAGTGTGTGTATATTTACTTACTATCTAAAGAATTCCACAGTAAGGCAAATGCGTTAAGCCATCTTCACCAATAGCACAGTGCATGATGGGGTGGTTGGTATACTTCATCTTGTCTTGTCATCGTCCTTTAGCAGGCACCAAAAAGATCGAAAGACGGTTTGGATACTCCTCAAGTATACGATCACGCGGGACAAGATATGGTGGTCCAGTTTTACCCAACAGCCATTGAAAAAAAGTATAAAACATTACTGAAATTCTATTTTCCAATAGAACACACGTAGCCCAACAAAGAACGCACGCATGGCGGCCGCACGTGTAAACAGTCAAATTTATGATTTTGAAACAAGTATGCGATTACATGTAGATGCCAAACGTGATGAATTGAAAGCCCAATCACCAGCGGTTATACAATTAGGTACTATGAGAATGACGTGCTAAAGCCCAACCACCAGCGATTATACAATCACTATGAGAATGACGTGCTCACGTGCCCTCTATGTGCAAGGATCTTCTCCAAGAAGATTAGCTATGTTAGCCACATGAGAGCCCATCAGCGCCAACAACGGAGTTGAAGCAGTCGCCATGGATGAAATCGGTCAGGAGCAATACATTTATTATAAGTTAACTTTTAAAACTTACATTGGTAGGTACCTCAGCCACGTTAACATTGAACTTGCAAACTTCCTTTTCGTTTCGATATGCTGATGTGAAGCTATGCTAGATGCTGTGAGTGAACGCAGGTGCTGAATTAAAGAGGTTTATTTAGATGTAAATAGGTATGTTATTATTTGTTAGGTTAATAAGTTAGGGACTGCAACAGTGATTTCTATTGTTTTTAGTAAAAAAAATGAAATGTAAGGAAATTATATTCATGCATGCAATAATTATGGAATTGTTAATTTATGAATGTGTTAAAGTAGTAGAATAAAGGCTTTTTTATTTTTTTTATTTTTCTATGTTATTATTTGAACTTATTGCCGTAACAAACCCCAAAACGAACACTGTTTATGAATACTGCTAATACCAAATAGGTAAACTATAGGGGACTTGCGTCATTGGGCGTCGTCCGCAGCTTCTTAGTAGGTCATAATTAGATAGCGTTTGAAATTTTAGCAGCTATTGCTGACTCTACGACGCATTTTATACAAATTATTTTATGATAATAGTTATTTGTTATGCTAGGCTGCAAAGTTGCTTTTTGGCGCGAGTACTTTTATTGAAACCTGAGCAAGCGAAGGATTCTAGGATTGAACCACGAGCGAAGCGAGTGGTTCAAATAATAGAATCCTGAGCGTCTAGCGAAGGTTTCAAAGGTACGAGACGCAGAATAACTTTGCAGCCGAGCGAAACACACAATTTTTCACCTCACAACAGCGAGGAAAAAAAGTGAATTGCTAAAAAGAACATTTCAAAAAGTTTTTATTTTCGTGCTGGCCAGTGTCATGAAATAGTTTTAAGCATTTTCAGTGCATTGGCGGTATACAACAATATTGAATAGACAAATTCGAATTTCAAAAACTCTTTGCACGCTAGCGGATAAAATACACTTTTGCACTCAGATTTCGAACGATGAACAGAATCTTTCCGAGCTTGTGAGGTGAAAAATAGTTTTTTTTAGTCATTTTAGTCAAATTTTAGTCATTTAATGACTAAAACTATATGAGAACCAGACACATAGTAAGCAAGCGAATGATTTATTTTAATTTAAACCATGTAAGTTATTATATATAACCTTCATACAAATAGTTTTGACTCAAACAGTTACAAATCAATATACCCGAAGCCCAAAGCGCTTGGAAAGTTGTGGAAATAGTTATAAGGCCCTTATAATGCTAGGAAATATTTATAGGGCCTGCCAATTACGAATTCGAACGACAGCTGCGCTCTAATGGAGTATTTCGTAGTCGCTCTAGCTTCAAATGAACGGGCGACGTCGCAGATGTGGCGGTGCGGGCGGGGACGTTACCACCGCTCAAGTTATGGATGATAAGCGTCTCGAGCGATTTGAGCATCTTAAGTGACTTGGACATCTTGAATGATTTAGGTGTCTTCAGATTAAAGAGTAAATATTAGTTCTAGCTTCAAATGAACGGCGACGTCGCAGATGAGATGTGGCTAGGCGGCGACGTTTAGACCGCTCAAGTCATGAGTGTTGAGCGTCTTGATTGACTTGGACATGTTGAATGACTTGGGCATCTTCAGATTAAAGAGTAAATAATAGCTACATAGCTTCAAATGAAACGTCTAGTGACTTGGAGGACGTCTTGAACTATTTAGGCGTATTCAGCGAAAGGTAACAGGCAACAGTTCTATAGCTTGATGTGGCTATGCGTTTCGTCGCGTATGTGTTAAGCTGAGCGTTGAGGTGAGTTAGCTTCAGCTAAAATCTAAGATTTCATTTTGACTTGCAACTGCAGCAGTGCAGCTATAGATTAATAGCGAGCGCCCTCATAGGTGGCTTAAACGACAGTGTGTGTTCCAACCAGCGGTGCTTTTCAACAGTTCTTCAGTTGTAGTTTTGAGCGTCTTTAACGTCGAACCAAAATATTTATTACTGCGCATTCATTCAAGCATCAAATAGTTATAAACAGGGCGTAGCTTGGACCGATACTAAAATGTGCCGGAATCGCGGCACCTAAGTCCTCTCCTCCGAACGCCTTCTTGCATGTAATTTTAATTTTATTTCAAGCCAAAATGTAATTTCGATGAAACCATGCCCCGGCTGTATTTAACATTCTCATCTCTTTAATACAAACCTCGTTAGAGATTCAAATGCAGTAGGAAAAGTGGGATGGAGATTTTCGGAAGGTGAGGTAGAATTCTGTAAACGAATAGTATTCTACTATCAATTCTCGACACCCGGAGATCCTTAAAACATCCCGTTTTAAAAAGCACTCTGTAAATTTCCTTGCGGATTATATAATTTATTAACTTATATCTATTTTGAAATACAAAGGTGAAGGAGAACATCGCGCATCGTGAGGAAACCGAACAAACGTTGATGCTTAAGGTGTCAAATCAAGTCTACGAATCCACATTGTGCACGCGTGGTGACTAACGGTCGTACCCTAACCCTCGTTTAGTTAGGGTACGCATGTGCCCTGCAGTGCGACTTTTACAGGATTTTTACTCACGGTTATAACCAACCAACTCTCTTTAACATAATTATTGAAGGTAACCTACTCATATATTTTTATTAGGTACACATAAAAATAATAAGTGAAATAAATAAATATATTGAAACCCTATATTCCCCCCGTTTCTAAGGTAGGAGTAGTGGGGGAGTACATCCATTGAATATGTATTAATGACGTCAACTTATATATTTTATTATCTCCCATCGAATCCTTAGCCCAAGAATTGGGTTGTTATGATAATTTTATTACCATCTTATACTTCGAGCTTACTAACAGCAAAACTGGAACACAAATCAATAACAGACCAAACACGAGTTTTCTTCCATCGAATGCGTTGTTTTTAATATCTTTTCAGGTGTATGTTGCTTTTAAAGATTTTTTTTCTGTGCTATCAAAAAATGATTAAGTTTATCTCATTAGGTACCTAAAATTATTAAGTTTATCTCATTATATCATCCATTGCTGTCTCACTGTTGGGCACAAAAAAAGTCCTCTGCCATAAATAGTCAATACTTAGTCCATTTATCTCCAAGAGCCCGGTTGCATTTGTTTTGTGTCTTTTGATAATTTTAAGACAAGAGTAATAATAAAATAATGGGCCAGCACGTATCCAGGGGGGAATAAGCGGGTTTTATCCATTTTAGTCCACTTTTGAACATTGCAGCAATCTGTAACGTACAGTAGCATGAAATTAATTCAGTTAATAGGTACCTAAATATGGATGGAACTAGGTAGGACCACTTTTAGCCCTTTTCAATCCGGCACACGTTTCTACCTGCAGAAGGTATTTATTTATGAAAATAACATTCATTGCTTATGGTACCTACCTACGTACCTACACACCGAAAACCGAATCCGCCGACACAGCCCCACGATACAAATTTTATGGAAACGGCTGTGTCGGCGGCTGTCGGCGACATGCCACCATTAGTGTAGCAGAGATTTCACTCCCTTTATTTCATTTTTTCAGAAAAATATCCAAAAACAAAAACCAGTTTCGTTGTAGCAAAAATTAACTTTTTTGTTTTTATAAAATTTTGTGGCACGTTTTCCTGTTTATTTGTAAAATTACTTTTTAATTAAAAAGGTAGAGAAGTGTTGGAACCACTCGTTTGTTGTTTGCTTGTCCCAGGGAAGAAAAGTTTAAACTACGGGTTGCTATTTCAGGTGGCGCCCGTGGCTTCGAACGTATCAAGACCACTGAAATAATTTAGGCCTGAAAAGTGAAAACTATAAATAAGAACTCGTGAGTCTTAACTTTTTATTGATAGCGATATAATGAAAACTAAATTTACTCCAAACTAAGCACAATGTGTTTTGTGGAAACACCATACAAAATTTCAAAAACAATCATAATAATAAATACATCTCTTACATATAATATCCATTGTGCTAATATTTGCATCGTGTAGTAATTATGGTACTCTGTGGTACAGACGACGGTCTACCATTATGTTCAAAAGAACTAACAAAATTAGCTGAATCTATTTCAAAACACCAAATTGAACACCTATCCGGATCACGATCAAAATCGCGAAAAAAAATCAGCCGTTCCACACAAAACTGCAATCCTATACTCTACCCGCCGAATGTTACCTTAGTTTTCTTTTTTGATATCAATGTTGGTCCCATTGAAAAAGTTGATCATCCCCTGAAAACAGTTTCAGCGAATTTAGAGCTTATACATATAAAAATCTATTTCTGCGTAAACATTGTCATTTATCTAAAAATATAATATAAAACTTTCCGTACATTTATTAATGAAATTTAGTGAAACGTCAACACTATTCCAATCATGAAAGAGGACAAAATGAACCCTAATGGACTGTGAGGTGCAATCGACCGTGAATATTGCTCACAGCGGACTTTTTGCTGTAAACTATCTATCTACTTACTATACCTATATCGAAACAGTTTTTGGTTGGCAGTATGTCAACATCCACAAAAGTTTATCGGAATATAATTGAATACAGCGGAATTATTTCTAAACATGTCAAAAAAGAAAATTCAAATATATAGAAGAGACTTAATTTTTGCAATTTTCGGAGCGTTTGGCAAGGCGTAGATTTTGGTCACTGCCTACCTCCGTGGGACAATGGCAAGAGCGTATTATTAGATGGATATGTATACCACCTACTCGATACCGTATGGATCAAACAATTATTTTTATGTAAGATGTTTATCTTACCTACTTAAAATTAATAATGAATTGGTTATTATTGTAGATAAGGAGTCTAACTTTAAGACTTTTTTAAGAGGATTATCAGACCATCAAACTGAACAACTATCTCTATGGGACAAACATAGAAATCGCGATAAAATCTACTGTCCCACACATTTGGCTCGAGTAGGTTTGCAGTTTTGTATGGAACAGCAGGTTTTTTCTATCGCTATTTCGATGTTGGTGCGATAGAGAAAGTTGTTCAGTTTGACGGTCTGATAATCCCCTTAAAAATGTCAGCATATTAAGAAGGGCCCTATAAGGGTGAAATTGATATCATTTGCATCCTTTATACTAAGATTCTACCCATCAAACTGAACAATTTTTACTATGGCAGCCACAGACCAAACAGCAGACCGATCGAAGCAAAAGAAAATCGGATGTTCCATACTAAACTGCAATGCCTACTCAACTCAAATGTATGCAACAGCAGATTTTTTTTGCTCCCATACAAAGAAAATTTTGTTCAGTTTGATGGGTAGACTCTTAGTTTAAAAGGATGCTAATGATATCAATTTTACCCAGTATATGTCCCTGGTCGTGGGCTAAACTTCCTCTTGAATTTTCTCTGGTGAATTAAAAGTTCTGAAATTATGTAAAATTGTCATGCTCGAAACTTGAAGCGTTCCGCGATTCAGAAAAATGTTTAAAAACTTCTCGGTCAAACCTTGGAAACAAACACTAGTAAAGTAGTTAGGCAATTTTCTTACACAACTTTTTATGCAAACTCGGTCCCCGTTTCAAATGGCACGTACGATAGCCGCTTCTCACACCATTGGTTTAGCATTGAGCTTATCATAATTCTTGAAATATGCTCCTAGATACTGGTACATTTAATCAATTTCACACACCACGAATTTTCAGTGCAAGCGGGTCTTTTGTTAGGCGAGGTAGAAAGTTTTAATATTTCTTGTAAGAACGGGCGGAGAATAAAGCTATTACATTATGTTACACGTCTGGAGACAATGTCATGAAAAGACTTAGATTAGGTAGGTACTTGCAAATATATATAGTCAGTCAGAATATCAACATCATTTCTGCCAACAAGCGTGTTTGGGACTGGGAGCGTAAGAGAATCGTTATCTCAAGGATTGTTGTATGAACAAAAACACATTCGAGCAAACATTACATTACATTATACAAAATCGCAGAGCCTCGTGGCAAGCCAAAAAGCACACGATCTTCACGATCGTTCAAAAACCCAACCCAGTGGTCAAGTGACTCCCGTGTCCCGTTACACCTACCTATTCTGTGTTTCCCATGCAGCGAACTACAATAGGTAGGTACTATATTCGTAGGTAGATTTTTGGGGTGGTTGGGGATATATATGGGTAGATCAACTATTTTTTGTCCATATATATCTAGTCCCAGTCATCTGCATAAAATTTTCTCAATGTTCAGGCTCAGGCTCAAGCTCAGGTTTTGCTCGCCCCAAAATTTAATGTTTGTTGAATAACTAAGGATTGCATTTATTAAATACATACATGGTTTTGCAAAATTACTTGAATTTTACTTGAATTTCGGCGGTTGTCCGATGGACGCTTTATTTCGTTGTCCCCACGCTTTTTGGTCTATCGGACAACCGCTAAAAACTTCTAGTAGTTCAACACAGATGGTGCAATGCGCATGTGTGTAGAAGAATCATATCATTAGATACAATATCTATCTTTCAAAATTAATGAATGTCAACAAAAAAGGAATAAAAACTTATTTTTAAACAGTACCGTGAGGACAAAAAATAGTTGATCTACCCACATACCTCCTAGCGGTCCACCCCGGGCAACGGCATCACAAGCTACCAAGTTTGTGGTGGCGGCTGAACGATCCCCCACAGCGGTGTGGTAGGCTCCGCAAGTAGCCGCCTGGCTCGCGACCACCCTCCTGCCGGAGTCTGGCGCCAAGCACCTTGCTGCGTTCCATCAGTGTGAAGGAATGCCAGTTCACTTCTGGGTAAGCTCGCTACATTTCGACCCCATCTTTGTCCTGAGGACTAGATCGAGGTCAAGAGCAAACCCATATAATAGTAAAAAAAAGGTCACATGCTTGGTTCCATGTTAAGTCAAGGAGGATGTAGCCTGTTCAGGCTTGGGTGTCCAGGGATCAGACTTCAGGTGTAATCACTCAATAATAATATACCCAATAAATATTAACTGTTTTGATTCGTAAAAGAGTTACCTACTTTACATAACCCAACAATACGTTCTATAAAGGTCACCGTACGAAGCAATATCCTATCCAAACGTAGATAAACATCTGCAAGAAAGACATTTTTCAATTAACTTTTTTTAGGTCAAATAATGTTGTTAGAGTACAAGCCTATACTGCCAACTTTGCCTATGTATCTATAAGATAGTATCTCTATCGGATTTCAGTTCAATCTAATCTCATAAAGGGCATAGGCATCCGCCCCGAGACACAATATTTCACTTTTTATGATGTAGGTGGCATCCAGAGCGCCCGTAAAAAATATAAAGAGAAAGAAAGTGGTGCGGCGTTTTTTACGGCGTCTTTAATAGTGTCTCTGCGCTAGTTTGTTGGCTTTTTATAATGAAAAGTGTGACATTTTTCCTTTTTATTTCTCTCTGTCTCTCACGTCGTTAGTCGAAGTGAATTTCTTTCAGAGTTTGTTATTGAATTTAACGAATAGAAGTCGTATTTTGTAGCAGGTGTCTATGACAGTTTGCAGGGTGACTTTCGTTAGGTTTTTGATCTCGAAGAGAAGATAAACAAAACAATAAACTTGTATGACATTTTTATTGATATTCGAGAAAGTTTTTCTTTTATTTGGTAGTATTGAGTGAACATTTGAAGGCAAATATAATCTCGCCATCTTATATTAATTCCACCTCTTTGTGTTTTCAGATGGAAACCGGAGGAAAACTGAGGTACTGGGCAGAATTTTTCAGAATGCAAATTTGAAATCTCGCTGCGGATTGAGATTCGAGTTGTACAAATACACCATACAGAATATAATATGATATGTCTGCATGGAGAAATGGAGACGTATATTATAGTAGGAAAGTAGGCCTACCATAAATAAAATTGACATACATTCTATGGGTACACGCTTTTTGTATATAAAAATCAGTTCCTTACTTTCAGTAGCCGAAGATACTACAAATTCAACTGGATAATTACAAGATATTATATTTAACGATATCAATTAATGTACTAATTTATATTTGACACACGGACCTGAAAAAAAGACGGACGTAATGTGACACTAAAACATGTGACGCATGCAAGGTCCTACATTTTTGTCTGTTCTACAAGGGACCTACACTCACACAGATGCACTAGCTCTAGGCGCAGGTCCGACACCCGTCACCATTATGTACCGCGTGACAGCACGCACACAAAAGAAATGGGTGCTTCACTCGTGATTAGACGAGATTACGTCCGTCTTTTTTTAGATCCGTGATTTGACATTAGTAGTTAACACGTTCACATATTATAAACAAGTACCGTATGTACCTATAGTAAAATTATGTACAGAACAAAACAATAGAACGTCAGTCCACGTCCACCTACTCGTAGCTAGCTAGGCTGACGTTCTATTGTTTTGTTCTTTTTCTTCCTCTGTCATTTAAATTTAGAACAACTGCGTGAAACCCATTTTTTACCACAGAAACAAAAGAAAGACATAGGTCTACAAAGTAAACATTTCCTTGATTATCCAACCGCACATAACAAAACCCTGAAAGCGGTCAGCCGGTTTTCGAGAGGGTTTACTTTAATCAATCACAGAGCTACAGTTCATTCCACACAAGAAGCTTCATGATAGAACTTTTATTTCAAACACAAAAGTACGAAAATGACTTGAATTGTGTGACTTCGTAGAAGAAATGTTAGAAGCTTCTCGGAATGCACGCACACGACGTCGTCGCCTTGAAATATGAGAGTACCCGCGGAATTAATGTTTTATATTCTGTCGTTGTATTGACAGCTTTGACTTATTGCTCCACATATTACTATGCGACTGGCTTGTAACATGGCTTCAGCCTACGAAAATAATTCTTTGTTCTGAACATTTTCACAAGTAAAATCGGTTATGCCGGATTTAAATTCCATACAATGTGTAGGGTTTAGGTGTGACCAAGAATGAAACAAGGCTTTATAGTTTAACGATTAATAAATTATATATTCACTTGAAAATGCTAAAAGTACAAGTCAGCCTCCGGGCGGCCATAGAGAGAGAGAGAGTCTTTTTAATCCGTTGACTGGCCAATGGTACTATGGCCATACAGCCATATCATATCTCTTACATCCCTTTTCTTTACCATAGAAATTAGACCGTTAAGCTTTTTGCTAAAAATAGTCATCCCAGTATTTGGGTCTTTTAATTACTCTACCACTTTTGGATTTGGTGCAAGTTTCAGTTACATCATTTTCTGGACTGAAAGTTACAGTTTTATTATTATTTTTATTAGTACCATTTGCCAGACAACTCTTCAGATTCTCATCATCGTTACAATATTCATTGAAGTCCATTATTTCATTATTACAGTTGCGATCTACTATATCACTATAGGCGATATCGTCTGAATTTACATCATCTATAACATTATTCTTACTACTATCATTATTTGCATGCTTTACAATATCATCAAAGTCTTCGTCATCATAATCATAAGTGTTTCTAATTCTAAACTTTTTATTTCTTGATCCTTTAAATACATTATATCGATTTCTTAAGATCTTTTGACCATTTTCCAAAACAATTTTATATGATCTATCCTTTTCTCCCTTTCCTATAACTTTACCAGGAATTAGTTTACTATTTTTGTCTCTAACGTATACATTATGACCTGGTTTGAATTTTACTTCCTTTCCTTTGTGTTTTCTGTCGTGATACCTTTTATACTTTTCTCCTTTTTTCTCTACACATTTTTTGATCTCCTCATAATCCATTTCGTTAGTCTTATTTATAATTACAGGTAATATCGATGGAACTTGCCTACCTAGCATCATTTCATTAGGTGACTTCAGTTCGGAATCAATTGGTGTGTTTCTGTATTCCAGTAAAGCTATGTGTATATCTTTACCATCAATTAAACATTTCTTTAACATTTTCTTAATTGTCTGTATATTATGACGTTCAACCATACCATTTGATCTCGAATAATAAGGTGTTGATGCTATGTGTTTAAAATTCCATTGTTGACAAAAATCTATAAATACAGCACTTTTGTACTGTGGACCATCATCTGTATACAATATTTCAGGAATACCCCACCTAGCGAATGTGGTCTTTAAGGCCCTGATATGTTCTTCAGCTGTTTGATTTTGTATTTCAATTAATTCAGTATATTTGGTTAGATAGTCAACCATGAGCATGAATATTTTGTTGTCAAAGAAAAACATATCAGCTCCCACTGTCTTCCAAGGTCTATCGGGTACATCTCTAAGTTTTAATTTTATTTTATTTTATTTTATTTTATATTAATTAATTAATTAATTCTTCATATGAATGCCTATTTTGAAATTGCAGACACGTTTCACAATTTTGGATCATATCCTCTATTTCTTTATTCATAAATGGCCAGAATATTAAACCTCTCGCTCTATTTTTACATTTATTAACACCCATGTGGTTATAATGGAGTTTATTTAACATTTCTTTGCGCAGAGATTTAGGAACTAATACTGCTGAATCTTTGAATATTATTCCGTTTACAACTGATAAATCTTCTTTAACCGAGTGATAAACCTTTAAATTGAATGGTATATCTGTAAATTTAGGCCACGAGGTTGTTATGTAATTCGTCAACAGTACTAGATTCTGGTCTTTAGCTGTTTCAGTTTGGAAAAGTTTTAATTTTTCCTCACTAATATCTAGATTTTGAAGTATCATACAGACATGACACTCAACATTTTCATCAATGTCTTTATTACAAATAGTGTCTTGTACATAGTGTCTTGACAAAGCATCTGCTACTAACAATTCTTTACCTGGTCTATATTTAATAATTATATCATAGTTTTGTATACGCATTCTTAACTTTTGCAGTCTCAATGGTGTTTCATTCATAGACTTTTTAAATATCTGCTCTAACGGCTTGTGGTCTGACTCTACAACAATTTGTTTGCCATATATGTACTGATAGAACTTTTCACAACCATACACTATAGCTAGAAGTTCCTTTTCTATTTGGGCCCACGATTTTTGGGATTCCGTAAGTGCTTTAGAAGCATAAGCTACTGGAGCATCATTTTGTAATAATACAGCACCCAAACCTGTACTACTACTATCAACCGACAATGTTACTGGACAATTTATATCATAAAATTTTAACACTGGCTCAGAGGTTAAAATTTGTTTTAATTTTGCAAAATCATTCTTTTGTTTTTCCCCCCAAACAAATACAGAATCTTTCTTTATTAAATCTCTCAATGAATGTGTTATATCGGATAGATTTGGTATAAATTTTGATACATATGTTACAATTCCCAATATAGTTTGCAAATCTTTTTTATTATTTGGTTCATTCATGCTTGCAATAGCCCTGATTTTTTCTGGGTCAGGTCGAATGCCTTCTCCGCTCAGTATATGTCCTACATATTTTACCTCTGTTACTGCAAATTTACATTTTTGCCTATTGAATCGTACACCTGCCAGCCGTGCTCTTTCTAATACTTGTTTTAAGTTTCTATCGTGCGACTCTTTTGAATCACCCCATACTAACAATTCATCTACGTATTGTTCCACACCTTTAATGTCACTAAATATATCATGGAAACATTTACTGAACACTTCTGGAGCCGAGTTTAACCCAAAAGGCAATCTTTTATAGCAATAGCGTCCATATTCTCCTGCATTGAATGTAGTGTACAGTTGACATTTTTCTGACAATCCTATCATATAGAACCCTTTAGACGCATCAAGTACAGAAAAAAATTTTGCGTTGGGCATTTTAGCAACTAATTCTTCAAACGTACTCATTTTGAATCGTTCTCGAATTATACATTTATTTAAATTTTGTGGATCTAAGCACAACCTTATAGCTCCATCACTCTTTTTGGTGACAACCATAGAGCTCACCCATTCAGTAGGTTCGGTCACTTTCCTAATGACTCCTAATCCTTCTAAATGGTCTAATTCACTTTTAATTTTATCCATTAATTTGAAAGGAATTTTCCTAGGCCGTTCTGCGATAGGTATACAACCGTCTTTTAATTGTATATTATATTCCCAATCTAATTTACCTAAACCACAAAATAAATCATTATATTGATGCAGAATGTCATTATTATTTATAATATTTACATTTTTTAATATTCCGAGCTCCACCGATGTGGAATAACTCAGTACACAAGGAGTGTCAAAATCTACTACATAAAACTTGGTCATAAATTTCACATCATTATATTGTATATTGTATTCGTCACAAATTCCTATAATCTTAATGTCAGAACCATCAAAATTCTTTAATTTTACATTTTTACAAGCCTTCAATTTCAGTTTCAATTGTTTTACAATATTTATATTAAGTATGTCCACCTGTGAACCCGTATCAATTTTAAAATGTATGTCACTATTATTTAATTTTAATTTCATAAACCAGTCTCTTTTAACAGAACCAACCGCATGTATTGTATCTAATTTAAAGTTCTCCGCCTCACTTAATTGTCTATTATTATTAATTATCGAACACTTGAAATAGCACATTGTCGCATAATGGTTTAGCCGATTACACTTTAGACACTTTTTGCCGTATGCCGGGCACTGCCTGTATGCATGATTTTTACCGCACTTTTTACATATTGGTTTTGACTTACTTGAAGTGGTTTCGCGTTCGTTTGTCTGCGACTTGCCATCCTCCCGTGCATTTGACCTGGCTTGTGGAGTCTTGTTTCTGTAGTATCTGTTCACCGACTTTTCTCTGCTCCTAGCCCTTGACAAACTGGATGGATCGGTTATTCTGGCAACCGTCCCGTTCCCCTCGCTGCCATTTGTAAGTTTGTGTACTTGCATCTGTGCAATTTGAGCGGCTTTGCATATAGTGACACATTTATCTAACGTTAGGTCTGTAATTCTAAGAAGTTTTTCTCGTAAGCCATCGTCGTAAATACCTAATACAATTTGATCTCTAATCAGACTGTCTTTCAAAGTTTCAAATTTACAGTCTAAACTCAGATGTTTCAGTACAGTGAAATATTCTTCATATTGTTCAGTTCGAAGTTGTTTACGACTGAAAAACAAGTACCTGTTATAGGTTTCATTCGTTGGCGGACTGCAATGCTTTTCTATTATCTGCATGACATCAGCATATTTGAGGTTATCTTTGTTCTCAGTAGTATTATATATTTGTAAGCCATCTTCCCCAATGCAATGTAAGAGTAGGGCCTTTTGTTGTTCATCATTTAATTTGGTTTTTGCCCCACTTGCTAGGAAATACAGTTCGAACCGCTGCTTCCACTCCTCGAAATTCCGTTTCCTGTTACCGTTGTTGAATTTCAAAGGAGGCGGGGGTCTCAATGAGTCCATCTTGCGTCTGGTCTGTTATATTTATATTTAGGTTACTTACAGCCTCAGCGCCATGTAGGGTTTAGGTGTGACCAAGAATGAAACAAGGCTTTATAGTTTAACGATTAATAAATTATATATTCACTTGAAAATGCTAAAAGTACAAGTCAGCCTCCGGGCGGCCATAGAGAGAGAGAGAGTCTTTTTAATCCGTTGACTGGCCAATGGTACTATGGCCATACAGCCATATCATATCTCTTACACAATGTTTCAATTTTTTTCCTTTCTACTAAACTGTTCGGTTGATGTTGCTATTTTTAATTTCAAACATTAAATTCGTATAGAAATTGCATAAGCTGTATTGTTGTTTGAGACTACGAATTACTTGTACCCAAGGTACCTATTCGAAAGTGTGAAATTAAAAAAATAGCACTACACGAAGGTTTAAACTTGCATCTAAATAACATTTTCATCCATCACATTCGAGTTCCCCCCTTAGCCTGTTTCATCCCACTGCTGGTTAAAGGCCTCCTCCCTTATCCTCCATGCATCCCTGTCCTGAGCCAGTTCCATCCAGTTTTCGTCGAAGGCATTCAGGTCGTCTCTCCATCTCTTTCGGGGTCGACCCTGACGGCGACGTCCATTCTCCGGGATTCAAGGTGTTAAGACTTTGGCCCATCTTTCCGGATGCAACCGACAGACATGGCCGGCCCAATCCCATTTCAACTTGGCGGTTTTCTCACCAACATCGGCTACTCGGCTATTGGAATATTCAGCCAAAATGTACTGCCTGAATTTTCGTTGGTTGTGAATCACGTGGGTTGATACTTACAAGGCTTACTTACTATCTGAAAGGTAACAATACCACCTCGACAATATAATATTCTCAGCATTTACGTGGCAATCACATGTTATTATTTTACTAAATGAAAAAATTGTGTAGCAGTTTATACGTTGCAGCAGCATTTCGCAATTTGATCTTTCATGTAATATTCAGAGAGTTTCAAATTGCACAACGTGTGTGGCCTTCCGTAGGTCAAGGAAAGAGTAGCCTCGTATCTCGGTCGATGCAACTTCTCTCCGGTGAATCTGGCGTCCGTGATCTCATTAAGTTAGAACTTTTACAAAGTGCCACCACCGAATGGCTGTGGCGGATACAAACCGAGCAAACACTTTTGTGAATGAGAATTGGTCGCAGTTTACATCTGGATGGAATCGGCGCGTAATAAAGGAATCATCATCATCATCAGCATCATGCCTACCCTCAGGGAGGATGGATGGGCATCATTCAACCATGCATGCCCAAATCGTTTGGTCCACTGACACGACTCTCAATCGCAAACTCAAAACACAACGACCGATAACAAGTTAACAATGCGTCTTCACCGTAATCGACGTCCCCGCCGGTGGGACAGCTCGACAGCCACGACCTCTGCCCAATCCTTACTCTTCTGGCGTCTACAGACTCTACAGGAACATCCTAGGCCGCTTCTCACCGATCCCCGCTACCCAATCCGCCGCGTAGCCCCAACAACGTCCTATTCCGAGGTCCGTACCCATTCTGGCCGTCAGTTGGTTCATTCACTGGCTCGGTAGGCCCTTTGTGGTCCGTTTATTAGTCCCCAGTAATGAACAGTAGCTCAACCCGCTGTGTAGACAATTCAAAAATAAAAAATGCGGATTGGGCAATGGGCACACTACATACATACTAATCAGAATTTCTTTTTCAGCGTATGCACGGTCTCCTCGCGATGTTTTCCTTCACTGTTCGAGTGCAGTCCGTAGATATTACTGTACGTTAGTTTGAAAACCTCATGACATTTCGTCCGTGCAGATTCGAACCCGAACCACCATGATTGAGTGTCATGTACCTCTATCCGCAACGCGCCACCGACGCGACGTTCGCTAATAAAATAAACAAATGACGTTGTCTAACTATTTTTCAGTTTCGTTGCATATTTTTTCCAAAGTGTTAGCAGCACATGTTTGGGACGGATACAAAGCGAAGTAGAGGCGAGAGCAGAACGGACGTCATTTCGCATCCGTTCGTTTGGGACGATAAAGCTATTTTTAGCTATAGATTTGGACGAACAAACTTCTTAAGGTGCTACCTTCTGGTTTTGGGTAACTTTGTAATATTCATTAACTATGACACTTTATGAGCTGAAAATAAACTGCTGAAAAATAAACGGAACCATCTACACGATATGAGAAGTGATGTGGTTTTTCTAGAAATCGATTTTAATAAATAAATAAAACCGAAGAAAAGGGAATGTAAAGTCATCCCTTTTTTCCAGTTTGTAACCATTTTACTCTTTCATTTTTAATCGGAAGAAAATAAAAATTTACAATATTGTTCACAACACAATTTAGAATGATGTGGTTTTCTTACTTTTTCGAAATAAATAAAAAATCGTCTACTAATTTTTCAAAGAAAACGGCTAAATTCTTGCTGGAGCCAGCGCTCGTTCGCATCGATTAGTATGGAGAGTCGTGGTCCAGGGATGATACGCCTTAAGTATGTACTTCGTTATTCATAAATGTGATATTTAAAACAGTTTTGGGATTTCCAAGGATCGTAAAGGCCATGAGACCGAAATGATTCCACAGCTTAGAATTTTCCACCCTAAGGATTTTTTTTTTAAATAGGTCTTGGTTAAATTCCTATGATTTTATTCTTCCACATTCACACGCTTCCACAAGAGGACCTGCCTCTTCCGATCCCCGACCGAACAACCTTGACTTTTTCAGAGCCGCCTCATCTCTACTAAACTATGTCATTTTAGTAGGTACCTATACATATTTTTCATAGCATTTTTAGATCTTAACATTGTCTACACTATAGGGTGTCGCTAGTAAATGTGACTTCAACTTATGTAAAGTAGATGCACATAATACATACTTTTTCAAATATTTATATAGGCTTTCGTTTGAACACAGGTTTCATATGTATTTTTAAGAAAAATACTTAAGAAAATTTATACTTCTTAGCAAATACAGCCGAGATGTTGAAATTCATTGGTATTATTTTTCATTAATTTGTACCACTCTGTACCTATCTATGTCTTTAAAATAACGAGAAGATAGCTTCTAAAAACAAACACGGTGCAGCGTTTACCTATGGATATAATCTGTGCCTATGGGGAGCGTCTGAAGCTTTAAGTCTGTGTCAATTTTATTTTGATGTGCACCGCCGTAGTTCTACGTGTTTTATGTAGTTGTCTAAGCTCTGGACTTTTCACAAAGTGTAAACAACATATGGCTACGACTCCGACGCCGACGGATACAAAGCGAGGCAGAGGCGAGGTTAATGAGAATAGGCGTCATTTCGCATCCACTCGCCGCGGGTCGAGGTGAGCGTGTAATAAAGTTTTACGTTGCGACCCTTATTATGGTCCCGACGATCCGGCCGACTCTCGGTGGACAAGGCGATTAACAATGCGTAAACTGATTTAGTTGCTCCCGGATTTGTATAACGTTACAGTTTATTTTAGGGACAAGCTTTTATGGTGTTTTTTGTGATGAACTAAGTCTGCACATATTACTTTTGTTTAGCTTTAAGTGTAGGAATAAAAAATTGTTTGTGGCATTTCTATAAAAGTCGTGAATGTCGCAGACATAGTTAGAGCGTTTTCGCACTACGTCCGATCCGAAACCGTGAAAATAATTTTTAAATCGGATTACGGAAGCCGTAGAATCGGAGTACCATAGAAATACTTCTACGACTACTCCGGACTATTTTCTCGGGTTCAGATCGGATTCGGATCGGACGTATAGTACGAATCTGTCTGAGAGTCCGGAACTAAATTATAGTTTCAGTTCGACGTCCCTCCCTAAAAAATCCATCTTTTTAATCCTACTCAGAGTCAACTTACGCTCGAAAGTCGACTCGGAATCTCGGTCAGACTCTATCAGATATGAACATTTTTCTTTGCAGTCTGCTAATGAATAAATAGCTAACATAATAGGATTGAAAATATTAATAGTAACTTAGATCAAAATAAAGTTAATGGATAGGCCTAAAGCTCGGTAAGTTGAAGCAAACTACTGGTGCACTTGGTCCATACAAACTAGCGCCATTATCTGACAAATCTAGGGCACTTGCATACAAATTTGAAGTAAACCTTTCATTTGTTTTGCCTCACTTTTCTGGTTTGAAATGTTCGCGTAAGGCCTATCCATTCATTTTATTTTGATCGAAAATAGTAAGCAATTAATTACTAATACAGGGTGTAATGCGAATGTATGTACGCGAATTATCGCGAAAAAAAACCAGCTGTCCCATACATTTTAGTCGAGTCGGTACTGCAGTTTTGTATGGAACAACTGATTTATTATTCGCGATTTCGAAGTTGGCTCAATAGTGAAAGTTGTTCAGTTATACGGTCTGCAGCACCCCTTTAAGTATTACCAAGGTGCTGTTTTGTTTCACCCTGTTCAAATCATGCATCAAAAATCTGATCTAGATATTATAGTACCTAATTTCATATTGCGGCAACAAATCAAGTGAAATTTTGCATTAGCATAATGTAGGTAATGCCTAATTGATAACTTAATTTATTGTGAATTAACTTTTGGTGTTAGCCTTATGTCTCTCCTTAGTTTAGAACTTTGCTATTCAACTCCTTTAGTGCCTATTTCAAGATTCGATAAACCGATCTGAAAGTAGGTATTGAGGCAGTGAAAGTTAAAGTTGAAATGGTTGAATCTGTAAAAGTTCAAGTCCCGTCTGTACCCTTTACAAAAGGTTTCAACATTTTCCTACCTTTAATATTGTCCACTGAATTGACTGTGAAACTCGAAAAAGACAGAATTAAAGATTTTTAATTTGTGATAAATTCTTGGCAAAGAGATCACTAGCTACCCTGGATTCATTGGAATGCTTGTGAAATGTCGATATATATTTGAAATATAACATATCTACGTATCTCATAAAAAACATTTCATTTCATGGAAAAAATGTAGTCATGAATTCTTCACGCTAGCGCTAAATGGATTCCCATAAACATTTAGGTTTTGTAGCAGAGCTGAAACATCTAAAAACAAAACGAATATGAAATTTTTTGTTCTTGACTAAAAGATCATTCAACAAATTAAAGGCTAGAATGAAGCGGGCGAGAATGTATTAGAGCAGACAGTTTAAAACCCATCCAACGCCATCATTGCTCATTTTATTACCAGCCATAAGAACCTCAAGAGGTCCATCAACCCTACGTACCCCATAGTTACCCCCTACCCCCCCTACTTACCCCGCCAACAGCATCGGAACAAAATGCTGTCATTAGGGTAACGAGGGAAGGCCGCTGACGCAGCGGGCGTCAGAGGTAACTCTTTGGCTTGCAAGACCTATACTACCTTCCACGTGAAAAGACCCCTGTTATAATACTAATTCTTACGTCGTAAAGTCGAAAATGGCTTGGTTTAGAGGACGTCTGATGTTGTACCAACAGTAATGAACTGCCGCCCCCTAGAAGCAAGCGTCCGACGTCCGTGCACTGATTGCCGTGATGCTTTTAAACTAGGCAATTGTTCTTTTTTGTTAAATAGCAATAGATAACAGATTTTTCTTTTCATTATGTTTGAAATTCAACGTATGTTTGTCCGTTTATCATTTGAGAATAGAGAACGGTAATTTGAGTAAGCCAATGGTACCTATTGTGGTGAGAAATACATACATACATACATACATAAGCTCACGCCATTGTCCCATGGGGGTAGGCAGAGACCACGGACCGCCACACGCTACGACTCTGACACACCTCTTTAGCCTCATTCACATTCATACATCTCTTCATGCACTTCCGTCGATTGAGGGTGCTACGCACTTGTCCTTTTCGGAAAAGATCATTGATTTGATCATGGTATGTTTTCCTCGGACGGCCTCTCCCAACACTTCCGCTCACCTTTGCTTGATAAATTTCATTCGTTAGTCTTCTTTCTATGTATTGTTCAGTATATTTAAAACTGCAGGACAATTGACTGTTTCCTGAAAATTTACAATATTGTTCACAACACAATTTAGAAATTTTATGTGGATTTCTTACTTTTTCGAAATTAATAAAAATTATTTAATTTTTCAAAGAAAACGGCAAAATTCTGACCGGAGCCACGTGCTCGTTCGCATCGATTAGTATGGATAGTCGTGGTCCCGGGATGCTACGCCTTTAGCCTAATGAAATTTAGAGAATGTAATTACCCTACTAATTACATTCTCTAAATTTCACTACCTGCGACTTCGTTTGCATAGAGTCGTTAAATTTCCTGAGAATGTCATGATAAAAATATCATAGTTGGACTTTCGAAAAGTCGAAACTACATCACAATCGCGAAGGAACAAAAATTAAAAAATAAAGCATGTTATTTGTGGTTCGGTCGGAGTCATAACTTATGCTAACCTCCGCACTCGCACGAGTGTAGGCGAGTCCACTGTACATCGACTCGTCTATAGACGAGTCGCCTACACTATAAGGTAATTGGTACAAGTTTACTTTCTTCTTCTTATCGTGTGGGCAAGACCTGGCCTTGGTGTCAGAGTTTATTCAAACCACCTTACGGCCTCTGACGTGGTTAGTTTACTAGTTAACTTTATAGAAGAGTCAATGTAGGTAAAGCTCGCGCGAGAGTGTGGTGGTAGCATTATTTATATCGAGTATTGTTTATGAAATATCGTCAATGTACACTCGCCTCTTCTACAGATGTATAACAGTACAGAATATTCTTTTACAGATATTTCTGCACGAATCGCAATCCCATTCGTAAAGACGCCACTATTTACCCAAGAAAACTCGGACTGTTCTACTAATACCTAGAAAATAAATCCTAGTTAGGTACTTCTATATTTGTTGAGGCCATAGTTTTCCGTCCACTAATGGGCCAATGCTTCGGCCGCTCCAGTTACTTCCTTCGCTCCCGTCCGCCAGACCATTCCCACTTAATCACTTGTATCTAATGATTGTAGTAAATGGATCGTTTAGATCACGTTCGAGTGTTTGTATAATTTATCCGACTATCCTGTGGTTTACGCGTTGCTTTATCACTGTACTGTTAGAAAAAGGTTTTTAGATACAATTAACCATCTGTTGATTTCAAGGCGTGGTGAAACGTTTGAGTGATGGATTAGATATACCATCTAATCAACAGAACCTCTTTCACTATTATTAAAAGATTCCGTTACAAGTTTTCTACACCCATTTATATGTGACCCATATTATATACCAATGAAATTGATACATGTTCCAGTGGAAGTGAGAATTGGTTATTGTTTCGGATCCTAAAAGCAAACCTGAAATCTCAATTCTCAACGAACAGTGATTACCTATGGCGATTTCTGTTTCATTGTTTTTCAATCAATATCGCATTACCTACTTGAGAACTCAAGCGATGCCTTTAACTTACGAACATCACTATTTATACAACGTGTTAATAAATAAAAGCCAAACTAGAAAATAGTTTGTGTAGAATCAAGAGCAGAATCGAATTATCAAGGTTGAAACCTTGATTCCTATGTTGAAACGTAGGATTTTTTTTTTCAAAATATTTAATTATTTGTTTGCATAATTTAAAATAAACTGAACTCTATGTCAATACTTACTACCAAAACAAGAGTCTTAACCCGTCCCATGTCTGAGGGATAGAGTGTCTGTGGGTCCTACGTCGGACCCGTAAGCATAGTGCCGCCATTGGTTGGGCGGTTGTGCAGGCGCGTTTCGTTTTATATTTTATATAGACTTGGGATACTAGTGGGGTGTCACTTTATTTTTTGGAGTGTGGGTTGGCAAAAACGAAATGCAATAAAAAATAAAGCCAATTGTAGATAATCAATCAATAATCATAAAAAGATAATCAAGTAATTTTAAACAGGAATAGTCTAGATTTTGTTGATAATACAGTGTTTTTGGGAATAACGATTGACTCTAGGCTGCAATGGGGTTCCCACATTGAAACTCTGGCTGGTAGGCTAAGTTCTGCAGCATATGCAGTCAGAAAAATTAAACAACTAACTGATATTAAAACTGCCAGACTCGTATATTTCAGTTACTTTCATAGTATCATGTCCTATGGTATTTTATTGTGGGGTCGTGCTGCAGACATTGAGACAATCTTTATCCTACAGAAACGGGCAATTCGAGCAGTATATGGTTTGCGCTGTCGTGATTCGCTTCGCGACCTTTTTAAGGAAATTAATATTTTAACAGTTTATGGACAGTTTATTTATGAAAACATTTTATATGTAAGAAAAAATTTGTCTTTGTTTCCAAAAAATTGTGATGTCCATAATTACAACACTCGAAACAAAAATAAACTGATATCTCCGCACTTTCGGCTTAGTAGGGTCAACACGTCTTTCATGGGTCACTGTATACGTTGTTATAATAAAATCCCCGAGACCATTTTGAATCTTTCCGAAAACATGTTTAAAACTAAGATCAAAAATGTTATCTGTAAGAAAGCGTATTATAAACTGGATGATTATTTAAATGATCAAAATGCTTGGGTCTGAGGTCACTAACTTATAGTTTATTTACATTACTGTAAAGTATCAACTATTTTATTAGATAGACTATGTATTATTGTATACATAACAGTAGCTTAAGAATTTATATTGTAATAGTTTTAAGTCGTGTTATGTTGTAGAGTTTCTGGCCGCATCTTCTCTACAGCGACAACACGTTCCGACGCGGTGGTAGCTTAAAAAAGATTTGACGTTTAATAAGTGTGCTTCAAGCTCCTATATTGAATAAATTATATTGACTTTGACTTTGAAAGCGCAGTTTCGGTCCGCGCCGGCATGGCCGCGAGTTCATGTTTTGTTATTGTGTTATTGTGTCGTAGTTCTATTTTAGAAACAAAGTATTGTTACTGTAAAGTGATAAAATAAAAGCTTATTATATTATCGTGTAGTTAGTGTGATCTGTGAAGTGCAAACAGTGAAAAAAATTTATGTGATTGTGAATTTCGTTATGACAAAAAACTCGAAATTAAAATTGATAATTATATTTGAATATCAGGTACGTAATTTAGCTCTCATATAACATCACATCACTGTGGCAAATATTGTGAGCTTTCCATTGAAAATTTTTTATACCATACCTTACACATAACCTCCACAAATAATTATTTTCTAAAGGTAGTCGAAAATAAAACAAATGACGTAATATTCCCAGACATTTGGGGCACTTTTTTTGCGCGGGAGGTCGACACGGGATGGGTTAAAATGTATCCATGAGCACGCTATAGCGCTTTCATTCAATGCTGAAATAATAACAAAGAGATTTAACTTATTACTACTTATAGAGAGGACATTGGACAGATTTTCATACAAAAAAAATCACCCCGTTGTTTTGCTATTGAATGCATCATGTCAGTGCGACGTGTCAAACTAGAACGACTTGTTACCCCGAGGTAACAAGTCATGAATTACGATTTGGTTCGCGATGTCCTCTCTATAGTAATAAGTTTAAATCTCTTTGAATAATAACAAATCGTTTTTGCGAATAACTTTAAATTTTAATCAATAAATAATGAAATTATTGTTTCAATGCAATTTATGAGGTTTTGCGTTTATATCTCATTCGGTGAACTCAGCAATTGAAAATGTCAAAATTTCTGTGGAGATACGCATCTTTTGACTTGATTTGTTATTTTGACTTTCAAAAATCGCACTCCTGAAGTGTGATTTTTGAAAGTCAAATCAGCTGTAGAAAGATGCATATCTCCAGAGTAATTTTGACATATTTGCTATTGCTGAGTTCGACGTATGACATTCAAAAATCGCACTCCAGACCGCCAAATTGAACAACTTTCTCTATGGCACCAACATCGAAATCGCGAAAAAATCTGCTGTTCCATACTACTACATAAAACTGCAAACTTACTTACGTTGTTGGTCCCACAGAGAAAGTTGTTTAATTTGATGGTCTGATCATCCCCTTCAAAAGGTGTCTGCAAAGAAGGACCCTGTATAGATAAATGTGAAATAGTTGTTGTTCAGGCACGCATCAACGGCTGAACGGATTTGGATGAAATTTGGCACCACGCATTTTTTCCACGACAGACAACAGCTAGTATCGAATAATCACATCACTTTTTTAGAAAAATTTTATTTTTTTCAAGCTAAAATCTACGAAACAGATTTCACGAAGACAACATAAATTTTCCACACGGCTGCTTTAATAATGTAATTCACTTACATTTATGACAGTCGGCATATATCATGGGTATATTAGGTTATTGCATCCAGAGCCTTCCCCATCTATTTCTAGGAGCACCTTTCCCAAATACATTTATTAAAGTGACCCCTCCTAGAGGCCGCAAGATAAATCATAGTCAAGAAATGGTGGGTTTTGCGGTAAACCGAATAAAAAGGAAGGCGTTTAGAGAATTACGGAATAGATGAGTTAAGACTTTGCGTGTGTTGACGTAAAGTTAAAGTGTCCTATGTGTAATCCAGAACATTCTATCTGTGTGCCAAATTTATAAAATGTACCTATAAACTACGCCACAAATGTTCACGTTTCAATCAATCATCGTGAATCATCACTGAATGACACTAATCATCGTGAATCTTTTTAATTTATTAATAATACTAGCTATGCATTGCAATACGGCTTTTTTCTGTCAGTAATTTTTTGGCAGGAACCTTCCCGGGCATGTGTACAACAAACAAACAAAGTTTCATCGCAATCAGATGAACGGTTTAGGAACGCATAAGGGAAAAACTAAGTCATACATTGAATTAATTAGAAGTAGCTTAAAATCGACTTCCTAGATTTTCTTAACATCTCAGTTGCAGAAACGCTCATGAGAGTTAAACCTCCAATAAATCTCTTGCTGTCACTTTTTGTCTTGTTGACGTAGTAAAAGCTAGTAAGAGATTTTATAACACATTTGCTCGTAAATGGTCTCTTATTTGACCAATTTCACTAACGTAATGTATCTCATTACGGACTAGTCCTGTAATGTAAAGTAAAACGGACGGTTGCGTCTAAAACGAACGGTACTTTTTAAAATCTTAGCAAAGAGTTTTTATGTCAGAAAAGTGGTCAACATTTTATGAATAAAATTAACTTTGGGAGATAAAATATAATAAAGTAAACGTTTAATTCTTTAATTTAATTAATTTTGACAATAAATTACAACCATTTATGTGAAACCAAAACAAACAATATTAATTTACTTTATTAGTAATACTGTCTGTTTTTGTGCCTTTGCCTTTTTTCTAATTTTTTTTAATATGAAAAAAGAAAGCGCTGATGCGCGCGCATCTCTAATTTGTGAAGTTCTCCTATTAGTTTGTGTTTGTGAACAAGTAAAAATTATTCCGCACGCTTTTTTATCGCTATTTTTTGTTACGTTTTTTTGTTTTGATTTGAAAATGCCGTTAGTTGTGATGAATTTATTAATTCGACGCCGCCAGAAGTCTCAGAGGCAGCGGAAAAGGTTAGTCTAATTTATTAGTTTATGAATGTCCGAGTTTTATTTATTTCCTTTTTCCTCGCAAATATGTTATAAAACGTCGTATGACACACGTTCGGTTTGATAATTACAGCCTAGGCTTTCTTATGTAGACCTCGCCTACGGCTCGGTCTAGCAATAACGCCTCGGCTGTAATTATCAACTTACCGAACTTGTATCATAATGTACTATAATGGAGGTGTAACTCTAACGAGTGTTTCTGCAACTGAGTGTTAGTTAGTTACATACAGGCGAAAGCGTGTTAAAATAACATTAAATTACAAATTAAAAAAACCACCAACGCAAAAAATAACATTTAAAAAGTAAAAAATAATGCGGTCACCTATTATTTTTGATGTAAGCAAATGTATGTTTTACTTCTTTACTCTCTTTAAGATATTTTAGGTTAATTAATGCGTAGGGGACCGCTATGAAATGATCATTGATTTTTTTTACAATCACTTGCGGTCCCCGACACATTAATTAACCTAAAATTTCTTAAAGAGAGTAAAGAAGTATAACATACATTTGCTTACATCAAAAATAATAGGTGAACGCATTATTTGTTACTTTTTAAATGTTATTTTTTGGCGTTGGGGGTTTTTTAAATTTGTAATTTAATGTTATTTCATAATTTTTAAAGTTACATGAAAACTACTGAACCGATTTTCATGAAACAAAGCTGAGAACACTCTCGCATAAATTAACTTTCTATTCGAAAATAAATTAACTTTCTATTTGAAAAAAACCGCATTGAAATCGGTCCACCCGTTTGGGAGCTACGATGCCACAGACAGACAGAAACTTTTAACACCCCTCTTTTCTTTTGTCGCAATTTTTAAAGTTACTTCAAAACTGCTGAACTGATTTTCATGAAACAAAGCTAAGAACACTCTCGGAAAAATTAGCTTTCTACTTGAAAAAACCACATCGAAATCGGTCCACCCGTTTGGGAGCTACGATGCCACAGACAGACAGACCGACAGACAGACCGACATAGGCGTCAAACTTATAACACCCCTCTTTTTGCGTCGGGGGTTAAAAAAAACAATTCCCCGTTTGGAAGATTACGGGTTCAAACCCGCCTGAGACTTAATTTTTCAATCTTTAATTTTATTGGAACATATATACATTGTTTATTTATATTTAATAATACAAAGAAAATATTTGTGACCCATAAACCTTTGGCACACAAATAAACTCTATACTTAGATAAGTACTCAAAATTTTTATTCAAAATAATACTCGTATGATCTCGGTAGAAGTTCCGTTGTAGAAAAGATGCGGCCAGAATGTATAATAATATGTCCTTAGAATATATTATGTTCTGGATTAACCCATAAAATCCTTTTTAAAGTCAACTGAAATGAAGTCGCGAGCTTCAGCTAGTCAATAAGTCTACACTACTGACGTCCACTCACTAAACTCGAGCCAACTTTTAATCTTTCCCAAGAATCTCTATCTATACTTCACCGCAATACTTAATAAAAAGCCCACCGAGACGAGGTTGTATAAATTACGTAGAAGCGTATAAGGTTCACACGAAGAGGCCTCTAAATGGATAAAATGTACCGTCTCTTTGTCAAAGTGTTAGTGACAAGCCAGACATTATTACAAGTGGCTGGAGAATACCGCAGCCCACACCTTACGAGGGACTTTGAGTCATGTAGATGTAGGTAAAGTATCTTTAACATGTCATATCTTAGAAAAAGTTGTCTGTTTATTATCGCTCCTGTAGTTGCGAAAGTAATATCAGGAGTAATAAAATATCTCGGTGACATAGATTATCCAGTCCCAAGTCCCAAGTACAAGTTCGTAGCCGACTACATGCAGCAGCACCAGATGACGTGTCGCTGTCGCACTATTGGTTTGTATGTATTTCTATGAAATACCCTACGTAACTAGCGACATGTCGTCCGACGACACTGTCGTCCGACCGCAGATCAGTAGTCTCATGCTCTATTCACATAACGATGGGTGGGCGCGAAGGGTGCAATGTAAAATAATACCTATTTCAGTACCGATAGAGTTGACAGAGGAATACGGCGCTGCAGTCTGCACTGCAGTCGCAATCGGGTTGCAAATCTGCAGTCGGGTTCGAAATCATAGCGTAATGACGTGTCGCTGAGACGTGTCGTCGAGCGACACGTCGTCTGCTGCTGCTGCGTGCGGTCGGCTACGAATTTGTACCTTTATAGATACCAGCGAGCGGCGATATGGTAGCGTGATATATCGCTATCGCGCCTCCACTCTCTTCATATTTGCGCGCCAACGAACGAGATAAAGGCGTGATTTAGTCTTATAATACGTATATTTTGCTAATCTACGGCCTCAGAATCGAGCCCAGACTTGTATAGGGTCATTTTTAATTAGTTGGCGAAAACAGTTGGCTGAACCAGGGCACTTGTTAATGTTAACAGATTGCATTATCAATGTTTATAATTGGTATTGATGATTAACAAAATTATTATTATCGTGGTAAGTCTGCCATTTCATACACATTTTCGACGAAATTAGCTAGACTATATTCTGTTATAACTACTCCGTCTCAACATTTTTTTAGTATGGCACCAAAGCTGTAGGGCCATTTTCCTTGGTTTTAAAATGTTTATTTTCACACATTTTTGAGGAAATAAAACATACAGCTTAGTACATATTTCGTGCCATAATAATAAATGCTTCGATAGACAAGTTTTAACAGAATATTAGCATTCGTTTTTGTTGGCCGGCACTTTCACATTTAGACCAAAAATGTATAAAACGCCGATGATGTCCTTGATGTATTGTACGTAGCCGTAGGTAATGTTTTGTCTGTTCCAGGCTTACAGTCAATTAAGCTGCCATTGCTGACATAGGTAGTCAGTTTAACGTACGGTAAATGTTGTCAGAAAGGCGTATCGACTGTCTCTAACAAACTGATTCTTTTCAGACCTTTGTTCGTTTCCAATTAAGATCGACGTGACCGGACATTTTCATTTTTAAGGTTCCGTATCTAGTCAAACAAGGAAACTTTATAGCTTCGTCCGTTCTGTCTTACATCAATCGTTGGATATGTCTTGTAAAATGAAACAAAACTCCGTTCGGGACTGAATATAGTCACTAAAATGCTTCTATATTTCGAGATATTTGCACTCAAGTGCTCAAATAAAAAAATTGAGTATACATGTGTCATTATGCGTATTATCCTACCCAACTAATTATATTGGATCCTGTAGTGCGATCACAGTCACAATAAATTCTTCTGAACAAAGTATGTTAGTGAAGTTTCCTATTATGCGCACGAACAGGGATAAATAACAATTATGGGATAGTCAAAAATAGTTAGAAACTATCATTAGCGCTGGTGCTTTCCTCGCTCAACGATCAGTTTAGCCGTTCAGCGAGGAAACGCTGCCAGCATCTTGGCTACCCTCCTGCGCGGTCCAAACCTGCACCATATTTGAGGTTAGGTTAGTTAGGTATAAGTCCTTGATATTTTTCATTTATTTTTAATATGAGAACCTACCTTTATTTTCTTTGTTTAATGGCTACTGAATACAATCATAGGCGTGCCATATTCTAACAACTATGCCTAGAATATCGTGCTTGTTATTGACCGGTCCGTCATGGGAGCTCCTGTTGCTGTTGCAGCTTCCAGCACCTCCTTATGCGGACTCCATAATGATACCTACTGTACTGCCTATGTCTGTCACTGTTTATCCTGTATTTTTCTGATGAAACAAATGAGTTATCTATCTATCTAAATGGTTTTGGCCGGTTATTTGCAATCAATCCTTTGTTATTTTGTTTCAAAAGCACAAATGCAACAAAATGAAACGGACAATTTTTTCAACACCTATTGTTTTATATTTAAATTAACACGTGATGGATTGAACACTAATTATTAATTTGTGAAATGGGAGCTAATAGAAACAATGGACAAAAAAGGGGGTTGACAGGAATAATCGACTTCAAAAAATACGTTTATTTTCTGATTTATCTGATATTTTAAAAGTTGCGTGCAACTCGTTATCATCATCAGCCTCTATATAATCCACATGAGTGAAGAAAATCCATTGCTGAAGCACATCCCTACCCTCAAGTCGAGGGTGTATGGGCGTTAGACCAGTTTTGGACTTCCAGGTTTCCTCACTATGTTTTTCAAAGCACATCCTAAACCACTGAAGATAGAAACATGAAAATTTGAATATTACTTACGTATTCTACAAGATTGTACAGTATTGGGATGTAGGAGTGCACCTCAACCAGATTACAGAGTATTGAAGAGTGCACTACGTGTAAGAATGTATTTCTCGAAAATCAACCCCAAAGGGGAGCAACGGCGTGTCGAAGTTTTCCTAAATCCATAAGGTTAGAGTAGCAGGCAAAAGCTGGTAAATATAATAAAACCCGAATATTTTTAAAAAGCTACAGTTAAAAATGACAGTTTTAAGAGGAATTTACGCGTAAAAAGATGGAAATTGAAGTCCATAAATTAGACTTTTCCTGAATGTCAATTGTAGGTTTTTGTCTTTCCCAGAATCCAACGCCTTCCATTTTTTCAACCCTTTATAGGTTTTCGAGGTTTTCGAACATCTTTACCGGAACGTTCCAGTATTTCCATGAATTGCCCCCGCAAGGCTTCCCAAAGGGTCTCTTTATTGCGACCCTTAATTTGGGATATTTGAACTTTTCCTTGTCCTTTCCTGAATGTTTGGGAGAGCACAGCTTGCGTCTCCAATGGCGACGTGTTTTTGACAAATTGCTGAGCCGAATAGTCCAAATCTTAAACGATTTTGGTTTAGGATAGCATAAGATGAAAATTCTAATCAAAGCGTACCTTATAACTTAATGTCCAAGATATTTAACTTGCATGGAATTAACACGGACCTGAAAAAAAGACGGACGTAATCTCGTCTAATCACGAGTGAAGCACCCATTTCTTTTGTGTGCATGCTGTCACGCGGTACATAATGGTGACGGATGTAGGACCTGCACCTAGAGCTAGTGCATCTGTGTGAGTGTAAATCCCTTGTAGAACAAACGAAAATGTTGGACCTTGCATGCATCACATCTTTTTAGTGTCACATTACGTCCGTCTTTTTTTCAGGTCCGTGGTAATTAAATAATAATGAATTACATTTTACATTGTTCACTCCAAACAAAATAAAAAGCATATCAACAGTCGATTGTTTTGACGCATTTGAATGAAGAAGAAAACATACATAAAACTCACGACCGTATCTTTTAGATTTGTCAAAAAATGTTGACACAAAAACCAAGACAAAGCAAAGCAAAGCAAAGCAAACAAAGTTAAGTAAATTTTACTTTTATCGTATTTACGGATTTTTATAAGAATTAACTTTGAGTCAATATATTTTATAAGACAATGGGGGAACCACGGTAGAACAAAACAATGCATTTTCCAAGATACCTATCCTAACACTCTAGTAAGAGCTTCATAGCTAATAAATAATAAATATAACTACCTTGCAGGCTTTATAGAGGGGGCGGCATCACTGGAATTTGCTACAATAATAATTCATAAGCCAACTGACCGCCTCCTTACTGTAATGGCACAGCCTGAGGCAGCTGGATGCTCTGGATAATAACATAGCAGCGTAATAGTGATAATACTGATAATACTAATGCCTATTTGTATTCTCAATTATGTTTAATCTATCTACAGGGTGGAAGTGACGGCTTGCAAAAACTCAAACAGTGAATTAAAGACCATTATTCAGAATTGAAAAAAAATCTTCCAAATAAGTATAGAACATTTGTTAAAAAAGTAGTATCTTTCATGAGGCATTTCATTTCATTAGTTGCTGTTAAAATTATACACGGTAAATCAACGCGGTGTAACGTTAGTTAGTAATTGGAGCAAACCCAAAGGGTTGCTGTACCTATTTGCATAATTTTTAACAGTTTGTAGTTTTTTTTTCGATTTTAACTTAAAGGCCAGTAACTGTGTAACAAATTGAGTACTTTTCCTCTTCACAATCCCCCTATAACTTTAGATATAGTTACACAAGGAAAACAGTTTTTCATCATGGCTTTAAGTCATAAAGTAGCTAAGCTATTCGACAATAATAACTTATCGTTTAAATCATGCCCTCCAACCGGGAAAGCCCAACGGGGAGCAATCCCTGACTCCGAAATATAGCGAACTCTTATAAATACTTACGTCCTCAAAATAACGTATTAGGCAGCACCGAGTATGACATAAATAGTGGCGGTGTGGAAGTCAGTTGACTACATAAAAATGAGTTTGTGAGATGTAACGGCCTTTGTACATTACGCCGGCTCTTAGCTCGAACATTTTCATCGCCGCGTACCTAACGAGCACAATGAGAATCAAGTACTGCATCAGCAATGGATAGTGAAACCGACTGGACTGGAAAGAGGAATCGGGAAGTAAACGTGATAGTGTGCGGAGGCTGTGAGGAGGGTGGCAGGGCGCCGGCGCCGCGGCGCTCGCCCTCGCATAGACAGTTCGCGGCCAGACTCACGGGCGCCCGCTCCGCCGCCGGCCGCCTCCTCCGCGTCCACACACCCACCGACACGAACACGACACTCCGTGTCACGTGCTGGACCCGACAGTGACCTACACCGTCATCCTCTTCAGTGCTATCGATCCAGCTAAATCAATTTACACTAACATGAGTGCCCAAGATCCTGAACCAACTTAGTGTCTGTGCTGTGAAGTTACAATTATGTCTAATTCGCGAAAAAAGTACTTCAGTGACGTTGTGAACAGGAACATGTTACGATTGAATCAACTTCAATACCATCTCATTTTCAATCCAGCCTGAATCTGATTGTGGTAGAAATGGCTCTGTCCCTGAAGCAGTGTTTACTTTTAATGGTCGTCACGTCATGGCAAGTAACTAAACTAGAAGGAATGTGTCCAGATGTATGCCCATGTAATAGTAATGCAACGTTGTGCCAAAAATGTTCCTATAATGTTACCCTGAAAGAGAATGTAAAGATATATCAAGTGTCGGTGTGTTGTAATGAAGGAAGTGATCTTTCAACTTGGCTACAGAAACTAAACAAAACTCTCATAGAAGTTTCAGCGAGTTACAGAGTAGCGTGTAATACGAGTAGTCTCGACTTCGACCTACCGGTACTCGACACTCACTCACTCTACATTAAAAACACCAGCTTTAACAAAATAAAAATAAACATCAAGTCTCAAAACTTGAGAGAAATCGATTTATCATCAAATAAATTGCAATACGTAACCAAAGGCCTTTTTAATAACTTTCCGAATCTCCGGAAATTAATTCTCAGTAAAAATGAAATCATTAACATATTTGAGGAAAGTTTTAATGGATTAACGAAATTAGAATCGTTGGACTTATCGGAAAATAATTTGACTAGCTTAGCGAATGTTTTTACGCCACTGAAGAACCTTCAACATCTGAATTTGAGCCGGAATAATATTGAGTTTATCCACGAAAATTATTTCAATAATTGGCTCCTACAACACTTGGATGTTTCACACAATAATTTAAGGGAATTGGCGCCGGGAGCTTTACAACTGTTGCCGAATCTTGCGAGGCTTTTACTGACGGATAATCCTCACTTGGGCATAAATCAACTGGACACACAATTGTTGGTCGGCACAGGGCGGAGATTGCAACAAATCGATGCATCAAGAACAGGACTGTTTCAAGTCCCTGAAGCGTTCACACACTCGGTCCGATTTCTCTCTCTCGTCGGAAATAGAATATCTGGTATCAGATGTGGGGATCTTGACAGCTACCCATTACTCCAGTCCTTGGACTTTTCTGACAATAAAATAGCTTCTGTCGAAGAGGATTCATTGGGCAGACTGGAAATGCTTTTGTTTCTAAATATAAATAGAAATCAACTGACAACAGTACCGAAGTCTCTTCCGGATGAACTGAAATATTTATCAATAAACAACAATTTGTTAAGGAACCTTTCGATACCGGATTTTAAGAATTTGCCTAATCTCCGAATATTGTTGTTACAAAACAATCAGATTAACTACATTCAAGACCACGTATTCGACGACTTGCTTTCACTAGAAATGTTGGATCTGTCTAATAATCCAATACAAGCGTTATCATCGAGCACCTTTGATGGACCGCTCTCTCTTAGAGATTTAAGGCTTTGCTATTTGAACCTGTCCGTGCCAGAGCAGGATGGCACGTTCCCGATGTCTTCGCCAGAAAGCGTTCAAATGCTGCACCTCCAATCTAGTCCCGGATTAGCGCGACAACTACTGGCTGATTCAGCGGCTTTAGCTGCTTTCTCCCATTTGCAATACTTAGACTTGAGAATGAATAATCTCTCGGAAATAAGGAACGATTTATTGTTCTACCTGGTACAGTTAAAGACGTTAAGATTACACGGAAATAGTATAAATTGCAGCGCAGAGTTGTGGCTGAAGGATTGGATGAATTGGAATCAAAGTTTGTCCAATGGTGAAACTTGTTACTATTCTACTTCTGAATCAAAACCTGATATGACTAAATACAATTGCACGTTCCCAGAGACGTTCACAATTAGTGAAAGTTTACCACCAGTCAACTTGTACAGCACTGAAATGATAAATAAATTACTAAGGTACTATGGTTACATTAATAACAAAACCGAGAAGGTCTCTTCCAGGCGAATTAACAACGAATTTAGTCAAAATAGAACAGAGACGAAAAGCAAGTCGACTGTAAAGAATGCAGAGAAAAGCAATATCCCGTCTGAAGTTATCAAAAAGGATGATTCATCTCTAACAAGAAATGATAACACTATATCCCTGAACGACTATTTGAACGAGACTGCCGTGGTCAAGGCGAGAGAATCTTCGAAAGTTTTAGATCAAAACAAACTACAAAACGACCAACTTAATATCGACCATAGATTCCTTGACATAGAGCCTTATTTATTTCTACCGACTCGTAAGAAAGGTTCCGAAGACATAACAGAGATGCGAAGAAAAAACAAATCTGGAAAACGTTTAAATACACCCGTTAATATAACTTCACCAAAGTTGATAGAAAAACTAGAAGTAAAAAGTCTATTGACGTCGGAAGTTGAAAACGTCACCGAAGAATTAAAAACTCACACAAATGACAAAACAGAGTTTTCTCCTTTTCAATCAGCTCATCCAAGCTATGCCCAATATGTGGGTACAGGTGCTGTATGCAGTCTCATCGTGCTTTCTCTTATCCTCTGGGCAAGTTTCCGACTGAGGTATAGAAGAAGGCGGGAACCCGTGGACACAGAGGCCGAGGATCAAATAGAGGTGGCGAATATATCTGGAGGGGTGCTGTGGTGACATTTGCGCGCGGCCGACCCTACGCCCTTCGAATATGACTCCCTTCTGACGTAGCACTAGGGTGAGTTAGATGTTATCTAATAGTTTTTGCTTCGTCGTCCCTTCGATCAAGATAATAATCCGATACGTTTTTTCGTTTCGTTTATTTCTGATTTTCCGAATGGGACCTTTTGATTTATATTATTATTATAAGCCTATATGTGTTGAGTAACGGTATTCTTAGTACATAATAATAACATTATGACCACTCCGAATACTGTCCTTTCTTTTATATTTGGTTGGATTATTTAAAGTTCTTTTGGAATTAAGATAGAAAGAAATTTATAAGTACTAGGAGTAGAATCAGTGTCCGCGCGTGCTATTGTATTAGTAAAGCGAGTATTTGCAATATTTCCTTCACTTTTTGTCTTTGAATTTATAAAAGAAATGGTCTCTACCATTTGTTATAAGTTATATATAACACAACGACTTATAAAAATAAATGAGGCCGCCTTAAAACGCGCATTAAGTAAAGGATAAAGTTGCATTAGAGTCTCATTTTCCATCGTCCCTTATCAGTATTAGTACTCGATGTCCTAATGGGTAATATTTTACATTTAATAGCGCCGGGGTGGATTCAAGGGGGGTCCTCTTTATTTGTTACCTGCTGTGTACTAAGAGTACCCTTTGATGCGTAAAAAAGTAACTTTGTTAGAAGAATGGTTTGTTTTTATTTTGTTTTCTCAATAGTTAATATGTACAAATTAGTATGACCAAAATTAAACTAAAACTAAAATATCTCTATTCGATATTTTAGCTTATATAAATAAACACTTCGAGTATAATCTAATATGTAAACACATTTTATTATTTTAAGTCTTAGCCTCATTGAACACCATTATTATTAAACAAGTAATTGCTTGTATTTTATTTTTTAACCAACAATTTGGTTGAGAATACATTCCTAAAATATTATGTTTAAAAAAGATGAATAGAATTACAAGAAATGAAAACTTTAGTATGTACCTAGGTATAGACTCAATTCCATAATTTGCTTAGGTAAGGTAATACAATTTAGAGATTCTTTAAGTCAAGAACTGCACCGAAACACTGTGCTGAAACAATTTATTATTTACAGTAAAATACTTATTTTACACGTTTATAGATACAGAAATGTCTTGCGAATTACCTACTTAATTAGTTACAGAAACATGGTTTACTTATATAAAATATAAACCGTGGATGGAAGAATATAAAATATACTGTACTGTATTTGATCTATACTACTACAAATCCGATCTACTTTATTTTTTTCTAGTAAAGTCTGCTAAAATAAATATATATTTTTCTCAGTGTGCAATTTCCTTTGCAGGATCTAAACGACTAGATATTCTATATAGTGGCATACCTATGAGAAATATAATATTTTTCATTTTCGCAGAAATAGAACGTATCTCATTTCTTATGAGTGGTTTTGCAAATAGAAACCTTTTGTTTCAGTTCGAAGCGGTCGGCTGCAGCGAGGAAGAAGTTTTGTGATATAATTGGACGTACATATTTTTATATGAAATAAGTACAAATAGAGTGGTTGGCTGGACAAAGGAGCCGTTTGTGTCTATAGTGTAAATACATTGTTTTGTTAACGTCACAGGGTGATTGAACCCTATTCTAGAGATCATATTTTTGTGTAAAGGCGCTGTAGTAAGCGACGAATAATTTAAAAATGTTTATTTTAATAAATTTTACAAGTAATGTACTGTTTAGCGTCGCTCTAAATTGTATTTTATTTGTATTTCTGAAATAGATAACCTCATACAAAACTGCTAATGAAACCGTTAACTGTTTCATACCACAACTAAAAGAACTAGAATTGTGTATTCTATGCCGGGAATCTATCATTACGTGTCATAAGTGGCATGTGGAAAACAACAAACATAGTTGGTAGTTGCAGCAAAGTTTCTAAAAACGCTCTACAAAAAGGGAATATGGTCAAGTTTGGATGTTAAAAATGTCCTAGAGCGTGAAAACTTTACGATCGTCTCATAATGTGTTGTTTCGGTGCTGCACACCTATTACAGGAAAATATTATACGTGTTAACGTGTGAAAACGTTCAGTTGGTAACTAACTATTATAATTTCATTAGACAGGCACGTTCTTTTAAAACGATTTTTAAATGAACTAAAGTATTGTTTTCAAAACCTACGATCGATGTTTATGTTAACGATTATTGGACGGAACCGCAACTGACCGTAAGTTAATGGCGCGGATAAAAGTGGTTGGTACCTACAGATATTGTTATTTATGACATTTTACCCTTTGTATGTTGACATTGCAGACACAATGGAATTTTAACTGTTTTCGCACGGATCAGTGACAAACCCGACCTACAAGCTATTTTCCGCGACTTCAACAGCGTTAACTTAAAAATATCTTGACGCTAATCCAGAGCATAATATTGCTATTTATTACCTATATTTCATCCGACTCCGTTCAGCCTTTTACGTGTGAGTCACAAAAATAAAAACATCCCAACTTTGTCACAAATTTTCATATTTATATTATAATCGTATTTTGTTTTTGGGTATTTAAAAACTTTGTTACTTTTAATTAACATCTTTGTTAAGCATTCGTTCCAATTAATATTTCCTTTGTTATTATTAAAATTATCTCCTGAACGCCAATCATTTATATTTTAATACTGAAAATTCAGTAATTTAAATACAAAATGGATCTTAATTTTAATGAACTTTAAGATATAATTTTGAGCGACGGTAAACAAAATTGCGGTACCTAATGTGTTGTAAATAATAATATGACAACAGTTTTGTAAAAAGTTTATAAATAATGTACTTATGTATTAAAAACTACGCGCCAAAAACATTTGCAAAGAGCAGACCATGTCTTCCCTATTAACCTTTTTATGTATAAAGTATGTAAATAAATCATAATTTTGCATGCCGGAAATCTAGTGTCAAACTTTTATGTCCTGCATTCATTTGTGAAGTATATGTATAATTCATTGGATTAAATACACGGACCTGAAAGAAAGACGGACGTAATCTCGTCTAATCACGAGTGAAGCACCCATTTCTTTTGTGTGTGTGCTGTCACGCGGTACATAATGGTGACGGGTGTCGGACCTGCGCCTAGAGCTAGTGCATCTGTGTGAGTTTAGGTCCCTTGTAAAACAAACGAAAATGTAGGACCTTGCATGCTTCACATCTTTTTAGTGTCACATTACGTCCCTCTTTTTTTCAGGTCTGTGATTAAATAATAATTGTATTAAATGCACTCATTTATGTCATTATTAGGTGATGAACGAATCTCAAACGCTCGCGGGTCCTTCAGCGTAATTTCTAGTATGCTAAAGATGGGGTGGAAGGACCCGGAAAAGAAATAGTTCTGGCACTTACTAGATGGCGTTGTAGTCACAAAAAATGTTGTGTCAATCGCATTCAGTGATCATTTTTCTCAATTTCCAAATTTTCCTGAGATGTGTGCTATTCAATAAATACTTTTACAATTTCAATGATATTACAATTATAATACTGAGTAAGTATATTTTTTAATCAGTTGATGTTCATTAATGATATTTTAATTTGGGTCTACTCCTGCCATCCATAGATTTTTTTCATATACCTACCAACCTTAGAAAAAGCCTCTTTTTTATTAGTTTATGCGTTAGAGGTGGATAAAAAACGCACTAGTGGTGGAGTTTCGTTTATTAATTAATACAGGCCGTGACTGTAAACAACGTTTGTATGAAATGTAAAATATTCAACTCGATTTTTGGCTACTTAACTCTGAAAAAAAAAGGTTTGCTCGAGGATATTAATGTTGAACACACTCACTTCACTTATTATTTGAACACAAGATGCGTTATGCGATAAATAAACTCTTTTTTTTCTTTTCATTGAGTACTACCTACTACTACCTATACTACCTATACTTAATTCATAATTATTTATATAAAAACATAGAAAAAAACAAAGTTTAGGTACCAAAAATTGCTTGACGTATTTATAGAAATTTACTGGCACTATCCCCGTAAAGAAGATGTTCTACCGAATAAAAATTAACGGCATGTTTTATTAAATTGAACCGAACTTTTATTAAAGAACATTTTCTATCGAATAAAAATAATGTTTTGTTAACTTATCATCATGTTTTGTTAAATTGAACCGAGCTTTTGTTAAATTTAACCAAATTTGAGATATAAGCCTAAGTTCGGTTAAAATGTAATGAAAAATTTGGCTAAATGAATTAAACTTTTGGTTAAATTAACAAAACACTCCGTTAAATTTAACAAAATATTTGGTTTAATTCGATTTTTTTTTTCAGTGTACGTTACAATCGATTGATGACCTTAAAAAATAATTGAACAAGATCGATACAGCATTAAACATTAAAGTCGGTCGATCGATAGTATCGAATCCATTGACAATATAAGTCGAAACTAAATCATCTGATCATCACTACAGTATCATATCGTTGGTGTATCGATAGAGCAAAATTAATTATAATAGGTATCATCAAACAATAATATCAATAGTACAGAAACATTTTACTATGGATATAAAGTGGGCCTGTCGATAGATTGTTATACAACACTAGCGTCTATCTTATAAAAACAGTCATTAGAGATCCAGCCAAGGCCGAGCTTTTCCTAAAATAATATGGAAGGAACCCATTAGACAAGAATTAGGATCAAACAGGATTTCTCGTGTTGACTTAATACTCTTTTATTTGATGAGCCAATACCAACATGCTAAGAAAACTAAGTCTTACTAGGTACTAACATGGTTTTGTTTTTTAACGAAAATAGTTTATTTCGAGTTCTACCGTAGATGATTCTTCCGTCTGCGTTCTGCTTACCGTTATGTTACCTACTTATTAAATTAAAAAATCTAATCCGCAATGCAGACTTCGTCAAACTTAATTACATTCATCTGTATCCGCTAAAAGCTTCGTCAATGGCAACACACAAGATGTAATCCGCATGCAAAATAAATTAAGTATATTTTTAAAGTAATGCTACTGTTTACACTTACACCCTGAATTCATGCATCGCCCAATCGATCGGTCAGACAATATTCCGTGTTACTACATTATCAAATACAAGAAAGTCGTAGGAGTTAACATGTTTGGCGGCAATCAGAGGACTATACATTTTTGCCAAACAATTTAATTATATAAGGTTAAATTTAATGCCAAACAATTTAATTATATAAGGTTAAATTTAATTAGTTGGCGAAACTCAACAAACGCATTAACGCATAACTGCCTCCGTGGTCTAATGGTTAAGAGCATTGGGCTCTTGACACGGAGGTCGTGGGTTCCATTCCCACGGGGGACACCTAGTGAAATGTCACTTTGTGCGTTTTCCCCAGTTGGTTAGGACATTGCAGGCTGAGTCACCTGATTGTCTGAAAAGAAAGATGATTCCGTGCTTCGGATGGCACGTTAAGCTGTTGGTCCCGGCTACTATCTCTGGTGGTAGTAGTTACATAAAAACCACGTCAGAGGCCGTAAGGCGGTTTGAATAAACTCTGACACCAGGGCTTGCAGCCCACTCGATAAGAAGAACAAACGCATTTGGTATCTGTTACTAAGCACAATTACGTGGTAATGACCCCCCGCTCGATCATATGATTCTGAGGTCAATGTTCGCCCGCCGGCCGCGCACTGCGTACGATACGTACGATAATAATAATTTTGTAAATCATCAATACCGATTATAAACATTGATAATGCAATCTGTGATCATTAACAAGTGCGCTGGTTGAGTTTCGCCAACTAATTAAAAATGATTCAATATTATCGACTGTACACAAGAATGAACTACGCACTTTTACTAGGTACTTGGTTTGCATCGCTAGAAGCGGTAGTCAAAGTTCGGGAATAACTTAGAATTTTTAACACGTTTGCGGACTGTGGACGGCTATAGCAGTCAAAGTAATAAAAGTTATGTTGTGTCTCGTTTGGTATTGACAAATAGTTTTGAAAACGACAGAAACTCTGGTCTCTCTGGTCCGACACTTACACTCAGTAGCAGAAAACCTCATTAAAGTAATCCTCCATTAAATCTCTTGCTGTCTCTTTTTGTCTTGTTGACGTAGTAAAAGTTATCAACTGTAAGTTTATCAAAGTTACACGATCACTATTTAAACAGAACTTAATGAATGTATGTTGCTGATTCTTAGTTACCGCATTTCTTATTATTTGTTCTTAATGTTTTAATGTTCACAGTGTTTTTGCCATGATTACGGGGTGACATATTCTATCCAAATTCCTTTCTGGTGAAACTGCTGTATGCAAACTGATCCCAAACAGCTGAGCGTCATTTAAGAGCCTACCGAGCCTATTGTGCTGCCCCCAAACGTATTTTGTTTATTTGACTTATTTGATTTATAACAATTAAACAATATTTCCAAAAAGAATGACACATAGTAGTCCTGATTGGTTTTCAGTTTATCGAAACATTGCGGAATATTATGTTTTATGCTTGTAGCTATTATCGTTAAAACCGCCAAAAGTGGCCACTTTTGGCGGTTTTTAAGAAATTAACTACAAGCATTATAAAAACAAATCAGCAGTGCAGTGAATAAATTGAAAATAAGCAAGGACTACAATGTGACATTCTTGTTTTTTGGAAATATTGTTTAATTGTTAAGAAATAAAAAAATACGGTTGGCGGCAGCACAATAGGCTCGGTTGTTTTAACACAAAATAATTTTATGAAACTCTAATTTAAAACGAAGTTATACTCCAAATTGAGTAAATTTTTTCAGTTTTGACGAAATTGTAAAATATAACGTCATCAAATATTACGGAAAGTCATCATTAACGTCAAATGACGTTCGGTATAAGTACGTGCAAGGTATTTTAATTTGTTTATCTGTGTATTTTCACTAGCCAGACTATAGAACGAGCAATGTTAGAAATTAAAACAAAATGGAAAAATAGTGTTAAATGTAACTGGCTTAATGTTCAATAGTACGTATTCAATGTTTCACATAATTGATAATATTTCAGTCATCACTCTGAAACTAAGGTTGTAACTCGATATATAAAGTTTTGAAGACAATGATGTGTAGATAATTATATGTTTTTACGTAAAAATTGTAGTTTATGATGTACAAAAATAAATTGATAGAATGGAAACTATTTATGCCTTTTATTCGTAATCGTCTTCGTGGTGCCATCTCCTATCGGAGGTTAGGGCTATTCGGACCCTGGAGACTGCAGCCCTGAACAGTGAGGTGGTGTTCATATCGAACCACTCACATAGGTTTTTAAGCCAGCACGTCATTCTACCAGGCATTCGCAATCCCAAAGTCATCATCATCAGCCTATATACGTCCCACTGCAGGGCACAGGCCTACCCTCAGGGAGGGTGTTTGGGCGTTAGTCCACGACGCGTGCCCACTGCCGATTGGTAGACTTCACATACCTACACATCAGAATTTCTTCTTCAGTGTATAATGCAGGTTTCCTCACGATGTTTTCCTTCACCGTTTGAGAGCAGTCGGTGTTACGTACATAAGTTAGAAAAACTCATTGGTACATGGCGTGTTGTCCGTGCGGATTCGAACCCGGACCCCCATAATTGTATCCATACCTCTCCGCAACGTGCCACCGACGCTCTCGATGACCCCAAAGTAAAATATTTAAATCTTCATTATCATCACCAGCTTATTAATAGATTCACATCCACTGTTGAACATTAATGCGTTCACACACGATGACGCACCGACGGAGCGGCAGATGTCAGTCCATAGAACCACACCCGGTGCGTCAATGCGTCACGTGTGCTTCTACGTGCGGTTTCATACAATTTCTTGCTTCACAAATGACGGACTGACGTTTGCTGCTCCGTCAGTGCGTCATCGTGTGTGAACGCACTAAGCCTCTCTCAAGATGCGCCATGAAACTCTATTTTCAACCTTTCACATCCAGTCGCTCCTGGGTTCACCAGGGCCTGAAATCGGAAATCCGGTCTTTCCGGTTCGGGATTTTCGAAAAAAAGTCCGGTCTAGTATTAAAAACTACAAACAAAAACAAATTTTTTTTACAACATCTTTTATTTAAAGTTTTAAAAGAAAAATTATGATAAGTAATCAAAAGTGTACCTATTTATTATTGCTAGGAACTGTTTTTATAAAATTTGGTCTCACTACTCCTGCCAATTAGTGGTCTCCTTACACAAGAAATAAATACGTTCGCAGTACCAACGCACACCAATTTATGCAAAATCTATGAATTTTCTTTTTAGATTTGATTAAATTCTATTCTATTTTATTCGGTCTAGAATTGTTTATGGGTCCCGACTGTTAAAGTCGCTTCAATATTAGTTAACAGAGTTCTAGACTACTGGACTTGTTTTTTTCTTTTCAGTTTTTATTTCACTTTTTTCGAGGGTTTTTTGATTTCTTAAATTAAATTTTGAAGTAAAACTTCTTTACGGCTTGACTTGGGGAGTAAGCTGGTGACGAGAGCGTTACGAAAAGTGTGATCGGGCGAGGCGAACGGAAGTTTTACTTCAGTCGTGTAGTCTAAAGAACACTGTTTTTATTTATTTTGAAACATAAATGTGCGCGCACGGTGCGCGAGTAGCCCGACTCGCACTTGACCGGTTTTATTTACTTTTTGCCGGCAACATGTATATTTTTCTTAGTACCTATTAAAACTAATTTCAATATATTACATTATGTAGCTGACAAAAACATGTGCGAGTAATGTAGTCCTAATCCGTTTCTTTTTCACTTGTCAGTCAAATTGTAAGCTTTTTCTTCACACGATTTTCCTTTTTCAGACACTAATGATTCGCCTACACATAAGTACGTTAACCTTCTATAGTACCTCCGCAGACGAGCCATAAGATAAAACCACTAATGGCCAGCTAGAATATCACTGCCCATAAGGTAGCGTAGGCAAAACGGTCGATAGCATTATGGAGCTTTGGAATTGAAAGCGATCACCGAAGTTAAGCAACACCCGGCCAAAGTATGTTGATTGACTGTTTTAGGATTTCATTTCCAGCGGCTCCGTATTTCGGAAGACACGTTAAGCAGATGGACCCTGATAGTGATGTTACGGTTTTTGCGGTTTCAATTAGCCAGGTCGGAAATACTCTGAGAGCAATTTGACCAATAATTGTTTTCTACCGATCTGCTCTGGACCTGCATTGGGCGAGTATGGTCCACTCTCTCTTACGCTAAATTACTAAGAGTCTGTGCCCTGCAGTGGGACATACGTCCTTACGTCCGTGTTTACACCGTGTCAGACAGAGGGTGTAAACTTAAATGCGTTACATACTTAAAGGTATATTACCGTTGGCGCGCTCCATACAAACGTATCTGGTAATATTTTCAATACTAACCAATTAAATTCAATTCAATTCAAAAACAATCTAGAAACTAATCTCTATGTTTGTATATAGTCAGATTTACGTTAAAATTTATAGTTTTAAAGTTACATTGCCTCAAAGATTGTTTCTGAAACATTTTAGTCCGATCATTTTAGGGTTTGACCCTGACAGTAATTCATCTATCGCTGAAACTTTGCAGTGTGATAAAGTGAAGTATAAAGATTACGGTTGACAAAATATCTAGGATTTTTTTTTGTTGGAAGTTAGGTTTTTGTAAGTAAACATAAAAATCACTTATAGCTCTCGGCGGAAAACTGTTCCATCCGAAATTCCGTTGGTATATGCCAGTATATACTATTTACCATAGATATGTAACGGTATCTATGAATATTTCGATTTAAGGAAGGGAGAATCAAAAAAATACAGTTTTTAATCCATAACTTTTTCAGGAATATTAGTCCATTTATTTTTGACTTTTTGTCAGTATTAATATCTTTACTTATATCGTCTTGCACAATTATCTAGAATATTTTCGTTTTCGATCATAGTTTTATGATTTTTGGGCAAATAAATTACTTCGGAAAACTGTTCCATCCGTTTTTATTAATTTACAAGTTACAGTACACTCTAATAAAACAGGGCTCATAAGAATCTAGAAAAATTTCGCCCTTTTAATTTTTTTTTCAATAATTTTCGTCCCACCCGTGCAAGGCCGCCATTTACGAGCGCCATTTACGATATTATTTGACTACAAGACAGATTGTGTGAAGACCTTTAAAACGAGCCCAAACTCGGGTATATTCGACCAAAAACTCGGCATGAAAGACCATTTTAAAGATTTAGCCGACATTTTGTCCGCCATCTTGAAAAACGTAAACATTTCGTATCTTTTGAACGAAAGCTCCGATCGGGACGGGGTTTTTTGCATTAGGTGAAGCGCGAATGGGCCTCTCTGATAGAGAACGTATAATGTGAAAGAATGTATAAAATGTATGATATTATTTGACTACAAGACAGATTGTGTGAAGACCTTTAAAACGAGCCCAAACTCGGGTATATTCGACCAAAAACTCGGCATGAAAGACCATTTTAAAGATTTAGGCGACATTTTGTCCGCCATCTTGAAAAACGTAAACATTTCGTATCTTTTGAACGAAAGCTCCGATCGGGACGGGGTTTTTTGCATTAGGTGAAGCGCGAATGGGCCTCTCTGATAGAGAACGTATAATGTGAAAGAATGTATAAAATGTATGATATTATTTGACTACAAGACAGATTGTGTGAAGACCTTTAAAACGAGCCCAAACTCGGGTATATTCGACCAAAAACTCGGCATGAAAGACCATTTTAAAGATTTAGCCGACATTTTGTCCGCCATCTTGAAAAACGTAAACATTTCGTATCTTTTGAACGAAAGCTCCGATCGGGACGGGGTTTTTTGCATTAGGTGAAGCGCGAATGGGCCTCTCTGATAGAGAACGTAAAATGTGAAAGAATGTATAAAATGTACGATACTATTTAACCACAAGACAGATTGTGCGAAGACCTTTAAAACGAGCCCAAACTCGGGTATATTCGACCAAAAACTGGGCATGAATGACCATTTTAAAGATTTAGCCGACATTTTGTCCGCCATCTTGAAAAACGTAAACATTTCGTATCTTTTGAACGAAAGCTCCGATCGGGACGGGGTTTTTTGCATTAGGTGAAGCGCGAATGGGCCTCTCTGAGAGAGAACGTAAAATGTGAAAGAATATATAAAATGTACGATATTATTTGACCACAAGACAGATTGTGCGAAGACCTTTAAAACGAGCCCAAACTCGGGTATAATCGACCAAAAACTGGGCATGTAAGACCATTTTAAAGATTTAGTCGGCATTTTGACCGCCATCTTGAAAAAACGTAAACATTTCGTATCTTTTGAACGAAAACTCCGATCATGACGGGGTTTTTTGCGTTAGGTGAAGCGCGAATGGGTGTCTCTGATGTAGAGGTAGAATTTGGTAGTTTTTTGAACATTTTGGTTCTTTTGGTAGTTTTTGGTTCTCTTGGTAGTTTTTGGTAGATTTTTGTAGTTGTTGGTTCTTTTGGTACAATTTGGTAGGTTTTGGTAAAATTTCATAGTTTTTGGTAGATTTTGGTATTTTTTGGTTCTTTTGGTAGAATTTCGTAGTTTTTGGTAGATTTTGGAAGTCTTTGGATCTTTTGGTAGTTTTTGGTAGGTTTTGGTAGAATTTCGTAGTTTTTGGTAGTTTTTGGAAGATTTTGGTAGTTTTTCATTCTTTTGGTAGAATTTGCTAGTTGCTGGTTCTTTTGGTGATTTTTGGTTGATTTTGATACTTTTTGGTTCCTTTGGTAGTTTTTGGTAGAATTTGGTATTATTTTATAAAATTCTACCAAAAGATTAAAAAACTACCACATTCTACCAAAGAACATAAACTACCAAAATCTACCGAAAACTATCAAAATCTACCAAAAACTACCGAAATCAACCAAAATTTACCAAATTCTAGCAAAAGAACGACATACTACCAAAAGAACCAAAAACTAACAAAATCTAGCAAAAGAACGAAAAACTGCCAAATTCTACCAAAACCACAAAAAGAACCAAAAACTACCAAAACCACAAAAAGAACCAAAAACTACCAAAAACTACCAAAAGAACCAAAACCTACAAAAAAACTACCAAATTCTACCAAAAAAAAACCAAAAACTACCAAAAACTACCAAATTATTTCTACCAAAAGAACCAAAAACTACCAAGAGAACCAAAAACTACCAAAAGAACCAAAACATTCCAAAAACTACCAAATTCTACCTCTCTATCAGAGACACCCATTCGCGCTTCACCTAACGCAAAAAACCCCGTCATGATCGGAGTTTTCGTTCAAAAGATACGAAATGTTTACGTTTTTTCAAGATGGCGGACAAAATGTCGGCTAAATCTTTAAAATGGTCTTTCATGCCCAGTTTTTGGTCGAATATACCCGAGTTTGGGCTCGTTTTAAAGGTCTTCACACAATCTGTCTTGTAGTCAAATAATATCGTACATTTTATACATTCTTTCACATTTTACGTTCTCTATCAGAGAGGCCCATTCGCGCTTCACCTAACGCAAAAATCCCCGTCGTAATCGGAGCTTTCGTTCAAAAGATACGAAATATTTACGTTTTTCAAGATGGCGGACAAAATGTCGCCTAAATCTTTAAAATTGTCTTACATGCCCAGTTTTTGGTCGATTATACCCGAGTTTGGGCTCGTTTTAAAGGTCTTCGCACAATATCTGTCTTGTGGTCAAATAATATCGTACATTTTATACATTCTTTCACATTTTACGTTCTCTATCAGAGAGGCCCATTCGCGCTTCACTTAATGCAAAAAACCCCGTCCCGATCGGAGCTTTCGTTCAAAAGATACGAAATGTTTACGTTTTTCAAGATGGCGGACAAAATGTCGGCTAAATCTTTAAAATGGTCTTTCATGCCGAGTTTTTGGTCGAATATACCCGAGTTTGGGCTCGTTTTAAAGGTCTTCACACAATCTGTCTTGTAGTCAAATAATATCGTAAATGGCGCTCGTAAATGGCGGCCTTGCACGGGTGGGACGAAAATTATTGAAAAAAAAATTAAAAGGGCGAAATTTTTCTAGATTCTTATGAGCCCTGTTTTATTAGAGTGTACTGTAACTTGTAAATTAATAAAAACGGATGGAACAGTTTTCCGAAGTAATTTATTTGCCCAAAAATCATAAAACTATGATCGAAAACGAAAATATTCTAGATAATTGTGCAAGACGATATAAGTAAAGATATTAATACTGACAAAAAGTCAAAAATAAATGGACTAATATTCCTGAAAAAGTTATGGATTAAAAACTGTATTTTTTTGATTCTCCCTTCCTTAAATCGAAATATTCATAGATACCGTTACATATCTATGGTAAATAGTATATGGGATTGATACTCTAGATCAACATTCATAAGATCAACATTCAAAATATCAACACCATAAGGTCAGCAAATCAAATGATCAACAGTTCAAAATCTCAACACTTCATAATATCAACAGTTCAAATGATCAACAATCAAAAAGTCAACAATAGAAAAAATGTACATTTAATTTAGCAACAATCCGAGAACTTGAGCCCACTGCTGGACCTACGTAGCTTACGCAACTTATTTATCATCATCGCCATCTCTTAAAATAACTTATTCTTACCTTAGGACTTAAAAATACTTACAATGACTAATACTCGACCCCCAACGGACCCCTACTGACCCCAAAGAACCCCCAACGGAACCACAACATATAAGATGCTATTACTCGAATAGTCACATACGCGACGTATAAACGTGACTTAATCAGCAGCTTCTTATATGACTAAAGTGTTGAGTAAAAGTTTATTATATGACTGTAATTAATAATGTTGCAAATTATACAGCCAGTACGTATCATATACTTAAAAACCAACATTATTAATTACAGTCATATAATAAACTTTTACTCAACACTTTAGTCATATAAGAAGCTGCTGATTAAGTCACGTTTATACGTCGCGTATGTGACTATTCGAGTAAGTAATAGCATCTTATATGTTGTGGTTCCGTTGGGGGTTCTTTGGGGTCAGTAGGGGTCCGTTGGGGGTCGAGTATTAGTCATTGTAAGTATGTCAAGAAAGTTATTTTATGAGATGGCGATGATGATAAATAAGTTGCGTAAACTACGTAGGTCCAGCAGTGGGCTCAAGTTCTCGGATTGTTGCTAAATTAAATGTTCATTTTTTCTATTGTTGACTTTTTGATTGTTGATCATTTGAACTGTTGATATTATGAAGTGTTGAGATTTTGAACTGTTGATCATTTGATTTGTTGACCTTATGGTGTTGATATTTTGAATGTTGATCTTATGAATGTTGATCTAGAGTATCAATCCCCATATCATATACTGGCATATACCAACGGAATTTCGGATGGAACAGTTTTCCGCCGAGAGCTATAAGTGATTTTTATGTTTACGTACAAAAACCTAACTTCCAACAAAAAAAAATCCTAGATTTTTTGTCAACCGTAATCTTTATACTTCACTTTATCACACTGCAAAGTTTCAGCGATGGATGAATTATTGTTAGGGTGTCCATACAAGGATACGCTAAAATGATCGGACTATTTCATTGACATTAATTGGATAGTATTGAAAATATCACCAGACCATTTGTATGCAGCGCGCATTTGCGCTCTCGGAATAAAGTCTCCTTCATTTTTAGTATAAAGCCATATCTTTATAAACTTGTAAACCGTAATTTTATGTGTAGGTATGTTACTGATGCTAAATAGGTGATTCTTTTTTCGCGATTTTAATCTTGGTCCCAAAGGGAAAGTTGTTCAATTTGATGGTCCAAAGCACCCTGTTTAATAGGTATGTAACGGATTTAATTTTACACCCTGTTTATGCTTATGATGAGTCGCCGGCGATTAGTCGCTGTCACCGGTAATTCGTGCGCAGAGGCCCTAAGAGTTTCTCGTGGGAGACAAAGAACAACATTAAGGTTAGAAAAAAGAAATTTTATCAAATTCTCATTTCGTAACATTTGCCGGGAGACGAGAAATAATTTACTTTATGAGTTAAGTATGTAAAGAAAGAACCTGCTCGTTCAGAAAGAAAAAAGAAAGGAAGTGATGGAAGGTAATGATTTTTCAATATTTGTATTTACAGAGAAAATAAACGGCAGCTGTTGTGCCTTCGGGCTGTTTGAATGGGTTTCAAGTGAAAATGTTTTACTTATTTTTAATACTCTATGTTAACGTACGGTAAAACTAAAGAATTGAGCATTATATCTGCTGATGATGAAGATGAAACTGACGCGGTCTGCAGTAGTGGCGATCATGTGAAATTGGATGTATGGTCACAGATCTTCACAGATTAATAATAAGTGACTACTATGGTGAAACAATGCGTTCGCAGGCCAAAATCCGCATTGGGCACGCGTTGACTAACGCCCATTACAAGGCGTTATAAACACATAATCTCATAGGGTAGACCTGTGCCCTGCGATGTTGATGATGACTGTTTGTTGAGTGTTGTATAAAGTGCTATGTTATGATTCTTTTCACCTATGATTAGTCCAGTAAAAATACGGGTCGAAAGGAAATAATTTATAATAAGCAATTTTTTTCGCTAGATCGTTTATACAAATGATATTAAGATACTTTATTAACGAATCCCACTAAATTTCGTATTTTTAATTTTTAGTAGGTACTAAAATGTAAATTTTTTATTTATAGTGTCAGATTTCTTTCTTTTTTCATTATTATTGTTTGTTTTAGGTTATGAGTTTACATATAGGTACTGTGTAAATTTTGTACTAAAATTGATTTTTTCGTAATTTCAACATATTTAAAAAAGAAGGTTCCGAGGTGATTTTTCGTTGGATTTACTTGTAATATAGAATATAGAATATAGAATAGCCTTTATTTACGACCACTTATTATTAAATACATTCAATAACATGCAATAACCTATTTCACTTCCAAAATAAGACTTATATACTTGTTACATTATTATTATTAGTTATTACAATTTGCATTTTAAATTTTTACATAATCTAATTATTTTTCATTAAGTACATTACATTTTCATTTTCCTTTGATTAATTAATCTTTTGTAAATTACATGCACAATATAATATAATAGTTTTACATTTGAACATTTCGGAGTTACGCTTGGTCGTCTTGCCTTACGGCATAGGCCTCCCCTAGGGATTTCCAAAGTTTTCTGACTCTTGCACTTCTCTTCCAGTTTGCTCCTCCTACCTTCTTTCTTTCTTTATTTTATCCTCGTTGCGATGTATTAGTTGTTTTTGTTCTGTTTCTCTCTACTTGTTTCATTTAACTCCAGGGGGTGGTAGTCTACTTCCCCGCGGTGACTAGCCGTATTGGGGAAGGTTATGTTTGTACTGTATTTAGTTGCTGTTGTTTCCGGGCGACAATTGCGATATTGACTGCTATGCAATTTTGTTTGATGTGCTTGGGCTAACCCAAGCAGGTGAGGGGCAGAACAAATTCTTTCTCTAAAGAAAGAATTTGTTCTGCCCCTCATCCTGTCGAATGCGTTTATTCTGTTGTTTTTCAATGAAGAATGTGCCGTGTGCTGTTTGCGCGGTTGCGATGCCTCTTCTGGTGAGGCGGAAATGTCTCTTTTCCTTCTTTCTTTATACATACTATCCTCTCTGACTATTAGTCTGTCGTATTTTAGGACTGCATACTTCCCCTTGGTCCTCTCTTCGATCAATTGTTCTTTTAATTCCTTTCTTTTGATCAACACCTCTTTGGGGTAATCCTCTGTGACGTATACATCCTGTAATTTCTTTTTGTTTTCCATTATTTCTTCTTTTTTCCATCTGTTTACGAAGGAAATAATAATTGGTCTAGGTTTTTCAGTGTTATGGTCTTTTTTTCCTATGCGATACAGCTGGTTTACGTCGTATTTGTTAACAGTAATATCTATATTGTTATGGAATTTGTCCTTTATCAGCTCCATGAGTTCCATCTGTGATTGTTCGGTTTCTTGTAATCCAAAGAGAACTATGTTGTTTTCTCTTCCCTTTTTCTCTATATATGCACATTTTTCCTTTAATTTCGTGTTTTCCAATCTCAGTTCTTCTATTTCACGAGTTACAGGTAGCAACTTCTCTTCCATTGATGACATAATTTCCCCGGTTTGTTTTTGCATTTCAATTTTTATCTGGTCTAGTAGCCTTTGGAATTGGTTATCCATCTTGAAATAAACTTTGAACAGCAGTAACGGAACGTAAATGTATATTTCTGAACGAAACTTTAATTTTCCTTAGATTGGTAGGTTTGATTCGAGTCTATATTGACTATGGAACGAATGACGTTTGACACATAACCTCACTTATTCGTTTTATTTAATTCTCAGTTTTTTGTCCGATTGATCACTTTTATCACCGATTTTATTTATTTGTTTCACTACTTTTAATGTCCAGTGGTTGTTTTTTATGTATTTGCGTGGTATCGCGAGTTTTAAATATTTTTAACGGCACAAATATATGGGACGACTTCGAAACGTTGTTAGCTGTCAGAGCACCGGAAACGGAAAACTTGTAATATAAAAGAATACAAATGAATTTAACAAATGGCATAAAAAAATTGTATATACCTACTATTTTTTTCCAATTTTACATGATTTTTTTTACTTTGCTTAATTATTTAATAAAATTTTTAGTGGGTTTTCAATCTAAATGATAACTAGAATTATAATCTAAAATATGAAAGAAATAAACCGGCTATTATAAATTATTTACATTCGCCATACAAGCGACCCGTAACTTTACTGGAGTATGATAGGCTAATTTTAAACTGTAACTGGAATGGTAATTGTAATGGTAATAATGGAATGGAATGAATGAAGTAGTGGGAAGTAATAGGCGATGGGATCATGATGAATAATAGATAAAGTTATATATCGCCGGTCGGAATAATTATCGGTACAATTCAAAATTTTGCAGTTTATGGTTCCAGTAGTGATTCGGAAAGAGCTTTAGATTTTCTATCATTCTACATACTTTGTCCAAAACACATAAATTTTGGAGATGTTCCAGTAATGACTCCGACCGACGATATTAATTTTTCATTACCTTTTATTTTGGTTGTCAAGAGAATCACTAAAAACCAAATTATGGCTCTTCAATAACTAAAAAGAGTGAAACTACTTTTTAAGCCTTTTTGACAACACTTTATCGACTTTCCAATATTACGCAAACGCTGCGGAAAACATTCTTAGATGTATTGATGGATAAAAGTCAGAAGTTAATACGATTCAGCTCATACATATCATGCAAATCAGTGGAATAAAAGTAACAAAACTACCTTACAAGTTGGACAGGAAAAACATTCAAATGCACCAAGTTTTATTGGCCATAAAAGAGAGGGCTGGCTTTTGCGTTAGGCATTTGAGCTTGCGAAAGAAAATCACAAAAAACGTGTAGAGTCGAACGGGTGTAATTCTAAACATAACCTGAAATAAAGTGGTGGACATTGTAAACCTGACCTGAAAGTGACCTGAAAATATGGGGATTGTTTTGGATGAAATCTTAACATTTTGTTTACTACTTATTCGTTTATTATTTATTTCAAAACTTAATTGTTCGAGTAAATACAGGAATAAAGAGGTAGATATTCTTTATAGGTAGTAGGTCTAGAATCGTTCTAGTAGTAGGTACATCATATTCAGAATAACCCAAGGAAAATTATCATTAACCTTTAAACCACACAGTCTACTCATCAAACTGAACAACTTTTACTATGGGAGCAAACCTGTCAAATAATCAGCTGTTCCGATACTAAGTGCAATACCTACTTTTTAACCGACTTCAACAAAAGGAGGAGGTTCTCATTTCGACCCGTATGTTTTTTATGTTTGTTACGCGATTGCACCGCCAATTGTGAATTGATTTTGATGATTCTTATTTTGTTTGGTAGGTCATAATTCCGAGGTGGGCCCACGAAATTGATTCAGCGCTTGTTGAAAAAATCTACAAAATAACAAATATGTACACAGATCACGGACTTGAAAAAAATACGGACGTAATGTTACACTAGAAAGATGTGAAGTATAAACGCGTATGAGATAGCGATAGTCATAAAATCCTATACAATTTGTATGAAGCTAGATGTCTGCCTCCGGAGTCAGACAGCCGTCGTCAAACAAAAAAGTGGTTACGTCGATAAGGACAGCAAAAAGTAGCGATCTCCTTTTTTAACTAGAGCTAATTTTTAACTAGAGCGAATTTGCTATGTGCATCTCTTACTGAGTGAGTATGACACGACAGGTGCTTCTTTCTAGTACTTACCTTCTCTTTCTACGACGCAAACACAATATAATACATGGGTGCTTCACTTATATAATAAAAGGATATTACGTCCGTCTTTTTTTCAGGTCCGTGACACAGATGACGTTTCTGTTTGTCGATTCTCTTCAGGAGTGTGATTTTTAAACATCACACGTTCAAGTCAGCGGTAGAAAATGTCAAAATTACTATGGAGATTATGCATATTTCGTCTTTCTACTGCTAATTCGAATGCAAAAGTCAACGACTGCAATATTCTTATTTTTACCTTTTTAGTTTTGAAGTCGGTTTTAATTTTTTGTTAATTTTTTTTTTATTACAAGAATAAAAAGTTAAATATCAGCAGTTTAATCATAGTATTGAAAAAACATAACAAAAAGGGGTAACTTTGGGATTTTTTTCTATCTATTAAACTTAATCTAATCGTGTAATTGAGAACGGTAGCCTATCAGCCAGATCCTTAAATAAGACATAATTGGTTTTCAGACTTTAAAACACGGTTTAAAACACTTTCGTTGGTGTTCAAAAAACGGCTTCGACCGGATAACAGCGTCTTAATAACTCACTTAATGCCATCAAAATCATCGAAATAATTTCTAAGGGTCCGTAACGGAAGTCCGAATTACACATATCTCATACCAATTAAGCCTTAGAGTTAACGTATCAGTTGGATTGGAAATATTATTATCCTAAACCGTAGCAATAAAATCATGAGCCCCGTTCTGTGGTGGCATTAATGGTTGTCGTCGGGGTTTCTGGTTACAAAGGAGATGCAGCGAGGAGGAATGTCTGTTAACATAACGCTCTACTTTGATTAGATTAGTTTAATTAACTTTGAGAGAACTAAATCTTGGATCCTTGTTTCTGTAATATTATTAGGTATTTTAGTTATCTTAATCCTACCTGCAATACTTATTCAAGCACTTGGTACAAAGGAACTATTCGAATTATGGAGAATGCGTTTGGGAAACTTATACAATGGGCGTTTTTGCGTTCATTCCCAGTAGTTCTACTGAACATAACAACTGTTAGTACTACTCAAAGAACATCTAATGGTTGTTTTATTATAAGGGCCTGTTAGCGACAAAGTGTCCTGTTAAAGACCAATGTATCAAATCTGTGAGGAAGACGTTTCAGAAACAAAATACCTTAATAGCAAATGATCCTAATAGCAAAAAGTCAAAACATCGAAATGTCATTTATTAGTTCGCTGATCAGTGCTGTGCAATTAGTGTCATGAAGTCATGAAACACTTTATCACAATATAGTTCAATCATTTTAGAGTTTCCTTGTATGGATACCCTAACAATAATTCAACTATCGCTGAAACTTTGCAGTGTGATTATGTAAAGTATACAGATATACGGGTAAGTGCAACCTAGATTATTTGTCAACCGTAATCTGTATACTTTACTTTATCACACTGCAAAGTTTCTGCGTTAGATGAATTATTGTTAGGGTCAAACCCTAAAATGATTGGACTAATAATATTTATTCACCAATCAATTCAGTGATCACGTATTATATGGCGCAGCGTGAGTAGGTGGCCCGAATATCTGGTGAAGGTGGAGGTGGCGCGAACCCATTGGGTGAAGGTTTATCTTGAGCTACAGTCCGTTATAAAATCAACTGCAAAAAGTCGGCCAGCACAACACAATACAAAATGCTTCTCTAAAGCCTATACGCTTTAAACAACCCAATTCAATATCAGGCATGCAAGTAATATAGGCACTAAGAAGTGAGCCTACATTATTAAGTCTGTCTGATCCTTTGTGTCTACTGCTTATTACCTTTTACTACGATACTGGCGTTCCTTCACGATGCCGGCGGAGCCAGTCACGGATCTAGGGGTTCGACCTCATTAAAACGATAAACATGTTCTAAATGACACGATAAATTACAAACCTTGCAGACGATTAAAACTGCAGACAAATTATACTGCTTTTTTTTCGTAAAATGAAGGTGCCAAGCCAAGCTCTAAAGAAACCCATACCAAGCTCTAAAAGTCGTGAATCATACCGGCTTGACTCCGATGCCTACATCAAAATATCATTAATCCATAATCGCCACGAAATTCGTCCCATTATTCCATATCGTAAAAGGGAAACCACGAAACCATGAAACTAGGGTTTCTGCTCGAGATTTCGCGAAATAGCCTTAGGCGAGACGAGAAAAAATTTATCAATAACTCGCGAACTTGACCAATGAATTCAAAGTACGGAAACACACAGCAGGACACAGCTGTGTTTTGTTTAATTTAGTGCACGACCTACGGTCAGCTTTAGTGCACGACCGACGGTCAGAGTCAGAGCTGAAAGCGGATTAACCAATAGCGGCCTGCAATTCCTCAGCGCTGCACTAAACCGCGTCCCTTGATTGGTTAATCCGCCGTCAGCGCTGACCGTCGGTCGTGCACTAAATCCAGCCTTAAGGCAGGTTATTAAATTGTCAGAATTTTTGAAATAAATATAATTACCACCATACACCAGCGATCCAGGAAAATTGCTGGAAAACATTTCGTTGTTTTTTAAACATTTTAGTTCAGTTTGTTCAAACAATATTGGGATTTTTGGGATTTCAAAATAAAACTTTATTAATTGTAATTTTTTATGTGAACTGGCAAGATGATTTGGAAAAAATATCAAAAGCGTCGAAAATTCTTGTGCCTCGAGAAATTAAAAAGGTCGAGAAATCAGAAACCCTACATGAAACATCAGTATATGTATAAGTAGGAAGTAAGAAGGATCCTATGTATATTTCGGTACTTCTTGTACCAATAACTCCCGTAAGTCTCACCTTAAGACCAAAATCCTGACTACGTGCCTGCCCAGAACGAAAGACCCAAAGCTCAAAACACTAGGGAACCCGGAAATGTTAGCAAAGTTATTCCACATTGTAGAGGTAGTGAAATGTCAACATCCCTTCAGCCATTACGGGCTGCGGTGCACAAGACAAACAACGGGCGTCTGCTTCGGCTTAAATATTGATATTAGGGCTCATTCAGCTGTCGGCGGTACCTCGGGGACATGAGTGCGCCCTAAGGTTCGATTATTTGATGCTATAAATATGAATTGTTTAACCTTTTGCTGAATCAAAGTAGTAGTTTTAATATGCGAGCGGTCCGACTTTATTCTAAACTGACTTCTAAGTATATCTCCATGTGCTGCGTCTGTTTTTCAAGGCAAATACCTACTATCAGGATATTTTAGGCTTTTTCTGGGTGAGTGCGGTAAATCGTTAACATCATCATCATCCATCATCAGGCGTAGTATGGCAGCGTGATACAGCGCTGTCGCACCTTAGCTCTCTTTATACATTATTTGCGCGCGAACGAAAGAGATAAAAGGCATGATATAAAAAGGGGGTCTTATCGCGTGCATCATGCTACGGTCACAGCGCAGGTGAATATAAATCCAAATATTCCCCGAGGGGGCAGTCAGAGATATTCTGAAACTTTAGAACATCCACGATTCACCAGTAGTACCTACCTGCCTACCTACCGAAATTCTGTCCATGTGACAGGGAGTATAAATCTAGATGGGCACAAATGGGCACACTGTATAAAACTGTAAGAGAAAAGTGTCTGTACATTGAAGATGCACAGACACTTGATCACAAGATGCCAAAAAAAGTTTACGATATGGTGTTTACGTTTCCATGGCTCCAAATCACCGATTTTTGCTCTGTACGTTTGTTTATTCGAGGATCACGCAAAAACTACTGGACCGATTTTGATGCATCTTTAGTGTATAATAAAACTTATGATTCGATTTTAAAAACGATAAGTGTTTTATCTCGCTTCGATGTTGAAGAGTCGGAGCGGACGAAGTCGCGGGCAAAAGCTTAACACGAAAACATCTAATTTTAATCCGACTTTTTCCAACTTTCCGACTAAACCGCCTACTGCTTGTTCAGGGGTTCAAGTATTAATTATTTAACTTTGTTAAGTTCAGAACCATGCCAATTTGTATCCCTAAATTACACAAATACCTACCCTGAGTACTACGGTATTGTGTTTTCTAATTAGATGTAATAGAGCTTACAAATAGAGGGGAGCGTTTGAACACATTTATTGTGTGTTCAAATGATTTGAAATAACAAAACGTTAGTAGGATATTCCATGTTGTAAGACATTCTTGACATGTTAACAAAAAAAAAAACTAAATTAAATTACAAATTTAAAAAACCCCCAACGCCAAAAACGAACATTTAAAAAGTAAAAAATAATGCGGTCACCTATTTTTGATGTAAGCAAATGTATGTTTTACTTGAGGTTAATTAATTCGTAGGGGACCGCTATGAAAAGACCATTGATTTTTTACAATCACTTGCGGTCCCCGACCCTAAAATATTTTTAAAGAGAGTAAAGAAGTATAAACATACATTTGCTTACATCAAAAATAATAGGTGACCGCATTTTTTTTTAAATGTTCGTTTTTGGCGTTGGCGGTTTTTTAAATTTGTAATTTAATGTTATTTCATAATCTTTAAAGTTATATGAATGAAGCAAAGCTAAGAACACTGTCGCAAAAATTAACTTTCAACTAAAAAAAAAATCATCGAAATCGGTCCACCCGTTTGGGAGCTACGATGCAACAGACAAACAGAAACTTTTAACACCCCTCTTTTCTTTTGTCGCAATTTTTAAAGTTACTTCAAAACTGCTAATCCGATTTTCATGAAACAAAGCTAAGAACACTATCGCAAAAATTAGCTTTCTACTTAAAAAACGGTCGATCGAAATCGGTCCACCCGTTTAGGAGCTACGATGCCACAGACAAACAGACTGACAGACAGACAGACAGACCGACATAGGCGTCAAACTTATAACACCCCTCTTTTTGCGTCGGGGGTTAATTATAACACCCCTCTTTTTGCGGCGGGGGTTGAAAAGTAAATAAAAATAATATTGCAGCCGATGACTGTTTCGTTCGCATCTGGGCAAGGCTTGCATTCGTTTTTTGGCTTGGCTTGACACAGACTCCAATAAAACAATTAAATGTTCTTAGATGCGAATTACTTTTTTAGTTTTTTTTAAGTCGTTTTTAGTTTAGTTTTGGTTGTAGGTAGGTATCTAAGCGAGCACATAAAAATAATACTCACAAAGTTACTTTCCAACTGAAAGTCCCTAAGGGACAGTAGACCCGGGTTACACGTTTTGACATAATAAATCATAATTGTAGTAGACAAAGGTCGTTAATCCCGTGGGCTTCAATTACCGAACCCTATTTAATCCCAGTCTCTAATAAAAGCATTTAATTAAAATTGTATCAGAATATACGTCAAAGTAGCTAATATACCTCCTATAATGGAAAGTTATTTGTTAGATGATGGTTGATAATAACCAAGTTGTTTAGAGCTAGTTAAAAACTTGGGTAATTTGAACGAAATTGAAATTAGTTTTAATTTATAATGAGTGCTCGGTTCTTAGTAAAGTCGGTGTAATATCAAAAGCCGGCAATACAGTTGTAGGCAGTCATTCTGCCTCGTTCGTTGTTTAGTAGAGTCAGTATAATATCATACCAAAGCTGGCAATGCAGATGTGCAGAGTGAAGTGCAAGTTACTAAACATTGCTTATCGTTTCTGCCTGATGGAGTAAAAGCTAGCGTCAAAGTGAATACAGTCCATTTGGCTTGTATTGTCATGTCACTACGGTGGTTACTTGCTAGAGCTTGTGCGCCTTGAACAATCATTGTGAACCAATAACAACTGCGTTTGAAGGAACAAGGGCCTTATTGTGTAACTACCCGATTCGATCGCGATCGGTATCAAATCGATATGGTATTTTTGGTAGTTCTTAGCGATTCCTATTCTTAGCATTTAGTTAATTAATTACAGACTTTTTTTTTAGATACTACCAATAAAAAAAAATCTGACAATGACGTAATGATCACAGAAACAACATATTACTTGCCTAGTATACCTACTGTACTAGGCTATTAATATGTTAGCGATCTAGTAAACGATATAATTAGAAACATACACAAAAGCGCCCATACTGATAGAAGATAGCTGAGTACCAACGTCTACGCGTCTTCAACTTTCATTACGTGCCTGTATAGATTTGACCTGTTTGACATACAGGGTTGACCTCAGTCTTCTCTCTCGTTACCAACTTGTATCCAACTGTATTGAATTATTCATACCTACCTTACTTGCTAATCTTTTGCTTCTAGATACGTGATATTAGACCTTCTTTCTGTTTGTTTTGTGCCTGGTTCTATTGATTGTTGGTAGTTGAATTGCTGGTCTGATAATAGATATTGGTCGGAGTTCTGAACGATACATGAAAACGTAGGTATTGTGAAAATACAACGTTGTCATTATCCTCCTGCCTTTATCGCATTATTTCAGGACCGAGTACTTTGAGACTGCTAGGCTGTCATCCCTTGAAGCCAAACGCCAAGACCGGAAGACCCATCCCAAACCACTACACGTACAACTCGACTGGGACAACTGTACTGTGCTGCGTGTAACAGGGTCTTCAAGACAAAACTCGGACTCTCAAGTCACATCCGAGCCCACGCCAGGAACCAATCAGGGTCGCCGTCGATGGATACGTCATGGAGGACTCAATTATCATCGTCATTTGAGGTCCGTTTGGCGCAATCCCTGCAGCTGCGTACGTAACTGGTTTCGTAGATGTCTTTTATTCGTTACCAGTTTCAACGACAACGGATACTTACGCAGACCCGGGGCCACCTTGGTGGACAACGGATGCTTAAGCAGACCCAGGGTCCACCTGGGTGGACAACGGTTACTTACGCAGACCCGGTCCACCTGGGTAGACCACGGATACTTACGCAGACCCGGGGTCCACCTGGGTGGACAACGAATACTTACGCAGACCCGGGGTCCACTTGGGTCGACAGCGAATACTTACGCAGACCCGGGGTCCACCTTGGTGGACAACGGATGCTTAAGCAGACCCGGGGTCTACCTGGGTGGACAACGGATACTTACGCAGACCCGGGGTCTACCTGGGTGGACAACGGATACTTACGCAGACCCGGGGTCCTCCTGGGTGGACAACGGATACTCATGTAGACCCGGGGATCTACTCATGTAGAAAACAATGCAAAAGAAACTTTATTCTGATAAAGAGAAAGATCGGTACCGTAACTAACATTCTAGCAAACTTTGAACTTTCAATGCTGTATTCAAGAGCCTCTTTAAATTCACTCTGAATACTCAATAAAAAATATTCTGACCATCAAAAGCCTAACCCTTTTGAAATAATCGAAACATTTGTACAGTATTCAAATAGCGGTACTGTATAAACCGGTTTATGCCAGTTGTGACCAGTGTTGCCAACAGTTAAACTAGCTCTCCACTAGATTAAACTTCTAAAACCGCTAGAAAACCACTAAAAGAAACAGGCCCTGCTGCCCTGCCCATAATCACAATATTTTGCATTAAACCAATTTTTGGTTTTTACGACAAAAAAAACCACTAAAATTATTAAATATTATAATAAATTGGTAAAATACATATTTAGTAATACATATCGTGTAACAAAATATTAAATTTATAATAAAATGTAAATAATAAGTAAATCAACATACAATAGCAATTTCAAACATTTGGAGCTAATCCGTGGTGCCCTATAGGTATACATAGTGAAAAATATTTCAAAACTTGTAAGTTGAATTCTACTGAACCACTAGAAAAAAAAACACCAGGCACTAAAAGCAATATTTCCCTACTGAAAGGGGTCGAAATCACCAGTTTCAGAGGAAAATCCACTAAGTGGGGAACATTGGTTGTGTTGTGACCAGCCGGGGATAGTGGCCTGCATTCAACGACCCTGAATAATTCATTTGGGGCCGACAACCGCCTTTCTTGCTTCGACGGATCTGTTGTCTTGTCTTATTCATTGTTGCCTGGCGTAAGCGTTTATAAATGTGTGACGTAATTGTTGAATTAATTAATTGTTGGCTAAGCCGGTAGGATTTTGTTGTAGGAAAATAACAATTGGTGGTTAAATACGGGATTGCACTCCACTTTGGAAGGCGCTGGCTTTACGTGTATCTAATTCGTAAACTGTACAATGCAAGAACGTTCAAAGTTGTTCACGATTAACATATAAGATGAAGGAAAATATTGATTGAAGCTTGAGGTTTTATTAGTTTTATTAGAGACTCGCACTTGGCCGGTTTTTATTTGTAATCTAAACTAGTATAAAACTGTAACTGAAGTGTGTCTGTACAAATTTTGTCTGTCTGTTTGTTTGTTTGTTCGCGCATCACGCAAAAACTACTGAACCGATTTTGATGAAACATTTTTCTTTTGATAGCTTATGATCTGACTTAAAATCTGGTATATAATTTGTGCGGACGAAGTCGCGGGTAAACAAAGACTAGTTTAATATAAAATATTTTGCTTACATCAGTAATATTAGAAGATTCAATGAATAGGTACAACATTGACATCTTAAAAGCTTTTAATGGACTAGAAGGTACTGCTTTAAAAGCTTCCATATTTTATACACCTTAACGTGTCTTCTGAATCTGGAAATGAAAAAAAATGCTCGAAATGAAATACTTACAAACCATCCATCCATCCATCCTTACAAAGGCTGACCGGTCCTGCATGGCTAGCATGGCAGCGTTGCGAACGAACGAGATAAAAGGCGTGATATAGCCGTATCAAGTGCAACATGCTACGCCTTCTGGAGTCGAAATTGAGAACGTGAACTTTGGTGATCGGTAATTTATGTAGCAATAAAATAAAAACATGGAGAGATCTTGAAAGCTTTTAAAGCAGTACCTTCTAGTCCATTAAAAGCTTTTAAGATGTCTATGTTGTACCTATTCATAGAATATTCTAATAATACTGATGTAAACAAAATATTTTATTTGGTCTCGGATAATTACGTTCATTCGTTAAGCCAGGGCAGAGGCCTATAGAAGCGGCTTGAAAATTATCTCATGTCAATTTGAACACTATCTTGGCTCTACCAAGTCACATCGGGCCCGCCACGTGGTGGAGTATGGCCCACTCTCTCATTATTCGTGAGAGGAGGCTTTTGCCCCCCAGTGGGATTCGACAGGCTCCAACTAACGTATAACTTATCTTGTTAATAAAAGCGCGCCTCTTGGGGGGACTTAAAATATTTATTGGCAGACCGTAATATTTGTTCTTTCATACTTTTTGATCGAAATAAAAAGTTTTTCGGGTCATGAATTCATTAATATTATAGCAGCCAACTCTTAGAAGTATCAAGCACAGAAGTAACTAGAAACCTACATAATATTATGATCATACAGAATGTAAACATAAACGCGTTAAATATTTAAGGTGTGCTTAAGATCATCAAACTGAACAACTTACGACCATATTCCTTTTCAGGGTGGTCAATATTGCTATTATATTGAATACCTATTTATGACGTGGTTGTTCTGTGGTTTCAGAATATCTCTCACTACCCCCTCGGGGAATATAGTCATGCTTATAAAAGGCATGGATGTACTATTTATGATTAGCGGCGTCCGCGACTTCGTACGCGCGACCACTGACTTGAAAACTGGTAACTCTTTAACTGAATGAACCGATGAAACCCCAACGCCAAAAATATACATCTAAAAATTGAAAAATAACTCGGTCACCTATAATTTTTGATGTAAGCATATTTTTGTTTTACTTTTATAGTATTAGTTCTACGTCAATGTTTTGTCAATGACCGCAAGTGATTGTCGAATAAAAAAATCAATGGTCACTTCAAAGCGGTCCCGTACGCATTTATTGACCTAAAATATCTTGTTTAAAGTAAAACAAACATTTGCTTACATCAACAATAATAGGAATAGGCTCTATTTTTACTATGGAAAAGGTGACCGAATAAATTTTCACTTTTTAGGTGTTTATTTTTGGCGTTTGGAGTTTTTTATTAGTTTTATGTAATGGGCCGGACGGCTTTCATCGATTCTACGACGAAGACACGGGCTAAAGATAATTAAAAATATACTGTTAAATTCCGAACTGCAATTAAAATCCAAAGTGGCGCTGGCGTCACAGAATTTAGCACTTTAATCACGTCATTATTTTTGTCGTCACGTAATGAAACTTAAAATCTATAAATTATATCGATGTACCTACCTTCTATTACTAAACTTCTATTACTAAACTAAAACGTCTGTGAGAAAATACTGTTCTGGGTACCTCATCATCATCAAACCATCACGCGGAAACTAATGAACCGATTTTGATGCGGTTTTCACTTTTCGATAACCAAAACGTCAGTCATACAAAACGTCGGTTTATATAGGTGGCTCTCAATGTGTAGAGGATGACTTTATAGATCAGGAGAGCGATTTTTGAATCTCATTCGGTGAGCTTAGCAGTTGAAAATGTCCAAATTACAATGGAGATACGTATCTTTCTACTGCTGATTTGACTTTAAAAAATCGCACTCCTGAAGCATGATTTTTGAAAGTCAAATCAGCAATATAAAGATGCATATTTCCATAGTAATTTAGACATTTTCAACTGCTGAGCTCACCAAATGAGATTCAAAAATCGCATCCCTGCGCGATAGAGGTGGCAGTATATTGGATGTGGGCGATTTGACGAATAAGAAGTGACGAAACTAAAAAGCCGGGTCGAATCCACTGGCAAAAGTTAATTCAGTAATTGGATACAGATATTTCAGTAATTGGAACTTTCGGAGCTTCGTGGAAAATGAGTTGTGAGTCGTGGGAAATTCTCCGACCAATAAACGCTATGTAAAGCAGACAAGTTATAAATGCTCGTTAGCAAAGCAATTTACAGTTTAGTTATTTTGCTAGTTATAAACCTAGAATAAACTTGGATGTACCTATATCCGTACAACAGAAGCTGGCAACGTAATTGATTGTATTTCTTAAGGCATAATTAACAGGCATGGCATTCAAATGCATTGGAATGTTTAGCCGCAGTCCAACTGTTCTTACTTAGATCTTGTACCTATTTTATGTGAACTCTATCTCAAATCAATATTGTGATTTAGGCCTTGTCCTGGTTGAAACTCGTTACGTGAAGTATCGTATATTCGTTGACATAAATGATTTGTTGTTTTGCATCGCTTCAATGCGTAGGCATCGTTGCTTAGTCAGGCTCTCGTACCTTCGCTACAGCACGATGCGAAACTGAATAACTGTGCTGACTTGCCAACTAACGTGTGACAGATTATCGTGCTTCCCGTGCTTCCGACAGAATCGCAATGTTACGAATGTCTCCAATATTATATTATCAGCCACGGACTTGAAAGAACTACGGACCGAATATTGCACTAAAAAGATGTGAAGCATGCAAGGTAATACAATCTCGTTTGTTCTACAAGGGACCTACACTCACACAGATGCACCATCTCTAGGCGCAGGTCCTACAACCCGTCAGTCACCTTTTGTACCGCGTGACAGCACGCACACTAAAGAAATGGGTGCTTCACTCATGATTAGACGAGATTACGTCTGGTTCTTCTTTTAAGTCTGTGTTATCAGCCTATTATCGGCGAACCATTTATATAGCAAACGTTATTTATTTTCCTTGCCAATTCTGAACCCATCGCTATCTAATTTTATTGACTATTGTTCCTGTTATTTATGATTCGGTGAATTGTGTTTTGATCAGACAAAGGCTGGACCCTATAGTTCGTAATTGGGATAATAAATCAGATTTCTTTGTTACCCCGCTGTTATCATTCACTAGAATCTTATTAATTTTGATAAACGAGCCTACAGTTATAGAGCTTTATATTTATTATTCTCTTTCATAATGCTTTAAGTCATAAAAACTATTGCAACATCATAAATACTTTAGATTTTTATGGGGATATACCTAAATGAAGCCAAACATTTTTGTCTTCTGCTTGGAGATCGCTCGTGTGCGGAGAGAGAAGAATTTATTGCCGTTGTATCAAATGCCCAAATAAATGAGTGCACGCTGAAAATCTAAACCTTTTACTTCAATTCAATTACACTTTATTGCACACCAAAACATAACATACATTTGAATACAGATAAAGAATTACAAGTAGGTACAAATAAGGCGGTCTTATCGAGCAAAATCCTTTTTCTTGTATGAGGAATCGCCGATTTGTAAAGCAAATATACAAATTGGCGGTTTCGTATTCGTTGGTAAACTAAATGTACATGCCGACGCCGAGTAAATGTACATGTGGGTATTCCCACATTCTGTAACAACTAACAGATTTTGTTCTATTAGAGAATATAATTTGGTGTTAGCACAAAGTTTTCCAGACGGTTACGAAGAGCTTTAATTAGGGTTAAGGTGTATCATCCCCGGACCACGACTCTGCATGCGTGGCTCCGGTCAGAATTTAGCCGTTTTCTTTGAAAAATTAGATGTTTTTTATTAATTTCGAAAAAGTAAGAAAACCACATCATTCTTAATTGTGTTGTGAACAATATTGTAAATTTTCATTTCATGTAAGAGTATAATGGTTACAAAACTGGAAAAAAAGGGGTGACTTTAGATTCCCTTATATTCGGTTTTAGTCATTAAAATCGATTTATAGAAAAACCACATCACTTCGTGTGTAGACTGTTCAGATTATTTTTCAGCTCAAAGAGTGTCATAGTTAATTAATAAAATGGTTACAAAGTTACCCAAAAACCAGGAGGTACCACCTTAACCAGTGGTATGTTCACGTAGGGGCCAATTGGGCCATTGCTCAGGGCGATCGAATTGTTGGCCTGGACTGGGGACGTACAAATTGCTAGGCAAAAACAGTTCAAACACGACCTTTTACCTAACTAATAACGTGTATCCAAACGTGTTCTACTAGACACTTACACCCGCATTATTAATTGTTTTCTTGACATTTCCTCACTCGAGTGGAGGACGTTTTTGACATAACTTGTATGACAAACATGTCAAAAACGTCCTCGACTCGAGTGAGGAAGCCTCAAGAAAACAACTAAGAATACGGGTGTAAGTCACTATTATTCGGGGATTCCCCACAAATCGTTTAGCGGTCCGCTGGAACTAAACTTTCAATAGAAAGCAACCTGCTTAGATAAAGCATAATAATATGTTAAGACAGACTAGCTTTACCCGCGCGACTTCGTCCGCGTAAAATGATGCCACTTACTTTTAAAATGTATGTATATATAAATTTTGAAAAATGCTTTAACAGGGGTATTTTTATTTTTGCTCTTAAATATGCGTTTCTAAAAAAAAGTACTAAAAAAAAAATTTTCCCATACTCACTGTTACCCCCCATTTTACCATCTAAGGGGTTGAATTTCGAAAAATCCCTTCTTAGTGGGTGCCTACGCCATTATACGCAACTACTCTGAAAATTTCATAGTTGTAGCTTTAGCGGTTTGGGCTGGGCGATGATGAATCAGTCAGGACAAACGTTTTTATTATATAGATTGAGCCTTATGCTTCTACCGTATAGAACAAAAGTGGCCAACTTTTTTTTTATTATGGATGTGTTTTCTCTTGACCTCTATCTAGTCCTCAGGACAAAGATGGGGTCGAAGATGTAGCGAGCTTACCCAGAAGTGCACTGGCACTCCTGCACACTGACGGAACGCAGCAAGCTGAGCACCAGACTCCGGCAGGAGGGTGGTCGCGAGCCAGGCGGTTCCTTGCGGAGCCTACCACACCGCTGTGGGGGATCGTTCAGCCGCCACCACAAACTTGGTAGCTTGTGATGCCGTTGCCCGGGGTGGACCGCTAAAAGGTAGACCCCCAATCACCCCAATCTTTTTCTTAGGTTGGTGTGCGTGAGGTGTCATATAATTTATCTCTGTGTGCGTGTGTACCGATACGGTTTATCACCCAAGAGATCGGTGATATTTTTTTCGACGCGTTCGTAGCTTCGACTGTCTATCTTGACATTATAACTTATCACGGGCAACCTGTTTTTTTTATGAACCTAGAGGGGGCGGCCAGGTTTAAGTGGCACAGGGCGATACTGAACATAAATACGCCACTGGGGTGGGGGTAATCCTTTTAAAGAGCATCTAGGACTCTACTATCTATACAAATCTTGAACAGAAAAAAAGAGCAGAAAAATAAATAAAATGCTAAACACTTTTGAAAGGTAAAGCCACAGAGTAAAGCACTTAAGGCTATCTTGCAAAACGCAACCTTTGTTTATCTACGAGTCCTTTTATTAGAACACGAGCTTCGTTAAAAGTTGAAGGGCCATGAATGTCACGCGGCTCTCCATCTATCTCGTTAGGGACTACTCGGAGCAATAACTATAGTCATCTATGTTTACATCAATTCAATTAATTGCCTGCTGTTGGTAGGGCTTGGAACCGGTACCAAAAGAACAGGTTGTTTACCGGTACTTAGCGGTTCTTGCCATTTCAGTACTCGGGTACCGATAATCCGCCTAACAAGTACCGGTACCCATTTCAGGTTTCTGCCGCGTTTGAGAATGTTTTTCTTTGTTAAAACGCTTGTTTTCTCACTCTAACTGACGTTTATATTTATTTGGTACCGACATGATACTGACACTGATTAGAAAGTAATGAGTACAGGTAACAACTGGTACCGTTACCAATAGTACAGGTAAGATGTCTGGTACCGGTATTAAGAGAAGTTTATTCCGAGAGCGCACATGCGCGCTGCATTCAAACGAAATCTAGTGATATTTTCAATACTATCCAATTTAAGTCAATGACATTTTTCAGAAACAATCTAGAAACTAATCTCTATGTTTGTTCGAAGTCAGATTTTCGATAAAGTATACAGTGTTAATGCTAGGATTAATTTAAGATTTGGATGAAAATCTTTGAGGCACTTTAAAACTATACATTTTAATGAAACTCTGAATTGATACAAACATAGAGATTAGTTTCTAAATTGTTTCTGAAAAATTTCATGGACTTTAATTGAAGAGTATTGAAAATATCACCAGATTTCGTTTGTATGGAGAGCACCAAAACGGTAATATACCCTTAATTTACCATTGCACCAATGGTAATGGTTATATGTTACGGAACATATGTCAGAAAATAGTCAAAAAAAATGTGGACCACCTATTAAAAGTGCTGATCTGCCGTCGATAGATTTTCAATAGTATGTCCAGAAACTTTTCTCTTTATTCGACCAATGTTCCTTTAGGGAAATTGTTTAGTTTCATTATTTGAATATACCCTTAAAATATTTGTGGTATTTAAAAATAGTGAAGTGTATGTACCTATTTTTGTTGGCATCAAAAAACAAGTCCGGACTAGATTCTGGTACTTTATTAGGAACTAGATAATCTGTATGACAATGTCCAAGATATAAATATTATCTACGTCTAAACCTTACTTAATCTGTGTCGGGGCAAGCTTTATTATTCGTCTGTGCTCAGAGCAACTTGGTTTACGGCTGTCATTACTGTCCCAGTAATTTTACATCCCTTTATCTCAATCGACAGAAGTTTGTGATGTCTTTTCGACAATTTTCGTGGTTAGATAACTGCTTGTTAGATGGCAGTTCTTTTTGGGTGATTGGATCGGGTATAATGTGGGCTGGTTTACAAAGTTTGAACGAATGACTTTATTGTCGTTTTATTTAAAAATGTTTAGTTACACATCGGGAGATTGAGTTTATTTTATGAAAGAACGCTACGATACGAGTAACTATATACATCATTCCATATAAGGACGAAAAGATTTTTCGATTCCTATTTAGCTCAAAGTCAATATAATTTATTCAATATAGGAGCTTGAAGCACACTTATTAAACGTCAAATCTTTTTTAAGCTACCACCGCGTCGGAACGTGTTGTCGCTGTAGAGAAGATGCGGCCAGAAACTCTACAACATAACACGACTTAATAACTATTACAATATAAATTCTTAAGCTACGGTTATGTATACTATAGCTATAGTTTACTGGCTAATTCCTATTAGCAAATATTTATTTATCTGAAAGAAATACTATCCGACATACATAGACATAAATTACTCTAGCAATAGACAAGCTCGTTCAAACAAACAACATGTCACACAATCTATCTATCTATCTATAACGTCACGCCTCTTTCCCATTGGGGTAGGCAGAGACCAGAGCGCGCCATCTACTACGATCCTTACATACATCTTTTGCCTCATTCACATCCATACATCTCTTCATACATGCCCGTCGGTTTCGAGTACTCCGCACCTCCCCTTTTTGTAGGACGCAACTGATTTGATCAGAATACGTCCTACGAGGGCGCCCTCTGCCGACACATCCACTCATTTTAGCTCCATATATCTCTTTCGTACATCTGCTATCACTCATCCTCTCCACATGACCAAACCAACGAAGCATACCCTTCTCTATTCTTGTCACAACATCTTCTTTCAATTTACATCGATCTCTAATCACACAATTTCTCACTCTATCTCTCAGCGTAACTCCACAGATGCTTCGCAAGGAACGCATTTCAACAGCATTAATTTTACTTTCATGCTTCTTCTGCCATACCCAACACTCACTGCCATACATAAGTTAAGTGTAGGCACCAACACACCATTGTGTATAGCAAGTCGCGTCCTTTTGGACACCAATTGGCTAGCCACAATGGTATGCAAAGCACCGTTCACTTTATTTCCCGCTGTTACTCGCCTATGCACATCACCCTCAGATTTCCCGTGTCTAGTAAACATACATCCTATATACACAAACTCATTAACTTGTTGCACTTTTTCATTCTCAATCTTTATACAACAATCAGTCACATATTCATCCCTCTCCATTACCATTACGTTCGTTTTATTCACATTTACTTTCATACCTTTCTTTTTCAATGCTTCATTCATTAGAGTTACCATGTCCTGTAACTCTCCCGCCGACGATGCAAGTATCACTTGATCATCAGCGTATAAGAGGCACTTGACTAATAATTCTCCCATTCTAAAACCATTATCACATTCTTTCAGACCAGTCAGACAGCTATCCATATACAGGTTAAAAAGCCAAGGGGACGCAACACATCCCTGTCTAACACCACTGGTGATGTTAAACCATTCTGAGTGCGCCCCGTTGACCCTGACACAGGCACAAGAATCCTTGTATAGAGATTTTAGTGCCTGCACCAAGTGGTCGTCAACACCGTATATAGATAGCGTAGACCACAGTTCATCCCTCCATACTCGATCATACGCTTTTTCCAGGTCCACGAAGGCACAGTATACACAAAACAACACAAAATGACACATCGCGGTCCTGTCATTGCCATAGTGACGAAGTGAACTCGGGAACATCAATCAGGTGCGTACACCTCATTCAAGTGGAACATGTTGCTTCTATGGAAGGGCAAGTCTATCGCTAGAATTTAAGTCTATGCCGACATATCATGTAACTATACGTTACTAAACCTGAAGAAATATATGTATAAGAATAAGTGAGAGTAAGGGTTGAACTACACATGGCCGCACGCGATCGCCTTTTTCCGTCGCTCCATCCTTTTCTGTCACTCTGGAACGTCATTTGCCATGTGTAGTTCATGTGTGTTAGTTCTAAGTGTATAAAAATTAGATACAGACAGACATTTAATGTCTGTTTCTGTAATTCAAAATAGCCTTAAAATGTCGTTGCTATTTGGAATGGCGTACTATAGGTATACTATATTTCCTTAGTGGGTAGTCAGACTCAGGGGTAGTAAGTAAGTAAGTAAGTTATAGCCTGTAGAATCCCACTGCAGGGCAGTATTATACCTAAAACTTTTTCAAAATATTATCGACATTTTAAAAGTGCCCAAACAATTTGACCCATTCTGAGCTCGTAGCCACTTTAAATGGACACAGAAAACTCCTCGCAATATAAAATGTTTGGTTTCCTTAAGGTATTTTCCTTCGCCGTAAATCCAGTAGTGTTGCAAATGAAAGCACCCGCCGTGAACACCAGGGACTGAGTTACCGAAAAATTACGGTATATTTATTTAACGGTATGGCGTCATACCGATAAATTCTGGTTAAAGAAAAATTTAAATACCGAAATAAATTACGGTACCGGAAAATAAACGGTTTTCTTAAATACCGGTACCTATCGAATGTTATTATTTTACATGTATGCCATGTTAGCTTAATCAAATTAAAGAATGAAAAAGTCGGGCGGCGAGCGGGATTCGAACCCACGACCTGCCTATCCGGGGCATGCTCTACTCCAACAGAGTTGGAATAAGGTGTGACATCTATATCGCATGAATCTAATTGCAACATTAGACGTGTGGATCAGTAGTTTGTATAACTCTGGTGGAGCTGACGTCCTTTTAAGACGTAATATATAGATTGAAAATTTCGCCGTGGCTTGCGGGGCGACGACAGCTCTGTTGGAGTAGAGCATGCCCCGGATAGGCAGGTACCGGTACCTAACCTTTATCAAAAAAGGTTTTCTTTGATAATTTGCCACGCCGCGCTTATACCATGCTTCAGTGCTTCAATTCGTTTCATTCGCTACGTGGCAGCAACAATGGCCAGCCGCGTTTTTCTTTAAGTGCGTATTCCTTTATAAGATAACGGTACGGTACCTTTATAGCAGTACGGTACCGTTACGTTATTACGGTACGGTCAAAGTGTAAGATAACGGTATCGTTATGCCTAACCTGTATAGCATTACGGTACCGATACATTTTTACGGTACTGGTACCGTGTACCGTAACCGCTTTCAGTCCCTGCAGTGTTCACTGAACACTATGAAAAACTTTACTTGACTCGTAAAATTGTCATAGTTTATTCAACTTTAATCGCTCAAAACCAAAAACCCCGTAATCACATTTACCCAACATTCAAATCACAGTAAATTTCCATAATATTTTCCAACAAAAAGCTTGTCACAGTTAAGGCACACACGATACGACGGACTTTTGTCCGTGGATATAATATTTTATTGGAAAAGTATGCTGCGGATTTAAGAGAAGTTTATTCCGAGAGTGCAAATGCGCGTACAAACGTACTATGGTAATATTTTCAATATTAACCAATTAAAGTCAATGATATTTTTCAGAACCAATCTAGAAACGAATCTCTATGCTTGTATGAAGTCAGATTTTCGTTAAAATATACAGTTTTAATTCTAGGATTAATTTAAGATTTGTATGGAAATCTTTGAGGCACTGTAACTTTAAAACTATACATTTTAACGAAAATCGGACTCCATATCGACCCCTCTGGCCTCAATTGTCGTAAACGCCACTTTTGGCCAAAATGAGTTAAAAATACAGTTTTTTTTATTTTTTTTCGCTCTATCGATCGGTGTATTTAAACTTCCGCTAATCCCAAAAAAATGTCGTTTACTACCATTGTTTTTTTTGTCTTAAACGAAGAAAATAAATAAAAGACAACGTAAAAGACATTTCATTTACAAAATATTTGATCCTGTGACGTAAACGCCAATCGATTGTAGAAGAAAAGACGTAAAAGACATTTTAATCTGAAAATTACAGAATATGTCGTTTACGACCCAATCAAACCTTAATTAAATTTATTTTTTCAATTTCGTCGAAATATAATTATTATAATATAACACTTAACCTAAACAAAGAACAAAAGAAAAATAAAACTAATACTAATTAATCACAATTTCATAATATTTGTCGTAAAAAAAAAAAAAGATTTTTCAGAATACGTTCCTTCTACGATGTAGTGACGTAAATGCCAGTGGCCGTACCTACAAACCGATTGTTATCGGCTTACCTTACAGAATTACTAACCATGTTAATCCACATTTATTTAGTAAACAAGTACAATTACAAGTAGTACAATTAGTATGGCTTACCTTTGCGATAACAGCACCCTTCGCTACTGATAAATAGAACACATCTTTATTGCAAGGTTGTGAAAAACAATTTAATGTGTGTAAAATTTCAAAGTGCATTCATTGCATGCACTTTGAAAGCGAAGAAAGGAACGTTATATCGTGTCATTTACGTCCCAAAACGAACAAATTGTTAACTTAAAATGTCGTTTACGACCGGGTGTCACCTCAGTCAGACGTTGAATCGTGTCATTTACGTCCCAAAAGGAACAAATAGTTAACTTAAAATGTCGTTTACGACCCGGTGTCACCTAACAGACGTTGATTAGGTAAAAGTACAAATATATATAATTCAATCTATACTAGTATAGATGACACTGTTTAGGTCGTAAACGACATTTTAAGTTAACAATTTGTTCGTTTTGGGACGTAAATGACACGATTCAACGTCTTTTAAGGTGGCACCGGGTCGTAAACGACATTTTAAGTTAACAATTTGTTCGTTTTGGGACGTAAATGACACGATTCAACGTCTGTTCAGGTGACACCGGGTCCTAAACGACATTTTAAGTTAACTGTTTGTTCGTTGTTGTTTTTCGGTGAAGGAAAACATCGTGAGGAAACCTGCATCCTTCAATTTCGAGGTATGTATTGTACCACTGTCCATTATAAGTGGCGACGGGTCACAAGTCACCCCCCGTCACACTGGACAGAGTCTCGGTACTACTGGTGAAACGTGGATTTTCTGAGGTTTCAGAATATCTCTGACTACCCCCTCGGGGAATATAGTCGTGAGCATATGCTTATGCTTATTTGTTCGTTTTGGGACGAAAATGAGACGATATAACGTTCCTTTCTTTGCGCTTTTGCATGACAAAACATCCACATCCGCATCCTCCTAAACTATAATAGGTATTAGGATAGTGTAGTGAAATACTTTCCATACAAAAAAAAAACTTTCCCAACCCGTAAAACATAACGCATTTTAATGATTTTTGGTACACTTATTCTTGAGACCAAAAACTAGGTTCGTACGTTTAGATTTTTTCAATATTGAGCAAACGAGTAAAGGAAAAGGCAAAGGAAAGGGAAAGAACAATGCAGAAAAAAATAAGAATGAGAACTGGAAGAAAGTAAAGGATATCCTCTGTACCAACGCAGATTACCGATTTCGCGTGCTAAATTTAAGGATCTGAAACGCCTTTGTGACGTTGTTACAATCCCTAAACATTATCATAACGAATATTTACTACTTCCAAATGAGGCTCAAGTCTTGGACGTCCTGTTAGAAAGTGACGAAGAGGATGAAAATGCAGCTTAATTATTTTAATGTCGTGTAAGGGTCGTTCCCGCGTTTCATGCAAATCGGGCCTGTTCTCTCGAGATGTTTCTTTTTCTCGTAATGTGGTAACTTTTAGTCAATCATATAATTATTGACACCGAAATGATCATCATTTTGTTGAAGGCACCTTTTAATTTAATCTCTGTTAGTTTTTAAGAAAAAGGTAATGAAGCTCCGGATGGTAGTGAAATTTGTAAGGACGATAATGATTTGCTCAGGAAGGAGATGAAAACCGATGTGGATGGTAATGAAATCTTCAAATTCCATGTATATGTTTTCAGCGTTTTCTGCCAGGTAAATTAAATCAGTGGCAGTTCATTACCTTCCTTTAAATTTCCTTCCAACAGATTGTGAAAACAAATGATTTAAAATTTTATAACATATTTTTATTAAAGACACTAAACGATGAGCTATTCACCCTTCACCTAAAATTAATTAATACCCACCTATTCTTGATATTTTATTAATGAAAATAGGGTATAATTGTTTTTGCCAAGTATCTGAATATAACACATTACCTTAACACATAATAACCTTAGCCCACAATTAAAAAACATAAAAATGTGTTTATTAAAATAGCCTTTTACTGCTTAATCGCTTGCCTTTTTGTTTACAAAAATGCTTTTATTACTTTATTATTAATCAGCAATAAATTTTAATACTATTTTTGGGTAGTAAACACCATTCAACAGCTTTATTTTAGGGCGTATCTCCATGCTAACTTCTTAAATCTGCATTCTACTTCAGTGCAATACTTATAAGTTTTTGAAGCATTTGAGTACGAGTATTTTTATGTAAGTATCATCAATATAGCTAAAAAAGTAAGAAAGATATAAATTTTTCTTTTTTTCTTTTTTTGTTTTTTGCTTCTCCTGTAAAAAGTCCTTTATGGCGTTTACGACAATTGAGGCCAGAGGGGTCGATATATACAAGCATAGAGATTTGTTTCTAGATTGTTTCTGCAAAATTTTATTGACATTAATTGGTTAGTATTGAAAATATCACCATAGTACGTTTGTATGGAGCGCGCCAACGGTAATTTACCCTTAAATTGTTCTATCATCTGATGTCATCAAAATGTAGGAAATCCATTGGGGACCTGCTAGTGAACGCGTATCTTTAGTCTGGAATAAAAAAAGAAATATGATGTAAAAAATCTTATCTTCGCCTAAGAGATTTTCATGCAATTTCAAAGGACAAAAAAGTAAGCGGACCAAAGTCCATCGTATATGTGCAGGCAGACCCTTATATAGTAAATTTGTGTAGGGACAAGGAAAACTATTCCGACATAATTCTGCGCGAAAGAATCCGGACCCTGACGTCAAGTTTCACAAACTAATCCAATTAGGGAAGGCCAATAGGAATCTGCTGTCGTTCTGTTCTACAAACTTCTATACTTTACCGTGCTGACCTTAAAAAAGAAGGATTTAGGCTTCCGCACATGACAGCGATATTATCGAGCGATATTATCGACAGCGATATCGCGACACCTTACACACTGCAGCGATTCCGCGATTCGCGTCACGCATGCGCCCTTCACTGAATGTAGTAGAAAGAGATTGCGTCAGGTTGCGATAATATCGCGGCAGTGTGTGGGATCGAGCGCGTCCCCATACAAAATGTACTGAGAACAATTATCGCAAAATCGCAGCGATAATATCGCTGCAATGAGCGGAGGCCTTTTTACTACGCAAACGTACCTATTCTACTAAATACATTTTATTAAACGTGGTAATAAATGATAAAAAAATCTTGCCTACATTTCCCCCGAATCTACAGGGTTACATATATCATTGGCATCCTTTTAAACTAAGAGTCTACTCATACCCATAGAACTGAACCACATTTAGGTACTATGGGAGCAAACTGATCGATCGTAGCAAAAAGAAAACCGCTGTTCCATAGGTAACAGGTAAATAATAACTGAAGTTTTTACTCGACTCAACTGTATGAAACAGCAGATTTTGTATTTGCTACGATCGGTTTGCTCCCATGATAAAAGTTGTTCTGATTGATGGGTAGACTCTTAGTTAAAAAGGATGCCAATGATATCAATTTAACAATGTATAATACAACAAACAACTTGACATGAGTTATGATATGAGACATAGCATATGCTCACGACTCTAATCCCCGAGGGGGTAGTCAGAGATATTCTGAAACCTCAGAACATCCACGTTTCATCAGTAGTACCGAAACTCTGTCCAGTGTGACGGGGGGTGAGCCCGTTGCCACTCGACACAAACAATAAAAAAATACCTATAAATTATTTAAAAACGGATTTTTTTAAAAATGAATACTTGAAATAGTCCAATAATTCTAGCAAATAGACATAGGTTCCAAACTCTGTCCAGTGTGACGGGGGGTGAGCCCGTTGCCACTCGACACAAACAATAAAAAAACACATATAAATTATTTGAAAACTGATTTTTTTTAAATTAATACTTGAAATAGTCCAATAATTCTAGCAAATAGACATAGGATTCTCTATGGGAGTCCAAAATTAACAACAGAGTGAAATTAATATCTTCGGTTTTGCCAATTATATGATATCAATTTCACCTTGTATTATATCATAACGTCAACTTATAGGATGAGACAAAATTCGGTTCCAGTTTTTCCCCTTACGAGGAATTTTTCCATGGGAATAATCTTCTACTTTCTTCCTGATAAAATTACTAAAAGTTTTTTATGCAACTCATAATACTTTGATGCTTCGTTAGCAAACTCGTAGGTTTAGGTACCTAGTACTACGGTCGTTAAGGTTTAGACTTGGTAAATTTTCCCGTCTTTTATCTTCAACGGCCGTGCGGTTCGCCTCAAGTGTTTGTACTGCAATTTGCGGTTGACCGCATGTTCGTTAGGCTGTATCTTGCCATAAAGTGTTCAGGATGAAATGGTTTGCAACTAATTTTATGATGGGGTAGGAATATAGTAATGTTACTATTTACTTAGACTTAATACCGATAGAAAAATAAAATTAAAAAAACAAATTTCTTTTACAAACTACTAATATTTGTGACATATTATGAATGCATTTATAAACGTACGTTTTTGATTATACAGAGTGTAACAAAACATAGTAATATTAAAAGGGGTTGTTTAACAAACTGAACAACTTTCACGTATGGACACCACGTCGAAAATAGTCGAAGTACATATAATTAAAAAAATCTGCTTTCCCATACATGAAACATTACCATTCATCCCATTTGAGAAAGGTGTTTGAACTAAGAAAAGATTTGTAAACAGTTCAGCTTCAGCTACGAACTCCAACTGAACATTATTTTTACCCGACTACGGCAAAGTCAAAGTCTAAGTCTCTCTTTTTTAACCGTAGTGTTGTTGCACTAACTTTTTTTTAACAATCTTTGCGTTAAATTTTAAGTTAGTAAATATAAAAGCTATATAAATATAAAAGTTAGTACAACAACACTACGTTAAAAAAAAATGATTTACAATATGCACTAGATTTACGGTGTCTGAATTTGCGTACCTATCTATATAACAATACACTCAGTTGCAGAAACGCTCATTAAAGTTAATCCTCCACTAAATCTCTTGCTAGTTTTTCTACAAGACAAAAGTGACAGCAAGAGATTTAATGGAGGAACTGAGTGATAGAGTATTATAAATTACACGATACAATTTTTGGGATGAGATGTCATAGAAAAATTGCGAAACAAGTTTGACATAGGAATTAACTACCCTATTGTAAAACAAGTGAAGTTTGTCATCACATCCGAGATCCAAAGCTTCCGAGATTGAAGATAGCAATATCAGCACCTTTCATTAACAACAAAGCCAGTGCCGGATCTAGGGGATTGCGTAGGGCCGCGTTAATTACTTTAGTTTGTGCTTCTTGGAGATAGCGACCTATTTGTTCGGTTGTCCTTAACTTAGACAATAGCACTGATTGTTTTTTAATTTATTTTAAACGAATTGATTAGGTTACAGGCTAATCGTCTGGAGGGGTTTTTGTGTAGGTACGCAATTTATTGACCTCTGTCCACTCCCATATTTGACACAAGTTGCTTATCCTCAATACTGCTACGAAATTCATACACAATCTTCATTGTAAAGTTGTAATACATCAGTATCAAAATGAATGAAAAAATACCCTTCTAATAATTTAGACAAGTCATTGTAGGTCTATGTATACATCTACAGTACATCGTTTTTGTTTTTCCTATATTCAACAGGTATCTACTATCATCATAATCATAAGCAACTCCCGTGTGACATTCTCTGTGGAGAAATCGCACTGTGTGGCTTGGATTTTAGAAATAGAATAGTGAATCTTGATTCGGTGTTAAAGTTTGTTCTATTTATAACAAAGGTAGGGGCGGATCAAGGGGATTCCGTGGGCACCGGTAATTGTATTAATTCTCGCGGGCTGGAGTTTTGATGAGCTGATAGCAAGTTCTAATCTGCTGCCTGTTCTGTGATTTCGATGCGGTCGAATGTTGTCAAACTTACCAACCAATTAAAGTCAATGCAATTTATCAGAAACAATCTAGAAAGTAATCTCTATATGTTTGTATGAAGTCATATTTTCGTTTAAATGTACAGTTTTAAAGTTGATTAAGCTAAAGTTAATCATTATAGCGGGCCTCAAAGATTTCCATACAAATCTTAAATGAATCCTTGCATTAAAATTGAAAATATCACCAGACTACGTTTGTATGGAGCGCGCCAACGGTAATATACCCTTAACTGCTGTTTATTATAATGTCTTCTGAGACTGGACTAAAACATTTGGGCATATTATTTCGTTAAAAATAATTAGTTAGGTAAAAGAGAAAAAAAAGTAAGACACCGGTTTTTCAAATTCATGTTGCTGGCACATGAATTCTCTTCGTAGAGCCGCGATATGTTTCTTAGTTGTTAATTTATCTCTATCTCGAATCTAAGTTAAATAGGCACAGTTCGCAAGCAACATTTTACATGTAAAATAAATGTTTGTTCTCTTTAAAAAATAATAAAAAATTTATAGGGATCGACAGTGAATATTTTTATTAAACTTGAAGAAAAAAAATCATTAACTGAAAAATAAAAAATGAAATAGTTGCTTTAATTTTGCGGCCTGAAATGATTTTTTACCGAAATGATGCGTAATAATCTCTCATGATTCCTCATATGACTTTTCCCTCATGAAATTACCGTTATTAAGCCAACAACTATAATCCACAACATTATCGAAACAAGAACGATATTGTTTTATCTCTAGCAAAGCCAGAGACGAATCGAGGAATTAATTAGATTAGTTAGGGAGAGTTGTGGCCCGATAGCCGCCGAGTTGCTCACTTGCGGCGGGCTGTTGTCAAACTAATCCTTTGTAAATATATATTTGTGTACGTACAACTTTTATCTGTATACCTACATAGTTGTAGTTTACAGGTAATTGGACCTACGTGAATGGACTAACAAGCTAGTAGGTATAGATCTGAGTTCTTGCCACACGCTTTTCCTCCTATTCGAGATTCTACGCAATACGGATTCCGCACAACTGACATTGAACACATTCTCTATTCCACACAGTCTTCAATTTTACACAAACGTGTTTCTTCCTACTCGCGATTCTACACAATGTGAATTCCACGCAACTGCCTTTTATCACATACGCAATTCTAGATCATAGTGAAAAAGAATTTCAAACAGATTATGAGTTTCTGAAGATGATTATGTATCTAGAAAGATAGATATGGGTTATTAATTAGAGAAGAGAATGATCTAGAAAAAGAAACGTGGTGGAAGTCGACAAAGTTGCGGATCTCTACACTCTACTCGGGATCATCATCATCATCAGCCTATATACGTCCGACTGCAGGGCACAGGCCTACCCAGGGTGTTCCAGGGTGTTAGTCCACCACGCGAGCCCAATGCGGATTGGTAGACTTCACATACGCATCATAATGTCTACTTCTGCATATGCAGGTTTCCTCACGATGTTTTCCTTCACCGTTTGAGAGCAGTCGGCAATACGTACATAAGTTAGAAAAACTACTCGGGATGAAAGTCATAAAATAACAATGTTTTTAGCAGAATCCTAAAAAAAGGAAGTTGTTGACTAACGAGTTTAAGACTAGGTACTCTTTTCTCAGAAATAAACGTTTACGTAAGATAAACAGTTTACGAGTAGTAAATACAAAGCTTCTTGGAACTAAAATTAGTTTAATCAGCTTTCTTGTTTGAAGAAATAACAACGTGAATAAACAGCGAAATTACCAATATTGGACCGGTAATACCCATTGTTGTTTTCAGAGATTGTTTTCAAGGAGAAAGTCTGTCTAGGTTTTAACCATCAAGGTCTTTTCCACCTGACCACCACTAAAGGCTCATTTTTGCTTGCATACTAAAAATAGAAGCGCTGTCTAGATTGTCCCTATTGATGAATAGACCAATTAATGAATAGTTTCCAAACAATACATTATGCCCGAAATTATGCAAAAAAAATTTAAGTGATGATGCGGAAAAGTCTGCGATAGTACGTACCTGAAAAAGTGAGGAAAACTGACAAGAGATTCTAATAATCGCGACGACGGTCTCGATCTCCGTGGTTCAGATTTTCTACTAAAATTTCTATTCGACGTCAGAAATTATTTTTTTCATGAAATCCTTCGATCAAAATAAAATGATGAAATCCAGCGAAAACCTACGAACGCAAACGCAGACTGCCTTACTTTTGACCGTAGCTTTAAAACCGTTATAATTGTTAATGTTATTGTATTAAACTTTTCTATTAAGAAGTACTCGCATTTATTTAGACTTTAAAACGAAGTTGTTGAGTAATTTCAGAAGGTAGCGAAAGTCCCCAAAAAGTTTTGTCGAGTGATTGTAGTCTGAAACTCTGCGAGGTGTCAAACCCCTGATGTTCAGAGTTCCAGGCCTGAAGTTTGTGACATCGGCAAGTTTGCCGGCCTCGCGTCACCTCGGAATTTTAAACAGGCACCAGGTGAACGAGTTTATTTGAAGATACTGAAATATTTAAGAAATAACTCGATGAGATTTTCTTATTACGGAGTTTCGTCGTGATTTATTATTAAACACTGCGGAGTGGGTAGACATGGAAATGAGTAAGAATTTTTATTAGGTGGTTTTGTAAATGGAATTAGGCTGATTTTGCCGTTGGGTTTTGTGAAGACTGATTTTGAATACTTAGATTAAGTTAAATTAATGGGCCAGCTTGTCGAGGTTTACCATTGGATTCTACAAGCTGGATTCTACAATCTATACATCTGTCCATCCTGCGTATATGTAGCTAAAATCAGTATAGATCTGAGTGTTACTAGTTTCAATACTCTACTCTTTCAATTCTCTAATCTACTTTCTCTACTCTACACTTTAATAGTTTAAAGCTAAATGTAATGAATTTAGGCTCTTTTGTCACCATTTTAGCCGCCCCTACGTCGGAAGAGGCTAAAATGGTGTACCTTTTTATTTTTAGTACCGTGAGTAGTGCGTGGGGGTGTGTGTGTGTGTGTATGCAAGTGTTTAGTTGTCGTTTTCTTTAGGAAGTGTTAGGTTTTATTTTCTTTGTTATGTAGAGTCTTAAGGTTAAGGCACGATTGGGCTGACATAACCTCAGTGTTAAAAGCCCCAATTTAAATAAAAAAAGAATAAACAAAAAAAACTCTGGTAGCTTACGCCACTAAATTGAAAAAATGTTTTTCAGTTTCTGGTTTGAGTTTGTACCTACTATTTAAATGTAACTACGACGTAGGCACAGACATCGAAATCGGTAAAAAAATCAGCTAATTCATTACGTTTGGGTCGAGTATAGCCATTGCGTTTTCTATGAAACAGCTGAATTTTTTTCTTGATTTAGATGTTGGCTCCATAGCGAAAGTTGTTCAGTTTTATGGTTTGAAGAACTCCCCTTAAATAGATAATAATAGTACACTATAGAAACGAAACTCCCGCGTGCAATACGCGTACAAAATGTCTAGAAAAGTCTAACAAACTCATGTTGGTTTAACCATAATTTCGCTTCTATACGGTAATATATATTCATATGCCTACACATCTCTACACCCGGTATAAAACTAACCTACTGATTTCGACTGTTATCTACAGGTTCGTCTATTACCTGAAGCACAACTTTTCTGTGAATGCGAAGCGGTTCATTTACAGCAGAAATATTAATAAGGATATTTCGAGGGTAGCCTGGACGCTAGCTTCATTTCGATAAAAGCTCAAAATCGTACGTCTCAACAAACGAATACGCATACCATTTCAAAAAGGAAAACAAAAGAAGTCCAGACATAAACAAAAAAAAACCCCGCCCAACAAAACTACAGCAACATAATGTGTAGCAAAGGTTATTGTAAAACGCAGCAAGGGTATAATTTGGCAACGCGCTGTGATGTTATCGCACTTCCCTACAGATACCGAGTTATTTAATGCCACCGTTTGGCTCGTGTCCTGGGACAGAGTAGCAAAAGCTTGCATTTTGTTTTTACGCAAATTGAGCTGTACGTACGTAGCTATGCTAGCTACGTGCTATGTACATAAAGGGGTCCTTAACAAAGCAATTCGCTGTTCGATTGTATCTAGTGATTTATTACATAGGTATGTTTTATGTAAATAGGCAGAGACACAAGGGTGAAAATGTATGAGGGAATTAATTTCGAATTTGTTGCTTCAGCTGATTTAATCGTAATTGTTGATTGGATTCTTATCTCATTGTTCTTATGTTTTGTGAAAAAAATTAGGAATTAATGACTAAGTCTTTTTCATTTTTACACGACTACTGTGAACTAAAAGGAGAGTAATATTTTTACTGCGAGTATTTAAACAGTCAGACTCCAGTGGAACGTTTGTGCCTGATAACTATTGTTTATGTAGTGTCTGGTATATAAATGGATTGACGGTTTAAGAACGTATTTATTATAGTACCTACTAATGACTAGACCTACCCTAGAATAGACATGGTTGCAGAATAAAAGGGGAAGCATTTGCCAAACAGTGGGATAATGGGATTACACTGGCTAACAAAAAAAAATACAAACGAGCCGATAAACTCCTCAATAAAGAGAATTTAGTCCTATACTCATTTACGATACAATTTCATAAGAGGAAAAGGTTTTAGTGGTTGATTTTTTTAAAAATAAAATAAACAAAATTGAAATCGTGACTTGTTATCCTTGTTACCTAGTAGGTATTATGTGATGTCACTTTTGGTTTAACTAAAATTCTTAGTAGGTACTAAAAACTTTGACTTTGACTTTTGAGTGACGATAAAGTCTTGTTATTTTAAACACAGCTCTTAAAGTAAGTAAGTTTCCTTTCGTATCGCTTTTGTGGCGATCGCTTTAATATTTGCATTTACTTTTACGACAGTATACCAAGAACTCTCATACAAATTTACGACTAAAATAAATTCAGATAACCCACCCAGACTAAAGTGATACCAACGACGTGCATTTTTCATAATGTAAATTGCAACAGGTAAAACAAGATTAAATTGCCTCCGCCGCACAATAAAGATAAGACAATGAACTTTATATAAATCTTCATTACATTAAACCCTGGCCGTCATAATTTCAAAACGGGACGTTTTAACGTTCTTACAGCTTGCGGTGAGCGGTTGCAACAAATTTCACGAATAATAGTGCAAAGGAAAAAATGTTGGAAGCAAAAACGGTAATATCAAGCAAAAGGGTGAAATATATCGTCGTAAAACATGTCGTGGTATATGAAATGTTTAATTTATAGTCGCTGGTATGTGAGACTCAATTTAATTATTGAGACACGGTTTTATTAACTTTAACGTTAGGTTCTCTTTGGTATTTTAGTTCCCTTTCTGCCGTTTATGACGTTTTGAATTTTTTATGAATGAATGAATGAAAAATGATTTATTGCCAATTACTCAATCAAGCACATAAAAAAAGAAAGAAACAAAAATTCAGATGCAAAAAATGCAAATTTAAGATAATACGGATGTGAAATGTAAGAGCAGAACGTCGCGAGTTTCATCTCAACGTAATAAATTGGTGGCCTAAACTTTTTTTTTAACCTGTTTTGTTCCACTGCTGGGCAAAGGTCTCCCCTAAACTCTTCCACGTCTCTGTATTTGGTTCTACATCCCGCCACTCATTGCAGTAGGCATCTAGCTCGTCTCGCTACCTTTTTTTTCGGGGTCTGCCTCGACGAAATACTTAAAAAAATAATCTTTTAAAAGAATGTTATTTTGGAAGGTGTTAATTCCTTTCCTTTTGGAAAATAATTTTCCCCCTGAAACTTTCGTCTAAACTTTGCCAGAATTTCCATCACAATTATTAACAATATACAAATATACAATGGTAATTGATAAATAAATAATGATTTATAAATCTAAAAACACGGAAATAAAAATTACAAGTATGTAGGTAGGTAGATACTCTATATGGATAGAGGGCAATTTTGGTGTTTTTGATCGAACTCGATTTTGTTTGAAGACTCGTCGATAAAAGAAAGCTGTGTAGTGTAAACAAGTCACAAGAGTTATAACCAAAGTACCTAATGGATAAAATCACGACATAGTATGAAACAAAGTCGCTTCCCGCTGTCTGTCTGTTCCTATGTATTTAGAACGATCTATGTATGCTTACATAGACATATTACTCTAGCGACAGACAAGCTCGATCAAACAAACAACATGTCACACAAAACAACACAAAATGACACATTGCGGTCTGTCATTGCCATAGTGACGAAGTGAACTCGGGAACATCAATCAGGTGCGTACACCTCATTCAAGTGGAACATGTTGCTTCTATGGAAGGGCAAGTCTATCGCTAGAGTTTAAGTCTATGTATGCTTACATCTTTAAAACTACGGTACGGATTTTAATGCGGTTTTTTAATAGATAGAGTGATTCAAGAGAAAGGTTTGTGGATTATTTTTGTTTGTTGGTTAAACTACGGAGTTTGTAGCGGAAATTATGTGATTCTAGATTCAATTTATCAAAGCGTACGTTGTGGATTTCAATTTTATCTTAATTAAAAAGCAAACATACCAAATCTCTGAATATATCTGACTACCCCCTCGGGGAGTATAGTCGTGAGCATATGCTATGCTATGCTATGCTATGCTAAAAAGCAAACTAAATTAAGTTAAACTTTTAGTTTACTTTCAGACTTTATGAATAGTTTAAAAATACGCCTACTCTGTGATTTATTCAGGTATTCGAACCCATTTAATACATTTTCAATTTACTGGACATAATACCAGAATCCCTAACCTTTGCAGAGCGTCCCACCTCCATTCTGCGACCTTACAAACTATTTTCACGGTAATTTTTTTTTTTTTTTCATCTATTCAATATCAATAGCTAATGAAGTGAGGAGTTTTTTAGAAAAGAAAAGGTATAAGTAGAAAATCTACGTTGTTTGATAGTTAAAGCAAAGTATCGGACCATCATCGAAAGGAAACCAGCGACATTGTTTTTTTTTTTTTTTTTTTTTTAATTTATTTAACTTCAAGCTTACTTACTGCTATTACATGAACTACAAATTCGCCAAACTGCAGAACAGTTTGTTGGCGATACGCTCTTAGTTATGATTACATATATAAACAGTTTGTACTTGCTAGCGATACACACAGTTTTATTTATTTATATATATTTTTTTTTCTCCTATAAAATTTATACATAAACATATATATTTTATACTGTGTAGTGATTTTATCCATTACGTAGGTACTCTTTGGTATAACTCTTGTGACTTGTTTACACTACACAGCTTTATTTTATCGACGAGTCTTCAAAAAAAATCTAGAGTCCACAAAAACACCAAACTTGTCTTCTTTATCCATATAAATAGATCCACAGATTATTCAGAACTTACTAATAACAACAATTCGGTATGTCAAGTTTTTTTTGGTCTTCATTTTTATATTTTTTACGGATAGAAGACATAATTTTAAGACACCTATTTCATTTTTATTGCAATTCATCGAGTTTATCAATATAAATTTAATTTTCAAATTATTTTGATCTGTAATCTCTAAGTGCAAAATGGTGAAGAAAAAATAATTCGAACTCCATGGAGAAAAACTATCTTATACATGCTATATTTAAAAAAATAAAACCTGCCTCCTCTTTCTAACTCTATGCTGGAAACAGATACGGCAACATCAAATGTCAAATTCTGACATTGCGAATGTATTTTTTTTATTCTTAATGGCCGGTTATTATAAGTTAATTTTATGTTTACCAAGGAGTTCACAGGTATGCCGTGACGTCACTGGACGTACCGAAAAACAACGTTATTTTATTAAAAATATCTATAATCCTTTCATTTTAAAATCTCTGACATATAAAATATGATTATTGAGACAATTATCTCGAAATGGTTTTCGATTCAACCCTCCAAAAAAAAAACTTGACATACCGAATTGCCAGCTGATGCTGCATGGCGGTACGAAGAATGTATCTGGCTAAGAACAAAACTAAGACATAACCGTAAAAGCTCTACGCTTTCTCTACAGTAACAAAGTAGCCTAAAAATAACGTTAAAACTCTGAACTGCGACCCACAGTTCGGGGACAATTGAATACTGATTCAATAGTAAATGCATTCAACGGAAGCATTGTGCTTACCATGCACCAACTGCGTTCAATGGCGCACCATCGAATGGAGCGCTCATTCAATGACGTGATTTACATTTATTCCTGGCTGCAATGTTCATTCAATCAATTTAAAAGTCGCAAAGTGTCGCTGTTCTAAAATTGTTACTTGGTACGTGCTTCGTGTTTAAGTAAGTGCGGAATGGACGGCGGGCTGTTATGGAGTTAACTAAAATTTCCTTTGTGCTGTGAATTCGAATGCTAGTTTTTAAATTCCTTTTTTAAGGTTCCGTACCCAAAGGTGCCAACGGGACCTTATTACTAAGCATACGCTGTCCGTTTATCCGTCCGTTTATCTTTTCAACCGTAGTAATCATAGACTTAAACTATAGCGATAGACTTGTCCTTTCATAGAAGCAACATGTTCCACTTGAATGAGGGGTACGCACCTGATTGATGTTCCCGAGTTCACTTCGTCACTATGGCAATGACAGACAGCAATGTGTCATTTTCTGTTGTTTTGTGTGACATGTTGTTTGTTTGAACGAGCTTGTCTATCGCTAGAGTAATATGTCTATGGTAGTAATTTAGCAGCAAGCAGCAGCAGCAGCAGTTGTAGTTGCAAGACTATGATTGTAGTCAATAGCAAACCCATTTTTTTATTTAAAAAAAATCAGAGTATATGTTATTATTTGGGGGTGCCCATACAAGAAACGTATTTTTTCCAACGTTTAGGTATTATTTTAGCTGTATCGTAAAAACGGTAATACATACATATATAAATTACACGCTCCCCTTGAATACATACAAGCGTCACATTTGGTCTGATTATAGAGCATACTCTAAAGTAAGATACAGCATATCAGCATATGCTCACGACTATATTCCCCGAGGGGGTAGTCAGAGATATTCTGAAACCTCAGAACATCCACGTAAGATAACATACAACGTATCCAGTAAGATACAATTAATAAACACCAGCCTAGTGTGTGTCGGGCTCCGCTAAGAATGCCGCAGAAACATTTTTAAATAAATATGTCGGTACGGAAACTTCGATGCGCGAGTCCGACTCGCACTTGGCCGATTTTTTTATTTTGGTGTAGTTAGTTGATGGTCGAATAGGATAGGGTTGAGCCGGCTACACGAGCCCAGAGTCGATTGGTGAAAGCAAATAATTGATCCACTTGCTTTCAGAGCATCCAAGACCAGTCAGCAGGGATCTGACTTTATCGAATACTAGATTCAGCTCCCGGAAGTGGAACTAATGTGCCTTCCAAAACACGAAACCGGTCGAGATGAAACACAACTAAAACGTTTCGATGTATGTTATTGAAGATTCTGTGCCGTATTGGCAAATATCCAAACACATCAAACATGTTCTGCTCCGCTTATTCCAACATATCGCCTATTCAAGACTCCTAAAGTTAATTAGATAGGCTTATTGTCATGGGGGACGAGAGATCTTAATCAGGTTGTCAATGTACTCGGCTCGAGAGACCATTGTAATCACCTGTGTTCACCTGTGTTCAGGCTACGCTCATCTACGTTCATCAGTAGACTCAATCTCGCTTGACACAATGATCAAACTCGCGTGTCTAATCTGCTGTACAGGACTGACTGCCATGAATAGAACGTAATGATACAGGTAGGTTCAAACCGAGTGTAATGCAGAACATATTTGGAGGACTGGTCTGTTTCGCAATAGGTATAATTTAAGGTAGGTAGATCGTTGTGTTCAAGCGGCAAATGAACAATGTGCCAATCATTCATTCAATGTTCTAATTAAACAAAACACAAAATACTAAACTAAGTATTACAAAATGTGAAAATTTATGATCATTTTTTACATACGGGCTCACCCCCCGTCACACTGGACCAGAGTTTCGGTACTACTGGTGAAAAGTGGATGTTCTGAGATTTCAGAATATCTCTGACTACCCCCTCGGGGAATATAGTCGTGAGCATATCCTTATGCTATATGTTTTACATTATTCGAAAATACTTCTTTGACCAAATAACCTACATTTGAATCATAGTTCAAGATGCGTAGGTCGTGTCTTATTTGTTGGTCAATATGTTTGTAACACAAATAAATCAAGTAGAAGGTGGACAGCGTCATCCGGGAAAGTCACAGCTACCTTTTCCTCCATACACTAATCAAGGAGTAGCGACTATTTACATTCGATCTAATCGGGGACACGCATCGCGGCGATTCAGAAGATATCAAAGTGCATTGTATTGTGTCCCGTCGCGCGTGTGTGCGTGTAGCACTAATGTTCCAAATTATTGTATTTAAAAATCGCATTATTCTGAGATGGAACCAGTAGCTGATTTTTTTTTTGCGATTTCGAAGAGGATTTCATAGTGAAAGTTGTTCAGTTTGACCAGGAGAATGCATGGTTAACAATTTTTCGCGTTGAATAAAAATTTATCTTGTATGTAGTCTGTGTAAAAAATGTTATCTGCAACTCAAACAGACGAAATGAATTCTGACGATAATTATGCAAATAGCAAGACGTTAGCAATATTCCCTAATTCAAAGAAAAGTCTCAAATGAAAAAACCGCTGACCACAAAAAAGGTTTCCTTATGAATGAATGAGGAAAGAGTAATAAAAGTAATTTCAGAAGAGCGAGTGAAACTTGGCCGCGGTATCGCGTTAGGCGGTCTTAGTGCCTGCTGCGCGGAAAACTTACACCAATTAATGTAAGGGGCATTGGAGCCGTAGAGTTGTGCGTTTTGCTGGCTGTACCGCATACCCTCTCCATTATTTTTCACCCAAAAAATATGATTGAAAGTGGATTTATTTGTTCCACTTTCCAGTCTTAACACATACGTTACATTGTCTTTTTCCGGAATTCAAACTTATAGCCTTTGTAGTCCGGCGAAGAATTTGGACAGGTCAGTTATTTAAACGATGTTCTGAACTCACTTCTTAAATAGTTCTTTCAAGGCCCAGATGAACACTTGCGATAAAATATTAGTTGTGGTCCATCTAGCGCAAATCACACGGTAAAGCCTCGACATCGAACTGAGCAGGACTCACGATATTTAGGTCACGCTGCAAAGGAAGAGAAATATCTAGAAATTCTCCAGCTATTTCTAATATACTGTAAGCTTGGAAGATTGCCTCGAATTGTAATGTTAAAAGGAAAAGTTTTATTAACTTTGCAGTTGAGGAATACTAAGTTATCGTTAGTTTACTGAGACTAGCCTTTTGCTAGTGACTGTGCTTGCAAACTTCTACTTAGTTCCAAGCATAAATTCTAGCAGAAAGCCTTCTTTTAGGCTTAGGCTGAGTTATGGTATCGACTCAGCTCTAGGATATTTTGCAGAGTTTTGAAAGCAAGCAAATATTCTTACGGCGCATTGCGTGTACGGATGGACGTTGAGTAAAGCAATTAAAACCTTGCAAACGAGCATTATTCGTTAGAGAACGGACTGACAGAAATTAATTCAATCAGAACATTATGTTCCGAGAGATAAGTGTACTTTTTGCAACCATCAGCTGCAAGGCTGATTCAGTGTTTGTGGGGTGAAGAGCATCTCTGTGATAGGGTTGACAGCGGTCTGCCTGCATATCGTCAGTCCATTAAGTAGGTACAGTCGTTCAAGGGTCAGTTATGGTTGCAAAAAACGGACGCATGGTACTATTGTAATATTATCTGTACCTACTTAACGGACTGACGATACGCAGGCAGACCGACGTCAACCCCATTACAGAGATGCTCTTCACCCCATAAACACTGAATCAGCCTTGCAGCTGATGGTTGCAAAAAGTACACTTATCTCTTATACTATTAGATTTTACTTGCAAATTGCAGCCTTCATGGCTATAGTTATTAAAAGTAGCTTAACTCACTAATATAATTAAATCCGAAATTTAGATGTTTGTGACTCAATCACGCATAAACGGCTGAACGTATTTGGATGAAATTTGGCACACAGATAGAAGATGTTGTGGATTAACACTAGGAAACTTTTTTAAGGTCCACACTTGAGAAGATAAGATTGAGACGTAACTAACAGACTGATAGACGGACGAACATTATTTTGGAATTATAATGTGTTATTACACATTATCTATTGATAAAGAAGGGTTTAATAAAACATCTTTAATGGTAAAAAATATTATGTATTTGATCATAAAAACTCTTTGAAACCCTTTGGACAAATTGAATATTCCAGACACGGTTACTTAATTTAATATTCAGGGAATGTTATGTACAAATTTTTTAGATTCTCCTTTCGAAATAACTTATAAATAATTCAGTGCTATAAAGGTACCTATTATACTTGAATTTTGCGTAGAGTTACTTTGGAATACTTTTACAAGTATAAAGGATAAGTACCTAAGTAAAAGTGGAGTTTTCTTTGTAATATTTGTTTAATGTAGAAAAGTCAGGTAAGAACATGAATATTGTTTTAGGTGCGTGAGCTTAATGATATTCATACAGGAGAGTGTAGGGTTAACTCACATTGAAGAAAGAGCTTTGCGAATCGTACCTTAAAATAAAAATAAACTGTATGCAATGTAGCATATTGAACTTTGTCTTATCACTGAGATAAGACACAATTTCAATTGACAGGAAAGGAACAGAATGATGAGACAGAGGAATAGAATGACGCAATACTACTAGGTACTCTTTCCATTCCCTTAACTTTAGAGAAATTCTCTAACACTCAGTTGCAGAAACACCCATTAAAGTTAATCCTCCATTAAATCTGTTGCTAGCTTTTACTACGTCAACAAGACAGAAAGTGACAGCAAGAGATTTAATGGCGGATTAACTTTAATGAGCGTTTCTGCAACTGAGTGTTAGCCCTTTACTGACATATATTATCTTACCGCAATGTAGGTAAAGATCAATAATAAACCAGGTTTAAATCAACCAACAGTGCGCGCTGAACTGCTCTCTCAAATGTTAAATGACCTTTTTACAACGCATAACTTTCAGCTTCGCTTTGGCAACATTACACAACTAACGTAAGACGTCGGAGTTTTTGGCGGGCTTTGGTAACTGACGTTTGGAGTCCTTATATTTCATCGAATTTTTATTGTTTATAGTGAGTTTTGGTTCGTAAAATTGGTGTTGTTTTGCGTAACAAAGTGTCGTGCAAGTGAACAATATATGGTTCAGTGAAATATGATGGTGCATGGGTCGTAAACAGGAAAAGTGTTCCGTGATTTTAGCGCGGCAAAACGGTCGGTTCACCTCTTTCCTGTGGACTTCTCTGCTTTTCCTGCGTCTTTCGATTGCCTCCAAAAACTCCAAAGAACCATCAAAACGTCGAATACCAACGTTTTAATGTGAAAACAGAAGAAAATCAAAAATAAATTAAGATTTAGCCAAAAGGTCTAGTAACCAGGCTAGTAAATATATTTATAAAAAAAAAAAAAAACGTAAGACGTCACGTGGGAAAGGTTTAAAAGTGACTTCACACATTAAGGCCCGATTCGACCAAACGCGAGTAAACTTTATTCTTAGATTAAGTCGCCGGTTAGTCTAGAGAAAACTGATTTTGCGTTTTACCTGATATAGATCAGTGGAACAGTCGAGAGAGGGCGTCCGAGGAGAACTTACCATGACCAAATAAATGGTCTTCTCCGGAAAGGACAAGTGCGTAGCACCCTTAACCGACGGAAGTGCATGAAGAGATGTATGAATGTGGATGAGGCGAGAGAAGTGTATCAGAATCGTAGTGTGTGGCGAGCCGTAGTCTCTGCCTACCCCTGTGGGATAGTGGCGTGAGTATATATATGTATGTATGTATGTACCAACCCTAATCTATGAATAAATTTTACACGGCCAATTGTGACGGTTCAATGCTAGACCGAGACTAATGAAATGTCAATGTCAATTAAGTAATTAAACAAAAAAAAAAGAAACCTAACAAATTAAAACTGTTTAACCTCACATTGCCAGTACGGATGCAACGACCTCTTTCTTTAGGTGGATGGACCTCTCTCTTGATTTAGTACGGGTTAGTATGGTAGAAGACAAATGAAGTTATTTCGGAGTAAACACAAAGACTAAAATTGTTCCATGTATACTCTTCTATAAATCTAATTTTGGTCGAATCCGGCCTTAATCTGATAAGAAAAAGATCCACATTGTCAACGTTAAACTGAAAGCGCTGAGAACCTCTTAAAATAACCTATTAGACACGACCTTCCTATAGTCATCTATCTAAATGTTAATAGAGCTTGGATAAACAATATCCTGAAGGTATTTAATGTCTAGACTATTTTTTGTCATCTGACCTTGGATTAGCCCACAGTACGGATCAAATAACAGACTCATGAGAAAAGCTTTTTTCAAACTTAGTTTTCATGTCTTACTCGGTTTAAAATAACGCGGTTTTCAATCGACCGGTCTTCTTGTATTTGGTCGACTTGGGGGCAAAGTACCTCAGTTTGGGCTCCTGACACGGAGGTTTGATTCCCATGGGGACACCTAGTGATATGTCACTTTGTGCGTTTTTCCCCAGTTGGTTACTGAGGCTGACAGGCTGAATAACCTGATTGTCTGAAAAGAAAGGTGATTACGTGCTTCGGATGGCACGCTAAGCTGTTGGTCCCGGCTTCTATCTCTGGTGGTAGTAGTCGTTACATAAAAGCAACGTCAGAGGCCGTAAGGCGGTCTGTAAAAACTCTGACACCAGGGCTTGCTGCCCAGGATAAGATAAAGAAGTGGTTACGTTGAGAACTAATTCTGTTATACAAAATTGGCGCCGCAACTACCGTACTAAAACGTACAGAGAAAACTCATGATAGGCCCACAGAGCGTAACCGCGCGCGACCGCACGCCGCGTTGGTTTGTTAAGCCTGCTAACGAAAACATGAAAACTTAAGGGACACTTAACTTATTAAATATTCACTAACTCAAACAAGTTTCTAGATGATCCGAACTCAAACCCTGTACAGGGTGAAGAAAAGTTTTTTCGGAGGCATTTCGTAAATTTTATTACATCTACACGAGGGGCCCCGTCGTTTCGGATCAGCGATAATCCCATTACGTTTCCAGTTTCGGCAATTTGAGTGCTGGCTCATGGTTCTATGGCAATAAAAAGTTATTATTTGAAAGGTACAGGTGAAGCGCCTTAATGGTTTGGACGCTATTTGATGTTTCCAAACTTTCGGCATACATAAACCCATGATCCCATCATACCTTGGGATGGTCACAAACTTTACTACAACTATCAATCACCTGTTAAGGGTGCAATTTTAGAATACATGTAACGTCACAGTATAATTCCGTACGTAATGGTCAGTAACTGCTTATATTTCGCGCTCTCTTCCAGTTATAGTTTTGATAGCTATGCATATCACACATCAGTAAATTCCAGCAATAAGAGCGGATTTTCGTTCCATAGAAAACATTAATGGCCACTCGAACGGCTGATTTGTCAATGTTGGTCCCATATTATAATTTGTTCAGTTTAATGGATTTCTGAAATAGTGCAAAATATTTTAAAGGTCAATCCGAATAAAAATCTTTCTCTATGGGACTGTATTTTGACCGTATTTTGTTATCTGTTAATTATTCAGTTTTCCATTGGTCCTACATAGCGACTGGAATGTTTGCCACTCGTTCCCTCACGCACCGCTAAACCAACAACAATAGCTCATTGTATCGCGAAAGAAATCTGGAACTTTATTTGGTTGGATGAAGGAGGTTTGCAGTTTTGTATGAAACAGCAGATATACTCGCGATTTCGATGTTAATCCCATATAAGATTTGTTAAGTTTAATTGAGTTGATTGATGAAAATAATACATACACGCGTTGCGACTTTTAGTATGAAGTACAGCCAGCCGTATAATGTCTTTGTCTCCACTTAGTGCAATTTTAAATAAGGAGAGCTCAAGTCTCAGTTATACTCTGAAATTAAATCGGAAAAAGCCGAGAATCTTAGTTAAGAGCGGAAAGTTAATAAGGAGAAAAAAAGAAAAAGTTGCGAATGAAGTTTTTCGTTCCTGAGGAAAATCCTTATGAAAACGCCGGGAGAGTTAGCTCGGATTGCGTCGTCGGCTTATTTTAGCCGCTAAGGAGGAAATTTACTCTTTATTTACTGTGAGTTATCTAAAGCCTTGTTTGCTTAAATAGTGGTGTTTTTAGCGGTTGCTTTATTTAATAAGGCGTGTGTTTTTGTTTTATATAAAATATACATTTCATTTTTAACCACATGTTTTATTGAAAAATATAAAAATTTGTTCATAAATACCATAAGAGATACGTACGTACTTTCTGAACAATTTATATTTTCTAAATAAATGGATGAATGGCTATAATACCTTGGCCACAGTAAATTGAAAACTGTAAATAAAAAATAGGTAAAAAAACTTTTTAAGTTAAACGATTTTATTTGAATGAAAACTGCACTAAACGGTAAATAAAAAATAATTTTCTACATTTTCGTATTATGTTGTACACTACCGTTAGCTGGAAATTTGTGAGTATAACCTATGTCAACCTACCTTCAAAATAGTTATGACGAATAAAGGTATTACAATAGGCATTCATATTTTAGATTAATACTTTGTTAATTAATGTTGATTATAAAATCGTGGGCGCTTGCATAGTAATAGGTATAACTCAAATGTTACAACTCTTACGAATAAAAAAAATACATCAAAACATTTTGAAAGTAAATAGTACGGCTAAGGTGATATCGATGTGGTTTTCATTGTTGTATGTCATCGAGCTATGAAGACCTGTACCTGCACTACCCACGGATGAAAGCAAATTTTTTAGGAAAGTTTAATATTTTACTAGCAAGCGCCCACGATTTTATAATCAAAATTAATTAACAAAGTATTAATCTAAAATATGAATGCCTATTGTAATACCTTTATTCGTCATAACTATTTTGAAGGTAGGTTGACATAGGTTATACTCACAAATTTCCAGCTAACGGTAGTGTACAACATAATACGAAAATGTAGAAAATTATTTTTTACCGTTTAGTGCAGTTTTCATTTAAATAAAATCGTTTAACTTAAAAAGTTTTTTTAACTATTTTATTTTTTACTTTTTAGTTTCCCAGTCAAAGTAAAAACTGAAAACATTCATAGAAACGAATTAAATGCGAGTTATCTGCTACAATTAAATGAGACCCTTGACCACCTCCTGTCTCGATCATAAGACGCTCAATCTTACCGAGACTAAAAAGTATTCATCGAAACAAATTAAATGATACCAAACACGAGTGTTCTGCTACAATTAGTTGTATAGACCCCTTGAAAACCTTCCATCTCCAACATTAGATACTCAATCTTACCGGTACCTAGGTACCTACCGTAATACGTCGAGGAGATTCCTTTACTACCCGCTGTATTCATCATCAAGACCCTCAATCTTACTGATACCACAAAGTTCTTATCGAAACAAATGAAACGTGATCAAACACAAATGCCTTATAGAGGAGATCTCCATCATCAGACCCTTCAGTCTGACCGGGACTAAAAAGTCCTTATCAAAACCAGTTAAATGCGATCAAACACGAGTGTACTGCAACAATTTACTGAGGAGATCCCTTGAACACCTTTCGTCTCCATTATCAGACCTTCAATTTTACCGAGACTATAGAATCCTCATCAAAATCAATTAAATGTGATCCGTCACGAGTGTTCTACTTCAATCAACTGAAGAAATCCGTTAACCACCCTCAATCTCCATCATCAGACCCTCAATCTTACTGGTGCCACAAAGTTCTCATCGAGCAATTTAAATTATACCAAACACGAGTGCTCTGCTATAATTCATCGAGAAGATCGCTTGACCACCTTCCGTCTCCATTATCAGACCCTCAATCTTAATGGTACCACAAAGTTTTCATCGCTACAATTGAAATGATATCAAACGCGATTGTATTGCTATACTTAATCGAAGAGATCCCTTGACCACCTTCCGTCTCCATCATCAGACCCTCAATCTTACTGGTACCTCAAAGTTCTCATCGCAACAATTGGAATGAGACCAAACACGAGTGTTTTGCTATAATTTATCGAGGATATCCCTTAACCACCTTCCATCTTCATCTTCAGACCCTCAATCTTACTGGTGCCATAAAGTTCTCATCGAAACAATTTAAATGATACCAAACACTAGTGCTCTGCTATAATTAATCGAGAAGATAGCTTGACCACTTTCCGTCTCCATCATCAGACCCTCAATCTTAATGGTACCACAAAATTTTATCGCAACAATTGAAATGATATCAAACGCGATTGTATTGCTATACTTAATCGACCTTCCGTCTCCATCATGAGACCCTCAATCTTACTGGTACCACAAAGTTCTCATCGCAACAATTGAAATGAGACGAAACACGAGTGTATTGCTGTAAGTCATCAACAAGATCCCTTGACCACCTTCCGTCTCCATCATCAGACCCTCAATCTTACTGGTACCTCAAAGATCTCATCGCTACGATTGAAGTGAGACCAAACACGAGTGTATTGCTATAATTAAGTCATCGACGAGATTCCTTGACCGCCTTCCGTCTCCATCATCAGACCCTCAATCTTACCAGTACCATAAAGGTCTTATCAAAACAATTTATATAACACTAAACACGAGTGCTCTGCTATAAGAAATCGAGGAGATCTCTTGACCACCTTCCGTCTCCATCATCAGATCACCTCCATGTTACCATAATATTGCATTGTCATCAGAACTATACGTGTGTGTAAAGTTTCAACTGAATCGGTTGACAGGAAGTGGGTGAAAATTCGATTACAAGAATCCATTGTTAGTTATTTAGTTAGATAGATAGTTAGACCGGTTCGAAGTTAAATAAAATCGTTTAAAAACGGCAAGCAGGCAATGGAATAAAATCTTATTCAATCTATTTTTGAATTTTTCAGTATTTTTCAAATAACTCGAAAAATAGATGGAAAAATTTCAGTTTTGTTGAATTTTCTTTTTTCGTCGAATGCATGTTATATTGAATTGGTCTTGTTTGCAAAACTACTACGTCACCTAGCTACGAATATGCTACGAGTCGTAGCCTCGTAGCGCGTAGCACAGACCTTTGTAAGGATAAATAAAATTATAAAGGCGTATAATATGAAGTCGTTCGAGGTTTATTTAGATGAGTCGATTCAACTCCCGCAAGCGTTAACGTGAAAGTTTCAGTTGCAAACATGGCATTCCGACTTTCGAAGTCTGTATGCTATGAAGCAGTCACCCGCATGCGAGGAATCGACTAATGAATGAGGGCTTTTAGACTACTCGAGTAACGTTAGATACACACTGACTGTATCTCAGCAGCTTCATTATTTAAAGTCTATTTTTAAATAAACCAACAACTTTACTTTCTATTTCTATATTAAATCGACAGCACTGGAATTCTAGTTTGGGGTCGTTCACAAATGACGTAACGCATTTAGGTAGAGGGGGGGAGTACGGGCAGGCGTTACGGTCCCGTTACGTGGGGGGAGGGAGGGGTTTAAGGTTTAAATTTGTTCACAACACAATTAAGAATAATGTGGTTTTCTTAATTTTTCGAAATTAATAAAAAATCATCTATATTTTCAAAGAAAACGGCTAAATTCTGACCGGAGCCACGCGCTTGTTAGAATATTCGACTTTATGTAACCGAAAACTGTATGTAAATTGATATTTTTCAGAACTTAGAAACAGAAGTTCTCATTTTGGTGAATTAATCATGATTCGAGTCACGAGTAATATCATGAGTTTGAATCTAAATTATTGATGTTAATCGAGTAACGTACATTTCATTATTAGACTTGGCAACATCCTATTAAAAAGCAAATCTTTGTTGACAATGTTTAGTAACTTAATTTGGTGAACCTTGTTGTAATGAGATATTAAAATATACAGTTATGATTACTCTGATTCTGTGTGATATTAATGATTAACTATAGTAAATTTGATGGATATTATTGTTGGTTTCTAACAGGAAATATAAACGACACTTGTCGCTGATTGGTCCGCGCCAATAAGCGAACGTGGCAATTACTCGTTGATCAAAGAATGTACTTATTTGTTTGATATTTTGTGACGGTTTGTTTGATATCCTGGTTACTGATTTATTATCAGTCCAAAAATAATGTTTAGATTTTGTGAGGTTGCAAAATATAATTTGGAATTGTTTAGTACATAATATAATAATGTGAACAAACTTCACTTCCTGGATGGATTTTGCCACCATTCCGAACCATCGTGAAGTTTGGTGAAAAATCTATAAAAGACTTGGTTTGCTAAAATTCGAGACCTTTTGCCACAGAGGATTGTACAGAGTAACAGCTTCATGGGAGCTTCGATTACATTAGCCTATTCTTGTAGGGCTGTCTAAAAGGAAATAAATTTGATTGAAGTATGAAGGATAATGTTTTACAATATGTAGTAGGTATATTGTTTTTCTTTTTTTGTTGTTGTTGTTTGTTGTGTTATTTATTATTTGTTATTTAGTTGAATAAAATGAGTTTAAATTAAAAAACCGTTGCCGCCCGATCCGTCGCTTTACGCGGGTGACTCAAAAATTGTATGTACTTACCTGTCACGATCTTTGGGGAAGGTATATGATGAAGGAGATGTTTGTGTTCCTCCTCGTATTATTAAAGCACACAGTGCAATAATTAACCATTTCTTTTAATATTATTAAACTACTTTTAAACGTGCTCGAGTAAAATGAACGATAGGTATCTCACACATTAAATTCACATGACGTTCTACAATGACAGTGACGATCAAACAGAAAATAATCCATAGACATCTTGATATTAACAGAGGTCAGTGGCTCCAATCTCTTTCCGAAAGGAAGAATGGACAATATCTCACACATTAAATTCACACCCTCGTTACGCCGTAACCACCCGAAGCATAGCCAAAGTGTCCCCTCGGCCTCGTTCGTGAGCCCCGTAGGTGAACGCGCACACAATCATACTGCGCATGTAGTGATGCGCCGCTTTTGCGAGCTTGTTTGAAGCTGTAACTCTGTACAATATAATCCTCTGTGCTTTTGCCATTGAGACCGCCACGCTGCAAAGTGTAAGTGTTACCCTAATTATTATTTGTTCAGTTTAAGTAACCTGTGTTTGCTACCGTATAATTACGGTAATTCATATGACTGTGAGTTTCTTTGTTATTTGGTTGTCCTACTCGTATATGGAGTTTCTTTGTCTGATTCTTCTCCATATGCCCTATGGTAAAGAAAGACCAATGGGGGACACTAGTGAATCAGATGTAATGTAGAATCAAAGATATAAAATATATTCAAAGATAATAATATAAAGGATAGTCAAAGAATTAAATAATATTCGACTATTCTGATTCTGGCTTTTCATTTGAAATCTTTTCTGCACATATGCTATCCTCATCCTCATTCTAGACCAGTGTCCTGAACTGGGGACGACAGATGATGACGATGGTATCATGATAACCTTTCCTTTTCTTATTGGGCATCTGGTCCAAACACAACACACACACACACACAATAAGCTGATAATGATGAACCTGATCATGAAAATGACACAATACATGATAGGTTAGGATTTGATGTAGGAACATGATCAGAATATAGCTTTCACTATCAGCATCATGGCTTTGATTTGCTTTAATTATATCAAATTCGATAATAGATTGGTTGAATAGTTTGTGAATCTAATCCTGACAACATGCCATGAATATTATAGCCCTCTAGCTCGCCTAGCTCTTCATATAACCTGACTAGCTACATACCTCTCTCCTAATAACCTGACACGCTCGTCCACATCGATTAGTATGGAGAGTCGTAGTCCGGGGATGATACGCCGTGCCTGTATTGAACCCAATATAAATCCAACGCTTTTCGGTGAAGAAAAACATCGTGAGGAAACCTGCATGCTTCAATTTCGAGGCGTGTATTGTACCCACTGTCCATTATAAGTGGCGACGGGCTCACCCCCCGTCACACTGGATAGAGTTTCGGTACTACTGGTGAAACGTGGATGTTCTGAGGTTTCAGAATATCTCTGACTACCCCCTCGGGGAATATAGTCGTGAGCATATCAAAAGCCATGATCAAAAGCCGTGGTCTAATGGAAGAGCATTGGGCTCTTGACACGGAGGTCGTGGGTTCGATTACCACGGGAGACACCTAGTAACCTAGTCATAAATGTCACTTTGTGCGTTTTTATCCAGTTGGTTAGGACATTGCAGGCTGATCAGCTGATTGGCTGGATAGAAAGATGATTCCGTGCTTCGGATGGCAGGGCTACTATCTCTGGTGGGAGTATTTGTTACATAAAAACCATATAAGGCGGTCTGAGAAAACTCTGACACCAGGGCTTGTTGCCCACACGATAAGAAGAAGATTTCAAAAAGTAAAATAAGAGGTAAAAAGAAATAGAATTATTCCCAAGGACCAATTACTAACAAATTGAATTGAAACTGGTTATAGAATAAAAATAAAAAGCTAGTTGCTAACGCTTAATTGTAAAGTGTTGGAAATTCGGTCAGGTTTCGTTTTTGTCGCAAATTGGTGAGCGCTGAACCACGCTGAACGTTGAAAATATCTTTTCACTAAATATTATATCTTTTTGTTTATATTAGGTGTTTTGTAAAATTGTAGTACCTACACAAAATATCAGCTCATGGCTTACTTTGATTATTCGTAGGATTGTTTCCATTATGTTTTGATAAAAAAATTCTTATTGTGAATTTATAGTCAATAATCATGGTTTTAGCGTGAATACTTGAATCAATTTAGATACCTTTTATTGAACCCAACCGTTTTTGATAAGGTTTTCAATTCATGAATGCATTTATTTGCAGTCATCATTTTTAACTACACTGACCTGCAATACTAATTACTACACTTTTAATATTTCAATTTTTCTAAACAATAGAATATAGAGATTTAAAATAAAAAACGTTTTATAGCAAATGTTATCAGCTTTATTTGAACTATAGTAATAACTCTTTTTCGAGTCTTTTTTATTTCGAAAGTATATCTTGTGTACCTACTTAAAAAGTTATAGCAATTTTAATAGTGTGATATTTAGTTTTGCAGGCCAGAGTTATAAAATCAGTTATAAATGCCACGAGGATAAAGTTGCGATCAACAGCTACCTATTTAAGTATTTACCGATACAGAAAGTCTTTCACTGCTTTCTACCCTTCACACTTAAAGAGAAAGTGCAGAATTTTACACTTTTTTGCACAAACTTGAGCTTTTCAAGCCTTTCAGACGTGATGCAGCACTTTATGGCTCCATCCGACCCATTCACACTCACAAGTGGTTGCTATGCTTTACATGAGTAGCGCTAAACGGTACTTTTAGTAGCGTACACATTTAGAAGCGATTGTTATTGAAACATGGTGAGAAGTGGTAATTTAGCCTCTACCATAAAGTTATTATACCTTACAGGAGTAGAGGAACTGACATGAGTTGTCAAATGAAACCCTTTTTGGACGTTTTCAGGAGACTGTCTGCAGGCAAAAATTTGAGTACTGTCTATAATTCTGAGTCTAACGTAAAATCGTGTATAAATTAATGAAATAGTGTCAGTATATTTCACTAAATTATCTACGATATCACTTTCGATTAGCAATTATTCACGGAAACCGAATTTTTACCCTGCGATAAGAACCCCAAAAACGGTTCTATTGCCTCGCGTCACGTATCTCTTTCTATTATACAGTGGTGCCGCTAAGTACATCTCGCTCTATCAGCCATCATTTCCTCTATTAGTAACTTTATTGTTCCTACATTGACAACAATGATGTGTTGTCTGTCTTTTAATGAAACAATAGTTTCTTTAAAAGGCTGTAAACTTAAATGGGTTACACTTTTACGGGTGCTTCGGGCCATCATACAGAACAACTTTCGCTGAGGGACAAGGGACAAATACAAAATCTGCTGTTCCATGAATTAAGGTCAGAGAAGTAACAGAGGGTAAGGCCATTGACTTTTTCTATGAACATAAATATATTTTTCTCCCCTCTAGACGAAAAGGGTCAATTTTCGTCACGCTGCGCTAAACGAAGTTGCCGCTTTCTACCTCCGACGAGGAGAAAAATACTATACTAACCTCGGGCAGTAAATAAGAAAGCCTCAGATTACATGTTTCGCCTCGGCCAACAATTACATGAGATCTGAGACCTTTCTTACTTTCCTACCCTTGGTGTGTAATCTACTACATCGCAATTCCGATGTTGGCTCCATGGTGAAAGTTGATAAGCTTAAATTATCTAAAACGTAAAAAAAACGTAAAAGTTTTCAGTTCGTCTTCAAAATATCTTGCATACCTGACTGCTTTGCTGTAAAGATTAGCAGTCGCCATAGTCGAAATCGACTAATAATCCATCATCATCGTTATGATCATGAGTTTTTAGAATATATCGTTTACTACTTCGATCAAAATAAAATGAATGGATAGGCCAGGCCTTACGCGAACATTTCAAACCAGAAAAATAAGGCAAAACAAATGAAAGGTTTAATTTATTTTTCACCTCACAAGCTCGGAAAGATTCTGTTTATCATTCGAAATCGGAGTGCAAAAGTGCATTTTATCCGCTAGCGTGCAAAGAGTTTTTAAGATTCGAATCCATTCGAGTCCAGATAAAAAGATAGTAAAACCATACGTGCGAGAAAGACAAAAAGATTATGTTGCTAACATAACGAACTATGCATATATTCGTGCATATTATTGTCTGATCTTTTTCGCGTATAAGTTTGTCCTTCACTATAATTTATTTGAGTGTCAACAAAGAGATTATAACTAAATATAATCCCTTTGAGTAGCAATATCTCTTGTCTTCTCTTTTTCACGTATAGATTTGTCCTTATTTGCATTTGCATATAATTATTTTTCCAGTGTGGGATAAAACATCATTTAAAATAATACTTATTTAAAATGCATTTTAATAATTAATTCATCTTGTTTACCTATGAGAAGTTATTCCGTTACATTTCCTGAATTATTTGCGCAGTGTGACACACTACACACCAGCAGGACATTTTTTATGCTGATCAATTGGTTTTCAATCAAACTGCTACACGTGACCGCAGTGAGACAGTGACTAAATGCAAGAGTAATATATAGCCGCAATAGAATGGGACAACGTCATAAAGCGCGATGTTCGCTCTATACATCTAAACTCAGTGCTTGCACCTAACATTTTCCTCGCTGTTGTGAGGTGAAAAGTTGTGTGTTTCGCTCGGCTGCAAAATTATTCCGCGTCTCGTACCTTTGAAACCTTCGCTACGCTCCGGATTCTATATTTGAACCACTCGCTTCGCTCGTGGTTCAATCTTAGAATCCTTCGCTTGCTCAGGTTTCAATATAAGTACTCGCGGCAAAAAACAACTTTGCAGCCTAGCATAACAAATAACTATTATTTTATTGACAAAACCAACAGCTTTACAAAAAATATAAACAGGGGTAATATTAACACTTCTTAAGCTAATAATAGGTTTCGCTAGTTTAAGTAATTGACTTATCTAATTTATCGTAAGCTAGTTTAAAGTCAAGATTTATGAAAGTTTACAGTTTAAAGTTATAAAAAGTTTTAACAGACATTGTTTTTTAATAGGTAGGATATAGTTTATTTACTTCAAATTTGTATGCAAGTGCCCTAGATTTGACAGATAATGGCGCTAGTTTGTATGGACCAAGTGCACCAGTACTGTGCTTCAACTTACCGCGCTTTAGGCCTATATCCATTAATTTTATTTTGATCTAAGGTTTACTATGCTCTCTATGTCGAAGAAACATTTAGGTACTAAGGGACAACACTAAATGTGGGGTTCACGGGAAGCAATGTGGCTAGTATGCCCGTGGATTTAAATCCACAATTTTGTCGTCTAAATTCTTGCGTCGAGTTAAGAGGAAAGCCGGCCTGCCAGGAATTTGAAGAATATGTTTTAACAGATCTAATTGATGTCGCGCTGTTTCTGAGATACCTAGATACCGATGTGAATCTGCAGTTCAGACTGATTTTACCTACATAAAATAGACGAAATCACGTATCACGAAATCCTCCTACAAGAAAACTAAAACGACTTTAAAAATTCTTTTAAGAATGAAATGAGAAAGAAAGACAAATTAAATGAATGAATGAATGAAAGACTGGCTATGTCTGTATGTTTTCTTTTTATTATTTACAAGATGACCGCGACGAATAATTTTGAATCTTTCCGACACACACTTGGCCATTTTTTTAGCCTATGCTCATCACGGATAATGTAGCGTTCTATCTAATGGTGAAAGAGTTATTCAGATCGGTCCAGTAGTTTCGGAGCCTATTCAATACAAACAAAAACAAAAATCTTTCCTCTTTATAAGTAATATTAGTAAAGTACAGAAATAGATATACGTCTTTGATTGCTGGATGTCGGAACACAGCGTTAAAATTGATAATTTCGTCATTTTCGAAGGTAATTTATTTGTGAAAAAAAAATATTCTGACATGACAGAGGTAACACAGATTAATGGTTAGAAAATATTTGCTTTAGTTTTTCTGTATTCAGAAAGGAATACATTTGTATGGACTAAACGAAAGCCGCAGTTCCTCTTAAGCTGATTATTAAGTTAAAAGGATAGCTTGCTGGAACCGCAGAGTCGGTCGAATTAAAACAATCTCATTACGGCCCATCAAGACTCGGGTTTGATATACGGTATTCCGGTTCAACCCTTTATCAACCTAATTGCTATTGTAACAAGCAAACTTTTTGTTTCTTTTTGAATATAAACAGCTAATTATAAATGGTCTACCAGTTTTAGTATGAATAAAGGTTTCGGGTGAAATGTGGGAGGATGTTTTTGTAGGGAGATTCTTTTGTTAGATATAGGTACTATTATATTATTTTACTTCTGAAATAAAAAACGTATTTTTATATTTTACTGCTAGCTTTTACAAAGGTACGTAACTAAATAATTTTCATTGAAATGTATACTATGCATACACTTAAATTGTTTAACCAAAGTCTTAAAATATGCATCAAAATTGAAATAAACAAATGAATATAAGTCTTTATCCTTCTATTATCTAGTTCATTCAAAAGTCCAAACAAACTCATTCCAATTTTATATAAATTGCATAAGAATGTCGCATTTTAGTTCCAATATTGTAAGTAGGTCGCTTCATAGCCAGCGTATAGTTTGAAACTAAAAGAGGGTGCAATGAGATGAGAGTGATCTTATTTGAATTGATACGGCGGGTAACGGAGGAAAATTACCATGCGCTAGGAGTTAGGTAACCAATGGAGTCGGTATTGAATTTTATATTTTATTTAAATAATAAAGAAACGTTACTAAAACGTTATGTAGCCAGAGTGCGAGTTTTGTTTGGGATAATTAAGGCCAGGTTATCCAAGTGCAAGCGTCTCTTTCTTGCAAGCATAAGTTTGCAATTAGCCATCCCGCTCCAATTGAAAGCAGGATCGCAAAAAAACGTGTTTTTCATCAATATCTTTGCCCATGGGTGTTTCTAAGCTCAAAATTCGACGGAGTTCACTAGAAATATTTAATGTATTTAGTTAAGTACAAGAATAAAAAGATAAAAATCAGCAGTTTAAAAATAGTATTGAAAAAACATAACAAAAAGGGGTAACTTTGGGATTTTTTTCTATCTATTAAACTTAATCTAATCGTGTAATTGAGAACGGTCGCCTATCAGCCAGATCCTAAAATAAGACATAATTGGTTTTCAGACTTAAAAACACAGTTTAAAACACTTTTGTTAGTGTTCAAAAAACGGCCTCGACCGGATAACAGCGTCTTAAATGCAAGATGAGTGTAGTATACCTACCTAAACGAGACATGACTACATAAGCAGTATGCCTAAAACTCGTAAAAACTATAAAGCAGTACTATGCCTAAAACGCAAGACAACGACGAAACACCATATGCCTAAAACGATGGCGGCTACAAAGAAATAAATAATATTAATAAATAAATAACGCTCACAGGCACATATATTGTAATGATCCCAAGTAAGCCTCAGGCTTTTTGTTATGGGAACCATACAACAACGGCACACATATATAAAATCCATGACCGAAACGGGATTCGAACCCAGGACCCTGCTTTGGCATTCCGGCGTGGTAACCGTTACACCAACCGGGTCGTAACCATTACATAATATGTTCATACAGAATGCCTATAAGACGACTACGAAGCAGCATGCCTAAAAAGAACGTTAGCTACGAGGTAGCAGGTATGGCCAGAAAGGGCTACAACATTGAACTACTGAAAAACAGTATCCCTTAAAACAATCCAATAGTCACGCGACTATTGGATTGTTTTTTACTAACTCAAAAATTATTGGATAATTTTTGAGTTAGTAAAAATTTGTATGAATTTAACAATTCAACACACATCTCTCCCCATAAATCCAAAAAATCCAAGACAATATACAAAAAGGTTTTTTAGCAAAAGTGCAAATAAATCTTACAGGGTGTAGAAACTTAATAATTCGTAACTCCACGAATGCCAGTGTCCGTAACACAGGGTGTTCCCAGACGGCCACGGAATATTAACTCGGAATGGGATAAAAATGGCGAAGTCCGTCCCGGTTCAGGTGACACTGGAATTTGACGTCGGTAATTTGACGCCTTTATCCGGGTCAGCTTTCCAACAAAGTGCCGGATAGACTGGGTACATGTTTTGCATAATGCCTAGTGATGGTACGGTATTTGTTTTGTTTACTTCTATTGTGCTAATGAATGAGTTTTGTTAGTTCCTTTTAGATTAAGCTCAAGTTTACTAGAGTCGCTGTCTTGAATAAAGCGAAATTTAAGTAACGCTGCTTTCGCTTGTATGGTAGTTTAATGAAGTTCGCAACATATAACATTAATGTTTGTTTTGTTGTTGCCTTTGATTCGATTGCGATATGATAGTATCTATTTCAACTTGCTCCACATATTAGGTTAGGTTTAGATTCAAGCCTCTCTTTTTTCACTATGGAATATGTTAAGTCATTTTAAATTAATTTAATAAAATACATATTCTTATTTATGAATTAAGAACAAACTATACCCTTACCTCTACGAGTCTCAAGAGCTCATTTAATGGAGTCACTCTATTGGTGGATAAATCTTGACTATTCTAAAAACAAATGGAAACAAAAGACCTATTCAGGTTGCAATAACCCTGGTTTTAAGACTAACCACTCAATATTAATACTTGTAACTTTTCTACTGCGAGTTTTCAAGAACGGCACCCTTTTATCACTTGAAAAATACCGACAAAGACATCACATGTGGTAGCTTAACTAAAGTATTAAAAAGACTTGTATATATGCACGACACTTCTTCAAGATAAACCGTAATATTGTCGATTCAAGAGTCAATGTGAGATGTTAACCTTCATAATAGCAGCATTATTCTTTACATATGCTAGATAAAGTCAACTTTTCAAGATCTTTTCAGAATGTAAGAAATAGCGTTGCTTTAAAGTCTAGTTTAAGTACTGGTTGGACAAACGAGCAGCACCGTGTCATTTTAGTTAAGTATCTGTTATCGGCAGGGTATATTATAATTCAGTAATTGACTCTTTATTTAGAATACCTTATTTTGAGTTCATCAAGAAAATAAGCATATGCTCACGACTATATTCTGAAACCTCAGAACATCCACGTTTCACCAGTAGTCACGGATGGAAAAGTAATGTAATGAGTAATAAATAAGTTAATAACTTTCTTAGAATCAATAATTTCGATTTAGAATGTAATTAATGGTCTATTCTATAATTATGGTCTAATTGATTGATTGAGACGGTCTATGGTATGGTATACAAGTTGTTACAAAACTCCAAATAAACATTTAAGGGGGTGGTGTAGACCATCAAACTGAACAACTTTCACTATGGGACCAATATCGAAATCGCGAAAAAAAATAATTATGTTCTATACTCTACAAATCGACTAGAGCTAAAATATGTATGGGATTTAAAAAATTTTGTTTCGCGATTTCGATGTTGGTCCCATAGAGATAGTTGTTCAGTTTGACGGTCTAAACAACCCCCTTATGAGTTTTAAAAATTTATTGTTACTTATGAAACACCCTGTAGGTATAGAGCTAATAATGATGTCCGGTGCCAAAAAATAGTATTTTATTGTAACTTGAAGTTATGTGAAGGCTCTATAATAAATTATATCGAATAGTTTCTTGCGATACTATCGTTTTCAAACTTACGATACTCATCGATTAACAAGACTAATTTTAGTCTTGAACTAGAAATAAAAAGTGCCCAAACAGATTCTGTTACCGTTGTCGACGCCAAACAGAATGGAACCGGTGCGTGGGAAAGTGAAAGTGTATTTTTACTTTATTGCTCTAAAATAATGTTTGTTGAATAAGCTAAAAATACAATAAATATCAGTAATTTTTTATAGCATGCGACGATAACGAGCTTGCCTCTCTCGTTTTCATTTCATTTTTATTATATTTTCATGGTTCTTGTTAGGTCGATCTTCCCTTCGTTAGTTTTCGATCGCATTTCGTTAGGGCGACCTTATGGGAAATAAAATTGTACGCTGTGCACTTGATTTAATAAAAAGGTTTTTGTCTCATTAGTCTAGTGGGGTTTTTAGGAATCGCTGGGTTAAGAACTCTTTTAGTTTTGAGAGTTATCGTGAATGGTGATAAAGATTTTGACCATTTTGTACATACTACATGTGTAACCTATCAAAATGTTGTTTAGAGTTATTTATTTTTTGATATTTTTTAGGATATGCGTACACACGGCGACACGTCATCAAGCTACGCAAAACCAACATAAGCTGGCCGCGCAACGTTGTACATTACTCTACCTACGCACGGCGAGCTTATTACTAACCCCAATGGATCTGTGTTGTCTGAAATAAATAATTTTAATTTAATTTATTTAAGTTTCGTGTCGCTGTGTGAAGATTTGATAAAATTGACTGACTCGCACAATGATCATTAGGTGAATTTGTCCTATATAAGTTGAATTTTTATTTATCTAGGTATTTCTCCACACAGTTAAAATTAGTGGGGTGGTTGAACTTTGATAACTTTCAAGCCAGAGTGACATAATGACGAGGTCCAAGCGAATACGAAGCAACTGTCATTTTAAAAAATCACCAACATTTTACGTTTAGGACATTTTGCGTTTAGGACATTCCGCATTTAAGACATTATACAGGGTGTTTCATAAGTAACAATAAATATTTAAAACTCTTAAGGGGGTTGTTTAGACCGTCAAACTGAACAACTTTCTCTATGGGACCAACATCGAAATCGCAAAAAAAAATTTCATTTCCTATACATATTTGCTCTAGTCGATTTGTAGACTATGGAACATCAATTTTTTTTTCGCGGTTTCGATATTGGTCCCATAGTGAAAGTTGTTCAGTTTGATGGTCTATACCACCCCTTTAAAGGTTTATTTGTATTTTTGTAACACCTTGTATAAGTTTAAGACATTTCGCGTTGATAAATTAGGACATTATGCGTCGACACCAATTATGCTTCAGCAAAAGTATTCTAGAATTCACACAGAGAATATTTACAATTTTCGTACGCTGAAAACGACTAATAGTGTAATTCCAACATACAATTACTGTTAATGTCACATACAATTGCTCCTAAAGTAAAATTACTGAACATTACAGCATCCTTGCTCACTTAATTCTTAGTTTTATACAATACTGTATGAACATTCGTTTGAACATTTTCACTGTATTTTCTCTACGTGGCGCAATGACATTAAATAATTATCATGTGGGTAATGTGGTAAGAAATCCTTTCTCTTGCTTTCTCACCCCGCGAGAGCGGAGCGTGCTTGCGATTTCTGATTGAAGGCAATTCAACTCAAAATTTTTCATTCAAAATAATAAAATAGGCAGTTTTCTTGCGTAATTTTTTGACTCTACCACCGCGTCGGATGGCGTTCCGTTGTAGAGAAGAGGAGGCCTGAAACTTTACAGCACAGATCTTATAATCAAAACAAAATATATAAAGTCAATTACAAATACAACATTGAATTACATAGTGTAATATTGTTAAGACCAGACATTTTGGTCATTCATAAATAATCATAGAGTTGCGCACATGAGTAAATACACCACAGAGACAAAGCTTCTAAGAAAAGCACAGAATTATCCCCTGCTCGAGTCGGTTTCTACTTGGGCGACGTGTAGGTGAACTCGTCGGTAAAAGGTCTCGCACACACTGCCGTGATTTGTAGTAGTGAACCTATCGTAGCATGATTGTTTGTATTACTCATGTGGTGTAGGAAAAGTCCATCGTCGCGATAAGTTTTTTAAGACTTAGAAGGTTGTATCCATGAAAAACGGCACAAAAGTAGATAAAAAAAGATATCTCGTGAGAGATGAATATTCCTAATCTTCGACATTGTCAACATAATATGTGATGCCCACACCGTGTGGCTACCAGTAATAGTGAGTTTTTGAGTAGTTTCCCTTTCCATCAGGAGCATAAACATGAGACATTTATGCACTTGTCTTTCATGTCAATAAAGCCACGGTGATGATGGGTTTTGCTTGTGTGCCACGTCTGTCTTTGCGGTGAATCTACATTCGAATAATGACACATTTGATTATGCCAATTATAATTGAAACTTCTGCCCGCGACTTCGTCTGCACCAGCTTCCGTAATCGTAGCGAGATAAAATAGAGCCGAGCTCCGTGTAGGAGCGAAGCTCCGTAGCGTCCCCCCTGGAACCCGGTGGACCTGGTCTCTGGGGTCAATTTGCCAGCCAAGCGAATAATTATACTTACTTGTTTTTACATCTAATCATAAGCTTTTCATATACACAGAAGTTTCTTTAGAATCGGTACCTACAGTAGTTTTTGCGTGATACTCAAATAAACAAACCAAAAGACAGATTATAAAAAACGTCGTGTGAGAGGCACCTAAACACCATGTTGTAACCTACCTTTTGTTATTATAAAAATATAGAGATAGACTTCTGTTGCAGTTGAAAGACAGGTGGTTGATGCCATGGTGAACTTATGCACTTTCGTCAACTGCTTACTTGACTGCTTTTTCAAATAAGTAGTCGTTGCAGTCGAAACTACGAGTATATAATCTTGATCTAAGTATATATATAATGTATATATATGGTACTATACCGTTAGAATCATACGCCCTCTAAGATATGCATTGCCCGAGGGTGACTGGGTAAAAGTTAAATATTTATAGAGATGAGTCAGCATTCGACGCCGCAAGGGTGTTTATATCAGAGGAAAAAAAATTGAGAATTCATTTTGTTTACGCAGTGTTACTCAGCTGTATTTGAGCGTTATTCAAGTACGCTTGTTTTTTCGTAGGTATAGAAATTGTACAGAAAGGGTAAAAAAGCTATATTTATCTAAATACATACTAATCGTAATGTGCCGATGACATCACCACTTACAACATCCGGCTCGAAGGACCATTGTATACATTTGATTGTATAGTATATTTTGAATTGATTGTAAATGTTGAGGTTGTGAATTTGAATTAAAGTTGGATAAGGTGCAGGAAAGGCCAGTCATATACAATCGCAAAAGTTAGTAAAAGTTTAGAATAACATGATGATGGCAACTTCTTTCCTTTAGGTGTAGATGATCTCGAATCAAAATACATATACACTACAAGTTTTAATTTACTTAACATAACTCTAAGGGTGTATACAGACAGTGAAACGAAACAACTTTCCCTAAGGAACATGGGTCAAAAAACGAGAAAAATTGTAGGACCTTGGTCGAATTGTTTTGCAGTTTTAAATGCACATTAGATGTTAGACCCAGAAGGAGAGTTGTTCAGTTTGATGGTCTGATCATCCCCTTAAAAACCTTCATCATATTTAGATACCCTGTACCTACATATAGCGCACAAAACAAAATACAACATTGAATTACACTTTAAATTTACTAAGTGACTTCAGTTATGTTGAATTAACTAATGCACAAACGAAGTATTCATCTTGGCAGACAGGTACAGACTCCAGATGAGATACAAAACCTCCCTATTAAAAACCTACTGCGATTTCTAACTGCAGAAAGGGCGTTTACAAAAGATCAGCGATGGTCGAAGTGGCACAGGCGCAAGTTTGTTAAGGCCTCTAAAGTTAAGGCCCTATTCACTCAATAATAATAATAATATTATGTTGAATTTGTCAAATTATCTAAAAACTCAGCTTACTATCATATTAAGCAATAACTTAGTCCTCTAGTCTATTAAAATTTTATAGCCTTTAAGAGATTGAACCTGCTACCTTCCACATTCAGACTAGGCCATTAGACCAAGAAGGAGGCGGTTTCCACGGTACACTACCTCTTATAACCGAGAGGAGCTCAAATAAAACGGAATGAAATTGCATTCTAGGTGCATGGCTGTACTGAGTCACGGTAAGGGGCCTTGGACGTCGGAATTTACCAGGAAAATCTACCCGTTATTTAAAGTTAATTAAGAAATAGTACTGTGTTTCACGTTTTATAAAGAAATGGATGTAAAAGGTCTTAACAGATGAAAGTATTAAATTGAAAACCATTTCAACAGATTGGCAACTGAACTAAATGTTGATTATCAGCCGTCGCTATACCATTATTTGGCAAAGGCCTCGCCCCGTTGTCTCCATGCGCCCCGGTATTAATTGTGCTTATACGAGTAGAAGGCCAGATTAAATCAAAAAACATAGCCTACCACATTAAAAAATATCTGCTCCAAACTATATAAGAAACTAAACGATAAGAACATATCGTGGTTGGCCGGTACGATGTACTGTAGTTATGTATCTAATCTACCTATTTGCCTATTGTTGCTATCGATGTTGTTATGACTGATGTTTCTGCATTGGGACGAACCTGATATCGGGTTTATCAATGTTGTTAGTTCATAAGATGTTTGTTTATGTATTTGATAAATAAAAAAATAAAAATAATAAAAGATCTTTAAGAAACCATCCATTTCGTCCCGCCACGTTCTTCTAGGTTTGCCGCGATGCCGATTTTGTTTTGCTGGGGACCAGTTGATGCTGGTTTTGGCCCATAGGTCACCTGGCATGAGGGAGGCATGTCCAGCCCAATCGCACTTAAGATTGGAAGCAGAGATTGACATAATAATATTAATATTTAACTACTAGGCAGTACCTATAGTTGCATACGCGACTTCGTCTTCGTGTAATTTTAAGCTATATTTATACCAAATTTAATCAAAATCTGTTCAGTAGTTTAGCCGTGGAAACATTATTTATAAGGCACCCCCCGTTTTCTTAGGGCTAAAATTTCTTCTACCCTACAGTTTTTTGGAAGAAATAGCTAAGACTTCGTTAATTCTACCTTTATAATAATTTTTGTTTCCTCGTTATGGTTGTATCTATGAGTTTGGTGTAAATATACGAATATTTTAATCATTAATAGTATGGAATATAACTCTGAGTAGAAGTTATTACTTAGTACACTGTGGATCACGATTATCCACGATTACATTTGCATTTATTCTGGCCCCTCAACCACTCTCAGTCCGTCCCTGTCTCAACTAGGGTATGTTAGATAAGTGTGTTCCATATGAGGATTGCCACCGTTACGATCCTACGAGGCAATACACGTCGGGTACTCTTTATAATCATGATTAGATACTGTGCCTGCAACCTTGTAAAGTTTCTATTGCTTTGTTTTTAAATTCATTTTATATTTATTTTAAATTAAGTTTTTATCATAAGAGATGCTTGTTAAACTGTATTTTTAGGGACTACACTACATAGTATAAAAAAGTCGCTTCTCGATATCTGTCTGTCCCTATGTATGCTTAGATCTACGCAACGGATTTTGATGCGGTTTTTTTAAATAGATAGGGTAATTCAAGAGGAAGGTTTACATTGCACCCGTTCGAAGCCGGGGCAGGTCGCTAGTCAACAATATTTTACCACCACTGCTAGCTGTCTATGTCCTCCCATACCATCGAGAGAGGGAGTTTAAAATTTGTGGAGGGCAGGAAGTCTTAATACTGTATGTATTTACGTCACCATCGTCATTTGAAATCAGTCAGTTTTATGTACAAAAGTCATTGGTTGGTAAGTCAGCCGTGCTGATTTGAACCCAGACAGTCATCCATATAATACTCTCTGCAATGCGCCACCAACGCTCTGTAGGTAATAGTAGCCAGTGTACCTAGTCCCTAATCTAATGAATAATCTATGCTTATATTATTTACTAGTGTTTTCCCGCGACTTCGTCCACACAAATTATATACCAGATTTTAAGTCAGATCATAAGCTATCAAACAAAAAAAGTTTCATCAAAATCGGTTCAGTAGTTCTTGCGTGATGCGCGAACAAACAAACAAACAAACAAACACACAAACAAACAAACAGACAAAATTTCTAAAAAAGGTGGATTTCGAGTGAGGGTTACCTAAAAACCATATCGTAATCTTTTTTTTAGTAAATTTCTTCAATGTACAGACACACTTCAGTTACAGTTTTATAATAGTTTAGATAATATAATTAGTACCACTAATTCAACAAGCGTGTAACGAAATCAGCTGTTTATACCTATTGACACTTGAGGCTGTGCTTGAGGCATAGCAGTGGTCTACAAACTATTTGTCAAAGGGTCACTTCAGACGATGTACGTACGGCGACAGATCAACCTACCCATAGTTGAACCTTATGTCCATGAACATAGAGTTCAACTATGGGTAGGTAGATGTGTCGCCGTGTATACTATATTATAACACAAAGTTGTTCAAGCGTTACCGAGTGTCGCGCTGATCATTTTCTAAAAGACGGGTTTTCATCGGAAGCATTCTTTCAAATACAAATTACAAAATTATTTATTCGTGAACACAGGTATACGAGTAAATGGTGTTACAGTATATAATTCGACTCTCTGCGGTCTGCCACAGTTGGCGTACGAATACAACATAAATTATTAAATAAAAGTAGTAAACGAAAATTGAAAATTAAATAATATTTCCAACATCAATTTAACTAACCTATAAGTGAATAAAAAAAAATGTTTGAAAGCGAGCAAACATTCGAGCGCAAAATGATTTTTGTTGAATGTTTTTCTTAAAGTTTTTTATATATGGCAATGAGAAGTAGCCTACGTTGAAAGAAGCAAAGATCGTTTGCTCGTCGGCGAGCAGACTTTCAATCATATTAATTGATGATAAAGATTCTATTCTAATTAAAAAATTGTAGCCTCCATATTAGAGATTTTGCCTAGTTACTTCTAGTTTTTTTAGCAAAAGTGCTTGTCGTTGCTGCTGTGCGGTTATAATTAGTACTCGTATTTGGTGACATCATGGGATGTTTTTCAAAAAAAGACACACTATTTTGAGTCACTATACAATGGGAGCTTCGTTGTAGGCCAGCAAGCAGGCTATTGACACACGACTCCGATTGGATAAGCATAATTATAACATTAAAACATCGTGAGGAAACCTGCATGCTTCAATTTCGAGGCATGTATTGTACCCACTATCCATTATAAGTGGCGACGGGCTCACCCCCCGTCACACTGGACATAGTTTCGGTACTACTGGTGAAACCTGGATGTTCTGAGGTTTCAGAATATCTCTGACTACCCCCTCGGGGAATATAGTCGTGAGCATATGCTTATGCTAGTTATAACATTAAGTTCGTATAATTTTCTAACTTGTTTTTGATTTGGTATCACAAGTTTTCGTAATTATTTCTTTTGTAGAACGTTCTCAACAACGTCCATTGCAGACGTGACGGTATTCCAGATCACGAAAAAAATACAGAAAAATGCGTTACGTCGTACCTGCAAAATTCGTACGCGGTGTGTTACCTTTTATAGTTCCAAGCGTTCTATTTTCAATGGACAAAAAGTACGTTGTGACGTCGTTCGTCTGCGTCGAATGTAATAATGATTGACAGTGTGCTCGGACGAGCGAAATGGTCGTACTCTCGTATCCAACTCCATGTTGACGTCACTCGTCATCATTCTCACGTCTAGTCGTTTGCTCGCTTTGAATTATCTACGTAAAGGCGCTTGTTTAGATTAATTACAATTTAAATTGGTCAATTGTACACACGGCGACACATCAAGCTACGCAGAACCAAAATAAACTGCCCGCGCGTAGGTAGAGTAATGTATAACATCGCTCGGCCAGCTTAGGTTTATTTTGCGTAGCTTGATGTGTCGCCGTGTGTACAAGTGACCAAATTGAATCATGACATGACCCATCGTATAACCACGTAGTACTACCTATCTCTATCGTAGAACCACGTAGAACCTTGTCACGATGACGTGTCTTAACGTCTTTAAGCTTCACTCAAACGTGACAGCAAATAGTTTGCTGTGAAAAGGTTCTACAGTGGGTTATGATTCAAATGATTCGTTCAAGGGTACTAAGCATAGAAAAATTACACGCTCCCCTTGGTAGAGATGGTGTAACAAAGTATGCCACAGTAACCACCAACTGGGCACTAGTTTGTACTGCGACCATAGAGAAATTACACGCTCCCCTAAGCTTTTTGTCTCCCCTCACCCCCTTTGTCGGCGACATAATTTTCTATAGAAACAAGCCGATATGCCATCTCCTCTTACTCCATGGTACTAAGTTTACAAACTGTACATACGTGCAGTTTTATCTGTAAGGCTCACATGCATGCATTGAAGGTTTCAGCATAGAGTTAGTTTCAAACAAATGGCAGATGATTTCCTAAATGAAACCCAAAATACACTAAGAGTGAACCACGATACAAATATACCTTTTTAATGAAGCTGTGTCCAGTATTCGAATGTATGATAATGTTAAAAAGCTTTTTACGGTAAGCCTCTAACGACGGGGACCCAAAATATTGGAATTTCTTGTCCAAAGGCTTTTCTCACTCAACGGATCAGTTTAGCCATTCAGCGAGGAAATGCCGCCACTCCCATGGACCTAATCTGGATCATCATTATAATTTCAGCCGGTAGACATCCACTGCTAGACATAGGCCTCCACCCACAGATCGCCACAACGACTGGCCCTGAGCTGGCCTTATCCAACGGGATTCTGCCGCCTTCTCCAGGTCATCGCTCTACCTTGTCATCCCTACATTACGCCTTCCGGTACGCGGTCGCCACTCTAAGGCCCCATCGGTCATCTGAGAGTAATGTGCATCATAGATCCATCATGCAGGGTAAATTATTTACAAGTTTTTTTTAGTAGTAAATGTCTTTGCCCCGATAGCTCGATAGTGAATCGATGTAAACTGTGACAATAAAGTTTTATTCATTTTATTTCAAGTTAAACTCAATTACATGCACTTTACAGAAGGAGACAATCACCCAATGACATTAAATAGCTTTTATGCAAAATACTATCAGAACTTCACAGAAATTGTAAATGTGGAACAACAATGTGGTTTTATTGGTCGACGTCCTCTAAGATCCCGATACGGTGAAGGTCTAAACAAGTTGACTCAAAACGGTTTAACTTAAGCACTTTGAATACAAACTTGTCTCAAGTTGGTTGGTTAACAAGTAAAGCTTTTGTATGTGCACAGTTCGTCGGGGTGACCTTGTTTTCGTACTGGAGAAGGTGGAATCTGAAGTAAAACCTGGACAAAGTTTTATTGTTTTTGTATTGAAGTTTTAGATGAAATCTGTGGGTGTTGTAGTGTGTGTCTAGTCCTCACACGCACATAGTCTTAAGTTAGATATAAGTAATTGTCCTTATATTAGTAGGAGCATTAAATGTCTGAGCATCGACCCTTTTGATTCATTGGTCGATACCTAAAGGTTCACTTCCGATCCCAGCGGCCCATGCGACTGACGCGAGGTTCTGTCTTGTTTTCACAGTAACTATCGGCCGTCGGCCGCGAGCTTACTATGAAAACGTGTGGCATATATATATATGATATATGACAGAACCACGCGTCAGTCTCATCGGCCGCTGGGATCAAAAAACCCGTCTGCGTAAAAAGTGAACTTTAAATAAAAACAAAAAAGAAAAAAAAACAAGTCCAGTAGTCTAGAATTCTGTTTTGTAATATTGAAGCGACTTCAACAGTCGGGGCCCATTATTATACTATTTCTCATTATGTTCATCATCATCAGCCTATTTATCATCACGGATATACTACGTCAGTTGGAGGCAGGCCAGCCCTCAAAAAAGGTTGTGGGCACGGCCACCCGAAAATCGGCCAAATGCGAGTAGGACTGCAGACTCGCCTACGATCGATACAAAACATTCCTAAAAAAGAGATGTTTACGAAATGCATGACACCTCGGCCAAGACTTTGTGCAGCGTATTAGCCCACGCGGGCAAAGCCGCGGGGCGAAGACTAGTAAATACATTAATAAACCTGTATAATGTTAGTCAGTTTGCTTGCTCAAGAAAATGACTAAAGTAAATGTGTGTTAGTTTGCATATCACAATACGACATTTAGACTCTAAACGAATGAACCGATTTTGATGAAACCTTTACAGAGTGAAAGCCTATGGACCTCAATTAGGGCTGTAGACATGCCCACCGTGCCCACAACGGTGGATCTGCGCCTGCAGGCCATACTCTACTGCACCGGCCCAGTGCGGATGATTATATTTTGTTCTATTTTAGGTTATGGTAAATTAAAATACTTAATTGGTTAACGACCTACTTATCAAGGACCGTATTAAAATTTACCAAAATAAATCTAGTATAGAGGCACTTATAATTATTTTATCGCGACCTTAGATCTCCAACGGTGCGAGTAATTAAGTTCACAAACTTGAAATTAGTTGGGTCATAATCTCACATCCCACTCTATTGCGTGTACCTACCTGTCTATGTATAATGCGACAACACCCACAAAGGTCACACACGTGTACATCGTACCTGGGGTGCTATTTTTGAAAGTCTCGGTCCTAAATTCGTATTAGAATAATGCTAAACTCCATACTTTGATTAAATTTACGTAATAGAACGTACGACGAAACGAAATAATACGAATACGAACGAATACGAAACAAAGATATACGAATTTGAATGTTGTGAAATTCAAAAATAGCACTCCATCCGGCAGCCCGTCTTGTATTATTTCTCTACTTGCGCGCGATTCGGCTTTTTTCCATTAGGTACTACTTGTCGCAGCAAGCGCGACTTTCGCCCTCTAAAAAGGGCTGAAAGAGGCCATTTTCTATGCAACAAAGGCGTCGCGCGCGGGTAGAAGAATCATACTAGAGAGGCTGTTCATAGTATGTTTTCGCTATTGGGGCGACATATTGTTTTTTTTTCGATATACTTATATTATCGGGGCAAGAGCTTTTCCGCTCTCTGAAAAGCACGGGCAGAAGTCCTAAGATCCTAGAATCAGCTTTACAGGCTAGCCTGTCTTTACTACGATATGGCAATCCAAATGACTTATCAGAAGAAAAACATTAGAGACTGCTGAGGGACGTTAACATATAGAAACAGTGCTTCCAATAGGCCGGAGCTATAAAATCACGATTTTACAATTGAATCCGATGTATATTTTATAGGTCACAGAGCAGAGCGCTTGGATCTACACGATTTTAAACGAACAGTCCAATATTTTCTCCCATGACCAAAACTCTTCTATCAACTGCTGAAACTCTGTTTCGTTACGGACCCGTTTTAGAGCAAACGGCGTATTTTAAACGCGCTGACGATGCGCGTTTCAGTAACGCGTATTTTCGGCGCCGTAGATGCCGATTGTTGCGTTTGTAACGATTCAAACACGCGTAAACCGCGATACAAACGCGGGCGCGAAGCGTGTTTGAAACTCATTTGAAGCTCATATGACGCGCGTTTGTATTAATTCAAACGCGCGTACAAACCGAAAACCGACGCTATTGTAAAATTTACTAGGAGTCTCTGATCAAAACGCAGAAGCTTCGAGTGACTGCAGCGCGTCTGTATTGCTGTTACGCGCAGTAGACGCGCGTTCCACGATCGCCACGTGTGCTTAGGTTACAAGGTTGCGTTCGAATCTCGTTTGAAGCGCGTATACGCGTGTCATCTGCGCGTTGTCTGCGCGTTTAAAATACGCCACGTACTTGGCTCTCAAACTTGACCTTTAACCTTCAGAACGCGATAAATTCCTAGAACCACTGACCTATTTTACCAAACAATTCAACTCAACAAAACAAACGGAACAAAAAGATGTTATCACAGTCTTTTCCGAAAATATATAAATTCCCTTATCTCAGACGGAGAATTGCAATCCTTTTTGCCAATTGAGTTTATGTCCCCAAGAAACTAATTTACCATCTATTGTTCCTCCCTATTTATGAAGTTATAACATTACATTTGCCTTGATCAGATATTAAAATTGCCTACGAGGGCCTTTTGTCTCTCTAATGTGCGCCATTAGTTAGATTCACGACATATGAGTAGGTATTGCTACTTGAGAGTAACAATGTTATCTACAAATACTTCTAACGCTATGTTGATCACACATGTCTCTCCTTGGGGTCGACAGAGGTAAATATCCACTTGCCACGCTCGCGCTCCTGACTAGCTTCTATTAATTGTTCTAATTATACAGTGGTTAATGAATAAGCTCAAAACCACATACACCCGAAACTAAATAATTACATTGAAACAATAATTTAATTTTTTTATTTAATTAAAATTTAAAGTTATTAGAATATTAAGTTTTCAAAAAGGATTTGTTATTAGTATATTATCCTCTAATAATTTGAAAGTAGCACCTTTAACGGAAAAATTGCAGGGCAATAGATCATCGTGATATGGGCATGTGATGCGAAGAGACGAATTTCATGTTACGAGAAGAGTGTTAAGTATGAATGTGGATGGCTGTGGTAGAAGAGGAAGGCCAAAGAAAAGATGGATGGATTGTGTGAAGGATGATATGTGTAAGAAAGGAGTGAGTGCTGAAACGACGGCCAAGCGAGATGAATGGAAGAGGATGACATATTGCGCCGACCCCGAATAATGGGAAATGGGCAAGAGAATGATGAAAAAGGATTTGTCATTATTTCTGCGAATGAAAACCGCTGCTCCAAGAACGATAAAAATAAATCAATTATTATAATTGCAGTCGAATTAAAGAAAAATGTTTAGCAATTTAAAACCGATAGCTGAAAACTCAATTAAGTACTATTTAAAGCAAGAAAAAAGTTAATCTTTAATTGGAATCAGTGAAAGATGAGAACAGACAGACGGACTGATAGATAATCTTGCTGATAAATTTAGTACGAAGAGAAATTTTAATTGATAGAGTTTATTTAAAAAAAATAGATATAATGTCGTTCGGTCATAAAGAAACTAAAGGCATTTACATTACAATACAGTTACGGCCCATGATTTGTAACAACAAAAGTTATAAGTTGTCGGTTAGTACCTGACAGTATTGCCAAGAGCTAAATCCAAATCAAAAGCTAGCGAAGCGAGCTCAAAATTTTACAGAACTGTAATCAGAATTGTGTTTTGAGTAAGTATAGCAGCAACATTAAATATATGGAGCGAGCTCGAGATTTTTCTGTCATACGACGACTGTGCTAGACATGTATGCGTGCAACAAAAAAAAAAGAGACCGGAGCGAGCTCAAACTTGGTCTTCACTACAACTTGACTATAATTAGAACTCGTCTATTTGTATTTTAGCACTGTACGCATAGACGCTTACAGTGATGAAAATATAAATTGAAACCAGAGTGAGCGAAGCAAGCTTGACATTTTTCCGTAATAGAGCTTAGTCGTGATAACTCTGTCAAGAGTGACAAGGTGTCACAAAAATACAAATAAACCTTTGGTTTAGACCATCAAACTGAACAACTTTCACTATGGGACCAATATCGAAACCGCGAAAAAAAAATGATGTTCCATACTCTTCAAATAGACTAGAGCTAAAATACGAGTATGTATGGGATACCCATTTTTTTTCGCGATTTCGATGTTGGTCCCATAGAGAAAGTTGTTCAGTTTGACGGTCTAAACAACCTTCTTAAGAGTTTAAAATATTTATTGTTACTTATGAAACACCCTGTAGAGATGCATGCAGCGCCATCATAACAAGAGAAGCCAGACATTTTTTTACAATATATCTGGTCTCCAGAAAACTTTTGCTCTGTGTGTGTGTTACAATTTCCTCCTCATGGTGTCCGCCTCCTTTAACTTGGCTGCACTTAGCACTTGCCCATTTTGCCCTTAGGAGAATATGCTACTGAGTGCGATGCAGGATGCGATGCACGATACAGGGTGGTCCAAACGGAGGCGTCCAAAAATTTTTTTTACTTTCCTCACAGGTGTATCCAAAAATACCCATGTAAGTTATGACTTGACGACCCGGTTGGTGTAATGGTTACCACGCCGGACTGCCAAACCAGGGTCCTGGGTTCGAATCCCGGTTCGGTCATGGATGTTATATGTTCGTGTCTTTGTTGTATGGTTTCCATAATAAAAGCCTTTAGTGCTAGTTTGGGATCATTACAATGTATGTGCCTGTGAGCGTTATTTATTTATTTATTTTTTGAATGAATATTTGACAATTTTCAACCTGAGCGGCTTCAAACTGTTATAACTTTTTCTAAAATAAGAGTTTTTTACATTTTGTTTTTGCTACATGATCTTCGGCAAACATTCTTCCATTCGTAAAATAATCAGCAACACAACATCCATACAAGTTACCGAAGAAAGGGTCGAAAGTGACAATTTTAGGTTTGTGTAGGACGAAGCAAAATTTTCTAAATTCTCTTAAAGATACAAAATGGACGTTCCATAGGTTAAAGATAATTATAAAAACTTCAGTGATTATTCAACTTACCACATAAGATAGAAAATTTTGCTTCGTCCAACTCAAACCTAACATTGTCACTTTCGACCCTTTTTTCGGTAACTTGTATGGATGTTATGTTGCTGATTATTTTACGTATGGAAGAGTGTTTCCAGACGATCATGTTGCAAAAACAAAAAGAAAAAAATTATTACTATAAAAAAAGTTATGACAGTTTTAAGCCGCTCAGGTAGAAAATTCTCAAATATTCAGTCAAAAAACCATAACTCCTAAACTACAAAAAATCGCAGAACATACATGGGGTATTTTCTGATACACCTAGGTGTGAGGAATCTAGAAAAAATTGTGGACGTCTCCGTTTGGACCACCCTGTATAGCTAAAAACATGTGATTGTATTATTCTGAAATTTAACCAAAAATAAAACTGACACAAATAAAGAAAAATTTTGTATCTAGACTAAAATGATAATTAATTGAGACTTAGAGTCGGAAGATGCTCTGCTCCTAAGGTAAGGAATTGACGAATTGGTGCCGGTCGCTTGGAGCCGATGAATAAGTAAGTAGCATCAAAATTGTTAGAAAAATTTACCAAACTAATTTGGAAACCAATATTTACTTACATGTAGCTGTACCAATTATCAGCACTTGCCATAAATTCAACTTACATTTTTCATACAAACAGTCAATTATTTTTAAACAGTTGTTACTTTGAGGGGATATTAACTCATATTCGACCAACTGAGAGCAATGAAAACATTATTAATGTAGGTATTCGAAATGTATTTTAAGCTTTATTCTGTATCGAACACAAAGAGTAAAATTTCACCTTTAATTCATAGCGTATTCACCGAGTGCGTTATCAAAAGACAAAAGCATACAAAGCAATTTATTAATATTTATAACCCATATTTTATACCGATGTTGGTGCACCATTTTGTCGATTAATTATCAAGTAATGTAAGTTATGGCGTAACTTTGCGACTGGCAACAAATTGCAACATAAAAGACAATAGCCCGAACTCTCACGTTTCGTTCGAACGGGACTTCCATTCGGTTTATTTGCTAATTAGTAAAGTTTCCCCTTTGACGCCATAGCTGACGTGTGAGTGTAGAACAGAACTGTGGAGGATGCTCAATGTGGTGCTCTTTTAGCGCTCTAAGCGCTTAGGCTAGCGCTTTTGTGGAATAAGTTACAAACGATAGATTACATTTTTACACGATGGTGCGTCAGAAGGAGGGTTATGTTTTTCGAACGTATGTATGTATGTTTGTATGTCTATCTCATTGGTACGCCCTACAGCCTAAACGGCGTGATGGATTTTAAAGTATGAGGTGTCGTTAGATTCGTAAAAATCGTGAGAGTGTCATAGGCTACATTGTTTTAAAATGGCGTCTGCTTATTATTTTGTTTTATGGTGGGCATATTGTGATCTCAAAAAGATTTTATTCACATTGTGACCTTAACCGGCTACCTCTACCGGTGAACCTTTAAAACGTGATGCACCCTTATTGTAGCTCGGTTTGGGCAATTAGTGATCTAATTTTAGGTGGGAGATTGAAAACCAGTAGCAAAGAATACGAACTGTTGCTCCGTAGACATTCATGACAACAATTATATTCACGCTCGTTATTCCCACCTTGCTCCCCCCCCCCCCCTTATTCTCTTTCTGTGTAATCTACTATTTTTTTTCCCCTCCTGACGGAAAGTGTCAATTGTCGTCCCGCAGCGCAAACAAAGTTGTCGCTTTCCACCTCCGTCCTCGTCGTCCGTCGGCTTCGCCTCGGTATAGTATTATATAATCTATGCCTCGGTCAACAATTACATGAGATCTGAAACCTTAGTTAATTTCTTGTCCTCGGTGTCTAATCTACTATTTATTTACAACAACATACAGATACAGCATATAAAAAGAAACAAAAACGGTAATTGGTACAAATAAGGCGGTCTTATCGCTAAACAGCGATTTCTTCCAGACAACCTTTGGGTAGAGGAAAATTAAACAAAGAAAAACGGGTCGGTGCTATATAAAATAAAGAGCGTGAATATGAATTTATTTACATATTTTCTAATAACGGGTTGTGTTTCCAAACGAGATAAAACGGCATTAAGAGTATCATTAACCTTTAAACCACATACTCTACCCATCAAACTGAATAACTAATTACGAATTTTTAATTACCTCACGAGTTTTTCAATTCTTAGCTAGAAATCTTTTAAAAAAAATTATTAGTAATTGTTTTATTTTAATGCATTATTTTTCTGTTTTGCTTCTAGTTCTTCTTGAAATGGTTTTGTTTTTGGTGAACCTAGGTTATTTTAATGTTTTTCTAAAGAATGTTTTTCTGTAATTTGTGTGTTTCATATAATTGTATTGTACCTTTTCCTTATGTTAGCTGTGGTAGCCTATAACTAGATGAACACAATGTTTGCCTAATTGTAATGTGATTCATCTGTTGGTAACCCAAATAAATAAATAATAAATAAACAACTTTTACTATGGGAGTAAACCTGTCAGAACAAAAAAAATCTGCTGCCTTTTATACATTTGAGTCGAGTAGGCGCTGCAATTTACTATGGTCAGCAGATTTTTTTTATTTTGCTCCGTAGTAAAATTTGTTAAGTTTGATGGGTAGAGTATGTGGTTTAAAAGTTAACACGCTGTTATTCGGTCGAGGCCGTTTTGTGAACACGAACGAAAGTGTTTTAAACTGTGTTTTAAAGTCTGTAAACCAATTATGTCTTATCTAAGGATCTGGCTGATTAGAAAAAAATCCCGAAGTTACCCCTTTTTGTTATATTTTTTCAATACTATGATTAAACTGCTGATATTTAACTTTTTATTCTTGTACTTAACAAAATACATTAAATATTTCTAGTGAACTCCGTAGAATTTTGAGCTTAGAAACACCCATGAGCAAAGATATTGATGAAAAACACGTTTTTTTGCGATCCTGCTTTCAATTGGAGCGGGATGGATAATTGCAATCTTATGCTTGCAAGAAAGAAACCCTGTTATAGTAGTAATTATAGTACTCAATGCACCTTGTATACATTTTTAGTAATACGTACGTACCTACTAAGAAAACTTTTTGTCGCGAACATGAAACGAAGCAGAATCTAGTAATAAGGCGTATTTTTCAGAGAAAACTTCTTATAAAACATTTTCTGCTAGTAAAGGGTTTGTTGAGTAATAAAAGGAGACAATGTCTTTGTTGAATTTTAAGATCAAAAGGCGTTTTCTGAAGTTACAATTTATTTTAGTTGAGTACGAAAAAAGTTTTAGCAAGCAATTGTGAAACAACATAATAATGTGTGACAAAAAAAAAATTGAAATACATTCTCTTGCTAGCAATAAATAATTTAGTTTTGGTGCTCAAAGGTACTTTTTTAATAATGTACCTCTACTTCGGAATCTTCTGGTTAATCCATTCAATGCAGAGCTACCTTTCTGAAACATTTAAACGTTAACCCGTTAGACAGGGACGCATTGCCGCTACCGGAGTCGTGTTTAGACGCTTTAGGGAAGCGAGGACAATAAACCCTAGGGAGTGTTAAATGTTAAGATAGTTAGTTACAACGATATCAATGTACTAAAGTACTAGATACGGTGATCAGTAGGAACTGCATGTTACTCTTAAATGGGGTGTGTGCACCTGATTGATGTTAGTCTCCTTTGCACTAATGAGAATGGCAGACCATCTGTTTGACAATCTGTCATTTTTTACAATAATTTATAACAATTTATTTAAATATTTTTAATAAATAAAAACCACCTGTAATCTTTTGTAAGGTAAACTACTATTCTAATATAAGGTCAGTATGTAAAATTATAAGGAAATGTAATTAATAATTTAAATTTGCGAAAATAGGAAAGTCTATTAATTTCCTCAAGATTGGGTAAGTCCATTACATTTTGTCTCATTTCGGCACCCAAAAAGTGATATATAAGAAAAAGAGACAAGGTATAATGATCATAGATGAATCAAGAGACTTAAATCAGAGGGCACAAAATAGGCACAATTTATTGAACTTATCGCGGTTGCCGGACGAACATTGAAAATCACGCTAAGATCGTTGATACTTGAGATTATATTTTTATACCACTTGTTTACGGGATAGAAATTATGAGAAAACATCTATTTTTTACCTTGAGATGAACAAGATGAAAAAATCAGCTGTTCCATACAAGCAAGCCTACTCGAGCCAAATGTTTGGGACAGCCGATTTTTTTTCGCGATTTCGATGTTGGTGCCATAGAGAAAGTAGTTCAGTTTGACGGTCTGATAATGATAATGATAATGATAATTTATTTGCAAAAATATGGTACATAAGATTTTATAAAATACAATTTTCCAGCATATTCTACCATGAAGGCATGCAAATGTTAATTACAAGTATGATCATAACAAATCGAATAACAACAATATTTGGTAATTAGTCAAATTTAAGATGTCAGATAGATATTAGCATCCGCTTAAAAAAGTGTCAGCATATTAAGAAGGTAAACAGGGTGTAAAATTAAATGCGACACTTAGTTAAAGGGGTGCTTCAGTCAGACCATCAAACTGAACAACTACTACTACTACTCTACTAAGGGGCCACAATATCGAAACGCGAAAAAAAAATCTGCTGTCCCATACAAAACTGCAAACATAACTTGACTCAAATGTATACACCAGTTTAAGTATGTGTCGCATTTAATTTTACACCCTGTATAAGGCTTTGCTTGGGAAACATTTTAATGTTTGTTTCATAGCAATCTGTTCACAGTTCAAACAATCAAAAGTTATGGCGACAAATCAAGTTACGCAAAACCAAAATAAGCTGGCCGCGCGTAGGTAGAGTATTGTATAACGTCGCGCGGCCAGCTTAATATTGGTTTTGCGTAGCTTGATGTGACGCCGTACGTAAACAAGTACAGTATTTCAGTGTTCTGCGCGTAGGTAGTCGAGGGCACCACTAGTATTTAAACAACATTGCACATATTCATACACATTCTTGTTTTCTCAGATAATAGGTATAATACCTAACATAAATATGAACTGTCGCATCTGTGTTGGTCCGTCATGGTCTTTGACCAAATTATAGTAGTTTCTGTTTATATAAACTAGATGGCACTAATGTTCCCGAAGAGTTTTGGAACATGTTGTTTGTATGAACGAGCAAGTCTATCGCTAGAGTATAGGTCTATGGTTAGTTAAGTTATATTTTTATGTATTTTAGGTTAAGGTGTTTATAATATAGGCCCGTGATAATGTTACATTGTACTGTTGCCTGATGCAAATAAATAAATAATAAATAATCAAATTGCACTCATTCACATTTTTCTACCGACTGCTCTCAAACGGTGAAGGAAAACATCGTGAGGAAACCTGCATATGCAGAAGAAGAAATTCTGATGCATATGTGAAGTCTACCAATCCGCATTGGGCACGCGTGGTGGACTAACGCCCATTCACCCTCCCTGAGGGTAGGCCTGTGCCCTGCAGTGGGACGTATATAGGCTGATGATGATCATGATGACATTTTTCTAAGTATTGAAACAAGTTGGGCGGTGGAAACCATTAAGAGGTGTGATTGCGTTATTTATTCATATGCGATAAATAATAGAAATAGGAATGTTATTATTTTACAGAAATTATTATTTTTAAACAAGCTTTTGACCGCGACTTCGTCAGCGTGGATTTAGGAAAACTTCAAAACGCTTTGTTGGGTACAACGTGGTTTAGCAGTCGATTTTTGAAGGTATTTTCTTATTTTCTGACATTCAATCAATCATTGAACTTTTTTAGAAGTATGCCTTAGCCATAATGTAATAATAGTTATAATAGTGAAGGTCAGCAGTCGCGGCGGGGGACGGGCGTACCCTAGTTGAAGTCGCTATGAGGGTACTACGCGTGCAGGCCGGGATGCGCTCCTCCCGCACACCGTGCTCGATTGACCTGTCGCGACCGCTGAGCTTCACCACTATTACTATTTTACACTATGCCTTAGCTGAATACGAGAAAAATTGCACGCACCCCTATTTACACTAAATATTGCTCCTTATTTAAAAGACAATGCGTATTAGATTCCGCCGCCGAAATCCAACGCCTTCTATGAAAATTACCTCCTCGCGTCTATCCAGTTACTAAGCGAAAAGCGCTTTTCTGCTCCAGGACCATGACAACGCTGCTCTTCATAATAATTATCGTCGTTAGCGAACTGCGACGCATCTGAGCGATTTGGATATACATCAATGTCGGCTTTAACGCTCGTGAGATAATTATGGTTGAATATTTAAATAGGAATGTATGCCTGTGCTGAGTGAGGATTAGCACAATTTTATGAGTCTTGTGTATGTACGGAAAATGCGGATATATTATTTATAGGGTTTTAATTACTTAGCTGAGAGATTTTTACTTGTGTAGGCGACAAAGGGGGTCTTAATGTATAACCATATTAGATTCTACTTATATACTCGATGCGATATTTAGTTAATTAATATAAGACAAACGCGTTATGCGATGATCGCAGAAACATATTATTACGTAAGAATTGCCCTACAGTCATAAATCTTAGACCACTTCATAAATAGCGTTATAGATCTTGAATCGATAAAATTGGAAACTAACACAATACCATGCTGAAACTTAAATTGCTAAATGTGAGCATTGCCACAACTACATTCTTAATCAGAAAGTTGTTAGTTATCGTAATTTTCTGACTACCCCAAAATGTAATTTCGGTCGTGAGTTTTTGTATGTATTTAACAAAACACTACAGATCAGTCTACAGATCACGATTGAGATTTTGTATTTATCATGTCATCTCATCAGACATCGTCTCTGATTACACCTGCACCGTGACACCTGGGCCTAAAAGTAACATTTCTATTGGCGTAGAGCGTAGACGCTAGTAGAAATGATAGAATGTAGGGATTTGACATTAGCGATCGAAACATTGTGTCGTTTTCTACTATAGCGTCAACGCCAATAGAATGTCACTTTGTCTAGGGTAGTAAGCGTCACTGCATCCCATTCCACCACATGACTGCGATTTTTGAAAGTTTAAATCAGCAGTAGAAAATATCAAAATTAGTATGGAGATTTTATACATCATTTGAACACGATTTACAATCTCTAGATTTCAAATATCATATACAGGGTGTTTCAGAAGTAACTATATAACGATAAATCCCACCTATCCCCCCCCCCCCCCTGGATACGTGCCTGCGCTATTACATTATAAATATAGCTCATGTTGTTATATCAAAGATACGTCGATAATGAGCCAGGGTATTGTTTGTTAATTTAATACCCTTCACTGTTCTATTGAACTGTAGGTATGGAGATGATTTTCCATTGAATATACGTTTCTGTTTAGAAGCTTTAGACTAATTATAAATGCTTGTTAAAACTAAGAAACCAATTTATAAATTAAAGTCATGTATTGGCTACTGTACTAAGCACGTACAAAGTACAGGTTGGCTTGAACTATTAAACTGACAATTTAAAAAAAAAACGGTGTAGTTCGTATTGGTTATGCCTTGAAATGAGTAACAAGAGCTCGGCTGTGACAATAATAGATCTCTTTATTTTTTGTGTCTAAGAATTAGTAAGGTAGTAACGAAAATGTGCGTTTAATCCAAAAGTTTTATGATTTTTTTTAGACAAATAAATAAAAATCGTTCACGTTGTACTGTACTGTTGTAGTGTATCATGTAACTTCCTTAATATTTTATCAAAATCGTTTCCGTAGTTTTTGCGTGATGCGCGAACAAACAAACAAAAACACAAACAAACAAACACACAAAAAGACAGACAAAATTTCTAAAAAAGGTTAATTTCGAGTCAGGGGTAGGTACCTAAAAACCATATCGTAATCTTTTTTTTTAAATATCTTCAATGTACAGACACACTTCAGTTACAGTTTTATTATAGTTTAGATTATTATTAATTCGTTATGTCTCTGCAAATAATCTACGTACACACGGCAACACATCAAGCTACGCAAAACAAACGTAGCTGGCCGCGCGACGTTATATCTACTCGTACATTACTAACCTACGCACGGCTAGCTTTTTTTACTTGATGTTTCGCCGTGTGTACTGTCCTAGAGATATTGCGTTGGGAATAAATAAATTACTTATATCTTTTCCTACAGAAGTGACATTCGATTCAATCAACTCTCAAATCAAAAGTACAAAACTCCAACTGAAAGCAAATCGAGTTACGTTGATTCACACTCTCCGTGCCATTGTAATAAGGAGACAGATTTACATAAAATAGGTACTTTGTTCTGTTATTCAGTCTTCGCACAACGGCTGCATTTGACATCGGATTTATGATTTTAATAAAATTCTCAGCAGTCGAGACGATCACGCCTACTAAGTGCTAATATGTTTCTATGTTAAATATCCTCCATTTTCACTATTTAAATTCTTGATGAAATATTTGAAATAGACGGGTTAATTAATGTTTTAGAGTTCAAAGTTAACATGTAAACTAAAATGCAGATATTTTTTCAAATTTTGTAGATTCTGAGAGCTTATAGCGCAAAAGGCGAATGAGGCGAAATTTAATATTTTCTACGTGTTAATGAACTAAGTCCTAAACTTTTATTTGTAGAAAATGATGTTAGGTTAGGTAGGTATCTATACTACGCGGCAAACTGACCAATGAGGAGGGAGTTAGGCGCGCTTTCGCCTACAAATTTTCGTTCTGCGCAATCAGCAAGTTTTTGTCAGGCATTTTATTAATCGAAAGTTATATATATATAATATAACTGCATTAAAATTTTCAGCGTACATAATAAAGCAATGTTCTTTGTTCGCATATATGTTTTCAAGATACATCTTGATATTAGCGTATCAAGTGGTCAAAAAAACTGCAATAAAACATTATCTTAGTCATATCTTATGATATCTAGTTTTAATGTGAGTTAAGTTTTTTTTAGTTTCGCAGTAGTTTTAATTTAATTACTTACAACACATCTGCGAGTCTACACTAACACTTGTTAAAACATATATTTCTATAAGGCCCGATCCGACCAAACGCGAGTAAATTTTATTCTTCTAACTGACTTTGCGTTTTACCAACCCTAATCTAAATGAAATGTCAATCTCACATAATTAAAAAAAATATAATAAAAAGAAACCTAACAAATTAAAACTGTATAACCTCACATTGCAATAAGTACGGATACAACTACCTGTTTCTTTAGGTGAATAATTATACATTTGTTCTTTTAGTAAGGGGTGTGTAAACACCATGTTCCTTGTATAGTTACTCTTCTATAAATCTAAGTTTGGTCGATCCGGCCTAAGAGAATGTTAACAATTGTTCAAATAGCTAGGTATATCTATTATTTCGAATGGTATCAACGTATTGTAGTCACTGTAGGTTTATGTATGTAAATATGAGGTTTGAAGCAACGGCGTTGGTGGTGTAATGGTCAGCATAGTTGCCTTCCAAGCAGTTGATCCGAGTTCGATTTTCGGCCAACGCAAGCTTTTTTGATTGTTAAAAATTCTAATCAAAGTAGCTACGATGCCCGCTCGGGGTCGTACCTGGTTCAGAGGATTTCACTGGCTATTCAGCGTGGTAACGCCGCTAGTGTGTTGGGATCCTTTGTGCCGGGTACGACTCATGACGGAGTTGATTAGAGTGTAATTTTTATTGTTTATTGTATTAATAAGATACTTAAAAATTATAGGTAGATTCTTCTTTCTTCTGGGCAGATTCTTATTTATTTTGTATAGTCTTATAGTTTTATTTTAGTTTTAGGATATTATGTTCATTCATTTGCTTCACATTTATATTGTTTCTGTTAAGTAGCTACATATACCTACTTAAATTACGATTGAGAGGTATAAGTAATCTTAATCTAAGTTTACTTATACTTACTAAGTTTAGGTATTATTTAGATTAATTTTAGAGTGTCTTTGTTAATATTATCTTGGAGTGTAATTTTATCTAAATCTTAATTGTATTAATATTGTTGTGTTATAAATAGTAATAAATAATAATGCATTATTAAAAAGTACTATACTATATGGTAGTAATAACGTAAGTACAATAAATTCGTTCGGTATTCACAGAATGTACCTACTGGCTCTTTGATGTAATATTTTATTAAAGAAGTGAATAGATTTTATTGTATAAAACGGCTCTTAACGTTTATTAAAAACATATTTCATTTTGATAAATCGTGTTCCTCCCACGAGATTTCGAGCCTAGGAGGACCGAATGCGTAAAATTTAATATGCTATGAATTGTTTGTTTGACGTGAAAATAATACTAAAAACTAAAACAATGCTGGAACAATAACTATGTAGCACTAAGTTTAAGTATTCTTCTTCTTTCAGCGTCCCTCTAATTATATTGTTTTGTGCCCAAAATCGCCCAACCACGTCAACCGTCTACTACCTCAAAATCATAATTTATAAGTTACATAACAGGATTGTTATTTAATATTATACGATGTTAGCCTGTTGGCAAACCTAATAAATAAATAAATAAATAAATAAATAAAATACTGTACACATTGGGCACGCAGAGAGATGCCGCATCGGTAGCTGGCGTTAGTGCCTTACAACACACACACCCCAACACGTAACACACACACAAATAAAACTCTAACTCACAGTACAAAAACAAACGCTATTTACAAACCGAATAAAAACACAAATTTTCACAACAAATAGAGTAAGACAATTTTTGAAAGTTACGCGGTTTATTACAAATATCGGGAACCCAAATATACCAAAACGCGGTAAGAACCTGTTAAAATGTTGAATTCTATATTAAATAGTCTTCTTATTTTTGGCTGCCGTTTTAGCTATTGAACTTAATTGGAAAATACTTTCAAAGACAAATCTGAAAATATTGCTATTATCGTAACAAAAATTATAAGAGACTGACCTGACGAGACTGAGGCGAAAAGGACGTTGAATCTAGAGCCGTAAAAACTTAAAAAAAAAGTATCTTATTTGATACGTTGACGTTACATATACGTTCTTCAACAGAACACTGGTAGCGTTTTAACAAAGACGCACTTAGAATGGGTTACAAAACGCAGAAGAGCGATGACAGTGAAAAATTACAGCGTTCCGAGTAAATGTTGCTACTGCGGTGGTAAAGTTAATGTTGTAGAAAAGCTTAATGTGTTATATCTTTATGTATAGGTTCTATATGGCAATAAACGTGGTACTGTTTCGTTACCAAATTATACCTATAATTATTTATAACGTAACTAGGTAGGTAAGTACATAAGATAGATTAAAGTAAATATAGTAAGAATAGTATGTTTTAATTAAATCGACTAAAATGAACCTTGCTAATAATACCCGGTGGTTGGTACATGCAGCTAAGTTTCTGTCAACCCCGAAAGGTAATGCGGATGTGTAATTGTACTTTACTTTTAAATTCAATGTATTGTCTTATACACCTACATTTTAGGTGGAAAATGGCATCGTAATTGAATAATTATGGTAGTCTGTGATAATTGTTGTCATTTTGCGTATTGTGACGTTTGCCATTAATTATTTATTAATTAAGGTTAACCGTTAATAAACAGGCTAACGTTTTTACGTTCTACTTTGTTTAAAGATAAAGATATCGGGTCATAACATTGTCTTACGAAATGACGAAGCCAAAAGGTTATAATTGTTTTAAGGCACCTTAAGTATAAATTTTCGGCTCGAACGCGTTAATTGTAAAAAAAGTTGCTCAGATGTAGCCGTTGTTGATATTTCATTATCCTGTATTGTTCCCCCTAAGGCGGGAATTACTTCGGATATTTTTACAACGTTGAAGCAAAAAGGAACGAGGTTGAAATTAGACCCTCTTAGAGTGTCGACCTCATTTTTTATAATCAAATTTTGAGCTTCCATTTCAAAATCTTTTTGGGCCTTAAAATTGTGCAGAATGGGCAGTGATGCAGTTTCCCCGTGTTGTTATATTTTATATCCGAGTTTCTTCATATTCTATTGCTCGCTCTGCGGGCAGATTGACCCCGGAGACCAGGTCCACCAGGTTCCAGGGGGACCGCTTTGGAGCTTCGCTCCTACGCGTAGCTCGGCCTTCGGCCTCGAGCTCGGCTCGGCCTGCGACCAAGCAATAATTACATGGGGGAAGGGAGAATTCGCTGTATCTTTATAATATGCTATTTATCTTAATATTCTGTAGATTCTGAGAGATCAAATTCTACGCTGAATTTTAATACACATAGATTAAATCGTAAGGCCTTGAGTAGCTAACTGCTGCAACAGCTGAACAACTTTTACTGTGGGAGCAAAACAATCAGAGCAAATAAAAAGTCAGCTGTCCCATACTAAACTGCAATACCTACTCGACGCAATCGTATGGGACTGCTGATTTGTTTTTGCTCTGTTCGTTTTGCTCCCATAGTAAAAGTTGTTCAGTTTGATGGGTAGAGTCTGTAGTTTAAAGGTTAATGATACTTTTTCTTACACCCTGTATAGTTCTCAAAAAGTATTTAGCACACAAAAAATTTCTAATTCCATGTTAAATATTGTTCAATTATCTATTCTGGCGAATGGGTAACATGCTGTACTAAACCCCTGCCTCCCCCCATTGGAAGTGTTCCTTCGTAGTAAATCCAAACATGAACTACTCTATTTGCGTGATAAATTTTGATTGCAGTACAGTTAGCGTCATAAATATGTTTATAATCTAACACCTAATCGTGAATACAATCTAGGTTTATCGCGATTTCGACGTTGTTCATTTTGATGATATGAAGCACCTTCTAAAATATGTATCGCAATCATTACATCATTTTATTAATTTTAACTCTTTTATCTGTTCCATACAAAACTGAAATCCTGCTTGACCCAAATGTAATGGGACAGCTGATTCCCATAAAGGTATGGGACGGCGGATTTTTGTTTCGCCATTTTCAATATTGATCCTATAGAGAAACGAATCAAACTAATTTGATACAATTATGCCTGTCTGACTGTACCTTGTAGCAACTCGGAGTGGCGAAGTAAACGGGTGAGTAAATGTTAGCTATCTCAAGGCGACGTGCTTTGTGTTGCTTGCGTGGCGCGGCGTGGTGCGGCGTGGTCTGCCGTACAATGTTGTTCATGTTCACCTGTTGTGTTAATAACGTAGCTTCTTACTTGATAGCTGGTTATTTATGACTCGAGTTGTGAGTCATGTTGTCTAGGCTAGATTATACAATGTATAGGTGCTTTGATAATGAAGTAAGTTAGCGCCACTTAAAATGTTCGTACATTTAGATAGAGATCTACTACATGGGCCGCTGTCAGAGTGATAAAGATGAGCTAATTAGTGACACCGGTAGTTGAGCAACAAATACGTACATTTGTTTTTGTATAAACGTCCTTTTCAAAACAGGCTTCGTTGTTGCTAACATTTTTGAAAAACTTTGGACGCTCTGGGGTCTACCCGGACATTCTAACTTCGCAAGACCGTTTTCGTTCCAATGTCATAATGTACTAGGTAGTTACTAAAACCACTTTTAGCATAAGATGCGGGATCCTGTTTTACCGAGATCCCGCAAGGGTATGCGGGATTGGAAGCTCTGGTCGCAACGGTGCGGAGCGGGCCAACTAGAGTAGTAGTCCGACTTCTATCCACCTCGATTTTGATCTTCACTGCTGCTAGTGTCACTGTAAGAAAGTTAAAAGGTTGCTGTAGATACATATACCTACAATTAGGTTTCAAAAATGTGTACCACTACGTATACGCAAAAGTCGCAAAACCCAAAGTATTTCGTTACCGACCTTTACTCAAACAATATCAGGGCCGTCCGCTAGTACAGTGCAACCACTACAATGAGCAGCCTCACAAAGCCGTGCCGAGATAATGGATATTGCTTTTCTTGCGAGTTCCAAAGCAGCCTACTTCGGAACCTCTCATAATCCGCTTACAGCTCGCAAGTTTCTTATTGTCCGGCTTTGTTACCGAATCATGGGGAAAAGGATGCAATTTTTGGGTTTTGAAACCTTATAAAAAGTAAAGGGATTGAACCCTAAATAAAGAAGAGGTTCTTTGCCTACTTTTTTATCCAAATTACACACACTGAAAAAAATGTTATGTGAAATTTAACCAAACTTTTGTGACTTTCAAACTTATTGTGTGTGTAGCAACTTTTATCTATTTATAACCAAATGTTTGATTATATAAAATAGGTAAAAGTTGCTAATTATAACCAAACCTTTGTTTATGTGCTATAAAACAGTTTGGAAGTCACAAAAGTTTGATTATATTTAACAAAATATTTTTTTAGTGCAAGAGATAAGAATACACACCACCTTCGTTTTTACCTTGAGGGGCGTAAGAAGTGACTAAGGGAAATGACATAATTTTAATGTTTTGTGAGTGAAAGGCTATAACCACCTATCTCCAGTATTTACAGATGAAAGACGCGGTAGCCCCGCTCGATAGAACAATATACAGGGTGTAAGGAAAAGTATCATTAACCTTTAAATCACATACTCAACTCATCAAACTGAAATAACTTTTACAATGGAAGTAAATCCGTCAGTACAAAAAAAATCTACTGTTCCATAGGTACTAAACTTCCTACTTGACTCAAATGTATGAAGCAGGCAGTTTTTTTGTTGTGATATGTTTGCTACCATAGTAAAAGTTGTTCAGTTTGATGGGTAGAGTTTGTGGTTTAAAGGTTAATGATACTTTTCCTTACACCCTGTAGTTTGAGTTCACGGTTCAAATTAATTTAACTAGTACTTGATTGGAAACTTATTGTTTCCGTCAAACATCAATACAACCTATATAAAACAAGGGTTGTTTAAAACTGATCCACTTAGTAAAAACAGTAAATTTAAAATCGAACTCTATGAGAGCCAAATACAGTTTAAAGTTCATTGCTACAAAAATCGGTAGCATCTGCCAATACGCCTCAATCCTTTCGAATAGCAACTGTATTGAAAGGTGGCACAGTTTAAAATCACACTGACAACAGTAAAATGCTTCACTGTGTTCAGTCAGGTCTGAAATAGTCCTGAACGCGCGTTTACGTTGGTAAAGTAAGCAATTAGGTCGAGTGTAAGAATTGTAGTCGAATTTAGCGTTCTGTAAAGTTTTGGGAAATCTCAATGAAATGTAAGAAGATGGAACTTAAATCGGTCCGAATTTACCGTTTAAAATTTTGTTTTTTCAGTCTAATATTGCAAATTCTGAAACAATGTTTATTTGGGCATTACTTAAATTTTCGATTTTTTTTCGATGTTTATTTTTTCTATATTTCTTATTAGGGATTTTTTTACGACCACTACATATTATATATTAGTTTATAATTATAATGCACTAGAATATCGCAGAGAGAACATAATAACGATATTGTCCCCCGATCCAAGCAGGAAGACAAAAAATTTCATACGATATGATGATCACTATAATGCAGTTTTCTGCCTCTACACCGTAGGTCAGTACTGTGGTAGGGTAGCACTAACTTTACCACTGTCCGCTGTATCTTACTATACCAATGTAAATCAGGCTAAAGTCTTTAGCGTGGATAGAATCGAATATTGATCTCATTAAGGCATCGACGACATCGTGGGTGGGGCAACCTTGCCCCCCTTAGAATAAGATCTTTTGAAACACATAAAGTGGCTGATATTGAAGAGCATATAAGACAATTTTACCTGTAAGGCTTTTTGTCTTCGATGTTACATAATGGAAACATCACAAACATAATTATATATTACACAGATATTTTTTGCACACCACTTCATGCACAGCAATGCAATGCAATTTCCTATATGTTTCTTAGGGAAAGTTGTTCAGTATCATGGGTACAATCACCCCTTAAAGTGATGCAGCTGTTTACTCTAACACCCTGTTTATTGCAAACTTATATGTTTAACAAAATAGCAGATATTTGAGAGCACTCGTCCACTCTCAACTCAGTTCGATTCCCTGCCACTCTGCCTTTTGTCTAGCATTAACGTACGCAATTATAGGCTAAGTGTTCTTGGCAGATTACCGCAGATCCTGCCACTAAGTCATCTTATTAGCATAATTATCATCTGCCACTTATCAACCTAATTAACATGCAAAACATTAACCACAAATTACAATGACATGTTGCTCACTGAGTGTGTCGAGTTCAGTCTTGTTTTAACGATAAGGTCGCATTATTTGTACAAATAACTTTACCAGTAAGGTAGTCATATTTTTATCCTGTGTTTATTGTGCTGTAGCGCTTATACAGGGTGCTTCATATGTAACAATAAATATTTAAAACTCTTAAGGGGGTTGTTTAGACCGTCAAACTGAACAACTTTCTCTATGGGCCCAACATCGAAATCGCGAAAAAATATATTTGATATCCCATACATATTTTAGCTCTCGTCGATTTGTAGAGTATGGAACATCAATTTTTTTCCGCGATTTAGATATTGGTCCCATAGTGAAAGTTGTTCAGTTTGATGGTCTAAACCACCCCCTTAAATGTTTATTTGTATTTTTGTAACACCTTGTATATCAAACGCATCCTAGGTATATCGCGCTTACAAACGTTTCACAAAATCTGACATGAAAATAATTTCTGAATAAATATCGATAGACCACAGCCGGCCCCAAGGCAACATACCCTATGTACGACCTAATGTAGGGCACAGGCCTACAGTCAAAGAGCGTGTGTGGGTGTTAGTTCAACACCTGTGCCCAAACCACAAAGTGGATTGATAGGACTTGACATGCACATCAGAATTTCTTCTTCAGCACAAATTCTGGTTTCCTCACGATGCTTTTCTTCATCGTTTGAAAGCATCTAAGTCGGTATTAAATACTAATACCATAGATCCTCTAATACAATACAAATATTATATACTTATGTTAGAAAAACTCATTGGTATACATGTCCTGTCGTGTACTCTTGCATGCGGTTTTGAACCATAATGATTGAGTGTTATACCTCTCCGCAACGCGTCACAAAGACGCCCTCCAAATTAACATGTAACCCATTAACCTCTATTAAAACGTACAACTTATAAACCACCCCACTAGTATGCCACAGTGCTGCTGTACTTGGCAGATTTCACCAGAGTAGCCAGTGAATCGAGTCAATTAGCCACAGTGGGCCCCATAAATTGTGTGTCCGCACGCCGACACGGCAATTACTGTCGCCGCTCATCCGCAAAACGATGTTAATAGCTCTCTGATTCCTACATTTATCTCAGCACTGTTTCTTTCAACGGTCGTGAATAGAGAATTCCTGACACTTAACAGCACTTCTTTGAAGAGTGTGAAAGGAATTGTAAATGGGCGCAAATGTGACGTAGCTGTAGGAAACAAATCGTGCGTTTAATTTGACGCAATGTACGGTTACTGTTGTATCTATTTGTTTAAGGTCGGTCGTTACCTTTGTTTGGTTTGTAAATATGAAAACATGTTACGTCGAGTTTTAGTTTTGTTATTTACAATGTAAACGCTGTAATATTTTCGTAGATATTATCACCTAGATTTTAGCATCGCACACCTGCTGTGCGTGGAGAGTTTTTTTTTAAATTTAACGCTTTCTAATTCGTATACGAATTAAAATGTGTGAAATTTAACAATAGACCAGTTAGAGTGGAGACACAGTATTACCACAGGTATTACTATAGTCCTTACAGTACGGCACCGGATGTTACTTGCGCAGAGCAACGGAGGGAGCCTAGCGGAGAAGCGGGCGGGATAAATGGCCAAACCATGACAGCGCAAAAAAAAAGCTGCTGTTCAATACTTAACTGCAATGCCTATTCAACTCAAACGTATGGAACAGCTGATTTTTTTTATTCTGACAGGTTTGCTCCCATAGTAAAAGTTATTCAGTTTGATGTGTAGAGTATGCGGTTTGAGGGTTAATGATACTTTTCCTAACACCCCGTATACTGTATACTAACCTAACCTAACCTAACACTATGAGAGTCCTAGAGTGACTGCTAAGTGCGAGGATCATCATAAGATTGGCTCTGTGAGCCACGTGAGAGCCCAATTCAGACAACGCATTAGAAGCAGCCACCAAGGCTAAAATTACTCGGGACTACATCATCTGTTCCACTCTTTGTTCAACAATAATTAGTTACCCAGGTATCCCTATTTTCAAAACACAAACTCGGTCATCAAGTCTCTAAACCTAACGCAAAAAACAGTTTGCTCGCAGCTCTCGGCACAATTGTCGGTGTTTCGCAGTCGGCGAGGGTAATCCTCATTCGTTTCATCTCTGGGGACGTGATACGGGCAGTGGGTCGAACCAACTGCTAGTGACCAACGGAACTTTCTGTTTCGGTCAGTTTCGGCACGAAACTAGTTTTCGTTTTGCTTGTCATATTATGTCAGTTTATCGTAATTACAAATTTGTCAAGTTTTTTATGTAGGTTCCTGACAGAATAGATCGTCCCGTCTCTTCTCATGGGTATTGTACGATGCGACTAAGTAAGTTTGTATAAGGTTTTATTTGCGGTGTTATTATTGGTTAGTCACCTGATCACCAGTTAGTGCGTCTCTGTTGACACCTTAAGGCCTGGTTATCCGAGTGCAAGCGTCTCTTTCTTACAAGCATAAGTTTGCAATTAGCCATCCCGCTTCAATTGAAATTAGGAACGCAAAAAAACGTATTTTTCATCAATATCTTTCCTCTTGGGTGTTTCTAAGCTCCAAATTCTGCGAAGTTGTCTAGAAATATTTAATGTTTTCAGTTTAGTACACAAATAAAAAGTTAAATATCAGCAGTTTAATCATAATATTGAAAAAAACATAGTAAAAATTGGTAACTTTGGAATTTTTTCTATCTAGTAAACTTAATCTAATCGTATTGTTGAGACCGAAGGCCTATTATTAAATAAGACATCATTTGTTTTCAGACTTTAAAACACAGTTTTTTATGTTTCATTCGAGTTCAAAAAACTAGTGAGCGCGAACTCGACCGGATCATATCGTCTTAAATAGGATAACAAAGAACTGCATTCATGAAAAAGTAGTTGTAGCAATGTTTTTGATCAGATTTTACTAATAAAAGGCTTTTGCTTCCTACAATCACATTCGATTCAGTTTCAGAGTCAGTGTTTCTACCGACAAAAACGTCATTATTCGAAATATGACTTTATTCATCCAATACTGTCAATCATAAACTTTATTGATAGGCTTTTGTTTCAAGGGGATTCCACAATCACACTCGATTCGGTTTCGTTGTCAGTTGTAAAGCCTTGTTTCGGTCGACACTGCCAGCCCGTCATTATTCGCAATATGCCTTTATTCATCCAACATTGTTACGATATTTCCCGACCCGTTGCTCTGATAACTTTCGATATAGCTTCCGACGCCGAATAGTTTGGTAACACATAATTTTCTCGTTATTTGTTGCCTTTTGTATTGATTTTGAAGCGATGGGGTAAATAAAAATAGTTTTAATAAAACAGACCGTCTGGAAAAACTAACGTAATGCACCTATAGTATAAGTAGGTACTAGTGTATCGATAATAAATAAAATACTATTTAAACAAGCAACCATTTTGTTTGTATATTGTATAATTCGACAGTGGAAATTTCAAATGTCGTAAGGGACATTTTGTCGTAAGTCCACTGAATATACAACTGAACTCAGAATTTTTTCCTCTATCGATCTGTGTATTTAAAATTTTGATATCTCTTCAAATAAAGGGGATACGAGGACCATCATTTTGTAGTAAGTGACAAAAATATTAAAAATTTATGTCGTATAGGTCAAATTTTAGGTTCAAACTGTAATGTAGTTTTATGCAACGTCGTAAGTCTTTATAATTACCAGCCTTAAAACGTTGTAACCCACATTAAAAAAATAACATTCCTTTACAACATAAAATTCTGTTAAAATATAGTTCAAACTTTGAATGAATATTGTTGTAAGTAGCAACACATTATTACCCTATGTCCTTTACGACATTATCGTCTGAAAGCGTAATTTAAAATGTTTGATAAACATTGTCGTAAGTAGCAAAAATTATTGCATTGTGTCCTTTACAACAAAAATTCTGGTAAAATATTTTAAAATGTTGAATAAATATTGTCTTAAGTAGCAACAAGCTATTTACATTACGTCCTCTACGACGTTATGTTCACAAATAATTTGAATACAGTATGTCCTTTACGACGTTATTTTCACAAATAATTTTAAAGTTTTTGTAGAAAGTCATGACAACGGTTCTTATTTAAACTAAAATTAAACACTTAAAAGGGGGTTTACCGCGTTTTTGATATCTATATTCCCGATATTTCGGTAGTAAACGTACACTTCGGCAATAAACTTGTATGTTTTACAGAAGAACCAAAAACAAAATATTGCCTAAAAACGTTATAACTTTTAAATTTTTGTTGCTATTGTAATGATTTCTAGACAAATTGTTTTCGAATGTCTTTATCTATAGCAAACTATTGATTGAATCTCGCTTAGGATAATAGTTTAGAAGATTAGGTCCCTAAACCATATAATTTTGGAACACGTGTCCGTTACGACGTTAAAAAAATTGTGATTGTAATAAAAAATTGTGTAAACCCTAAGAATAATCGTAATCATTTTGGTGTACCTAACTACCTGCCAGTCTAGTTCACTCTAAAATTAAATGTTGTAAAGTTATTTAAAAAGTTCTATAATAAAAGAATTTATAATAAATATTCAAATTTCTGGTTTCAGGTTCCAATAAAATTACACAAAACAATTTACCTTTTGCTTAGTATGTTTTGTTAAAGAAGCTAGCTTTCGTATGCACTATGGTTCGGCAACATTATTTAGACAACTGCTTATTGTTATGCACGGTGCATTAATTTAAAGGGTGATTGTACCCATGATACTGAATAATTTTCACAAAGGTAGAAGGGAAAGTACCAAAAATAAACTTTTCATACAAATATTCGATAATCGGCTGATCGAACATTTGTGTGAAAAACCCAATTTTTTTTTGCTATTTTCCTACACGTTTCTTAGAGAAAGTTGTTCAGTAACGTCGGTTCACACGGCGACATATCAAGCAACTCAAACCCATAATAAGCTGGGCGCACGTAGGTAGTGGGGATACCCACTAAAATATTTATAAATATTTTGTATAAAACAAGGGGGAAATGCCCAAATAAATGAGCGTACACAGATATTCCAAAGCTTTCACTACTCTGCCATAACCACCACTGCAACTGCAACTGTAACCTCTTCTCCAAACGCTAAGCGCCCTGAAAACTTGGCCGTGCAAGCAGGGATGATATCGCGGCAAGACTGTCTTTGTCACTGTTTGTGAGAGCGCTGTAATGTTGGTGCTAATGTTTCCCGCTTAAAAAAATGATAGTATGGAGCCGGAGTCATACGCTAATTTGGTTGTAGGTACTCTCTCCCTTCCTTCATTTTGGGAAAGCTGCTCTACAATGATTTTTTGAAAGTTGCTACAGTCTTACATTCAGATTGCAAGGTAGGCTAGTCACAGTATATTTGTAGTGTTGGGTGGAGAAAAGTGTTGTCATAAATTAAGTTGTCAGCGTTGTGCTGGAATGTAAGTATATCCGTCATCAAGCCTTAAATTACATAATTCGCCATGCGATTGTGTCTGTAGACGTGTCGTGTGTCCTGGAGCCCCTGGGCTTTAGCCGCATCGATGGTAAGCGTCATTTTCTTGGCAAAAAGGCGGTTGTCTGGTTTGGATCGAGACCAGTATATATGCACGTTCGGTGCCCCTTTAGCGGGTGGAACTACCAACCTGGAGTAGGTTTATGATTTTGTTCCAGTCACCTTTGAGACGGGAGGCCATTGGGGTGTTGATGCCAATGGCTTCATTCGGGAGAAAGGGCGGCGTATGAAAGCTAAGTGAGTTGATCTTCGCAAAGAGTAAATAGGTACATATAGGTACTTGGTAAAAAAAAAATCTTTTGGCCATCCCGTGGAGCAATTTGGCTAGCACTTTGAGGACTTTTGAGCAGGGAAGGGTTAGACTCGTGAATATCTCGCAGTTGGTTTGTAGAACTTATTAGCTGCATTACATACTTAGTAATGGCCACCATAAACCACTCGATATCTATCGCATTTTAGCCTGTGCCTTGTGTCATGCGCCCTCCAGGACGTAGCAGAGGGTTTTCCTCGAGGAATAGAGGTATAAGAAGACATAACAGCTAGCCGTCTAAAACGAGCCGTTTCGTATTACAGCGGATCAAAATTTAGCCGGCATGTAATAAGGCTGATCGAACGATCGTCGCATTGTATCAGCGCTTCGCGTTCTTCAATACGGCTGTAACAAGCTAGACGTAATGTCATTTAGAGGGTTATGAATCACCGTTTTGTCAGTTTTTAATTTCCTTTCTGACACAGCGCCGCTAGGTTAGGGCAGCTAGGAAGATAGGTGTACAGTATGCCGTAACAACAACAATGGCGTCGAACATATTGGGTCCTTCTTATTATGCTGACACTTTTTGAAGGAGTTTATCCGACCTTCAAACTGAGCAACTTTCTACTCTATGGGATCAAATCAGCTGTTTCATACTAAAGTGCAAACCTACTCGAGCCAAATGTATGGGACAGCAGATATTTTTTTCGCGATTTGAAAATTGGTCCCATAGAGAAAGATGTTCAGTTTGAAGATCTGATCATCCTTGTAAAAAACTGTCAGCATATTAAGTTGAACCCTGTAGAAAATGTTTCGGTTATATACATGGTTCTTATAAAGAAAACGTGTCAAATACCGGTAAAAACAGTGTTTAAGGACAAGCAAAACTAAACTGAACAGTTGCTGATCAGTTTGTCTCTGAGAAAGCAATAATCTCTTTGATTGGATCGAAATTTTTTATTGTAACTTCCTTTTATTTTTTTATAATAGCTTTACAACATACAATTATAGGAGTGGACAAGACTGGTAGGCAGTTACAACAAAATTATTATGATTAAGCGTACGGTGTGGTAGGGCGTAAAATAGATTTATTGTAAATCGCAATTTTTTCCACGTCGTAACGGACATCTCATCAAAAATTCGGTTGTGTAAAGGACATCTGTTCAAAAATTCTATTGTGTAAGGGACACTAACTTCTAAACTATTGTGCTAATCCAGGTTTGATCAATAGTCTTCTATAGATGAAGTAATTTTAAAACTATCTATCTGGAAATCACCTTAATAGGAAAGAAAATAAAGAAGTTATGATGTTTTTTTGCCAAAATTTTGTTTTTTGGCTCTACTCAAAAGTAGGGGTTTGTCCCTTACGACATTTGAAATTTCCACTGTCGATATCTGTATTCTGTAATCGTGTTTTAGAAAACAGCCCTAAGTATTTCGATAAAATTTTCAGTACTTATAGGGCAGCTTATGGGGCAAAAAATTGATAGGTCTCATCTCTAGTTTTCTAGAGCAGAGCTCAGTCACCCAGGCACTTATTCATTAACTGATGCAAAAATTATAAATATAAATTAATTGTAAATATTAAAGGCTAACTATGTAAAAATTGTCCTTCGATATAAAAGGTATTCAAGACGCTTTTTTTTATAATTAAAGTTAGTACAATAGTCATTCATACATTGCGTAATTTTGGAAAATATAGTTGCGAAAATGCATAAAGTTGCCGCTTTTTGTACTTTTCTAGCTCATGTATTTAAATTATAGTTTTTCTTATATTTCAATATATGCAATTTTCAATAACATGTTCTAATTTTATTTAGGTAAGGTCCGTAGAAACATTGTATTAAGTATAATAGGCTAGATATGCTAAGTTCTCGCCTCTTTAAAAATATATCGGATAGTAGGAATACAAAATCAGATCCGTATAATTCATGCTATGCATTCTTAGTTGGTTCAGTGAAACTTTTACACGAACATAATCCTTTAAGAAGTAAAGTTATAAATTTTTAAATGGGACATCTCTTACAAACTACTTGGGTCAGAAAATAAGAGAGTAGCGAAAGTTTCAAACTTTGTTCGTATCTCAAGTCTTATCGAGTAACTAGTGCGGGTCGGAAATTAATCTTTTTTTCTGATTCGATCTCTTTAGTTTGAACTACTTACTCTTTAATAAAGGAATTTGAATTCAGAACTTTACCAACCTTAGCAAATTAGTCTTCTTTTGTTTTTGTTTACTACGTAAGGCCGGATTCGACCAAACTTAGATTTACAGAAGAGTAACCTATACAAGGAACAATTTCACTCTTGGTGTTTACTCCGAAATAACTTCATTTGTCTACCCGTACTAAAAGAACGAATGTGTAATCCACCTAAAGAAAGTATGGTCGTTGTATCCGTACTTATTGCAATGTAAGGTTATACAGTTTTAATTTGTTAGGTTTCTTTTTATTATTATTTTTTTAATTATGTGACATTGACATTTCATTAGTCTCGGTCTCTTAACTTATTCATAGATTAGGGTTGGCAAAACGCAAAATCTGTTTACTCTAGAGTAACCGGCGACTTAATCTAAGAATAAAATTTACTCGCATTTGGTCTAATCGGGCTTAAGCTATCTATTCGAATAAAATTTCCAATATTGTGGGATCCACCAACGATCCACTTGATCCAACCTTATTTCACTGATCGTTGCAATTTCCCGTTATACATCGGATCCAGAAGGGTAAGGAAGAGAGATTGCGTTTGTGTTTAAGTTAGCCCATACACTTGTATGCATTAAATAATTATTGTATTCTGCATAGGTACCTAAAATAGTATATCGAATAAGTTGAATAAAACAGTCTTGATTGATGAGTAAGCTTTAAAAAAAGGGTATTATCTGTTTTAATCCACATATTCTATACCTACAGGTTTTTTAAGAAGATGATCAGACCATCAAACTAAACAACTTTACTACGGGAATAACATAATATAAATTGCGAAAATAATCAGCTGTCCCATACATTTCGATCAATTTTCAATTTATTTATTGCACATCATAATGTTACAAAGGTGTTATAGTGCAAAGCGAACAGTTCATTATGAACCCCTTTTTGTAGGGTATGGCAAATTAGGAGAGAGGAGGACCATTTGTACCTATTAATAATATCATTTAAGTATTCATTTATACTGTAATAGTATTTGATGAGTAAGAATTTTTTAATTTTGTAAGAAATTTGTTGTCTTGTGTTTCGTCTTTTAGTACATTTGGCAGTTTGTTGTAAATTTTTATTGACATTACATAATTTGTAAAGTAGGATTGAAGTTTTATATTACTTGATGGATTAATTTTTTCGCGATTTCTATATCGTTCCTTTAGATAAATACAATGTCTAGATAGAGCTTCACGCTTCTACCTGTAAAACGAAAGTGGCCAACTTTCTTAGGTTAGGAAGGTAGGTGAGGCGTCATACAACTGTGTGCGTGTGTACCGACACGGTTTATCATCCAAGGGATCAGTGATATTTTTTTCGACGCGTTCGTAGCTTCGACTGTCTATCTTGACTATAAAAGATTGTTGTCTGATCATTCCCGTTAAAAACCATAGAGGTAGAAATAGAGGAACATACAGCTGAGAGAGCGAGATGTACCTAGCGGCACCACTGTATAATAGAAAGAGATACGTGACGCGAATCAATAGGACCGTTTTTTAGTCACCAATCAATTTTTACAATTCGGTTTTCGTGAATAATTGGGAATCTAAAGTGAAATCGTAGATAATTTTGTGAAATATACTGACACTACTTCATTAATTTATCCACGATTTTACGTTAGACTCAGAATTATAGACAGTATTAGAATTTTTGCCTGCGAATAGTCTCCAAAAAAAATCCAAAAACTGTGTCATTTGACAACTCATGTCACTGACTCTATTCCTGTAAGGTATAATAACTTTATGTTAAAAACCGAGGACCCTACCTATATGATGTGCATCCGCATTCCGCCGTTAAGGTGGTTGCAGAGCTGTCAATTTCATACAAAACTTTGTCGTAGAACATTTTATTTCGAAGATATCAAGCTTTGAAATTGTTCATACAAAATGCATACACATCTTCGTAATTATATTATAAATGTTATTTGATACGCGCAATCTACATTTTCTAAGCAATTTTTCCATAATATATATATAAAACATTACTTTTATAAATACCGTCTACGAGTGTTCTACGACAAAGTTTTGTATGGACTGAAACTACCTTAACATGATCGAGTTAAAAACATCATCAAAAACACACACACATCACATCAAATTTTTTGTAATATTGATAGGATGGGACAGTATCTAGGATAAGAAATTCATTCTAAGTTAGATAGTCTATATTTACCGCAAGTTCCTTCTCACGATAACAAAGTTAACACAAGTTATGGTTATATTTACTATGTCACTAATTAATTTTCATTTACTTACCCCTGCTCCTTAATTGTTTTCTAAGAACATTACGGTTCGTGAAATTCAAAGAATTTTCTGTAATTTCGTCGTAATTAATGAGGTAACAGAAAATTCGTTTCAGAAAATCCAGTTCATTTTGTAGCTGATAGATGAGTGACGTTTACTTCCAAATGAGTTTCAAGGTAGGCTCAATACACTAATCAAACAGTAGCGACATTTATCATGCATACGTTCTTTGCATCAGATATACCTACAAGGTGTAACAAAACATTCTAGTAATATTTAAAGGGGTGGTTAGTTAGTTAGTTAGCCAAACTGAACAATTTTCACAATGGAGCGAGAAAAATAAAACAAGTTAGCTGTTTCATACAAAACTGCGGCACCGAATCGACTTGAGTCAAATGATTTTCACAAATGTCTGTCTGCGATTTTTCGAAAGTCACACATTCAAATCAGCAGTAGGAAATGTCAAAAGTACTACGGAGATAATGCATGAAACGATCATAATTTTCAAAGTGTGCGTTTCAATAAAATAGCATACCACTAGGCGCTGTGGTCGTTCCAGCGATTACAGCAATACGCTTCGCTAGTTCGCAAATTTCCTACTATTTATAATTAATGGATCATTGCTGGCGTTAGCATTTCCGCCAGTATCACCAGTGTCGCCAATGTCAGTCAGTGTCAGGGAGTGTATATCTCAATCTCAGGGATTGTTTTTGATCAAGAACAGGAAGAGATTGTGGATTGCGGAGCCTCGTGGCAGGCAAAAACGAGACACGCGACCACCACAAGTGCTCGTGTCAGAACCCGCAGCATGACTCCATTCCTAAAATCAATAGTCATCATCATTTTTTTAGACTGACTGAGTCTCTGACAAGTCTTATTCAAAGGCTTTGCTCTTTCAAGGTGAAGGTAATTAATAAAAACAGTTTCTGCAAAGTCGAAATTAAGTTGTTTCATGTGACTTTTTGAAATTCACGTTTTTCGTCGAATTTTTACAGAAACTAGAAACATTCATAATTCCCGTGACTCTTTGAAATTCACGAAAAGTCGTCGAAATTTAATTAAAAACGTGATAAAGATAGGAATGCATAAATAAATGAAACGGTGTTTTTCAAATTTCAAAATTTTATTATTAAAAACTAAAACATGCCGATAAACGTGTTTTGTATACTCGTTGACTTCCAAAAATAAGTCATCATTATTGTTATTCCCATTAAATTACCTAAGTGAAAAAGTATTCTTGTAGTCAGACCCACAGAGAAATGACATCCCCTATAGTTAGACCTAATAATTATTCAGAATTGACAAACAAGCAAACTTTGTTCTTACATTTTAGTTTACGTGCATAGATATAACCAAAATAACTACTTCGTACATTTGTAGCATTCATCTCGAAATTTACCATTTCGCTCGGTTGTCATATACCGTTATTAATCATCACGTCGCCCGTAACTTCAAAGGGCCGCTTAATCAGCTGTGAATGAACGTCTGCGCCATTACTCAACACGCTCGCGCGCGTTTGAACAGCCTTCTGTGTCGTATTCCTTTACTTTACTTATCTGATAATCTGAAACATATTCTTCTTCTTATCATGTGGGCAGCAAGCCTAGAAGCCGTAGCATGCTACACGTGATACGGCTGTATCACGTCTTTTATCTCGCGCGCAAATTGAAAGAGAGCGAAGTTGTGATAGCGCTGTATCACGGTGGCATACTATCCATGCTGGTGTCAGATTTTTCAAACTGTCTTACGGCACCTGATGCTTTTTATTTATGTAGTGACTACTAAAACCAGAGATAGTAGCCGGCACCAACTTAAGGTGCCATCCGAAGCACGAAATCATCTTTCTTTTCAGACAATCAGGTGATTCAGTCTGCGATGTCCTTAACGAACTGGAGAAAACGCACAAAGTAACATTTCACTAGGTGTCCCCCGTGGAACGACCTCCGTGTCAAGAAACTTATTTATGTTATTCCTACGTGATAACGCCCATATACACTCTCCATAAGGGTATGCCTGTGCCCTGCAGTGGCACGTATATTTTTAGAATTTACATACAAATCTTCAAATTTATTTTCAATGGAACATTTGAAAAAATATTATAAATTATAATCCGGCCCTGATTGTAGGCATGAACGTGTATTTTAGGCAGGGTATCTACATCTGATCCGGTCTGGGAACAGAATTAGGACGCTTCAAGCCACAAATATTCGATACTACTCTTAATTAATGTAGAGTTGGTATGGAATTCTGAAAAAGTTCGAACTCTAGTGGCATTATGGGAGCATTATATGTTTTCATTCAGTTTAATATTAGTCATGTCCTTTGTAATTAAGTACATAAAAAACCGACTATATAACATTTGCTGACATACCATCAAACTGAACAACTTTCTCTATGGGACCAAAATCTGCTGTTTCATACATGACTGCAATCCTACTGAACCAAATGTATGGGATAGCAGATGGTCTGATCATCCTATTAAAACCCGTCAGCGTATTAAGTTGGACCCTGTAAACTGTAATAAACACTCGATAATTATTTAAATGACCAATCTAAATGGCTATCTTATAAAATGTCCCGCTGCAGAGCACAGGCACAAAACAGATACTGGTCAATAGTAGTTACTCTTGGAGTAGTACATAATTGGTGTTTCTGTAACAAGGAAATCCAAAAACACCAATTATTCTTTTTGAATAGAATTAAGGCTTCCGCACATTGCAGCGATATTATCGAGCGATATTATCGACAGCGATATCGCGACACCTTACACACTGCAGCGATTCCGCGATTCGCGTCACGCATGCGCCCTTCACTGAATGGAGTACAAAGAGATTGCGTCAGGTTGCGATAATATCGCGGCAGTGTGTGGGATCGAGCGCGTCCCCATACAAAATGTACTGAGAACAATTATCGCAAAATCGCAGCGATATTATCGCTCGATAATATCGCGGCAGTGTGTAGGATCGAGCGCGTCCCCATACAAAATACACTGAGAACAATTATCGCAAAATCGCAGCGATAATATCGCTCGATAATATCGCTGCAATGAGCGGAGGCCTTCTAGCTTGAATGCTTAACCATTTAAGGATATTTCCGTCGGATGGTGGTGTAACTATTCGTAAAACCAGGTCAGAGGGCTATTGGCGGCTTGAAAATGATCTGACAGCAAGTTGACCACTAACTTGCCTCCACCCAATCCGCACTGGGCCTGCGTGGTGGAGTATGGCCCACTCCCTCTCACCTTTATTCGTGAGAGGAGGCCTTTGCCTTGCAATGGGATCCTACAAGCTATAACTAACTTTTTTATTTCAAAGTGTACAGCATCTAACACCTATGTTCCTAAACGATCCTCATCTTGTCCAGGAATTATAAAACACTAGTGTATACCCGCGACTTCGTCCGCACAAATTATACCTATACCAGATTTTAAGTCAGATCATAAGCTATCAAACAAAAAAAGTTTCATCAAAATCGGTTCAGTAGTTATTGCGTGATGCGCGAACAAACACACAAACAAACAAACAGACTGACAACATTTCTAAAAAAGGTTGATTTCGAGTCAGGGATACCTAAAAACCACATCGTAATCTTTTTTTTGTAAATATCTTCAATGTGCAGACACACTTCAGTTACAGTTTTATAATAGTTTAGATTGATTGTAATTCAATTTCAATTTATTTATTTGTGAATCACAGGTTTTAGAGATGTTACAAAATGTTTGGTTCCTTTGTACACCCTACTTATTATCTGGGTATAAAGTTGTTCAGAATAATATGCTTATAAAATGTATCAACATTTTTATTAACATAATCGATGTTCCTTTTGATAAATACAGTTTTTTGATAGATAAAGTTTTCTAGTATTAGTTGACATAATTTTTGTATTTAAGTTACTATTCAAAAAGTATAATTGATGTTTTTGGATTTCTTGGATTTGGATTTTGGGATTCCAGAAACACCAATTATATACTACTTCTAGGTACTACATACAGAATGGCCACTCTCTGCGGTCCATAGGTCAATCGAAAACAGACTTAACACGAATAAAGACATTGTTGAAAAGCCGCAAAGTGCCGCAATTCTTGAAATTACAAAAATTGTAACCATCAGGTGCGGATAAGATGGCATTTGTTGAGCAAATAAAATGTCATATTGTCACCTCATCTCTATGGATATGCCACGTGTAACAAGTCCCACGGCGGCAGGGCCGTCGCTGTTCCTTATCTTGCGGAATAAAAGAGATTTTACGAAGAAAAATGCAAATGTGAATTCCCTATACAAGGTGAAAGTGATATCATTACCATTAGCATCCTTTTAAACAAAGAGTCTACCCATCAAACTGAACAACTTTTACTTAGGGAGCAAACCGATCGCTGTAAAATTTACGTACCACTGTTAACCAATTTGGAATGTAGGTTGTAGAGTTCAATCAGTTCACATCAACCCACTGCTGGGCATAGGCCTCCTCTTTATTGCACCACTCATCACGGTCCTGTCATCAGAGTTCATAAGATAGTTTATAAAATTCGATATCGTATAAATTTTTGTAAAACAGCTAAAAGATTTTCCAAATCGCCTGGTAGACTCGACCGGGGGATCCAAGTGTTGGCGCTTTCCTCGCTCAACGGGTCAGTTTAGCCGTTCATCATGGGAGCGGACCAAACCTGCAATATACGGGGTGTAAGTGACAGCCTAGCAAATAATCAACTGTCCCATAAAAAACTGCTGTAGGTACCTAAACGACTCAAATATATGGGACAGCTGATTTTATTTTCGCGTTTCCTGAGGTAGGCTCCATAGTGAAAGTTGTTCAGTTTGGTGGTCTGAGTTCACCGTTTCAGTATTTGCTAGTATTTGCTGTCACATACACCCTGTATTTTAGGTAAACCCGCGTAATCGCAGTTGGCGCACGCCTTGTCTTGGTAAAATGTTTAGTTGGTGTTTTATTTTTATTTTCGTATGAACATCAAAGACGTTTCCTATATACGCATTGATATGTGCCGTTTTAACAGGAAAAAAAAAGAATCTTAGCAAAAAAGGTAAGTACATTTAATGTTGATTTCATAATTTTACCAAATCTTTCATCCGATTTACTATTATAAATAAAATTATGTTTTTAGAATGTAATACCATGAATAAACGTTCCGCTTGTGGGCTTAAAAAAATTTACTCCTTTACTTTTTGGGCAATTTTTTAAATATTTATTGCTTCTTCTTCTTCTCGTGTGGGCAGCAAGCCCGATTGTTAATCTTTACAGAAAGGCAGTCAGGAACCCACGCACAGGATATTTTGAAGTGAATCATTGATTGCTAATTTGCTATTTTCAAAAGGAAACAACGGGTGAGTGAGATTATGTTACCTACAGACGGTTTTGCTTTCAATTATTCTGTTCTATTCAAATATTTATTATATGACAAAAGTATGCTTCTTAAAATAGATGTTTTCATTCGATTGTCCTTCGAAATTCGCGTGGGCGAAAGAGGCAGCCATAGGTATTTTATTGAAGAAAGGATATTGTGATGGTTCGATTCAAACTAATAATAGACTCAAAACGTTTTAATTAAGACTGAAACACATTCTACGGTATGTGCAAACAGGGATGGTTTTACTGAAAAATATGTAGGTAAAATTTCAGCATAACGTTATCCCGTTATTTTTAATAGCAAAAACATTTTGACGCTTTTAACAGCTCAAAATGTATAAAACTGTCATTAGACCAAATAATTCATGGCTGTGAAACTTGGAAATTAACACTTAAAGATGAGCACAAACTTCTAGTCGCTCAGAGGAAAGTGCTACATAAAGTCCTGGGTCAAGCACAAAACGAGGATGGCAGCTGGAGCGTCCGGGAAAATGCCTAAATTGAAGAACTCGTGGCCTTCCCAAACATAATTTACGAGACAAAAGCAAACCGCCTCCGATATCTTGGCCACATAGAAAGAATTGGTGAAGATTGCCATGTCTGGGGAGCATATCTGGGTCGACCTACTGGCCGACGCGACGTCCAGTGTCGCGCCAGGTATCGTTGGAACGACGTAGTGGAAGCTGATCTACGTGAGCTCGAAGCCTGGTAGGTACTGGTGATACTGGACCTCTTGACTACAGTTCATTTCAGTATAAAAGTTAGACAAAGATAGAAATCATTTTATTACTGAATTTTAAATACCATTGATGTGGTTGGTCGGTCGTGGTTGGTTGGTAAATATAAGTGATAAGCACCACTTCAACTTAGAGATCCACTTACCCACGTCGAAACCTTGATTCTTCGTCGAATTTCGACGTTAGGTACTCAGTCCACTAGTGATATGCCTTTTAGGCTCTATTTTGTATAAAATGGTCAGTGCGTCTCCTTCCGAAATACACACACGAATAATAACCTCACCTTTCGTCTGGCGCTACCCAGACATTGCTATGAGCTTCTTGAACAATATAAACTGCGATCCAATAGTAACATTCTGAATCCAAACCTGCCGGCACTTCGTCCCACACAGCTATATTCTTCAATAACAGGGAACACGAGAAGCTTTGAGTCGATCCCGTTCCCTACGCTGGTCACGTGCGTATTATTGGCACCAACGAATCAGAGGCTGCCGTCAACAAGACTTGCTACACTTGCCTTCAGTTCGTTTCACATTTAAAGCTTTACCAAGCTATACGGAATCGGGGTCGTTTTGAAACCGGAAAAGAGTGCTTCAGACCATCAAACTGAAAAACTTTACTATGGGACTAACCTTTGATAAGTTTGTCAAGATAGACAGTAGAAGCTAAGTAGAGAAAAATAACCGGGTCAAAAAAAAAAATCTGCCAGGTAAGGCCGCTAAACCCTATCCCTATTTTGTATGACGCCTCACGCACACCAACCTGAGAAGGTTGGCCCGGCCCGTTTTGTTTTATACGGTAGAAGCGCGAGGCTCAATCTAGACATATACTAATTTATCAAGGGACCAACTTTGTAATCGCGAAAAAACATGTTGTTTCATAAATATTTGTCGAGAAGCTATTGACATTTTCTATGGAACCGCAGATTTGTTTTTCAAAATTTCGATATTAGCTCCAAAGTGATATTTGTTCAGTTTCATGGTCTAAAGCACCTAGAATTCTGGCTTCAAAACGACCCCGATCCCACGGTGTATCAAAATATTTTTAATTTTCTTTTCTTGTTAGAATATCTTTGCGGTGTCGCAAAGTGAAGATAGTTAGTGTTCTAGTGTTAGAACGCACTTAATTTAGGTCCAATTAAAAATTAGCTAAGACTACTGTACTGACTGTACGTGTGTCTTTGTCAAGCGAACGGGGACAGACAAGGACAGAGCACATAAATTATCTCTTGTTAGAGAGAAGTCGGTAAATGCTGTGCTAGTCTTAGCTAGTATATCACTAATAGTTTAGCTTTTTATGTGCTCTGTCCTTGTCTGTCCCCGTTCGCTTGACAAAGACACACGTACAGCGGAGACGTCATTATCGGCTCTCAGATCGTAGATTATTGTGCTATTGTGTGTTAGGAACTATGTATGTATACATACATACGTACATAAACTCACGACCGTAATCCTTTTTGTATGTATTACCTTACTGGTTAATATATCTACCATTTATATTATATATGACTCCAAGGACCAATAATAATACGAGTCCATTTTTAAGGTAGGGTTCCGTACCCAAAGGGTGAAAACGGGACCCTATTCATAAGCCTACGTTGTCCATCTTACTTATTTAGGGCTGTGACTTTTGAACCATTATAGCTAGACCATAGAGGTAGGAATAGAGGAACATACAGCTGAGAGAGCGAGATGTACCTAGCGGCACCACTGTATAATAGAAAGAGATACGTGACGCGCATCAATAGGACCGTTTTTTAGTCACCAATCAATTTTTACAATTCGGTTTTCGTGAATAATTGGGAATCTAAAGTGAAATCGTAGATAATTTTGTGAAATATACTGACACTACTTCTTTAATTTATCCACGATTTTACGTTAGACTCAGAATTATAGACAGTATTAGAATTTTTGCCTGCGAATAGTCTCCAAAAAACATCCAAAAACTGTGTCATTTGACAACTCATGTCACTGACTCTATTCCTGTAAGGTATAATAACTTTATGAGCTAGACAGTTATTTATTATTATTGAGCCACGTATTCTTTTGTTTGAAATTTTTGATCCCGGATTCGATTTCAGAGTATAGACTATAGACAGTTGAAATTTTCACAGAATATGCGTTATTAGTAGATAATAAGTTAATAACGCATATTCTGTGAAAATTTTTCTTTTCTATTATTTGTTAAAAAATCCGCTGTAATAACTTATTACAGGGGATTTGTTAACAAATAATAAAAAAGTCAAAAAATAAAACAAGCGTCAAACTCGGTGCGTGATTATAGAACAAACTCTACAGTATGTATAACAACAAATAATAAAAACCGAAACAGAGATGAGAGTTCATCAAATAGCTTAAATTATGATTCTTTTATCTCAGAATACTCCACCGACAAGAGCGTAGCTCTTAAATAAGATGATGATGATGATCATAGATAGATTCATAAATGGTTCCGCTAATCGATTATGAATTTTTTCTCCCCTCCGGACGGAAAGCGTCAATTCTCGGCTTCGCCTCGGTCAACAATTACATGGAATCTGGGAGCTTTCTTACTTTCCAGTTTTCCTATTAATTTGATATCTTGGAGTTTAGTTTGAGTAGTGAAACATGCTACTACTTCCTGATAAGTCGCAGATATCTTATGCAACAGGTAAAAAAACCAAAGACCTAACATTTTTTCGACATTTATATCTGTTAGTTAATGCTATCTGAAACTTATCAGCAAATGGTGAAACAGGCCCTAAGATTTTAATACCTAAGGTAAGGATAAACTTATACAACAACTAGTTGATTAAAAAAAAGGTTAGGTGCCTATACTTACAAATTTTTTCAAACAAATGCCAACATACTTAATTTCCTCGCTTATCGGTTGTTATACGGAATTAATTACATTGACGTTAAATTTATTGATTATTCGTGAGCTAAACATAGGTACCAAGGCGTTCCACCCCAGTCTAGAAAATAGGTCGCCTGTAAATTCTAATTAAAATTTAACTGTCACGTGTAGATAAACCTATATCTTATGCAACTATCTTTACTGCTAACCCATGTACTAAATAGTCCGTGTAGGATATATTGCCACTTTCGTGTTTAAATTTACACAAGACTCGACGAGCATGTGGAAATCTCTGACTTGGCACCTGCGGCGTTTTGACACTTTCCAAATAATAAAATTACTGCTGTAATTATAGTAGGTTAGGTAGGGTTTCTCTCTGTGTAAGTATACTAATTAGCATAGCTTAAGCCCATGACTGTATTCTTCGAGGGGGTGGTCAGAGATATAGTATGTAACTCTACCTTATCCAGATTATCCATATTTAACTAGCAGTGCCCAAACCACATAAGTAAATACCTCACAGAGACAAAACTTTGTCAAAATCGCGCTAGTTGACAATCTACGGGAGATATTGGACGAGCGCGTCATATCATCCTCATGTCCGCCAGTCATGTGGGGTCAGGATCACATAAAATGATCATGTGTTGCGCTCGCCCAATGTGTCCCATAGATTTTCAACTAGCGTGATTTTGTCGAAGCTTTCTCTCTGTGGGGTATTTAATCATGTACCCAAACGCTGTCCAGTGTGACAGGTAGTGGGTTCGTCGTCATCTTTTAATGGACAGTGGCCCACAATAAATAGCTTCGAAATTTAAGCATGTACATTTTCATCTCTTGAACGAAATTATTATTTGTATGAATATAAAACAAAATTATGTGGCTTCAAGCCCACCAGTCTTTCGAATAACTGTGACTCTGACCTACATATAACAAGGGTCAGCAGCGGTGACCATTAACGACACTATAAGGTGTGAATTTACATGCGTTACTTATTTCAGACAATCTAACTGAACAACTTTCACTATGAAACCAACATTGAAATTGCGAAAAGAAATCAGCTGTTCCATAAAAAACAGACCACCCATTTGACATTTTGCTATGAACTGATATTTAGTGCCAATATTAGCTACACGTACTATATAGTCTCTGTACTCGAACTAATTACATGTGCGTGTCTAATCACCAAACTTGGTTCTTCGTTATACAAATCTCACGTCAGAAGGGAGTGTGATGTTTAATTTATAAGGTTTGAGCCTTACATCCGTCTCGGCTTCGTTCCATCAAGGTGAGGTGAGTTGAATGACGAGTAATGAAACATTCAGGGCTCCTGTACGAGATGCGGGGGCTAGCGAAGGTAGAGCATGAATCATGGTGTTTCTTTTAACATTTATTTTTAGGGTAACATATAAGTCACTTGGCGTAGTGCAGCTTTGGTATTGGAAATGATCACCGAAGAGGGGCTACCTCCTAATTTTGGGTAACTTTGTAACCATGTCACTTTTTAAGCTGAAAAATAAACTGAACCATCTATACGATATGAGAAGTGATGTGGTTTTACTAGAAATCAATTTTAATGAATAAAACCGAAGAAAAGGGAATCTAAAATAAACCATTTTTTTTTAGTTTGTAACCATTTTTCTCTTACATTTTTAATCGGAAGAAAATGAAAATTTACAATATTGTTCACAACACCATTTGAAATGATGTGGTTTTCTTACTTTTTCGAAATTAATAAAAAATCATCTAAGTTTTCAAAGAAAACAGCTAAATTCTGACCGGAGCCACGCGGTCGTTCGCATCGATTAGTATGGAGAGTCGTGGTCCAATGGGGCTGACATAACCTCAGGATACATCCAGGGTTTCACCTATATACAAAAAATAGAATATAAAAAAAAGGGCTGATACGCCTTAAGCAATTTCATGTCTAGTCAAATTAAGGTGGCTTGAAAATTCCATGACAGCGAGTTCACAACTACGTCTTGATTCCATCAATCGGCACTGGGCCCAGTCCCTCTCACCATTATTCGTGAGTGAGAGGAGGCATTTGCCCTGCAGTGGGATCCTACAGGCTGTAGTAATTTACTACGGTTCTTTGCTAGAGATTGCCAAGTCAATCTGTTTATTTACAACATACAAGATTTTAATATTGATATGGTCACTATAAGATGTTGTTAGGTTAGCATCTCATTTCTTTTTGTAGACAATCCTTTTTTTTTTCTTTCTGGTACCTTCTACTTCTTGAATACCAACAACGGGTTTTCTTAATGCCCACTCTCTGTCTTATGAGCTTTTCTTATTTCAGTCTTCCTCTTCTTCTTTTCCGGTACTACTTCTTGAGCTTCAGCTACAGTTTTTCTCAAAGCCCACTCCCTGTCTCTATTGGTTTTTCTCTGGGGCTTTGATGTTACAATTTTTGACAAGTCTGGACGGTAAATGCTTCTTAGCCTATTGTATTCACAAATTGAGGATTCCTGCGCTTTAAAACTACCAAAGTCGACATAAATTAGATGTAAGCCGCCCGGACTTGTAACTCTCGAAAGTGCCACGTAAGTTTGACCGGATGTGAATACTGCAGAATATGAATGACTTGATTTTTTTTCAAATCAAATTTAAGATTGAAAAATGTAGTCTCGGGCAACGTGTTTATAATCAATAATATTTGAAATTGCATTTTTTTATTTAGCCTGTTCAGTGTCCCATTGGACTGCTGGGCAAATGCCTCTCTTTCTCCAAGACTAATAATAAAAATGGAGTGATAACTTGGATACCTTCTTGGAGAGTAGGTCAAGGTTTGCAATATAGCAAGAGTTGTTGATTTACATGTCTACCATAAATTGAAAAATGTTGTGTGCGCCGCTGTTATGTAGGTCTACCATGAGTTTTCACCGTACTTTACTATTGTAGTTAGTACCTACGTCACCAATTTTGTATTGAATTTCGTACAGCGCTCCTAGTACGGTTACGTTGAGAACTAATTTCTGCCATACGAATTGGCAACGTGACTACAGTAGTAAAATACAGTGAAAACTCATGGTAGGCCCTCAGTTGTTGCAATATAGGATAGTGATTTTGGGCACTCTGTCGTTAACCATTGCATGCATAGGTGGTACGCTTATTGTGGTGAATCAAAAACTAAATGTTACTCCAAACAAAGTAAGGTTTTTGTGAAATCTCCAGTCTGATTGATTAAGCAGTTTTTAAGTGATCGTGTGCAAACGGACATAATTTCTGAAGAAGATCTTAATTCATTGTATAACGCATCCATCCTTTATTTCCCCTAATGAACATTTTTGTTATGCAAATAAATTGTTTATCTATCTAATTATCTAATTAATTTAGAAGATTGTTGAATTTTTAGATAAGCTCTTTTCCGCGAACCCGTTTCGTATTCAGCAAAAAAATTAATAAAACCGGAAACGGGAAAAATGAACAGAGCTAGATAATAATTGAATGCGTGAATATTCCAAATGAAATGTGGAATCCTGTTTACTCTCCCTTTGAAGGAATTACGCAAAACGAATTTACGTTTCGGTGAATTTTCTCTCTTCGCAGGAATTTTCTTGTAATGTAATCCAGGAAATTCAGTTAGTATTGTGACGAGTTACTAGATGTGGAATAGATCGATAGCAGACTTACGCTCAGTTGCAGAAACGCTCATTAAAGTTAATCCTCCATTAAAAATCTTTTGCTGTCACTTTTTATTTAGTTGACGTAGTAAAAGCTAGCAAGAGTTTTAATACAGGATTAACTTTAATGAGTGTTAGCTGTACAGAGTGGAAAATTAAATGCGGTACATATTAAACACATTTGTGACGGGCGAGGCTCATTGCACGCAGAAACAATGGCCGATGGGGCCGACGAGATCTCGAGTGGTGACCGTATACCGCAAGGTGGACCAACGACCTGGTGAAAGCAATGGTAACCCGTTGGATGAGGGCAGCGCAGGACCGATCGTTGTTGCGATGCTTGTGGGAGGACTATATCCAGCAGTGAAGGTTTATCAGCTGAGATGATGATGATGGCTGTTTCAGAACATCAAACTGAACAACTTTCTCTAAGGAACCAACTTCGAAAGTACGAATTTGCGAAGAAAAAATTAACTGGTCCATATATATTTGGGTCCAGTAGCCAACATCTTCTATGGCCACCGTACCACCAGTGGTATGGCCAGGGGTACGGTGGGTCAGCAGTGGGAACAAATATATTTTTTCGCTTTTTCAATATTGGTCCCATAGTAAAAGTTGTTTAGTTTGATGGTCTGAAGTATGCAACGCATTTAAGCTTACACCCATGTATGGTGAAATTGTAATTTTTGATGACTCTACAATTTCAAATATTAGTGATTATAAACATGTTACAGCCATGTTGTGAATGACTACACATCACACTGAACAACTTTTCAAAGTTCAAATAGAGTTCAAAGTTGAAGGTACCAAGTACTAATAAAACAAAAGACTCTCATGCATTTTGTAGCCCGAGTTACGAAAGGTTGTTCTACGGCACTTGATTTTAAACTTTATCGTATCTGAATAAGGTGTAAATCCGGTTGAAATTGGAACGTTCATCGGAATGCACTTGAAAACGAACTACCTAGTTACATGAAAACAGTAATGTTGTATAGCATGTAGAGTGCTTTCCGAGGTGAGGCTGGTTAACTATAGTTTAATTGACCTTTATATTTATCGTGATTGGCTCAGGAATTTAATAAAAGCAAGAATTTGTCTCATAATCATCAGCCTCTATAGTTTCTACTCCACATGGAATACCCATTGTGAGGTTTTATTGGCCAGTGTATGCCATGCGTAGGCTTCGTTATTTTGATCGAAGTGCGTAGGTACCTACTCAATACAGATCGGCGGACTTCCCATAGGTAAGCGTACAAATTGGCAGGCGTAGAGTGTGGGACGCCCTCCATCCCACTGTGAGTGGACCGACGACTTGAGACAGGTAGTGGGTAGCGACTGGATGAGGAGGGGCGAGGATAGTTTTGTGACGTGCCTTGGGAGATGCCTATGTTCAGCAGTGGATGAAGATAGGCTGAAGATGACATAGGTATTATCAGAATCTCTTCTTCAGGGTATGCAGGTTTTCTCACAATGTTTTTTGAGAGCAGTCAGTATTACGTTTAAAAGTCCAGTCACGCCTCTCCGAAAAGCGCTACCGACGACTTTCTCTATTCTTCTTATCGAGTGGGCTGCAAAGCCCTGGTGTCAGAGTTTATTCAAACCGCCTTACGGCCCCTGACGTGGTTTTTATGTAACGACTACTACCACCAGTGATAGTGGCCGGGACCAACAGCTTAACGTGCCATCCGAAGCACGGAATCATCTTTCTTTTCAGACAATCAGGTAATTCAGCCTTCAATGTCCTAACCAACTGGGGAAAAACGCACAAAGTGACATTTCACTAGGTGCCCCCCGTGGGAATCGAACCCACGACCTCCGTGTCAAGAGCCCAATGCTCTAACCATTAGACCACGGAGGCAGTTTACTCTATTTATGAGTAGGTATTCATTGTGAAAATTTGTAAATAACCTTGAAATCGATTCCTGATAAACTAAACCCTTTTTTATATTACAAATAGGCTGCTATTCGAATTTTTGTAGAGCCGAAAATTACGTTATTTATTTATTGTTTCTGAAGGAACGATGTTACTATAAGATAAGATAAATAAGATAAATATTCTTTATTTGCACACCAAGAATAGAAAAAATACAATTTAAAACAAGAATGAGAAGGGTACAAATGGCGGTCTTATCACTAAAAGCGATTTCTTCCAGACAACCATTGAATGGAAGAAATGTTTACAGAGACAAATGCTGCGGCGGTGCACTAGTAGGTATCTATATACCCATCTACATAATTATATAGAGTAAATAATAATGTATTCATACATACATACATATACAGGGTGTTTCATAAGTAACAATAAATATTTGAAACTCTTAAGGGGGTTGTTTAGACCGTTAAAATGAACAACTTTCTCTATGGGACCAACATCGAAATCGCAAAAAAAAAATTTTCAAATCCCATACATATTTTAGAACTAGTCGATTTGTAGAGTATGGAACATCATTTTTTTTTTCGCGATTTCGATGTTGGTTCCATAGTGAAAGTTGTTCAGTTTGATGGTCAATACCACCCCCTTAAAGGTTTATTTGTATTTTTGTAACACCTTGTATAAATACATAAATATATACATACAAATATAATTATGCTGTTAATATAAAAATAAGAATATCATAGTCAAAAGGACAAATTCTTGTCAAAGAGAGAGATAATGTTCTTTGAGCAATCTTTTAAATACAGGTAGGGAAGGAGCTTTTCTAATAGACAGAGGTAGTTCACTCCATAAGCGTACAGACTGAACTGTAAAGGACTTGTCATAGAAGGAAGATGTGTGTGAAGGCATAGCTAGTTGTAGATTCTGGGCTGATCGCAATACCCGATCATGGGCTATAATTAGTTAACGCCTTGTATTGTTAATGCGTTTGATTGCTAGACTAACAATGCAGTCTAAAAAAATTGGCTCTGCCTCTCCGCAGCGTACCCAACCTTCAAATCTTCCAGTAAAACCAAAATGACTACTAATCCACAAAGATGTAGCAAGCAAGGATAAAGAGCTACAATCCAATTATCCGAACGGACCTTCAACAAAGTTCATTTGCAATTTACCTCCATGCAGTGAACCAGGGACACTGACGGACTGTAGCAAGCTTAGATAAAACCAAAAAGACTTGGCACATTGCCTAAACAGAAAATCCAATGGTTTTTTTGGACTGGCTATTTTGTGCGCAAGCAGGGCGCGTGCTATTTTCGATTACAATATTTAATATCGATATCACTACGAGATATCCAGAAAAATGGTCGTGAAATGTTAAACTCTGTATTACTTACTAGTGTGACGAAATTAAACTCCGAAAGACTTTAGAATACTTTTGTAATTTTATTAATTTTACTTTTTACAATTTCATTGAATTTAATTAAAATTATTCTAGAATTACTTTATAATACAACTAGTCACTTCGAGTGTCCGCCGAGAACTGGCTGTTCGATACCTTTTTCACCACTTCCATCGTCATCCCTACTTTTTTCAGGGCACTGTACCAACCTTGCGCACCTGACGTTCGTTTGGTCCAGCCACAGCCAATCACAAAAGTCGATATTGCTACCTTAATCATATACTTAACGGCTCTGGATACAAGTCCCATTGAGCCATTCGCTGGTTGTTTTTCAGTTAATTTGAATGTGATAGAATATTAATCGTGTTGCTAGTACAAACATAAAGATTTAGTAATAAAATATCACGAATCACGACACTAGCATTTCACTGCGATTTCTTCCGCATACATTTTTTAAGCTATAAACCATCGTCTTGTAAAAACAAGTAGGTAAGTATATTGTGTGAACATGCCAATTGATCAAATCGGTCGGAAGTTACACGAATAAATAACACACTCACCAACGTTTAAATAGGGCCCTTCTTAAATGCAGACACTTTTTTAAGGGGATGATCAGACCGTCAGACTGAACAACTATCTCTATATCACCAACATCGAAATCGCGAAAAATAATCAGTTGTTTCATACAAAACTGGAAACCTAGATATACAGGGTGTTTCATAAGTAAGAATAAATTTTTAAAACTCTATGGAGTTTGTTTAGACCGTCAAACTGAACAACTTTCTCTATGGGACCAACATCGAAATCGCGAAAAAATAAATTATATCCCATACATATTTTAGCTCTAGTCGATTTGTAGAGTATGGAACATCAATATTTTTTTTCGCGTTTTCGATATTGGTCCCATCGTGAAAGTTGTTCAGTTTGATGGTCTACACCTTTAGGGGTGCACCCTTAAAGGTTTATTTTTATTTTTGTAACACCTTGTATAATGACACTTACCTCAAGATTTAGGGTTGTCAATCGTTAACTCCTTCGCTTCGCCAAGAACTAGGAACCTTGTTTCGGAAGGAGGTATGTCATGGAGGACAGAACATAAGTGTAATTGAAGGTAAATAAAAACAACATGATGATGATGATGATTGGGTTTCAAACGCTTATGTCTAGGATTGTAGCACGTGTAAGCATGTTCTGAGTGCGACTATGATGTGACTAAATAAGGTAGGCCCATTGGACTGCATTTTCATTCTGTGATGCGTCTTCTAGTCGTCTTTTAGTTTAATCTAAGATACAAAGTCAAGACTCCAGAGATGCATAAACACTGATCCAACTAAAATTAGATCTTATTTCTTTACATGTAGGTGTAATATAGAGTAGTTGTGCTGCTGCTGCTTATTTGATACTATTGCAAGGAACAGAAGTAACGTACACTTAGTTGTAAATGCAAGGATCTGGGTCTGATTCTAGAGAACAACAACTGAAGTTCAAATTGTACTTTGTGACTTTATAGTGATTCACTTGCAAGACGTAAAAAATCCAAGATAGTACAATATAATGAGTTTTGGTATAGTTTCTGAAGCGAAAGCGGGGGGAAGCGAAGGCGGTTTTGAATTTATACATAACCAAATCAAAGTAAAGATTGAAAAATTTGTCTCGGGCGGGACTTGAACCCGCACTCTTCCAATCCGGGGAAGTGCGTTATCCAATTTCGCTACCGAGTCCACTAACCAGAGAACGAAATTATCTATCAATCAATAAAAAAAAATTATCTTTAATTTGATTCAAAATAGCACAACATGGCTGTAACATGTTTATAGACAATAGTATTTAAAATTATATACAAGGTGTTACAAAAATACAAATAAACCTTTAAGGGGGTGGTGTAGACCATCAAACTGAACAACTTTCACTATGGGACCAATATCGAAATTGCGAAAAAAAAATATTACTTATGTTCTATACTCTACAAATCGACTAGAGCTGTATGGGATTAGATGGGACTAGATATGTATGGGATATAAAATTATTTTTTTCGCGATTTCGATGTTGGTCCCATAGACAAAGTTGTTCAGTTTGACGGTCTAAACAACCCCCTTAAGAGTTTTAAAAATTTATTGTTACTTATGAAACACCCTGTATAACCAGATAAAAACGAGGTCTTTCTTTTCTTCTCTTTCTGTGATTGTATAAGATTACGTCAATCTCTCGTCTCTACCTGACACCCTACTGTAATATTATTAAGTACTCTTGTTTCACTAATAAATGTTCTTATTCTTATCCTTTGTAAACAATTTGTGAGGAAACCTGAACTTCGGTGATAACCAGGTATAATTGTGTGAAATGAGAAAATTTGGTGGCAAAAACATTTAGATTATGTTAGATTCTTTAATCAATAATTAGATAAAAACGCGATCAACGCTCTAAAAACGACAGAAACATAAGTGCTAAACGAATATAAATATGAGAGTCACTATAGTCTTCGTAGCTACTAGTATGGATTCTGGATTAAAACGCCACATTGATTTTACATAAAGACTTTGTAGTTCTTTTACTTACCATCGATTATTTGATTCCTTAATGTTATACATTCTACAGAAAAGAGCGTCTTTAATAAAATGCATGCTGCATTTATACATTATTACTAGAGTTAACCCGCGACTTCATCCGCATAAATTATATACCAGATTTTAAGTCAGATCATAAGCTATATCAAACAAAAAAAGTTTCATTCAAATCGGTTTTGTAGTTTTTGCGTGATGCGCGAACAAACAAACAAACTTGTCAATAGATGACGCCACAGGTCATTTAAATCGCGCTATCGAGTGTTATTTGAGTTTATATGAAGTGAACCGCTACTTCTTTATTCCTCACGATTTTTACGATTTTATACCTAATAGTTAAGATTAGATAGTCGTAAAGAAATGCTTTCTACAGTCAGTTCAAATTCTTTACTTAACCGGGTAAACAAGGGTAAGATAGATAACTCATGCAAACAAGACGCGATAAGAAAGTTACGGAGACTCTGGATGCCTGTTCTAAGAACAATAGCACGATCTTATCCATTAGAGCTTTGTTCGTTTAATTAACTTCACAAATTGATTTTCCTTTTACTGACTGAGTTTAAAGACTAGAAGACCCTGGATGTTAAGGACGGGATATGTACATAGAGAGGGGAAACATAAAATGGTTTGGGAATCACACGGTTTAAAAAAAAAAATATGCAGACAATGTGAGTTGGTCACGTTGGTCAATATATGGAGAGAAAATTAATTTATTCGACACAGTTTAGGGATCTATCTATCCCTCTAATCATAAATACTGCATGATTAAAAATATGAGGAAATAGTGAAACGTGGATGTTCTGAGTTTTCAGAATATAGTCGAGACTACCCTCTCGGGGAATATAGTCGTGAGCATTATGCTATGCTATGCTATGCTAAAATATGAGGTTAGTTAAAAAAAACTTAGTTTCTATACAAACTGCATAGCGCTCTCGAGGTCCGAGGCCCAATTTGTGTAGGAAAGGAAGTCAAAACTCACTTCATTATTTCACTATCTTTATTATCACTTCACATGGTTTTACTGAAGTGAAACCATGTTTATTTTATAAATATCACTTTTTACTAGTGTAGAATGCCTTAGTACTTAGTATTTTAGTAAAATCTATAATAGTCTAGAGCCTGATTAATCTTCGTTAGTCGAAACAAAGGAAGCTCACTTTGATTGAGTTTAGCTATCGTTCATTGGAATTCTGTAATATTCAGTAATATAGTGATTATATTCTAACTAATTATATTCTATTTAAAAATACATGACTTAAATTTATTACATACTTACCTAGCGGTAGTAAATATTTAAAATCATGAAAGTGTCGGACTATGCATAATATAGGGTTTCGTAGCATTGTATGGGACGGGATAACTAACGTTATGAAAGTAGTACCCAGATAAAACTTGCTTAGTTTTGAAAACAGCTATCCCTTCGTAAAATATTATCTGTGAGTATACCTACACATAACATCCTATCTCAAGTCGTCGGTCCGGTGTCCCACAATAAGCAACGACGCTGTGACAACATCACCCACAAACATATCGACACACGTTCTCAACAACAAAAAAACAAAAAAAATATTTTCACCTCAACTGTTTTTTTTTTTTTAATTTATAATTATGGACTTCTTTCTTGTGCGTTAGCACCGCATTTCCGCCAATGTCAAGTAGTTTGAGGGAGTGTCTATCCAATCTCGAGGATTGTTTTTGAGTAAGAACAACTGAGAAGGATTTTCGAGCCTCGTGGCAGGCTGAAACGCGAACCGCGCGAACACCACGCGAGAGACAAGCAAACCCTGCAACGTGACTCTCCTCAACTATTTTTTGCATTCCTCCTCCATCCTTACCTGCCATAGCTTACCTGTCATGTTTGCAATTAGCGTTTAGGGCTCCTTAATATATTTTAATACCTATTTGTATGATTAGGTGTGAAAGATTCGATCACCAATCAAACGAATTTCCTAAAGCACTCTTCTGAATTAAAAAACCTTCTTGAAAGACACTTCCGAGTATTCTTTTTATGTTCAAAATCAATCGAATACTTTACATCGAGAAACTTTTAAATTCGGCGTTAACGTTTTAAGGCTGTCCCTTAAGCTATTAACATCTTGAGCGACAAAAAGAATAACTGGGACCCGATAAAATAATTTACTTTCGAACTCGGAACAGGAAAAAATTGTTCCGGTCGAGCAAAAATCTGCCACCACCGCCTCATTTCCCGAGAGGGCACCGATAACGACCGCGCCTGTACCTTTTACCTTTGTTTTCAATTATTCATACATTAAATTTTACTCCACTTTGCCCTGTAATCCCTTTGGTTTCGTTCACTGTTCAATCATTTTTCTTTGAACGTTAATTGAATGGAATTTGAGAATTGGCTAGCGAATGTTTTTTTTTATTAAATTGCGGTTAGTGGATAGGAGTTTTGAATTACTAATTGTTAAATTTCTACTTGTTAGATACAAAAATCTCGAGCACTTGATCGACGGAAACAAGGAAGCGGCTAGGCCTCCGCTCATTGCAGCGATTTTATCGAGCGATAATATCGCTGCGATTTTGCGATATTTGTTTCCAGTACATTTTGTATGGGGACGCGCGCGATCCTACACACTGCCCGATATTATCGAGCGATAATATCGCTGCGATTTTGCGATAATTGTTCTCAGTACATTTTGTATGGGGACGCGCTATCGATCCCACACTCTGCCGCGATATTATCGCAACTCTTTCGACTACATTCAGTGGTGGGGCGCATGCGTGACGCGAATCGCGGAATCGCTGCAGTGTGTAAGGTGTCGCGATATCGCTGTCGATAATTTCGCTCGATAAAATCGCTCGATAATATCGCTGCAATGTGCGGAGGCCTTGAAAAATCATACCGACAAATTGAGAATCTCCTTTTTTTAGTCCGTAAAAATAACCATGCTCAAGTAGAAGTTGGTAGGTCACTATTAATACGATGTTAAGTTGCTAGGTTGGAGATCATGGGTTGCAGAATCCGAGTTAGACCAGCAGCTCATTTAAGCAAAAAATTGGTACAGTACCAGGCCAGATGTGGAAATGGACAAGCCACACCTTAGTAAATGGCATGCACAAGTAGGTACCTAAGTAGAGACCTATATGTGCTGCAGTGAAAGAATTTGGCTTGAAACCTAGGACTGTGCTTTAGTCCAATTAAAAGCTTCCTTGCGTTTAAGGGACGTAATTTCTTTAGTCTTGAATTTAAATATGTTATAACATTTTTAGACCCTTGCAAATACAGCTGATCGCAATTCACAAATAAAAAAACCAACGTCATAGTGACATTAAACACCCAACTAAATTCTTTCAGTACTTCAAGCACTACCCACACTTATGCAAGAGATTAACAGCAGACGGCACCAAATGTTACAACTACGAAGTAATGTCCCTTATACAAAGTCCTATGACAATACTTTTATGCTTAAGGAATAAAGGCAAAAGTTGCTTGGTTTACAGGTCTTGTTAATTGTAGCAAAGAACAGTAGCTACTCTGCCGACAACTGTTCATTCATTTGCATTTCCTACACTGTTTGCTTTGAATTTTGTCCGCAGCTATGTGCTTGAGTCGTAGTTAGGTTGTACTATGGCGGTCGAAAATGCTATTTCTGGTCCCCAGATGATGTTGACGTGAAAACGTCTATTCGCTTGTTACAGCCGGTCAAACTTTTATAGTTAACTAGAGTTCGAATTAACTAGCAACTTCGTCCGCACAAATTATATACCAGATTTTAAGTCAGATCATAAGCTATCAATCAAAAAAAGTTTCATGAATATCGGTTCAGGCGTTTTTGCGTGATGCGCGAACAAACAAACAAACAGACGGACACAATTTCTAAAAAAGGTTGATTTAGAGTCGGGGACACCTAAAAACCCATATCATTATCTTTTTTTTGTAAATATCTTCAATGTACAGACACACTTTCATACAGTTTCATAAAAGTTTAGACTACGATATAAAAGGATTGTAAAAATTGTTTCTAGATTTTATAGTAAGTATACCTAAGTGGTGGTGAACTTTTATTTTAGGATTTCACGATTGAGTAATATGTAATTATTTCAGACAATTTAATGTGTTCAAATTAATTATTCATTTCATTGTATTACAGTAGCAGTAGTGCCAGGTTTATAAGTCTTATCGATGTACCTGCGCAGTTGACAAATTTTAATAGTGCATGAAATTATAAATTTACGAATCATGTTGTGCCACCTTCAATCCCTTGCCGCTATTGGCTAATTAATTATTTCTGCACCCATTTCGCACTCTTTGATTACTTAATGACTTCACGTTTTGACCGAATTATTTTCCTGGTCACTTTTAAATGTGATAATGCGCTTTTGATCGCGATTGTACACGGGTGGTAAGGTTGCGCAGTTTGGGATACCAGAAAGTTAGATCCATAAGAAAACATTCTTAGGTGTTTCTAGAACATACAATTATGCTTGTGTGTTTTAGGTGTCCATTAAAAGAGACGATGGACTCTGTCACGCCATACTACTAGACAAAGTTTTAACTTTATGTACATACTAATGGAACATAATTGTGAATAAACTGAAATATGTTTATAAAATATTTGTTTGTCTTTTTTTAGGGTGTAACGTAACAAAATTGACTGCCAACGACAAGTCCTAGTGAAGTTATTTCTTATTATTCAGTTGAAACCATCTAATTAATACACACACTTTTTGTACTGAACTTATTTCAGTACAAAAAGTTAAAACAAATTCATTTAATTTTGAGACATTTTGCTCCGTCCAACTCAAAAGCCTTTTTCACTTTCAACCCTTTTTTCTGTAACTTGTATTATGGATGTTGTGTGATTGATATGAAAGAGTGGTTAAGAGAATGTAGCAAAAAAATAATACAAAATCTTACTACGAAAAAAGTTATGATTATGTTAAGCCGCTATTTTAATTCGAAAATACACATTGAGCGCCGCCAAGCCACCAATTCTACCACCCCAAGAGCGTGTCAGACTCGCCCATGATAGGTTCCGTAGCCATTGCATAAGTTAGTAAAACAATTTTCATGGAAAGTACTTACCGAAAGCTATATTTATAACATTTTATAAATTTTTAGATGTTTCTTGATAACTACAACATTTTGGTTTTTGTGTTCCTGTTACCTGTTTTCATGCCAAATGTCGATTCAATAGTGCAAAAAGAGCTAGCTAGAGCTATTGAGGCATACAGATAGACAGACAGACTTGTTTGACTACGGAACCCTAATAACTTCTTAACCACGAAAAATCGGGGACTCTGCAATAATCTTTTCAAGAGAAATTATTATGAATTGTTTTATACAATCCATTTTCTGAAAAGAAGGTGAAATGCCAACAGTACTTATTGCTAAAACGATTCTCGTGTTGCAGTGATAAAAATGTCGGCCTATTTTTGGACAGAAACCGTTGTTCAGTTAATGTGCAGCCAGGCCAACGCGACCTCTGAAGTTTTAGATATTTTATTCACAGTAATCGTAGTTTATTGGAACTTAGGTAACTTTTTCACAGCCAAGAGCGTCGGTGGCGCGTTGACGTGAGACATAGACACTCAATAATGAGGGTCCGGATTCAAATCAACACGAAAAACATGCCATGTACCTACCAATGAATTTTTCTCACTTATTTATATAATACCGACTGGGAGGAATCTAGCATACAGTGAAGAAGAAATTCTGATGCGTATGTGAAAGACTGCCAATCTGCAACGCACAAGCGTGGTGGACTAGTGTCAATTCATTACGTTTAAGGAGGGCTAGGCCTGTGCTCTACAGTGGGAAGATATTACAGAGGTCAGAGGTCATCGCGATAGGAAGTGTACTCGTAACCAAGCTCAAGAACTGTAGTAGCTTCATAAAATTATGATGACATCAGATCGTTCCTAATCTTGATTGAAATCATTTTCTTTTACCTATTCGTTTCCAATTGTAACCAAAGGTCACCGCTAAACGTAGTCACCCATTTGATATGCTGATTTTGTGATATCCGTTTTGTGCTATGCCTATATTCAGTGATTTTTTGCGGTAGCTACCTGCGGACCTTTCATGAGCTACATTTACTTGGGTCTTCGTACAGATTTAGGGGATTGCCTCTTTTCCGACAACCTTAGTAGTGGCATTAGACACAAATGATTAGTAAATGATAAGTGATTAATCCAATTTGAGCCTTTACTCGCTAGCATACTTATTTATAATTAAACTCGCATAATAGAACTCAAATCGGTAAATAAGCATAAACATAATTTTTCTAACAACTATAAAACCTGAGAGGTAGGTAAGTAGTCAGAGATATTTTAAAAGTAGCAATGTTTAGAATATCTACTTTTCACAATGAATGAATGAATAGATTATTCCAATAATGAAAGTGACCGCGCCACTTGACACAATCGCGTTGGTGAGACCGTACTTTTTATTGAACGTGTCATGCCAGTGTTTGAATAAAACTGTCTAGTCAAATATGCAAGGGGCTTTTTTCAAAGCTGGAAAACCGTTCTAAAACAAACAGGTCTAATGAATAAAAATAGGCCAGAACCAATGTATTTTTGTGAAAATTTATTAACAAAATGAAGTGAAAGGTTTCTTTCTACTTGACGAAGGGAACAATACATCAAAGCTCATTAATCAATGTCAAGTCTTAACACGACAAGAATGACCGATTTCCCTTGCTGTTCCTTTCGCTCAAAAAGAATTACACTACGGGTAAACGAGATGCACGTATTCACGTATAATACATGATCATTTTCTTACAAATTGTAAGAAATTCACGTTTATTTTTCTTTGTAGGTACTTATTCAAGAATCATTCATTCTTATCTCTTAAGTAGGTAAGCCATATGACATGCTAGTACCGTCATCATCATCACCCATGCTAGCGGCGGCGGAGATCTTACGTTAGATTTGTAACAACACAGATTTCAGTAATCAAAAGCAGAAGCATAAGCATATGTTCACGACTATATTCCCAGAGGGGGTAGTCAGAGATATTCTGAAACCTCAGAACATCCACGTTTCACCAGTAGTACCGAAACTCTGTGCAATGTGACGGGGGGTGAGCCCGTCGCCACTTATAACGGACAGTAGGTACAATACATGCCTCAAAATTGAAGCATGCAGGTTTCCTCACGATGTTTTCCTTCACCGAAAAACCAGTGGTGTTAAAAATCGTACATAAATTCAGAAAAACTCATTGGTACGAGTCGACCTGGACGGGATCGAACCATCGCCCCCTGCACGGCAGGCAAGGTTACTCACTAGCCACTGGACCACCACGGTCAGTAATCAAAACAATGATATTGATGTTACGCACTGAATCAGAACATCAGTGATTAACATAGGCTATAAAAAACGGCCAAGTGTGTGTCGGGAAGATTCTAAGGCGGTACGAAGTTCGCCGCGGTCCTCTAGTCGTAAATAAATTGACGTGCTTCAATTCGAGATTTCTAATTCCACATTTTAATTTGGCAGTTTGGCCACTAATAGTTAAAATTAGGATAGGTATTCTGGATAATGTAGTAGAAATGTAAATCAAGCTCAAAAAGTGGCACCAATAAAACTGAACCGTGTTCTAAATTTGTTTTTAAAAAACTGTACCTAGCCACCAAAACACGTACAACGTGTCATTTTTCATTAGGTGCCAAAAATTATGTGGATTTTGTTTAGAGTTACTCTTCTATAGTAGATAACACACGAGGACAGGAAAGTAAGAAAGGTCTCAGATCTCATGTAATCTGAGGCTTTCTTATTTACTGTCCGAGGTTAGTATACTATTTTTCTCATCGACTGAGGTGGAAAGCGGCAGCTTCGTTTAGCACAGCAGGACGACAATTGACGCTTTCCGTCCGGAGGGGAGAAATAGTTATTCTTATTCGTAGTGTAGACCGAGTGCCTCGAAATCAATAGGTATCAGGCAAAAATATCTTCATTTAGATCCTATCTGTTACAATGTCGGTTGCGCAAGCTATGTTTTAGCATTATCAACATACTGTGAAGCCATTCTTTAAAATAAAAATAAAAAGACAATACAATGGCAGACGTGATTAAATAACGGCACAGTCAAAAACGTTAAAAGGCTCGGCTGCCCAGCCATTGTTTCGCGAGAGACAAGCGAAATTAAGGCAAAACGTTTTATTATTTTCGTTTTTAATCCTCCAGTCGAGAGCGAAGTTTAAAAACCAGATAATAACCATAACGCGGAACACAACTGCGGTCAAAAGCTGTAAAATGTGTTCTTTTATTGCATCGTTTTAATTACATTCTTCCCACTCCGGGCGTTTCCTTCGTTTTGCGCGTTTTATGAAATAAAACGATTGGCTTTCTTTCTATCTATATTTAGCACACATCGGGGTTCCGTTTTATTACATTGTCTGCTTTGCATTGAGTTATATGAATAGGTTATGCTTTAAATAAAATTAATTGTGAGACGGGAAACTGAGGGACTCATTTTCTCATTTTGGATAATATGCTTATAGAAGTCTTATTAACAACCTTTATAACATGCAGTCTAGACAAGTTGTGGTTGAGTTTCAGAATGATGATAACAAACCAAACCTAGCTACCGCTAGCTTTTGGCATGTACCACTTGGAAGGCAGATACAATTGATCTCCGTCGGCTACGATACTGATACCTCTTTTGCCTATAACACAGTCATAAGTCATTTTATAGACCCTCGTCGGATTCTTGTACATTTATTTGCTAAACCCTACCTACCTACCTACGCTGCATAACCTAAGAATATTCCTACGCTGCCAATTCAGACCATCAAACTGAACAACTTTTACTATGGAGCACACCTCAGGATACTCGAAAACAAATCTGCTGTTTTTTAAATTCTAGTCTGTTAGGTACAGCAGTTTTGTATGAAACAACAGATTTTTTTTAAACGTTTCAGTATTTGGAGGGCTATCCCTTATACCCTGTATATATCCTTCCACATTCTGCATCCTTTCCACATGACCAAGCAACGCAGCTAGTTTGATGGGATCCTTTGTGCCGGGTACGATTATTGAGGAAAGGGCCGATTAATGTGTGTAATTATTATTTATTTTTAATTATGCTGACGAAACGTGTCGTGGATATATGGCCGTACATCCTTTTGGACGAGGCTTGTTGCCAATTTAAATAATTAATAATTTGTATTTAAGTTTCTGGAATAAATAAATTTAACACATGACCAAACCATCTCATCATTCCCATTTCAATCCATTAACTGTCTTCTTTCAGTCCACATTCTTAATTAACCTAAATGTCTTCGAACATTACAAATAGCAATTATCCTCAACACAGATTTGATTTAGATTAACACGTTTAGCAATTAGCTAGGTAATTAATCTCTCCCTCTTTTCAGATAAATAAAACAAAGTTTCTCTTACTCCGCCGTCTTGTCTTCAGAAACACAAATATTGACATAATTAATAACAACGAGGCACGCGCTCGCGCTACCTGCGCTGAATCACTTATTATAGCTCAAGAATACTGAATTGTTAGTACTTTATTTAGTTGGAATAAAGATTGTTTAACAATGATTACTATAACGGGAGCTCAAATATAAAAAAAATAATAATTCTAAGAACTAGATTGTTAATTTATTAAGAACTAGCTTATTATATATCCATGACAGATAGAGAAAAGCTCAAGACTATATTCCCCGAGACAGTAGTCAGAGATACTCTGAAAACTCAGAACATCCACATTTCACTAGTACCGAAACTGTGAGTGAGCCCGTCACAGTCACAGTCCTTAATCTTTATAAATCTGAGAGGACCTCAAACAGTTTCTTTAAGTTTTTACTAAAAGTGGAGTTGGTGTTCTTTTGGCCACTCCTTATGAAGCCAAACAATTTACAAAATCCAGTCACAAATTCTTGGATGAAATCCCGGACAACGAATCATGTCTTTTTCCATTTGAAAAGTGTACACCGGAAAATTATGACACTATTGCTAAACAATATGGAAATGAATTATGAATGTATTTATGCAAGTGGTTGCAGCAAGATTCCATTTCATCATAGGTACTATGGGGTTCAGAGTAGGAATGATATCCAAACTAGTAACTGAAGGTTAGCCTTTCGCCAGACAACATTACAGAAGAATCATATCTAATGTCCTTTCATCGTGTTATATGAATAAATTCCGTATGTATGTAATGAGTTGAGTATGAGTATGTAATGAGTTCCGTAGATACATTTTTATTTCCTGTTTCAGCGCTGCGCGTGTTCAACCCCGTGCCAGTAGAGGCTGAGCCTTGACCTTTTGTCTCATTTGTGTAATAATACTTACTTTTTTGTGTACTTAGACTGTAAGAAAAATTGAGGCAATAAATGACTTTTGAATTTTTCTATTTTTTTAAATTTTAAATTAATGGACTCTTGCTTGTGCATTAGCAGAAGAACTACATTCCCGCCAGTGTCAATTAGAATGTCTTAATGTTTGCAACTCCTCGTGGCGAGCTCTAACGCGAACCGTGCGAATACCTCGCAAAAGACAACTGCTCGCGGCAACTTGAAACGTGACTCCTGTTGTACTTATTTGTTTTTCAAAGTATCATGTTTTCTTTGTAGTAGGTACTCTATACTTAAAGTGGTACCTATCTATTATTGCCTTCTATGATAATTAACCGTTAATTAAAAGTATCATTAACCTTGAAACCACATACTCTACCCATCAAACTGAAAAACTTTTACTATGGGAACAAACCTGTAAGAAAAAAAAATCTGCTGGTCGAATAGGCATTGCAGTTTAGTATGGAAAATCAGTTTTTTTTTGCGCTGGCAGCTTTCCTAAAAGTTGTTCAGTTTGATGAGTATGCGGTTTAAAGGTTAATGATACTTTTCCTTACATCACGTATAAGATGGAAAATTGAAAAAATAGGAGATCATTACAGTCAGATCCTTGTCCTGAAAATAACAATAAAGTCTTTTTTTTATATTTTATTGTTCGTATTTAGTTTCTAGATTCCGGTCCTATTACATCAGAAATACTTACTACATAATAATATCTAATAAATTGAATAGCATCTAATACGAATCCATACAACTAATACGCGCAGTAAAAAGGCGCAAAATCATCAAAGAGTGTTACTAAAAGGAAAAAAGACGTGGTTTTTTAGGCGATAGAGGGAACATTTCTTACGATTAAAGGCGTATTCATTTGAGTTCCGTAGATACATTTTTATTTCCTGTTTCACGCGTAGTAGATAATTTACGACTTTATTAAATAAAGAAATGGCTTTTGATGTCTGTATATTAAAGACAAAGACTAAAGACTATCGTTCATTTTACCTGAAGTACTGATTTAAAGAAATGAATATCTTTGACATTGTTACACAGATCATCTAGTCCCAATCGAAGTATGTACCAAATCTAGTGGAGAATGTCTGCATAATGTATGATGTTATGTTACTGGCTTTTACGCTAACGTCGGGTAAAATCTGTAAACTTAGGTACGATTCAGACTAACGGCCTCGAATCGCATCGCAAACTATTTAAAGTTCTTCTAAAACGAGAAAAATGTTAAAAATATATTCAATTTATGATATCACTATAATAAACTATCCAAGAATACTGAGGTATAACATTGGTTTCGGTAAAGTGTATAAATCTAGACGAAAAATAATTAAAGAAACCTCCAAGGTATTTCGTCCTCCTATTGCGCCTTAAATATAATTTTTGAGTGGTTTTGACTATAATAAGAATAAGAAGAATAAGAATAAGTTTATTGGTCAAGAACAATGGAAACCCTTAAAGTGTTTGATTTCAACTTGATAAAAAACAGAATACTAGGTGTCTACACTATTATAAAACTGTAACACGTTTGTACATTGTGTTTGATATTAGAAGAATTTTACAAAAAGCCCTGCAGTTCGACGTATAATAATGCTGCGTGCAGTAATGATGATGATGATGATGATACATTATTTTTTATCTCGCTACGATGACAGGAGCCAGTGAGGACGAAGTCGACGGAGAAATCTAGTCCTGTTAATATCTGTTTACTGACTATTTTTGTGGAAGGTACCGACTACCGGTCCTACTGCCATCTAACGGCACCATTCGTGGTTGCTGGCATAACCGATTTCATATTACAGAATATTTTGAACTAGGTTTTTCGACAAAAACTTTTCTAATTTAAAAATTTGGAGTAGTTTCGAAACGATTGGCTCTACCCTTCTCAAATCTAAAATATTCAAAATGTTTTTAACTTAAATCTAAAATCTAAATCTAGTTTGGACTAGAAATGGTTTTAGTTTTCAACAAAATCATGCGGCACCCTAAAAATGTATCTCGATTTTTGCGTGAAGACTTTCGTTTCGATTTAGCGAATGAGAGTGCCCTTGAGAAGGGTTGGGGTGGAATCACTCCTCTCTGATGTCAAGTGTGTTCGTCTGCCAAATAAGGCGTAAGACACCCCCTGTAGAGATGAACTGTGGAAGCCATTTTGGTGGCAGCGAGTTTTGTTTGTTAAACGCAGTTTCTATACTTTTGCAGGTTTAAATACTTTTCAGGTTTAAAGTGGCCCACCCCAATTCTTCCCGTGGGTACGAGGCCACGTGGAGGCCACTAAGGGAGTTAAGGTCTCTTATACAGTGTTTATGTGGGTGAAAGGCTAGCGCTCTCTCATCACTTGACACATCACTCCAACATGAAACTTAAAGTGCTAAATGTGAGCATTGCTACAACTACATTCAAAAGTCAAAAGCTCTCTATCTTCCATACTTATAAAATAGGCGATCTTCATTCTACGCCGGCAGGTAATGCGCATCATCTCATGTACCTATACAGGCCTATCAAGACTCTAAACCAACCAGAATATAGTCGATCTTTCCCAAATAATGTTTCGAACCTGACCGCAAAACAAAGTTTGTTTCAAAAATAAATAAACACAGTACCCTTCCTTTGCGTCGCGCAGTCGGGTAATTTTTTATTACCCGACTGCGCGATGCTATTTTTATTGACACAAACTTTGTGCGGTCGTGGTAATCTACATTCATACTTTAAAAAAATCATAATTTAACCTATAGGTCATCCCAAGGTTGAGATGGAGCGAGACCTATGGCCCAATACATCACATCTGTGGTTATTATTTTTAAGGGGATGATCAGACCATCAAACTGAAAAACTTTCTATATGGCACCAACATCGAAATCGCGAAAAAAATCTGCCGTTCCATACAAAACTGCAAACCTACTCGAGCCAAATGGACAACAGATTTTTTTTAAGGCTAGGTTATCCCAGTGCAAGCGTCTCTTTCTTGCAAGCATAAGTTTACAATTAGCCATCCCGCTCCAATTGAAAGCAGGATCGCAAAAAAACGTGTTTTTCGTCAATATCTTTGCTCATGGGAGTTTCTAAGCTAAAACTTCTCCTGAGTTCACTAGAAATATTTAATGTATTTAGTTAAGTACAAGAATAAAAAGTTAAATATCAGCAGTTTAATCATAGTATTGAAAAAACATAACAAAAAAGGGGTAACTTTGGGATTTTTTCTATCTAGTAAACTTAATCTAATCGTGTAATTGAGAACAGTCGCCCATCCGCCCGATCCTTAAATAAGACATAATTTAATTCTTAAAACACAGATCTTTAAAACACAGTTTAAAACACTTTCGTTCTTGTTCAAAAAACGGCCTCGACGGTATAACAGCGTCTTAACACCGTCATTTTATCACGCGGCCGTAGCATGGCAGCGTCATATAGCGCTATCACGCGTTAGTACTCTTTCTACGAACGAGATAAAAGGCGGGATACGAGTATAGCCTTATCGGGCGCATCATACTATGGCTGCTGGATTTCGGGAATGTTCGAAAATATTGTACTCAAGTTCAAAATCATAGCTGCAAAAACGTTTCTTCAATAGATAGTGTTCAGTATTTATTGCTTTACAAATTTAGGTCACAACATAAATAACAACCCACAGAGCAGATACGAAAGGAATATCGGCTAATATCACTTTATTACAGTAAAATTCCAATTTCACACTGCACTTACCTCGACTCGAATACCGTAAATCGTTTCGGTCACTTCAGAATATTTTCATCTCTTTTGAGATACTTTTTAAAAGCCCGACCAAAAAATAAGTAACCAGGCTTAGATGTTTCTCTTGCACAAATCAATTTACTACTAACATTGTACAGCTTTTCTCTCCTGAAAACTACTCTCCAATCCATTCTAAAATTACATTTACCGAGGTGGTGGTCAGATATGTTGTTTAATATAACGCTAATGACATTCTATATTACAGTAACATTATACTTGCGAAAGAGTACACGGTTTACTAGAATATTATGTTGTGTTTTGTACGTTTTAGTATGTACATTGTTTATATGTGACAACTATTCACCTGGCTAGAAAGTTTGTTAATAAAAGTAGAATTCTTTACATCAGTGTTCTTAAACTTGAATTTTAACAATGTCACTATAATGTTAATGTTGTTATCTACTTCTTTTATCTGTGTATGTTTATCACCTTTTTACGGCTAAACCATATTTAAGATAGTTATTCTATGACTAAAGATCCAATCTTGATAAAAATTTGCAGTTGGGCAGTCCTGAAGATGGTAATAGGCACTAGTTTAGAATATCTCTGACTACCATACCTACCTAACAGTGCCCTTTATCATAGGTAGTGAGCCCGTCGCCACTTTTAATGGACAGTAGATCGATACACGTCCCAAATTGAATCACGTAGGTTTCCTTACGATTTCTGATACCTAAGTATTTGTAAACCAAACATATTTCCGAATACGTAAAGGATTTATCAACCTGACAGTGAATAAACTTTGTACTGGAACGAGACACGTGACGTGGAAACTTTATTGAAATGCAGTCGATATGTGATTATATTTTAGCTGTTTTGGGTTAAAAGTTATATACAGCGTGTAAGGAAAAGTATCATTAAGGCCAGGTTATCCAAGTGCAAGCGTCTCTTTCTTGTAAGCATATATTTGCAACTAGCCATCCCGCTCCAATTGAAAGCAGGATCGCAAAAAAACGTGTTTTTCATCAATATCTTTGCAACGGAGTTCACTAGAAATATTTAATGTATTTTGTTAAGTACAAGAATACAAAGTTAAATATCAGCAGTTTGAAAAAACATAACAAAAAAAAAAAAAAACATACGGGTCGAATTGAGAACCTCCTCCTTTTGTTGAAGTCGGTTAAAAAGGGGTAACTTTGGGATTTTTTCTATCTATTAAACTTAATCTAATTATGTAATTGAGAACGGTCGCCTATTAGCCAGATCCTTAAATAAGACAAAATTCGTTTTCAGACTTTAAAACACAGTTTAAAACACTTTCGTTCGTGTTCAAAAAACGGCCTGGACCGGATAACAGCGTCTTAACTTTTAAACCACATACTCTACCTATCAAACTGAATACGTCGCGGGCCCAGTGCGTAATAGTGCGGATTGATCATAACTATCATACTTTGAGTTATAGTCGTAGATAAATATTGTACTACCATGGATTTCTATGATATACCATAGAAATCCATGGTAGTACATGTACAATATTTATCTTCTATGATATATCATAGAAATCCATGGTAGTACATGTACAATATTTATCTACGACTATAACTCAAAGTATGATAGTTATGATCAATCCGCACTATTACGCACTGGGCCCGCGTCGTATTCAGTTTGATAGGTAGAGTATGTGGTTTAAAAGTTAAGACGCTGTTATCCGGTCCAGGCCGTTTTTTGAACACGAACGAAAGTGTTTTAAACTGTGTTTTAAATAAAGGATACCAATCCTCTTTACTAGCATGGAAACACGAAAATTGGCCATGGCGATGGCGGTCGGTAATGTTCAACCTTCTTTCGTACGTCGTCCATGTTTGAAACTTTAGGTTTCTCCTTTTCTATCAGAACATAAATTAAATAAATATTATTATTTTCTTCATTGGATTAGAAAGGGACAAACCAACAACGACGATGCAAACGTACGAAAGAAGGTTGAACATTACAGACCGCCAAGGAGTATTTTCATGTCTCACCGCTCTCCAGGTATCCAGGTATTGACAATACCTATACCACCTTCTTGACATGTACACACGGCAACACATCAAGCTATGTAAAACCAACACAAGCTGGACGCGCGACGTTATACGTTACTCGACCTACTAGCGGCCAGCATATATTGGTTTTGTATAGTTTGATGTATCGCCGTGTGTACACTACTGCTTCTGTTCTCCTGAAGTTCATAACATAAAATTGACTTTTTTTAATATTTACTCTTGAACGAAATGCTCATTTTCATTTTATCAATCTCGAACTTTAACGCTTCCAATAAGGAGCAGCGTTTAAAATGAGATGTCCATTAAACAGTACTCTATCCTACTTTATAACTTTCTCAGAAATGACTTCCGACGTAAAGTTTTCATAAATCGAAGGCTTACATGAGCCAATATCAAGTTTTTACGAGCTTCAGTGCTCCGCCCTCCCTATCTACGTAGTACTGCTTAGATCTCTTCTTTATACAAGAGGGAAAGAATCTGATAGAAAATTTACCACTTTCCCAACCTGGAAATTGTGGTGGAAAATGTCATTTCTATACATAAACACGTATAACCACTCAAGCGTGCCTTGAGATATAGTCCACGATTATTCTATATCAAATTATTCGTAAAGATATTGGTTTTACGAAATATGTATGATTACTAGGTTCCAAAACGTTTGTATGATATATATACGATATCAAAACATGGGTGTCGTCGTTTGTCCATTCAATGGTACAGTCCATACAAAACTTTGTAGTAGAACACTCGTAGACGGTATTAATAAAAGTAATGTTTTATCTATGGAAAAATTGATTATTCTACTATAAAGTTTTGAATGATGAAATGAAATGACATAAAATTTAAATGAATGAAATTGACAACTCTGCAACCACCTTAAGCCTTATTTTACGGGCTGTACCTCATTTATTTTATTTTATTATATTTTACTCTACTCGATTGTACTCTAGTTAGAAATATATTTTTTGATTCACTAAATTCTGTAGTTATCAAGCTTTCCGTAAGTATTTTTTTTAAAAACCGAAGAAAACAAACGAAGGTTTGGTAGATTATTTAAAATCCGTCTGCTCAACTCCATTCAATAAATAGATACTTAGTATTAAGAATTGTATTATGTTAAAATATTATTGTACTGAGACTCTTGATCTCACAGACAAACCGTGGAAACGGTTTTGTGGGACTTTCCTATTGACGGCTTGCGAGGAGACCATGGAGATGAAGCATCTCCGTGGTCGAGTAAATGCAGTCTATTTTCAAAAAATACACTGAGGATAACTAAAATCTCATAGTAACTTGAATAGTGATTTTCTCAAAATCCTCGGTGCCGATTTTGATGCGCCTTTCAGTGAGTCATGAGGAAAGGTCTCCCAACAAATATACCTTACTCCCATCTCTATTGACTCATAGGCCACTTGCGCCCCGTCTCTTTTGAATTTTTTTTTTTTTTTTGGTATAGCAGTAGTAGTATATAATTATGAGATGTAACAGTTTTTTTCGCGAAGATCGCTCCGACCGTTGCGTCGGCTGTCGCGACCGGCGCGGGCGTTTCGGACGCTACGGACATAATCACTGCAATGGACGCTTGAGTGGATAAACATACGTACACATATAAACACACGACCATAATCGCTTTCGGGTGGTCTGAAACATTACTACAACTACCAACTTTCTGTTTAAGAATGTAGTTGTAGCAATGCACATGTAGGTACCTATTTCAAGATAGAATGACGTATCAAGTGGTCAAGTGGTGATTGACTTCGATGCAACACTGAAAGAGCTGTAACTTATAATATAAAATTTTAAAGATAGAGTGTTTCGAAAATGATTGGTAAAAGTCTGTGTTACTTATAATATATCGTTTTTAAGCAGAAAAATTATAATGAAGTATAGATAGCTGACCTGATAGGTTATTTGGCACTTAGTAGGTACATTATCATAACACTGGCTGGCTTTTCGGTGAAGGAAAACACCATGAGGAAACCTGTATGCTTCAATTTCGAGGCATGTATTGTACCCACTGTCCATTATAAGTGGCGACGGGCTCACCCCCTGTCACACTGGACAGAGTTTCGGTACTGGTGAAACGTGGATGTTATGAGGTTTCTGAACATCTCTGACTACCCTCTCGGGGAATATAGACGTGAGCATATAATAATGCTATGCTATTATTATAACAAAATCTATAACACAAAAGATACTTTAGTTTTGATACGTCGTCGTAACAACATTAACAATTTTCGTATAAGCATTTTAAAGCGCAATGTAGGTACCTTATCACCCTGTTATATTTATTACCTTTCTTTTTCCGAAGTTGGATAAGAAAATAACAGGTGGGTGCCTCAAAAAACGATAAGCTGAAAATTCATTACGCAGGGATAAAATACACAAAGTGGAATAAATTAATATTTTTTTAACAGAAAATTTTGAAGCACTCAAATAAAATATTATCTAGATTCGATTTTGAAGCCTCAGTGGTTTTATAAATGGATTTTTAGATTTTATTTCAATGGATTACGGTCATGACTTTATGTATATATATTCTTGGGCTGTGCTGTCTTGCTTGGCTTGTCTGTGGGCTGCAAGCCCTGGTGTCAAAGTTTATTCAAACCGCCTCACGACCTCTGACGTGGTTTTTATGTAACGACTACTACCACTAGTGATAGTAGCCAGGACCAACAGCTTAACGTGCCATCCGAAGCACGGAATCATCTTTGACAATCAGGTGACTCAGCCTGCAATGTCCTAACCAACTAGGGAAAAACGCACAAAGTGACATTTCACAAGGTGCCCCCGTGGGAATCGAACCCACGACCTCCGTGTCAAGAGCCCAATGCTCTCAAACATTAGACCACGGAGGCAGTTTATATCACGAGTATTTGTATGATATCAAAAGTCTGAAAGTGATATGTGGGAAAATCCTTTATGATTCATTTTCTCGTCATGCATGAATCGAACTGTAAAAAATTTAACTCGAATTTTCTTCAGTAAAATACTAAAAGCCAGTCTTTAATGAAAGTCTTCAAACGTCTCAAGATCAAAATCGATAGGTTCGATAACAGTAATTTTCTCCAAGTTCACGTAGCGCGGGCCTACTTTCTGCCGACTACATTTAATATTCAGGACTCGGAGTACATAATTCGCGGTGATCACGGGGTGGGGAGGAAGGAACATCTCGTTATCGCTTTTTCTATTCGTCACGGAAGTCGAAATTTTTGTAGAATTAGCTTACACTCACGTTTTCGATCTCTTTTGTAGCCGTGAAACCGTGAGGTGTGTAACTTTTCAATTTAAGTATAGTTTACATCGTAATAAATATCAAAACGGAAAGCGGTTTTAGGTAAGTGACGATCTGTTTTGGATACCTGCATGTAGCATCATTGCTTGCATCGGCAGCATGGCAGCGCGATATAGAGCTATCGCGCCATAGCTCTCGTTCTATTTTTGCGCGAAGGAACGTGATAAAAGGCGTGATATGGCCATATCGCGCGTATCATACTGCGGCCGCAGGAGCAAAATGAGAATTTTTAACGCTTTTGCGAATTGAGAATTAAAAGATAAAACGTATTCCAGATAATGCCAAACGTTTATAAAAATAACAATGCGAAATAATGATATTTCAAATGTAACTATAACTACGTAGTAAAGTAACTTTTATCTACCAAAAATAATTAAATTAAATGATAAAATTGATCAAAAATAACATATTTTACCTTAGACAACTTTTCACCCATTGCTACGATTATATTAACATTTGTGACATTCTGCATAAATTAAGAAACATACAAATTATGTCTGACTTACAAACAAAAAACAAACACACGTTACATTATATCTTTAAAACGTTTAATGCTAGCAGCCTATTTCAGGACCGCGATTATAAAAGTAGACTGTTTAGATAGCCTAATTATAATGTTTCGAAAACAAAAAACATCAAAACAAAAACTGACAGACAAAAAACTTTGTTGAGTCTATTTCCCACCTCAATTCAGAGCACCTGCGGGTAAATGTGTAAATTCTAAAGTTACAGGCTGTCCGACGGTTTTATTATTAGTACGGACGAGGAGGGAGAGAGACACCCAGTTTTCAATAAAGGAGAATGAATGAGAATTGTAAATGGCTTATAGAAAATTTACGCTTCACTGATCCGAAGGCTAATTAAGTTGGTGATGCTTTTTGTATGTAGGTATGAACCTGATTTAAAAGCCTGTAGATAAAAATGAATTAAAATTATCTTGAAAAAAGAGAGGTAATTATTTGATCTCACGGACCTGAACAAAAGACGGACGTAATCTCGTCTAATCACGAGTAAAGCCATTTATTTTTTTATATTTGTGTGCGTGCTGAAGAACTGTTACGCGGTACATAATGGTGGCGGGTTGTAGGACCTGCGCCTAGAGCTAGTGCATCTGTGTGAGTGTAGAACAAACGAAAATGTAGGACCTTGCATGCTTCAAATTTTTTAGTGTCACGTTACGTCCGTCTTTTTTTCAAATCCGTGTTTGATCTATTATTTTGTTCACTGGTAAACTATTTAAATATTTTGTGATCGTTGGAGGAGGCCTATCTCCAGCAGTGGACGTTTATCGACATCGGCTGGGAAGATGATGATGATGAAATTAGCTCCAAGCGAACAAAAATTAGTTTTTCTGTGGTGTGGGCCCAGGCACATGCAAATCGGTTGATTGATAAAATGTACAGTCAGCAAAAAAGATCATACTTAGTCAAAACGCAACTTCACCGAGAGAGCTTTTTAACAATTATATTTTTCAACGATATCAATGTTCTAAAGTAGGTACTATTTTTAGATGTTTTGCTCTGAGCTTCTCTTAGGACTAACCTACATATAGTGAGACTTGAGCATTTTTTACATAATGTCAGCACTCTTTACATTTAAGAGCTGTTTCTCATGAAATAACAATGTAGGTTTAGCGGAGTTCAACTATGTAGAATACTCTCTATTCCCGCTGCATCGTCGTGGATACACCTACTGGCCTCATAAATAGATATCTCGGCGAGGTAGCACCAGAACACAAGCTTCATACAAGCAGCGGGGCGCCCCGCCGCGCCGCGCCGCACCGTGTCGTTAGAGCCAAATATACGCCATTTTGATCCTTATTACAAAGTTTTCAGATTTTTTCGCGGGACTACCGTAGTTTCGCGGGCATGTAAGAAGCTTGTGTTCTGGTTGGATATATTCATGTGGCTACACGTTAATGAATATATTTACATACATAGATAATAAACATCATTGACTTAGTATCTATTCATCCACTCTTGCAGGATCCGCGAATCTCGGCTCTCCACCAACTAGTCTAAGGCTGTATAGACCAACCGCCTATAGCCTTTGTAGTCCTGTGTGGTTACAATCGCACCACACGGACCGTAGTCTAGTGACATAGCAGACTAATGGGATTATATCACTACATGCATTCGGCAATATGGCTACAATCCTATTAAGCGCTCATGCGTCCGACCGGCTGCATTCACGATCTGGTATTTATATTTACGACTGGCGTGTAGTATCCGGCTTCTAACAGCTCATATAGACGGGTGTTGTAAGACGCGAGTAGTCAGATCAATCTTCAACCCTTCAGTGTCCACACAGGTACCAGTTCGAGGCACTGCCACCTCTGATAGTTGCGTTTCTCGCCATCAGAATCTGCGAGTTTCCAACTAGTCAAATTAACAACTCTTTATCAAACGTCAAAACGCGTGCTTTGTATTCAATATTGTATTATAAATTTAATAGTGACGTCATTCTTTTTTGTCGTCGTTAGTTTATAGTTATTAGAAATAGTAGTGTAGCCGGGGGGACTTTTTAATTACCAAGAAGATTACCGATTGCCGTTAAGAAATTATTGTAAGGTACTAAATGACTAATATAAAAACCTAAGTCTTACAGAGGGTCTACCATGAGTTTTCACTGTATTTTACTACTGTAGTTACGTCGCCAATTCGTATGACAGAAATTAGTTCTCAACGTAACCACTAGGGGTGCTGTACGAAATTCAATACAAAATTGGTGACGTAACTACAGTAGTAAAGTACGGTGAAAACTCATGGTAGGCCTACAGATCACAAGAAATTGTGAAAGTGGCAATAAAATTAAGTGGCAATAAAATTAAATCTGAATTTTTTAAATTTCGAGGTTACTGTTTTTTTCTATACTGTCAGTTCTTCACCTTAGTTCTATACCCATACGTGATAGTAATACAGTCTAAAGTTGCCATACAAAGCTATGGGACCAATCAAAGTTGACTTTTTCATCTGGTCTCATAGCTTTGTATGGTGTCAGAGTCGTAGCGTGTGGCCGTCCGTGGTCTCTGCCTACCCATGGGACATTGGCTTGAGCTTACGTATGTATGTATTATTGGTTACGTGTTAAAGCCATGTTGTGCTGTTTCAATTAAAATTAAAGCTTGTTATATTCTTTAGGCTGTGGGGACTTGCCATAGATGTCAACACCCACAAGTTATAGCAAAGAAGCTAACAGATGGCGATACTTTCGCTCTCATAAATATGCTCCATACAAAGACAACGTTCACCGTAAATACGTAACTCGTAACCTACTACAAATAAGGTTCTCAATCGAATGCGAGACATAAATCGCGCAAGAGAAATAATCACAGAGATTCGAGATATTGGACCTTGTAGTCCAACTAAGAACGGTTGGACCACGGCCGGTCCCCAGGCTTCACACTAAGCCTGGTGGAAGATCTTCCCTTTTCAATGGAGGAACATTCCCAAGTAGCACCTCCATAAGGCGATCAAGTCCCTTAAAGACGCAAGAGATTGACGATTTTAGGGCCTATCGGTGTAGTACCGGTAGCACGGCCCGTATAAGTAGGTTTATGTCCCGTCCAATACTAAAAATTTGTTAAATCTGTAAGATGAAAATCAATACTACGACCCCACAGGCCCCACAGCTCGATAAGATCTCGATAAGTTTTGTAGAAACTTTAAAATGAGACAAGCTAATTCCATCAACAGATAGATATCTGGGCTTAAAGTTTTAAGTAGTTGTATTATATTCAAACTGAAATTTCTTCAAGCCAATACCGATCCGCGATAGCGGTCCGAATTTCTGAAATCCTTTTAGAAAGCCTCTTTCAATCCCGAGGGAATTCCGTTAGAAAACTGTTGTGATAAACATCTAGTAGATACCTTATTTTGAATACGTAAGTAGATTTAGTTACGATTTCATTTTATGATTTTATACATTTCATTTTATACTTTTAGCACGCTTGTCGCAAGTGATATTTGAATTTGTGAAATTTTGTTTGAATTTGTGAAAAATAAACATTGGATCACACTGAATTTTACGTCTGTTTTTTTATGAATCGTTTTTTTAAGTGTTAAAATATTCAGGCTTTAGTTTTTGCAACGTAGATTTTGGGTAGACCAGATCTCTATCATAGGTTTAATGTTGTTTTAAAAATAATACCTAACATTAATTTCATGAATATTTATGTTATAGCTCAAATATTAAACTATAAATTAAATTACTATTTGGTAATATTTGATTGATGGTACTAGGTACATAAATATATGTTTAACTACATAATTATAATGAGCTAAAATAGTTATCCAGTGTTTATAATTATGGAACAAAACGAACTTCCACTGCTACGAGTTCTCTACGGTGCCGGTGCTACGAAACCGTAGCAATCTCGTAGCCCAGCTACGTTGCTCTCGTACCATGAGTTACTTTTGGACTATACAGATTCGATATCTCTTTTATAGACACGTAGAATGCAAGGAATATTCGGACAAGTCTTGTCGTCAATACAGTATGCGTCAAAATGCAAAATGAATTTTTGGACTTTCACAAAATGGAGCAAAGTTTATTTAAGACGGTACCGAGCCTATTGTGCTGCCCCCAATAGTTTTTTTCGTATTCCTAAACAATTAAACAACATTTCCAAAAAAACAGTAATGTCACATTGTAGTCCAGATTGGCTTTCAATTTATCGAAATATTACGGTTTATTATGTTTTATGCTTGTAGCTATTATCGTTAAAACCGCCAAGAGTGACCATTTTTGGCGGTTTTATAGATAATAACTACAAGCATTATAAAAAAAAATCCGCAGTGACCCGATAAATTGAAAATCTGCAATGACTACAATGTGACATTCTTGTTTTTTGGAAATGTTGTTTAATTGAATAGAAATGAAAAAAAAAATACGATTGAGGGCAGCAAAATAGGCTCGTTGCCCCCTTCTTAAAGGTTTTAACGTTTTATGAACATAGCAAAAAATATGTTTGCTATTAGATTAAAAGGTATCATAATTAATTATACAGGGTATAAATTCGAATGCATTGCGGTGCTTGAACATATTTTTATTATGAAGCCAATATCGAAATGAGCGACGGTGGCGCGTTGCGGATAGCTATGGCAACTCAATCTGAGGGCCAGGTTCAAATCCGCACGAATTACATGCCATGTACCAATGAGTTTTTCTAACTTAAGTACGTAATACCGATTGCTCTCAAACGGTGAAGGAAAACATCGTGAGGAAAGCTGCTTACGCTCTGAAGAAGAAATTCCGATGCGTATGTGAAGTCTACCAATATGCACGCGGCACGCGTGGTGGACTAACGCCCATACACCCTCCCTGAGGGTAGGCCTATGCTCTGCAGTGGGACGTATATTATAGGCTGTGATGACAATAACCAAATAGCGGAAAATGACTAAATTTGGGTTGATATTCCATAAGCATAAGCATAATGCTCACGACTATATTCCCCGAGTGGGTAGTCAGAGATATTCTGAAACCTCAGAACATCCACGTTTACCAGTATTACCGAAACTCTGTCCAGTGTGACGGGGGGTGAGCCCGTCGCCACTTATAATGGACAGTGGGTACAATACACGCCTCGAAATTGAAGCACGCAGGTTTCCTCACTTTGTTTTCCTTCACCGAAAAGCCAGTGGTGTAACAAATCGTACATAAATTCCGAAAAACTCATTGGTACGAGTCGGCTTGGACGGGGATCGAACCATCGCCTCCTGCACGGCAGGCAAGGTTACTCGCTACTGGACCACCACCCCTGTTTTCATGGGTCACGGGTTGATATTGAAGCTTTATAATCTTTATATGGAACAACAAAACCCTGTCCGTATTTACCCAGTAACCACTTTATTATTTGACTTTAAATCAAAAATAAACTTAATGATAACCGGTAGAGCGTAAATAAAATTCTTATAAAACTTTTTTCATCGTAAGTCTATGGCATTTTTATGTTCCGTGTAAATGGTTGAAATGAGAAATGTAGGGTGGAGGCAGGCTCGGCTTAAACGAGCGTTTTGATGATCTCAGACTCAACGACGTGAGGTCTACGGATGAAGTGTTATTTTATTAGTGCTTCAGCTTTTGTAACGTAGGTTTTATTGAGACAAGATAAGGTTTATTATTGGGCAAATTTTTAGTTATATGTCACTTTGTGCGTTTTGCCCTTGTTGGTGAGGATATTGCAGGCTGAATAATCTGATTGTCTGAACAGAAAAATAATTCCGTGCTTCGGATGGCATGATAAGCCGTTGGTCCCGGCTGCTATCTCTGGTGGTAGTAGTCGTTACATAAAAACCACGTCGGAGGCCGAGGCGGGCTGCAAAAACTCTGACACGGCTTGCCCACACGATAAAGGCCTCCGCTCATTGCAGCAATTTTATCGAGCGATAATATCTCTGCGATTTTGCGATAATTGTTTCCAGTACATTTTGTACGAGGACGCGCGCGATCCTACACACTGCCGCGATATTATCGCAACTCTTTCGACTACATTCAGTGGTGGGGCGCATGCGTGACGCGAATCGCGGAATCGCTGCAGTGTGTAAGGTGTCGCGATATCGCTGTCGATAATATCGCTCGATAAAATCGCTCGATAATATCGCTGCAATGTGCGGAGGCCTTAAGAAGAAGAAGCATCTAAAATTACAACTAGTTCGGTTAGATTCTAGAAAATCCCACCAGATGTTTTCAGTAAATCCCGCTCTATCATATTGTGTTGTATAAAACAAAACGGGATTTACTTCGATACGTTCAGAAAATATAAGCAGCAAAAATAAATATCACCGTAAACAATAGTACATTCCTGTAAATATTGTTAAGTTGGCTCCGTAGAGACGCAAGTAATCCCGCGGGAGACACGGGATCGGGTTCCCGGGGTCCGGGATTATGGCGGACGGGACTCGGCCGTCAGATAGCGAGCTTAATATGATATTAGCGGGTTAACTCCCACGCGGGACCTATCTAATCATGATTACGATACCTGGCTCTAAGATTGTTTTAATAGATTTATTTTAATACTAGCAGCGCCCGTGACTTCTACGCGCGGACCACTGATTTTAAATACTCATAACTTTTAATTGAATTAACCGATTGCGATGACATAAAGACTAAATGTTAAACAAAGCAAAGAGCTGTGCTTATATGTAAAAACAGTATTTAAATCGGGTCAATAGTTTTTAACCTCTCGTCTTTTCGAAATTACAGACACAAAAGATGTGTTATTGTCTTAGTCACTGATCCGTGACATCCACAGACGAAGGGTTAAGTGATGCGTGCACATACATATAAATAAACTATTTGTCATTTTTAGCAAATGCGCCATAATAGCGCTAAAATACGACTGTCTAGCTATTGCGGTTCAAAAGTTACAGCCTTAAGTAGTTAGGACAGACGGACGGACAGACAACGTAGGTTTAATAAATAATAGGGTCCCGTTTTACGGTAGGGAACCATGAAAATGCAAAAAACTTAATAATAATATAACAATAAATAACGCTCACAGGCACATACATTGTAATGATTCCAAACTAGCACTAAAGGCTTTTATTATGGAAACCATACAACAACGGCACGAACATATAACATCCATGACCGAACCGGGATTCGAACCCAGGACCCTGGTTTGGCAGTCCGGCGTGGTAACCATTACACCAACCGGGTCGTCGTCAACTTAATTTGACGTAAGTAATTTCAATTTTTATTTTTTACTCAATAGAATTATAAATTTATTTCGTAGCTCAAAACCAAACCAAACAACCTCGGACCGTTCTCAAAAGATTTCTCTCCGAATAGAATTGCAGCGAAAATATAGTGAAATCCTTCGATCTGTTAGTGCAGTGGGATTTATTACATTTTTATTACCTTTATTTCAACCTAGTTACACCGATCCGCTAGATTTATTTAGACTGCGGTTTGCCCGTTTACAATCTATTACTGCTGAAACTCGATGTTGATTCCAATTCTATTAATAATTTAAAGAGAAAATTGATATTTTAAACTAATATAAGAATAGGCAATACTAACTCATGTCACTCTTACCAAGTAATATCACAACTACAGTAGCGGATAATTACCTACATTCCTATAATTATCTCTCTGTACTAGCAAATAATTATGTTACCTGCATGTGAAGATTTGTTAATAGCATTTGTAAACTTATATGTTTAAATAAAGATACTATTTGATCTGTAAATCTTCTTGTAAGCAAATAAATAAAATAAAATAAAATAAATAAAACCGGTCAAGTGGGAGTCGGGCTACTCGCGCACCGAGGGTTCCGTACCACACCAACACACAAAATATAAAATTACAAACCATTTTCTTTTCCTCCGGAACCTTGTGCTGTGCACGACACCGACTCACACTTGGCCAGTTTTTATTACTTGTTGTCATACTGTAGAGTTTGCTCTATAATCACACCAAGTTCGACGCTTGTATGTATTACTTGTTTTACGATAGAGCGGGAAGAAAAAACGTTGATAATAATTAGTTTCTTGTATGAGGACCCCCCTTAATTTCTAACTTTTTGACATTTTCATATTTTTTTAGAAAATCTGCTGCAATAACGCACATTCTGTGATAATTTCAACTGTCTAGCCATAACGGTTCAAAAGTTGCAGCCCTAAACAGGTAGGACAGACGGACGGACGGACGGACAACGTAGGCTTATGAATAGGGTCCCGTTTTCACCCTTTGGGTACGGAACCCTAAAAACAGCCTGCCAGCCTTGATCAGACTTATACCGATCAGTAGAACTTATGTACAATTTTAATACCACTGGCTTCTGCCTGCAATGTCCTAACCAACTGGGGGAAAACGCACAAAGTGATATTTCACTAATTGTCCCACGTGGGAATCGAACCCACAACTTCCGTGTCCAGAGCCCAATGCTCTTAACCATTAGACCACGGAGGCAGTAATTAAATTAAATTACGTCTGTTTAGAACCCTAGTACCAAATACATTCGAGTTCCAACAGTAACTCGTTCACAGGAACATTCAATTTAGTTTTTGCAAGAGGGTGCAACGGTACGAAGCGAACGATATCTGCGGGTGCCATCGGCTTTAGATAGATTGGGGACGTCTCCGTTGACATGAAAGTGGAATAAAATAGGTATTCTACCCTATTAATCAATTACATCATGGGGGGTCATACGTCAAGAAGATGAAATAGCTGTGAGAGCTTGGGAAGTCTTGACACTATGAACAAAAGATTCTGTGCGTATTACATTATCTTCTATATAAATTATTACATACAGGATGTTAGATATACAGTTGCAGTACATTAATCGGTGATTGCACTCATGACTCATGAATTTCGAGGCATGTATTGTACCCTCTGTCCAATATAAGTGGCGACGGGCTTACCCGGTCACACTGGACAGAGTTTCGATAGGTACTACTGGTGAAACGTGGATGTTCTGAGGTTTCAGAATATCTCTGACCACCCCCTCGGGGAATATAGTCGTGAGCATTTGCTTATGCTTATGCACTCATGACACTGAAAAACTTTCCGAAAGGAAAATAAGGGAATCTCGCAACAAAAATCGACTTTTCATATAAATGTTTCATCAGCTGATTGCATTTAGTATGGAAAGTACATTTGTTTAGCGAGTTTCCTATCTTTGGGAAAGTTGTTCAGTATTACGAGTATGCAAATGTCTATACTAACACCATGTATACGTATAATTATAATTGTAACTCTGTAAAGTGAAATATGATGATAAAATTAGGCATAATGATTATTTTCTTCCCTCCGGACGGAAAGCGTCAATTCTCGTCCCGCTGCGCTAAACGAAGTTGTCGCTTTCCACCTCCGTCGAGAAGAAAAATAGTATACTAACCTCGGACAGTAAATAAGAAAGCCTCAGATCTGAGACCTTTCTTACTTTCCTGTCCTCGGTGTGTAATCTACTATACTGAAAATGTCGTCTGTTTATTTGTGCACGTTTCAAATAAAATCTACTGTTTAAATGAATTTTTCGGAAAAAATATTGGGTTTTACCATTGAGCTTGGAATTATACGTAAGTACTTTTTAATTCATCGCATTCCGCTTTGCTCTCTCAATTAGAAATTATGCTATAAAGTTTTCACTTCCAAATTAATATTTTGTTTATTTTTACAGTTGGTACTTTTATTTATTTATTCGAAGGGCTATAATTCGAATAGACTATGCGTATTTATTTCGACATTGAACAAATAATTTTTTTTCAAAGCTCTACGACCTTTCAGGGTGCCTAAAAACGATGCCATAACAAGGCTACAACGACCAACCGCCGTTTAAACTTGTGTTAACTGGTAACACACCCACAAAACCACTGCAACAAAACCTTATGCCTTAGTCATCTTGTACGATACGGGCAAAAATGGGGAGGTCAATTCTAATCCGGGACTAAGCAAGTCATTTTTTTCTAACTTAATGAAAAAAGGCGACGGGCTCACCCCCCGTCACACTGGACAGCGTTTCGGTACTACTGGTGAAACGTGGATGTTCTGAGGTTTCAGAATATCTCTGACTACCCCCTCGGGGAATATAGTCGTGAGCATATGCTAATGCTTAATGAAAAAACATGCCACATCCATATTTAGTTTTAGCTTTGACTCTAAACATAACATCAATCTTGACTAGCTCAATAAGCTCAGAACTAGCTAAAGAAACCTAATATTAGTATAGGAACTTGAGCAAAGTATTCCAAGTTTGGACAGTGAGTAGTTTAGTGTATAAGCAAGTCATGCATCTAGTTCGATAAACTTCTAGTCGATTCTGAGATTCCTCTGAACTTCATTTTGTGGGATTTAATAATATTGTAGTAAAGATACGTTTCTAAACACGTTTTAATAAAATTTCTGATTACCACCCCAAAAAGAATTACGGTGTGTGTTTAAGTATTGGAATAACATACCTATATACGAACTACTTATCGTGTAATGTAGGGACCACCGTTGCAAATTTTACTTTTACAGAGAAAAACAAGTTTCTGCAATATATTTTGCATTTAATTTTGATTCAAACTACTTTGGGACCCTACCTATCTACAAGGTGTTACAAAAATACAAATAAACATTTAAGGGGGTGGTTTAGACCATCAAACTGAACAACTTTCACTATGGGACCAATATCGAAAACGAGAAAAAAAAAATTATGTTCCATACTCTACAAATCGACTCGAGCTAAAATAATTATGTATGGGATATCAGATATTTTTTTTCGCGATTTCGATGTTGGTCCCATAGAGAAATTTGTTTAGTTTGATGGTCTAAACCACCCCTTAAGAGTTTTAAATATTTATTTTTACTTATGTAACACCCTGTATATGAATCAAACAGTAGTGACTCTCAAACTCAGCGGTCTGTAACTGTTGCAAATTAAATCTACGTGATAAAAAAACAGAAGCCTGTGAAAGTCAAAGGAAAAAGTTTCAACCGATTGAAACCAAATATTACACCACAGCCACAATACGAGGTAGCTATAGATTCGTATATAACAAGCGAGTCATATAGAATACTAATAATTTAACAACCACAGTCGTTGGATTATTAAATTAAAAAAAAAATCCCTCAACACACTCAAGTAAACTCGGTGCTGGTCTCTCGGTTAAGGTCGGAAAAGAAAGTTAAACAATTAACAAACCATTCCGTCATAGAAATAAAAGTGACAACTATTTACACCCATATTTATTTATTTACCTTGCCTGCCGTGCAGGAGGCGATGGTTCGATCCCCGTCCAGGCCGACTCGTACCGATGAGTTTTTCGGAATTTATGTACGAATTGTAACACCACTGGCTTTTCGGTGAAAGAAAACATCGTGAGGAAACCTGCATGCTTCAATTTCGAGGCATGTATTGTACCCCACTGTCCATTATAAGTGGCGACGGGCTCACCCCCCGTCACACTGGACAGAGTTTCGGTACTACTGGTGAAACGTGGATGTTCTGAGGTTTCAGAATATCTCTGACTACCCCCTCGGGAATATAGTCGTGAGCATATGCTTATGCTTTATTTATTTTTTATTTTTTATTTACTATTTATATACCTTATCTTATCTTAACTATTATAAAATAGTAAAAATCGTGGAGAATAAAAAGTAGCGGTTCACTTCATATAAACTCAAATCACACTCGATAGCGCGATTTAAATGACTTGTGGCGCCATCTCTTGACATGTTTGTTTGTTTGTTCGCGCATCACGCAAAAACTACTGAACCAATTTTGATGAAACTTTTTTTGTTTGATAGCTTATGGTTTAACTTATATAATTTATGCGGACGAAGTCGCGGGTTAACTCTAGTATATACTACACTTACTTACACTTACTTATACTTTTATATTTATTTAGCTTTTTTTATTTAATTTTTATTAGTTTCGTTACTGTGGGTACTAAGACAAAATCCACAAGACAAAATGAACTGGATGGTCTGAAGTGTCTACGCTTCAAGCGGCGACTACAGCCAGTCCAGTTAATTTTTCTTTCCACACCTCCATTAAACCACCGTTTTTTCGTCCGTTTATTTCACTTTACTGATTCTACACTTCACTGTCAGGGGACAACATGTCACTTCGATCTGACAGTGAAAAACAGCCCTCGTATCATTTGTCAACGTCAGGCACTCAACGCGGGGCAAAACATAATTTCATAAAGACATCCGTGTTCTTGTTACGAATCGCGCTGTTTTTTACTGAGCTGCTATTGAGTTTTACCTTGTTGAGATGGGGAAAATGTGATTTTATTTGCATAAGAAGGTAGGGCAGTGGTGAAAATTGTGATACGCGTAACCCCCTTTAGGCTTGGTATCCACCAAAGATGAGTGGAGAGGAGAGGTGGTTAGGGTGTATCCATCCAAACTAAGCAAATCTGAGCGGCGTGCGATGAATGAGCTAACGGCCTGGCCACGGGACAGGGCGAACTGCGGCGCGAAAAGCGTTTTTTCAGTACACTGCTTACGCACCGCAGCGTGCTTGCGTAATAGTAGAGACAGCTGTTTTAAAAAAGACACTTACAAGACATTGCTGGCTGTACTGTACCTCCAACCAGACTCAAATGTATGAAACAAACGATTTTTTTCGCGTTTCCGGAGATAGGCTCCAAATTTAAAGTTGTTCAGTTTGATGGTCTGAATTCACCGTTTCTGATTGTGGAGGGCAGTCCCTTACACACTGTATTTCTGCTTTCGTCTCCGCTCCACTGCGCCCCATGTTTGCAAGACACTGCTCAACATCTCCACTTGATATGAACCGTGTCCACAGAACGTAATCGGAATAGCAAAATCCTATTCGTTGTTCACGACAAATTTCCCCTCTTCCACCCATACCTTCTACCCTTCGCTCCACCCATCCTCACTTTAGTGGAGGCCTTATACTTTTTAACCTGTCGTATGTTTTTGACAATAATCCGTGTAAGCGATGCGACCTCCTTTTTGAAACGAGTGTGAAAAACTGAATTATTAATAATTAGGTTTTTGTTCTGCCAATGCGATTTTTCCAACAATTTCGCATATTCTGTGTAAACATTAAATGGTAAAAATTTAACCGTTTTTTCACTACGTGTGAAAAATCAATCAAAAATCTTTTGTACGAAATATAATCACACGAAGTGTTAATCGACGTTTCCCCTCAGACATTTTCTCAGACGTCGTACGGGGCGACTAAGGGATTAGCAGTGTCATTAGGGGAAAGGCTAACCACGATTACAACTGTAAAATGTTGGTAGTTGTAACAAATTGTTTAACCACCTCCAAATGGGAATACCGTCTTGAATTTAAATATAAAATCGTAGAACCAACCAATAATCCCCCGATACCAAACGTAGAAAAGTTTACATAAAGAGATTTTTCCGCAATACGAAGGCGAGAACAACAAATTTGGTATTGTATAGGAAGAAGATAGAAGCGACAATTCCGAGAACATTTTCTCTGTAAATAGGGACATACTACATATAGATATAATTCTATATGCTTTCAGTACAGACGTGCAATCGCTTTTTATATTATTTTGTTTCCCATTCTATAGCACGTACAAGATTTCTGGAGTATCTTGATCGTAAAGACTCGTGCTCAAAATAATTGACGGTTTTTGTAAACTTTAAGATCAACATAAGATTAGGCATTAATGAAAATGTTGAATAGTGTATTAGATAGGATACCTACGATAATAAATTGCACAAAAAGTTATATGTGTATCATTATTGTGTCTGTGTGCAATAAAGTGTTAATTAAGTAAACACAGGATAAATGCACAAATTAGAGTCAACGCACATTGACCAAGGCGACTTTTTTATACAAAAACCGCGCCGCTGCGGCGCCTTTACGTCGTTCTTCATATAAAAATCCGCAGCAGCGGCGATGCTGCGGAGCTGCAACCGTTACCTCGTTCTTCGTATAAAAACCGCCACCGTTGCGTAGTTTTTCGTATAAAAATCCGCAGCAGCGGCGATGCTGCGGAGCCGCAACCGTTGCGTAGTTCTTCGTATAAAAATCCGCAGCAGCAGCGATGCTGCGGCGCCGCAACGCATGGGCACACTCGTTATTTTTAAGGTGAATCTGGGTGACGGACAATTTAAATTGGTTGAATTATTAGTTGTAGCTTACGGTAGTATACAGGGTGTTACATAAGTAAGAATAAATTTTTAAAACTCTTAAGGGGGTTGTTTAGACCGTCAAACTGAACAACTTTCTCTATGGGACCAACATCAAAATCGCGAAAAAAATTATCTGATATCCCATACATATTTTAGCTCGAGTCGATTTGTAGAGTATAGAACATAATTTTTTTTTTTCGCGATTTCGATATTGGTCCCATAGTAAAAGTTGTTCAGTTTGATGGTCTAAGCCACCCCCTTCAATGTTTATTTGTAGTTTTGTAACACCTTGTATAGTACTGTGTGGTTGTAGGTTGTATCAAAGCTTCTGTTATCAAATTATTCTATCGCCATCTAATATCAACACATATGGATGAAAACATCATTCATTAACACTGCGAGAACCATGATTGATAGTACCAACGAATGGAGCAAGAGCATCCTAGTTATTGATCGACACAAAACGTGTAAACAAGGACCCTTTACCGACAAGAAGGACAAAACAATAAAATATTTATGCCGTAATAGTTGAGAAAATCGGAAATCTCACGAAATAGTTTGGTTTTGGAAGTAACACAAAGGAGACTGATAAATAATTCAAATGCTGCAATGCGGTCCCTGTGGAATCGACGAGGAATGTTCTCTAGTGTGTTTTAAGGTACTTCGTAAGGTGATGTGGGAATCTGCCCAGCAAACATTTCTAGTCATATTTTCTGAGCTCCCGACATAATAACTTATTATTGTCGAAATAACGTGTTAATCACCTATGTTTTCAACTTTATAGAAGTTTCCACTATAACGACAATACCTAAGTAAGAATTTAGTAATTCTCACCAATTCAAACAACTTATAGGTTGTACAACCGTATAGTCGTATTTTGGTTATCAAATTAGGTCAGGAAGACCTATTATAATCACCGTCGAGTTATTTTTACTAGTTGGTTGAAATCATGAGCCACTTTAGGCAATTATTACTCAAATTTTTTACTTATTGGTCGCCGACTTAATAGTCACATTTGTAACTTAAACAAAGTAATTGGCACTCCATTTGTTTACCAAATTTCGACAAATCAGTTAAATTAACTTTAGCTTTAGGTAATTACTACCCAAATTTTTGACTTATTGGTCGCCGACTTAATCGTCACGTTTGTAACTTAAACGAAGTAATTTGCAATTCATTTTTTTTCTAAATTTCGACAGTTTAGTCAAATTAACTTTAACATCTATGTCAGCACCAGGGTTCCAATAAGTATTCGACTTTCTCGTGCAATTTACTTCGAAATAAAACCAATAAGTCGTAGATACTTTAAACCGCTTTCGATATTGGCACTTAATAGTAATACTTTGGTAGTTGAGGTCGGTTGAACCATACGTTCACTTTAATTTGAAAATAGTCGTAAAAAAGAAAGTAAATTGTCAAACTGCCATGGGCAAAGATAAAAAACCGTTCAGATATTCGACCACATTCTACAGAAAATGTAACAAATACAAGCTTGATAATGGAAATGACAATATAAATAATTTAACGCAAAACCAACCATTCCCGCCTTTGCAAGATAATTCACCATCAACTTCATCAATCCAGGATGACTCGCCAATAGAAACAGACACAGGATTGACAACAGATCAACCATCGCCGCTTTTTGAAGATAATTTACCATCAACTTCATCGATTCAGAATGACTCACCCATAGAAATAGACACATCTAAGATAGTTTTACCAATATTTCCTATATTTTGTATTTATATAACATTCTTTCATCGAACACTGCCAATCGGTATTTTGATTTTATATAAAACGATCACGGTATGAAAAGGTTTCGTAGCCCTGGTTCTGTCATCTTCTTATTTTCGTCTATATTTGACATATAGTATAGAAGAATATAATGAAAAGTCATGTGGAATTAATAAATAGGACACTTTATTTTGTACTTTCACATTAATGGTTGTGGGACCCATCATGGGTATGGCCAGACAGCAGTGGTATGGTGAGTCCGTTACGGTACTGTTGCTGTAAATGACAGTTTTTATCTTCGATCCTCAAATCCAGATGTTGCCTGCCTGCCCTATCAGTCCATCACCCGCCGACGGGGGAAGTAGGTGTTTATAACACAGCGTTTGGAGCACTCACAAAGGAGATTACATTCTATAGTGTATTCGTTATTCTATGATTGGGTCTCGTTATTGGTTATTATTACGTAGTGAGTGACTTATTTTGATTATTTTGACAAAAAAGTCGCTAAAGATATTTGTAAGTAGCCAACATTGAAGTATTTGTAACTTTGATAGGTCGGACTGACTGTAATCGAAGTTAATGTGACCTAACTTTGTCACCAAATACTTACAAGTCGAATAACATGTTATTTCAACTTGTTAGTGGAGACAATGTGATAAACGCCATTTTATTTTCACATAAAAATTATTCGAATTAACCAAATGAACTTTTAGTCAATTTCTCATGTTTTCCAATGTTAAATGATTAATATTAGGACACAACGATTAATAATACATTATCATGTTTGATAATTTGCCAAAAATATTCATTATTGTAATTTTTTGGGTATGTAATAAGACATCAATTTCGTTAATATCACAATATTTTGAAGGCCCATTGTTATTTTTGGATTAACCATTATAATAATACACAGTAAAATTTTCATCGCAATGACTTTAGCCATTCGTCCGCTTGTAATCAATAATATTAATCATTAATATTTAGTTAGTGAAATGCAGTCGCCATTATTCAATTCATATTCCTGTTTACTTAATGTTAAATAAAAATAGACTTTATGGCGATCATAATAAAATTTATGCAATAAGGAATACCCACTAATGTCATAGGTTAATTGAACCTTATTAAGTCATATTTAAGTCATATTTACGTACAATCAACTTCATTTCGTGGTCGTAATGACTAAACAAGTAATTACAACCTTATGACATGTCGCGACTACGTCAATTCGACGTCACACCGGCGACCTGCCTTGCGACTTTGAAGTCAAATTTACTATCGCGACGTCGACTCGAGGTAGCCCGCACGTCGAAATTTTCCCCACTTAGGTGGATTCGACGTGGATTCGGAACTAAATTTAACTTTATTTGGTCGAACTTTAATTGGTCGCATTAAAATTTCAACTTTAAATAGGTGTAAAAACACGTAATTTCAACCATAAATGTTTGCTGGGTGACGTCATAGGTTTTGACAAAGTTTCGATAACAATCTTCGGTATTGCGAACTAGCAGAGTCATTTTACAGTTTGACCCGGAACTATTTCAGAAATGTTATTATTTAATAAATCACTAAATGGTGCCGGTTACAGTTTTAAAAGTCCCAAATCAAATTAATTTTTATTATTTAAAATAATATCACAAATAGATAACTTCTGACGTAATTTTCTTTAATCTTTCTCCGCGGAACTCTACAACACAAAATATAGGTTCAAAGTACAATTTAAAAAAACAGTATTACATTATAATAGTGTAACATTGTCAAGACCAGACAATATGGTCGTACATACATAATTACTTCCCACCTCTCCTTACAAACCTCGTAAATTGACTGAGCTAAATACCTACGTACCCTGATCACCTACGTAGGTACCAACCAATTTCGAAATCACCCCATCTCGTTGGTACCCATTGACCAACATTCTATAGACCGACCCTTTCATTAGAATGCGGTGGGCGCACCGCATTGATGTTCCCGAGTTCACTTCGTCACTATGGCAATGACAGACCGCAATGTGTCATTCTGTGTTGTTTTGTGTGAGATGTTGTTTGTTTGAACGAGTGTGTCTTGTCTATCGCTAGAGTGTAAGTCAATGTTGGTACCTAACGGGAGGTGGACGCCAAAAAGCAGTGGTGTATTCTTCTCTCACTTCCACTGAGCACACACATTTTAGCCTCTTCTTGCCAGTGCGAGCCCGTTTATGAAGTGTTCAGCATCACTAGTATGAAAAAAAAGTTGGCCGTCACGGAACGCCCGGTAGATGTGACACTTCTATACGGCACTCCCGATTTTAAGAAGTTTCACTTCAAAAACATATTTTCTTACTCTGTGTCACTAACAGCAACACCATTATAACATGCAGGAAGCGAAGCGTAGAATAAAAGAAATTAGCAATTCGACAATTCTAGCAATTATACCTATACTATAGGTGGAGCATAATAACCCGACTTCCCGAAAATGTCAGACTGTCTTCCTTGGGGAACACATTCTACTAATTTTTTATACTAGGTTAATATTTTTATCCGCTTTACACTTTGTACTTTTGTTGTACTTAATATAAGTGATAATATAATTATTTCAACCAGGACATAGGACAGTGACAATCATAATTATATTATTAAAAGCAACATATAGGCGGGAATAATAATTTGTTAGTTGCCATATGCCAGAAAATGTCAATGCGAATTATCACCGTTATTAGTTTACAACGCTGGCAAAGAAGTTTCTCCACTCTCATGCACTCTGTTTGTTCCAGTGTGAGAGTGGTATAGGTAGAAACAGAGTGTATGAGAGTGGAGAAGAACAATGCACGCAAAAGGATATTAAGAAAAATAAACGAAAAATAATCTGAAAGGGGGTTTTATTATATGTTCTACCGAGCGTTATATTTTCACCATTGTATTTTGATTTACATAAACTAATGTATCTCTAGCTGCTTTCACTATAATGGGTGAGGTTAATCTCATAATCATAATAATTTTATTGCATTATGTGGTTTGGAGGAAGGGTAATTTTAATGTAAAATTGTTAAGTATTATCCAACCGAAATGCCATTACATCATAATTTATAGGACCAAATTCTGAACACGTCATGTCACCTGATTAAAGCTGGAAGCAAGTTACATTTTCACATAGTATTTAACATTTAATATTTCACATTTTCGATATTATAACGATAATACTCCGCGACTTGATAGCAAGAAACTTCGCAGCAGAGTGTACCAACAAAAAGTTAGGTAATTAGTTTTTCAGTCGAAAGTTACTTTTAATTCACGCGCGACTTGAATTTGGAATGTGAATAATTTTCGCCTTATTATCTTTGAACAATACAACATTAGACAGTAATTTTGTTTCGAACGAAAACGTTGAATTAGGAATATTATATGATTTTTGCTTTCTCAAAATATAGTAGATTACACACCTTGGGCAGGAAAGTAAGAAAGGTCTCAGATCTCATGTAATTGTTGACCTCGGCTTCGCTTTGGTCAACAAACATGACGTGATCTGAGGCTTTCTTATTTACTGCCCGAGGTTATTAGTTCGTTTCGCGCAGCGGGACGAAAATTGACGCTTTCCGTCCGGAGTGAAAATGAATTATCTCTACGTGTAACCTACGGGTTACTATGCTTAATTTTAATTCTCAACACTACAATACAACCATATTAACTTCAATCGGCCCTACCATCAGTCAGTGCTAAATTATTCATTTAAATAATTACGCATTAATATTGTTTTGTTGAAGAACAATCATACAATAACGTTTTCATTAATTATTAATTTCAATTTGACCGCTCACTCGGCCCGCCGCCATTTGCTGGTTGGTTAAATCGCGAGGGAAACTTAACGTATTATGAGAGAATTATATCTGTCAGGGCAAGTCCTGGTGTTACCTTTGTCACCAGGATGACAGCTGCAATAGGAACAACCTATAAAGTGCTGAGCAAACGAGGGACAATTTTGCCCGTGGGCACCCGCGATTGCGTTGTCTGCACGATGGAACTCTACAGATGTGTGCGTAGGTAACATACATCTGTGGTAAATTCCATACAGAGGCGGCGTGTCCGCTGACATACGTAGCTACACTTAGATGAAAAATCGGAAATAAAGAAACAATTTAAAAAGGTCCGTCTTCTGATTACGGGCGTTGCCGATGGCCATATGAAAATGTACGCTAAGCAATAACAGCTAAATCCCACAATTCATATAACTAACCCCTTTCCTTAAATAACAAAAGGAGCTTCACTTGTGTCTCTAATAATGTGTTTTCTAGCAATCTCATTTGTCATACAAAAGGTTGGGCGGCCAACGGGAAGAAATATTTATGCTGTTGCAGTTGTGGACAGAAGTTGGACGTTGAACCTGGACCTTAACCTGGCCGTTGGAAGCACATTCTTGTCAGTGACGCATTCCTAAAGGCATTGCAAGACTGCACAAAGGAGTCCATTCTCGACGAGTTGAACATCAAGACGAGACTCCACCGTCTGTATGCAACCAGTCCTTACATCCTTTGGCATATACGGTCAGGAGATCAGATAGTTTAGAAAAACTCATGATCACCGGCTGTGTGACGGGAAAGAGAGGTAGAGGACGAAATTACCGAGACAACATCGCAGCACAGGCCAGCCAGCATTCACTGGACTCAAGATCGAGCGGCCTGACGAGATGTGGTGACACAAGCGGTCCACGCACTATGGTCGCGTATCTCAGGCAGGCATGAGATTATGAGAAGTTTTAAATAGTTGATTCAGCTAGTTCATCATATGTACCAAAATCGCTTACAAGTGATAATATCAACGCTTACACAAAAATACCTATTATTTCTATTTGATAATTAAGCAACCAAAAAGGAGCTTCATTGAATATTAAAAGGGGCTCAGCTGATTAGTATTCAGCTCGGACACTGTTAGTTTGGTTAGGGCGCGCAAGAGTCTCAGAGGCGATTCCCTAAACAAGTTGCCATTCATACCACTTCCCAAGACCCTTGCTACAACTCTTATGCTTAAGTCATACGGTCGAAAGTGGATGAATTCATGTGACTTTGTTAGAGATACGAGGTATAACCGCATTTATATCTTCAGAACACAAATATTAGCATAATTAGTTCGACGCGTACGTTCCCTTAATATAAATAGGTTGTCTAATCAATTGTATAAGTATTCGTCTACACCGCCTAAAGGTTTCGTAGGAGGAATATGTAGGGAGGAATTACATGAACTAATTAGAGTAGATTGTACTTTGTAGGATTTCGTTGTTGGATATTTTTGCATGGACAAAGTAAAGCAACCGCTTATAAAACAAGCGCTTTGAGAAGATGCAGCAATTTCGGAATTTTTTTTAATAAAACATTGCGCCTATGAAAAAATTAGCTTTGTAATAAATGAATATCTATCTATATGATAATAGTATACCGATTCTTCCACCTTTAAAAAACTCAATGTTTTATCAATAAAACAGTCTTATTTGGACCAAAGATGCGGTGGTCGCGGTGGTATAGTCAAAAATGACGACAGGAAACTACCCTGTGATAATATTTTGAATGGGCTGACATAACCTCAGTGTTAAAAGCCCCAATATAAATAAAAAGAATAAAAAAACTATATTTTAAATAAAACATTTTGATTATGATTTCTTTTTTTGACTTAAATATAAAAAATTTAATGATGATATGATTTAGATGATTACCTATAGTTTTCTTAGCAATTAATAATTGATCTAAAATTGTTTATTGAAGAACCTATTATAAGTTGTGTAAGTTTAACTAACATTCTTGCCCATAATTACCTACTATATATTTCTTGCCAAATAAAGAAAACTTTGTGTTCTACATGATTACCGATTTTTGATGTGGACTGTACTTTTTAACAAAGATGAATCTGCTACATGACGTGAGAATAATATATCCTGAGTGGTGACTGATGGATGATGAAGACTAAATATTTTACCCTTAAAATGCCTTGAAAGAAATAATATTACTTTAAAAATGATCGAGTAATTTTGAAACCTTTTTGATAGTATGAAATGTACCTTTTTTAAAAAAAAAAAGTATTCATAAAACATTCAATAAAATAGACGAAAAATAGATATAAGAAAAATATTAGATTCTGACAAAGGGGGTATGAAAAAAAACGGGGAAAAAATACATTTAATTAGGTTTGCGGATGACATCGCTGCTCTTGCAGAAGACACAGAACAATTAGAAGAACTATTACAAATAATGGAAACTGTTTTCAGAGAATTTGGGTTGAACGTAAACATCAGTAATAACAAAGTTAATGGTAACAGAAAAAACGGACCAGTTAATAGTTCGGTCAAAATTAACAACACGCCAATAGAGCAAATAAATAAATTTAGGTACTTGGGTAGTCTCATTACAATTGACTCCAGATGCACTCCAGATGTCGTTACAAGGATTTCTATGGCAAAAAAAGCTTTCAACGACAAAAAACAACTTTTAAAAGCAAAAATATCAAGCAATATCCGAAAACGTCTAATTAAAGTATACCTCTGGAGCATTGCATTGTACGGTAGCGAGACGTGGACATTGACCAAACGAGATCGAGACAGGCTGGAAGCTTTTAGATGTGGTGTTGAAGGAGAATGGAGGGGATAAGTTGGACAGAACGAATAACAAATGAAGAGGTATTAAGAATGGTTATAGAAAAGAGAAATATTTTAAAAACAATTGAAAACCGGAGAGGAAGAATGATCGGACACTTGATACGAAACGACAATTTCTTTAAAACCATACTGGAAAGGAAGATAGAGGGGAAAAGAGGCAGAGGAAGACCCAGACAGAGTTATCTAGCCCAAGTGAAGGAAAAGGTAGATGTCGTATCGTATCAAGAACTCAAGACACTAGCGGAAAAGAAACAAGAGTGGCGAATACTCCACCGACAAGAGCGTAGCTCTTAAATAAGATGATGATGATGTATATAGTAATGTCAATAACGCTTACTTACCGTTATTTCCAGCTCAAGTCCCATTCTTGTTAATTACTAGTTTTAACTAGCAATAAACAAGGGTAATATGGGGTTAAATCCTGTGAGACCGTAAAAGTTTCCATATAACTTCAAACTATTACGTCCCAACTAACATATTCGATAATAAATATTATAGTCTTTGTGTCTTTACACGACCTCTATAGCACCATTAAAAGTTTCTCGACGAACTGAAAAAAATAGTTTGGAGCCCGATTGATGTCATTGAACTATTTTTGTATATTTCCTACCACCTTTTAAGGGGATGATCAGACCATAAACTGAACAACTATCTTATATAGGACCAACAAAATCGAAATAGCGAATAAGAAGTGCTGTCTCACATTTGGATCGATTTGGTTTGCATGAAACAGCGGTTTTTTTTTTTGCTATCTCTACTTTTGTCCTATAGACAAAGTAGTTTAGTTTCATTGTCTGATCATCCCCTTAAAAACCGTCAGCATATTAAGAAGAACCCTGTAAGTTGGTGTAAAATCAATAATTTTTTTATTACAGATCTACTCTGACCCCTCTCTTCTGCTCCGCTCTGTTCTCTTCTCCTCTACTCTACTCCGCCCTGGTCCACTCAAGACACGAAGCACTGCATCATTCAATAACTGCCAGCCTCCGTGGTCTAATGGTTAAGAGCATTGGGCTCTTGACATGGAGGTCGTGGGTTCGATTCCCACGGGAACACCTAGTTTTATGTCACTTTGTGCGTTTTTCCCTAGTTGGTAAGGACATTGCAGGCTGAATCACCTGATTATCTGAAAATAAAGATGATTCCACGCTTCGGATGGCACGTTAAGCCGTTGGTCTCGGCTAGTATCTCTGGTGGTAGTAGTCGTTACATAAAATCCACGTCAGACGCCGTAAGGTGGTTTAAGAGCCTACCGAGCCTCTTGTGCTGCCCTCAATCGTATTTTTTTTTATTTCTATACAATTAGACAACATTTCCAAAAAAGGCTAAAAGTGGCCACTTTTGTCGGTTTTAAAGATAATAACTACAAACATTATAAAAACAAATCCGCCGTGACCCGATAAATTGAAAATCAGCACTGACTAAAATGTGACATTCTTGTTTTTTGGAAATATTGTTTAATTGTTAAGAAACAAAAAGAATACGATTGGGGGCAGCACAATAGGCTCGGTGCAGCCTTAAATAATCTCTGACGCCCACACGATAAGAACAAAAAGATTCAATAACGTTATTTAGGCCATAACAGCATGACTTTTGTTGTATATTTCCCACCGGCCTGGACAAATACAATATAGCATAGCATGGACGACGCAACGATTGTGGTACCGAACATAAATAAGGTTTTATCATCACAGTCGGCTCATTAGCATGGCGCTGTGTTACTATCACGGTGCAATGTAACGCACCGCTGACCGCGCTCTGTGTAATAGCCTAGCCTAGTGCATTCATTTTAGTTTGGGTGTCGGAAAATAATGGGATACTAGTTTTTGTATCTTAAATATTCTAATAGTGAACCTTACAATATTGCCGTACTTATCAAGATTCGTATTTTTTTGGCGGGATTGAGTTGGAAAAGGTTTACAAGGTGTTACAAAAATAGAAATAAACATTTAAGGAGGTGGTTTAGACCATCGAATCGAACAACTTTCACTGTGGGACCAACATCGAAATCGGGAAATAAAAATCAGATGTTCCATACTAAACTACAAATTGACTCGAGCTAAATGTATGGTATAGCAGATTTTTTTTTTCGCGATTACGATGTTGGTCCGATAGTGAAAGTTTTTCAGTTTGATGGTCTAAACAGCCCCCTTAAAAGTTTCAAATGTTTCTTTTTACTTTTGTAACACCCTGTACCTATGTGTTTTCGGAATCCTTGTGACGAGTTCTGTTTTTTAATGTATCATTCTGAAGAGGTAGAAATGGTAAGTAAGTGTGCAGCAAGTATGGTCGATCCATAATAGAGCACGTAGCAATAAGGATTCCGAAATTGATGTGGCTTAATTTTTCCCAAAAAAAACTTAGGTACTGCAGCCTTGATAAGCACGGTAGAATTAGAAGAGCAGTGAAAGCACATACGGAAGAGAACTCAATGATGAGGTGGCGGTTCGATTCGTCTTGTAACAAAGTGCTTCGGAATTTATGAACGGTTGTGTATGCCATTAACACACTTTTTTTCCTTAGACCAATAGACTGGTCGCAGTGTCATAAGCTTCAGCTTGAAATAGACCTTCAAAATAATAGTAAGGATGGTTAATTGTACTTCTAGGAACTCGTAACCGTTGAGCGTGCGATATAAAGTAGAAGAGACCAGAAATGTGTATTTGACCCTGCAAATTTCATTCTACGTATTACAAAACAACGAATTTTCGAGGTTCTTTATGTACCCATTTGGAACCTACAAATTCGAGCGGACGCCCATTGAGAATATGAGTTTACAGCTAATTAACAATTTGTTTTGTACATAGACGGTTGATTGTCAGATGCTGACAACAAATTATGTTGACCTTGTTTTACTGATAGCCTGAATTATCGACATACGACCTATTCAATACATTTTAGTTACAAATTAATCATGCACAGGAATTATACGATTGGTTAATTCAGACAGAGTTTCTAGAAAACTTTTACTTGAACTCAACAATACATCTCGATTGTAGAATATTCAATGATAATAAGATAGTCATAATTTCTACAAGCTTGCTACAAAATTTCGTAGAAATAGCCGAAATATTAAACAGAACAAAGTTTTCTTCTCAAACAACTTTATGCTAATTTTACAAATGTAAGTTAACTTTTAGTTTCAATTTTTTACTTCAAAAGCTAGTTATCTTAAAAGTTATAAAGTCTAAATTGAATTTATTTATTTAATTTTCTTCTCAGTAATAATGTATTGCTATTAAAATCAAATTATATAGTTTGAAATATCAATAGCTTCGACGTTATTGAACAAATTCCAATTACGTTCTAGTTTTATCGTATTCCAAATTGTATAGAAATTATTTGAAGCATAAATTCCAATAGTGAATTAATTTTGAATGTAAATTTGGTGCTTTCTAAATAAATAAAATTATTAATTACTAGTGTTTTCCCGCGACTTCGTCCGCACAAATTATATACCAGATTTTAAGTCAGATCATAATCTATCAAACAAAAAAAGTTTCATCAAAATCGGTTCAGTAGTTTTTGCGTGATGCGCGAACAAACAAACAAACAAATAAAAAAACAAACAAACACACAAACAAACAGACAAACAGACAGACAAAATTTCTAAAAAAGGTTGATTTCGAGTCAGGGATACCTAAAAACCATATCGTAATCTTTTTTTTGTAAATATCTTCAATGTACAGACACACTTCAGTTACAGTTTTATAATAGTTTAGATTAGATTAGATGTAAACTGGGGGATGTTTTAGTGTTTGAAATTAACAGAAGTTAATCAAGGTCCGGGTCAGATCAGACCTTGAATTAGAGACGGTTTTTGTGGTATTTCTTCTGGAGCAGCTCCATGCTTTGTAAGACACGTTATAGGCAGCTATTAGCCTTAGACAACGTCAAACGCTACCCGATCACCGATACTCACGTGTTGGACCCGCTTTATCACACACTTATAGGATTTATTTAGGACACCTTTCTTGATTCCCCGCTTAAATAGGCCCGATTCTCCGAAATTCCCCGATTTCCAATCATGCATTCCTCGAAAATTCCCCGTCACTGTAATAGCAAAATGTAGTTAAAGTTTCACAAAATTTGCATATCACCTTTTTTGTCTTCTAATTTATACCAAAAAATTTACTTACATATTTAGAATACAATTAGTTTTATTTATTATTTTATATTTCTCCCATACTTTCGATCTGAGGATATTCCTATTAGGTTCGAATTTTAACAATTCCTCTTCTTTAGACATATTTTTTTCGACATTTATTACAAATTTATCCCCGAAATTTTCCGATTTGAGTCATTCTCCGCGCTCTCCCCGCACGCACCCCTCATTCCCCGAAAATCGGGAAAATTCCCCGGAATCGGCAGCACTGCTTAAACATATTTGATTCCGATTATAGCCATTGTAGTCGGGGAAATCTACTGATTTTTGTATGGAGAAGGTTGCATTAATTGCACTTTAGGGGATTCTTTGGGAATGTAGTAGATACATACATGAAAAACATAAATTCTCAATAATCCCCGGTTTTTTATTGTGTATTATTGCATAATTAAGACATTTACAAAACATTAAATTTAGGTATGAACAAAAAATGGAAAACTGGTGATTTTGTACAGGACGGCTTCGCTCAATACCTTTTACTTATAACAGTAATAATCCCCGGTTAATATCGTAAATTTGAGTAGATATTTAATATTTTGTAAGTCTTAAAAAATTCTAACCTCAAAATTTAATTATTTACTGTTTGTTTGTACACATTAAATTTTCCTTGTGATAATTAAGTGTCTCTTTTGATGGTATGATGGAAGAAATATCTTTAGAAATAAGCTTGTCCTTTGCACATTTAATTCGATTTTTAGGTATTTCTCAGGTTCCTGAGCCTGTATAACCATGAAATCTGGAAAAAAGTGTTATAAACTAATACAGATATACGTTCAAACACAATTTACTAAAGTGTCTTTAATGCAATCTGAAACCGTATTTTTCCCCGACTATTGCTCCTACCGCCACTTTTGATCGTATCGGTCTCCCGTTTCATCTGATACAATGACGAGACGGATATAATATACCTCCTTCTACGAGTGTACATGTGCACTTCAAAATATAGTAGATTACACACCGAGGACAGGAAAGTAAGAAAGGTCTAAGATCTCATGTAATTGTTGACCGAGGCGAAGCGATCTGAGGATTTCTTATTTACTGTCCAAGGTGGAAAGCGACAACTTCGTTTAGCGTAGTGGGACGACAATTGACGCTTTCCGTCCGGAGGTGAGAAAAATTGCATACCTGAATGCTTTTCTGTAAATATTAGCATTTGCCGGCTGTCGAAATCGACTAGGAATCCATCATCATCATGTATTTAGACTGATTCGTAATGGGAATATAACGAAATGAAAAATTAATCATTCTGAAAAATAAAAATAGTCTAAGGCCGAATTCGACCAAACTTAGATTTATAGAAGAGTAGGTAACTATACAAGGAACAATTTTACTTTTGGTGTTTACACACCCCGTACTAAAAGAACGAATGTATAATTCACCTAAAGAAAGAGGTCGTTGTATCCGTACTTATTGCAATGTGAGGTTATACAGTTTTAATTTGTTAGGTTTTTTTTATTATAATTTTTTTAATTATGTGACATTGACATTTCATTTAGATTAGGGTTGGTAAAACGCAAAATCAGTTTACTCTATAGTAACTGGCGACTTAATCTAAGAATAAAATTTACTCGCGTTTGGTCGAATCGGGCCTTAAGCGTATTTTCAAAGCCCGCCGTCTCTATCTATTGTGCTAGTTTTACAAGAAAATGCCACGTCAAGAAACTAACAGGCCAACAATGTCAACATATTCGTCCTTGCAGTCTTGTTTGCTGAATGGCCACGGCCAAACAGAGCCTTTTTGCTCGTTACCGGCTTATCCACCGCGGACCGCACTGGCTAAAGTTATAAAGCTTAAAACCCAGGCGAGTCGTTCATTGTTGAGAAATTTCGTGGTAAACGTACCATAAATTTTGTGCTCCGAACAAAGTTAGTGAATAATTTTCCGTGTCTCTGTTTATAAGCCGGCGAAGTTGGTTGTTGTAGCTCATTGCGTAATCAACTTCACGAATGTGAGACGCGGTTCAATGATTGTATTTTACGTTCTTATTGTAGGTACAATGCGAGAAACAAGGGTGTGGAGTGTTTCCTTTAAACTTTTCGAAGTTGGGCAATTGAATTTAGGGTAGAATCTTCGTTGTTGGGATGTTGGTAATTCGAATTATTTGGCTATGTTACAAAATATACACTAGCTTAACCTTCCAAACATTATAAGTTTTTAACAAGACTAAGGGCGTTCACACACGATGACGCATTGACGGAGCGGCAGTCGTCAGTCCGTCATTTGTGAAGCGAGGAGATTGACGCACCGTGTGTCCTTCAACGTGCGGTTCCTTACAACTTCTTGCTTCAAAAATGACGGCCTGACGTCCCACTTAATCAAAATATTTTTATTGAAAACAATATCACATAGATAGCTTTTCGACGTCATTTTTTTGACTCTACTACCACGTCGGAAGGTGTCACATCGCAAAGAAACCTAGAAAGTACCTATACAACACGGACCTGAAAAAAAGATGGATGTAATGTGACACTAAAAGGATGTGAAGCATGCATGGTCCTACATTTTTGTTTGTTCTACAAGGGACCTACACTCACACAGATGCACTAGCTCTAGGCGCAGGTCCTACAGCCCGTCACCATTATGTACCGCGTCACAGCACGCACACAAAAGAAATGGGTGCTTCACTCGTGATTAGACGAGATTACGTCCATCTTTTTTTCAAGTACGTGCTAAACAAATGGCCCAAGATCTCAGGGCCGCATTATTTTCGCAAAGAAAAGTAATTACAAACAGCACAAGCTATACCTAGCCTACTGCCTTTTTTTAAATAGTGTTATAAAAGAGTAAGAACTAAGAATTTCATGCTTGAGCTACAGTTTCGCTACAGAGTATTTTTTTTTTTTTAATAAATTACAAAAATATCTCCGAAAACAAAAGAGCGTGTTGTAAAGCAAATTGTGTCTGCTCAAGATGATTCAAAAATAAAGATTTGTTCGGTGACTAACATGACAATGCAGAAATCGTTTTCACATTATTCGATGGGAAGTAAAACTTAATATAAGATGCCATCGATTGACGGAAGAATCCTTTCTATACAAGCAGAGAAGATGTACCATGTAGGTATAGTACAACCCCAGTAATTGAGCTTCAAATCCTTTGCCGACAGCTTGCATAACTCACTTCGGAGGCAGCTCAAAGTTTTTTCTTTTTTTCCGCTTCGAATAAACTTATTACAATTTTTAACTTTGCCGAGTGGTATAATTCTGTTCAGTTACGTCAAAGCGAGAAGAAAATTAGTGTCTGTCCCTTTAAATTAACTCATTTTACTTTGTAAAACATTTGTTATGTAAATTAGAGGGTGGTTTTATTTTTGCTGATATCTACACAGAGGCCTGGGTGGACTATCATCCTAAATAGGGTATGTTTTTAAATCATTTAACTTGGAACAGAAGGGAATGTCTACATACAATTCGTTTAACGGATAAAAAGGATTCTGCTTGACTGTTTTTTGTATGCTTTTCGCTTAAATTCGCTGCTCATTTTGTAACAAAAATTGTCGCATGAGATGCGTTGAGGCTATGGTATGCAGCTCGTGTTTCTCCTACACAATAGGTATGATAATATCTTTGATATTATGCTGATAATAATTTTGCATCTCATCTAATCACCTACCTTTATGATAGGTAAGTACTGAGTTTTGACAATCTGTCTAATCTTAAAAGTGCATCACTATTTGTCTTTGCCTCGATCGCACGGGCGTATTTCTATCGCGCGATGAAGTGGTTATCTGTCATGTTTCTGTCAATCGAAATAAGGTTAAAAATAGCGTAAAATTGCCTCATCGCGCGATAGATAACTACGTCTTGATAACGCCCGTGGGAACGAAGGCTAAAAGAGTGTAAAAAAGTAAGTAAGTTATAGCCTGCAGAATCACACTGCAGGGCAAGGGCCTCCTCTCACGAATAAGGGTGAGAGGGAGTGGGCCATACTCCACCACGCGGGCCCAGTGCGGGTTGGTTGAGGCAAGTTAGTGGTCAACTTGCTGTCAGAGAATTTTCAAGCCGTCAATAGGCCTCTGACCTGGCGAATAGTTACCAACGCCATCTGACGGAACTATCTGAGACCAACTGCTTAACGTGGCTTCCGAAGCACGGAAACGCTCGAGATGAAATACCACTAAACGGTCACCCATCCAAAGACTGACCGGACCTGACGTTGCTTAACTTCGGAGATCGTTTCCAATACCCAAGCTCCACTACGCCAACGAGCGCAGCGCTTAGAGAAGAGAAAAGAGTGTATGGAACTAAATACTGTACAGATACTACTTGCCATCCAACAATTTATTCCTCACATGGAAGATGGGTGGAGCCCATTTATATAAAGTTTCAGTAATGTTTCCTGTATATGCCTGATAAGTACATAAACAAACTTATTAACACAAAACAATTTAATAATTGAATTGAAGTTATATCTAACTTTATTCGAATGAATAACGAACGTAATCAACTGCCTTTAAAATACCTAACAAGTAATTCAAAACAATACATTTAAAATAGAAAACAGAGCGCTTTTGGAGCTATATCGAATAGAGAGCAACATTTACGTTTTACCGAGTATAATTGGGTTTCGCATTGTGTCGGACTGCATCACCTGGGCGGATGTACGCATCAGCGCCTGTGTGAAGCGGACCGGCACTTTGTTACTTCAGTTTTGTTTTTAAAATACCTATACAGGGTGTTACATAAGTAAAAATAAATTTTTAAAACTCTTAGTTGTTTAGACCGTCAAACTGAGCAACTTTCTCTATGGGACCAACATCGAAATCGTGAAAAAAAATATCTGATATCCCATACATATTTTAGCTCGAGTCGATTTGTAGAGTATAGAACATTTTTTTTTTTTTGCGATTTCGATATTGGTCCCATAGTGAAAGTTGTTGAGTTTGATGGTCTAAACCACCCCCTTAAATGTTTATTTGTATTTATTGTATATTTTATGCATTTTGCTACTATACCACAGAATACATAATAGTACTTCATACAGAATATTCACTCTGCATTTCAATTACCTACAATAAAGTACCTACAACATGCATACGTGCACGCCAGTCAGTACCGAGTCATTGTGCTCAAGAGCTTTTTTTAGTGTTCCGTACCAAAATTGGCAAAACGGAACACATAGATAGAGGATCTATTGTTTAAGTCTGTTTTTTTCTTTCTATTGATAAATTATAAAATTAGTTAATTTGTAAAATTACAATGACCCTAGGGTAAAATTGTAATGTGACTTATACTCTGTACTTACCATCTGTAACTTATGTACCTACAATTTAAGGTAAATAAATGAAATGAATAAAATGATATCAGCTCGCTGTCTGTCTGTCCGTCCATCCGTCTCATCACCCCCTGATCCCCTTAAATAATATTAATTAAATTAATTTGAATTATGAACGTTTGATATTAGGTATTGTATAATACATATAATTTCTGTTGTCTCTAAACAGAACTAAAAGTTCTGATACAAACAGTTAATTGTGTTGACTCAAATCAAACTCTGAAGGCTTACCTTGACTTTCCTTGTACTTTACTACTGTAGTTACGTCTCTAATTCGTATCACAGAAATTAGTTCTCAACGTAACCACTAGGAGCGCTGTACGAAATTCAATACAAAATTGATGACGTAACTACAGTAGTAAAGTACGGTGAAAACTCATGGTAGACCCTCAGAGGACAATCGATCAAAGGGTTACTGACCCAGTTAAGCAATTATTATTTGAAGGCAACAAAGACAGCTAACAATATTTCCCCGAAAAATCTTATCGAGATACTTTTAATCAAAACCAAATAATAATAAAAGACGTCTGAAGTAAAGCTTAGAGTTGAAAATGAGAAAGCTTGCTTGACCTCCTTTTCGACTTAAAGGTCAGATCGAATTAGAGAGTAAATTCGTTAAAAGTACAACTTAACTTGCGAAGCTATTTCATTTTCGCTAAACAAGGTGTAACTATAGCCAAGAAAACTCAAGAAGTCCCTAGAGAAATAACTTATTTGTCAGGAGCACGACGCTGCTTAAAATGGTTGCATAATAAAATTAACTTCACTCTTAACGGCAAACGGTTCTTAAGTATCCTTTGGGACTGATTTTTCCTTAATCATAAGCATAAGTATATGCAAACGACTATATTCCCTGAGTGGGTAGTCAGAGATATTCTGAAACCTCAGAACATCCACGTCTCACCAGTAGAACCGAAACTCTGTCCAGAGTGACGGGGGGAGAGCCCGTCGCCACTTATATATTCCTTAATCATATCATATATATTTTTGTGAAACTACAGTAGAACTACTGTAGTAAACTACAGTTTTGTATTGAATTTTTTACACCGCTCCTAGTGGTTACGTTGAGAACTAATTCTGTCATACAAAATTGGCACCGCAGGCAGGCGCAGCGATTATAGGTAGTATTTATTAGTAGAAACGTACAGTAAAAACTTATGGTCTAGGCCTACTGCACGTAAAACAAATGCTGGTTACCTAACGAGATTTTTGTTGACTGGAAAATGTTTATTGTGCTATATGTATTCCGATCCTAACGGCTATTGTGATCTACTACACATTTCTAGTTAATTTACATACTTAGTAAGTGCTAGCATTAATACACCAATGGTTTTTAATTAGTAACGAAACTTTATAGGTGTATTCAGACCGTGAATCTGAACAACTTTCCCTGAGGAACTTGGGTCGAAAAATGGGAAATTTTGTTGAACATCCCAGTTTGGATCGGTTAGATGTCCAAAAAAATTTGTCGTTTCGACCCATGTTCCTTAGGGAAAGTTGATCAGATTCACGGTCTGAATACACCCTTAAAGTTACTTTACTAATTAAAAATTAGTGGTGTATAGTATTTTACACTAAACTGTTACGTATACTCAACTAAAGTATACCGTAGAATACAAAATGCACTGTTGCATCTTATAAATGCATTGTTGGATGTCGCTACAATATGAATTGTTGTCTCTACAATATTAATAGCTGACTCTACAAATTGAATTGATGTATCTGCAATATGTATTGTTATCTCTACAAAATGAATTGTTGTTTGACCTTTGTTGCTTCTTGTTTGAACTGGTCAAGGGAGAGAAGGGCTTGCTTGCTGGTTGCTGCTCTGTGCTGGTTGTTACTGTGCAATGTTCAGGTTGCGATTTTCTTGCAACTTGAGGACTGGAACACCGGAAACGGAACCAGAATCACCGGAACTACTTAGGAGGTTCCTCCATTGAAAGGGAAAGAGCTTCCGCCAGGCTAGATGTTATGCCTGGCGACAGGACCGGCTGTGATCCAACAGTTGTTAGTTGCACCTTGTAAATCATCGAGTATCTGTAAAAATTTCTCTAGCGCGATTTAGGTCCACAATGTTAATTGTAATGTGAACTTTTTTAACTGTAGGTACATGAAACAAGTGTGTTGTTTGATGAACTAATTTAGTAGGGAAAGTGTACTTTTTATTTTTTTGACCATACAAAACGTTTAGGATTTTACACAAAACATAAAGTTGCCCAGGCTCCAATTAGTGTTCGCCTAACAAGATTACGGTAACTAAAATCTCGTCTTACTACAACTCACATAAGTATCAGTACAACAGTAAATCATTAAATGGTAGGGCCAATAAAAAATATTGCAATAATGCACTAACAAAATTAATTTCACTACAAATTCTGGTAGTCATTTGTCGTATAGTTGAAATTGATTTTATTCAGTGTGTTCAAAGTCCCATTGCTGGGCAATAGCCTACCTCTTCCACTCTATTATGTACAAATATTCTTAAGGGTCGGCACTACCCTAATCGGGCAAAACAGGGTTCGGCGTTCCGACTTTTGAGGATAGTAAATAGCTATATTTAGAAACAAAATTAATACCATCGCTTCTTTAAAAGATGAAGTACAAGATGAACAAAAAAAATTTCAGTAAAATTGTGTAGTTACATCAGAAAGTAATCGAGAATTTTATGAAAAACTCCAGAATAGCACTGCCGCGTTCCGAGTCCTGTGATTTAGTGAATCAAAATAAAGCAACAAAATATATTTCTAATCAATGGCAAAACATCAAAGAACACTTTAAACAAATCAGTTTTTCGATACGACTTCTAGTTTTTTTGCAATTTGTTACCAAAAATCACATATTTTTATGGACGTTTTCTTCATACAAATTACTATGGGCCGTCAATCGTTCGAAATCATTGCGAATAGACCGGTGACCGGCAACACCCAACCCTGTCTTAGAAGATTAATGAACAAATCCATTTTTAGCTAAAGTAGTCAAAGTAACTTATAAAAAACCGGGCAAGTGGGTGTCGAGCCACATGCAGTGTAGGGTTCCGTAGTTGCCCGTCACGATATGTGGACTTAGAAGTACATTTTATAAATTGGTCGACTATTACTCGTTAATTTTTGTCCCCATTATTATAACAGAATAACTGTAAGTTTATTACTATTGTTACTAGCAAACTAAAGATTGATAATCTGAAATCATCATCATCATCGTCAGATATGTTTTAAATAAGACTGGAATAACAGTGAATTTGACTTTGTAAGTCATTTGCACGACAGAATTTTGCGCGAAAAGACATTGCGCGACACAAGACAACACAAAGGAATTTCACAAAAGTTACTTTCCGGGCACTGTTTGGTAGTTTTTGGTTATTTTTGTAATTTATGGTAGTTTTTGAGTCTTTCGGTAGTTTTTGGTAAATTTTCGTACAAAAGTAACCAAAAAGTTATTTTGGTAGATTTTCGTACTTTTTGGTAGGTAGTTTATGGTTAATTTGTAACTTTTTGGTTCATCTCATTTCATTTTATTTATTTACCTTAAATTGTAGGTAGGTACATAAGTTACAGATGGTAAGTACAGAGTACCTATTAGTCACACTACAATATAATTTATAAACATTAAGAAAAAAACAGATTTAAACAATAGGTGCCAGACAATAACTTAACTACCACCTTTCACTTACTACAATTAAATTAGTTAAATGTTATAAAATCAGTTCAATTTGATTAGTTAAAAATTATAATAACCTATTGCGGTACAAATAATCGGTCTGCAACACATTTTTTTCTACTCAGATTGATGCCTGTTTGTTTACTTATACTGAAGAAACTAATTAAAGTCATAGGGACACTGTTCGATTAATAATTCTTTAATCTTCTTCAGAAATTTCTTGTCGGCTTTAATGTCATCTGGTATTTTACTATACACAAGAACAGTATTCGACTTTATTTTGTAGTCCTTAGCATCGATGCTAGTCGGTAATTTGGTACCAGTAGCTCATTTTTGCGAGTTAAATTTAATCTCTTGCTACGGAATACTACGGGGTATCGTCTCACGATTTCGCACAGATCGAGGATATACGAAGCTGTCACAGTGAGTAATTTAAAGTCGGTAAACAAGGATCGGCATGACACCCTTACTGACTGAATTCCGCTTACGATTCGAATGTACCTCTTTTGTAAAACAAATATTTTATTTATGTCAACAAACCCACCCCGTAGCCAAGCCGTCAAGAACTCTTTTGTTTTTATGGTAGTTTTTGGTAATTTTCATTCTTCTATCAAATATTCCCAAAAAGTATAAAAATCTACCAAAATAACCAAAAACTACGAAAATCTACCAAAATAACCAGAAACAACGAAAAACTACCAAACTCACCAAAAACTACCAAAAAACCAGAAACAACAAAAAATAATTACTAAACTCTACCAAAAATTACCAAAACCTACCAAAAATGTATCATTAATGTATCTACTAACAAAACTATGGACATTTGTCTGAAATAAATTGATTTTATTTTATTTTTATTTTATTTTTATTTATTTTAAAAAAAACCAAAAACTACCCAAAAGAACCTAAAGAACTATTGACATTGTACTAATTTTTTTCTTTAAAATTACTTCTTGTTAATATTGCTGTGCCATTTCAGGATTCATGTACCCTAAGTAACACCTATATGTTTTTGTGTCGCACAATGTCCTTCAGCGTGACGAAAATTACTGCTGAAATCTACCAAAATCTACCAGCCCTGTTTCAAATTCTACTTAAATTCTACCAAATAATATTTATATCGTTACAGATGGTTAAAATTTAATATAAAACACGTTTTTGAACAAACTATTATCAATTTTATCTAAACGCTCATCATTACACATGTTATTTTCGCATTTTAGTATAATTTTTATTGGTTTTCATCACTTTTTAACATGGATGCTTCAATTTTCAAATAAATATAAAATTTGGTCGTCCTTATGCAAGTTTGAATTTAGTACAGTTTTCTGTGTCTCATAAGCAGAGTCAGAAATGTTGGTAGCACTTTTAATATGTCAAAGGGATTGCACGTTTATCGACTTCCGATTGTGTCCATATACGGGAAATTTTTTATCACTGCGGATAACACCAGCATGTATTCTACTCATCAAACTGAACAACTTTCACTATGGAGCCAACTTCAAAAGAGCGAAAAAAAAATCTGCTGTCCTATACAAAACTGCAGTACCTACATATTCGACTCAAATGTATGGGACAGCTGATTTATTTTCGCTATTTTGAAGTTCGATACATGCGCTGAAGTTATCCGCAGTGGTATAAAATAATATACCCGTATATCGACATTATTGGAAGTCGATAAACATGTAATCCCTTTGACATTAAAAGTGCTAGGTACCAAAATTCCAACTCTGTTCAGAAGCCCTCTTTTCTAAAAAAAAACAACATTAGGCGATATGAATAATATTTGCTGTACTAGAAGTGAGTTCGGTGGCGCGTTGCGGAGAGGTATGGACTCTCAATCAAGAGGTCCGCGTTCGAATCCGCACGGACAACATGCCACGAACCAATGAGTTTTTCTAACTTATGTACGTATTACCGACTGCTCTCAAAAGGTGAACGAAAACATCGTGAGGAAACCTGCATATGCAGACGAAGAAATTCTGATGTATTTGTGAAGTCTACCAATCCGCATTGGGCATGCGTGGTGGACTTACGCCCAAACACCCTCCTAGAAGGTAGGCCTGTAGGACTTTTTATGTACAGTTAATCTCATCCAGATTGTAGATCTTACAATTCTCACACAGAAACATAACTGAAAACATTAAATTAATTCACGAAAATTACAAACGATAATCAAAAAGATACCTCTTGACTTGTCGTCCACTTTATCGAAAATACATCAGTTTGACATCTGTCAAATTCAATTCATCGAGCACTGACAGCGTGCACTAGAGTACGGTTTCATCGAAAAAGGGGTCAAACTAATGTCGGTCGTTCGAAAGTTCGATGCAGTGTAGATTAGAGTACCAAATTCAACGAAAATGTGCTCGCTATTGCGAAGTTCGAATGTGCGAGTAGACCCCCTGCAGTGGGACGTATACAGGATGTTACATAAGTAAGAATAAATTTTTAAAACTCTTAAGGGGGTTGTTTAGACCGTCAAACTGAACAACTTTCTCTATGGGACCAACATCGAAATCGCGAAAAAAAAATCCGATATCCCATACATTTTTAGCTCGAGTCGATTTGTACAGTATAGAACATAAATTATTTTTTTCGCGATTTCGATATTGGTCCCATAGTGAAAGTTGTTGAGTTTGATGGTCTAAACCACCCCCTTAAATGTTTATTTGTATTTTTGTAACACCTTGTATAGGCTGATGATTATGATGATGATGTACAAGAAGATCCGGAAAACTTGCAAACCCTGCAATCGTTTTCTCACCCATGTGTATTGCCAGCTTAGATTTTTATTAGCCTGAATCCTTGCATTTTTAAATACATTAACACTTTCGAATCCCAATTTCTACTGAAATCTACTAAACAATTTTGTCCTAAATGTACCAATAAAGAAGAAATCTACTAAAAGTCGTCACACTGATGTCCTTTTGCGCAAATGTTTTTGAAGGCAATCGTTCCAGTTACTGCAAAATTAACTTTTATTCCGTGCTAAATATTATATCTGACGATGATTATGATGATAAAAGATTACAAACCCTTAGTTTGCTAATACCAATAATATTAAACTTATAATAATTTCATTATTCTGTTAAAAGTTTTAATTTGTTCTGTTATAATAATTTTAAGTTTTTTTAAGCCTTAGTAATACTGTGATCTAATTAGCTGGAACCCATCCTATCCTACCATCAGGGGTGATCTTTGATCAGTCACATTATAGGTCCATCACGGTACTGTACTGTTGCTGTAAATGTCAATTTCGACCTACGGCTCTCAAATCCAGATGCTGCAGGATTATTGCCACGCACAACCAAACATTCAACATTAATTTAATGTGGTAAAATCTGCCTTCCGAGTAGTAGGTACCCTAAATTCGGTCGGACCTACGAACCTGCCAGGATAGGGTCGGCCGACCAGACTTTTTAGTCCTTACTAATTGGACTCTAGACCAACAGACTAGTAGTTACGTCCTTTAATTCAACGAGGTAAAATGTTGTGTCACCAAGTAGGGTTCACATTTTCCTTCACACCAGTAAACATGCCAGCCAAGCTGCGCCGCGCGCTGCAGCCGACCAAGTTTTTTGCAAGAAATTTATTACCACAAGCTATCAAATTGATTGGTTCATTAATCTTATAAGATAGGGTTGAGTGTTGTCGGCCACCGGTCTTTTTCTTTTGACAGATATGTCAAACGGGCCGTAGGTAGTGCCGACCCTTAAAACAAATGTTTACTTCGATAGAAGCAAACATTGACCAACATGAAGATATCAAATTATTAATTATTAATACCACAGCAATTTAATCAATTCGAATTCTGAGTGAGGTGCTATTATGCGGTTTAATAAACATAACAGCTGCGTTTAGTTCACCTAAATACCGATATTAGGTATTGGAGTTATCTAGCAAAGCGGGAGTGGCATCGTAAATTCACTCGAACCAATCCAATAATGCAACTAGGTTAATAAATCAAATACAGTGTTACGTGATAAAGCACGTACTTAGTACAAAACCTGATATTCTGCGATGGAATTCGAATATAATTTATTGTATGAAACTTTAGCTTGGGTATGAGTTCCAATCGTATCTTTATTCATTTGGCGTGTAATGCGCCAAAAAAGTTTTCTGTTTGTTGGATCAATTGATTACAAAGAATATTTTTCGTCTTTCTGATGATTGTTTTTGACTATTATAAGTAGAGGGAGCGTCGGTGGCGTGTGGCAGAGAGGTATGGACACTCAATCATGAGGGTCCAGGTTCGAATCTGTACGGACGATGCGATGTGCCATGTACCAATCATTTTTTATAACTTATTTAAGTAGTACCGACTGGTAACAAACGGTAAGGGAAAAATAAAGTTAGAATACCTGCATATGCTGAAATAGTTATTTGTTATGCTAGGCTGAAAAGTTGCTTTTTGGCGCGAGTACTTTTATTGAAACCTGAGCAAGCGAAGGATTCTAGGATTGAACCAAGAGCGAAGCGAGTCGAGAGAATCCTGAGCGTCTAGCGAAGGTTTCAAAGGTACGAGACGCAGAATAACTTTGTAGCCGAGCGAAACACACAAATTTTCACCTCACAACAGCGAGGAAAAAAAGTAAATTGCTAAAAAGAACATTTCAAAAAGTTTTTATTTTCGTGCTGGCCAGTGTCATGAAATAGTTATTAAGCATTTTCAGTGCATTGGCGGTATACAAAAATATTGAATAGACAGATTCGAATTTCAAAAACTCTTTCCACGCTAGCGGATAAAATACACTTTTGCACTCAGATTTCGAACGATAAACAGAATCTTTCCGAGCTTGTGAGGTGAAAAAGAAATTCTGATGCGTAGTCTACTAATTCGCATTGGGCACGCGTGAAGGAAGGCCTCATACCCTGCAGTGCGACGTATTTGTAGGCTGATTATGACAAGTAGAGGGCCCAGTTTATAACCGGGCGGCGGCTATGCCTAATCGTGTACTCCTCCAACTAATACAAATTTTGTGACCATTATGTTCATAGGAAATAACACAAATCCTAACTTTAGGCTTCAACCATTAATCTAGATGTTAGCTCTAGCCTTGTTAGTGCACCTGCGAAACTGAAATTAGTTCCGCACCCCTGAAATGTTCAGTTTACGTAACATTCTAAACTAGATTTTGTGATTACGTTACGCTGGGCGTGAGCAATGATTCAGGGGTGGAAAACATTTAGAAAATGGTCTTAGGATTGCGAAGTTTTTTACCTCTGGAATTATTCCGTTCATTTTATAATTAGACGGCGTTTCCTCAAATGTTTGCCAGTAGACCCTTTTTTTTGGCAAACATTTGAGGAATTTATACCTAAAAAAAAAAGAACCTTCTTGAGACATGGGAATATATTTAGGGTTCCGTACTGCAGAGTGGCAATGGGACCTTATTCATAAGACTTGGTGTGATTAGAGAGTATACTCTAAAGTAACACCTTCGAAACCAAACGGGGTCAAACGCGTGTCGGGCTCGCGCTAGGGTTCCGCTGTAAAATTGTGTTATTTAAATATATTTCGCACTTGGCCGGTCACGAAAAAAAAATGTATGTTCCACGCAGACAAAGTCGCGAGTAACAGCTAGTTCAAAATAAAATTAAGTCATTTTAATTGAGTAAAACATGCAGCACTACATTTAATCTTAACAGGGTAACCATAGTAAGCGGTTTACTACACTAAGGAAAACAATTTACATTTACTTACAACCTGGGTTACATGAAATATTCTGACACAATTTTCATGTAATCCTCTACGGGAAAATTTGTGAACATAATATAAACTGTTTCGGTAAGCAATTTATACACGTATTCATTATCTCTGTAACGTGTATAAATTTATGTTAAATAAAACAGTTAGGTATCTCAAAATAATTACGAGAAGTTTATTCCGAGAGCGCAAATGCGCGCTGCATACAAACGTACTATGGTGATATTTTCAATATCCAATTAAAGTCAATGAAGTTTGTCAGAAATAATCTAGAAACGAATCTCTATGCTTGTATGAAGTCAGATTTTCGATAAAATATACAGTTTTAATTCTAGAGTTAATTTATGATTTGTATGGAAATCTTTGAGGCACTGTAACTTTAAAACTATACACTCTAACGAAAATCTGACTCCATACAAGCATAGAGATTTGTTTCTAGATTGTTTCTGCAAAATTTCTTTGAAATTAATTGGTTAGTATTGAAAATATCACCATTGTACGTTTGTGTGGAGCTCGCCAACGGTATTATGTCCTCTAGCGTGCTACATACACAAACGAAGTAGTTATAATTATATTTTGGATAATGTATTTCTTTAAGCACAATCTTGATGCTAATCTTTATCCTACCGGTTGTATTAGCGTTAACGACTGTATAAAACATAAAATTGCATGTACTTGACATTATGGTGATGAAAGCAAACGTTAAGGGGCTACCTGCCGGTTTTGGGTATTTTTGTAACCATTTTATTCATTAACTATGGCACTTTTTGAGCTGAAATTTAAACTGAACCATCTACAGGATATGAGAAGTGATGTGGTTTTTCTAGAAATCGATTTTAATGAATAAAACCGAAGAAAAGGGACTCTAAAGTCACCCCTTTTTTTCCAGTTGTAACCATTTTACTCTTACATTTTTAATCGGAACAAAATGAAAATTTACTATATTGTTCACAATACAATTTAGAATGATGTGGTTTTTTTACTTTTTCGAAATTAATAAAAAATCATCGAATTTTTCAAAGAAAACAGCAAAATTCTGACCGGAGCCACGCGCTCTTTCTCATCGATTAGTATGGAGTGTGAATGAGAGGAGAGTGGTCCACGGCTGATACGCCTTAAAATGTTTCGATCACAAATGTCAAATTCATACAATCTATAATTTTCTACTAGCATCAACGCCAATAGAATGTCACTTTGTCTAGGGCCCCTGATTTTCGTTCTTCTTCTTACTGTGTGGGCAGCAAGCCCTGGAGTCAGAGTTTTTTAGACCGCCTTACGGCCGTATGTTCGTTCAAATGTATAGTTCCTAAGTTACTGTCTTGGTCGTAGAAATAATTTTTAGGGGGTCCAGGCCCGCTTAAGCAATTCTCGCCCGAGCAAAGCGAGCTGAGTTTTTTACGACAGAAAATCTGTAACGAGCAAAGCAAGCAATATCGTTGAAACACGATCCAAAGCAAGCTCGAGATTCACTGAAGCGATTTTCTGGAGCGAGCGAGGTGAGTGGTGAGGTCGAGATTTCACTGCAATAAAGTGTAATATGATACAAATCCCATAGAATCTAAATCGCTATAATATTTCTGTCTCGAGATTTCTGCGCTCAAAGTCAACAATATAGCGAAATTATATAGGAATACGACTCCTTACATTCCAAAAGTGGAAACCGACAAGGTCACCGGCATCTCTAGACTTCCACCACTATAAAGTACTTATTAGTCACACAGTGCACGTTCGAGCGCGGAAAACGGAAAAATCCAATTAACTCCATACGAAGAGTTCCCAACTCGTCCCGAGTGCGTCAGGATGGCTTGACCCTGTCTGCCGATATATTGCCTGGCTTAACCTATTGTGAAAGTGCATGCATGAATTCAAGAGCAACGCTCTTGTCAATAGCCGTTGCAGTCTTAGTACCTACTGCTAGTAAAATATGGATATTCTGATTATGGGCTTTTATTTTTAACGACCCTGACTTGGTAACATATAGAAATGAGCACAATTATTTAACTTTATATTTATATATTATTTATGTTGTGGGTGGATCAAACATTCTATATCACATTTTTTTTCAACATCTATGTGGTGGTGTTGTTATTTCTTATTGCATACATCTTAGTTATCTCAGATGTGCAAGTTTTCTCAGTGTAGAGTAACAATAAATGTACCAGTTAATGTTACTTATAATTTACTTTTTCGGAATCCGTAGATATCCTGGCTGACATGTAGTGTATCTAGAAAATCATCCACTCGTTATTTTACGAAAAAGTGTTCATTATAAATAAATATTAAATATGTCGAAGGAAAGTTTGTTTCTTCATTAATGCATTTGTTACGGACACAAACATCGGAAATCATACTCAAGAATTTAAATTGTCCAAAGATATTCGCAGTATTTGCACTCCTAAGATTTAAGTGTCAATTTTGTCACATAATAGTCTATCAAAAACGCTCGATTATCGCTATTTCCCGCAGGAAAATAAAATTATTGTATAAGCCGATATCTCAATTGGACCAGCCATCGTAACGGTCACACCCGTACAGTCCCTCGCCACTCCACTAACGACTATTTTTCAATAACATTAATGGAATAACTGCTCTATCATTACTGCAGAAATATTTGCACCGATAGTCAAAGGCTATTAGCAAAATAGTACTTTTGAGTATTGACATAGCTTGCTTTTTTACAATGAGCTTTAAAACTGGACAGCGTAGGGCTTTTGAGAATATTTGCTAATGAAATGATGTACTTTAGCAAAATGAGATTCTAGTCTGGTGCTAGTTAAATGTTTAGTTTGGACTTATGGTATGCAGCTCAAGAGATATTTCGTAATTAAATGCTATGGCGCTTCTACCAAAATGGTATAGGTTGGGTAGCACAAGTTAACGTCAATGGATCAAGGCAACAATTTCTATTTAACAATACCTATGCAGTCCTTCTTTTGTCCATAGTGGGTCACTTATTAAAAGTTTTCACACTTATATCAGGCCTGTCTCTCTCCACAGCTCAGTTACTCTTGACGGCCGATCCCCACCGAGGGGTTAATGGGCGCTCATTGACATAAAGCACATTTTAGTTTCGTTCCTAAAGCGTAAAGTTCGAAATTTGACAAATCGGGTTGAGTGAATAAATATCTGTTAATCTGTGCTTATATCAAGATCGAAACGTTTAATTTTTTATTAAGGTTCTGTAGTTAACAAGGAACTCTTTTATCTTCTAAATCTGTCGGTCTATCTCTGTCTGTGCAGCTATTGAAAAAATAATTTCATTAACACAGATACTTATAATTAGTAACTCAAAAACTGAAATGTTAATAAATCATGAAAATGTGGGTCGAAAACAAGTTTTAAACCTATCCCATCAAGTGAGATCCACAAAACACTTGCTTCTATCTCAAGATATTTGCTTTCTAAATAGGGCGCACTGTAAACGCTAGAATATTTTTAAGTGTATACATTCTACTGACCTACAACGTCTTACATTTAAAAACATACAAACCTTTATTAAAGTCATGTTATTTGTATAAAACTATTTAATGTTTCTAAAACACTTTAAAATTAGAGAGTAACATTGAATACAGTAGCTTTACCCTTGGTTTTTTAAATATTAACTAAACGATTTTTAAAATGTTGAAGCAAGAAAATTCATATAATTAAACGATTTCTTTGCACTCTACCATATTTAGAGAATGAATAAACTTAATAATAGAGTAAAACTTCGTTTTTATGAAACACAAAAGAGACTTAAAGTACAAATAAGAGAGGATTGTGTCGCGAAATAGTTCGCATGGGACCCGGCGACGTGAAGAACTTAGAATGGAAAATAAAATAATGGAGTTCTTTTGTATCGTGGGGCTAGTGATGCGAGGAGTCGATCTTTTATCGAGTTCAGTCAGGAATCAAATCGAGACGACTCGACGCTCCTATTAGTGTAGTTACACGATGTACCATATAAACATAGTTCGAGCTCCGTTGTTCGAGTGTACTGGAGTGCTATTCACTAAGGTAACATCCTTCTTTACATCCTTCAGATCGTCGAAGTTGTCATAGCAACGCATACTGAATTGACAGCTCGCCGATATTTCATCCGATGTTTGCGCTTAGTGAATTGCACTTCTGTACTGTTCTGTGTCTGAAGTAAAGATTAAAAATCTCGCCATATTTTGAAAAATAAGTGGAAAAACAACATACTTAGATAAACTAAAGGTTACCCTGAAAACAAATCATACGCTACTGCTGGTAATATGAATTAGGAACGAATTCCAACAGCCTATCGGTTGTAACATGTAATTTTTTTTCATTATGTTTTTGTCATGATGTTGCAGTACCTATGCATTTTTTGACTTATGTTTTAAAATTACTCACACGAAATATGTTTTGAGTCTTCCTTACTTGTTTCTGCTACGATATGTCCTCGAGTAGGTTGATAACCGTTAAGAATCGATTCAATACTCGTACGCACTCGAGTCAAATCTTCTCGTCGCATCACTAGTGAGAGGGCAAATCGCGAGCTTAGAATTCTATGGGATAAACTTTTATTTAACGACGAAAGATTCTTATTGCAGTGCAGAGCAGAATAGAATTGGTTTTGTTTTTGATTTAAGAATATTGGTTCTTTTCATGTGAGTGGTATTCGTATGTTATTCCTTTTCGTTCCGTATTAACATTGGAAAAACTGAACACTTATGTAATAACTCTGGCGTCCGTCCGTCTCTCAAAGTCAAAGGCGATGGTTTGTGAAACTATTTGATATCACTTAGCAAGCTTTAATATGGTCTTTCCATAGATTTAAAACTTTTCGCTTACGAATCAAATTAAAGATTGAAAAAGATTTTTGAGAGAGATTTTTTTTCGCTTACGGTCTGTCTTAACGGAACGTCAAACTTTTTCTATGGGACCAACATCGAAATCGCGAAAAAAATCAACTGTTCCATACAAAACTGCAAACCTACTTGAGCCAAATGTGTGGGACAGCTGTTTTTTTTTCGCGATTCCGATGTTGTTCCCATAGAGAAAGTAGTTCAGTTTGATGGTCTGATCATCTGCTTAAAAAGTGTCAGCATACTAAGAAGGACCCTAATATATAAATTCGAATCATGGTGAAACGTCAAAGAAATACAATAGTTGACATCGCTGTGGCAATGGGATGGTCATATCTGCCGAAGTACTGACAATTGATGGGGAGTTAGGGATTGCAATCCGGTTTTCCGGATCCGGTAATCCGGCGGATCCGGTACCATTTACGGCCTACGGGATCCGGCACTAGCTAGCCGGATCCGGTACGGATCCGGTAAATGGCTTGAAAATCGAATAAAACCGTTTTTTTAATGAAAATTCTCGCGGAACGACGTCTCGACGTCTCGACGTCGCTTACGACGTTATTGAGTCACCTGCTACGACAATCCGCACCTACACGTACATTTAAAATATAAATTTGTCCTAGGTATGGAGTTTTTTTCTTCCCTACCATAATAAACATGTCATTATAGAAATGACAGCAGAAAAGTTTTATTATGTTATCCAGTTAAAAGTACTTATTTACAAATTAATAGTAGGTATAGTAGTACATACCTGTCTCAGTCTGACAAAAGAAAAATAACCATAAATGTGAAAAGTGTGGATGTTAGGCGGTCTCTCTTTATGTTAGTTAATACTTTGAGGCCTAGAAAATGTTTTTTTTTGCATTAATAATACGATAGAAACTATCACTTCGTAACAATAATATTTTTTTTCACAGTTGCTAGAAACACCTTTATTTTTTTACAGTTGATTTTACAATGAAAACGCAAATGATTATGGATATTACCAATCCGGTCGGATCCGGCGGATCCAGCCGGATCGGTGAAAATCCGGTCGGATCCGGCCGGATTGAAAATTGCACCGGATTGCAATCCCTATGGGGAGTCCAAGTTCTAGAATGGAAACTACAAACTAGCAAATATAGTGTGGGCACAGATTATTTTATTAGTTATTAGTAGTAAGTGTGGAGTTGGGACATCCTGAGGAAGGTGGTGGGGAGCGATTGGATGAGGAAGGCCGAGGATAGAGATTTGTGGCGCGGTTGCATAGAGACATGTCGGCCTACTTTATCACAAAAATCTGTGTACCTATAATTTGGCTCACTTGCTACCTTAAAACTTAGAAATTTGTATTTACATCATCATCATCATCTCAGCTGATGGACTTCCAGTGCTGGACATAGGCCTCCCCCTAGGATCGCCACAGCGCCCGGTCCTGCGCTGCCCTCATCCAACGGATTCACGCCGCCTTCATTAGGTGATCGTCCACCTTGTGGGGGCCTGCCCACGCTGCGCTTTCCAGTACGCGGTCGCCACTCGAGAACTTTTCGGCCCCATCGGCTATCGGTTCTTCGGCAATGTGGTATTTACATAATATTATTAAATCCAGAAAAGTATGAAATCAACCATGTTTGGTGATAAATTTCGTCGTTTACCTAACACCATTGAGCCCCTATTGAATTACCTCGTAATTTGATGGTCGTACAATAGTGCTAATGACCATGGTATTAGTGACTATAATTGATGGCATTCCACGGCTTACTGGCTTACATGTCATTATAGTTCGAGAGACTAACAATGTGATTTAGCGCCTATGCAGACGGCGACTTTTAGCTACGATATAGTAGCGAGTTTATATCAATGAGCATTTCTAAACTTTTACGCCTGACATGGCTGTATGGGCTCAATCCCTTGGCATTAAAAAAAAAAGGCAGGCACAGACTTGACCAGATTTTGACAGGATCTCGCTTACGGCTCTATGGGGCGATAAACATGTCATCTGTCGAGTTTTATAGGAACTAAATTTAAAAAGAAAAGAAAAACGCTCATTCAATCGCCATGAAAAAGCGATGTAATAACTAATAACACATACCTACTTTATAAGACGAACAAAATTCTTGGATCGGTACAACTGCGTTTCAGCATCAATTCATTTAAGGCCTCCGCTCATTGCAGCGATTTTATCGAGCGATAATATCGCTGCGATTTTGCGATAATTGTTTCCAGTACATTTTGTATGGGGACGCACGCGATCCTACACACTGCCGCGATATTATCGAGCGATAATATCGCTGCGATTTTGCGATAATTGTTCTCAGTACATTTTGTATGGGGACGCGCTCGATCCCACACACTGCCGCGATATTATCGCAACTCTTTCGACTAGGTACATTCAGTTGTGGGGCGCATGCGTGACGCGAATCGCGGAATCGCTGCAGTGTGTAAGGTGTCGCGATATCGCTGTCGATAATATCGCTCAATAAAATCGCTCGATAAAATCGCTCGATAATATCGCTGCAATGTGCGGAGGCCTTTATCGCACTTGAATCTAATTGTTTTTTAGAGTCCAAAGATAAACAAGGAACCCTTTAGGGTAATTCTAGGATAGATGCCGCACTTTTTGAAATATCGTTATATTTCTCAGTTCAATGACAGGAACCAAATAAGATAGTAGGATACAGATACATTGGTCCTTCGTCTACTATTTCATTCAAAAAAAATATCATCATTGTTTATACTTTTTATGCTTTGTTAATTTTCCCTGACCTCTAAAATTTGAAGTATATATGCCCCATAGCGGATAGTTGCCTCACCAGTAATAACAGCCTAGGGGATATGTGCCCTATCAAGAAAAAAAAACACATTTTATGCAAGAACATTAGCTATTTACGATGAATGGATGAATCCAAATAAAACTGATATTTTTTATTTTTCTCATAGAAGATTTAATATATTAAATGACAGTAGAGTATAGATGCCCCATCAAAAAGAGAACTAAATTTACTCTTTGATGGGGCATCTATACTCTACTGTCATTTTATATGTTAAATCTTAATATTATAAATAATTTGCTACCTAAGCAGGTACATAACAATCATTGCAATACCTATTTGCATGCCCATAACAACATCTAAAACAATATCTGAATAATTAAGGATAAGCCTCAAGCTAGAGGATAGACGCCCCTATACCTTAACAAAATTGGGGCAAGTATACTTTTCGTAGGGGATAGATGCCTATTGCAATAACAAATAAACAAAATCATGAAATTAAAAACAATCTTCTTTGCTGGTATGCATACACTACTCTTAAATAGGGAAACACCAAAAAAATGTTTTTTATTTATCAGGGAAAAGTATAAACACCACAACAACACCGTAAAATAATAATTGTAAATATTACCTTCGCGCCAAAACTTCTAAGGAAACTCACTCGTGCGCACAACCAATCAGCGTCGTGTCGTGCGGCACCCTACACGGGGGCGGGAGGGTCTCTTGTTTAGTAGTAGAATGACCGCCACCCAAGGTCGCGAAACTAGAGTTTTAATTCAGGGCGTCTATCCCACTGCGGCATCTATCCTAGAATTACCCTATAGTTTTTTTATATTCTATTATTTTGTTTGTATACTATGTACCTAGTGGATACAAGGCTTTCTTCGTTTTTTAACAGACTTCAAAAAAAGGAGGAGTTTCTCAATTCGACTGTATGTTTTTTTTTAAATGTTTGTTACCTCAGAACTTTCGACTGGGTGAACCGATTTTGATGATTTTTTTTTTATTTGAAAGCTGGTGCTTTTCATGTGGTTTTATTTTAATTTGGTGAAGATCTGATGAAGCTCTTTGGAGCTACACAGTAGAACTCCTCAAATGTTGACAGCAAAATCATCGGTGATTGAAACATTTGCTTCGTATCGACGTACCCTTTGCGTTTATATCTGATATCTGAGCCGAACTAATGTATTGAAACCACTGAAAATTGGAAAAAAAAAAAATTCACAAAAAATTAAAACCGCCTTCAAAAAAACTTAAAATTTAAAAAAAAATATTGCAACCGATGACTTCTTCATCGAGAAACAAAGAAGTCATCGGCTGCATTATTATTTTTTGAATTTTAAGTTTTTTTGAAGGCGGTTTAAATTTTTTGTAAAAAAAAATTATTTTGCAATTTTAGCGTGGACAAATGTTTCCCTAACAATCTATTCTCTCCTTCGATTGAGGGTGTCATTGGATAAGGTCAAATTTAAAACCTCCTTAGTCAGATATATTCTAAATAAGGACACAATTAAATCACCTCGAAATTGAAGCATTTCTTATGTTAAGCTATTACTTAATCTTAATTACAACACGAACATTCCCTTGGGCCTTTGTCCTGACTACCTGAAGCGTCATCGATTTTGTGATAATTCGACAACACAGGTATTCATTAGCGGTGCATTGTAACACTTCCAACTATAATTTAATATATATCAGACTGACACATAAAATAAACTGAAATATTGTACCTACACGAAAAAGTTAAGTAACTTATAAAATGAAAAATTGCGGGCTATCAAATAAAAATTGTGGTATGGATTGCGGCTTACCAATAGTAGATTACACACCGAGGGCTACTTAGTATACTACTTTTCTCCTCGACGGAGGTGGAAGGCGGCAACATGGTTTAGCGCAGTGGAACGAAAATTGACGCTTTTCGTCCGAAGGGGAGAAAAAGAACTTAAAAAAGGGAATTTTTCCCCCTACTTCCGTCACACATATTTAAATAAATTTTTAATAAACCGTCATCACCTCACCCCTTCTATTGCTCTCCAAAACTTAATGAACCAAATAACAGTCGATTTGCCGTCACCTTTCCGAATGCAAAATCGATTGCGTCCACTCCAAACGAGGGGTCACGACCCGTCATTTGCCACTGGATTTACACCCTTCAGCCGTCACATTAACACCATTGGTCTTATTACACTCCCTTTTATGTTTATTCTTCGCTCAATTGTGTGTTTTCACTAAAATATTTCTGACATTGGCTAGCGCTGGAAATATTAGAAGCAAATAAACGAATAGTTTGAACATAGAACATGACTCCTTCATACCCTTTTCGTGATATGAGGTCTGTATTGTCATCGTTATCATCATCAGCCTTTAATCAACATCTGTTGAACGTAGACCTCTCCCAAGGCGCGTCACAAAACGCTATCTTCGGCCTTTCTTCTTCTTATGCCATACCTACAGGGTACAAACTTAAATGCTTTACATACCAAATCAGCAGTGCCGGTTCCATACATTACCTATTTTCGGCGGTTTAAATCTTAGTCGCGTAGTAAAAGTTGTTCATTTTGATCAGTAATGACTACTCTGTGGTTTGATGGTCTAAACCACCCCCTAAGGTATCTAGCGTTAACTAACTCCCTAAAGTATCTAAGATCACACCGTGTATAAGCTGATGATGATGATGAAACTCCAGGGCAATATGGTATAACGTCATAAAGGTTTTTATGAAATTCCCTTCCATTAAAACAAATTCGAAAGTCAAAACAGCACAATTTGCAATTTGAAAGCTATTTTCGTAAGTACTCCTGTGACTTTTTACAACTTTTTTCCACTCAAAAGTTTTCAGACAGTTTCATTAATCGATTCGACCACACGTCTACGTTTAACAACCAACTTTCTCCAAACGTAATAGAGAATATATTTCCATGTCTTCGTCTTTAACCGCCCTTAACCAAAATAAACGGTTGACTTATTCGAAACGAATTGTTATTCTTTGGATAGTAGAATATTTGTGACATTAGGAGGGACTTATCAGTATATTTCCGGTCATTGGAGCGCCAGTGCCCGCTTTTATGATAGTCAGGGATAGCTCATTTCATTGTATGTTATCCTACTATAAAAGTTTCGTTGATTTTGTTGAAGGCAAATATAGGTGAAGGCCAACGAATATCTCGCAGCGTATTTCTTCGTTGATTGTTGTAGTAACATTCGTAATAAAAGAGGCAAGCGTCACTTGCGCGTATTCGAGAATATACAACGATGGGTAAATTAAACGAACGAGAATATAGAAGCAGATAGAAGAAAACAGATAATTCTGAATTCAGAATGGACCAACTCATTTCTTTCTGTGGGTATCGCACAAAAGGACTAGGGGATAAAGGGTTCCTTATGCAGTGTTTTGGGGGTGAAAGTCTTTGCCACTTTTTATCACTTGACACGTCATTCCAGTCTGTAACCTATATGAAGGTCGGCCTTTGTACAGCTACCCGCTTAAAAAGATATTTGGAAGTTACTGCTGAGTAGAGAGAGTAGGGTAGATGTATGTATGAAGGTACGTATCTAAATTCTAATGTAATACAATTTTTAAAAGAAATGCATGTTTAATGAAAAATCATCCGCTTGTCATTATCCCATTATTTGGGGTTGGCGGAAAACGTATAACGTATACCTACCATTTATAATAATATAAGGTTTTGGCAAAGTTTTAAGGCATGCCTGACGTAAATCTTCTTTAGGAATCTATCTACAACTAAACATAATTATTGTAATCTAATTAGTATAATTTAACAAAAAATTGCACGTTATTATGACTCAAAACAGGAATAATATTTCAACATTCATACGAATGCTTTACTCATTTGTAGCATTCAATGTAGACGACGTGAAGACGGTTACGTGTCCTTTTAACTAAAAGTTTTCTATAGATTCACAACTGTAATGCACCGACGTCTCGTTAAAATATTGTCTTACATCTTGTTCAATGTTGTAGGAAGTCAAAGGAGGCGTAATATTACTAACTCAGTGATCTGCGCCGTGTGTTTGTACAGAGTAAAAACAGTTTCACTTCGTTCTTCTACTGTATCTAAAGTTACATGTTCTTTGTCTTTCACAAGTCACTGACGTCATTAGACGCATTACGAAGCTCAAATGGCATTAGGCTGGTCATATCACCATAAAATAATGCTCGTGGAGCAATGCACTGTTGAGGTTTTCAAGCTCTTTCTGGTTTTATTTCTGTGAAAGTATGCTAGTTTTTCGTTGTCTTAGTTATCTGACTTTTGTCTTGCGCTTTGCTCTGCCACGTTTTAGCATTTTATGTAAATAAATAAATAAATAACGCTCACAGGCATATACATTGTAATAATCCCAAGTAAGCCTCAGGCTTTTTGTTATGGGAACCACACAACAACGGCACACACATATAACATAGGTACATGACTGAACCGGGATTCGAACCCAGGACCCTGGTTTGGCAGTCCGGCGTGGTAACCATCACACCAACCGGGTCGTCAATAAATCGTCTTACCTAAATTGTTTCAAAAGCACGGCGGCCTATAATTTCACTAGCATACAGTCCGCTGCATTTTAGACACCGTGGGAAGAAAAATGCTCAAGAGGAAAACCGAAAATGCGTTGGTATGACGATATCAAAAGAACATAGCTACAGCCGTAGCATAATGGCAGCGAGATGAAGCGCTATCGCGCTTTGGCTCTCTTTCTATTTGACCGCGAACGAACAAGATAAAATGCGTGATATCTTCTTAAAGTGTAGATCATGCTACGGCAGCTGGAGTGTAATGGATAGAAAAGGTACAAGATCGAGAGAGATACGGCATACACTGAAAGAGTCCCACACCATTGGTGTTGAAAATGGATAAGGATAAGAAGACTATAGTCAATCGAATTCCTCTTTACTAAAGATCGTGATTATATCCCTATTTCGACTACTTATATACAGTATAATCAGTAGGCCTCGCACGCCACCCCCGAGAAAACGATAAAAATCGAGTTGTGCCTCCTTCCTTATTATTTTACGTACCTATGTCAGAAAGAGCGCGCATGACGTTATTCTCGTTTAAACGCTTTATTGTGGGTGGCATGCTAGCCGTGCTGGTAAGTATATTTTTTTTCAAGTACACCCGTATTCTCGGTAGCTTCCTCGAACCCCGATTCGACTCAACCTTAATCAAACGTGGAAGCGAGATATTAATTGACGAACTTAGGTTTTGTCACTAGGGGAGTCTTTTTCCATGCGTCCCGCTTGCTGCGCTGATGTGATGAGTCAGTTAATTAAAGACTTTATTCTACTCTAATCTATTCTAAACCCATTTCGTTATTTTGTACCCTAATCAAAAATAAATAAAGAAAAGATACTTTATAAAGTTTCAAATCCCCACGCTCATCCAAAAGCGAAACGTATGCGTGGTCTACAGAAAAGGCGTCGAATTCTGATTTAATTCCTAATAGAGATAATATTAGGACCCCTTGCGACTGGCGCCGAGAGATAAAAGGCTTGCCAGCACCCGAATCACATGTTTGCTAATCATCCAATATCGACCCTCTGCACAAAGCTTAAGCTTCATATTCAGTTTCCCTCTTTTGTGTTGTCCCCACCCAATTGTTGTTAACATTTCAGGGCTCCGATTGACCCGAAATTAACATAACAAAATGGTTAATGAAACACGTAATTTGACTACTGTTCCAACGCTAGTTGAATGTTGAACACTTATGGATTATTGAATTAATGCGGTTTAGTTGTTAAGTGTTTTAGAGAACTGTGTCACAAATAGGTATACGTTGTATACAAATATGGTTTCCTGTTTTGTTTGGATATTAACTTATCAAAGAAATTTTTATTGAGAGATTTAGATACATAACTAATGTCTGGGCCTACAAACTACATTTTGTCCAGATTTTTATTTTATTTCTATAGATTTTGAACATTAATGGGCTGGGTTTAGGAAGTATAGTGCATTGTCTGTATTAAACAGTTTTATATACAATTATCTGTTGTATTTATTTGAATACACATAAAACTACAAAATTTCGTCGAAATACCTTATGCTACGCATAATGCCATCATGCAATAATGTATCACAATGACAAGCATATTTGATTTAAATAAAGAAGATAAATTTTTGTTTTAAATTGTATTTTTTCTATTCTTGGTGTGCAAATAAAGAATATTATCTTATCTTATCTTATCAAATTGCATTTATTCATATCATAACCTCCTCGAACGCCGTTCTAGCGTTTCATTAACTTAACTACAAATATTGACTTCAGTTAGAGGGGTGAAAAAAGTCATTGCTATCAATGCATCCCTTCAAGATCCACACCCTATTTTTTCATTAATACAAAGTATCACGCAAACGTTAAATGAAAATAATATAGTCTAAGTATGTACTTTGGAGTTGACAGAAGAAATTCTATGGCGCAATATTGCATTCTTTCGCAATAAGTTGGTGCTTCGTTGTTACTTACCAGACAACAACGGTTTAAATCTTTTAAAATTCGGTAATTTTGAGTTGTTTGTGTTTATACAGGGTCCTTCTTATATGCTGACACTTTTTCAAGGAGATGATCAGACTGTCAAACTGAATAACTTTGTCTATGGCACCAACACCAAAATCTGCGACAGCAACAGCGAAAAAAAAATCTGCTGTTCCATACAAACATGAGTACTTCAGCCAAATTTATGGGACGGCAGTTTTTTTTGCGATTTTGATGTAGGTCCCGTAGAGAAAGTTGTTCATTTTGATGGTCTGATCATCTACTTAAAAAGTGTCTGATCATCTACATAATAGTTATTAAGAAATACCCTATATAGAATCAAGAATTCTACGTGTGAATAATAATTATTCAGCATATTATAACAAACACAGACTAAAAAGAAGAACCAGACGTAACGTCATCTAATCATGAGTGAAGCACCCATTTCTTTTGTGTGCGTGCTGTCACGCGGTACATAAGGTGACGGGTTGTCGGACCTGCGCCTAGAGCTAGTGCATCTGTGTGAGTGTAGGTCCCTTGTAGAACAAACGAGATTGTATTACCTTGCATGCTTCACATCTTTTTAGTGCAATACTTGGTCCGTATTTCTTTCAGGTCCGTGATAACAAATACCTAAATGTAAATGTAATGTAATGTAAAACATCGTGAGGAAACCTGCATGCTTCAATTTCGAGGCATGTATTTTACCCACTGTCCATTTTAAGTGGCGACGGGCTCTCCCCCTGTTACACTGGACAGAGTTTCGGTACTACTGGTGATGGTGAAACGTGGATGTTTTGAGGTTTCAGAATATATCTGACTACGGGGAATATAGTTGAGAGCATATGCTTGCATAAATGTAAATGTATATCGGGAAATCACGTGCTCTAACGAACGTGATTGCTAATAAGGAATCCTAATGAATGCATCACGTGGTTTGACTTGTGAGGTTGTCGGGGTTTTGTTAGTATATATTATTTCCATAGTAAAATTATACTACGACAGTTATTTCATATTTTTCAAAACGATATTAAATGCAGCACTGCCACCACAACGTTCTTCTTCTTCTTATCGGGTGGGCAAGCCCTAGTGTCAGAGTTTTTTCAGGCGGCCTCTGACGTGGTTTTTATGTAACGGCCTCTACCAAGCTACCAACAGATAAAGTAGCCGGGATCAACGGCTTAACGTGCCATCTGAAGCACGGAATCATTCTTCTTTTCAGACAATCAGGTGATTTAGCCTCCGATTTCCTAACCAAGTGGATAAAAACGCACAAAGTGACATACTAGATGTCCCCCGTGGGGATTGAACCCACGACCTCCGTGTCAAGAGCACTAGGCTTTTAACCCTTAGAACACGGAGGTAGACAACTAGAACGTTGAATCGTCGTGATAGTTTAACCGAAACTCTGTACAATGTACTGAATCCGTCGCTACTTTTAAATGGACGGTGGACCCAATGAGGGATTTTCAGAAAGCCATTAAAAATGAAAAATTAGTTCCAAATGGCTCGATAGATGGCGTTGACAGGGGCGAGCGACTTTGTAGATAGTAAAATATAAATAAAATAGTAAGAATTGGTGTTTGAAGCAGGAAAATATGAGCATATATTTCGTCAACGGATGCGTCTGACTCATGACATGCATTTTTGTTTATTTTTAGCCTAAAATTTTCGTCTTCGGACCCCTCTCTGGTCAACGGCATCTATCGCCGGTATGATGAACTACGTTTGAGTAGCTGTCAGAAAACTCCTCATACACAATACACCTATAACTCAACAACGTTCGCGTCTCAGCCTGCCACGAGGCTCTAAAATCCTTCTCAGTTGTTCTTACTCAAAAACAATCCTCGAGATTGGATAGACACTCCCTCAAACTACTTGACACTGGCGAAATCTAACAAGGAAACGCCATTAAATAAAAATAGAATAGAACTCAACAACACTAACTACCAATAACACGCATAACCTCACGAAATCATACCAGCGTAGGTACAAAAAGCTCATGCAACAAACAAAATAGGTACCTATTCTAACATCAATCGGAATTGAAATCATCCGGGCCGTCGAAATTCAAAGTAAACAAAAGCCAATCGCGCCACCGTGCCGCCCATCGCACTACAAATCATCGGAAGCCTAAAATACAATGTAACGCACTACACGTCGTGTATTATGGCACTTTAAAACGCACTAATTGGTGCACGATGTAAATACACGGACCCATTCATAACTACAGCTTTACGCAGGATTGCATTGAAGGAACATTTTGTGCAAACTGCAAATCGCAGCCACATTAATAAGAAAATATTGTCAGTTTCCGAAAATTATTTCTATTTAGAACACGGTTTGAGTCTTATGTATATTATAAGTTATAACCATCATCATCAGCCCATATCCACCCACTGCAGGGTATAGGCAAAGTGAATATAATAATAGTGAGTGCGCTCTCGGGTCGCGACAGGCCGATTCACCTGCGCGCTGTATCTCAACGGCCTGGTGCATCCACACCACGCGAGCCCCCCCGCACTCCGCACGAGCATAGACCCGCCACGACCACTAAGCGCGTCCACTTTATTGTATTTACGCTATGGTATAGGCCTCCCCACATTATGCCACTGCCAGCATTCTTCTTCGTATACCTACCTATAGGTAGTTTTTATTTATCTATGTTTTTATTTCAATAAGGGCCTGTTTCACCACTTCTTAGTAAGTTCTTGTTAGCTTATCAGACATATGGCTTGACATATCTTTCATAGAAAATATGTCAAAAAATTTGTCAGATAAGCTAACAAGGACTTATCAGTAAGAAATGGCTCTAAGTAAGTTACACAAGGTGTATTTTATTAAAGGGTGTTTAATACCATCAAACTGGAGAAGTTTCATCTTAGTACTAACAATGAAAACGCAAGGTTGGCTATATTATGTAGATAGATAGATAAATAGTCACACAGCTTCGAAGTATACTATATTCCCCGAGGGGGTAGTCAGAGATATTCTGAAATATCAGAACATCCACGTTTCACCAGTAGTACCGAAAATCTATCCAGTGTGACAGGGGGTGAGCCCGTCGCCATTTATAATGGACAGTGGGTACAATACATGCCTCGAAATAAAAAATAAAAGTTTAATAAAATATAAATGTTTCAATGTTTCATGTTTTCAAATGTGTATGTTGTTGTTTTGCTTTGTTGTTTTTCTGTACTTATCTGTTTTTTTTTCAGTTTTTTATAAAATTGTTTTTTAATAAATTAAGAAAACATGTTCCAATTTAACAACTTATTCTATACATATAATAACATCTAATCTACATTATTCATACATATAGGTACATCTACGCAATAGAGGAGTTTCGGACACTACTCTCTATATTATAATTTTCTTAGTCTAAAATAATTAAATTATGACTAAGGCCAAAGTTCAAAGTGGTTTGTCTATATTCAGTCACTCGACTAGTCGTCCAACCAGTTGACCTCTGCTATACTATAAGCTTACGTATAATATACATTTCCAGTGCTGGTTCCATGCAAGCTATTAATTAGGGGCCCCGCTTTGCGGTCATCAAATATAACCGTTTGTGTATTCAAACTCCCCTGGGTAAAATAAAAATGCTACGAACGTACAAAGTTGAAATTTTACATTGCAACTCGGAATTCGACGTTATGCTCAGCCGTTGTTTAGTGATGGGGGCTTTCAATATTTGAAAATGTTATTCGAATCACTTTAGTTTAAAATAAAACCGGTCAAGTGCGAGTCGGGGTACTCGCTCACCGAGGGTTCAGTACTTTTATGAAATAAAGTATTTGAAATTTGAAAAAAAAAAAAAAAGAAAAAAAAAAAACTTACAAAAAATGTTCTTGCCTCCGGGGACTTTAAAACGAGACCGACCTACACTTGGCCGGTTTTTATATTTTTTTGCTGTAGAGCTTTCTCTATAAAGACACCAAGTTTGACGCTTGTATTACCGTTTTTACGATAAAACTTTGATAAAAACTAGTTTCTTTTTGAGATATCCCCTTAATTTTAAATTTTAAGACATTGTTATTGTTTGTTAGCAAATCCGCCATAATAATGCACATTCTGTGAAAATTTCAACTCTATAGCTATTACGGTTCAAAAGATACAGCCCTAAATAGGTAGGACAGACGGACGGACAACGTAGGATTACGAATAGGGTCCCGTTTTCACCCTTTGAGTACAGAACGCTACAAAGTTTTTCACGCTTTCGATATTGTTCCCATAGAGCATGTTGTTCAATTTGATGATCTGATCATACCTTATCTGTGGATTTTCTTCTTGATCTGTGGATTATACCTTTAAAAAACCTTCAGAATAGGACGATTGTAGTTTTGTATACAACAACTGATATTTTTTCGTGATTTCGTCAATTTCCCGTAGGGAAAGTTGTTTAGTTTGGTGATCTGAACAAATTAACGTCAGCATTTATTCGTCCTTTAAGAATCCTTTATTAGTTGGTAAACATATAAAACTTAGGTTACAAAAAAAATATATTCAACGGACTTAAAAAAAGAGGAGGTTATCAATTTGTAGCGTGTATGTTTTTTATTATTATATTACAGCATTTTTATTAAGTACATGATTCTTTTTCTATCCGCAATGTAAAGACCCATTTCAGTTCCAACTCACTCACCTAACTGAATCCAATCATCGCAAGTACTGTTTTATAGCGACATTTCACAATCCTCGTTGATATTTGAAACGCGAGTTAATAAAATGAAGTAATGAAAAAACCGGATTATATTAGAAAAGATTTTTAAAATGATCATAAAAATATGTATGAGATAAGCAAAGACCCCCATAAAGCAGGATATGAATCTGCAACTCGTAAAAAATGTCGTAAATTGCACTTGTCTTGAACGAACACTTATGAAAAAAGTTTTTAACTTAAGAACTATTAAGTGCATAAAAGATGTTAGTTATTATAATACCTAATTTTGTAGACGTTTTTAAACGTGGTACAGTCAACATCAAAAGTAAATGATGACGTATTGAGAGTAGCTTTGAAAATAATTAAGACGCTGTTATCCCGTCGAGGCCATTTTTTGAACACGAACGAAAGTGTTTTAAACTTCGTTTTAAAGTCTGAAATTAAGTTATGTCTTATTTAAGGATCGGGCGGATGGGCGACTGTTCTCAATTACACGATTAGATTAAGTTTACCAGATAGAAAAACATCCCAAAGTTACCCCTTTTTGTTATGTTTTTTCAATACTGTGATTAAACTGCTGATATTTAACTTTTTATTCTTGTACTTAACTAAATACATTAAATATTTCTAGTGAACTCAGAAGAATTTTTAGCTTAGAAACTCCCATGAGCAAAGATATTGACGAAAAACACGTTTTTTTGCGATCCTGCTTTCAATTGGAGCGGGATGGCTAATTGTAAACTTATGCTTGCAAGAAAGAGACGCTTGCACTGGGATAACCTAGCCTTAAGTATTATCGGCTATGAGCCCATGACAAGTCTATAACTTTTTAAAATATTTATTTGTTTCAGATTCGTTTGAATTTAAATTTCTGTGAAGTTAATTGAATTTTGCTGTTGAATTACACACTTTGTACAGTAAACACCGAAAGTCGATAACACATTTAAGAAATTAAAAATTGCCTAGTAAATCAACTTGTTATTGAGGTTAAAAATGTTTTAAAGCAATGCCAATAATAATATTCTTATAATTGAAAAATATCCCTTATGTTTGGAATGAAAGATAATAATCGGAATAAGTAGAATCGGTTTAAATTCGAGAGGAAATTTATGCATTAGTAAAATTTTGTTACCTAGTCAAAGTGGGAAGTAGTTTTGACGCCGTTTTTCCTAACAACATTTTAACAAACAATTAAAACCGCCTTCAACAAAATTATATAATTTTATAATTTTCAGTGGTGAATTCATTAGTTCGACCATATCTTCACAAAGTTAAAATGAGACCACAGGGGGAAGCATCAGCTTTTAAATAAAAAAGAATCATCAAAATCGGTTCACCCAGTCGAAAGTTCTGAGGTAACAAACATTTAAAAAAACATTTGTGTTGAAAACCTCCTCCTTTTTTTGAAGTTTAATAATACTTATTTGAGGAAATTCTTTAATATTCAATTTGAGTTATACTTTGTATGATTAATAATTTGTGCAGTATAAATTATATGAATTTCATTTTTCATTTTTTCTATACTAGTTCATAGACTTTTGCTGTTGATATTCGATAAAAAAGGTATCTTACGCCTCTACCCTGTCGAGGATAAAATTATGTACAATACAATCCCATGTGAATTTGTTCATCAAATTCAGTGGTAACAAACATTTTTTTCTTCACATTCACCATGTGTTTTTATACAAAACAATTTTCTTGAATAATACGGGCCTTTGCTGTAATTTATTATTCATAAAATTCATTTTCATATTCGTTGGTAACTGCGTGTGAATTGATTAATGACGGTGCGCGCTGTTTCCGCCTTTCTCTTAATGAAAAAGTGATAATAAAAAATGTTTGGCACTGAAAGCTGTTAGAGAATAAACATTGTTTTGTTCATGGAAATCAATTAAGCATTTGCCATACGGCTAAAAAATTTTTTTTCAGTTCAGATAATTTGCATACAACTTGAATAGACTTTCAAATAAAATAAAAATAATAGGTAGGTACCTACTCTAAAACTTATATTTTAATTTTTGGATGGCCAACTGAAAGCACGAGGGAAGAATATGAAAAATGCTAGCGTTGTATCCTGAATAATCTAAAGTAATATTTGAGCAAGAAAAAAACCTAACCTAATAGTTAAACTGTGCAATTTTAGAATTTACTTACTCTAACGATTTTACCAACAACCTACTTCAATTCATTCATTAACTGTTTTCCTTTAAGGTACCTATATCCAAAAACTTACTGAGAACAACTACAGTAGTAACAAAGTTTTTAGCATATTTAGGATTTCTAGATGGAAAGACAATGTAAACCAGTCTCTTAAAGCCAGAAACCTAAAGTGTACTTTAAGGGGTGTTTAAAAACTTGTCCCAGCAAATTAAGAACACAGTCTTCACAGATAACAAATGAACGGTCCACGTCGGTGGAGAATCTCTTTGCATGTAATTAAAACTTGCACAATTAAACACAGTTGAAGAGGAAAACACGGGAAAATTGAGATAAGATTAATTTTCCGACTAGTTCCCGGGGAGTTTGCCAGGGGAACTTTAAGAATAAAATACGTACACGGACAGTATTGTTTTGTTTTAGATTAGTTGCTTATCTTGTTTGTTTGGAACTCGGCTTAATATTGGACATTCTTTATTTTGTCGATTTCTTGTAGTTATAGCATTGACTTGCAACTACTGGACCTCGGGTCCGCGCTTAAAAGTGTCCGAAACAAAACAACATCAAAAGGTATAAATATAGAACTAATTACGCGACAGTCTTCGTTTGATCGACCGATTACGCGCACGTATAATTAATACAAGGCCGCGATAGGGTAAAAATTACGCAAGCAAAATGAAAAATAATTTCAGCATTTTCAATGTTTTAGTTGGTTTATATTACTACACGTTTAGGTTTGCGTAGGTTAGTCGCGGTTACTTTTTCCATAATTTTGTACTAGACCCGGCGTCCATTATTTAATATGTCAATGAATTATAGTGAGACAAGTTTGTGTGTGACCGTCCCGCGGGGTAGAGACGTTGGGGAGGTGAGGTAGCACGTGCGACTGCCTTTGAGCGGCGCGCGTTGCCCTTCCCCGCTAGATTTAATCATCATCATCAGCAAGCTACGCAAAACAAACATAAGCTGGCCGCGCGACGTTATACATCAGTCTACCTAGGCGCGGCCATCTTATATTTTGGTTTTGCGTAACTTGATGTGTCGCCGTGTGGACACGAGAGCAAAATATTATTGAAAAACCAAGAGCGTATTGGATACGTCAATGATAGAGTTCCATAGCCATTTAATAATACGCTGTCTATGTCTAAAATAGTCTAAATAGATGAAAGTAAAACATGTTAATATTTTCTGGCTCTGCAATACAGCATCCGCTATAATTTCAGGTTAACCGGAACCTAAAAATCTGCTAATAAGGGTAAAGTTAATCATTATAACGGGTTCTTACCGCGTTTTTATTTATTTTGGAGTTCCCGTTATAATGATTAACTTTAGCTTAATTAATAACCGCGTAACTCTCAAAAATTGTGTTGCTACTAAGGGGTTTTCAAAAATCAATTTAAAAAAAAGTACCTAGTTTCAAATGGCTCGATAGATGGTGTTGACGCAACAGGGGTGAGCGACCTTACAGATAATAAAATACAAATAAAATAAGATGAAAAATCTAAGCACATGCTTCGTCCACGGTTGCGCCTGACTTAGTGACATGCATTTTTTGCAAAATTTTTAGTCAACATTTCCGTCTTGGCCCCCTCTCGGGTCAACGCCATCTATCGCGGTTTGTTATAATACGTTTTACTAGCTGTCAGAAAACTCCCCATTGCATATTTGTATAAAAATTACACAGCTGTGTAAAAATAGCTACCTACTCAAATGTAGTTCTCATCTGAATGATTCACAAGAAAGATGTCATAGCGATGTGATCACAGAACTCGTCGCGGGTTGAATGGTGGCGCTCTAATGGTGGTGCTCGTTAGTCTGCCGGATGCAGGTCAAGGCTCGCCAGCGATTCTCACACGGATAGCGATCAGTCGAGTGACTGAAGAGAAATTATGAATAGCTACTGACTTATGTGTTTAACAAGTCTCACTTTGTTAAGCGTTGTTTGTCGTTTCATTTCCCTTTGAAGGTCTAACTTAAATCTAAAGATGATTCTGTGCTTCGGTTCCGGCTACTATCTCTGGTGGTAGTAGTCGGTACATAAAAACCACGTCAGAGGCCGTAAGGCGGTCTGAAAAACTCTGACACCAGCATAGGTAGCATGACACCGTGATAAAGCGATATCACACCTTCGCTCTCTTTCTATTTGCCCGTGAACGAGCGAGATAAAAGACGTGATACAGCCGTATCTGTGTAACATGCTACGAGTGCAGGGCTTGCTGCCCACACGATAAGAAGACGATTGTTTAGTTTATAATATGTGCATGCATATGCTCACGACTATATTCCCCGAGGGGGTACTCAGAGCTATCCTGAAACCTCAGAACATCCAAGTTTCATAATATGTGTTTACTCGAAAACATAGGAATCCTCATCATCGTTCTAGGAATGAATCCAGTCCATCTGAAAAAATAGTAGATTGTAGCGGAGCTACGAGAGCTGACTAAGCAACAATGCCGAACACATTGATCGAGTCGATGTAAACAGATATCTATCTAGGTCAGCGCATGCGACCTAGCACGTCACACAGAAGACGGCCAATCACAATATGGATCTGTCCAACGCATCACAGCTCATTACGAATAACAACCAATCATATGGCGAGTCCTGAATCGCACTATCGAAGTTATCAAGAGACTTTGCATATATACAACATCCAACTAAGAATACTTGGACCGCGGTCCCGGGCATTCCAACTAGCCCGTGGAAGATCTTCCCTTTTCCTCCAAACTGGTGACCACCGACAATTGAGCAATCAACCTTCTGGTACGTAGCAGTCACTGAAGATGGCAGCAACACGGAGCAGCAACGAGGTCCTGAACTAGCCTACAAAGCATAAAGGTCCCGCATCTCCGCAGCAGAGGTTATCGGCCAGCGCAACGGTACAGCAACCATTGGGGTCACACCGTCACACGCCGTACACATGCCTTCATGAAGAGTTGCCATGCCTGGACTGAATGCGTACCAAGCAAGCTGAAGACAAGTTTCGACGCTCCGTCTGGAGGGGGAGTACTGTAGCGGAGCTACGAGAGCTGACTAAGCAACAATGCCGAACACATCGATCGAGTCGATGTAAACAGATATCTATCTAGGTCAGCGCATGCGACCTAGCACGTCACACAGAAGACGGCCAATCACAATATGGATCTGTCCAACGCATCACAGCTCATTACGAATAACAACCAATCATATGGCGAGTCCTGAATCGCACTATCGAAGTTATCAAGAGACTTTGCATATATACAACATCCAACTAAGAACTGTTGGACCGCGGTCCCGGGCATTCCAACTAGCCCGTGGAAGATCTTCCCTTTTCCTCCAAATAGATTATTAACCAAGGGGATAAAGCAGTGTCTTCTGTCGCGGGTGGGGTTTTAAATCGCGAGCGTGATGAAGGACTCAAGGTTTACTCCCGAGCGTAGCGAGGGTGTTAAAAACTTAAATCACGAGCGAAGCGAGGGATTTAAGACGAGTCCTGAGTTTAGCGAGGGATTTAAACTCACCCAAGACTAAGACAGCTTTATCACCGAGGAAAATACTCTACTTTTCGTACCAATTGCGAAAAAATTAACACAATAATAATATGAGATAAGCATTTATTAAAAATAATGACAATTAAAAGTAAAAGTTAACATTCGAAACATTGGTCCAATTATTGATAGAGAGAGTAACATTTTTGTTTGCAAAGGCATCAAGCTCATAGTTACGGCCTCGTCGGTTTTCGTAATTTTATGATTTTTTTTTTACATAAATTTTTATTTTTTTTATTTTTGCATGTGGAAGGGTCGGTTTATGAGTAACCTAGGGGTTCGAAAAAATGATTATTTTTTTGCTAGGATTCACCGTTATCGAGATATTTCATAAAAATAAATGCGTATTCCTTTTACAAAAGAAGTATAATGCTTTATATACAAACTCAATGGTGTAAACACAGATGTAGTTCAGTTCCAAATTTAAATCACATTCTCTCCCTAGGGGATGAATGAAATTCAGTACAAGTTTCTTTCCCTGTTTTTAACAGGTTAATAATGACTATTGTTATGTTCGCTTTTTGTGGCATAGAATGTCACTTTTTTGAGCAAGTGGTACGAAATAGTAGATTGTATCACAAGGGCGTAAAATAATATTTTTAAGGCGAGGGCGCTATTTTGAATCCAGAGCATAGCGAAGGATTCTTGAGTAGAATCCCGAGCGCAGCGAGGGATTCTAAAGTAGAATCCTGAGCGCAGCGAGGGATTCAAAGTATGCCGCCCGAGGAAAAAATAATTTTGCGGCCGAGTGATACACTCTACTTTTCATCCCCCTCTATGAGGAAAATAAATAAAAGGCGCTTCTAGTTTAATATTTGCGTTCGGTCTCTTTGGTCGCGGACCTATGTAGCAAAAATACATGTTCCAAATTCAAAACTCATCATTGCCCGCTGTAAAAGTCTCTTAACAAAAAGTGCAACTTTAGGCGCACTTAAAGAGGACTAAAGTGACACTTTTTGAATAGATGGGATGAAAAATCAGTTTTCACACCACCCGCTCGAAAATGGCCAATTATATGTCACGTATATCTAACCTAAAGCAAGTCATTATAGCCCTACGCTGCGCCGGGTCATAATGTTGTACTGAATTTCATTATAACCCGCCGGTCAATAAAGTGATTTGAATTTGGAACCGCATCCACAGATTATTTATAGTTACTACGACCGCAACTTAAAATTCCTAGTAAAATTCGTATGAAAACTTATCATGGAGACCTGCACCAAAAAGAACTTAATTCGAAAATAGAACTGACCACCACGAGCATAGAAAACAAAAAAAGAAAAAAGGCGCAAATTTTGCAAATCACAGTATTGTATTATAGAACGATTTTTATAGCAAGAAATGAATACTTTATTGTTATTTATACTCACATTCAAATTATAGGCATTTTTAAAGAGGAAATCGGGAAGGTCATCGAGCGAAGAAATCAAAAGTACCTATATATAAAGCTCAAAATGTAGAAACTATTCTAAATGAAGCACCTGACCACAGTTTTCTTGCCGTAAAAGTAAGTACCTACCTACATACCTACTGATTGAATTTTAGGTTCCTAAAATAGCTACATAATATATATACATAACATATTATTTGTTACAGAGGTGGCATTGATTTTTTGGATAAATGGCGCTTGTCGTGGAAATGAACTCTTAAAATATAAAAAGCGAAGATATCGAAAAACTTTCATATGAGTTACTGCTGGTAAACAAGCCAACTTACAAATAATGTATTCTAAATACTATACTACAATAATAACTCGAATACTTTGTTATAACTCTAATAAAATACGTTGTTTCTAATAGTGTTGCTTTTAATTTTCTCGCGGAAGGTGTGAAAAGTAGAGTATGCTCCTCGGGGATAAACGTGTTTTCGTCTTGGGCGAGCTTGAACCCCTCGCTTCACTCGGGATTCTAGTCTTAACTCCCTCGCTACGCTCGGGAGTTAACTCTAAACTCCCTCGCTGCGCTCGGGAGTTAACCCTAGAATCCCTCGTTGCGCTCGGGATTCAATATAACGCCCGTGACGAAAAGCACTGCTTTATCCCCTTGGTGCATAATCTACTATAAATGACAATAAGCAAACTGATATCTGTATAAAAATCTGTACAAAGGGGAAATACTTTTACTTGATTAGAAACTATTCATTTAGTTGGTTGCTGGGAAAAAAAATAAAGTAAAAAAAATACTTGTACCTATTTACTAAGATAGAAAAATTTGGTATCTTATAACCAGATTTTTTTTAAAGTATATGACTTCTAAAGAAAAGTTGTTCAGTTTGATGAAATCCTGTACTTATGCACCGATTCGCACCGATATCGCTACTGCGTTATCTAATGAGTTAAGAGTCTTTCCCCTTCAAGCGATTAAGAATAGGACTAGTCGCGAGCTGGGTGTCGGAGCTCTCTAATGGTGATGCTCGTTAGTCCGTCCCGTAAGCAGGTCAACGCTTTACAGCGATTCAGACACAGATAGTGAAGAATCTAGTGCCTGACTGAGCGGCTATACGCAAAAGTTGAGTCAGCACCTGGATTGGGTGATGTCATAGCGAAATATTTATACAAGGTAGGTAAATCAACATTATATTTTTAATCTTTAATATAAGAGATTATTATTTAAATTAAAAACTAGTATATAAAGAAAAATTATTTTAAAAATTAGTCCTTGATCTCACCCGGCACAACATCAAGCATCCGAGGGTGCGCTGGGTATCCAGAGATAACTATTTACATGTAATTATATAGGTCTAAAAGAGCTCGGTGGCGCGTTGCGGAGAGCAATTGACTCTCAATCATGAGGTCCGGGTTCGAATCCGCACGGACCACATGCTACGTACAAATGAGTTTTTCTAACTTATGTACGTATTACCGACTGCTCACAAACGGTGAAGGAAAACATCGTGAGGAAACCTGCATATGCAGAAGAATAAATTCTGATGTATGTTGAAGTCTATCAATCAGCATTGGGCTGGTGCCTCTGCCCTGCAGTGGGACGTATATAGGCTGATGATGATGATAAAGGTCTAAACACATAATGATCGTATACAAGGTATTACAAAAATACAAATAAACCTTTAAGGGGGTGGTGTAGACCCTCAAACTGAACAACTTTCACTATGGGACCAATATCGAAATCGCGAAAAAAAAAATTGATGTTCCATACTCTACAAATCGACTAGAGCTAAAATATGTATGGGATATCAATTTTTTTTTTCGCGATTTCGATGTTGGTCCCATAGAGAAAGTTGTTCAGTTTGACGGTCTAAACAACCCCCTTAAGAGTTTTAAAAATTTATTCTTACTTATGAAACACCCTGTATAGTAGTACAATATAGACGAAATTTTGCAAGGTTGTATAATCTAATAGTGTTGGTCTGTACTGTACAGTCGGCGACACATCGAGCTATATAAAACTAACAAAAGCTGAACGCGGGACGTTAAACGTTACTCGACCTACGCGCGGCCAGCTTATTTTGGTTTTGTATAGCTTGATGTGTCGCCTTGTTTGTGTACACTCTAGTCTAGGCAAAACAGTAGTTTTGTAAAAATAGTCGTTCAGTTTGATGTGTAGAGTCTTAGTTAAATGTCAACGACTTCAATTTTATCCTGTATATAGAGGTATGTCCGATTTCAGCTTGAGTTCAGTGATGTTGTCACGTATTTGTAGCACTATCAAATTATATTTTTAGTGCGTTTTTCGACGAAACGGTTTTTGCTTTTAAGCAATTTATTTCACATAAGCAAGTTACGTGGTCTAGAGCGGCCACGGTGCGGCGGCACGAAGGCTTTTTTGGTTTATTTGCGAACAGCTCGGTTTGAGAAAATAATTAACAAATAATTACTTTTGACGACGGTTTTAGAGAGCTGAAAACTAGTTAAAACTTGTTTTGTAGGGAGTAATTAAACTCTACTCGGATGATGAGGCTGTTTGTCAATTCTCTCGCAATTATTGCATTTTATATTTTGCGTGTGCGTTTAGATTTAGAGTTTGAGTAGGTAGTTTATTTTTCTGACCACCCCGAAAGGTATTACGGTCTAGAGTATGTATGTACATTTAATTTTGGTCTTTTGACAAAGGACTTTTTAGGGTTCCGTGGTCAAACAAAGAACCCTTATACTTTCGACTGTCTGTCTGTATGCCCCGACTCAATAACTCGCTCATTTTTGAATCGAAATTTGGCAAGAAGACCGGTAACATTGCCTAACCCATAAAACATAATAGTTATGAAAAAACAAATTTTTTCCTCTCTTATACAACGAAAGAGGGGTTGGATTTTTTTTTAATAATAGGATGTGAAGTGTCAATCAATGGAACAAAATTCCCATAGAAACTAAATCGTTATCATGCTTCTGTCTCGAGATATCTGCGCTCAAAGTAAAAAAGTAAAGAAGAATACTGGAGTAAAAATCTGAAATCATATAAAATAAGATTTCGGTAAGTACTTTCAATGAAAATTATAACGGATGCTGTAGCCCAACCAGTTTCTAAAAAAAAATTGTAACATATACTATAAATATATTTTCTAATAAAAATTTGTGTTGCAGGAAATTTAATCACGCTGTTGTTAGGTTCTGAATTTTCCTTTAGGTAAGAGAATCGACATTAGTACATTTTTCTTATTCTACTTATGCAACACGCTCTTGACCGGTTTTTTATTTGAGTTTTAAACTTGGTTTCTTCACAGAGAAAATGATCTAGTGTAACATGTGACAACTATCTATTTTAGCAAACTTTTATACAAAACTTTCACTTTGGACCCAACGCCGAAAGCGCGAAAAAAACTGGTGTTTCATACAAAACTGCATTATCGACTCATATGTAAGGGGATATCCGTTTTTTTTTTCTTTGGTCTTTCCGTAGTGAAAGTTGTTCAGTTTAATGATCTAATCTAAACCATCCTTCTAAATATTACAATTATAATTAATTATTATACAGGCTGTTATGCTACACCCTGTATAATTAACACATATTCCTACTTAATTAGACAAAATTACAGGCATAATTGTAATTCTCGACGAAATCGTGACACGTACGTGACGCGTACACTCCGCCTCGCAATTTGTGACAATGTTCTGAAACCGCACGACTGTGATGTAGAGGGTGGTTTTCTGAGCAATAACTACAGGCATAGATCATTACATGTGTTGAAAAGAATAATGTTGAGTATTCAATTTTCTACTTCTCTACTAAATACAACAGTGTTTTGTTGTTAAGTTATGTAAGTAAGGTGTCGTTTTCAGACATCAGAAAGAGAGAGAAGGAAGCCCGTGCTCAGGAGTAGATGAACGTGGACGGAGTTAATTGATTGACATTATTAATTAATTTTACATCTTATAATTTCACCCTTTAAACTAGACCAAGGCTTGGTATTAATTTTAGATGATGACTGTAGCAATCGTACAAAAATAAAATAACATAATTTTGATTCTACGGATACATTTGACACAAAATTATGTTTTTAATTTTCCACGCTTTACCTAACATATCAAATATTATCATGATACTTGATCATCAGTCCTGTTATCGTCTACTGCTAAATCCAGGTGCGTCACAAACCTATCTTCGGCCTTCCTCATCCAGTCGTCCTATCAATTACTCGTGTTAGGTTAACTATTTGATTGATATCACTTCTTTAAAATTAAAAATTATATAATGTTTTATTCCCCTCGTATGGCGACAATTGCCGGCAAAACCAAACTTAACTACCCTTTCATTTGACACTTCTGTGACCAAGGCTGTGACAGACACGTTGCCATAGCACCTAAAAGCTGTTTTTTGGTTGTTGTTATTTCATGTGTGTGTATTTTATTTTATCTTCAGTCAAATTTCTGCTCTATGTGGGTTCTTTTTGTCACTGCACTTTCTGGCCAAGAAAAACTTCGGTATTGGAATCCTTCACCAAAGAGTTTTTAAGCAATGCCAAGTCCTGTTAGTCTATGGATGGGTGAACGTTTTAATGGCATTTCATCTCGAGCGCCTCCGTACTTCAGAAGGCTAAAATGCCTGCAGAGTATGCTATTATATACCTAAAGTTGACCACAAACTTAACATGGCCAACTCCCTATTTCGTGAAATTTGCCCTTCATCTATCTCACAGGCTATGTCTTACTAGATTTATGACTTTAGTTATTGCTCTGTGGCATGTACCTGCCACATTCGAACATTCCCCGTGTAGCAGCCTGCGTTCCGAACTGTACTCTTAACTGAACATAACTACTCTCATTAAATTGAGATATTTCGTTAAGTTAACTAAGTTAGTTATAAGTTGGGACGTGATATAATGTTAAGAGCTTTTATATAAAAGGTTTTACTTGAATCTTTAATCAAGTTCTGGAGCCATTTCGTTTTTTTAGTTTGAATTCTAAGAATATCCATATAATTAAACTTTTTTGACAAATCCTTTCGGGGTGATCTGTCCGCTATGTACAGCTCTGTAGAATATCTATTCTAGATTTCATGTTTCTGTCTTACTAACATAATTCAGAAGGTTTCACAAAAGTTTACTCAAATTAATTCGGTTCTGAAGTAAAACGGTAATTTGACTCCACTATTTGACGAAACGCTTGCTTGACGAAATGCGTATTGGACCAAGTGCTACTATAGGTCGTGGTTTCGTCTGAGCGTTGTCTGTCCGTCAGTCACGAAACTAGTTTTATAAGTATGCATAATGAAAGCTACTTGTCTAGATGGGAAGACGGTTGGTGGACCAGGGGGGGTTATTGTGTAACTATACCCGATTCAATCGGTATCAAATCGACACGGTGTTTTAGCAGTTCTTGGCGATTTTGCTTCTTAATATTTAGTTAATTTATCTCAGATAATGAACACGATGATCACAGAATTAAAATATTATTTAAAAATTGGCTAGGACAGTCATAAAACGTTATCGATTTCGTAAACGATATAATCGGAAGCTTACACAATAGCCCTACAGGGCAGTATTGGAATGGTGGCCAAGGTAGAGAAGGAGGTTCGTTCTTGGTCCAATACGCATTTCGTCAAGCAAGCGTTACGTCCATGGAGTAAGAGGAGATGGCATATCGGCTTGTTTCTATAGAAAATTATGTCGCCGACAAAGGGGGTGAGGGACGGGTGAGGGGAGACAAAAAGCTTAGGGGAGCGTGTAATTTCTCTATGGTCGCAGTACAAACTAGTGCCCAGTTGGTGGTTACTGTGCACACTTTGTTACACCATCTCTACCAAGGGGAGCGTGTAATTTCTCTATGGTTACGTCAAATAGTGAAGTCAAATTACCGTTTTACCTCGTAACCCAATTACTTTGAGTAAACTTTTGTGAAACCTTCTTAATGATTTTAGTAAGACAGAAACATGAAATCTAGAATACATATTCTACAGAGCTGTAAGGATTTGTCAAAAATCCGAAATCCACGAGGACGAAGATCTCTAACACGGTCAGACGACATTGTAAGAGTTGCCGGTCAGAAATGTATCAGATTGGCTCAGGATCGTGAGGAGTGGCACAATAAACAAGAGGCATTTGCTCAGTACTGTATTCGGTTGATGTGGGTTGGTTTTATTGATTGATTGTCATAATGAGACTTCCTTGTGGTGATCCTTAGGAGAAGCATATTGTGTCCAGCAGTGGCCATCTTTTAGGTATTAAGGCAGTTTTTCATGTCATTTCATTTCATTAGGTTTAATTCTTCTTCTTCTTCCTGCCCTTATCCCATTATTTGGGGTCGGCGCAATATGTCGTCTTCCTCCATTCATCTCTTTTAGCCGTCAATTCAGCTGACACACCTTTTTTACACATGTTATCCTTCACACAATCCATCCATCTTTTCTTTGGTCGTCCTCTCTTCATTCATTAGGTTTAGTATCAAATACAAAAATTTTCGATTCGATATTTAATCTATTTAAAGTTCATTCGACCAACTTTGATGCTACTTACGAACGGATTCATTCATAGTTAATTCATAAGTTACGTCAAAGTTAACTCATAAGTTACGTCAACGTTGGTTTTCGAATCATGAATGAAGACTTAAGAATATATAGTGAAGGAAAATGTAAAAAGCATTTCGATGCCACCTACGCAGTTTAAAGAGAATTTTCCCACGCACAGCTTTCAATGCCGCGAAGCCAACGCGAAGCGTGGGAAAAGTACTCGCGGTTCAGTTGAACCTTTAGGCACAGAATACGTATACAGGGTTTAAATAATTAACCTTACCCATCAAACTGAACAACTTTTTCCATAGGAGCAAAACGATAAGAACAAAAATAAATCTGCTGTTTCATACGTTTGCGTCGAGAAGGTATTGCAGTTTTGTGCATTTTTCCCCAGTTGGTTAGGACATTGCAGGGCGCAGGCTGAATTACTGAAAAGAAAGATGATTCCCTGCTTCGGATGGCACGTTAAGCCATTGGTCCCGGCTACTATCTCTGCTGTAGGAGTCGTTATATCGCACCCCCGGTACAACATTGTTCCAAATGCAAAATGCCACTTTTTCAGGAGAAGTGTTTAAAGTTTTAATGGTTCTAAAAGAGATGACATGCTCTGATTTAGAAATTAAAAGGAGGTGATTATAATAGTGTGTACGTCTTAGTTTAACATGTAAAACAATTTTTATCAAAAAATTTTGTAATAAAAATGCTGTTGTGATTTATTTTCAGGAGTACCCTCAATTGTGTCATTAATTCACTAGGATTTTTTTTAATATCATTTGTGACAATGATCTTTGTATTTAAAGAAACAGGTTTTACTGGCAAGATGGTTTGTTTTTTAACGTTTTGTATTTATACGAGTTTTTAACATAAACAACGAAAATTATATCTGTTAATCAACAGTAAAAGTCTTCTAAATGAGAATTTCTTCACAATTGTGCCAGTCTTGGTGCAGTATGAGCTACTTCCACTTACCCTTATTCGTGAGAGGAGCTCTTTGCCCTGCAGTGGGATCCTACAGGCTATATCTAACTAACAAACTAACTAGTAGCTGTCTGTCATGTTTTGTAAGGCAGTAACATTTTAATAACAATTCAATGCAACTACTTAAAAAATCCAATAATTCTGGCACAACAATGTTATAAATGTCATACATTTATAACGTTGTTGTTTCAGAATTGAATAACAAAAGTGTCACAATTACCGTAGCGGAATTAGCTCCATAATACAGCAGCTTCTGCGGGGAGTCGCGCTCAATTGAGCAATAAGACGTTGTGGCTCCCGGTCACTCATTATTTCCGCCAAAACCGCTATGTTATTAGTGCCCTCTGACGGAAACTATTGGAACTAGATAAGTAACATTCTCGCCCCAGGTATAGGGGTACATTACGCAACTTTTTGCACACTTAGGTCATTTTTGCTGTTTTTGCATTTGGAACGTTGTTGTACCGGGGGTGCGATATAAAAACCACGTCAGAGGCCGTAAGGTGGTTTGAATAAACTCTGACACCAGGGCTTGCGCTGGTAGGCTTTTTGCGCTGATAGGTTTGCTCCTAAACTAAAAGTTGTTCAGTTTTATGGGTAGAGTATGTGGTTTAAAGATAAGTGATACTTTTCCTAGCACCCTGTATAGTTTTAGATACTTTAGGTAGGTACTTAGAACAGGTTAAGGGAAAAATAAATAGGTAGTAGGTAGATATTAACTGGGCGAGCTCGCTACATTTTCATCTTCGTGTGTACTGTTCATCAGGTGATGTGAAGCCAAGCAAGCGCCAGGTTTAAGGCACCTACTGAACATGGAATCAATCACCTACAAATCGTGAGAACCATGCCTCCTTCTTCTGTCGAATACTGCTAGTTTCAAATATTTAACCCAATAGCTTCGAAGTTATAGCGCTCGGACCAGTCTGTGTTTTCATAACCGTCTCTTTTCACTATTACTGCACTTCCATACAAAGCGTGATACCTACGTAAGACTTAGAATTTGATTCCATGTCAAAAAAAAAACACTATAAAAGCTTTTGCAATAGAAAACAAAAACCACAACATAGTTGCACAGTCCATTTAGGGAGTCACTTTCTCGACTTTAATTCGATTTTTTTTTTACAAAGAAAAGTTACAAAAGGACGAGGAAGGTTTCCAGAGGGCGGATTACTGAAGCTTCCTGGTTTAGTGTTGTCCTAAGACTAGTCTTTCAATCCTGTGACTGCTAGAAAATTGACAATTTCTCCAGCTATGGGAAATAGGGTACCAAAAATGTTAGCGTACAGTTGGCGTATAATCTCTACGGAGTGCCACGTAATCGCAGTTGGCGCACATCTTGTCTTTTTAAAGTTGGTTTTTTTTACACATTGAATTCGTTTAAAATTAAGTGATTCCACTGAAAAACGGAAGCCTGGAGGCTAGTATTTACGGTACAAGGATGTCTTGAAGCATCAGCTGGTAGCAAGCTATGGCATAGCCTAAAACCCGGGAAAGGCACTTGCCCAGAGTGGCGGAAAGCTGTCAAAGAAGGGATTGATCACTTCGAAACTGCAAGGTTGAAAACTCTTGATGCCAAACGTCATGACCGCAAGCCTCGTTCCAAATCTACATACAACTGGCAAGACTAGACAGCTAAATACATTTATAAATTCCTCGATCTCCATAGGAAGAGTCTTACAATATAAGACTCAACTCTCTAACAACACTATCCCTGGGCATTGCCATGAAGGAATAATAGGAATGAAAGTTCCTAACAGTGTCGGCTTACTTAGATTGCGGGACCAGAAATCTCGGGATTAAACTAGACACGTTTGAACCGAAACATAAATTTTCTCTTAGCATCCTGTGGATAATGCGGACAGAATGGAGGTAAACAGGTCGTTGTCTTGTATATTGTTCTTTGTTAGCGTGTTTTGGGAATGAATTATGCGTAATTAACACGTAGGGAGGCAGTAACAGATTATTCTTAATGCATGGTAATAATAGTGAATTGCCTCAGGATAGATTAACATTCACATTAAAATGACAGTGGCCGGCAGCTCTGTTTCAGTTCATCATCATCATCACAGATACGTCCCACTGCAGGGCACAAGCCTATCCTCAGGGAGGGTGTATGGGCGTTAGTGCCACTCGTGCCCAATGCGGATTGGTAGGCTTCACATACCTACGCATCGGAATTTCTTCTTCAGCGTATGCAGGTTTCCTCACTATGTTTTCCTTCACCGTTTGAGAGCAGTCGGTATTACGTACATAAGTTAGAAAAACTCATTGGTACCATGGCATGTGGTCCGTGCGGATCCGAACCCCCGGATCTCAAGATGGAGATTCCATAGCTCTCCGCACCGCGCCACCGACATACTGTTTCAGTTACTTTGCTGAAATACATAGTTTGCGGGGTTCGCAAAAAATATTGTTGATTGTTCAAACTCATTGCTTTGTTCTGAAAATGATAACGGAGTTTAGGTCGTATTTGTGTAAGATTTATTTATTGATTGTGAAACCTAAACTTCATTATTTTTTTTAAAACAAATTAGAAAAAAAAGAATCGGCCTCGATTGTTAGAGTTAATGAAGGAAAACAATATTCACCACAAATGAGTGGTGAAGCTTTAAAAAGTAGCAATTGGTGTCTGTTTCAGAACAAATTGTACATTCTGAGCGCTACTAATGAGATCGCGGGGAGGCGAGGCTAGGGCCACCACTTCTGAAAAAGAAATAAAAGAAATGTTTTTTCGACGATGTCGTTCTTTTATTGAGATTGCCACGTTTTAAAAACATGTAATATTTTATTTTATTGTCAATTCAGTTTATGGTTCCACATCCCATGTAACGTACACTTCAAACGACCCATATAGTACGTGTACTATTATAAAACTGTAAATCGTTGTATGTTTGTTTGTTCGTAACAGCATCACGCAAAAGCAACTGAACCGATTTTGATGAATTTTGTTTGTCATCTCATAAGCTATCAAAGCTTATGATTTGACTTAAAATCTGGTAGGTACCTATAAAATTTGAGCGGCTAAAGTCGCAGGTAAACTCTAGTAATATTAAAATTTTAGATTTTATCTTTTTAATTTAATTTTGATCTTATTTTGATGATTCCCAATAGATGTCTCAATTCCTATCTATCTCGTGCTACACAGGGTCCAACTTAATATACTGACACTTTTTTAAGGGGATGATCAGACCAACAAACTGAACAACTTTATCTATGGGACCATCGTCGAAATCGCGAAAAAAATCAGCTGTCCCATACCATAAGAATAGTTAATAACTGATTTGGCTCGGGTAGGTTTGCAGTTTTGTATGGAGCGGCAGATTTTTTTTTGCGGTTTCGATGTTGGTGCCATACAGAAAGTTGTTCAGTTTGATGGTATGATCATCCCCTTAAAAAGTGTCAGCATATTATTAAGAAGGACCTTATACAGGATGTTTCATAAGTAAAAATAAATTTTTAAAACTCTTAAGGGGGTTGTTTAAATGTTTATTTGTTTTTTTGTAACACCTTGTATATTCAGTTATGCTCCTAGTGGGTTGAACTGGTCAGATTTAGATGCAGAATATCATTCTATTATTAGATTATTTTTTTGTGAAATCGAGTTGCCAAATTTTTTCACCTATCTGGCAACCCTATAATTTTGTGGCAGATGATAGCGGGGGTGAGGAAGGGAGGCGGTGCACGGAGGGGGTGCCAGCGTCTCTGAGGACTATATTTTACGTTTAATTGACGCACAGCCGTCACCTAATGAGTCTTGGATTTTTACAATTACAAATTTAAAATAATTGACGTGTAAAAAGCGCAAGAAATCATTTTGGCGTCTCTGGTTTCCATTATTTAGCCAAAAAATTGATAATTTCTAATTTTGATATTAATTAGTTTTGCTAAAGAAATCTAATGACTAATCATTAGATTTCTTTCTTTAGATCGAACGAGACCTTTAGCAAGTAAAGTAGGTATCTAGTAACATTAAGTTTCCAAAGTAACTTCGATCATTTAGTTATTTGGGTGATTCTACGAACGTGTGATTTTTTTGTTCGCGCGAAATAACTCCAGAAATATGAGTCTTACACCAGCTGTGTATTGTTACATGCAATAAGGTATCTTGTTCTACAGGTGACTTAAAAAAATACACGCATAAATACATAATTTATTAGATTTTTTCAGCCGACAGTACGTGATCTGTCACGCTCTGTCGACTGTTCGCAAACGCCTTCCGAAGTTTAACTATGGATAAAAAATGCTTGTTAAGTAAACAGATTAACATTCCCTGATTGAGTATATCATGCACATCCTCAACTCCTTATTTACGAAGTTTTATAATTTTAACCACGAAAAATAGGAAATTACAGATGATTATACAACCGTTACAAAATTTTCATCACATTTGTCGACTTGTAAGGTTTGGAGTGGGATATATATTTTTTTTCATGGTGATTGTATTTTATTAACTTATTTGGCAGCACTCTAGTATACCTGTCATCACCCAAAGACAATTTTTTTTATAAGATGAACATTGCGCTCATGATTTTGAATTATAAAGTGGTTCTACAGCGTGTAAAAGTTGCCGCGTCACTTCTTGAAGAAACACAATAAAGGTTTTTAACATATTTTGTAGCATTTTAATCATATGGCCTTGTATAAAAGAGGGATCTCATCACTCTGACTAAATTTGGTTAAACATAGCCTCAAAAACGTAATTGCTAAGTCATGTTTTCCAAATTTTGCCACTTCTGTCGACGTCACACCTGTCGATGGTTTGTCGACAGAAATGATGATTTGGTCCAGAAAAGGCGGTTTTGCCGCGAATTTCAACGCGTTTTGAAGTACATTGCTGCAAGTATCGTGTTCGGTCACAATGCGGTGTGCTGGGACCATGTTATTATCGAAACGCGAGTAATACGCTTTATGTCTAGATATTATGTTAAGCAATATAAATTAATACATAACATGGTTTATTTTAATAAAGCCTTACGTTTTTTTAGACGCGATTAAATACATTAATAGACAGCGAAAAAAAGAAACGGTGTAAGCGGTATACGGAGGAAATTGAAGGCGAAAAGCTGCGGAATGGATTAGAAAAAGAGATCCTAATTAGCTCATGCTAAATTATAAGAAAGAAGGCAGAAACATAAGAAAGAAAATTATAGGAAGCTAAAGTTAGGATTAGTAAAGGTATAACCTAAACAATGTTACCTCACCACCTTCTGACTCAAGAAGTTCACATGACAATGAAAATGAGGATGAAGGCGTAGAAAATGGTTCCGATATGGAGGAAACTACCGATCAAGACTTTCAAGACTCTGGTGATGTTTTTCCCATACGCGCGCGACCAAAACATATCCGTTAACAACCATATTCAAGTGACGACACATTTTTTTTAAATTAATCGACAGAAGTGATGTCACTTCTGATGACACTTATACTTTATTTTTTGGTTGCAATTTAAAAAAAATGATTACTCAAAAAATATGATTAATAGACTTATAACGTTGTGTTTCTATTGCTTATTGCTATTTTATTACAAATTTGCGAATACATCAAGATTTATAACCAAAAGTGTCATTCCTGTTGACATTATGGTCACTTCTGTCTAGTGACGAAAATTAAAAAAGGGGTTTCTACGATTTATTAATTAATATTAATCTCTGTTGCTATTTTTAGAATGTTCCTATATTTCGAATCAACACTTTATGACACAATAATAAAAGAAAAGTAGATTTTTACTTTTATTTTCTTAAATCGGCTCCATCGTAGAATAACCCATTTAACTGAGTTAGGTTTGATCGTCGGGTTCCGAATATCAATACACAAATCCGTACACTTTCAACGACCAGATAGCCTTAGTCAGTAGTGGACTTGCCTGCTGTGCCGAGAGTCGCTGGTTTGAATCCCGCAAGGGCCAGATATTTATTTTATTTATTTATTTTAACACTTTATTGTACACACAGAAATATAGATGAATACAGCATAATATTATTATTTATTTGTCTTACGATCCGTAATCACGGGCAATTAAGTCCCGGACCTTTGGAAGGCGTGCATGGAGCCGAAGCCAACATGTAGAGGCCCGTTCAAAAGACAAGTTAATCTAAATGTAAGGGATACACATGGCGGATACCATCTCCGAGCGCACAACATGATACACACGGGGATGGTCCCCGCCAGGTGCAAAGACTATTGGAGTCCGGCGCTATGGCCGCGATGGAAAAATAAGGTCTTGGGCTATAGAGGTGAAAGTTGGATGGATGGATACTGGGCTATGGGAGGAGACTAACGGACGCCTGCCATGACAACTAGTCTCAAAATTGTAAATAGGGCAGGCGGTGACTCGCCAACTCGTCGAGTGGGCCCCATAAAACGGCCGCACGCACAAAGTGCGACAATGGGGCAACATCCCGTTGAGTGGCTAGAGGTTGTCGAGAGGTGCGGCACCGGTTTCACCATCGCGGGGTTTACCCCCGTGAGCGGGTTTCCCCGTTATTACGCCATTACGTGCAATACACTTCCAACCTGGAGCATAGGTTCTCTGCTCTTGCGATTCCACTCTGGACGGCCAATGAAGGCAAGCCAGAGGTAGGGGGGTGTGTTACTGTCTGTGTGGGTGTGTGTGTGTGTGAGCGCATGTCTGTATGGTCCCCCTGGATAGGGGTTCGCGGTGTCGCCACTCACCGTCAGCTCGCCACAAGCTGCCCCCGCGGGGATATTATTATTATTATTAGCCTTTTATTTCCTTATAATCAAATTTTACACTTTCATTACTATAAATAAATATTATCAGATACATTTCATTTCAGGCATGCAAAAAATTGATTTAGATAAATTAATATTATTATATTTTCATTATAATTGATCTTTACAGGACCTCTCAACGAGTAAAGGCCTCCTCCATATCTCTCCAAATGTTTCTATCTTTTGCTTTTACTATCCAGTTCTTTCCAGCTATTTTGTTTATTTCGTCTGCCCATCTCTCTTTAGGTCTTCCCCTTTTCCTTTTAGTAGACAGTCCTGCCCATGCAGTCACTTACACATAACAGACAGCATAATATACAGGGTGAAATTGATATCATTAGCATCCTTTTAAACTAAGCGTCTACCCATCAAACTGAACAACTTTTACTATGGGAGCAAACCAATCGGAGCAAAAAACAAATCTGCTATACCATGCATTTGAGTCGTGTCGGCAGCGGCGGCGGGTGCAGTTTAGTATGGGCATGGTGTCCCATCCCATACAAATTAAATTTTAGTTTAAAAATTGCAATATATGGCGTTATGGTATCGATTTGTAATTAATATTTACGTAAACGTGTAAATTGTTACTAAAAGTACATGATCTGACTACAAAAAAATCTCATGAGCCTCGGAAAATCAAGCAATTTACTTTGCCCGAAGACTGCCCGCGTTACGGCAGTCGCGTTTCATTGTTTGACGTTGGGCATCTGTACTGTATAGTATTATTTAATCTGTGGTATGGGACAGCAGATTTTTTTGTTGCTCCGATTGGTTTGCTCCCATAGTAAAAGTTGTTCAGTTTGATGGGTAGACTCAATGATATCAATTTCACCCTGTATTTGTATAGTGAATAAAAAAAAATGGTGAATGCCCAAGTCATCGATGTTTGTACTTGTAACATGTATTTTAGATAATTTTCTAGTCATTGTGCATCGTCACTCACGTTTTACAGCACCGCGTACCGTATGCGATACAGGCCGACCCGCATTGACATAAGGCGCATTTTAGTTCGGCGTTCCGGAAGCTCATAATTCGCAATTAAAAAAACTGCGCTAAATCGGGAGTACGGTATCTGTTTCAGTAGTAACTATTGAATAATCTACGTCTGGACTTTAAATGGTACCTACTTGATAATCTGTGTAACAATTTTCTAAATAATATTTAAGGCTTCCGCACATTGCCGCGATATTATCGAGCGATATGTCACGCATGCGCCGCACCACTAAATCGATTGCGTCGGAACAAAATCGCAGCGATATTATCGCTCGATAATATCGCGGCAGTGTGTAGGATCGCGCGCGTCCCCATACAAAATGTACTGGAAACAATTATCGCAAAATCGCAGCGATATTATCGCTCGATAAAATCGCTGCAATGAGCGGAGGCCTTTATTTGTTGAAATAGCTTAGCAAACTAATCTAGAAGACTAAGAACAAAAGATTCAAAATAATAAGTTCCATCAACTTAAAATTCACAACAAAGTAAAACTCGCAAGTGACTCGAACTATTTTAACTTCAAACATCGCGTCAGGCACTTAGTTACTAGTTTCACTACAACAGCACTTAATAGTTTATTTTGCAGTATGCTAGGCTTTAGTGCTATTTTGTGTCGACATGGGCTGCGTCTAGCACTAAACACAAGGTGACTTAGACGTTGTTAACCTCCCACACTGATTATTGAACATTATTCATCATCATCATCTAGCATAAGCATACATAGCATATGCTCACGACTATATTCTCCAAGGGGGTAGTCAGAGATATTCTGAAACCTCAGAACATCTACGTTTCACCAGTAGTACCGAAACTCTGACCAGTGTAGTGTGTCTGGGGGTGAACCCATATCATTATCATCTTTCTGAACTTATCCCATTGCTTGGGGTTTGCGCAATATGTCTGATAAATTGAACGTCTTTGCCAAATATCTGGTCTTCGACAAAATAACATCTTTGGTCTTTACCTAATTCAAATAAAGTTTTAAATTGAGAAACAAAACAGAAAAGCAAGCAAATTATTTCTTGCACACTATTTAGGTACAACTCTACTTTGAATTGGATAAGAACAAACATATACAGTGGGTAGATACAGGCTGAAAATGATGATGATAAAACATATTTCAAAGCTTGATATCTTCGTAATTATATTATAAATTGTAAATATTATTTGATACGCGCAATCTAGCTTTTCTAAGCTATTTTTCCATATATAAAACATTACTTTTACTAACACCGTCTACGAGTGCTCTACGACAAAGTTTTGTATGAAATTGACAGCTCTCCAACCACCATAACAATTATAAAGCTTAAAATAGCCTAAACTAATCTGATTGCAAATTGGTCATTACGACTACACACGTAGAAAAATAAAAGCAAAATACGCTGGATAGCGTAAAATTTCGAATGCATTCCAGTGTCAAACAATTATGGTCCAGAGGAATGTTAAGTTAAGGTTCAAGTTTGAAAGGCTAAAGAATCTACACCGACCGTCAGTCTACTCAATCCTGGGCAGTTAACTGAGAAATTCTTTTCGCTTTTAAAGCGTTCTATTAAAGCTGCATGGAGTGGCTAGACGGACTATTCAATTGTGTATGCCGCTACTACAGTTTAAAAACCTACACGAATGTTAGCAATACATAGCTGTTATTGTTATTTCTCTATTATTTACATCAGGCTACTCGTAAGCTTGGCTAGTGGTTATGCATATGATTGATACACCTTTCTACTTTCTACATCTGAAACCCAAAATAAAGGATCCTATCTATATAATCTATTATTATTATAAGGTACATATAACAACATTGTAAATTAGGCGTGGATGTACATTGGAGATATTTGCAAAAAGATGTTATGAATATTTAAAGTCTGTGTCTGCGCGTATGAAGTCGCGGTAGCGTACGTCTACACTATTTTCAGGACAGACCGTCAAACCAAACAACTTTATCTATGAGACTAACATCGAATACGCGAAAAAAAACTGCTACCCAATCCGGGTTGATTTCATAAACAAATGTATGTACTTAAATGTTACTATAGAATCTAGTTAGTTAGATGCTGTGCGAGTGATGGTTAGTCCATACAAATGTATTTACCTGGATAATAGTATTACGCTAGACTGCTAAAATAAAAAGAAAACAAAAGGCCTTGTCGCTCCCGAATTGGCTTATACAGACACGAACGTCGGTTTCTAAACCAAAAGACGCTGTTTGAAACATCTACTTAGATTTTTTTTTAATTCAAAATGGGCTTGCGCTTGGCTACTTAGATGAAAAATAAGGCCCATGATTGTGACTGCATGCAGAATAATCCTAACTCTTTTTTTATGACTACCTCAAAAGTACAATTGCCCACTTTACAACAAGTTCTTTTAATTTAACACAAAGTGATGAATTCCCAACAATTCAACAATCTTCTGTATCTGACATCGCTTTCGACACAAAGACAGTAATTTCCTTGAAAGCATTTCGCAATATTCCCATCTTTTCTCTTATATTAATCCCCATTCAAATTGCTAAGTGTTTTTATTAATGTTTCTCATCACAATAATGCTTATTCGTAATTAAACGTACTGCTTAAAACACACATTGTTCTGACAGCTTTCATTTGTTAAGTATTTTGTCTTCTATTATTTATTCATGTATTTGTACGGGAGCGTAGTCATAGAAAGCATTTCAAGGAAGCAAATGAATATTCTAGCGGTGAACTTTGAACCAAGAAGATAACAAAGCTTAAATACAGGCTTTAACATTATACTTTAAGCCCTGACTTTAAGTAAGTCGAGATTAGCATATAAGAAAGAGTATATATTACTACATACAGTATGGACACTCCCTGCCTCCCACCAACTTTTTACCTCACCCTCTATTGCCCTATGGTTACCTCGGCGGTTACCTATAGCCTAGACTGATACCACAACTGACACGCTAGAATTTATGTTTACGAAACAAAGAGAATATAATCTCAGTACGAAGAATAAATAAATAGAAGACTTTTTATTTTACGAAAAAGTGATGTACCGCACGCAGCTAAAGTTATTGCACCCGTAGACTCTCCGTTTCGCATGTGCTGACGTCATCTTGTCAATTTCAGTTTTTTGTAGGCAGTGTCATTATTATGTAGTCAAATTATTTGTATAGAGTAAGCATTCGAAACGGTAACTGGACACCAAGAATAACTCGCCTGGGTGTACGTGACATTGCAGATAAGCTTCAAGAGCATAGGGTCAGATGGTTTGGAATCGTGAAATAAAAGCCAATCGAATATATAGGTATAGGAAACATAGCAGTGCAATTATCGATTCCAGAGGTCGTCCGAAGACTAAATCAATGAACACAGTTCACAGTGATATAACCGAGAGAAATGTCTACCGAAGACGACGTCAAGTGCAGAGAATAGTTGCAGATTGTGACCCTACCACTATGTGAATTAACTAGCCAGGAAGAGGGATAGAGACATAAAAGTACCTAACGTGACGCTGTGTCGGTAGCTATACCTATATAATTACTGCGCGTTGGCTCAGGGACCCGAACTGGGTCTTGGCTTCCGAGAACAAAATACGCCAATTATCTCTTTCCTGTGCCATGATCTCAGTTCAGACGGACACTACCAGCCCCTCGAGATCCTTGGTGACCTGGTCTATCCAGCAATATCTGGACCTGCCCACCGGATGATACCCAGAAGGTTTCCCCAGTTATACGTACTCAAAATATAGGCTGGAAAAATATCAAATGACATAATTATGTCATCGACCTGACTGAAGTTTGGCTCAATGATTTTGGGCCTTTCTCTTTCATTTGTAAAAGTCTCCCTTGGGTCTGGCATTAATAAATCGACGACTAAAACATTACTCGCTACATTTCATACAACATTAACAAAAATCGACATCCCATTATTTACAAAAAAGAAAACAAAATCATAAAGACTTATTTTTCCAAGTATATTCTACTCCATTAGTAATTTATCGATGCGAATCTTGCCTTTTTTTCTAGCCTTAGAAATAGTCAACGGTAGACGTTGGAAGGTATTTAAGGAGAAGTTACGATACACCGAAGCTCCAATGGCCGCAGTAAATAATAGTCTATCTGTGAAGCGACGCTCCGAGCAGCCAAATTGCTTGGCATCGTCCTCCGACTTCCCCTTTGAATAATATTATAACAAGTACACAACAAAGAATAAAAAAACTTGCTCTTTTTGAAGTGTTGTAATGAATTCTGGTTGTTTCTTTCGGGCGTTTGGCATGAGATTCTAAGTGGCTATAGTTTGTATGTTGCCAGTGTTACGTATAGTCCTTGATTTTTCCAAGTAATTTTTATCCGTACAGCTCGCCATTACCATGAATAACGACGATTTTTATACTTGAAAGACTAAATTGTACCTCTCCAAGTAAAGCCTCATGATTTTTCTGTGCTATAGGATCCATCTACACTTGGATCTATCAATGGATTTCAATAAAGTACTAAATTTTGTGAATAGACAAAGTAACAGTCCTTTGGAGTCGCGTGTCTGTTAGAGTGAAAGCATAGATTAACTAGACATAGGGGTCGATCTAAGATGGAGTAAAGTATGTCCATTCAAAGTGTATTTCAATTGCACCCCTGCAACCCACCATATTTCAGCCTGCTGTCCGACCTGCCACGAAGCTGCACTATTTTGTGGTGACTTATTGCGTGTGTTTTTGTACAAAATGTGTTTTTGTAACAAATCCTTGAGATCACCTTGAGAATATTGATTTACCGAACAACGCCAAGCATATTTGCTATTGTATAATAGAGATTACCAAAATCATCGTCACCACAATGGACCAACAATTTAAAGATTAGAATATAATAGAAAGTGTCTCGGGTAAAAATGTCGTTTTGAATGTTTTTAAATAACCATATTGTACTGTTTTATTTTGGTCCTGTTCACATAGCTACAGTGCATACTACAATAATATCATATGATCAGCTTTGCAGCTGATCGTAAATTTTTTACTGACCTTTAAACGTCTGTATCTCCTAAACCGACTGACGTTATGCAGGCAGACCTGGTCCATCCCCATCACAGAGATGCTCTACACCGAATCAGCCTTGCTGCTGATGGTTGCAAAAAGTACACTTATCTCTTATACTACCAGTTTTATTGTTCTTCATTATGAAACCCTCATTTCCGTAGGGCCAAAAATACATAATGAAGGAATTCATAATTCAGACCAAATATTTTTGTTAAAAGAATGATGATGACACATTGATGATTCTGGTAGATTCTGGTACTTTAAATGTGACTAGATAATTTGTGTGATAATGTCCAAGATATTTATTTATTTATTTATGACACAGCTTTAGCCTAGTTTTGGGCATTACTTTTCAAAATAATTGCTTACTAAAGCACGAAAGAACTGAAGACCGCAATAGTTTCCAGTATGTCATGTTTATTTCTGTGACGGAGTTGCACCAACTATGCTTTTGACGCACCTCTCTCTACCACATTTACAATTTCCTGCACGCTCGTCAGTTTCGGTCTGTTATTTCTGTCTACCCCATTGCGAGACAGGCGTGAGTATTTTAGTACGTATGTAGGTCAGACACTGACTATGGAATAAGCAAATTTTGTGTTGAAACTCTATTTTACCGAATTTGGATACACATATTAAAGCAAGGGATAAAGGCGAAGCTCTAGAATTGCTAAAGATCTTATTAGGTACTACACTATTTAACATATAGCATAGAACAAATAATAGTACTTTATAGTTCTTAAGTACAACGTAAACTTACAAGGACCTACATCCTAAACCTGCATGAAAAACTTGGATTATTGAGGATGAGGCGAAAGAATCGTAGAGTGTGGTAAGCCGTGATCTCTGCCGGGGTGGGGTGGGATTACAGCGTGACCTATGTATTTATGAATGTCTTAATCAACCGATTTGAAATGTAAGCCACATTTTTCACAGCAAACTAGTTGCATTCGATGGGGTAAAAACTACGCAAGCAAAATGTAAAAGAATTTCAGCATTTTCAATTTTTTAGTTGGTTTATATATAACTTACACGTGTTTAGGTTAGTCTCGGACATTTTCAAGAACTTCAACTCCGAATTTTGTACTAGACCCTGTGTCCAGTTCTGTTTGTCACTGGGTGATTGCGACAAGGTGGTTTTCTCATTTCAAAATGGTTGACTGAACAAGACTGAACTACATTAAAAGCCGGTGTATTTAACATTTTATTTTTTTAGAAAACTCTTGGACGTAATTCCATCGAATGTTATGAAAACAAATTAAAACTACGTATCGAATCACTCATCACTACTGCTACGTTCTTTAAGAGTTCTATATTAGATCTAGTGTGTTAGAGGGCCTTTTATTTTGTCGAATTTTTATCACCGCCCCAAACGGATAGAAACCCAGTAATTTGTCGTGAACAATGGCCGAACATATTTTATGCACGCTGACATCCAATTCTTTCGTATTGTGGGGCCCTATTGTCTGTAGATCCATCGATACACCTCTGAATAGTTCCTGTTTTCTATTTCCTTCTTTTTTGCATAGATATTGTGCCAGTAGATTTAGGGGCAGTTTTCACTCGGTTTTATATTGAAGAATAGATTCGTATAGTTAGTATCCAGTGGCATCCGCATCCAAAGCCTTTTTTAATTTGTTTATCTATCAAAATGCGGGGAATAATTTTAGGTTCACTATTTTATCGACACACGTCAAAACATACGTCCCTTTCTTTGTTTTTTCCCTAATCATGCTGGCCATTGGCAAAGAAAATATACCATTGGATAGATTTCAACGAAACTTGTCACGGTAATAGACTAATTATACCCTAGGACAATATTTAGAATAACTTTGATACTGGGAAATATCCACGAGATATCCAAAACAGTTTACATCTAGAATGGCTAAAAGTTTTAAGAGGATACTAAAAACGAAATAGTAATATTTAAATGTAAATTGCACGTAATGTATTTTATGTAAATTCTATCCTATTTTAAATACTTATCAACCAATTCGAACGCCTGATTCAATTAATTAACCAATTAAAATCAATGATTTTTTAAAAGCCATTTGGAAACTAATCTCTATTAATTTTAGAATTGTATTGAAATCTTTGAGCCACTGACTGAAACTCTGTAATTTTACATTTTAACAAAAATCTGATAAAACCACAGACACCGAGATTAGTTTCTAGATCGTGTTGAAAGAATTTCATTGACTTTGATTATTTAATTTTATTTATTTAATATTTATTTAATTGATTAACCAAAATATAATCAAACTTTGTTTGTATGGAGCGCGCTAGAGGGCATATTATCCTTTAAAGATGGAATCTTTGCTATTAGATAGGTAGGACGAACCATATGATATACATAATAGGGACCTTCTTAATATGCTGACTCTTTTGTAAGGTGATGATCAGATCATCAAACTGAACAACTTTCTCTATGGGACTAGCATCGAAATCGCGAAAAAAAAAATCAGGTCTTCTGATTGATGATTTTTTTTTCGCGATTTCGATGTTGGTCCCATGGAGAAAGTTGTTCAGTTTGATGGTCTGAACATCACCTTACAAAAGTGTCAGCATATTAAGAAGGACCCTGTATATTTTGGTGAACTGCGCGTAAGAAGCCGCGGCGACTTCATTATATTAAAGTCCCCCCCGCGTTTGTCTGTCTTCCTGCCTGTCTTTAGACTAATCTCAGAAGCTGCTGCATAGTGATTTTTATACGGTTTTTATTTGTACATAACCGTGCGAAGCCGGGGCGGGTCGCTAGTTCCTAATAGCAACGTTAGTCGTGGCCAAATGATGCTTCAGTGATCTTCAAAGATAAGATGCGATGATTTTGTGCGTTCTCGAATGGGTGGATGCTTTTCTGCTTGAGAGCCTCACCTCAGTGCTTTCAAGGCACGTTAAGCAGATGCTCTCAGATAATGTTGGTAGGCTGTTATTTGTTAAGTTCAAGCCGTTCTGCTTGGAGAAACTATTGAAATCTTGAAGACTGTTAAATATCATTTTCTGTTTTAAACGGTTTTCAAGTGAAGCGTTGATTTATTGAAATTGATAAAGTTTTATTGTGCAAACAGACAGGTGGTACAGTACAGAATGGTACATCATCATTCATCTTCATCAGCCTGTACATTTTTATTTTATGGTCAAATGCAATTTAAAAATGCATTTTCTTTACTTTCCAAACAAAGTGTGCCTCGTGCATGATACAGTTTGTATAGAATCAAATTTTTAAACTAACTTAAAATATTTTTTTTAACCATCATCTTCGTAGATCGATCGATCCCTAAAAGTTTCTCAAATGATTTCGTTTCACCCTGTATACGTTCCAATACCACTGCAGGGCAAAAACCGGCAAAATTTTTTTTAAGCCCCTAACCTGGATTATTTACCAGCGTAAGCTCACGCTCATAATGTTTCTGGAAAAAACAGAATGACAGAGACGATTGATCGCCAATAATTATAATTTGAGTCGAACAACCACTGAAAATTTGGAAAGATTTACAAAATCACCAAGCATAAACTTCTCTCAATATTAAATTTTCCCTCTTCAATATTCATAAGCCTTCATACGTACGAATAAGTAACTTTTTATTATTTTCTCAAAAGCCTATCTAGCCTTTGCATTTGTTTACAAAGGCTCATATTTATTTTCGATAGACGAAAGTAACGTAAGTAATTCTTGTGAACCTTACTTTTTTCTGTTGCCCTTGGGTGTGATTGTCTCCTGTTCTACAGGCTGAAGTAAAGAAATAGGAGTAAAAACTCAACTCCTGTTTATACAGGCTGATGATGATGATGTTAAAGACTGGCCTTCCACTACGCCTACATTGGCGGAATGTGCCTTGACATATTAAATAAAAATTTATAAACAGGCTCCTCTCTCTCCTAAGCAAGCCATGACAAAAAGCTCTATACTCGGCCTTCTTCATCCAATCCCTTCCTTTCTCCACATCGTTTGACATAGCTGTAAGAATCAGACAAACTCCTTATTCAGCATAGCTAGCATGCCACCCACGACAAAGCGTTTAAACGAGAAAATCGTCATGCGCGCTCTCTTTGGCATACGTAATATAATAAGGATGGAGGCACATCTCGATTTTTATCGTTTTCTCGGGGGTGGCATGCGAGGCCGACAGGATGAGAGAGTGTGATTAGCGCACATACTGATTATTGTAGGTACCTACTGCTTTTCTAATAAATCGAAATTGACTATAAGAATTTATTAATTCTGATAAACGACGACATCTCTTCAAACAGTTGTCGTCGCGACTGGTCGGAGTGTCCGGCGACCTTGGGGCTGGCGCTTACCTCGGGCAAAGAAAATATAATGCTGCCAACGTCGTCAGTACTCTTCCACAAGACGGCAGCCTCGAGCACATCTTCTATTTAGTATAAGCCGAGTAGAAGATGTGCTCGACGGAGCCTCATTCTGCCTTTCTGTTTATTTTCATTTTTACAATGTTTTGTTTTTTCTTTAGTTTTATTATTTAGACTAATTTTGTAGGGTGTAATTTTTTATGTTTATGTACCTATCTATATTTTAAAAAGTAAGTCATAGCCAGTAGAATCCCACTGCAGGGCAAAGGCCTCCTCTCACGAATAAGGGTGAGAGGGAGTGGGCCATACTCCACCACGCGGGCCCAGTGCGTGTTGGTGGAGGCATGTTAGTGGTAAACTTGCTGTCCGAGAATTTTCAGTTACAACGCCATCTGACGGAACTATCCGAGACCAACTGCTTAACGTGCCTTCCGAAGTACGGAAACGCTCGAGATGAAATACCACTAAACGGTCACCCATCCAAAGACAGACGGGACCTGACGTTGCTTAACTTCGGTGATCGTTTCCGATACCGAAGCTACACTACGCCAACGAGCGCTTCCTACATTTTAAATATAGACCTATAAACCTGTATTTTAAATGTTATAAATTAATAATAAAAACTGATAATTATCGAGTTTATGTAAGTATGTAAATAAAGCAATGATATTACTTTATTATTAATAGAAGCTACACCCACGCGATTGCCTAGAATTTCAATTTACCAACTTGTACCTCTACAAATGGGTCTACCAGTCATATACCGCCAAGTTGTTCCGAGTAGCATTACTAATTCACACACCACTCACACTTGACATGCCGTCTAGACTCTTGTCAGTATTACTAAATTATACCTAAACCTAACTGTGATTCGCTGGCGCATATTAATCTATCAACACTCTACCTACTAGACTAGAATTTACTGCTAATGAAATGTGAATGTCAGTTAAAACAGGCTTTAACTAAAGAAAACGCGTTTTAATTAAAAACTGGTTTTGCTTGCAACATCATAATACAGTGTGTAATGGGAGGACAGCCGTCCGAATACTGAAACGGTGAACTCAGAACATAAAACTCAACAATTTTCACTACGGAGCCTACCTTAGGGAACGAAAAAAAGCTGCTATTTCGCACATTTGAGTCAGGTAGGTACTGCCTGCCAGTTTTGTATGAAGCAGCAGATTTTTGGCTCCATAGCAAAATTTGTTCAGTTCGATGAGTAAAATACACGCTGAACTTATCCGCAGTGATATAAATCATATAAAATGTACCCTGTTTGTACCCAGACATTTTATTGTTCTATTTTAAATTCTTGACGATCATATTATCCTTTGACATTTTTATTTTTATGTAATGTACTTCCTTACTTGTAATTATGAATTTGATAATATGAAATAAATGATTCTATTCTATTCTATTCACATTTAACCACACATTGAAAACAAATAGCACATTAAAAAAAACCTTCGAATCACGAATCAAAATTAATAATTTTCCATTTCGTGGTCCTTTCACGTCGTTAGCAATACAAGGGTGTTTTAGTAAGTACTCTTAACGCCAGAACGATGCGTACCTTCCAATGTAATAGTGCTATTAAAGTGATCGCGTAGTACAAACTGTGCGCGTCCGTCACTCAAGCTAACCAACACAGAATTATTTAGTCTGACCCCAGGTCTGACCATAGTAAAAAAGGGTTGCATCAAGTAAAAACATTGCCCTCCTTCTGGGTAAATGGACAGAAGACAACATTTTACTACCAATAGAGCAAAACAAATATTCTAACAACAAGTTGAATACTAATTTGTATCAGTCCGCATTTTTAGTATCTACTGTTATGTTTTTGGTGTATAAAAATTTATAATTTATTGTTTTTTTTTTAATGTTTCGTACCAACATTATAAAAAAAGGAACATTCAATAAATCACCTCTGTGTCTGTCCGTCCGTTCTTCCTTCTATCGCACGCTTTTTTCTCAAAGACCGTTAGACGTAAGATGATGATACTTGGCATACTTATTCAATTTCAATAGTAAAATACATGGACACATTACCGAAAACAACAAAGTTCTATTAAGAAATTAAATTAAATTTAAATCTCAATAGAAGTTTATTTACAATTTACAATACATTTACAATTTACAATATTGTAAATGTAATGTAAGAAAACAATGTAGAACACCAATAAAGGCTTATTTTATTTTATTTTTATTTTAGATGTTTATTTATGACAGGAAACATGTTATATTTAGGTACAGTCAGCATCAAAAGTATCTAAGCTTCTCCGGTGTTCAAAAACATCTGAACAATTACACGAAAATAAACCCTATTTCCTACTAGATACCATTTGTTTTTAACTTAACAAATAATAACATGACAGATAAATTAATTTGATTTCTTTGTGAGTTGAAATAAGGTTTGCTATCGTAAAGTTGTCCAGATATTTATGAACACTTAACATGCCTAGATACTTTTGATGCTGACTGTACTACAAATCACATAATCACTTTGTATTCAAATAATGAACAGTAAATTGCAGTTATAAGTAGTTTTAGTAGATTACACACCGAGGCCAGGAAAGTAAGAAAGGTCTCAGATATGTAATAGTTTTGAGGCTTTCTTATTTACTGTCCGACGATGGTGGCATGCGACAACTTCGGTTAGCGCAGCGGGACGAAAATGTACGCTTTCCGTCCGGAAGGAAGAAAAATATATGTTATCCCAACTAATCTGCACGATCAAACTTTTGCACTTTCAATTTCATAATAACTTGTTAATTTTGTAATTGAAATTGCAAAAGTTTGGTGCGGAGAATCAGGATTTAAGACATACCAAAAATACGCTAAGAAAATATCATCAAATTAAGCCAACAAGTGGAGAGAAGTTACTAAGAAATAGCTTGCGGCGCGGCCTACTAGTTCAAATTATCGATAGTGGTCCCCCGGGAGTGACGCACACTCGTAAACCTTAACACTCGCAAATCCAATTAAGTTAAGTGTAAGGGTTTATTGTTCTGCGCCTATTAAAATCGAATTCGGTTTAGCTGACATGATGGTCATTGTATTTGGCAGGTTTGTAGTGGAATTACGTCTTGAGGATGAGTGAGAACAAAGAAATTTAGACTTTAACTTCTGCGGTCTGGAGTCAACTTTCATTGTGGTTGATATCTAAAGACGTTAGAATCGTGTTCTATAAGAGTCTGACATGGTTTGTAAAGTCATTATAGAGTTTAGAGTAGACAATTCACAAAAATCCATTTTGACGACCCGGTTGGTGTAATGGTTACCACGCCGGACTGCCAAACCAGGGTCCTGGGTTCGAATCCCGGTTCGGTCATGGATGTTATATGTTCGTGCCGTTGTTGTATGGTCTCCATAATAAAAGCCTTTAGTGCTTAGTTTGGGATCATTACAATGTATGTGCCTGTGAGCGTTATTTATTTATTTAATTAGGTGAACATTGACACTTTCGCAGGTTGCAGTAACTTTGGTCGTGAGGTATGGGTGGATGATGAGGATTTCTTTAGATTTAATTATTTCTTATTAATTTTATTTTGATCTAAGATTTCTTACATATCATACACTGAGGGCAGGAAAGTAAGAAATATGTCTCAGTTCACATTGTAATTGTTGGCCAAGGCGAAGCCGAGGACAACCAACATTTGTGATCTGAGGCTTTGTTATACATATAATCAATTTTTGTTAAAATGTTTAATCAATTGATTAATTTGTAAATATTGTTAATTAGAAGATCGATGTAATGGTAGATGTTTGGTTAAAATTTAACCATTAAATGAACCACTAGTATGCCACTATTGAAATGTACCTATTTTGCTCAATTAAAACCTTTAAGGGTATACTACCTTGGGCACGCTCCATTACAAACGTAGTCTTGTTTTTTTTTAAATAATAACCTATTAAAGCCCATGAAATTTTTCAGAAAATATCTAGAAACTCATTTGTATGAAGTCAGATTTTCGTTAAAATATACAAGGTGTTACAAAACTACAAATAAACCTTTAAGGGGGTTGTGTAGACCATCAAACTGTTTTCACTATGGGACCAATATCGAATTCGGGAAAAAAAAAAATTATGTTCTATACTCTACAAATCGACTAGAGCTAAAATATGTATGGGATATGAAATTATTTTTTTCGCGATTTCGATGTTGGTCCCATAGAGAAAGTTGTTCAGTTTGACGGTCTTAACAACCCCCTTAAGAGTTTCAAAAATTTATTGTTACTTATGAAACACCTTGTATAGGTAGGTTTAAAGTTACAGTGCCTCAAAGATTTCCATACAAATCTTAAATTAATTCTAGCATTAAAACTGTATATTTTAACGAAAATCTGACTTAATAAGAACTAGTTTAAGTAAAATCCGAAATAGTTTTTAGATTGTTTTTGAAAAATTTCATTGACTTTAATTGGATAGTATTTAAAATATCACCAGGCTACGTTTGTATGCAGCGCGCATTTGCGCTCTCAGAATAAACTTCTCTTAAAGCCTTAGTTAAAAATAAATGGCAGATGACTCGTCAAACATGAAGTGTCATACGAAACGTGTTTTAAAACTAGTTAATAAATCAAATAGTTACTTAGTTCAAAGTCTCGCAAACAAGTTCAAACATGACAAAACAGAATCCATACTTGTGTAACCCAATAAACATTATGCGGGCTAATGTCTCGTTATGTATTCATAGCACAACCGTTGTTTCTAGCACATACAATGTTGATTCTATTTGCCGGCGGAAACTGAAGCGGAGGCCTATTATTGTGTTCGAAAACTGGTAGCGTGACCACCTTTAAATGAAATGCTACTAAAAATGCCGAAAAAATATGTAATAACTTTTTTGAAGTTGGTTTATTTGTCTGTCTATCAAAAATGGATTAAGTATATTCAGCTTATATATAGGGTCCTTCTTAATATGCTGACACTTTTTTAAGGGGATGATCAGACCATCAAACTGAACAACTTTCTCTATGGGACCAACATCGAAATCGCGAAAAAAAAATCAGCCCCTCCATACAAAACTGCAAACCTACTCGAGCCACATGTATGGGACAGCAGATTTTTTTTTCGCGATTTCAACGTTGGTCCCATAGAGAAAGTTGTTCAGTTTGATGGTCTGATCATCCCCTTAAAAAAGTGTCAGCATATTAAGTTGGACCCTGTATACTCTTATTTTCAATAATATTTCAATGGCAATTAACAAATAATTATAATGTTGTGTTATTATCTTCGACATATACATAGACATAGACATCATTTATTTGCGAATATGAGTACAATTAATATTATAATATTAATAACAGATTATCAACTTATCTTATCTTGTTGTGGGGGCTGGCAAGCCAGTAACACTTCGACCCAGTGGGATCTTTTGTGTTCACCCCAATACTTTTTGCTTTCTTCGCCCTTCAAATACATGGTCAATGAAGGAGACAATACCATTGAGAGGAAGAAACCTAAGATCTCCCGGTTTTGGGTATCCATCACCGAGGAGGCTCATGCGTTTTGCCGCCAAGACATCACAGTCACAAAGGATATGTTCCATGGTCTCTTCATCGTTGTGTTATTAGGATATAACATGTTTTAGAGATGGATACTGAACTGAAAACATGTGAAATTGAATATGTGATTGCCTGATTGGCAACCAATTACCATAACTTTTACTAGGTGCCTTTGTGAAAATAATTAAAATGTGATTTTCCCATCGATCACTAATAGAAACTAAGTAGATAATATTATATAAATAACGGTCCAGAATAGTCCAAAACAAAAGTACACTCAAACTAATATCCAACACTATATGGTCTAATTTAGGCGTTTAGTACACAGAAGGAGTCGACGCGGAGTCGAGTCCTCGACTCCTTCTGTATGTGATACGCTTAGTTTCGCGCTGCCCCATTTCACGTCTCATTTAGGACAAAGGTAAACCAAAGATACATCTGTTGGTTCAGGTCGGTTACCTCCTTTTCCCTGGACGTCCATCGTCGGAATTCCTTGTACAACCATTTCCTGGTACTTCCATTTCCTAGTACGTCCATTTTCTTGTACGTACATGTCCCCGATTTTTTTATTAGCTATCGAAGGGTTCTCTAATACATTTTTGCGGTCCCCATCGGCTTGGTATCTATTTATTTATTTTATTTATTAAGGTTATCTACAGGGTGGTCTCCATAATGTTGATGACGCTTTCAAATGTTTATAGGTTTTTACGAATGTAAGCGCACTCGTAACGACCTGAAGTAGATATTTACTACTAAAGTCCATTAAACTTTGTGTAAGTTTATTGGTACATGCATAAACTCACAACCCTTTTCGGAGCGGTTAGTAACATTACTAATAACTACTCTTTACAGAAGATAGTTGTAGCTCAGTGTTTAAATATAAGTAAGTACCTAATTTTTAGTGAGGAATCTGCTGAAAGATGCGAGGCAATGGCGGATTGGTAAATTATGTGTTGTCAATCAATGTTGTCAATACTTTAAAAAGTACCTCATAAGGGGGCGTCCATTAATTAGGCGAGGTTATTTTGGCGATTTTTCGACCCCTCACCCCTTGGTGAGATGTCGTGAGATTTGGCTCTAACCCTTCCCCGGTTCCCTGGATGTTCTGAGGTTTCAGAATATCTCTGACTACCCCCTCGGGGAATATGCCTTCCCCCATCCTCCTCCTAATCTCACGTCAGATATTTAAAATACGTATTTTTTATGTACCTAAGTAAGTTAAACTTTGATTGATTGTGTTGGATTTAATAAAAAACACATAATTTGCCATTGAGTAATTATGTATAGAGCAGACATCGCGAACAAAATCTGTGCACCATGATCAGCAGTGTAGGGCGCGTGCTGGGCGACGAGCGCCTGGCACGGGCTAAGTGAGTTAGAGCGCGTGCACCCTAACGCGTGCTACAAAACATTACTTCTCGGTAGCTTCTCTAGTTAACATAGTACCTCAATGTAATTTGCTTACTTATTCTTATAAGATTACTAAGAACATGTTTTTACTTAATTTCACTCAGTTTTCAGTCTCGCAATTTACGCTGTATCAAGCGGAAAAAAAAGTAACGTGATATTTGCCGAGACTATGTGCATAAAACTGATAATTATTGTACCCAGTACCTGTTTTAGATGTGTGGTTTCAGGGTGTAAATGATTTATCAAGTGGTAGGTAAATGGTAACTAATAGGTACATAGCTAATATTTTCAATATTTTAATGTTCATGAACACAATGCACAAAGAAGAATGTTGTTGTTATCACAAAGTTACGACGTATAACAACAAAGACTTATCAAACAATTATTAAAGGGCATAGATTTGATCAAAATCATGTCACGAGTTTTCGAAAAGATAATATTTGCGACCCTCTTATTTAATTCTCAATTTATTTTTATCCGGCAGATATCGATTACAGGCTATGGATAACAGACTCACAAGTTGAAGTCTCGCATATCAAACCATTTCCACACTAATGGTGGTGTCATACGTGTTCAGTCAAGGGACGTCTTGTTTGGATTGAACTACAACATCGCATGCTACCTAAATAAACAGAGAGGGTGGGTGATCATGGCGAGGTTCAGCGCGTCTCACGTGGATATGATCTGTCCCTCATCAAACTGGACCATTAGCTGTCAATTAGCACTCTTTGGTAGTAGATTGGCACGTTTACCCTAACGGCCTTTGCATGTATATTTCGAAGATAAATTATTGTGATTTTAGATGAAAGAGTTACGTAATTTGTACGTTAATTGGTGCGTCTCATTTGTTTATGTAATACTAGCGATAAGCCCAGCTTCGCCCGGATGGAATCTATAGTACCTAGGTATATGTAAATATACAGGGTGTAACAAAACACCCTATTAAAACTTAGGGGGGCGGTTTGCACCATCAAAGTTTGAGTATGGAGCCAACATCGAAATTCTGAAAAAAAATGAGCTGTCCCATACATTTGAATCGAGTCGGTACCGCAGTTTTGTATCAAACAACCGATTTTTTTTACGATTTCTATGTTGGCTCCATAGTTAAATTTGATGAAACAGGAGAATACGATTGTATGGACAAAATGGTACTAATCTATCCTCCTAAGAAGACGCGATTCTAGTTTGACGAAGCCTATAATTTGAATTCGCATTTTCTAATAAATTAATTTAGTGAAATAAATGTTTTTTTATACAAATAAGCACAATGATAAGTCTTTTTTAACCCAGAATCCCTGATTGAAACTCGACGCCTCTTTCCAAGCAACGAGTTACTTCTTTGAATTTACATTCCTATTTCTACTATTTCCTTTGAATATTTACATAAAATAATCTATATCTAGCAGCTAGGGTTCCAGACGAAAATATGAAGTGTGTTTGTACACAATTCACGGTATTCCACCGTCATGAAAAAATAGATATTCTATTTTTCGGATGATCAAAGAATGTAAATAAATCTCTCAACGTTAGGTACAGCCAGCAACATAAATATGTCACCACGTGTGAATTTATAGCACCTAACGATTCTTTTACTATTTTTGAATAGCTTTTATCGACGGATCCATTTGTCACTATTGTTTTAAAATTATTTTTCGTTGCTCTTTGAACTTCCACGTCAGATTGTGATGAATTTGCTGTTGATAATTGATTTGATATGGTAATTATACCAAATTAAGGGTTGTGAATATAATTGGCAGTGAAATGAATGCCTTCTGGCTAAAATGATGATGATGATAACCGGCTTAGTGTGTGACGCATCATGTATTTAGGACTTCAAGTTTAAATTACATTTAAGTAGCTTTATAAAAATATGTTTTTAATATATTCCGACTGAAGGAATAGATATAAAAATATAAATATTGATATTATAAATGCGAAAATCTCTCTGTCTGTCTGTATCATAAAAGTATTATACCTTACAGGAAAAGAGCAACAAACATGAGTTGTCAAATGAAACCTTTTTTGGATGCTTTTAGGAGACTATTCACAGGCAAAAATGCTAATATTGTCTATAATTCTGAGTCTAACATGAAATTGTTGATAAATTAATGAAGTAAGTGTCAGTATATTTCATAAAATTATCTACGATTTCACTTTAAATTCGCAGTTATTCAAGGAAACCGAATTGTGAAAATTAATTAGTGACTAAAAAACGGTCCTATTGCCTCGCGTCACGTATCTCTTTCTATTATACAGTTGTGCCGCTAGGTACTCTCGCTCACTCAGCTGTATGTTCCACTATTCCTGGTATAATACCTTTATGGTCTGTATACTGTCTGTTACGTTTTCTCGGTTAAACCGCTAAACTTATCTTGATGGAATTTGAAATAAGCATAATATGTAGTTTTAACGACGTAGGCATAAAAATTCCACGCAGACGTATTCGCGATCTCTGAGTACCCCCACGGGGAAAAAGTCTTAAACATTCTAAAGTTACGTGTACCTGCGGCTCTGCTGTTTGCCCATTAGTGCTCATGCACGAAGAGAAATATAATATTATGTAAGAAATATATTATATCTAGTAATATATTATGGCCACTTTTTTCACCCAACTAAACAATATTTATTTAAAATGAGCGCGAGCGCGTTACATCCTCGGCTTCATCTTCACTTTCCATCAGGTAAGCTGAAGCCAAGCGCAAGCCCAATTTTAATAAAAAAAAAAAACAATTGGCTTATTAATTATATCACAGATTATATAATACTATACAGTACAGATGCCCAACGTCAAACAATGGAACGCGACTGCCATAACGCGGGCAGTCTTCGGGCAAAGTAAATTGCTTGATTTTCCGAGGCTCACGAGATTTTTTTGTAGTCAGATCATGTATGTTTAGTAACAATTTACACTTTAACGTAAACATTAATTACGATTCGATACCATAACGCCATTATATTGCCATTTTTTTACCAAAAATTTCATTTGTATGGGATGGGACACCATGATTATATTAAGGACCTGTTTCACCACATCCGAATAAGTTCTTGTTAGCTTATCCGAAAGCGGTGAAAAAGTGGTGAAACAGGCCCTAACTTTACTAGATAATAGCAGACTTTACTAAAAAATGTGTTGTTATAGATCAAATTCTGGTAGATTGTACTAAAATCTACTTTTATAACAACTAGCAAACTTTGCTGATATAAATAGTTGTCACAAAACATTACTAGATATTTCTCTCAGTGAAATCGTGAGAATTTGTGAATTTATTTTAAATTCTAGGATTTTTTCCCAACATTTATTTTCACGAGTGTTTCTCTAAGACAGGAACAGACACGCGTTGACAGTCATATTCCCGTCCAACTGTACCTACCTACCTTTAGCCCGTAAACGTACGCATGTCGGCAAATCTCATTACTTTGCGAGGATAAAGAAAATTCAATATCTATCCAGTCTTTGTCTGTCTTTCACGAATTTTATTTCTTATCCCAACTAAACTTCGTAAGAGTGCGCCGATGATTCTATTTGCTTTGATTTTCTGATAAAACAAAAGTTATTATTGGAGATGGGATCGTGGAGTCAGATGTACAGTCTGTAATCTTAGATCAAAATAAAATGAATGGATAAGCCTTACGCAAACATTCCAAACCAGAAAAATGAGGCAAAACAAATGAAATGTTTACTTCAAATTTGTATGCAAGTGCCCTAGATTTGACAGATAATGGCGCTAGTTTGTATGGACCAAGTGCACCAGTAGTGTGCTTCAACTTACCGCGCTTTAGGCCTATCCATTAATTTTATTTTGATCTAAGTCTGTAATAGAGTGCGATAAAATTACTTTTATAATCGACATAGTATACAGGGTGTGAAATAAACACGTTACATATCGAACAGCGTGCTTCATACCATCGAACTGAATACTTTTACCAGGACCAACTTTGAAATCGCTAAAAATTTAAACACTTTGGTCGATTAGTTATTGACATCATTAGCATCCTTTTAAACTAAGAGTCTATCCATCAAACTGAACAACTTTTACTATGGGAGCAAACCTATCGGAGCTGAAAAAAGACTCAAATGTATGCAACAGCTGATTTTTAGGGTTCCGAAGTCAACAAGGAACCCTTATAGTTTCGCCATGTCCGTCCGTCTGTCCGCGGCTTAGCTCAGAGAAGCTTAGTACTAGAAAGCTGTAATTTGGCATGAATACACATATTAATCACACCGAGAAAGTGGTAAAACAAAATTTTGAAAAATATTTTTTTTTAGGGTACCTCCCCTACCCGTGAAGTGGGGATGCATCTTTTTTTTCTCGTCTATCCCATGGTGTGGGGTATCGTTGGATAGGTCTTTTAAAAATACGGTGGGTGTGGATAAACCATTTTTCGATTTAGGGATCCGTTAGCGAAATATTAAGCTTTAAGGTGCAAATTTTTGTTAGAGTCGAGTGTCCCCCCCCCCCCCCCCCCCCCCTCTGCCAGCTAAACGGTTGTTTCAGGATATGTGAAAAAATTCATGGCAGTAGTATATATAATGAAATTAAAAGGAAAACTATCACCGCTAAGTTAGCTTTACAAGTTAACGAGTAATTGTCGACCAACTTAAAAAATGCACTTTTTAGACTTTATTAGCCGTCAAACCGTAGTATAAAACAAAAAGCCCCCTTTTAAGTTCGTATATTGTGACGGGCAACTACGGAACCCTACCCTGCGCGTGGCCCGACACGCACTTGGCCAGTTTTTATTTTGCTCCGATCGGTTTGCTACCATAGTAAAAGTTGTTCAGTTTGATGGATAGACTCTTAGTTTAAAAGGATGCTAATGATATCAATTTCACCCTGTAGATACAACGTGTTAATGAATTAATGCAAAACTAGAAAGTGGTTTGTTTAGAATCGAGAGCAGAATCGAATTATCATGGTTTCAAAAAAGTTTTTATTTTTTTTTATTTTTAATAATTTAATTGTACAATTTAAAATTTACTGAACTCGATCTCCTCAACCTACCGCACGGGCACACTCACCCTACTTACCAAAACAAGATTCTTAAAATGTATCCATTACGCTTTCATTCATTGCTGAAATGATATAAAATCATTTTTGCCTTAAAACTCAAAATGCGAATAACATTAAATGTTAACTATCAAAATAATGAAATTATAATCAAATTAAAGATTGAAAAATTTGTCTCGGGCGGGACTTGAACCCACGCTCTTCCAAACCGGGGAAACGTGCTAACCAATTACACCACCGAGCCCACTACCCAGAGAACGATATTTTCAATCTGTTACGTCTTAAGGGGACGTGGGGGGTTTGGAAGAGCGTGGGTTCAAGTCCCGCCCGAGACAAATTTTTCAATCTATAATTTGATTCGAAGTAGCACAACATGGCTGTAACATGTTTATAATCAATAATGAAATTATAGTTTCAATCAAATTATTTTGTTATAAATCAGTTGGGGTTTATGGGTTTTCATTAACACGTTGTATATATTATGACCCTAGGACTTGTAGCTTCTAGGCGCTTCTAGTTAAAACAACTTTAATTAAATACCGTGTAAGCCTATACAAAGGCTTATAGGTACATGTACAAAGGCAAAGGAATTTATTGACGAATTAATTTCGAACGATAAATCAATTTTCCGAATATTACATCAGAGCGTTGCAAAGTCATTTTCAAGCAATTTCCGTCATTAAGCATGTCTTCATTGTGGGTTATTGTTTAGGGGCCGATGTAAATTAGTTGGTGGGCGGGTTCAGTAGGAAATCCTATTAATTATTCCTTTGCTGTCGCGACCTCGCTCGTGGTGTTTCATAGGATCTTACAAGAAATTGCTTTAAGAAGCTTTAATTATGGAATTGTGTTATTATTTTGAGTATTTTCTGTAATAAATATAATGATATATAACTACAAAGAAAGGAGGTATATACATTAAATTCTAGGTTCTTTCATCATTCTACTACGCTGTAGCGCGTAGCGGAACATGCTACGACGTAGCAATTTGTCCTTTTCTTTCTTCATCTAAAATTCTAAACATTTTGTCAATATCAAATATTTAATCATAAAATACGTTTTTTTTTTCTCATAATCTATCACTAATATATTATATAGATAATATTCATTCAATAATTGAATTTTTATAGCCGTATTACAAAAATAACAACTTTTCATGAGCAACTTTTTTATGTAACGGAAGTTCGAAATTTAAACTTGACAGCTGCGGTAGTTTAACTTCTATCGTGTTTCTTTACGACAGGTTACTTTTTAGGGTTCCGTACCCAAAGGGTGAAAACGGGACCCTATTACTAAGCCTACGTTGTCCGTCCGTCCGTTATTATGGCGGAAACAATAAAAATGTAAAAAAATGTAAAAGTAACCATTTTTATCGATGTTTTTTCTTATCGCTCTATCGTAAAAACGGTAATACTTACAAGCGTCAAACTTTGTGTGATTATAGAGCAAACTTTACAGTATAACAACAAATAATAAAAACCGGCCAAGGGTGAGTCGGTCTCGCGCTAAAGGTCCCGGAGAATAAAGGTTTTTATCCAAGTTAATATGTTGTGTTCTGTGGTGGTGTGGTACGGAACCCTCGATGCGCGAGTAGCTCGACTCGCACTTGACCGAATTTTATTTATTTTTAGTTTGATGGTATGCAACGCATTTGATTTTACATCCTGAATACGGCATCTTTTATCCCATTATAAGACGTTCTCATTCATGTGTCATAATCTAATCTAATCTAATCTAATCTAATCTAAACTATTATAAAACTGTAAATGAAGTGTGTCTGTACATTGAAGATATTTACAAAAAAAAATTATGATATAGTTTTTAGGTATCCCTGACTCGAAATAAACCTTTTTTAGAAATTTTGTCTGTATGTCTGTTTGTTTGTGTGTTTGTTTGTTTGTTTGTTCGCGCATCACGCAAAAACTACTTAACCGATTTTGATGAAACTTTTTTTGTTTGATAGCTTATGATCTGACCTGAAATCTGGTAGATAATTTGTGCGGACGAATTCGCGGGTAAACACAAGTTATAATTATAAAAGTCTTACACCAAGCAAGTTCTTCTTAACAGCCATCCGCACTCTAAACCGATACATATTCCAGTCGGCAAAGTTTCAATGACTGTTGTTTCAGAAAAACATAACAAAGAGTGAATTTTTACGTGAAGAGAATGTGAGAGCTCCATCACAAAAGTTCAAAACGACTGCTTCTGCTGCTTTTTGACTTTTAAACCCTATTCCTTTAGAGCTAAGGTAGCAAATAGCTTGGATGTTTGTTGTGGTCTACGCAAATATAGGTTGAAAACACATAATCTTATGTGGAACTTTTATTTCAAAGCCTGGAAGTGTTTTCTTTTACATTTGCTATTAGTTAAAGTATGATAGCGTAGCATAGCATTGCATAGTATATGCTCATGTATGGATTATTACTAATACCCAAGCCAACATAAATTCATGACCGTATTCAAATTTGGGATATTCAGAATCTGTGGTACAACAGCCTTTTTGGGCGTTTAGTCGAAGCAAGATATCTTTGTTGCACTTTGGGTTCATCAACATCAACCTATTAACGTCCCACTGCAGGGCAGAGGCCTACCCTCAAAGGCCCCACCACTGGATGGAGAGAAGCGTGTGTGACATATTAAGGATTAAAGGAACGTTTTAACGGAATTTAAAATCAGGAGTGTATTTTTCCTTTTATTTTTACATGAGACAGCTGACTTTTTTCGTGATTTCGAAATTGGCTCTATAGTGAAAGTTGTTCAGTTTCATGGGCTGAAGCACCCCCTTAAGTATACCTAAGGTGTTTTGTTACCCCCTGTAAACTCCACTGGGAAACAGAGGCGTGACGCTATAGATAGATAGATTCCCTTGTCCCTATATTTGTGATCACCTTCATCGACCTAGAACTCTATGGACACAGGGTCTAGTACAAAATTCTCGATAAAAGTGTCCCGAACTAACCTTATAAAAATATAGGTATGCATAATAATGTAAACAGACTGAAAACATAGCAATTGAAATCGTATGAAGCTAGTCACAAGGGTTAACTTTGCTTGCACCTACTTAACACCATATGCAGCTTCGACTGGAGGCGTAGAAAGAGAAGGTAATAGAAGGAAGCACGTGTCTTGTCATATTCACTCAGTAAGAGATGCACATAGCAAATTCGATCTGGTTAAAAAAGGAGATCGCTACAAACTTATTGCTGTCCTTATCGACGTAACCACTTTTTTGTTCTACGACGGCTGTCTGACTCCGGAGTCAGACATCTTTCTTCATACAAATTGTATGGGATTTTATGACTATCGCTGTCTCATACGCGGTTACACTGATGTTACGTCTACCAGCGTAAGCGAACAATTTTGACTGGAGATGAAAATGAACATCAAACATGACAGACGTAATGGCGGACGCAATGACAAATAATCAATAAATAAAATAAAAATTAAATCTTATGTTCGTAAACAAAATGATACTTCTAAATGCTTCTAAATTATGTAATAATAGTTTGCTTACTGAAAATAGGATACACCATCACATTTTTTCACTTTTCTTTGGTAGCTTTTACATGTTTTTACAGCACAGTACGCCATCGTGAACTCGCGCGTGCTCAGACGATCAAACAAAGACTGGCAAGAGACTACACTCTCTTTTTGAATTGTAACCTTCTTTTGGTTCGGACACTTTTGAGCGTGGACCCATCTTCCATATTCAATGATCACCTTGGTAACGTATTGTTTTCCAGTGGGAGGTATGAAGGCTGATGATGACGATTTAAAACGTGGAATAAATTACCAAACCCGTAATTACGTTTATCGATGAATATTGACGAAGCTTCGGACATCAAAGGGCATAATAAATTTCAGATCAAAGTAAGTAAACTTTAAAGAGGTTTATTAATCAAATATTTTTATTGCGTTTTTATATTGACCGTCAAAAAAATCGTTGGCTCGTTTTGTAAAAACGAAAACGAAAAAAAGATTTATACCTTTTCCGTTTTTAATTTTCCATTTTGTCTGCTTCTATAATGAAGATGTGATGAGATAAAAGCCGATATATTATTGGTTCTCTTTTTTAAACCCAAGCACTAAATAGTACATGATTTAAAACTTACTGGGAACTTAAAACAAGCGAAACAAACAAACGAACATGCTTGTGGTATGGTGTAGACGCACTTTAACGAAAAACTTTCAAACTTTTACCAGTTTATTAATATTTATTTTTATTTATGCACTGCTTTTGCAAAGCTTCTCTGCTGGTTTAGGTTGTTTAATTAGGTGGTGCCTTTTTACTTAACTTATTAATTACACTTATTTTTAGTCGCTTTATTTGTGCAGGCATTACACTACACATGCACTTCAGTTTCAGGGATTGTCAGAAACTTTGTTGTGTGGTGAACCACAGTACACATTAATAACATATACTGATATCATAGAGGTACTGGTTCTTTGTCGAGGGTCACCAATATGGAGGTGCTACTTGGGAATGTTCCTCCATTGAAAAGGGAAGATCTTCCACCAGGCTTAGTGTGAAGCCTAGGGACCGGTCGTGGTCCAACAGTTCTTAGTTGGACCTTGTATATATATCGAATCTCTGTGATTATTTCTCTTGCGCGATTTATGTCTCGCATTCGATTGTGAACCTTATTTGTAGTAGGTTACGAGTTACGTATTTACGGTGAACGTTGTCTTTGTATGGAGCATATTTCTGAGACCGACGGTATTGCCATCTGTTAGCTTCTTTGTTATAACTTGTGGGTGTTGACATCTGAGGCAAGACCCCACAGTTGTAACTACATACCAACTTAAGTTGCAAGACTTAAGTTTTCAGGCTGAGTGTTGATAGCCTATTGCCAACAAAATCCGAAAAAAATGCAAAATCTCCAGGCACCACGGGGCAGAAATAGAGTATCTCATTCCAAGAACCACACGGTAATGATTTCAGTCCATTCGTAGGTCACTTGGATACGGGGTGGTTCTTTCTAAACCTATCCACGATAAAACTTTCCATATTCAGGCCAAACAAGAAATGAATAGGGTCCCGTTGGCACCCTTTGGGTACGAAACCCTAAAAATTGGCTACGTTAATAATCAAGCTCCACAAATACCATTCAAAATAGCCAAGTGACGTGTTAATTCAAGCCATGAACGAGGGTATATTGTTTCGCAAAGTCGGATATTGATCCCCATGTCTAATCACATTTGCAGGCGTTGCATTGTGGGCCCAATCACCGAGGATAACTAGATTTTAGTCCCGTACATAGACGATAGGCGGGACACGTGACGTCACCCTCGGGACGTCAACCTGATTATAGACCTAGGGTTGCCAGGAGGATCCGGGTTTATCCGGATTTTTGTTTATTTAAGACTATGGTGATTGTCGTGTTGACAGATTGAGTCAAAAGGAGGTGAATGGAGAGAAACGTGTGTGACATATTTAGGATTAAAGGATGGTTTTTACGGGATTTAAAATCAGAAGTGTATTTTTCCTTTTATTTTTGCTCATTTAACACACAGTACAGTAACAGTCAGTACTGTGAACTGACTTTTGGAGACTGTAGCAGTTTCATTTCACCGTTGAGAAAATCATATTGATAGATGTTAAACTGTTCCATTAATCACTAGGTCAAAACCGTTAATTCACACTTTACTACAATCACCTGATAGCTATTTCACCAAATATGAAAATAATAAGAGATCGTAGGAACTTGTATTTTTCCCAAACGGGAAAGGTTTCCACCCTTTCCACTCTATCTTGTGCGATCATGTGTGTCAGTCTTTTTTCGATAAGTCTCCATAACGACATAAATTATTCGTTGTAAATATCCGGAATCGTAAATTTTCTTTGACAGCCCTATCCGATCGGCACTACCTATCATGTGAGCAATTTCCCCTAATAATTTATTTATCGGAGTTTAATAAGCATATTTTGATCGTGGTTACATTAACATCCCAGCCTTTTACATTTTACAGCCTCTTTATTACTTACATTATTCGTAGCTTACATTGTTATTATGGTTCATCCATAATGCAAGGGCCAATGTGTATGCAGAATAAAGTGTGCAAACCTGGGTAGGTATGCAAGTAACCAAAATTTATGAGACAGCAGATTTTTTGTTCACGATTTTGATTTTATTCCCATGCTGGAGAAAGTTGTTTAGTCCATCAAGTTTTATCAATCCAGAGAACTTCTTTAAAAACCATAATCATTATTAATTAATAGAACAGGTACCCATATGGCCCTCCCTGTCCTGCGTCTGGTTTTCTGTCTCGCTCTGACTCAACCCATTAGTAACTATAATACAGAATTGTTTTATTGCAAATTGATTTCAGTTAAAATTTTTAATTAAGGTGACATAGTAGATAGAAATACGTTGGAGGCATCTTTTATTTTTCATGTTTCGACTAGATTTATACAAATTACCGAATTATAAGTCATACCTCAGTATTCTTGGATAGTTTATCTAGTGAAATCATCAATTAAATACACGATTGGAATTACTTCACTCGATAGAAAATCGTCACAAAGATGTCGTATTTTTTAACATTTTAAACGATTTTTTTCGCTTTAGAAGAACTTAAAGTAGGTTTCATTCTTTTTAATTTATACTCACATATTCAACATTGATTCTTCTAGTGAATTCATCAACAAAAGTTATAAAAAGTAATTCCATTATTTATTTATCCTCAAAAATACGAATGGCGTACCAAATATTCTCGGAGCGGGTCTTAGCGGGGCGCGCTCAGACGGCTTTTAGCCACGGTCGGAGACGGACGCTCGACAATTTTTTATTTTTTGACTTTGGAGTACATTGACTCGTCTAGTAAGTGGTTGTTACTAGTTCTGCCCACAAAAACGTCGATGTACAGCGGCCCCCGTCTAGGGTTGCACGAGCTAGACATATTGTGTCACGTTCGCTAAATGCTGACGTTTAGAGTTGCCACCTTAGCTTATTTTGAGCTAGATTTTGGATTTTTTAAACTCAACAGGGGAATTTCATACGTTTGTATGGCTAAAACGGTATCCGCCAATCCTCTTACCCAAAATGAAAAATCACGTGTCAAAAATCAATCTAAACAATTACTTACGTGATTAAATTGATATACTTAATCTCACATTAATATTTACAATAAAAAAAGATGAACACTTTTCACACTAAATATTGTTTTTTGACGATGGTTTGAAATACAATAAAGTGGTAAACAATTTTTAATTTTTTTTGTTAAGAATTTATCCTTTCGGAAAGGCAATGGGAACTAGCCCTTAAAGCCTGGTCTTTAGTTATGTTTTCTCTTGAAATCTCTTGAAATGCAAGGGTGGTTCAAACATTCCAATTAGATGAGTTTTACACGAGGATTAATCCAAATCAAACGGAAGCGCCTATCTTTATTTCTCACTTTAACAGTAATATTGTTCTCCATTAATGACACATTATTAAACTATAAAACTATATGTCAAATAAAGACGAAAATAAGAAGATGACAGCAGCAGGGCTACGAAACCTTTTCAGACCGTGATCGTTTTAAAAAAAAACAAAATACCGATTGGCAGTGTTCGATAGAAGAATGTTATATAAATACAAAATAATTATAGGAACATTATCTTAAATTAAAAAGAATGTCGTCTAAATTAAACACAAGTGCATGTTAATTTTAACATTTCACTCGTTCGGTGTTGATGGAAACGAAAGAAAAAATCAGTTTTGTGCTCACTAGGTCCGTAATTCCGTATGATTAAACCGGACTGAAAATCGATTTTGAGGGCGAATTAAACAAGTTTTCTTAAGCCTTGAACGACATCTGTAATCAATCAATCAATCAAATACACTTTATTCAAAGATGAATAACATCAATCCAAGTATTAATACGTCCTTCACATTGTTTGTAACTACCTAAATCTTACTAATGCATTAAAAAAAATCTCCCTAAAGTTACGGAATCGATAAAAACACGAAACACTATAATTAATCTAACAAAAGATCAACACCACCTTAAATTCAAATTCAACAATGTTTTTCCTTGCCACATTGTATGTACATAATAGTAATGTAGACGTACGTAAGATCTTTATTAAGTATTTTTATCCTTCCAATGACAAGGATTTTTTTAAAGGGGATCGAGCTTATTGTGCTGCCTCCAATCGTATTTTTTTATTTCTAAACAGTTAAACAACATTTCCAAAAAACAAGAAAGCATTCATGCATGGCTAGCATAGATTTTTAAACCTCATGCGCGCTCTTTCTGGCATACGTAAATATAATAAGGATGTAGGCACATCTCGATTTTTATCATTTTCTCGGGGGTGGCATGCGAGGCCTACTGAATGGCCTTCAATTTATCGAAATCCATCAAAGACCGTCGCTTACCAACCGTGGTCAGCCTTCATCGCTGGAATAGTCTTCAAGTAGGTACTACCGGACCGGAAGGTGTTTGCGTCTAAACCTGCCCTTCGAAACGAGTAGCCCCCTTGAATCTTAATGGAATAACTACACTGAAGTCATGGTTGCAGGGTATTTATCCAAGACAAGATACCATAGGTTCGTAACTTCATAAAAAAATACTAAAAAAGTTGGAAGACTTCAATCCTGCATTCCTCAATACTTATATTTACCACCGTGAAAAACAAAATCAACTTTTTATTGTAACACTAATTCAGAGTAGGTAATTCTCTTGTATCTCATCATAATATAACAATTTCTAATCAAAATAAGTGCTGACAATAATGCGTTCTCCAAGAGCAGTAAAAATAAATTATTTTATTTATTTATTTGTAATACAGTAAAAACACAAGACACAATATACAACTTAAAATAGACTCAAGTAAGCGTCTCCAATATTGTGCAGGTGTCAGTAGATGGAATACCATCAAGGATAGGCTTTTTGTCCCCAACAAGTGACAAGGATGAAGAGCAAGCGATGAAGCAAACATCGTGAGGAAACCTACTTACGCTGAAGAAAAAATTCGGATGCGTTATATGAAGTCTACCAATCCGCATTCATCAATAAATATTTTTGAATTTGAATTATTGACGTTAGATATGACGAATGACGATATTACGACACATTTGGCGTATGCTTTCCAAAAATTTACTCAGCCGTTTCCTACCTGGAAGAGCCCACGCTTGGTATGTTTTGAAAATATTTTTTGGATTTTTTAAAACATTATGGCTGAAAGGTAATGGTATAGTATATTTTTAAGACCGACTCATGAAACCCTTTTATTTAATACCCCACACGATAGGTTTCAGAACAAAAATTTATGACGTCATAATTCGTCATAATTTCATCTCGAGCGTTTCCGTGCTTCGGAAGGCACGTTTAGCAGTTGGTCTCGGATAGTTCCGTCAGATGTCGTTGTAACTATTCGTTGAGCCAGGTCGAGGCCTATTTAGGTGGCTTGAAAATTCTCTGACAGCCAGCTGATCACTAACTTGCCTCCACTAACACGCACTTTTTTTTTATTTCATATTCTTACATCTAAATTAACAAATTTTAATATCGCCAAACTGCTGAGCAGTTTGTAGTATCCCGTGTGGTAGAGTATGGCCCACTCCCTCTCACACCTATTCGTGAGAGACGGCCTTTGCCCTGGAGTGGGATTCTACAGGCTATCTCTTTTTTTTTTTTATTTCAAAAATAATGATACCGTAGACTCCAAGTACTGATTTTTTTTTCTTTTTCAGTACCTATTAACACCAATAATGTCACATCGGCGTAGAAAATGTCAAGTTACTCTGTGAATTTTACCTATTCTATTCTATTTTTATTTAATGGCGTTTCCTTGTTAGATTTCGCCAGTGTCAAGTATTGAAGATATATTTATTAGATATTGTACGGTAATAGGATATGGCGATATCAAAGCCCCGTTTTTAGACAAAAACACACACTCGAAACCGCCATAAAACGGCGGAGCCACGTGGCCAATCAAATCGCAAGCCGACGAAACGTCTACTTGTTACCCCCTTAGCCACGCGACTGCGATTTTTACCTATCTTGGCCGCCAGCAGCGTGATGACGTCTAAGTCACGAGTGACAGTTGATAAATTACATACATAAACTCACGACCGTAATCCCTTTATGGGTGGTCAGAAATATTGCTACTCCTACGTACTTTCTGTTCAAGAGTGTAGTTATACTCGTAGTAATGCTCACATTTTAACAATTTAAGTTTCAGGATGGAATGACGTGTCAAGTGGTGAGAGGTGGCTAACCCTTCACCTGTAAACACTGTATGAGAAACCTTTAATCCCTTAGTCGCCTCGTACTACACCCACGGGAAGAATTCGGGTGGTCCATTATAGGCTGGAACCACACAAAAATGTAACTCCTTGTTCGTTTTTAGGGTTCCGTAGTCCAACAAGGAACCCTTATACTTTCGTCCATTCTGTCTGTCTCTCTGTCTGTTGCCCTACCTCGAATTCGAAATTTGGTATGAATACAGATAACAGTACCTAACCAAAACAGAAATGAGGTAGTCATAATCATGAAGCAAGTAATTTTTTTTGAAAAATATTTTTTTCCTACCACCTTTTCGTTGTATGGGATACAACGAAAAGGTCGTTAAAAAATATTTTTTTAATAATTTGAGTGTGGTGTCGTTGGATAGGTTTTGTCCAATGGAAGAAAACTCCTATAGAAACTAAATCATTACAATGCTTGAGTCTCGAGATATTTGCGCTCAAAGTCAAAAATAGGGCGTACCCCCATCTAACTTCTAAAATACAGGAGTAAAAAATCTGAAAATGTGACACAATGTAGCTAGCTCTCTGTAAGTACTTTCAAAGAAAATTATAACGGAAGCTTATGCCCAACTAGTTTCGGAGAAATCAAATAAAATATCGACCGTCGACCGCCGTGTCGGCGTCTATCAATAGATGGCGCTGAACGAAATTAAATCGCACTATTGTTTGCTTCTTGAGGATTTGTGTTATGGAAGCTATGTTAAGAAAAGATTTTCATATTTACTACGGAACCCTACCTTGGGCGATTCTGACATGCTCTTGGCCGGTTTTTTATTTTGTTTTAGTAGTTGCCACAGTACCTCAGCCAGGACACAAGAAGGCATATTTTTCGAGGCTACGAACTTAGCACTAGGAAACTTGTCATCAGAGGTGTAGCTACCGCCGTATCTGCCGTATCAATTATACGGGGCCCCCGACGTGCGTAAGCAAAAATTAATAAATACTTCCCAAATTTCTTCATCGACTATAAATGATTTAATAAATCAGTTTGCCGAAAAAAGGCAAGGAGAGTGTAATATTCCATTTGAATCGTTTGATTTTTTTTTTTGAGAAAGTGACAGATACTTAGATATGATGAATAAATATTTCTTTAAATTTTAATGAATTTTTTTTTTACTTTTGTGAGAAATCTTTAGCCTTCATAAGGTACCCAAACAAATTTTTATACGGGGCCCCGCCAAGGCACGCTACGCCACTGCTTGTCATTATTCATTTTAGAAATTAGTCGCCTAAATCCTGGCCTGTACGTGTGTTCTGTGTTACAAACTATTAAGTCTCTGCGCCTACTCTAGTATCTACCTCAATAACTTGCAAACACATTTTTTCTAGATTTTTCAGATTTAGATTAGAGACAAATCTATTCATAAATAAATACAACGATGCTCAATAACGATTTGAAAGAAGTTCTACTAATCTTAGTACATTTTTTAGAATTTTTAAAAATATTTTTTCATGTTTCCATATGATATATAGCTCCACGTGGCGGATATTTTTCATAACTATCTTTAAAAAAGCTTAATTGAAAGGAAGACGAACCACATGTGTGCACCACTGCTTCTTTAGGTCTTTCAACATCGCCAATCGCTTTGCAACATTGTTGTTTGATACAATTTTTCCTATTTCTTTAAAGTGTGTACTATAAAGAACCTTTTTTCCTTCTTTGCACCCCTATTTGTAATGGAGTATAGTATGATATTAAATTTCACATAGTTAGTAAAAAAAATGATTTATTTAAATTTCCGGAAAAATCCCGGAATCGGTAGTCAATACGGTTGGCAACAGAATATGAACCCAGAGCCGTAAAACTCTTTCCAAAAAAAAAGTTGACGCGGGGTGCCACCCGCCGATGGGCGGGACTACTCTCCCGTCACTTCCTCTGCTTCACCCCCTCAAATACCAAAAGAGCGGCGCCGCATCACGTCTTAAACAGAACTTATTTGACTGAAATATAATATTTCAATGTTTCATAATTATTAAACTACATTGTAATGTAATCAGTTAATTCTTCGTTTCAATCTATTTCATTAAAGTGAGAATGAATACCGTACAAACACAAATACAAAATATACAAAACATTTATTAGTGATACACAGGTATACGACCAGTGGCGACGGGCTCACCCTCCGTCACACTGGACAGAGTTTCGGTACTACTGGTGAAACGTGGATGTTCTGAGGTTTCAGAATATCTCTGACTACCTCCTCGGGGAATATAGTCGTGAGCATTATGCTTACGCAGGTATACAATATTTGATGGTACATGCATTGTTTAGTGTCACTGTGATCTGCCATAGGGCTTACAAATACCGTTTAGAAGTAGTGTTGATTTTTAGCTATATTTCAATTCATATTTTATTTATTTAGCTGAATTTAAGCAAAACATTGTGTGAACTCCATAATTTCAAGGCGTTCATTCATGGCATGTGCGTTCGTCTGTGAACACCTTTAAAAGTGGGCGACAGGCTCACTATTTACATAAACTCATGACCATAATCCTTTTGGGGTACTCAGAAACTTTTCTACAACTACGAACTAACAATTATAATGGGTTCTTATCGCATTTTGGTATATTTCAGTTTCCGATATTTCAGCAGTGTTGCAACTGTTATGTTATGATCACGGGATGACTGAGATATTGATAGTATTTTAACTATTTTTATATGGTCCTTCTTAAATGCTGACGGTTTTTACGGGGATGAAGAGACATCAAACTGAACAACTTTCTCTATGGGACCAACATCGAAATCATGAAAAATATCTGCTGTCCCATACCTACATGGGTCGCGTAGGATTTCAGTTTTGTATGAAACTGCTGATTTTCTCTTTTCGATTTCGATTTGGTCCCATAAAGAAAGTTGTTCAGTTTGACGGTCTGATCATCCCTTAAACCAACGGCATATTATTAAGAAGGACTCTATACTTTAAGTGTGCATTTTTAAGCAAAGCTCACCTGGAGTAAAGAATGTCGGAAGGTTCAACAGTTGATGGGTTTCTATCAGAATATATATGAACTAAGCTAGACAGATTTAGATCTCCACTAAGCGCCGGTAATTGGTAATTTCCCCTGGGAAATTTGAAAATCTGCGGACCAAGATCCAAAGGACAGAACTTTGAAGCGGAAAATTCGTGAAACACATAAAACTGGATTGTTTTTTGACTGCGTCGAAAAAGAGGGCTTTTTTTTCATCGTCATTTTCCTTATACAGAGTGCTAACTTAAATGCGTTACATATCGTGCTTCAGACCATCAAACTGAACAACTTTACACAGGGTCCAAGTCACGGGTTCTTAAGGCCAGGTTATCCGACTGCGAGCGTCTCTTTCTTGAAAACATAAGTTTGCAATTAGCCATCCCGCTTCAATTGAAAGCATGATCGCAAAAAACGTATTTTTCATCAATATCTTTTCTCTTGGGTGTTTCTAAGCTCCAAATTCATAGAATTTGTCTATAAATATTTAATGTTAGCATTTAGTTAAATACAAAAATAAAAAGTTTATTATCAGCAGTTTAATCATTAATATTGAAAAAACATAATATAAAGGTTACCCCTTTGGGATGTTTTCAATCTAGTAAACATAATCTAATCGTGTTATTGAGAGCGATCGCCTAACCGCCAGATCCTTAAATACGACGTTATTTGTTTTCAGACTTTAAAACACTGTTTTTCTTGTTTCGTTCGTGTTCAAAAACTAGTGAGCGCGGCCTTGACCGGATCATACAGCCTTGGAAGAACATGCGAGTTTTAGCGATCGGTTTATTATTACGAACCATAGAGAAGTACTTCGAAACGTTTTCAATAGTACAAGCCCACAGCTATCACTATCCTAAGTCTGCGTCACACATAACAATGCTCAACAATTTGCCGGCGGATTGTAAGCGCGTGGAGTCGCATAGCATCGCGTCACACAAACCCTCGCCTAATTGCGACATTGCGCTCTCACGTGACGATGATACTGATATGTGAGTTTGTGCAGTTTTAGACGAATTCAAACTTTAACAACAGTTACTTTTGGTTTGATTTTGAACGGTTTTTATCGAGTTTAGCAGGACCAAGAATTGAAGTACAAATTTAAGACTTTATTGGCCTTTTTAGCAACAAGTGTGTAGATAAATTACTATAGGTAATGAATAAAGTAGCTATTTTACAATTACAGGGAGTGTCCGAACAAGTATAAGTAGAGTTATTTCAAAAATTTTAGAGCGAGCTTTTATGTACGGTATACAAGGTGTAACAAAAATACAAATAAACCTTTAAGGGGGTGGTATAGACCATCAAACTGAACAACTTTCACTATGTGACCAACATCGAAATCGCGAAAAAAAAAATTGATGTTCCATACTCTACAAATCGACTAGAGCTAAAATATGTATGAGATATGACATTTTTTTTTTTTTGCGATTTTGATGTTGGTCCCATAGAGAAAGTTGTTCAGTTTGACCCCCTTTTAAGAGTTTCAAATATTTATTGTTACTTATGAAACACCCTGTATAGAAAAACGTACAGGAGATCAGAGTTTAATATCAAACCTGAATTTAATATAGACAAATTATTGTTGACTGAAAAATCGAAAAATTATTTTGCTTGTCTTCAAAATGTATTCATTCATTTCATTTCAAACCAGGGTCCTGGGTTCGAATCCCGGTTCGGTCATAGATGTTATATGTTCGTGCCGTTGTTGTATGGTTTCCATAACAAAAAGCCTTTAGTGCTTGCTTGAGATCATTACAATGTATGTGCCTGTGAGCGTTATTTATTTATTTATTTCATTTCATTTATTCATTAACAGTCAATTAAAATAATGGTTAGGTAGTCATTAATTGAACAAATATCCAAGGAAAAAGAAGCTTGTGCCTTTCCTCAAAATTGATATTTGACATATAGCCCAAATAACCAAACAACACCACCGCATGCAAAGAACGTTGAACAATGTGATTTAAAGATTATGATAAATGATCAAAGAAAAAAATACCAAATGCTCACAAATCTTTTAATCAAAGAAAACGCAATCTTCGAACCATTCGCCACCTATTCTTTGTTTATTAAAATTCGTGTTTCATAAAAAATATGTAAGTACTTTACTCTTATTTTTTAACACAAAACAAACACCTCAAAGTTAGTCCCCTTCGCTCCGATGGCAAACTTTGAACAGTACGATTTCTTTGTTATTTTTAATATCGACTTTTTTCTCGCTTCAACGGTGGTTTCTAATGGATTTTCAATATTTGTGTTGACAGATAAACAAGGGGCGATGGAACGAGCTCTTGAACGCACGCAGTCTGCGGCGTTCCCACAGCCTCCGGAAGAAAGGAACCGTTTAATATCACTGCCTTGGAGGTAATAGAAAACCTTTGTTCATAAAATCATAATATGCCAAAATATTATTTACTACACACCTATGAAATGAAATATCTCAAATGAAATATCTTCATCGTTCGCTCTCACTATTCAATAGCGCGATTATAAGATTTTGGCCACCATCATCATCAGCCTATATACGTCCCACTGCAGGGAACAAGCCTACCCTCAGGGGCGGTGTATGGGCGTCAGTCCACCCCACGCGCGTCCAATGCAGATTGGTTGACTTCAAATATGCATCCGAATTTCTTCTTCAACGGATAAGGTTTCCTAACTATGATTTCCTTCACAGCTTGAGAGCAGTCGGTATTTCGAACATAAGATAGAGAAAATCATTTATTAGTAGGTTCATGCTATGTATTCCGTGCGGATACGAACCCGGATCCTCAAGATTAACAGGGCCGTCTTTACCCGGGGGTGCAAGGGGTGCATTGCACCGGGGCGCAGGATCCTGAGGCCGCAAGCAGATCGTCTACACAATCTAATGCGTTATCTGCTAGTGAATGAATGTTGAAAATTACTTAACAAAACAATAACTATAATCTTCTTCTTATCGTGTGGGCAAGCCCTGGTGTTAGTATTTATTCAAACCGCCTTACGGCATGTGTCGTGGTTTTTATGTAACGACTACTACCAGATATATCAGCCGGGACCAACGGCATAACGAGCCAAGCACGGAATCATCTTTCTTTTCAGACAATCAGGTGGATTCAGCCTGCAATGCCCTAACCAAATTGGGAAAAAACGCACAAAGTGACATAACCAGGTGTCCTCCGTGGGAATCGAACCCACAACCTCAGTGTCAAGAGCCCAATGTTCCAATGTAACCATTAGACCACGGAGGCACTTGCGTTGCAATGTGCAAGCCAATTTAGATCTTTTTATTGATTTTCTTGACTACTTATTTAGTACAGGAGTGCGATTTTTGAATCTCATTCGGTCAGCTCAGCAGTTGAAAATGTCAAAATTACTATGGTGATATGCATCTTTCTACTGCTGATTAGACGTTCAAAAATCATACTTCAGGAGTGCGATTTCTGAAAGTCAAATCAGCAGTAGAAAGATGCGTCTCTCCATATTAGTAATTTTGACATTTTCCACTTTTGAGCTCAGTGAATGATATTCAAAAATCGCACTCCAGATGAAAAACGACAGGTTTTTCTCTACTTTTAATATTGCCATCTACTTATTTATCATACCCTATTACTATGGTCTTGAAAACGCCTCATTGAAGGAGGTTTCTGTCTCGCTTCTCAAATAATTGTGTAATTGTTTGGTAATTGTTATTAATAATTCAGCCCAATTTGTTCTCAGTCTCTATTGTTTTCATTCTATGATACGATAATTGAGTTGTGTGAATTCAAAGGAAGATAGGTACTTGACTACCTCTCTATTACTATTTACTCAGTCTCTTCTATACATGGATTTTAGAAACTCACAAATTTTATTGAAACTGCGATGAAATGTTAATTGAGTGCTGCAAATATAATTATAACTTTTGTGTGTGGAAGACTGGAAGACCGCTAACCTAAAAAAATTCAGTTTCAAAAGCGATTTCTTCCAGACAACCATGGGATAGAAGAACTCTTATGAGCGTCTAGTTGGGTAGTAGTACGAGAGCCTATTGTGCTGCCCCAATAGTATTTTGTTTATTTCTAAACAATTAAACAACATTTCCAAGAATGTCACATTGTAGTCCTGATTGGCTTTCAATTTATCGAAACATTACGGATTATTATGTTTTAAGCTTGCAGTCTTATCGTTAAAATCGTCAAAAGTTACCACTTTTGGTGGTTTTAAAGATAATAACTACAAACAATATAAAAACAAATCCGAAGTGACCCGAAAAATTTAAAATCAGCAATGACTACAATTTGACATTCTTGTTTTCTATAAATGTTGTTTAAAAAAATATGATTGAGGGCAAGCACAATAGGATCGTTGCCCCCTTAAGGGGGTTGCAGAGGGCAAGACACTAAACTAGATGGCGCTCGGGAGCATTATTCCTGATTTTATCACATTTTATTTTATATCTCGTAATGGTGATGATATCGAATCAAAATTTTCAATTACGCGCGCACTTGTGTTTATGTTGCACTGATCTAGCTACAAGTTAAAGTAATTTTATTGTTCATACGCATTTGTTCTACATTTTAAGATTTATCAATTTCATACAAAACTTTGACATAGAACATTCGTAGACGGTATTAACAAAAGTAATATTTTATATGTGGAAAAATAGTATAGACAATCTAGATTGCGCGTCTCAAATAACATTTGCAATTTATAACATAATTACCGAAATATAAAATAAAATGTGACAAAATCATGAATAATGCTCCCGAGCGCCATCTAGTTGCCTGTGAACGTCTTCTGCAACCCCCTTAAGTAAAACCCTTGCAATAGCGATGTAATAAGGTATACATACATAGCTTCTCTGAGTGTCTTCTCATTTCTTGCTCCTTCTGCTACGAACTTTAAAACAAAGGCAGCTCCTGAAACAATTTTGGTTTGTTCTTAGTCTCCCTTTAAAATGATGATAACACTTATAATACGAATATTAATAATGGTTGGTTTTAGCAACACAAACTCCAAGTATTTGGCATAGGTAGGTAATAAAATGTTAGCTAAAGTCGGATGAAGTATAATTTTTTATACGTTTAAAAGTGAGGTTTACCTTTAAGTTAATAAAAATTCTGTTGAGAAAACATTGAATAAAGTGTAACTTTTGATAAAACGATTGTTACGATTTCAAGTTCACGATTTTGAAAATTTTTACATTGTTTACAGACGGACGTCGACGGAAATAGACGGAGACCACAGTGTAAATAAAACGAATAGTGTTGAAGCACAGCGGTCGCGACAGGTCAATTGAGCACGGTGTGCGGATGCCGGAAGGAGCACGTCCAGGCCCCTCTGCCTGCGTACCCACAGCGAATACAGTTAGGGTACGCCCGTTCCCCACGCACCGCTTATTTTTTATTACACTATGCAGAGACAGTACTGTATACGTCGATATACATGACCTAGATCCGAACCCATCAGGAGCTCTTGTTAAGCTGACCGTAAAAAAATGCGTTCTTAAGTTTTCACCATACAGTTACACGAGTTACACCAATGAATTGCTAAAGTAAAGTGGCAGTGGGCGGGGCACATTTCTCGCAGAACCGATGGCCGATGGGGCCGAAAGGTTCTCGAGTGGCGACCGCGTACCGAACAGCGCCGCGTGGGTAGGCCCCCACAAAGTGGACCAACGACCGGGTGAAGGCGGCGGGAACCCGTTGGATGAAGGCAGCGCAGGACCGGTCGCTGTGGCGATCCTTGGGAGGCGTATGTCCAGCAGTGGACGTCCATCGGCTGAGATGATGTAGTACAGTTGTTTATAATCTACATGAATACGGTTTTATAGTTACGACATGCTATGAATGAATCTATGAATTTTTCTAACTTATAAAGCGTTAATGTACGTAATACCGACTGATCTCAAACGTGAAGTAAAATATCGCAAGGAAACTTGCATACGCTGAAGAAGAAATTCTGATGCCTATGAACATGGCGCTCATCTGTGTGCGTGCATCTATTCGTGCGCTTTCATGAAGTAGCCTTACTGCATATCTCTTTTCTTTGCTACAGTGCTGCCAGTGTCCAGTGTATGTGCTTATATCGCAGGCGGTGGTCGGGCACGCGTGGCTGGCACCCCACTCGTCTGGCCACAACCACAGCGCGTCACTCACGCCTGGCTAGCCACACCAGCCTGTTAACTATTGCCGTATAAATTGTTGCTTCAATTTTACTTTATGACAATTTTATTTGACTGGGCTAAAATACGTTGATACGGTTGAGACGGTATTATAAAACTGTGACAGAAGTGTGTCTGTACATTTCAGATGTTTACAAAAAAAATGGGTGTCTCTGACTCCAAATAACAAAAAACGTAGATACTTACCTATAACTCAAAGACAACCTGATCACTTCAACTAGGGTTACATAGACGGATCGGACCTGAGACCTTGAAATGCTGAGTTGCTCCTCAGACTATATGGCCTATCTTGTATCCTGTCCTTTCTGCCCGTTCATGCAAAAAGAACTTATGGAAATGTTTTTTTTTTTTTTTTTATAATTAATGGCTTTTTGCTTGTGCGTTAGCACTGCATTTCCGCCAGTGTCAAGTAGTTTATGGGAGTATCTATCCCAATCTCAGGGACTGTTTTTGTTCAAGAACAAGAAGAGATTGAGTATTGCGGAGCCTCGTGGCAGGCAAAAACGCGACGCTCGAAAACCACGCGAGACGTGTGCTCAATTCCTGCAACGTGACTCTATGGAAATGTTATTTCAAAGAATAAAAATAGTTAGACTAACCTTTTGTATTGGTGAAGTATGGGCTGCCCCTTTTAACGAGTTTGTTTAAAAACATTATCAAACTTCACATTCCATAAGCTTCTAAAATAACATTTGAAACCTTACTTAGTAAGTGAATATTAACATTAAAATAGCGAGGCTTTGTTCCTATGTCATAACATTTACATAGGATTGAAAGGGACGGCAGGACCAAATCATAAAACTGATCTATTTCGGTAGGTACATCATAAAATGGGTTGGTATTAGAGCTTTTTATAGCAATATGTTACACGTCTTTTTTAGTATAATATAGCCTTCGAATAAAACTCTTATATAAAAAGAAAAGAGAAAAATATATTCTATAAGTAGACAAAACAATTTCTCTATCTGTAGAAGAAGCAATATAATTCGGGAGAAGCTGAAGCATTTTCATTTTTCAGAAACAATCTAGAAACTAATCTCAATGCTTGTATGTTGTCAGATTTTCAGTTTCAATGCTAGATTTAATTTAAGATTTGTATGGAAATGTTTGAGGCACTGTAACTTTAAAACATTTATGCATAGAAATTAGTTTCTAGATTATTTCTGCAACATTTCATTGACTATAATTACATATTACAGTATTGAAAAAATTACCAGTCTTCGTTTGTATGGAACCCGCTCCGCTTACTGCTTTCCTATCGAGAGTGTTATCTTCTATAATTGTAATCATTTTCGATCTGGAGTGCGATTTTTGAATCTCATTCAGGTGAGCTCAGCAGTTGTAGGTAAATGTCAAAATTACTATGGAGATACGCATCTTTCTACTGCTGATTTGACTTTTAAAAATCGCAGTCCTTAAGCATGATTTTTGAGAGTCAAATCAGCAGTAGAAACATGCATATCTCCATAGTAATTTGAAGATTTTCAACTGCTGAGCTCACCGAATGAAATTCAAAAATCGCACTCCAGATAGTTAAATTATATTGATATCATAATTATTATGAATTTTATTATGATATTTGGAAATACTCTGACCACAAGATGCGAGCCACTTACCTCCGCAAAACCGCACAAGGTGACACTTTTTAAAGGGGATGATCAGACCATCAAACTGAACAACTTTCTCTATGGCACCTATATCGAAATCGCGAAAAAAAAAAATCTGCTGTTCTATACAAAACTGCAAACCCGACTAGGTAGCCAAATGTATGGGACAGCTGATTATTTTTTTCGCGATTTCAATGTTGGTCCCATAGAGAAAGTTGTTCAGTTTGACGGTCTGATTGTCCCCTTGAAAAAGTGTCAGCATATTAAACTTAATATGCTGCATGGTCCAACCGGACCCTGTATGGTGGAGTATCCTCTCATGTTTAATCGTGAGATAAATCATGCTTCGGAAGGCACGTTAAGTAGTTGGATGGCGTTGTAACTGTTCGTTACGTCAGGTCAGAGGCTGACAGCAAGGTGACCACTAACTTGCCTCCACCAATTGGGCCCGCGTGGTGGAGTATCCCTCTCACCATTATTCTTGAGAGGAGGCCTTCGCCCTACAGTATGGGATCCTGATGTGGGGATGTGGGGGTATAACTTACTCTAAAATCAATTCTATCATGAGGAAACCTGCATAATTAAGTTTCAATTAAGAGGCATGCATTAATTGTACCCACTAAGTGGATACGGGCTCACTCGCCGTCACACTGGACAGAGTTCCGGTAAACTAGAGAAACGAGAAAGTTCGGAGTTTTCAGAATATGGTCTACACCACGCCTTGAAATATTAGGGTGTTTTGTTACAACTTCGTTAGTGCTATGCTATTCGATTGTTGTTTTTTTTTATATTAAGGAGCTAACACGAACGTTAATATCAAACATAGAAAAATGTTATACCCGCCAGAAAAATCTCAAATACTCGTACAAACACATCGACAAGTGACGCAAAATCAATTTCCGTAACACTCACCCGCAGCGATGCAAAAAGTATAAACATGGTATACGTCCACACGTTCACACTTCAGGGTATCGAGTGATCGTATACTTCACCTCGTATATTGCACTATACGAGTTGCCCTATATGAGGTGGAGTATACCTACTGTAGGCATACGGTAAGAAGCATAATGAATAAAAATACGACTAGAATAAGTCAAGCTTCTTAAAGCGAGCGCAACGGCGCTAGACTCGCGACAAAAAGTTCTAATCCATTGTTTTATGGATCAAAATAGCTTGTTTACGAGTCTAGTGGTCCCCGGCGCGTCGTTCCGCTTGTATGAAGCTTTTAATCATGTGGTAAGAAGTGTTTGGTCACAGTATTAAGCTGCGGCCAAACCGGGGCGTCTGCAACGCGGGAAGCGGGAGGTGATAGGCCTCCAAACCGGCGCAACTGCGACTTGGGTTGCGAACTTCATTTGTTGATGAATAGTCAATGAAGCTGCACTTCTTTAACTATTGTTGTGGTAATGTTATTTTTGCATTTATTCGGAGTCCAACTAAATGAGTACTTTGATACTGTTTGGTAGTTCCTAGTACCCAGTTCTTTTGTTTTTGGTAGTTCTTGATGTTTTTGGAAAAGTATCAAAATTTTAAAAGATACCTAAAGAAATAAAATTTACCACAACCAAATTAACAACAACTAAAGTGTGCTAGAAACAACTAAAAACGAACTCGAAAAAAATAATTGTGTAATACAGCCGAATTACAAACAACACGGTTTGTAAAACTTATTTACTATTATTGTGTACCTATCCCTCAGTTTTTCATAATAAAAAAAGTTAATATGAGGCGTTGATGGAAAAAATTTATTAAAGTTCCAGCCAGCATCACCACAAAGGGCAGCTTTTCATTAATTTTCAGAACTAAATGGATATAAATGGATTCCACTTTTGCTATTCTAACAATAGAAGGACGGGACAAAGAAAAGGAAATGAAAATGCGATGCGAATACGAGCTCTCCTATATTTTGTTCTGGATCAAAATAAAGTGAAAATGAAATACATTATTGGTATTATCAGATAAATAATATTGTATTTTAATAATGTTTGTTAAAGTAATTTTCTTCCTATTTTTATGGTTACCTAAAATGAACCTTGCCTTAAATTAAGTTATTGTGAATTATCAATAGTTTATAGTAACTAATTTTATTAAAAAAAAAATAATTGTGTACCGGTGTGTGTGTGTGTCGGTCAGCATCCAACAAATCGAACCCACTTGCAATTATAAAGATTAAGATAGATGGGTCAAATTTATCTGAAACTTGTAAATATCACTTAAGTTGTTTGCACAATAAATAAACTGATTCTACATACATACGCTCCATAGTGAAAGTTGTTCAGTTTGATGGTCTGACTTCACCGTTTCAGTATTTGCTAGGCTGTCACTTACGCCCTGTATAAACGTTTATAATATGTCCAAAGTTGCTCACATTTGGACGATGATGGGACGGTTACGCTTGCTACGCGATCTCCTCTCCAGAAATCATCTACTAGGTAACGGTTCTGTAACATGTTATAATTATTATCATTCAGTTGTTGACAGTTTGAGCTGTGATCAACTGATCAGTCAGCTTTTAATCGCAATTTTTTCACAATTTTATTTGAGCACCGTATTGGCCAGCATTTACTTTTCTATTCTAATTTTAATTACCGACAGAAACAATCTAAAAGTGTCAGAGAAAATTAAATTTAGTTCGGAACACAAAGGGTTAAATAACCTCTACTGCCAGCCCGGTGAAGAATAATTAATCACGCCGGTTGATGCAGGACTAATAATAGAACAGTACACGAAATATCCATTATACCTGCAGTGATACTGATACCTGCTTAATTGTTTTGAATTCCAAACTTTGCAATTTGATATGGACTAATTTTGGTGTTTATGAGAATGAGGGATTTTCAGAAAGCAATTATAAAAGAAAAAGTAGTCCCTAATGGCACGATAGATGGCGTTGACGCGACAGGGGCGAGCTTGCAGATGATAAAATACAAATAAAATAGTAAGAATTCGTGTTTTTAAGTAAGCGTGATGCGTCTGACTCAGTGACATGCATTTTTGTTTACTTTTTAGCCTAAAATTTTAGTCTTCGGACCCCTCTCTGGTCAACGCCATCTATCGCCGATATGATGAACTACGTTTGAGTAGCTGTCAGAAAACTCATCATTTCCTTCTAGTTGACCGTCAATCTATCAATCTATTCAGCATATTATAGAGTCCTTCTATTAAGAAGGCATATCCATTATCCAGGTCCAATGTGGACACTTTTTTAAGGGAATTTTCAGACCATCAAGCTGAAAAATTTTCTCTATGGCATCATCAATCAGGTTATCCATACAAAACTGCAAACCTACTAGCCAAATGTGAACAGCTGATTTTTTTTATAGCGATTTCGATGTTGGTCCCGTAGAGAACGTGGTCCAGTTTAACGGTCTGATCATACCCCTAAAAGTGTCAGCATATTACCTAGTACCTATATCTACTAAATCCTCGAAAAAGACCCAATTGGTTATTTTTTCAATAGTCCGCGTCAAAGCAATTGCTACGAGCGAGACGGCTGTAGTGCGGCACAATTTTACGTGCCATTTTATTAAGGGGGTTGCAGAGGGAGTTGCACTACACTAGATGGCGCTCGGGAGCATTATTCCTGATTTTATCACATTTTATTTTATATCTCGTAATTGTGATGATTTCAATCAAAATTTTCGATTATGCGGGCACTTGTGTTTATGTTTTACTGATCTAGCTACAAGTTATAGTAATTTTATTGTTCATACGAATTTGATATACATTTTAATTTTAATCAATTTCATACAAAACTTTGACGTATAACATTCGTAGACGGTATTTACAAAAGTAATATTTTATATATGGAAAAATAGTTAAGAAAATCAAGATTACGCATCTCAAATAACATTTGCAATTTATAACATGATTACGAAGATATAAAATAAAATGTGATAAAATCAGGAATGATGCTCCCGAGCGCCATCTAGTGTAGTGCTACTCCCTCTGCAACCCCCTTAAGGTAACATATCTTGATATCTTGTGTAAAATATCATTGGCATATGCCTAGCACTGATGGGCATCTGCCTCCTTTTTATTATACTATTTCTCACAGTCCTTTGCTAATCTGGAGTGCGATTTTTGAATCTCATTCGCTGAGCTCAGTAGTTGAAAATGTCAAAATTACTATGGAGATATGCATCTTTCTACTGCTGATTTAACTTTCAAAAATCATACTTCAGGAGTGCGATTTTTGAAAGTCAAATCAGCAGTAGAAATATGCGTATCTCCATAGTAATTTTGACATTTTCAACTGCTGAGCTCAGCGAATGAGATTCAAAAATCGCACTCCTGATCCAATGGAATCCCGTCACTTCACAATGTCGTCGTATGGCACCATTGACTTACCACTACTGGATGGAGGGTCCGGAGGGAAAGTATCCGAATAAAAAGTGAACGAAAACGTAATAAAAAAGAGAACGTATTACGCAAGTCTTCGTTTGATTGGCCGAATGCTGCACGCGTGGGCGCGCGGCGCGCGCCGTTCCCCGATGGTGGAGTGGGACGGAAAAGAATTTCAGCATTTTCAATGTTTTTATTTAGTTTATATTACTATAAGTAAGTACCTACTTAGGTTTGTGTATTTTAGTCTCGGACACTTTATTCGAGTTAGACCCGGCGTCCATAGTATTCTACGTCAATGTACGGCACCAAAGCTGTAGGGCTAATTTGTCCTTGGTTTTATGTGAGTTTGAAAAATCTGCCTTTTCATACATTTTCGCTGAAATTAACTAATAGCTACAGCTTTGTAAGTATAATTAATGCTTAGAAACTCTAACAGAAGATCGATCTTTTTTTGGCTGTAATTTTTAGAGAACCTGTCTGCTGTGCAAGAAGTTCTGTAATTCGGCATTCGAATCCCGTAAGGGGCAAATATTTGTATGATGAAATGAATGATTGTACCCGAATCATGGATGTTTGTATGTATACCTATGTAGGTATTTTATACCTATGTATTCTATTATACAAGTTCGGATTATATTATAGTACTTTTAATGGGACTAGATAATTTTTGTAACAATGCCCAAGATATTTATTCAAAATGAATGATGTGTGAATAGTCTAAAACTATTAGACATGCAAATATATATCGTCGCCTCGTTTACTAACTAAAGATAAGAAAATTTTGCGTCAAGGAAGCAGTGGCTGCGGTAAAACAAAGCAGTTTTGCGGTTTTGCTCGTTTGCGACTTGCGAGCAAACGTTCAATTAATCAAGTTCTCGGTAAACAATTTCTCAATCAGACATAATTTTTCAACGAATAACAAAAAATATTGAACCGAAAATGTATTTGCAGCAAATACTTGTTAAGAGAAGTTTATTCCGAAAGTGCTAATGCGCGCATACAAACGTTGTCTGGTGATATTTTTAATACTAACCAATCAAAGTCAATGACATTTTTCAGAAACAATCTAGAAATGAATCTCTATGCTTGTATGAAGTCAGATTTTCGTTTAAAGGATTAATTTAAGATCTATGAGACACTGTAACCTTAAGTCTATAAATTTTAACGAAAATCTGACTTCATACAAGCATAGAGATTAGTTTCTAGATTGTTTTTAATTGATTATTATATAGAGCTCCGAATTCTATTATCCCCTTAAGTACTTAAGGTCAGGTGGGGTAAAGCAAACACCGGGGTAAGGCAAACACACTAACAATATAATTCTAGTAAAATACTGACACAAACTCTATGGTTTGATCAAAAACAGGAAGAATGAACTAAAATAAAACTGACTCATATTAAATAAATTGTTTCTTTTATAACTGTCCCCATAACACTCCTACATGTAGGGTATTTTCAGAGCTAGTAAAAGTGTTTGTCTTACCCCGAGTAATGGCGTTATATAAAGTACCTACCTTGTCTTGCCCCACCAGACCTTACCCTATGTCTTGATTGAAAAACATTCCTACATTCGCATTTATAATAGCATCAAAGATTTTAAAGAGTTTAAATGCATAAAGGCCTCCGCACATTGCAGCGATATTATCGAGCGATTTTATCGACAGCGATGTCGCGACACCTTACACACTGCAGCGATTCCGCGATTCGCGTCACGCATGCGCCCCACCAATGAATGTAGTCGAAAGAGTTGCGATAATATCGCGGCAGTGTGTGGGATCGCGCGCGTCCCCATACAAAATGTCCTGGAAACAATTATCGCAAAATCGCAGCGATATTATCGCTCGATAAAATCGCTGCAATGAGCGGAGGCCTTAAAATACAATAATGATCGAAAAACTACATAATTCGATAAGCTGCTCGTTTTTCGATTATGAAAAATCATCTTCTCTTCAATATTTAAAACCACCATCTACTTTTTATTCGTAAATATTGGATTGTACCTATACTACTATTTCGTATACAAATCGAAATAAATGGCACGGCAGTAGTGCCTCCAGTTCCTTTATTAGAATTTATTGTCCCTTTACAAAAATTGTTACATCACAGTTGCAAGAATTACTGTTCACGTTTTGAAAAATGATCTGTTCTTTTGGAAATATACCTATATCAGTCAACATCCGATGTTCAGGCCTGTATTCACTTTGACTAGTGCGAGTGCAGGTTATTAGTAATAATTGTGGGGCATTACTACAAACATTAAAAGTAAAATCAAAGATAACAAAAATCCAAATGACATATTATATCGGTGATCGAAAATGTTTGAATGACCCGCAATTACCAATCACCTGGCACGAGTACACTATTATTTTGTGTAGGTACTGCATGAATAATTGAAAACACAGATTTAATCTTTCAATTTTTTTTTTTTTATATTGTATGTCCAACTTGTTGAGAATGATAAAATATTCAAATGTAATTACTAACTATCCTATTTTACTACGCTCTGTCAAAGCACATTTACATTGGAACTAATTTTAACCTTAAGACCATCACTGTATACACATGTAAATTTTGCAATGAAAATGAATCACTTCAATTTAATTAGCAAAGTCATGGCATCTTAATGCTCACACGATTTCTTTTGAAACTGGGAAAATCTTCTGGTAGTTGTCACCATACTCTTTATTTTACTTTGATAATTGGTGCCGCAACCATAATATGGCCGGTCCTTGCCGGCCGTGGTTCAAGTATCTATTCATGGTTCAAACTATACCTACATATAAAGGCATTTAAATTTGGAACTTTGCATTTCATTCAGGTCCTTCTTTTACTCTTTCGTTTAATCCCGATCAAAAGTACGTGTTTAAGAGGTTATAATTCGGAGCGCGCAAAAAACGTACTATGGTGATATTTTCAATACTAACGAATTAAAGACAATAAAATTTTGCAGAAACAATCTAGAAACAAATCTCTATGCTTGTATGGAGTCAGATTTTCGTTAAAATATACAGTTTCAATGATAGGATTTTTTTAAGATTTGTATTAAAATATTTGAGGCACTGTAACTTTAAAACTATACAGTTTAACGAAAATCTGACTCCATACAAGTGCGGGGTACCCACATTTACATTTGCCTCGGCGGTCCACCGGCGAATAGGGAACCGCCGAGTTGTATATAAGAAGGTGTATTTTCCATAATAAATTAGTACACACTGAGTACACACAGAGTACACAACTCTTTTCATTCCTCTCTGTTACTCAACGCACTGTCTCCAAACTGGTGACCCCGACGTGATTATTATGGAAAATACACCTTCTTATATACAACTCGGCGGTTCCCTATTCGCCGGTGGACCGCCGAGGCAAATGTAAATGTGGGTACCCCACACAAGCATAGAAATTTATTTCTAGATTGATTCTGAAAAATTTCATTGAGTTTAATTGGTTAGTATTGAAAATATCACCATAGTACGATTGAATGGAGCGCGCTCCGAATTATATCCTCTTAAGTTTGGTGAAAAGAACGAATCCGGGAAATGGACTCTCGGGTCTACAGTGTGGACGTTCCGGGAAAAGGACGTCTGACCCGTTTAAGGAATCGTATTGTTTTGGTATGTTTTCTATTATCTAATGCGTCACATTAATTCAAACCATCACCGAAACGCTGGTACAGACAATACCTTTCCCAGCTTCCTAAGTTGGTACTATAATAGTAGTAAGGTTTGATTTAAATATGATGAATGAACCATGAACCTAGGATCTTAATTATGATGACACTTAGAATAACAATATGCTACGATTATAACTACACCAAAGATACTATTTATGTCAATGCATTACCTGATTCCACAATAATAAATCGTGAAAAGGTTACCAGCAATTAACATAAAAACAAAGTCTCACTCCGAAATACGTTCAACTCGAAACTAAAGGAGTAACAAAGTAAATTGAGGAAATAGTAGTTTACGTAACGAAGAAAGAAAGCAAGAAAAGGCTTGCAACAAGGGTTTTCCTTGGAGAACAATTTTTCAAAGTTGGTTTCTTGGTTTACTCCAGTGATTTACCTAAAGAGACTTCAGCTGTGTTACTCAGCGAAAAAACGGAGGAAAGATATTGGTTTTGTTTTGTTAAGAGGGTATCGAGCCTGCAGTGCCGCCTTTAATCTTATATTTCTCAAAACTTTGCCTTCAATCGTATTTATTTAATTTCCCTACACTTAACTTATGCAACATTTCCAAATGTTACAATGTACCTATGTAGTTTTAAATGTATCGAGACAAAGATTTTTCTCTGGTTGTTATGTATTCTGAGTATGGCTGACATTGAAACTGAAATCTAAAATTCTCTGTTAGATTCCGTTACAAGTTTTCTACCTATGTTAGCGATAATAAATTTTAATGGAAATGTAAATAGTCTCAGTATATTACACTAAGATTTTTGCATCTATCTGCTATTATAGCAGATTGGGTGCAAAAATATTGCTCCCGTTTACACGTTCATTTATCTTGTTTATGCAATTGATTGTACCTACACCAAATTGCATTTTTAGAATCCTGAAATATGTTACTTAGTATACTTACAAAAAAATTGTAACTGTAGATCTTGGAACATATCTAATAATCCATCACGAAATGTATACTTTGACTTTATCTTCAATCTCAAAAACGTGCATTTTTCAAACCCAATCTTTTTCGCTAAAGCCAAAGATGAAATCCTTAAGCTTCTAAAAAGGAGCCAGCAGAAGCAAATGCCGTCATTTTATATCCGCGTATTGGGATTTAGGGGCAATCACTTCAAAGGAATTGATAAGGAATCAAGACGTGGATGCGATGATTAGTTCGGCAGGAGCCGATCCCGGCGGATCAGCATCGGCAATAAAAATAAATTGAATTGTTCTCCAAGCTATTGTTCAGTAGTATAGCCAGGGCTGCCATCTCAAAAAATCGATTGGGCTCTAAAACTGTGCAAAAAGAGCGACGTCCGAAAAGCGGCGCTAAATTTTTCTCCTATGAATCCTTTAAAGTTATACAAAATTAGGTGAAACTATTTTAACAGGATGATCAGACCATCAAACTGAACAAAAATCTTCTGTCACTGTATTTGTCCTATAGAGAAAGTTGTTCAGTTTGATGGTCTGATGTTAGACCTTATAGAATAAGTCTTATCAGTCTTTCCGAAACCCAGTACTTCACATAAGTGTTTGTATTTGAATATCTCTAACACTGCATACTCTATGGACAAATAATAATAATAGGTACAGGATATACAACAAACACAAATACTGTTACTTTATTAAAAGGTAAAAAGGCACTAGATTTTCCGCAAGGCGCTAGTCTCATAATATACGGGCTAAATATACCAAAAGAGCGCTAGATCTAGTGCCGAAAGCGCTAAGGTGGCAGCATTGAAGTATAGCTCAAACAACGTCAATTTACCGGTGGATGAGGGCGTTAGTTTCTATTGGTGATAACTTTTCTATAGACTTAAACCTTATTCGTTTCTTTTACGAGTCATGTTTGTTAGAGAATTTAGTACACATTTTTACCACCAGTAAACTTGAGTAGGTTAGTATACAGTATGAACCAATGGCCGGTGCTGTTTTTAACTTTATGGCATACGGTTTTGTTTTCGTTGCTAGCGTTGGAAAATAAAATTCTGTGAACAAATAGGATTTAGAATCTTTGTGATAGTTTAACGTAGTTAAACTCTTTATATTATGAGGCTTGTTGTTTATTTGGGTAAGTAGGACGTTGATTTGAAATAAGATCCGGTTCAACATTGACAAATATAATAATTCATCATCATATCGTATGGCATTTTTGTCTTCCTGCTTGGATCCGAGGGGGGGGGGGGGGGGGGGGGGGGTTAAATTTCGAAGTCAAGGTGTTTCAGCCAGTCTTCCGCTGCCGGGGTTAGCCTGTGGAGTTCTTCGATTCCACCGGGGAAACGGCGCAGAGTGAACTCGTTTACCACATGGGAGAGGGTCTGGTCAGGTGCCCCGCAGTCGCATATATAATAATTATGTCGACGGCATAAAAGGTGGATACTGCCATCAAAGCGGAGTGGGATATTTGAAAATTAACCAACAAAAATATAATTGTAAATACAATTTGTTTTAATATTTGATACATTTCCGCTCTGCTCCGCTTTGGTTCGGAGCAAAAAAAAACAGCTGTCCCATACTAAACTCCAATACTTCCTCGACTGCAATGTATGCAACAGCAGATTTTTTTTTGCTCCGATAGGTTTGCTCCCATAGTAAACGTTGTTCAGTTTAATGGGAAGAGGATGTGGCTTAAAGGTTAATGATATTTTTCCTTACACCCTGTATATTTGTTAAACTCGGACTCAGACACAGAATTTAAGTTTTCAAGCCAGTCTTTTCAAATTAAATACCTCGATTTAAACCAACTTTTAGCCAACCAATTAAAAACAAGTGATTAATTAACAAGTAATGATATTGTAACGTCGGGCCGAGAGTAATAAAAGCAATTAATGTAGAAATAAGTAAAAGTTGGCCGCATTCCCGCAGCCGTCGCGTCGGCCTAGCAAAACTTGTGGCTGTTATAGTGAGGGTGACCATGCTGGCCGCCCGGCGAGGACAAGCGGGAAATATGATTACAAGTAGGTAATATTTAAGGGGATATTATTCGGAGCGCGCTCCATACAAACGTAGTAAAGTACTATGGTGATATTATCAATAGTAACCAATTAAAATCTAGAAACAAATCTTTATGCTTGTATGGAGTTCGATTTTCGTTAAAATATACAGTTTCAATGCTAGGATCTTTAGGACTAGGATGCAAATCTTTGAGGCACTGTAACTTTAAAACTATGCAATTTAACGAAAATGTAACTTCTAGATTGTTTCTGCAAAATTGAATTGACTTTAATTTAATTTATTGGTTTTAGTTTAATTGGTTAGTTTTGAAAATATCACCATAGTACGTTTGTATGGAGCGCGCTCCGAATTATATCCTCTTAAATACCAAAGTCGCAGCCGCTGTCTGTCGGCTTAACAAAAGGCTAGAATAATAACAGGGACAATACCCACTGCCATGTGATGAGTAAATGCACCCAGCACTCAAGAATACAACAAGTAACTAGCGTGTAGCCATCGTGTGACATTTCTGTGAAATGTATCATCTTTAGTCCAAAAATCAAATTGTTTTGATGCATTCGACGCTGTGTTTGCTTAACTACTGCTTAGTGATTTAATAGAGGATTTTCTTAGAAATTATGATTCAATTACAGGTTCCGTATTTTTTAAATATTTGTAAATGTTTTGTGCGTTTGTACAGAACTGGTGCAAAATATGGAACATGAAAGGAAGGCTTTTGTTCATTAGTAAGATAAAGGAAAACCTGACCAACACCAAAAATAAGTTTGTAATTCACTCAAAGGTAAGATTGTTCATAATGCCCTCGATCGACATAAGTTTTTCCTCTGAATGTCCATAACAATCCCCAATACATAGACACCACATTAATAGGGAAAGTACCCAGCTAAGGGGCGCGCTCGCTCTTATCTCTGTTCCTCCGCCGACGTTGACTTACATTTAATTGTCCAAGTTTTATTGTAGCCAACCCTAATTGCAATATTGGCTGAACCAGATATCTATACTTTGAACACTGCTATTTCTGATAGTGAGCTAGACGGAGGATGTTATTAAATGTGCTTTATAATTAATCTTATTAATAATAAAACTAAACTCTACGTTACCTATCATAATATCGTAGATGCATGTTTTGTGCCGAATACATTTGAAAGATTTGAAAGGTCTTGAATGTCAGACAATGTTTGACAGCCGAGCATAACTGATGCATACAAAGGTGACATTAGAGACATGTGAAATTTTTTGGTTCTGTTATTGTATGACGTGGTGAGTCTTACGTCAAGAATGTCATTGGGCTATTAGTGGTCCCGTTAATAGCGCACTGAAGGGATGTCCTTGTGTAAAGAATGTCATTGTGTAGACGTGTAGAATAGTATATATGTGGCTCTCGTACAGAACTGACAGCCAAGAGAAATAGTACTTCTCCAAAAACACTGCTTAAATCATCTGCAACTGATGTAAAGGCCTGAACTGGTGATGATGATGATAGAATAGCCCAAAGATGACGCAAATCATTGGCTAGCTACGGATTTTCCCTAGGGGGAGATGCAGCAGGCCAGGTTATCAGCCACAGCTAGCTTTAAAAGGCATCAATTTAGGTCTAAATGTGAAAGTGTAGAAAACTTATCAGCAGGCAAGTTTACTACCAACTAAGCTATTGGGCCAAAAGTTTCTAACAAATCCGAAGTTTATCCTGAAGATTTTTTAGGAAAATTATGTGTAAATATTATAATGAAGTAGAAAAACTACGTATTTTTAGAGTATTTATTAGTAGTTTCTTGAAAAACAACCAAACTTGAATTGCTTTAATTTTAAGCTTCAATGAACAGTACCAAAACAACGATATCAATGTAAGAGTCTATGTCTATGTACCAAAAAAAATAACGGACCTTCCAATTGAATGTAGGTACCTAATTGATGTGTATTAATTAATTAGCATTAACGGTGTATAACAACCCACTTTGAATGAATCAAAGCTTTTCTTTATAAAATCGAATCATATACGTAATCTATCTAAGTAGGTTTGTTATACGTACGTTTTACGAAGCCCAATTTAAAGATATGAAAGATACGAGCTAGCAATTGGTTCGACATGCATTATCTAACTTACTCCGCTAGCAAAAATACCCAAGGATTTTTCGTTCGAACAATTACAGATTTTATTAGCTCCGCTCTACAGGATGCTTAGAAAAGATTGATGATTCTCGTGTCTCCATTTTATTTCCCCGCGGATAATCTCGTTGTCTCCGGCTTAAGGACATGTGAGTCGGAAATACGACGGCAATTTTCCTCCAACTATAGAAAAATGAGGAGCGTTTAGTGTTACGCATGGATACCCAGGAGCATGGGGTTTACCCGGCTTTCGTGGGAAAAGAGCACGCTGTATGTGTTGCAGGGAGACTAAAAATTCAATGAAAAGCTGCATATTATAAAATGACGGTTTATTGACAAACTGTTTTTATTCTTTATCAAGTTTTAGGACACGATATCTCATAGGTAGAGCTTTTTTTATTTTAAGTAGAACCTTTTTTTTTACAAGAAAAACAACTTTATGCAGGGTAAATTATTAGTCAGTGCGGAAAGGTTAACCATGCATTGAATATGGTCAAACTGAATAGTTTTCTGCAATACCCACCAATTTATTTGCTGAGTAGAAGTGCGTGGTAGAATAGTTTCTTTAAAATTATTTTCCAAATACGTAGGTCCCAGAATCGAAATTTTGCAATTTTTATTTTTGATATAGGAAACAAACTGTGGCTGATAAAATGCATGCCAACCTTGTCAAAATTACGTGTACAGAAGCCATGCGTCCCGTAATTACCCGGGAAGGAGTATCTTATTTAATTTCCGTTTTAGCTCAAGAATAATTAAAGTTACCGAAACGAAAAAAAAAAATACGAAATATCTTTGGGTAGTTCACCTAGTGTAATCATAAATTGAAACACGATTTGAATTGCTTCATAGAAAAAAACTACGAAGAGTTACGAAAAGAACCCATTTATTACATTATTTACTCAGACTAGAATAACTTGCAACCGTTTATAATTATGGTAATTTTGATAGAGTTGTCACACACGATGATGCATTGACGGAGCGGCAGACGTCAGTCCGTCATTTGTGAAGCAAGTATGAAACCGCATGTAGAAGCACTCACGGTGCGTTAATCCGTCACCGTACCACTTATTTAAAATAAGTATCTAAAAAATATTTCAATAAGGTAATTCTTTTTAAGTGAAAATAATGCACGCGCACGCATTCGGCGGCTTCTGACAGAAAATTTTCGTGAACAATTAGTTAGCAAATAGTTTGATATGATCCGATTCTATGGTGGCCTACATTTCAAATTGGGTGACTGTAGAAGTCATATTTTTTTCTAGGATGTTTACAAACTAAACTGTTTTCACACTGCGACGTCGTATAAAAGTGAGCATTTTTTTGGTTGTGTAATGTGATGGAAGAGCTGCGTGTGGTCATTATTTTTTTGTTACAAAATGAAACATGTCTTTTTCGTTACTCGAATTCGCAGTCACTAGGCTGTTTTCTCTCAGCATTATGAAAAATTAGCTTTTGCCCCTGATTTCGTTCGCACCGGCACCAGTCGCGTCGCCGCATCGTAGCCATAAAATATGGTTTTGGTTACATAAACCATACAGTTCTAATCATAAGCTTTTAAATTCAAGAAGTTTAAACAAAATCGGTCTAGCAGGAATCTAGTGTTTGCGTAATGCTCGCATATAAATTGTTCAGTTTGTATGGTTTAATGGTTACTGATACTTTTCCTTACACCTATGATTTATGACTAAATCGCTTATTACCTTGGAACTATCTTTTAGAAGATAGAAGCCATAACAAGACGTGTCATGTACTCCACAGCGGCTGCATCCCTGATACCTACACCTTACCCGATTTTTTATTTAACCGACACTTTTATAAAACTAATACATCAATAACAACAAAAAACCTTGGAACAAACAATGTGATTCGTCTAACGTAAAACGTGATCATTCTTTCACGGTGGCTGGTCTGTTTGAGCGATGTTCTGTACAGGCCAAGCCCTTGACTGATGTCTCGATTACATTCCACGGCCACAAACAGCTTACTAAACTTGACGAATTACTTCTTCTTTATTGTAGTACTGCCTCCGTGGTCTAATGGTTAAGAGGCTCTTGACACGGAGTTCGTGGGTTCAATTCCCATGGGGGAGACACCTAGTGTAATGTTACTTTTTGCGTTTTCCCCAGTTGCTTAGGACATTGCAGGCTGAATTACCGGATTGTCTGAAAAAGCAAGATGATTTCGTGCTTCGGATGGCACGTTAAGCCGTTGGTCCGGGCTACTATCTCTAGTGGGGTGATAATATAGTCATTAGGTACATAAAAATGAAACCGGTCAAGTGCGAGTCGGTCTACTACTTACAAAAAAGTTTAGTTTTCTCCGGGACCTTTAGCGTGAGATCGGCTTTCATTTGACCGGTTTTTATTATTTCGACGGTCCCTACGTACATTCCCGTAAGTGCAAAAGTCAAATTTTACAGGAGAGCACTTTTAAGTTTCAAACAAGTGTATTTCACGTCCTATTTGTAGCACAGTTACGAAATTTGGAATATAGGTTTAATATACGGTAAACTATATGAAACATAAAGAAAAAACTCAAAAAGTTCATTGGAAGTGTGTTATTAGTCACTTACTTAGTTCTACATCGGAAACGCTCCAATTACAAATAACGTATGTGGTACATATTGATTATTACGCGGTAGTCTCACGAAAGATCAAAATGTTAACTGTCACATAGATCATTGTACATGGGAAACATTATGGAGATACGGGGTTTGTAGGTAAGGGCGAAGTGTATTGTTACAACAAAAAGTAAACTTTTTTTAGTATTATTAATAAATTTTAACCCCGTCCCTCATACCTCGTGTGTACCCGTCACACTGGACAGAGTTTCGGTACTGCTAGTGAAACGTTGACCTAAAAAGGTTTAAGAAATTACATACTTTATTATCAGTTGTTAATTATTAAGTAATTTGAGACTTAACAATATTGATAACATAAAATCATTAATGTACTATATTTACACGTCAGAAACAGACAAATACAATTTACAACATAGACGAGAAGGGTATCAAAGGCGGCCTTATCTCAAAAATACAAAAAATACAAAATATTTATTGAACCAACGTGTGATACAGGTTTTCAGGACTCGTAATGATTATGATTAACAACCTCGTTAAGCTATTTTCCAGAAATTAATTTGATGGAATAGAGCGATAAATGTTATGGCGGTGCTCTAGTAGTAGACTTTACTATTTTGATAAACTGACAATATTATATGGCGATTGGCGATTTGTTAAACCATACGATATGAGTACCAACCTAATTCAAAACGAGTAATTGGTGTGGTGGGTGTCACTATTGAAACCGGTCCTTAAGCCCTTCAGAAGCTGTTTGACTTCGTCATACTTGAGGGGAAAACGCCGCAGACATGGAACAGAAATTTGATGGTTCTCTTATTTAAAAAGGACGACAATGCCCTACTGAAGAACTATAAGCCCATCTCACTTCTTAGTCATGTCTATAAGCTGTTTTTGAGAGTTGAAACGAACCGTGTCGCGCTCATTTTGACGAATTCCAACATCCCGAGTAACCTGGGTTCCGAAAAAACTTTAGCACCGCGTACCACATACATACGCTCTGCCTCTTTGCTTGGCGTTCGTGGACTACGAAAAAGCTTTTGATTTTAATGGGAGGGACATGGGCTGTACTGCAGTCTCTCCAGCGATGAAAAGTTGACTACTGGTACTTGGAAGTGCTCAAATGCTACTGCCAATATGTCAGTCCGATAGAAACCTATCCTACCGCAGCGAGGTGTGAGACATGGAGACGTAATTTCTCTGAAACTGTTCACCGACTTCACCGTGGCACTGGAAGATGTTTTCAAGGTTTTGGATTGGAAAGGGCTGAGTCTCTTTTAGTTTGCCGAAGATAGTCATAAGAATTAAAGTCATTATGACGGTGAGCATGGAGGACCTCAGTAGAATGCTTGATGACCTTAGCAGAGCCTTCGAACGAGTAGTTTTTAAAATTACCATGGACAAGAAGAAGATCATGTCAAATGTCCATGTTCTACCCACTCCTGTAAAGATCGTAGACTCTGAGTTCGAAGTTACTACGATTATGTTAACCAGGGACAAACCATCCAGTTAGGATGGTCCCACTTCGAGATAGAGGTCAATAGACGAATCTAACTGGGCTGGACATCGTTCAGGACGTATGGACTGCGTAGTATCTTCTCGGCCAAACACTGCAGTGTCTCAAAACGAAAGTCATTGACCAGTGTGTGTTGCCAGTGATGACACAGAATAGGATAGAATATTAAGTACTTGACATACGAAATTGAGACGTAGTAGCTCACTCCTGGCCTCATAAAAAGCCTGAAAGTCACACAAAGGGCAATGGAGAGGGCTATTATGGATTCATTTTCCCATCTGAACATCCCAAATATTACTTATAGCTACTGTTACTCTCTTTCACGATAAACATCAGCGCTCATGTGATCGGCGTAACCAATTTTCTAGTTCATATTGCCTTAAAAAACATTGCCACGTTAGTTAACTCATGGTCAGGTGGTTCTTGGTGGTTTTAATTTCTACAATTAATGAAATAAATAAATAAATAAAGAGGTTTTGATAGACCTCTTTACATCGCATAATTTTTTTAAACTCTTTTCTGCATAAAGCATTATAATTATTATAAATAATGACAAACGCGCACAGTCATAAACGTATGCCAGCTTCCTGGTCATAAACCACTTTCACCTAATATGTCAATTTGGAATTGACATGATGGTTGTAAGATGTTAATTTAGCTGGCTAATCAATATTTTTTTCCAAAACCAGATGAAGTTACAGAAGTTTAATAACATAAATACAACTTTCTTATCATATTTACAAAATTTTTCCGACATAAAAAGCCTTAAATGGTAGTTATTGATAAAAAGTACTTTTATTTTCCGACGTAAGAAAACTTATCTACCACTTGCATGGCATGGCCTGGCTTAGGCATGTAAAGTTGTTCACGTAAAACAACGTAACTAACATAGTGCGTTGCAGTTACGCGGCAGGCGTGGATTGCGTTCCAATGTAGAATCACTGAACTACCACTGATGTTAGTTTACTTCGGAAAATTTTCTTAATTTTGTAGTTACGGGAAATGTGTGTGTGGATTTAAGGTTCAATTTGCATAAAATGTTTAATTTTTTTTTGACTAATCGATAGTATAGAGTGACCTGAAGGACATGGAACAATAAAAGGCAAATCACGTATCTACCACTTAGGAATATGTACGTAGGGACCGTCGATTTGTTGTTATACTGTAGAGTTTGCTCTGTAATCACACCAAGTCTGACGCTTGTATGTGATACGATAGAGCGAGTAGAAAAAACGTTGATAAAAACTAGTTTCTTGTATGAGGACCCATCAGTCCATACAAAACTTTGACGTAGAACACTCGCAGACGGTATTAATAAAAGTAATGTTTTATATATGGAAAAATAGCTTAGAAAATCTGTTAATTTTATACGCGCAATCTAGATTTTCTAAGCTATTTTCCCATATATAAAGAAATTTCTTTTATTAATACTGTCTATGCGTGTTCTACGACAAAGTTTTGTATGAAATTGACAACTCTGCAACCACCTTAATTTTAAACTTTTTTGACATTTTACACGTAGTTCACAAATCCGCCGTAATAATCTAATATCTAGCTATTACTGTTTATAGGTTACAGCCCGTTGTTGTGGTATGAGGTGACTAAGGGATAAGGTTTTTTACTGTAAAAAAATGCAAATAATTAAGCCTTGCTACATCTTGTAGTAATATTTCTGACCACTCTTAAAGGGATTTATGGTGGTAATATATGTAACGTTTGTAATGTTTTTTGAGCCGCTTTTGTTGTTCAGTATTCGGAACGTTTTCAGGATAAAAAGCTTACTGTGAAATTCTTTTGAAATCAGTCCGATTGACGAATTCATTCAATTTGTATAAAAGTCGAAAAAAGAACGCAGTATTCAAAAATTCACATCTCATAATATTGTTCAGTTATCGATTCTTAGTGCATTTCGTATTTTGCGTTAATTTCTTAACAGCTTGAACAAATACTCGTATAAACTTTATGTCCATTTCCAAAGTTCGCTTGATCTTAGTGGAGGCCGCTTTCGACTCTGAGTGCGTTCACACACGATGACGCATTGCCGCAGCGGCAGACGTCAGTCCGTCATTTGTGAAGCAAGGAGTTGTATGAAACCACACGTAGAAGCACACACGGTGACGCATAGACGCACCGGGTGTGGTTCTATGGACTGACAGCTGCCGCTCCGTCAGTGCGTCATCGTGTGTGAACGCACGAAAAGTCAATGCTTTAATTATAATACTTATAAATCGTAACCTATATTGAAATCAATACTTAAAATATCACTAATTTGAAGACATATCATCATCATCAGCCTTTATACGTCCCACTGCAGGACACATGCCTAAATTCAAGGAGGCGTATGGGCAACAGTCCACCACGCGTGCCCAATGCGAATTGGTAGACTTCACATTTCTAACACAACCTATATACCTCCCATTGCACGGCACAGGCCTACCCTTAGGGAAGGGTGTATGGGCGTTAGTCCACCATGCGTGCACAATGCGGATTGGCAGACTTCACGTACGCATCGGAATTACTTCTTCAGCGTATGCAGATTTCCTTACGATGCTTTCCTTCACCGTTTGAGAGCAGTCAGTTTTACGTACATAAATTAGAAAAACTCATTGGTACATGGCATGCGGTAAGTGCGGATTCGAACCTGAACCTCAAGATTGAGTTTCCATAGCTCTCCGCAACGCGCCACCGACGCTCGATACTTCACATACGCATTAGAATTTCTTCTTCATTTTTTCCTTTGCCGTTTGAGAGCAGTCGGTTTTACGTACATAAGTTCGAAAAATGCATGGTGGTACGGTACATGGGCATGAATTTTATCTTTTTAAACTATTTTTGTCCCCACCAGACGGAAAGAGTCAATTTTCGTCCCGTTGCTCTAAACGAAGTTGTCGCTTTCCACTTCCGTCGAGGTGAATAGTAGTATACTAACCTCGGGCAGTAAATAAGACATTTACTTACATGAGATCGGAGACCTTTCTTACTTTCCTACCCTCGGTGTGCAATCTACTAAACCTTTACAGTACGTGTTTCAATGGTCTGTGCAAAGTTGCAGACGCCATTTATCTTTAAAAAAAAAGAGTAACCTATACAGGGTGTTTCATAAGTAACAATAAATATTTAAAACTCTTAAGGGGGTTGTTTAGACCGTCAAACTGAACAACTTTCTCTATGGGACCAACAAAGAATACGCAAAAAAAAATTTCATATCCCATCCTACATATTTTAGCTGGAGTCGTGGAACATAATTTTCGCGATTTCGATATTGGTCCTATAGTGAAAGTTGTTCAGTTTGATGGTCTATACCACCCCCTTAAAGGTTTATTTGTATTTTTGTAACACCTTGTATAACCTAACCAACAACCAAGTTTGCGCTCTCTAGCCATCACTACAACACTTTTCTCAGCACACTAAACTTCCCGAAAGGTACCCTTTTCACATTTATACCTATTTCTCAATCTGTTACAGTGGTTAGGTACCTTTTGAGCGATGCTTCCCTTGAGCTCGTGACTGATATCTTGATTACATTCCTGGCCCACGCTTGACGGATGACCACTTCTTTTATTGCGTCCTCTAACGTTAGACAATAAATAAACCTGTATTATTGTACAAACTGAGAATTGTTGATGCGGTTGGTATAGAGTTGGGATTTTGTGGTTTGAGGTTTAATATGAGGTATAATTTTGAATATGCTAAAAGTATCTCTTACACTATTCATACACTCATATTAGTATGAACATTGTCAGACAGCATCATATTTAAACATCATCATCATCCCTAGCCGATGGACGCCCACTGCAGGATATAGGCCACCCCCATGGATTGCTACAACGACCGGTGCTGCGCTGCCCTCCAATGGGATCCCGTCGCCTTCACCAGGTCGTCGGTCCACCTTGTAGGGGGGCCTACACACCCCCTTAATGCTTTCCGGTACAGTCGCCACTCGACTACATTAAACCTAAATACTTTTGGGTGCAAGTCAACCTATTTCTACTACTATCACAGTGTCGATTATTTTGCCAATTTCCAATACAAATAGCAAATGTGCTTGACGTTGTTCGGTAATGGATATTGTGGGTTGTCTCAAGGATTGTTTTTGTACAAAAACAGGCTTGAACCGCCACAAAGTTGTTGAGTTCCGTGGCAGGCCGGAGAGCAGGCAACCGACATGCGATCGCCCAGTAACAGACCTGCAGAGCGATGGATGTTGAAGAAATGTGAGATGTATCAGATTCGTAGCATATGCCGATCTATTTGCTCTGCCTATCCCAGTGAGAAATAGGCGTAAACACAATGTGTGTATGCTAAAAGTTAGCCTTGCTACAACTGCACGATTTATGAGGATAGACGAGTACAGTTTTCTCCATACAAACGTATTCCCCTGTTTTCTCCCTGGATAATAACACTAGAGCAAATATGTTTTTACCATACAATCTATGTCACCTCTGCCATGTCCCTAAGTTTTGCTTTTTTGCAATAATTAATTACTGTAAGAACTAGGGACCTTCGAAAATGACCCATTTTACCGCCCGTTTTCAGACGTCCAGTAAACAAATTTGACGAATATAAACAAAAAAAACAAAACGTACCGACATAGCCAAAGTCCTTCTCATATTATTTTTGAAGGAATTATTAAAATAGGTTTAGTTTTGGAGGAGAAAACAGGGGAATACGAAATGCTGATTTCATCGATTTTTTGTATATAAAATCGGTCCGAGCTGCAGTTGTCTCTTTCGCACACTAGTCGGCGGGGTGTATGGGTAGGGTGGATCTGATAAATACGTATACAGTCGGAAAAGTGACCTATTCTCTAAATTAGACTTTCAGGCCGCCTATCCTCTTAAAAGATGGTTGGTAATTGTAGGCAAGGTTTCTGACCACCCCGCAAGGTATTATAGTCGTTATAATAAGGTAGGTTATAATCTTTAAAAAGTTTTTAAACTAAACTAAGCATTTCGTTACTGTAACGAAATTGGAAAAACGTCACAAGTTTCTATGAAACTTTTTGACGTAGAGTGGCTTTTTGCAAGTTGACCTAATTACGGGAAAGTAATTTTACATATGCATATGCTCACGACTATATTCCCCGAGGGGGTAGTCAGAGATATTCTGAAACCTCAGAACATCCACGTTTCACCAGTAATACCGTAAGTCTGTCCAGTGTGACGGGGGGTCAGCCCGTCGCCACTTAACGAAAGTAATTTTAAAAGTTAAATTTTAGTGCCATAAGATTTCTTGTGGCTTTGCCTTAGAATAAACCAACCTATTTCTTTCTGGGGGTGACTTATGAGGTTACTAAGGGATAAAATGTCTTGTGCAGTGTTTTCGGCAAAGTTTAGCCACTAAAGACCACTCTGTGGGTGAAAGGCTAGTCGTTATCACCACTTGACACGTCATTCCAGCGTGAAAACTTCAAAAAGTATGCTGAAAGTGATTCTTGCTCCAACGTTTCTCAGCTTAACGTTTCTCTTTGTGATTTTCATAATTATAGGTACCTGCCTTCCTACCTATCGAATAACAAATGAATGAATAGGTGTTAAGAATACGTAGAACCGAAGATGAAAAATGATCGGACACTGAATACGACATGACAATGTCTTTAAAACTATATTGGAAGGGGAGTTAGCGGTTAAGACCTAAGTGCTATCTAGCACAAGTGAAGGAAAAAGCTGATGTCCGGTCGTATCAGGAAATTAAGATAAGATAAGATAATGTTTATTTTTAAACTTTTGATTGAAACTATGGCATTAAACCGGTAGACCAAAAAAACGAGGCAAGCCTGATACGCGTGGTCTACGACACTACGAGATTAACTTAAGACATTAGCGGAAAAAATTGGCTGGTTTGGAGAATACTACACCGACAAGAGCGTAGCTCCTAAATAATGTCATCATCATCATCATTTTCTCAGCCGACGTCCACTGCTGGACATAGGCCTCACCCAATGATCGCCACAATGAGCGGACCTGCGCTGCCCTCATCCAACGGGTTCCCGCCGTCTTCGCCAGGTCGTCGGTCCACCTTGTGGGGCCTACCCACGTTTCCTGTAAATAAGGTGATGGTTCCTATTACTATGGTTAGTAATATTGAATATTGAAAAGTTCCTTAATAAAATAGTGAAAAACTGATTTCATTTTTCATTTATTATATGGGTTATAGGTCAATTAAGGGGTAGACGAGTTTGAGCTATTTCTTGAAGTGGTACTAAGAGAAAACTAATTACGAGCCACTTTTCAAAGACATTATGTAACGATCTTTATTCCTTGGGTATTTTAGACGTTATAATCCGTAATTTAATCCGACAATAAACGGGTTGCTACAGCAACAAAGTTGGGTATTATTAGATGGTTTGTACAATTAAGGGGTTCTTGAGTGTTTTCTACAGAAATTGTTATTTGTGAATCGTGAGATTCGAAATCGTGTTCGGATGATAATATCTCTCCATAGTAATTTTGACGTTTTGTAGAGCAGATTTGAACATGTGACTTTCAAAAACACTCACGCACTTTCAAAAGCACTCCTGGATGCAACACTATATCGATGTTTTGACCTTGGTTTTTAAACAACCAAGTACAAGTCATAAAATATTACAAAAAAAAATGTTTTCTTTGCGACCCTTAGCGCGAGCCCGACAAATACTTGGCATATTTTTGGGCCATTTTTGACAAACTGATTTTTTTTTTAATTATTTTTTAGCGCGTTAGCCATAATAAAGCCTATTCCGTGAAAATTTCAATACTTCACTTATTACGGTTCAAAATAATATGCAACCTTTTATAGGTTGGACAGATGGACGGACGGACAGCGTTGGCTTATTAATGGGGTTCCGTTGGCACTCTTTGGGTACGGAACCCTAAAAACAAATATACACCACTAGTTTTTAATTAGTAACGAAACTTTAAGGGTGGATTATGACCGTGAATCTGAACAACTTTCTCTAAGGAACATGGGTCGAAAAACGAGAAATTTTTGTGGACCTCCCATACAAAAGTGCGGATCGGTCGATCGATTTTCTTATAGGAGGTCCAAATAAAAAATTCGTTTTTCGACCCATGTTCCTTTGGGAAAGTTGTTCAGATTCCAAGGTCTGAACCCACCCTTAATGTTTCGTTACTAATTAAAAACTATTGGTGTACAGATAATATTCGTTATTGAGTTAATATTTTAGAATAAACGTTTGCAACCCTGTATGAAATAAGATACTTAGAAAATGTTTGTTGAAATTTAAACCCTGTTGTATAGAGCTCGAGAGTGACTAATGGGGGAATACACTAGGGGACCACTAGTCTTGCCTGCATCGGTGCTACGCCGTAGCAAGTTGCTACGTTTCGTAGCACGTTGCTACGCTCGTAGAACTAGACTGCAATTTGTTACTCCAAAATTATGTTACAGTTACTGTTCTTACAATACATTATTATCTTCAAGAGGATAGACTTTGCACAGAGCTCCATACAAACGAAGTTTGATTATATTTTCCATACTAATTAAAGTTAGTGACATTTTTGAAACGCGATCTACAGGGTGAAATTGATATAATTAGCATACTTTTAAACGGAGAGTCTACCCATCAAACTGAACAACGTTTACTATGAAAGCAAGGTGGTCGGAGCAAAAAAAAATCTGCTGTTCCATACTAAACTGCCATATTTTTATGCTGCTGCGATCGGTTTGCTCCCATTAAAATATAAAGTTTCAATGCTAGAATGAATTTGATTTACTAGAGCGCCGCGGCGAACTTCGTACCGCCTTAGAATCTTCCCGACACACACTTGGCGGTTTTTTATAGCTTATGTTAATCACTGATAATGTAGCATTCTAATCTTGAAAGAATTATTCAGTTTCGGAGCCTATTCATTACAAACAAACAAACCAAAAATCATATCTTTCCTCTTTATAATATTAGTATATAGATATGGAAGTCTTTGAGCCACTATAACTTTGGAACTATGCATCTGAAATCTAAAAAACTCGCAGGCACAGAAATTAGCTTTAAAATCGTGTTTAAAAATTGCATCTACTTTGATTGTTAGCATATGCTCACGACTATATTCCCCGAGGGGGTAGTCAGAGATATTCTGAAACCTCAGAACATCCACGTTTCACCAGTAGTACCGAAACTCTGTCCAGTGTGACGGGGGGTGAGCCCGTCGCCACTTATAATGGACAGTGGGTACAATACACGCCTCGAAATAGAAGCATGCAGGTTTCCTCACGATGTTTTCCTTCACCGAAAAGCCAGTGGTGTAACAAATCATACATAAATTCCGAAAAACTCATTGGTACGAGTCGGCTTGGACGGGGATCGAACCATCGCCTCCTGCACGGCAGGCAAGGTTACTCGCCACTGGACCACCACGGCACTTTGATTGTTTTGGCATTGAAAATATAATAAAACTTCGTTGGTATGAAGCGCGCCGTAAGGACTTTCCTCTTAAACGGTCGTCGGTGGCGCGTTGTGGAGAGATTATAAGACACTCAATCATGAGGGTCTGGCTTCAAATCCTCACAGACGACATGTCATGTAACCATGAGTTTTTCTTACTTACGTACGTAATACTGACTGCTCTCGAGGAGTTATACAAGGTGTTTCATAAGAAAGAATAAATTTTTGAAACTCTTAAGGGGGTTGTTAAGACCGTCAAACTGAACAACTTTCTCTATGGGACCAACATCGAAATCGCGAAAAAAATAATTTCATATCCCATACATATTTCAGCTCTAGTCGATTTGTAGAGTATAGAACATAGTTTTTTTTTCGCGTTTTCGATTATGGTCCCATAGTGAAAGTTGTTCAGTTTGATGGTCTACACCACCCCCTTAAAGGTTTATTTGTATTTTTGTAACACTTGTATAGTTATTTTTAAGGCTTATTGAGTTTAATCATAAATGATGTTGTCAGCCAATAAGTGCCACATAAAAATCACTTCTCATTCTCAATTCACGACAACGATTTTGTTACGAAACCCTAACAAAACTCTGGCCTACAAAAGGACCCATCAAAATAATTTCTAGCGACGCCCTCTCAATGAATATTAAACTATATCAAAACCATAGTGTAATAAAACTACTAGTGGTGAAACTCAGCAGTCAACGGCCGCGGCGGGTCTACGCTCGCTCGGTGTGCGGGGGGCGAGGCATCGGCAGTGCACCGACACTCACGTTTGAGAGGTGAGATAAGTATCGCACGCGATACAGGCTGTCGCTCTTTGTGTGCATAATAATTACCGATCATATTTGTATACGGGTTGAATGTAGCGAACCATACAAATTATACCATCTACTGTATAAACTACCTACATTGACAAATAAAGATTATTTATATTTCTGACATAAGGCTAATTTTAGTTTGTCGTTCCTGAAGCGGGAAGAAATCGGGAGAGCAGTAACTATAGAATAATTTATGGTACCGGCATTGAATTTGCAAAGTCGGTACCGTGTGCAGGAAAATCGGTGCCAGCACCACACGTCGGTACACACTCCCCCCCCGGTTCCCGCATTCATCGCGCTCGATTGATGTCGCGACCTCTGAGCTTCACCACTATTAGTTTTATTACACTATGCCAAAACTCTGAATAGCAATAAAGGATCGAGAGAGATTCGCACGGCGCAAGTTTCATTATGTTACTCTCATTGTGTTCCAGTCCCTCCGGAGTGCAACCTTTTCCTCTTCCGAACCCTTTTATATCTGGAAATAAAAAACGGATAAGTGCGAGTAGGACTCGAGCACAGAGGGTTCCGTACCACTATGCAATATTACTTATAAAAAAGTTGTTTTCTCCGAGATACTTAGCCCGACACACGTTTTTTATATTGTTGTTTTACCTTGGAGTATGCACTATAATCACGCCTAGTCTGACGCTTGTATACAGGGTGTAAGGAAAAGTATCACTAACCTTTAAACCACAATATACTCTACCCATCAAACTGAACAACTTTTACTGTGGGAGCAAACCTGACAGAACAAAAAAAAATATCAGCTGTCCCATCGTTTGAATCTAGTAGGTAGGTATTGCAGTTTAGTATGAACAACCAATACAACAACATAAGTGCGTTCACACACGATGACGCACTGACGGAGCAGCAAACGTCAGTCCGTCATTTGTGAAGCAAGGAGTTGTATGAAACCGCACGTAGAAGCACACACGGTGACGCATTGACGCACCGGGTATGGTTCTATGGACTGACATCTGCCGCTCCGTCAGTGCGTCATCGTGTGTGAACGCACTAACCATTCAAAAACATAATATATAATTATGGTATGTGGTTTAAAGGTTAATGATACTTTTCCTTACATCCTGTATAAAATATAGGTATTAGCCAATATAAGCGTTTGAACGATAGAGAAAAAACAAAAAACTTTGAAAAAAAACGCATTTCTTGTACACAGGGGACTTAATTCGTGTTTTTTTTTAAATTATTTGTTCCATAATAACGCATATTAGGTATTCTGAGAACATTTTTTCCGTCTAGCTCTCTAGCTGTTATAGTTCAGCATACAGCCCTTTATTGGTAGCACAGACAGACAAACGGACTGACAGACAGCGTCTTATGAATAAGATCTCGTTGGCACCCTTTGGGTACGGAACCCTAAAAAGTTGTGACTGCCGAGTACGATAATACGAGAGAAAAATGGTGAGCAAATGGATTTTCCGTTTCGCAGAGTTGATGACTAAATCGCTTGTTATTATGTTAGGACGTTCTCAGATGTGTGAAGAGTTACTTATTAACATAGTGACATATTACCTTAGTATAGGTATTACTAGGTATTGAATATCATAACGTAATTATACCATAATACAGTAGTACCAGGTAGTAATTATAGTACTGTGGTACCGGGTTTATTAATGTTTACGGATGTACCTGCGCAATTGGCTGTTAAGACGACGTGCGGCGCCGCTCTTTAGGTATTTGAGGGGGTGAAGCAGAGGAAGTGACGGGAGAGTAGTCCCGCCCATCGGCGGGTGGCACCCCGCGTCAACTTTTTTTTTGGAAAGAGTTTTACGGCTCTGGGTTCATATTCTGTTGCCAACCGTATTGACCACCGATTCCGGGATTTTTCCGGAAATTTAAATAAATCATTTTTTTTACTAACTATGTGAAATTTAATATCATACTATACTCCATTACAAATAGGGGCGAAAAGAAGGAAAAAAAGGTTCTTTATAGTACACACTTTAAAGAAATATGAAAAATTGTATCAAACAACAATGTTGCAAAGCGATTGGCGATGTTGAAAGACCTAAAGAAGCAGTGGTGCACACATGTGGTTCGTCTTCCTTTCAATTAAGCTTTTTTAAAGATAGTTATGAAAAATATCATTAAAATTTAAAGAAATATTTATTCATCATATCTAAGTAACTATCACTTTCTCCAAAAAAAAAACAAACAATTCAAATGGAAAATTACACTCTCCTTGCCTTTTTTCGGCAAACTGATTTATTAAATCATTTATAGCTGATGAAGAAATTTGGGAAGTATTTATTAATTTTTGCTTACGCACGTCGGGGGCCCCGTATAATTGATACGGCAGATACGGCGGTAGCTACACCTCTGATGACAAGTTTCCTAGTGCTAAGTTCGTAGCCTCGAAAAATATGCCTTCTTGTGTCCTGCCTGAGGTACTGTGGTAACTACTAAACAAAAATAAAAAACCGGCCAAGAGCATGTCAGAATCGCCCTAGGTAGGGTTCCGTAGTAAATATGAAAATCTTTTCTTAACATAGCTTAAATAACTTAAAAAATCCTCAAGAAGCAAACAATAGTGCGATTTAATTTCGTTCAGCGCCATCTATTGATAGACGCCGACACGGCGGTCGACCGTCGATATTTTATTTGATTTCTCCGAAACTAGTTGGGCATAAGCTTCCGTTATAATTTTCTTTGAAAGTACTTACAGAGAGCTAGCTACATTGTCACATTTTCAGATTTTTTACTCCTGTATTTTAGAAGTTAGAGGGGGGTACGCCTTATTTTTGACTTTGAGCGCAAATATCTCGAGACTCAAGCATTGTAATGATTTAGTTTCTATAGGAGTTTTCTTCCATTGGACAAAACCTATCCAACGACACCACACTCAAATTATTAAAAAAATATTTTTTTTAACGACCTTTTCGTTGTATCCCATACAACCTACCTCATTTCTGTTTGGGTAGAGCAACAGACACAGAGACAGACAGAATGGACGAAAGTATAAGGGTTCCTTGTTGGACTACGGAACCCTAAAAACGAACAAGGAGTAACATTTTTGTGTGGTTCCAGCCTATAATGGACCCCCCAATTCTTCCCGTGGGTGTAGTACAAGGCGACTAAGGGATTAAAGGTTTCTCATACAGTGTTTACAGGTGAAGGGTTAGCCACCTCTCACCACTTGACACGTCATTCCATCCTGAAACTTAAATTGCTAAAATGTGAGCATTACTACGAGTATAACTACACTCTTAAACAGAAAGTACGTAGGAGTAGCAATATTTCTGACCACCCATAAAGGGATTACGGTCGTGAGTTTATGTATGTTTATGATTCTGTATGTAATTTATCAACTGTCACTCGTGAGCTCGTGACTTAGACGTCATCACGCTGCTGGCGGCCAAGATAGGTAAAATTCGCAGTCGCGTGGCTAAGGGGGTAACAAGTAGACGTTTCGTCGGCTTGCGATTTGATTGGCCACATGGCTCCGCCGTTTTATGGCGGTTTCGAGTGTGTGTTTTTGTCTAAAAACGGGGCTTTGAGATCGCCATATCCTATTACCGTACAATATCTAATTAATATATCTTCAATACTTGACACTGGCGAAATCTAACAAGGAAACGCCATTAAATAAAAATAGAATAGAATAGGTAAATTTTTTTTTTTTAAGTTTATCCTTTCGGATAGGCTATGGGAACTAGCCCTTACTGCCTGGTCATTAGTGTCTTTTTTCTTTGTACTTAAACCTAACCTAACCTAACCTTAATACCTAACTCTTGAAATGCGCGGGTGGAACACGCATTCCAATGTTCAAGGGAGTTTTACGCGAGGATCAATCCGAATCAAACGGGAGCGCCTTCTTTATTTCTCACTTTTACTATATCGTTCTCCATTAATGACACATTATTAAACTAATTCCACCACATTAACACAATAATAGCCACGAAAAAGTAATTTAGATAATTAAGAAACAAAGCCCGTCCTTTTCTTCACGGTTCCCATGCAAGACTCCCCTAACTTAACCTAACCCTAACACATTGAAATGCGAGGATGGACGCATTCCAATGTTCAATAGAGTTTTACACGGGGATACAATCTGAATCAAACGGGAGCGCCTTTCTTTATTTCTCACTTTTACTATATTGTTCTCCATTAATAGCACATTATTACACTAACTCCACCACATTAACACAATAATAGCCACGAAAAACGAATTTAAAAAATTAAGAAACAAAGCCCGTCCGTTCCGTCATGTTTCCCGCGCAAAACTCCCCTAGAATAGGTAAAATTCACAGAGTAACTTGACATTTTCTACGCAGATGTGACATTATTGGTGTTAATAGGTACCTACTGAAAAAGAAAAAAAAAGTCTATGGTATCATTATTTTTGAAATAAAAAAAAGCAAGAGATAGCCTGTAGAATCCCACTTCAGGGCAAAGGCCGTCTCTCACGAATAGGTGTGAGAGGGAGTGGGCCATACTAGAGTATCAAGCTCAGCAGTTTGGCGATATTAAAATTTGTTAATTTAGATGTAAGAATCTGAAATTAAAAAAAAAGTGCGTGTTAGTGGAGGCAAGTTAGTGATCAGCTGGCTGTCAGAGAATTTTCAAGCCACCTAAATAGGCCTCGACCTGGCTCAACGAATAGTTACAACGACTTCTGACGGAACTATCCGAGACCAACTGCTAAACGTGCCTTCCGAAGCACGGAAACGCTCGAGATGAAATTATGACGAATTATGACGTCATAAACTTTTGTTCTGAAACCTATCGTGTGGGGTATTAAATAAAAGGGCTTCATGAGTCGGTCTTAAAAATATACTATACCATTACCTTTCAGCCATAAACAAATGTGTCGTAATATCGTCATTCGTCATAAATCTAACGTCAATAATATTTATTGATGAATGCGGATTGGTAGACTTCATATAACGCATCCGAATTTTTTCTTCAGCGTAAGTAGGTTTCCTCACGTTGTTTGCTTCATCGCTTGCTCTTCATCCTTGTCACTTGTTGGGGACAAAAAGCCTATCCTTGATGCTATTCCATCTACTGACACATGCACAATATTGGAGACGCTTACTTGAGTCTATTTTAAGTTGTATATTGTGTCTTGTGTTTTTACTGTATTACAAATAAATAAATAAAATAATTTATTTTTACTGCTCTTGGAGAACGCATTATTGTCAGCACTTATTTTGATTAGAAATTGTTATATTATGATGAGATACACGAGAATTACCTACTCTGAATTAGCGTTACAATAAAAAGTTGATTTTGTTTTTCACGGTGGTAAGTATAAGTATTGAGGAATGCAGGATTGAAGTCTTCAAACTTTTTTAGTATTTTTTTATGGAGTTACGAACCTATGGTATCTTGTCTTGGATAAATACCCTGCAACCATGACTTCAGTGTAGTTATTCCATTAACATTCAAGGGGGCTACTCGTTTCGAAGGGCAGGTTTAGACGCAAACACCTTCCGGTCCGGTAGTACCTACTTGAAGACTATTCCGGCGATGAAGGCGGACCACGGTTGGTAAGCGACGGTCTTTGGTGAATTTCGATAAATTGAAGGCCATTCAGTAGGCCTCGCATGCCACCCCCGAGAAAATGATAAAAATCGAGATGTGCCTACATCCTTATTATATTTACGTATGCCAGAAAGAGCGCGCATGACGTTTTTCTCGTTAAAACGCTTTGTAATGATAAAAATCTATGCTAGCCATGCATGAATGCTTTCTTGTTTTTTGAAAATGTTGTTTAACTGTTTAGAAATAGAAAAATACGATTGGGGGCAGCACAATAAGCTCGATCCCCTTTAAAAAAATCCTTGTCATTGGAAGGATAAAAATACTTAATAAAGATCTTACGTACGTCTACATTACTATTATGTACATACAATGTGGCAAGGAAAAACATTGTTGAATTTGAATTTAAGGTGGTGTTGCAATCTTTTGTTAGATTAATTATAGTGTTTCGTGTTTTTATCGATTCCGTAACTTTAGGGAGATTTTTTTTAATGCATTAGTAAGATTTAGGTAGTTACAAACAATGTGAAGGACGTATAAATACTTGGATTGATGTTATTCATCTTTGAATAAAGTGTATTTGATTGATTGATTGATTACAGATGTCGTTCAAGTAGGGTTACCAGATGAGAAGACTAAAATGTCTGGGCAAAATATCAAAAAGTCAGGATTTTGGGATTATGGTCGGGACATATTACGAAATATAAATTACTTTTACTTAGAGCTGTTTGCATGAGCGTAGCAATGATTTTTTCTCAGGGGAGGCCAGGCTCAGGTTAGACCTTTGCAGTTTTACGACCGAAAATCCGAAACGAGCAAAGCATGCTCGAGATTTGCTTCACTATGAAAACATAAGCGAGCTCGAGATTTCACTGAATTCTGAAGCGAGCCAAGCTAAGTGAGCTCGAAATTTTACTGCATTGTGTCTAGGTCCTTGTGACTCAATCGAAGCCAGGAGCGAGCGTGTTTTGTTGTTATTTTTCGGGACATTTTGTATTTTTTCGGGACTCTGGACATCATACGATATGTCGGGACAATCCCGACGAATCCCGACCATCTGGCAACCCTACGTTCAAGGCTTTAGAAAACTTGTTTAATTCGCCCTCAAAATCGATTTTCAGTCCGGTTTAATCATACGGAATTACGGACCTAGTGAGCACAAAACTAATTTTTTCTTTCGTTTCCATCAACACCGAACGAGTGAAATGTTAAAATTAACATGCACTTGTTTTTAATTTAGACGACATTCTTTTTAATTTAAGATAATGTTCCTATAATTATTTGGAATTTATATAACATTCTTCTATCGAACACTGCCAATCGGTATTTTGATTTTTTATAAAACGATCACGGTCTGAAAAGGTTTCGTAGCCCTGCTGCTGTCATCTTCTTATTTTCGTCTTTATTTGACATATAGTTTTATAGTTTAATAATGTGCCATTAATTGAGAACAATATTACAGTTAAAGTGAGAAATAAAGATAGGCGCTTCCGTTTGATTTGGATTAATCCTCGTGTAAAACTCATCTAATTGGAATGTTTGAACCACCCTTGCATTTCAAGAGTTAGCTAGGTTAGGTTAAGAACAAAGAAAAATATAACTAAAGACCAGGCTTTAAGGGCTAGTTCCATTGCCTTTCCGAAAGGATAAATTCTTAACAAAAAAAATTAAAAATTGTTTACCACTTTATTGTATTTCAAACCATCGTCAAAAATCAATATTTAGTGTGAAAAGTGTTCATCTTTTTTTATTGTAAATATTAATGTGAGATTAAGTATATCAATTTAATCACGCGTAAGTAATTGTTTAGATTGATTTTTGACACGTGATTTTTCATTTTGGGTAAGAGGATTGGCGGATACCGTTTTGGCCATACAAACGTATTCCCCTGTTGAGTTTAAAAAATCCAAAATCTAGCTCAAAATAAGCTAAGGTGGCAACTCTAAACGTCCGCATTTAGCGAACGTGACACAATATGTGTAGCTCATGCAACCCTAGACGGGGGCCGCTGTACATCGACGTTTTTGTGGGCAGAACTAGTAACAACCACTTACTAGACGAATCAATGTACTCCAAAGTCAAAAAATAAAAAATTGGCTAGCGTCCGTCTCCGACCGTGGCTAAAAGCCGTCTGAGCGCGCCCCGCTAAGACCCGCTCCGAGAATATTTGGTACGCCATTCGTATTTTTGAGGATAAATAAATAATGGAATTACTTTTATAACTTTTGTTGATGAATTCACTAGAAGAATCAATGGTGAATATGTGAGTATAAATTAAAAAGAATGAAACCTACTTTAAGTTCTTCTAAAGCGAAAAAAATCGTTTAAAATGTTAAAAAATACGACATCTTTGTGACGATTTTCTATCGAGTGAAGTAATTCCAATCGTGTATTTAATTGATGATTTCACTAGATAAACTATCCAAGAATACTGAGGTATGACTTATAATTCGGTAATTTGTATAAATCTAGTCGAAACATGAAAAATAAAAGATGCCTCCAACGTATTTCCTTCTACTATGTCACCTTAATAAAACCGCGCTAACCAATCACGATACTCTACGATTATCCGCCAAGATCTGATTAAAGAACTAACGTTGAAAGCGCGATAAAAAATCTGTTGTTTCATACATTTCAATAATTAAGCTATTGTTAATCATTATAACGGGTTCTTACCACGTTTTTATTTATTTTGTCCCGATATTTCGGCAGTGTTTGTTACAACTGCCATGATCACGGGATGACTGTAGAACTTTTCAAAAGTGAGTATGACTTACGAGTCAGTTCCAATAGTGGTCGGAGCAAACGAAGAAGAATGAGGGTAGACAGATTTGTCTGTATTTCAATAATTTATTTATTTATTATTAATACAATTACACAGCTTCACAGAGAAACTCCAATACGCCATGCAAGTTAAGCATAATATCGACATTGAAGTTTTCTATGGAACAACTGATTCTTTTTTCGCAATTTTAATATTGATCCTGTAGTAAAAGTGGTTCAGTTTGATGGGTAGACTCTTAGTTTAAAGGATGCTAATCATATAAATTTCACCCTGTAGATTGATTTTCGATTTCGATCAAACTTTGATTGGTTGTTTGTTTGTTTTGAAGTCAATATTGTGGCTACAGGAAACCGCCGAGGTAACCAGAGGGCAATTGAGGGGGTGAGGTAAAAAGTTGGTGGGAGGCAGGGAGTGTCTATCTATACTGTGTGTAGTAATAGCTCTTTCTTTTATTTGAAATTTTTGATCTCGGATTCCATTTCAGAGTTTTTTTTTTTTAAATATCTTGGACATAGTCACACAAATTATCTAGTCACATTTAAAGTTCCAGAATCTAGAATGGACTTGTATTATGATAACTTGACAACGATATAGAATACATATATAGATACAAACATCCATGACTCGGGTACAAATATACATATTCATCATACAAATATTTGTCCCTTACGGGATTCGAACCTGCGACCCTCGGCACACCAGGCAGGTTCACTACAGACTGTGCTGTTGGGTCGTCTAAAAAGTATATTATAGGAAGATGATGATGATGATCAAAGTCTGATTGGTATTATTTGTTCGTAGTTGGTATTGGTAAGTTCTGTGGCGCCATTAGCTATGGACGGCATTTTTTTCGAATAAACTCGCGCTCTTCATAAAACCCTTTTTATAAAACCTAGGTCAAACAAACAAATTCCTCGAAACAAAAATATCAATTAAAAAGATCAAAGACTGTGTTCGCGACAGTTAAAAATGTATAGATTTATAGACATAAGTTAGTGATAAGTTTTACCTATTTTTACTTTACTTTGAATTTTATATTTTGTTGCTATGTTTATATTTGTACGTGTAATTAGAATAAGTTCGTAAATAAAAGCCAAAAGATTACTAGTTTGATTTCACGGGGAGTTGAGACACCCTAGCGGGGCAGATAAGAAGCGACAGAATCAAACAGAATCAAACGAAAGCACGGGATTGCTTGCCACGCCAGAGAGAGCACACGCGTTCGCACACCCCCCGCGCGTACCCGCGCATCCCCCGTGACCTCCAGCGAAGCGCCGGCTGCCCCCATCGCGGCCTACCTTCCCGGCCTCCCACCAGCGGGTCTCACCGGGAAGCTGGCTAAGACGGGGTGCAGTTACCCGGCGCCGACGCTTTGGCGCTGGCCCCCCACTGACTCCAAACAGCCCTTTTCAGGGCTACCGCTGTGATTCTCTCAAAGTACCCTCGGGTATTTTGAGTATTGCGCCACCCGCACAGCGCAACCAACATCTCGTAATTTTTATTAGGCCACCCGCCTCATAAAAATTAAGAGATGCCGTCACCGCCGCGAACGACCCACGGTCACGTCACCCCGCATATCGCGAGGAGGCCCCGGCCCCTGGACCCAACTGTGGATATCGGCAGAATCCGCAGAGGGATCCAGGCTTGGCTAGTTAAACTAGCCGACCGGGAGACCGTGGGACGGTCGCCGCCGGTGCCACCGTCCGCGCCTGCTACCCCCCGCTCCGACGAGGCGCCCCTCGTATCTGTGAGCGGGGACCCGCGCATCCGCTTAGACCGCTTGCGCCTCAACCGCCTCACAAGCGCACGTCCGTGCGGGGTTCCTGTACCCGAGCCCACGCACCGACCCGCGCCCGCGCCGCCGCGCACGCCCGCGAAAACGCGTCCGACCGCGCCCGCGCTGCAACCTGCCGCCCCGCGCAAACCCGCACCCACGCGCCGAACTCCCCTGCCCGCGAGCAAGGAGGCCGCCGCGACGCCCGCTCACCTCCCGCCGAAGGTGCAGCCCTTTACCCTGCCGGCGGGAGTAGTGCCGAAGCGTGGAGCGCCCTCGCGACTGCCCCACGTACCGCCTTTCATACTCCCGCCCGGGGTCACGCCGCCACGCACCTCGCCGCCCCCACCGGCGCGCCCCACCGTGCCGACGCCCACACCGCAGCCTGCGCCGTCCATGCCCTCTCTTGAAGACATGGACACCGCACCGCCGAAGAGTCCGCCCGCCTCGACGTACGCGTCGGTCGCCGGCCCATCGCGCAAACCACCGTCTCCGGCGCCCCCCGCACCGAAGCATAACACCCCACCGCCGCCCCCCGCCACGAACAAGGTACGTTGCCCGCCTCTCGTGGTGGAGAAGCTCCCTAACTGGGCACACCATTTTAGGGAGCTCAAGAAAATCCTGGGCCACGCGCCGAACGCGAGGCCCTTCGGAAAAGGCGTACGATTCCTGCCGACAGAGGACCAGGAGTACCGCCTCGTACAACGATACCTCTCCAAGCTGGAAAAGGAAGAGGGGACCTCCTGGTTCTCCTACTCCTTGCCGGCGGAGATGAACCGAAAATTCGCCATAAGAGGCCTCCCGGCGGACACACCACCGGACGAGATCGCAGAAGAACTCCGTGGCCTAGGGTACGAGCCCGTGTACGTGCGACACATCGCCGCACGCCAGGGCCGCCCAGGCTGCATTCACTTCGCGCAGCTCCGTAGAACCCCGAACCTCATCCCGGGCATTTACGACGTCAGCGAACTGCTGAGCATGCCCGGGGTGAAAATAGAAGCCTGGCGCGGGAAGCAGGGCCCCACGCAATGCCACCGCTGCCAACTCTTCCGACACTCCTCCCACCACTGCCATCGCAAGCTAGCTTGCGTCCGCTGTGGTGGTGAGCACACGGCCAAGGATTGCCCGAGGCCCCGAGACCAACCGGCCACATGCGCCAACTGCGCGGGCCCTCACCCCGCCAACCACGCTGCCTGCCCCGTTCAAAAGAGGGAGGCCAGGAACAGGAAGGCCGGCACGGTACTCGTGACGGCCAACCGCCCCCGGCCTAAGAGGGGGAACGCAGAAAACATCCCCCCCGCCCCGGAGGGACAACCCCCGGTCAAGGAAGGCCCCTCTAACAAGAGAAGAATGAAGAGGAAGAGGACGTCCCATTCGCCCCTTCCCTCCCCAGAAGCCCACGAACCCGCTAAGGAGCTGGTCTTACAGCTTCTTAAGGAGGCCAGGGACTCCGCAGCGAGCGGCTCAGACGCATCGGGAAGTATCCTGAGAGCGATAGAGCTGCTCCTGCCCATACACCGCCCAGCCCACGGACAAGACGCCTGAGGTAAGGACCCCTCACCCCGCTGGGAGCCCGCCCACGTCCACGACTCCCCGTCGAGTCGTCAGGACTGTGGGCCCCTCCGCAGCCGAACAACACACCCCTCAGAAGGACTTCACTGCCGGCTTGTAGGTCGTTCACCGGGCCTCCCCCAACGGGGTCCCACCCGGTGGGCTAGACCTCGCCGGCAGCAGCACCCCAAGAAGGTCCACAGGCGCCTAGGCGCCCCCCCAGCGACCCGGTCGTAGCAGCGACCGGCGGTAGACGCCACAACTAAGAGGCCATAGCCTCGGTATTGTCTCCCCGTGGCCCCTTCGGGGCCACGAGAAGAAAGCCTCGGGGACGAAAGCACGAACAATTCGCATTCCGAAACAAGACTCCGAAGAGAAAACAACAAGAGCTCCGATCACTCCCGAACAAGAAAAAACGGCATTTAAATAGAAACAGAAGAGTTTTTATTTCTCCTACACTCCAGCACCCGGTACATCAAGGGACGAAGAATATTTCGAACCGCCGTCCCGTACATCTGGTCCTTCGAGCCGGATTCTAGAAGAAAGAAGAAACTCGTCACAATGCCCGTCACGAGATCAACGAGTGGGAGGAAACCTCTGCCCGATTCGCCAGAGTCACCTGAAATGCCGACAGTCACCGTGGAAGCACTCATCGACGTCGGCGGTACGACCGAAGTCGCCGCCACTATCGAAGACAGCCATACTGCAACCACATCAACCGAAATCTCCGCTACTACGAATCCGTCACGACGAGAGGCTAGCGTTGCCGCACCGAGACTTACTGCCAAGACTCCAGCAGACGCTCCAGCCGCCCGGACCCACCGAGCACCGCCATCGTCGAAGCCAAGTAGCCGAGCAAGCGTCAAAGCCAGACGCATCGCCGAAGCGAGGGAAGAAGTAGCCCGTCTGCGTTATGAACACGCGATGGCACGCCTCGCTACTATCGAAGCCACCGAGTCGTCTTCAGAAGAGGAAGACGACACCGTCATCGAAGAGGGGACCGAATCCAGAGTTCAAGCATGGATGGACGAGAGCCAACGTCACGTACTGGCTATAGAAAACGAACCGTTCATCCCAGCCAGAACACCCCAGGCCGCCGCCGCCGCAGCGACCACCGTATACACCGCACGCGTTCCAGACAAGCCCGCCGCACACACGAACGCCGACGCACAATATAAACCCGTTGTGCGTCCCAACCCCGCTGCCACGCCAGAAGCTCTCAAGCCCACCGAACACAATACCGTCGCAACACGTCAAGAAATGGACATCGTCAAGCTCGCCGACGCCATCACCCTCGCAGCTAGAGCGGGACAACACACAGCGAGCAACCGATACGCCGTCGAACTACCCATATTCGAAGGAGCGCATCACGAGTGGCTAGCATTCCGAGCCGCTTACTACGAATCCGCACCGTCCCACGCTACCACCGAGAACATGGCAAGACTGCTAAAGGCCCTGAAGGGAAGAGCAAGAGAAGCGGTCGAGAGCTTGTTATTCAACTACACAAGCCCGACTGAAGTCATCAAAACGCTAGAATCGCGTTTCGGCCGCCCAGACTCAATCGCACTCGCCGAGCTCACGAAACTCCGCACCTTACCGAAGCCGAACGACACGCCGAGAGACCTCTGCACCTTCGCCAGCCGTGTCAACAACACCGTAGCGACCCTACGAGCACTCGACCGGGTTTATTACCTATATAACCCGGAGCTAACGAAGATAACCATCGAGAAGCTGGCCCCTACCACAAGACATCGTTGGTACGAATACGCAGCGGACCAACCGAAGCACGAAGCGGACCTCCTTAAACTGGCCCGCTTCCTAAACCGAGAAGCCGAACTCTGCAGTCCATTCGCCGAGCCAGAACCGTTCAACACGCCAGACACGCACAAACAACGACGCCCTCAACGCGCCTACAACGCGACTGAGGGAGATAGCAAGATAAAATGTCCGACGTGCAAAGCTGACGACCACTCCGTGCCCGACTGCAGCAAATTTAAGAAGGCAGGCACCGATGACAGATGGGACATGGCGAAGAACAAATCGCTATGTTTCAAGTGCTTGAAACACAGAACACGTTTACACCGCTGCAAACCAAAATCGTGCGGTGTAAACGGGTGCGACCGCACCCACCACAGTCTGCTACACTACACGCCGCGTACGAAGACGGAGCCACCGACTGAAGACGAGCCGAAGACAGAAACGGTAGCATCAACCTGGCTACCCCATCGGCTACAAACCTTCTTGAAGATAGTCAAGATACGCGTGTCGGGACCGGCGGGAGCAGTAGACACACACGCGCTTCTAGACGACGGCTCGACTATCACATTGGTCGACGCGACGCTAGCCGACGAAGTTGGTGCGGGGGGACCGATTGAACCCCTCCGCATTGAAGCCATCGCCGACACATCGATCGACGCATCGAAATCAAGAAGAGTGCGCCTCAACTTCACCGGCGACGGGGCGACCCAACGTGTACACGCTCGCACAATCAAACAACTGCAATTGTCTCCGCAAACTATAACCGATGAAGACCTCGCCGACTGCAATCATCTGACCGACATCGAGAGTCAGCTGAAGTACGAGAAGGCTCACCCTCGCGTCCTCATCGGGCAAGACAATTGGCACCTACTACTAGCTACGGAGGTGCGACAGGGAAGAAGAGATCAGCCGATCGCTTCACACACTCCGCTCGGCTGGGTGCTACACGGCGCGCACACACGAATGATTGGGCGGAATGTACACTACGTAAATTTCGTAAAATCGCCGGAGGAAGATATGAACGAGCAGTTACGTCACTACTTCAGCGTCGAGAGCCTGCTGATAAAGCCCGGCACACCTCAGTCGGACCCCGAGAAGCGCGCACTGGCCATTCTCACCGCCAAGACAGCGCGAATGGAAGATGGAAGATACACTACGGGACTTCTCTGGAAAAATGAACAACAAACACTGCCAGAGAACTATCAGAATTCGCTGTCAAGACTAGTAAACATCGAGAAGAAGCTTGACAAGGACCCAAAGATGAAACTTCGCTACAGCACTCAGATGGATGATCTGATCAAGAAGGGTTACGCCGAGCTCGCACCGACAGAGAAGAACGAACGAACGTGGTACCTACCGCACTTCGCTGTCATCAACCCAGCGAAGCCAGACAAGCTGAGAATAGTCCACGACGCCGCAGCGAGAACAAAGGGGACGTCGCTGAACGAGACGTTACTCACCGGCCCCGACCTCCTCCAGTCCCTCCCAGGCGTGCTTATGCGCTTCCGACAACACCGCATCGCAGTCTCCGCTGATATAAAGGAGATGTTTATGCAAGTGAAGATCGTACCGGAGGACAGAGACGCACTACGCTACCTGTGGAGGGGAGATCGACGCGACGGAGGACCGCCGGAGGAGTACCGAATGACCTCCCTCATATTCGGCGCCACCTGCTCTCCATCGACCGCTATATACGTGAAGAATTTGAATGCGTCAGAGTACGAGAAAACTCACCCGAAAGCAGTGGACGCTATCATCCACAATCACTACGTCGACGACTACCTCGACAGCTTCGAATCAGAGGAAGAAGCAACGAAGACGGCGAGAGACGTGCGCGACATACATTGCGCCGCCCACTTCGAACTACGTCAATGGAAGTCTAACTCACAAAAAGTCTTGTGTGAGTTAGACAGAGACGCAAGACAGACGCCGGTGAGCCTCGACGACCGCCCAGAGAACATGGAACGAGTCCTGGGCTTGATATGGAAGCCATCGTCCGACGAGCTAGCATTCAACCTCGACCTAGCAAGAGTCTCGCCCGCAGTCCTCCAGAGCACCGCGCCTACGAAGAGAGAAGCTCTACGTATAGTCATGTCGCTATACGACCCGCTCGGCCTCGCTTCGCCCGTTACAACGAGGGCGAAGCAAATCCTACAAGACGTATGGCGCCACGGGACGGACTGGGACGAACGAATAGAAGAGAAAACAGCTGCGCAATGGAACGAGTGGATGCATCACCTAGCGAGGCTACGAGACGTCTCCATACCGAGGCGATACATCGGGTACAGCGAAGCAGACTCACTACAGTTACACGTCTACGTCGACGCGAGCGAAGTGGCCTACGCCGCCGCGCTATACTGGCGCGCGGTCACCCCGGCGGGCGACGTCTACGTGTCACTCATAGCTGCGAAGGCACGAGTCGCGCCGCTGAAACTGACATCGATCCCTCGCCTCGAACTGCAAGCGGCCGTCATGGGAAGTCGCATGGCCGCCGCCGTCGTCGAAGAACACGCACGAAAACCAGACTCGAGAACGTTCTGGACAGCCGCACAGTCCTAACGTGGCTAAAGACGGGCTCGCGCTCGTACCGACCGTTCGTATATATCGCTGCGATCGAAGAGAACACGACAGTAAACGAGTGGCGTTGGGTGCCGACCAAGCTAAACGTCGCGGACGACGCTACTCGCGACGTGCCGGCCGGATTCGGAGACAAACACAGATGGTACACGGGCCCCGACTACCTACGACGCGAAGAGGAACACTGGCCGAGAGAAGAGGACGCGAAGACAGCGCCCCTACCGACAGGAGAAGAGAAAGTCAACGCACGCGTCGCGTCGGTAACATACAAACTAACCGACGCGCTCCCCGACGTGCGACGCTTCTCATCGTGGCTGCGCCTCATACGAGCCACCGGTCGCGTACTACAGTTCGTCCAACTCTGCCGACCCACTAGCGCTACGACGGCGCAACGAACCTCCGCCCGACGAGACGACAACACTGCGAGAGAGGGACAGCGAGACGCGTCCAATCAACGACTGCGTTCGCTCCCCGCTCGAAACACGCGCGAAGCCGAACTACTCTGGCTTCGCGCCCTACAGCAAGATAGTTTCGAGATGGAAATAGAAGACGTCATCGGCGGGAGGGAGGCCTCACTACACAGTCGACTGAGGCAACTCGCGCTCAAGATAGACGAACACGGCGTACTACGACTACGGTCTCGGATCGACACGGCGCTCGACATAGAAAACGAAACGAAAGAGCCAGCGATATTGGACGGCGATCATCCCTACTGCCGCTTGTACATAGATTGGGTACATAAGCGCGCACACCACAGCGGGGTGGAATTCGTCACCAACGAAGTGAGACAACGCTTCCACGTGCTGCGCCTCCGCCCGGCTGTTCGCACCGTGTTGAAGCGGTGCCAGCCGTGCCGCCTCCGCCGAGCCTCCGCACCGAGTCCTCCGACCGGCAACCTGCCGGGCGCACGGGTAGCGCACCATAAGCGCCCGTTCACATTCACTGGCCTAGATTATTTTGGGCCTGTGAGTGTCACCGTCGGCCGCCAGCACCACAAGAAGTATGTGGCCCTCTTCACATGCCTGACAACGCGGGCAGTCCACCTCGAAGTCGCCGCGAGTCTATCCACCGACTCGGCAATCCTCGCGCTGCGTCGGATGATGGCGCGCCGAGGCTGCCCAGAAGAAATATGGAGTGACAATGGGACGAACCTACGCGGCGCCGACGTGGAACTCCGACGGGCCTCACTAGAAGCAATGGAGCGGGAGGCCAACGTACGCAACATCAACTGGCGCTTCATCCCTCCGAGCGCCCCATTCATGGGGGGCGCTTGGGAGCGCCTAGTAAGGAGTGTGAAAACGGCGCTCCGAACAACACTGGAAGAGCGACACCCCACCGAAGAAGTGCTCGCCACCCTACTGGCAGAGGTCGAGCACACAGTAAACTCTCGGCCTCTGACGCACGTCGCGACTGCACCCGAGGACGACACCGCCCTCACGCAAAACCACTTCTTACTCGGAGGACCGTCGAGAGTCCCCACGCCGGGGACATTCACCGAGCGAGACACCGTGGGACGCGACACCTGGCGGACCTCACAACGCCTGGCCGACGCATTCTGGGCGCGCTGGGTACGAGAGGCGCTCCCGCTACTGCAACACCGGCGGGAGATACGAGGGCACGGCGAGGCGGTGAAGGTGAACGACGTCGTTATCATCGCAGACGGCAACCTCCCCCGCAACGTGTGGCCCCGCGGGATCGTCACGAACACCTACCCCGGGCCGGATGGCGTGGTCAGGACGGCGGACGTTCAGACCAAGAATGGAGTCCTGCGGCGGCCGGTGAAGAAGTTGGTCGTGCTGCCAGTGGACCCCCAGCCGCTCACCGAAGACTAGAATGCTGCAAGCAGCACGGCGGGAGATATGTTCGCGACAGTTAAAAATGTATAGATTTATAGACATAAGTTAGTGATAAGTTTTACCTATTTTTACTTTACTTTGAATTTTATATTTTGTTGCTATGTTTATATTTGTACGTGTAATTAGAATAAGTTCGTAAATAAAAGCCAAAAGATTACTAGTTTGATTTCGGGACTGATCGAGTAGCACTCTCTCGCTTCCCCGCTCAGGTTGTCTCACTCCCACGCACGCGCGCCTCGCTCGCACATGATTGGTGCAAGCGGAACTCGCGGCTCGCGGAACGCACGGGGAGTTGAGACACCCTAGCGGGGCAGATAAGAAGCGACAGAATCAAACGAAAGCACGAACAATTCGCATTCCGAAACAAGACTCCGAAGAGAAAACAACAAGAGCTCCGATCACTCCCGAACAAGAAAAAACGGCATTTAAATAGAAACAGAAGAGTTTTTATTTCTCCTACACTCCAGCACCCGGTACATCAAGGGACGAAGAATATTTCGAACCGCCGTCCCGTACAGACTGGTTATTTGTAAGTCGAGAAAGGGTAGAAATATTTACATGGGACCAGGTGAAATTAAAGAGGTAAGTAAAAAGCGTTAGATTAAAGGTAAAAGCATCTATAAATAGGTTTGTTTAATTTATAATTATTTCCCTGTATATTGGTTTAGGTCAGTCTCGTTTTAAACTCAAACACAGTTCGGTTACAGTATACCTGGCCAAGCGCCAAATTAAGAGGATAGGCGGGTACCGTTTTTTCCATACAAACGTATTCCCCTGTTTCCTCCCTGGATAATGATACTAGAGAGAAAAAAATCTACCATACAATGTATGTTACCTCTGCTATGTCCCTATGTTTTGCTTTTTTGCATTTATTAATTAACTAGTGTTTAGCCGCGACTTCGTCCGCACAAATTATATACCAGATTTTAAGTCAGATCATAAGCTATCAAAAAAAAAGTTTCATCAAAATCGGTTTAGTAGTTTTTGAGTGATGCGCGAACAAACAAACAAACAAATAAACAAACAAACAAACAGACAGACAAAATTTCTAAAAAAGGTTGATTTCGAGTCAGGGATAGGTACTTAAAAACCATATCGTAATCTTTTTTTTGTAAATATCTTCAATGTACAGACGCACTTCAGTTACGGTTTTATAATAGTTTAGATTAGATGTAAGAACTGGTACCTTCGAAAATGACTAATTTTTACGCCAGTTTTCAGACATCAAGCAAACAAATATAACGAATATAAACAAAAAAGCAGAACATACGGACATTTTTATATTTTTTTATTGATATATGACAATACAATACAATAGGTACATAGCCAGTCTTTCTCATATTATTCTTGAAAGAATTATTAAAATCACTTTAGTTTTGGAGGAGGAAACAGGGGAATATGAAATGCTGATTTCGTTGATTTTATGTAGATAAAATCGGTCCGAGCTGCAGTTGTCTCTTTCACGTTCTAGTCGGTGTATTCTAGGGGCGGATCGGACAAATACGTATACAGTCAGAAAAGTGACCTATTCTCCACATTTCCACATTTCCATTTAAGCCCGCCTATCCTCTTAAGGAGGAAGACAATTGGGTTCGGCAACCGTGGCTCTGCAGTTTTTTCTAATTACTTAATCACTTAACTAATAGTTCGGTAATTACCGTTTTGCTTGCCACGTTTCGCTTGAAATAAGATCACACTGTTTTAGTCGGCGCAGCATTCTGCAAACTGTTGTTGAAAGTAAGTTGGGATAGCCCCATAATGAAACGGTGGATGCAGCTGCACACCAGCCTGTAGACTGTATTAGGCAGCATTCTGCAAACTGTTGTTGAAAGTTGGGATAGCCCCATAATGAAATGGTGGGTGCAGCTACTGCAGCTGCACACCAACCTGTAGACTGTGGGCAGCATTCTGCAAACTGTTGTTGAATGTTGGGATAGCCCCATAATGAAACGGTGGGTGCTGGGTGGTGGGTGTGTAAAAATGTTAAAGCGTTTCGTGTCCGGTGGTTAACTTGTCTAAGATTTGAACCCACACGCTTCGCTCGTGGTTCAATCCTAGAATCCTTCGCTTGCTCAGTCTTAGAGTCTATTTTTATTGACGAGTGGAATTATTTTCCTGGTCGTACTTGTAGGGTAGTTAGGTGTAACAAAAGAAATCCATTTGTGTTACAATGTAAGAAAAATAATTCTTAAGTATTTCAGTATTTACACAGAAAATAAAAAATAACAAGCAGAACCGTGGGTCGCAAGACTAGCTATAAAATAATCCTGTTTATTGGTTAACTGCCAGGCGTGATCATTGCCGAAGTCTTGCCCTGGCTGCCCGGCTCAGTGTTGGCTCACCGCCAGGATTCAATGGTGCGATCGGATTTGCGTACGGTGCCGTTGTAATTGCTTAATGTTTGTTGCTACTTCAAGGATGAATTGGTTTTAATTTTAAATTATCATCTGGATAACTTACTAATGAACCTGAAGGGCTAAGTCTTGAGTAATTGTTCATCTCGTTCTAATAAAGATAGGGCTTGGCCGACATCGTCATCCCGAGTAGAGGAAAGTCAGACCTCCAACACGTTGGCCCGATAACATTGTGAGGGTTGTAATGGTCATAATTCCTGCTGCAAACCAATGTCAATAGATGGCGCTAGGCGTCCTAAAATATTGAGTTCTCCGTTAGTAAATTCTAACTTTAGGTGGGTACGCGCATAAAATGTATGGGGGTAGCGAAAACTGTCATGGTGCGCGTGAAGATTCAGACAATCATTGTGAACGATCTATTAGTCGTTAATAAATGTTATTAACGGTCTGAATAACAAGTTTATCATATCGTGCAGTTGTAAGCAACTTGGCAATCCGTCAAGGAAAGTTAATTCAGTTAATTGTGAGCGATTTAAAGGACATGGGGTGAGTTTGCGCAATCTTCGGTCATATTGAATATTTCGGCACGTAATTAATGTTCCCGCTGATACTTACGTGTTTCTTTCGCAGCCTACGGATATGCCCTTTATTTGAGGGATTACGGTCATAGCTAAGAGTGCCTTTATCGCAATTGGTGGGCATACCGCACCGGCGGAAAGCGTACGAGGTTTTCGTCGACCTCGTTAAGCGACGCGTTGGTCCAGCGGTCGGGGAGACACTTTCGATTCGGACTTTCTCGGGTTCGAGCCTCAGCTCGGCAGTTTTTATTTTAAGTTTTTCTTTTTCTTTTCATGTTTATCACTATTGCATGTTTGTGCCACGGATCAGTTAACTTCAACGAAGGAAATATACTTTCGATCTGTAATGGATGCTTATTTATTTCCAACCCTTGTCACGGAACCCCAAAGCATTACATTGGCGCCCGAACAGGGACATTGGAAATAAGTAGGTAATCATTAGTCGAGTTACTTGTTGTATGGGTCAAGACAAGTACCTATCCTGATGTTTACATCAAATATATAAACTTTTTATCTTAGTGTTAACGTTCCTCGTTACAATCTACAGTTATTATAGTCACACGGGTTAGGTTATTTTCTCATTTTGGTCAGTACAGATTTACATATTGATCACCGAAATTTAAGTACCTATAGTGTTGCCAAGATTGTAACGAATCTTATTATATAACTTTTTGGTCATAATTAATATTAAGTATAATAAGTTCTGTTGTCTTGATTAATCAAGGCTTTAATTATGGATGTTAATTCACTTTATAAAGATGAGCTCGAATTCGAGTTAGCTTGCCGAGGTGTCACTGATTGTAAAACCACGGCCTCAATGCGGAAAATTTTACGGGAAATATTGCGTCATGAATCTAGTGGGGATGCATCCATTGCTTTAAAGGTACCTAAATGTTGCATTGATAATCCACGTTCCGAAATTTCCGTGTGCGATAGCAAGTTACAAGTAATAATAGCGTCGTTGAATGAAATCGAGGGTAAACCTGAACGTTCGAGTATCAGACGAATTAAATCGCGTTTAAGCCACTTGTTCAATCGTCTCAAGCTCATCATCCCAACTGAGGATACAGACATCGAGAAACATTTAGCACTTCTAAAGAAAGTGCAGGATGCTTTACTTTCCGTGGACTCACTGAAGAATGTCGAAGAAGATGTAGAAGTGGAACCTGAGGGAATCTCTGAAGAAGATAAGAACATTTTACACAAATCTCTAGGGGAAGACGCTCATAAGATAATTGAACAGCTGACAGGTGAAGCGAAACCATTGGTACCCCTCCAACATCAACATGACTCTCATAATAGACCACCTTTTCAACGAACCTCCACTGCAAACAAGAATCCCGATGACATCAAAAGGAAACTCGTTCCCATTAAAGACTGGGGTGTGAAATTTAATGGTAAAGACAATATGAGCATTAACTCTTTCCTAGAGAGATTGAGCGAACTGAAGGAGGCGCGCAATGCCACCAATGAGGACTTATTCCGGTATGCCATTGATCTTTTTGAGGAAGATGCTCTAATCTGGTACCGCGCGATTCGCGACTCCACGTCAAATTGGGAAGAGTTAGAGATACTCTTGCTTGATACGTTCCAGACGCCAGATTATCAAGACGAATTGCTGGAAGAAATTAAAAAAAGAACTCAAAGTAGACATGAAAGTGTCTTAATTTTTGTTTCAATTATGCAAAACATGTTTAACCGTTTACCCATTAGCCTATGGGAAGAACATAAGGTATCAATTTTACTAAAGAACATACAACCTTACTATCAACAGGCTTTATGTAGAGACAACTTTAAAACTATTGCTGAGTTAACTTCAGTCCTCAGAAAACTTGAACAGACGAAAATTAGCTGTGATAATTTTAAAGAACCGAGCACGAGTCAGGGTTCCTTGGAGCCAGACTTGGCTTTCAGAGGAAGGAACCCGCAACAAGTCAACAGTCTACAAACGCTGAAGCCAACCGCTCGAGCTGGCGGCACCTTCAACACGGCTCACTTAAAGTGTTGGAACTGTAGAAATACAGGACACGGATTTCGTGATTGTAAACTACCCCGCCAAAGGATATTTTGCTACAAGTGTGGTCGTTTCGGACAAACGACAAAGGATTGTAAATGTGGCAAATCGGGAAACGAAGAACCGGAGGTAAAGCCTGCCATTTGCGCTCCGTAAGACATCTCAGTGTAGATAATGATTGGCAGTCGTGGTTAAAAGTAATATCAAATTATTTTAACACTGGGGAAATTGCAAAAATTAGCGTCAATCGGGCAGATAAGCGCTATTATGCCACTATTAATATTTTAGATAAACCCTATACTGGTCTCCTTGATTCTGGTGCAACCATATCCGTGGTTTCTGAGAGATTCTCATTAAAATTGGAGGGCTTAGGTTTCACTGCGCATAGCATATTAAGTGAACGAATATCTACAGCAGACGGCACACGTCATTGCGTCAACTCAATTTTTCACCTACCCTTAAGTTTTCAGGGAGACCAAAAAGTCATATCGTTTCACGTAATGGATCATCTTAACCACGATATTATTTTAGGCATGAATTTTTTCGAGACATTCGGAATATCCGTAAGTCCCCATAAGGACATCGTTCAGGTCATTGATGGACATATAGAAGTTGTCGAAATGGACATCGCTCATCCAATTATATCACGAGAAGAGCTCACACAAGAGCAGGTATCGAAACTTGATAAGCTTGTAGAAGACATGAAAGCAGAGGTCGGAAGTGGACTTGGTAGAACTAGTTTAATTGAACACAGGATTGATACAGGAAGCCATTTGCCAACCAGCCAAAGGCAGTACCCATTCGCACCACCTATAATGAAAGAGTTGGAGGAAGAAATAGAAGACATGTTAAAAATGGATGTAATTGAGCCTTCGTATAGCTCATGGCGTTCACCAGTCCTACTAGTCAAAAAGGCATCAGGGAAAAATAGATTATGTTTGGATAGTAGACAACTAAATAAAGTTACTAAAAAAGACTCGTACCCGCTGCCTAGAGTATCAACAATATTAGACAGTCTAAAAAACTCGAGCTTTCTGTCTACTATTGACCTTCGCTCAGCATTTTGGCAAATCCCACTAGAAGAATCCAGCAGAGAAAAAACTGCTTTCGGCCTGGCAGGAAAGGGGCTTTACCATTTCAAAGTAATGCCTTTTGGCCTAAGCAATGCCTCACAGACACAACAACGTCTCATGGATCGTCTGTTTCCACCAGAATATGAAGGGAAAATCTTTACGTATTTGGATGACATTGTTATAGCAAATAGCAATTTTGAAGATCACTTAACGGCTCTTGGACATGTAAAGAATACTCTCAAGTCAGCCGGCCTGACTGTTAATATAGAAAAGTGTGAATTTGCCAGGTCCTCACTTAAATACTTGGGATACATTGTAGACAAAGAAGGGCTCCGCACGGACCCTGAAAAAGTGAATGCGATTTTAAATTACCCGAGACCTTCGACTTTTACAGAACTCAAACGCTTTATTGGCCTGGCCAGTTGGTACAGGCGCTTCGTCGAGAATTTTGCACTAATAGCAGCTCCCTTACACGACTTAACAAAAGGTGGTAAGAAGGGTAAGCACGTTGTATGGAATGAGGAGGCCGAGTCAGCTTTTATTAATTTAAAGACAGCATTAACCTCCACACCAGTACTATGTGTGCCAGACTTCACCAAGCCATTTGCCGTGCAATGTGACGCCTCTAATAGGGGTATTGGAGCCGTACTAATACAAGACATAAATGAAGAAGAAAGGCCCATCGCCTACACTAGCAGAAAACTTTCCGATAGAGAATGTAAGTATTCAGCATCGGAGCGGGAACTACTTAGTGTCCTACATGCCATTGATCAATTTCGGCCTTACATCGAAGGCAGCCATTTTAAAGTCATCTCAGACCATTCTGCTCTACAATGGCTGCATAAAAATAAAGACCCACATGGGCGGTTAGCAAGATGGGCAATGCGTCTACAACAATTTGATTATGAGATAATTCATAGGAAAGGGAAAGACAACATTGTACCAGATGCCTTGTCTAGAGCAATAATTATAGAAGACATTTGCGTTATAGATATTAAACCAGAGGACAAAGACGAATGGTACCGTTCTAAAGAGGACACGGTCATCAATGGCATGAACGAAACTGATTGGGAAGTCAGCCAAGACAAGTTATGGAAATTTCTAAAATTGAAACAATTTCCGGATGGAAAAGATGATTGGAAACTCGTAATTCCGGAAAAATTACGTAATCAAGTATTACAGGAATGTCACGATGATCCCACTTCAGGTCACTTTGGGGTGAAGAAAACAGTCAATAGAGTAAGACAGCGTTATTATTGGCCATCTTTGATCCAAGATGTAAAAAATTATATACGTTCGTGCGAAACGTGTGCAAAATACAAAAACACCCAGTTGAAACCTAGCGGAATGATGGGAAGGCACAAAGAAGTTACGGAACCTTTTCAGATTGTGTCAATGGACCTCATGGGTCCGTTCCCAAGATCAAGACAGGGGAACACAATGTTACTAGTGATATCGTGCTGGTTCAGTAAATTTTGCCTGCTTTTCCCTCTAAGAAATGGAAAAACCGCAAACATCACAAAAATTTTAGAAGAACAGGTATTTCTGATGTATGGCGCCCCTAGTGTAGTCATATGTGATAATGGAAAACAGTTTACAGCCAACCAATTCAAAGAACTTATGACCTCTTACAGTGTGGATTTGTGGTACACCCCATACTATCACCCACAGGCAAACCCGACAGAGCGCGTTAACAAAGTCATAGGCACTGCCATAGCATCGTATGTATCTGAGAATCACAAGGATTGGGACAGACATATTCCGCACATAGGCCATGCTATAAGAACTGCTGTTCATGAAGTCACGGGTAAAGTGGAGGTGTGGCTATATTTACTAAACGCTCGCTCAACGCGTCCGCACGAAGTGAGTGGAGTTGTCCAACCATAGAAATGGCATGGGTAACTATACCGGCATCAGCACTTGCATCAAATTCGGGAAATATGCACATTGCTGCTGTTTACATACCCGGGGAGACAAACTCAGACCACCAGGTGCATGATATTGAGTCTTTCATATCTCTTACCAAAACTATTGTATCTGAAAATGTCAATGATTTCTTTCTTTTGGCAGGTGATTTTAACCTGAAATGTATTCAATGGGGAGATTTTGGCCCCTCATTTATAAAGGAAGGCTCCACTGACATACAGAGAACCGCTGAAGATCTCGTGCTTGAACTGAATCTTCTCGATTTAACACAGCATAACACGCTTAAAAATTCTTGCAGTAATACATTAGACCTTATCTATAGTAATTTTTCTCTCGATTTATATGAATGTGGCATACCATTGTCGAAAATAGATTTGTTTCACCCGCCTTTCACAATTGATGCAAAAGATATTAACACGGCCCCCTTTCAGAATAAAAAAATAGCAAAATTCCGATTTCATAAGGGTGACTATGTTAAAATAACCGAGTACCTAAATAGGATATCTTGGGAAACTCTTCTGAGTACTGGTTCTATTAATGACGCTGTGGATAACCTTTACGAACATATTAATGAAAGTATCACTGCATTTGTTCCACTCAGTAATATAAATAGAAATACATATCCTGCTTGGTATAACTCTGCTCTTGTTCATGTCGCTCGAGAGAAACACAAAGCGCATCGACGATGGAAACGTTTCAAAAATCCAATTGACTATCAGGAATTTTCATTGTTACGGGCACGATTACGTAAAGTAGAATCAGAATGTTACAATAGATATATAGAAAAAACTCAATCACATATAAAAAATAACCCTAAACATTTATGGACGTTTATCAAGTCTCGTCGTAATGGCATCTCTAGCTACCCTCAAAAAGTGACTCTTAACAACGTTGAATACAGAGGTGAAGCCATTTGTACTGCTTTCAACACGTTTTTCCAGAGTGTTTTTCGAGAGGCGTCTTCATCTTATCCACTCGTTAGCCTGCCACCTCCGTTTACTGATACATCGATGAGTATATCAACCATCAGTACCACTACAGACGAAGTACTGAAGCTACTTAAAGACTTAGATATATCTAAGGGCGCAGGTCCGGACAAAATTCCACCTACGTATATAAAAAAATGCTCTGTTGCACTGGCTTCTCCTTTATCTCTTATTTTCAATAGGTCTCTGAAGGAAGGAGTTTTTCCTTATGCCTGGAAAGAGGCGAATGTAGTACCAGTCCACAAAAAGGGCACTAAAACCAAAGTAGAAAATTATAGGCCAATCTCTATCCTTAATGTTTTTGATAAAGTATTTGAAAAACTGGTTTATAACAGAATCTATAAGATCATAGCAATGGCTGTACCTACGCAACAGCATGGATTTTTAAAGGCACGCTCCACGATGACCAATCTCGCGATTTTCAGTCAATTCTTGCTTACTAACATGGGATTGATGTGGTCTACACAGATTTCGAAAAAGCTTTCGACCGTGTGGACCACATCATTCTCATTAGGAAACTGGAACGTATTGGTATCTGTGGAGATCTATTGCGCTGGGTTGAATCTTATCTCAGTAATCGATCTCAGGCCGTAGTAGTTGGCGGCTGCAGATCGGACCTCGTATCCATACCCTCAGGAGTACCACAGGGGTCCCACTTGGGACCCCTTTTTTACAACGCTTACCTATATGACATATACACATGTTTTGTTAACTCCAGTTTTCTAATGTACGCTGACGACACTAAGATATATCTTGACGTGAGTGATTTGAGTGACTGTCATAAGTTGCAGGAGGACCTATCTCGTTTATCAATATACTATAGCAATAATAGAATCTCAGTTAATACTAGTAAGTGTCAAGTCATCACTTTCTCTCGTCGCTTAAACAATTGTAACTTTATTTATAAAATTAATGATACAGCTATTGAGAGAGCAAAGGTTATTCGTGACCTAGGAGTCATTTTAGATCAAAAATTGATAATGGACGCTCACATAACCACGATAGTCGACAAAGCATACAAGGGGCTTGGCTTCCTTAAGCGAATATGTCAGTCATTTTCTAATGCTTGTTGTATTAAATCTATTTATTTCGCATACGTACGTAGTGTTCTTGAATATTGCAGTTCTGTCTGGAACCCTCAATATGGCGTGTATATAGATCGTGTGGAACAGATACAGAAAAAATTTGTGAAGTACCTTGACTTTAAATCTAGTACCCTTTCTTCTAGTTACGCTAAAAGCTGTAAGCACCACAATCTACTTACCTTAAATCATCGTCGTGATCTTTTAGATATGTCTTTTCTACACGATTTGCTAAATTCTCACCTTGACTGCCCGGACTTGGTGACCCAGTTTGGTTTTAAAACTCCTACCAAGCGCACACGTCACACGAGTATGCTACACGTACCAACACATCGAACTAACTATGCTCAAAATTCAATTACTACCCGTTTACCTAAATCTTACAACAACACCTTCAGCTACGTAGATCCTTTCCTTCTTACTAAAACAAAACTTAAGCGTAAAATTAATGAAACTTTATTCGAAAAATATACCTAATATATTAGTTTATGGTTTTTCTTTTTGGGGATGTAAAATTGTATCTCAAACAAATCATACACACATATGTACACACACCCACACGCACACACACCCCCACACATAAACACATTAGTTCATAATAATATTTTGTATCATTTACCTAGGTACTAACAACTAAGTTATACCTACTCTAACCAGATATTGAATCTTGCAAATTATTATGTAATACTCGTAAGTACGAGTACCTATATGCTACCTATCTACTATATTTTATTCAACCTAACACGTCAATCTATGTATTACGTGGAAATCTGTAAAAGCTGTACCTACCTTTGTAATCAACCCTGATGTAATTTATGTTTGTAACGCTGTTGATTTCCTTAATAAATAAAAATAAAAAATAAAATAAAATAAAAAAACTCCATCTTACTTATTCTTTGGACGTGAAACATCTTGTCATGGCAAAAAACAGAACAGTGTAGTTCAAAATGGCCCTGTAATCTTCAACAGAGAAAAATTTGAGGAAACCATACATTTAAGAAAAAACATTTATGACGACGTGAACAATCGACTTAAAAAGGCATACGAGGTTAATAGCAGATATTATAACTTGAGACGTCGTGAGTGTAGGTACCGCTTAGGAGAGCTGGTGTGGAAACGAACCAAAACCTTATCAAATGCTGATAAAAACTTCATGTCGAAGCTTGCACCAAAGTTTGAAAAAGCGATAATTTCAGAAAAACTTTCAGAGGATGTGTACAAGCTTAAAAGCCTGAGAGGCAAAGATTTGGGAAAGTGGCATTCGTCTGATCTTAAACGTACAGGCTAAATTGAATCTTGGTCAGATTCTTTTGAGGAGGGGGGATAATGTAATGGTCATAATTCCTGCTGCAAACCAATGTCAATAGATGGCGCTAGGCGTCCTAAAATATTGAGTTCTCCGTTAGTAAATTCTAACTTTAGGTGGGTACGCGCATAAAATGTATGGGGGTAGCGAAAACTGTCATGGTGCGCGTGAAGATTCAGACAATCATTGTGAACGATCTATTAGTCGTTAATAAATGTTATTAACGGTCTGAATAACAAGTTTATCATATCGTGCAGTTGTAAGCAACTTGGCAATCCGTCAAGGAAAGTTAATTCAGTTAATTGTGAGCGATTTAAAGGACATGGGGTGAGTTTGCGCAATCTTCGGTCATATTGAATATTTCGGCACGTAATTAATGTTCCCGCTGATACTTACGTGTTTCTTTCGCAGCCTACGGATATGCCCTTTATTTGAGGGATTACGGTCATAGCTAAGAGTGCCTTTATCGCAATTGGTGGGCATACCGCACCGGCGGAAAGCGTACGAGGTTTTCGTCGACCTCGTTAAGCGACGCGTTGGTCCAGCGGTCGGGGAGACACTTTCGATTCGGACTTTCTCGGGTTCGAGCCTCAGCTCGGCAGTTTTTATTTTAAGTTTTTCTTTTTCTTTTCATGTTTATCACTATTGCATGTTTGTGCCACGGATCAGTTAACTTCAACGAAGGAAATATACTTTCGATCTGTAATGGATGCTTATTTATTTCCAACCCTTGTCACGGAACCCCAAAGCATTACAGGGTGACGGGTTCGCATTGGATCAGAGTAGCACAGGACAAGGGTGACCAGGGGCGCAATAAAAGGAGGTGGTGGATTGGTCTTTACCAAGATGAGCATTATTGGCTCTACAAAAACACGACATGGCATGGGATGACGATGTCGGCCAAGCCCTATCTTTAATAGACCGAGATGAACACTTAAAATGAGATCTCATAACTTTTTAAGAGTAAAAGGGTCGTGATGAGTCTTGGCTAATTCAACATGAAATTATTTTGGTGGGATTTTATTTTCAGAAACTGTGTCCTTAAATTATGAAAGAAAATCCTTTGCAAAGTTTCAACAATGGCCGTTCTGACCTTTGTCGCAGAAACGTTTTTTGTCCTTTAATCGCACACTTATTCATTAGAACTTCCCCTCTTGAAATAAGCAATGAGTCACAAGAATAAACAAACTTTTGAAACAATACGCGTTTTGAGTAGAGAAGCGAGCACCTACCAGCGACGCTACCAAGTCAAAAATAAAAATATAAAATACAATATTGCTCTTTATTCCTGTTAGAGAAAGTTCAAAGTTTTGTGAACAATAATTTTGAGACAAGCATTTTCTTTTGTTGGAAAATGAAGGCCGGCTGTTTTGTTTCATAAAAAGCGGGGAAAGGCTACCTAATAAATAAGATAGGCACCTACAGTGTAGCTGTAACTCAACAGCAAAAGAGTGCGGGCAAAAGTACCTATGAGCGTATATTTCGTCAACAGATTAAAAAAAAAAAAAAAAATACAAAAATATTTATTTGCGTACCAAAAAACATTAGTATAAATATATATTGAGTAGGACTAATATCAATAGGTTGTAACAGCTAATTATACAATATTTTATAAGGGTTATAAGGTATCGGTGTGTTGGTACCCGCGGTAAGGATCCATCTGTAGGACAAGTACCAGCGCCCGCCTCCAGAGTTCTACATTATGTACTTACTAAAAAAAGTTGACAAAGAGCGTAGCTACTGCTTACTTACGTTTCTATTTTATGAAATAAATGTTTATGTAAAACAAAAATTAAAATTAAAAATTAAAATTAAAAATAAAAATTAAAAATAACGGGAGCTATGCTTCATTCCATATATCGACGAAAAGATTTACAATTCTTATTTAGCTTTCTGTCTGATTCTGATAAGCAGATATAATGTATGCATCAGAATGACTAAATGTACGACATAATATCTTGGACATTACTAAAACAGTTCCGAGAGTAAGTGAAAGTAACTACCTAAGTGTTTCAAAACTCTGTTTCTATTTTTCAAAATGGCCTTGTAATCTCGTCGCTATCTGGAACGGAGCATAGGTAGATAAATGTAAACAAAAGTGAGTTAACCTAACAATGAGAGGTAGGTAGATGGTAAAAACGTAGGATACAAATAAAAATAAAAATAAACCAACAACGAATAAAAAGCCAAAAGGCAATCTATAGGTGAAAACAGATTTAGCAGGCACGACGTTTTAGATAACACAATGTGGGGTTTGTTTTGATGGCAGGATAAATGTCCAAATATCGAAATTACCTACCCATCCTTTTCCCATCCTATTAGAAACGTACAGGGGTGCGATTTCCGAATGTCATCGGTGAGCTCAAACGGCCTTTAAATCTCATACAAAAGCCCTCTCATGCATCCCTCTAATGCCGATTCGACCCCCAAAAATCGCACTCCTGATGTATGATCCTTGAAAGTCAAATCATCAGCAGAAAGATGCATATATCCATAGTAAATTTGACATATTCAACTGCTGAGCCCACCGAATGAGTCTCAAAAGTCGGACTCCGGGAGTATATTATTATTTATGTGCTAAGTAAAAATAAGTAGGCAATGATAGCTAACAATACAATATAGGTAAGTATAAAAATTTACGATGTGGGTAGAAAACTTTGTCTCTGCCTGCGTGTGGGATAATTGTGCTAGTGTGTGTGTGTGTACTGGTGTTTACAGACTTGACAACATCGCAATCGTACTTTGCTACTAGGCAAGCAGCAGTTAAAGAATAGGTGTGGGAGTGAGGATGACTAAGATAAGATACTATCGAATCCGTATTTATCATAAATAATTTGCTAGGTACTCGTAGGTATTGCTAAGTAGTTTGATCTACGTTTAGTGTTTTTGGTAATGTGTTTTATTATGAATGAGTTAATAAGTTGAGTGAGTGTGAGTAAATACTTATGTAGGTATAGGAATATTCTGTATTTACAAGATTAGTTAGGTAGGAGATCCATAGTAAACAAATTATGAGAATTTCAATGTCTATGTCTGTGTGAAAGGTGTGTAGCGAACGGTTATCATATATTATTGTGCAGAAGGGATTCTGTTGTGTCATAGTCTAGAGTTAATAAATACTGTCTTATTTGGAATTTACATGCATTTTTGTTAAGTGGATAGAAATCAAGGGTTTTATTTAATTTATTGTACAAATATGGAGCAAGATAGAAATTTTGGTGAGCACCAAAAGTAGTTCGAAGCTTAGGTTGTTTACATATGTTATGACTTTTTCGTCGTGTAGTGTAAAGAGTGTGATCATATTTTAATGTGGTGTGGTGTCTAACTGTAGCATGATAAATATAAAGCTGACGTATCGACATGACCTTGCAAAACGAGTAGAGTGTTGATGTGGGGTATCGAAAAGGCTTGCATGTCATCACCTTTAAAACGGATCTTTGAGCATTTTCAAATTTTTTTAGTGTCGTCTTATAAGCGCCACCCCATGCTGTGATGCAATAAGTTAAGACTGATTGACATAGTGCGAAATAGATACATTTAATGAGGTCCAGTCCGGCCACATGTCTGAGGTTTTTAAAGACCCAAATTAATTTTCTACATCGACCAGAGATTGCATCAATGTGGGCTTTCCAACTGAGTGTGTTATCCAGTATAATTCCTAGATATCGAATGCTGGGCGTTTGCTCAAGTGAGGCGCATGTGCAACTCCGACTTAACCCACAGGAACGAGCATGAGCTTTTATGGTTAAATTTGGAGGTGGTTGTGTAATTTTGCGAATAGAAAAAGTAACGTATTTTGTCTTTTGGGCGTTAAGAGTCAATAAATTTGAGTTTAACCAATCTGCAATCCTTTGGAATCCGTCTTGTGCGAGACTGAAAGTTTCTTCCCAAGTCCTTCCCTGAAATACAAGAGCTGTGTCATCTGCATAGGTAAATATACGACCGTTTTGTAAGTTGAAATTACATAGTTCGTTGATATAGATCAGGAAAAGACTTGGTCCGAGAATACTTCCTTGTGGAACCCCAAAGGAGACCGAGGCGTCGGCGCTGATCAATTCTCCTATTTTAACACGTTGCACCCTATTCGTTAAATAATCCTTGAATAGGTTTAAGGGGGTACCCCTGACTCCCAGTCTCTCCATTTTCGTCACCAGGATAGGGATTGACACAGTGTCAAAGGCCTTAGACAGGTCCAGGAAAATGGCTAGTGATTTATTCTTATTTTCTAAGCTCGAGACAATGACATCCAAAAGACCTGTGACTGCATCTTCTGTTGATTTCTTGGATCTAAAACCGAACTGTGCTTCAGAGAGAATGTTGTTCCTGTCAAGGAACTGTATGAGTCTTTTGTTAAGCAACCTCTCGAGAGCCTTAGATAAGGCTGAAAGTACCGAAATTGGCCTGTAGTTGTTGACACTGTGTCTCTCCCCTCCCTTGTAGATGGGGTGAATCAGAGCACGCTTAAAGATATTTGGAAATTTTCCACTTTGTATAGATAAATTAAAAATTTTGGTGAGAGGAGGTACAACTATATGTTTTGCTAGTTTCAGTAGTTTAGATGAAATATTATCACATCCCGTTGCGCTGTCGCTCTTTAGGCCTGTAATAAGTGATTCTACTTCATTTTCATCAGTTTCGAGGAGTACCATTGAGTTAAGCTGACTTTGAGCATCGTCCATCATGTAAGATCTCATGTTGGACACATCAATTTGACCAGCAAGCCTTGACCCGACTGTAGCGAAGAAGTTATTAACAGTTTCAATTGATTTTTCAGGGGTGGAATCTATGTTGAGTAGCTCTTTAGAATAGGATTTGGATGTTGTTGTGTGTGTTATCTCTTTTATTGTTTTCCATGTTTTCTTAGGGTTTCCTGAAGCCTCTTGTAATTGTTTTTTATTATGTTCTATTTTTAGGTTGCGTAAGATTTTATTACAATAACTTCGGTACCTTTTGTATGTTATTTGAATGATTGTGTTATCTGGTGATTTTTGAGCTTGTTTATGTAATTTGTTCCTATTTTTAATACAACGTAGAAGGCCAGGTGTAATCCAAGTGTAGCAGTTTCCGTACTTTACTTGAGCTGTAGGCCTGGGTCAAGTACAGAATAGCGTCTACTACAAAGTTATCTCATAATATGATAGACGAAGTGCCTCCGCACTTCTCCCAGGCTGTAGGCTCCGGGTTCCGCACAGAAACACTCCGTCCATTACACTTTCTAGAATGGGTAGGTAGGTACACTTAAGTCAGGAATACCATAAAACTTGTAACCATGAGTTGACCGTTAGTTAATCTATATATTATCTGCTTCGCTAGTTTGAATCAAGACCAGTGTCCACGCACGTGGTATAGCCACTGACGGTCGATAGACTGCTCCTGCGGTGTCCCTGTTGCTATGCAGAGCAACTCTTTCATGACACCAGCGGACGTGAGGGCTGCACGTGCCCCCACGGTGACCTCCTCCATCCCCTTAGTCACGCCCCTGTCTCCATCGAATGTCTACCGACCGTTACATGTCCCATTTGGCTCCCTGACTGGTAGCTCGAGTTACGCAGCCAACCTACGCACTCCCCGCTTCTTTAGCCAGAGAGTCTCATGCATATTGCATGGGACTGTTCCCTTTAGCGCGAGCAGACATGATTCATGGAAAGCGGCATTTCCTCATAGTTACATGTCTTATAGCTAAAACGGTCTATCAACGGTTAGAACACTCACCTGGCTCCAGCGTTGGGAGTCTCTTCAGGATGATTCTCATCCACCTGCGTAGTCTCCGTATGCTGACGGCCACACTACACATTTTCAACCTCGCGGCATCGCCGTCCCGATTTCGCGCCACAAAGTGACCATAGACAAAGAATGTCAAAGTCATCGCCGTTCAATGTTGCCACCGAACAATATCATTAGTGTAACTGTACACTTACCATGCGGCTGATATCCTCGCGTTTCGCGACACTCCCACGAAAGAAGAAGTGACATCATTGCAGTAGAGTGAGCAGGTGACGCGTCCACTCTCGGATCCGCTCCGAGGCACGAATGGCTGCGCCTCTTCTGCTCCTCAATGCACCATCCACAGCCGGTGGATCCACTACTTCAACTTCCGCAGCAAGGGTATCCTGCTGAGTGTCAACGCCATCATCATCTTCCTTTTCAGATATCTCTGTCGCATCAGTATCAATCTCCATTTGATCTGGTGCATCAGAGAAACCATTTCGGTCTCCTTGAGACTCTTCACAAGCAGTGTCAGTACGGTCTTGGACTTCAGGGATTTCTATTATCTCTTGAAATTCAACCCGATCTTCCAAGTTGATGCGATTCATTTCTGAGTTCTGGCTTACTGCTTCAGACTTCTTGCTTCCCACTTCATAGTGACCTAGCTCTTCATTGTCATCTGCTTCCAGTGGATAGAGATGTCCAATAGAGCGTATAAGGATAGAGTCCTTAGTCTTCACCTTGGCCACTCTGCACTCGTTATCACTGCCTTTCATCAAGGCGATTATTTTCCCGGTCTTCCAAAATTCTCTGTTCTTTGAATCTGACCATATCTGTACTATATCGCCTATCTGTGGGTTGCGATGAGACTTAGTCCTCGGTTGTTTGGGCAAATGCTTAGACCTTTCTCTCAAGCCCATCAGATATTGTCCAATAAACATTCGCTTAAACTCCTCGATGATTTTTAGCCCTCTCTTCCAACTTTGGATGAGATCAATTTTTGCTGTAGTACCCTCAGGAGTTAATTCAAAAGATGCGGGTTCTACCATCAAGCACCCTTTCAGACTAAGGAAGTCAGCTGGTCGCAATATGTGTTCCAGTTCTGTTCCAATTTGAGTTATCGGTCTGGAGTTTACAACTGCCTCTATCTCTTTCATCACAGTGAGCAATTTGCTGTCATTCAACAAGTGTTTTTCGAGAGTACGCTTTAGACAGTTTTTCACTAGAGCAACCAACCTCTCATAAAATCCTCCATGCCATGGCGCCAATTGCGGAATGAATCTCCATTCAATTTTATTTTCCACGCAATATGGTTTTGTCATTACTTCTGATGTAAGCTTGAAACATGTAGCATTATCAGAATATATGCGTTTTGGCGCTCGTCGTGTTGCTGCAAATCTCCGTAGGGCTAGCAAGCACTCTTCAGCTGTGAGATCCTTTACAATTTCCAAATGAATCGCGCGGACAGCCAAGCATGTAAATAACGCTACCCACCTCTTCTCTTTTCCAGTAGGTGTGTTTACAAGCAAAGGTCCTAAATAATCCACGCCACAAAATGTGAAAGGATCACTGTAATTGACTCTTTCCGGGGGTAAGGCTGGAGTAGGTGGAAGCTTGTAGGGTCCACCACCATGTTTCGTACATTGTACACATCTTCTGATTACTTTTTGCACTTGAGACTTGCCTTGAGGTATCCAGTATCGTTCTCGAATGAGACTCAGAGTGTGAGATGCTCCGACATGATAGTTTTTTCCATGAGTTTCAGATATGATCCTCTTCGTAAACTCACAATCTCTGGGCAACAAAACCGGATACTTCATGTCGTAGCTCCACAAAGTATTAGCCATACGACCTCGACACCTGAGCACACCGTCTACATCAAGGAAAAGATCTAAATTCCTTGAAAGATGTGTTTTCTTACCAGCCAGTTCTTCTGGAAAGTGTTTTGCTTGAACTTTCTTAATTTCTGTTACGGTTTCATCGTTGAATATGCATTCAGGCTTTTCTCCAGATTCAGGATTATCAATTTCCATTGATCCATTGACATCTTTATCTTCATTGGTCTGAGTACTTAATTCCTCTGTATTCTTTTCATGAGGTGCGTCCTTCTCTTTCTGGTTTTCCCCATCAGGGACCTCCCCGAGAGAAAGAAGCGATTGATGAATAATATAGTGTCGATTCTCAGGCCATTGTGTCTCAGGTTCTTTCAGGAAATCCGGACCATTGAACCAAAGTTCCTTCTTCTCTTCCCAGAGTTCTGGCCTGGTGGCGACATCTGCAGGGTTTGACTTAGTATTAATGTAGCACATTTCTGTATCAGGGTGATTCTTCTTGATCTCGTTTACTCTGTTTGTTACAAACGGAGGAAGTAGTTTGTTAGAATTCATCCAGCCAAGTACTACAAGACTGTCAGTCCACAGATATTGCTTTTCGATTTCATAATCTATGTTGTTTTTCAAGTATGTCAACATTCTGCTGCCAATCAAGAATCCTAAGAGTTCCAGCCTAGGGATCTTCAGGTCATCTTTGTCTTCAATCCTGGAGATACGGGACTTGCCCATCATGAAGGATACTGTCACTTGGTGACCACACTGGCCTCGAATGTACACAGCACAACTATATGCATTTTTCGAAGCATCAGTGAAAGCATGTACCTGATATCTCGTATCATGGGAGCCAGTTCCCACGTATCTCGGGAGCTCTACATTCTTCACTTGTCTTAGAATGTCAAGGTTTTCCTTCAGCATTTGTTTCAGGTTATCAGGTAGCTCTACATCCCATTTCAGCTTAAGTTTGCAGATATCTTGAAAAAGTATTTTCATGGGCAGTACTAATGGACAAACAAATCCAAGAGGATCATAGATTCTGGCCATATCACGAAGAACTGTCCTCTTCGTACTGGTTAGTGGATCTTGTTGAAAATAGTCTTCAGATACCTTCAGTTCCAAAGTGTCATTGTTCACATTCCAAGAAAGTCCAAGTACCTTTACTATTCCTTGCTGCTCTGCTTGATGAGCTTTTGGAATAGTACTCATGAGTTCTTCATCATTAGAGATCCAGTCTCTGATATTCATTCCAAGCTGTACAAATGTATCTCTTGTTTGTTCGTAAATTTGTCGAGCTTCATGAACAGTGTCAGCACTAGTAACAAGATTATCTACATAACATTTGTCTGCTATGTTTCTCAGCAGGTCTCCTTTCGTTGACTGTGCCATATGATGTCTGATTGTAGCTGTGAGCAACATAGGGCTGCATATGATACCGAAGGGTACACGACAAAATCGTAAGTACATCAAGTTATCATCATTCAGTTCTTTGCTCAAGTCTTTGATCCATAAGAACCTTGTCACATCACGGTCTTCGTCTTGGAGGCCGACTTGTAAGAACGCTTTTTCAACATCAGCCATCACTCCTATCTTCTTCATCCGGAACTTAAGCAGCAATGCTGTCAGGTCCTCGAGGAATGAGGGTCCGCTGTAGAGACATTCATTGAGACTCTTCTGGCCTGATGTCTTTGCCGAAGCATCATAAACAAGTCTTCCCTTTTTTCCTTTTTGTTTGACCATATGATGTGGAAGATAATGAATCGGCTGCTCAGATCGATGGTCCAGTTTTGGATCAATTTCTTCAATTATTCCAGACTGTAATTGATCCTTCAGTATGTAGTCATATTCATGAAGTGTTTCTTCATCTATCTTCTTCAACATGCTCTTTAGTCTACCAATTGCAAGACCAAAGTTGGAAGATAGTTCCGGTGGGTACTGTATCCAAGGCCATTTCACATAGTAACGACCATTTTTATACTGGACAGTTTCCATGAAGTGTTTCACAGCTTCTTCTTGTCTCGTGGCCTTAGGATTGTCCGTTATGCCGATACTTTCCAGTGACCATAAAAAATTTACATCAATACTTCTCAGCGGTAAGTCGGGTTCTGCGAAGTATGGGCAACTCGGTATGTGACATTGACAATATGTGGTCACAGTCAAAGCAGAAGTCTCTTCTTTAACATCGGTGTTGCCTGAGAGAATCCACCCAAAGTCGGTATTGATCAAAAACAGGTTTGGTGACATTTCAATTGTTTCATCTCTCATGAATGAGCTGTAGTAATCATTTCCGACGAGAAGGTGTATGTCCTTACCTGCAGATTCATCATCAGCAGGTATGTCAATTGAATTATTTACAAATTTTGCAATCGGAATCTTCTCAGTTATCTGATCAACAATATTCACCTGTATTTTTCTAAAAACTCCTCTCTTTGTTTCGATTATAATTTCAGCAAGCGGACTTGATATCTCCTTAGGACTTGTGGCACCAAAAGTGTAAATCAATAATAAATCTTCCTTATCACTAATCAAATCAAGATCATTTGCAATCTTCTTTGTAATATAGCTTCGTTGACTTCCACTATCAAGAAGGAGGCGCCCCTTCAATTGCTTTAAGGGGTTCGTTGGGTTTCTTAACCTTCCCACTGCCGTCTGCAAATACGTAAAATTAGATAGATTGCAAATTGTGTTACAGAGATTTGGATCATTGCAAAATTTCTCACCTTTCTTTTCAAACTCTGGGCAGAACATCATCAAATGGTCTTTGCTGCACCGAAAACAAGATATTTTTCTTGAACAGTTATTAGTATGTTGCTTTGATAAGCATTTTAGACATCTGCCTGTCTTTTTGAGTTTATCTTGTCTCGCTTTGACAGTTTTGAACCGCCGGCAGTCTGCACTTTGATGATTTACAAGGTCACAAAACAGACAAGGTCTCCTCTCTCTCTTAGGAGGTTGTGAATACCGGGTGTTGTCATTACTAGGTCTTTTTGTACCCTTTCGATCACTAAAATTAGTAGGTTTGTTCTTCGGCTTCCGTGTTTCAACGTTCACTTGAAGAGTCTCGGTCGTAGCACTCGTAACCGCTTTATCTAGTTGTTGTTCAGTCCCTGCCAAGCTCGACTTCTCCATAGCTGATATGACCAGTTCTAGTACTTCTCGAATTTCAGACACCGTTGGTTCCTTTCCCGCCTGCAGGTTAACTTGGTACATAACATGATCTGGAAACTTTTCCATGATAATCACCCTTAGGTGGCTGCCTTCTACGTTTTCCCCTAGGGTTTGCAGCACCCTCAGGTGCGTTTCTATGACGTCTAAATGTCTTCGGCACTCGGTCGCATGGGGCTTCGCTAACGGTAACGCAGATAAGGCCTTATAGTGAGCATTGATTATATGGCTTTTTATTCCATACCGTTTCTGAAGTTTCGTCAAAGCTACACTGTAGTTCTCGTTGGTAACAGTCAGTCCTTCTATCACCTTGGCGGCCTCCCCCACCAGACAGCTACACAGATATGTGAATTTTTCTGAATCTGGGATATCCTTTTTGTCGATACTAGCTTCGAACTTATCCCAGAATTCATACCACCTTATCTGTGTGCCGTCGAACTTTGGCAGTTCCAACTTGGGGAGTTTGGTGCTGCTGGATGAGGTTGTTGTTGTCATATGATGTTCGAGAGTTGCGATGGAATCTTCGCAACGAATCTGGATGTCCATGCATTCTTTGACCACATCTTTGTTTATGGTCTTTGATGTGGTCAGGTAGAACTTACTTTCGACTTCAAGTTTATCTGCTAGGTCCTTTAATTCCATCGCGAACTTTTTGATCGTATTTTCCGGTACGCCCGTCGTACATTCACTTAATATTGCTTCTAACCTCGTCGTCAGGCGGTCGCGACGTACATTGAGTCGATGAAGGAGAGAATCTTCCATCTTGACGAGAGGATTTTAAATATGAAGGTATGACTAAAAAACCTCGCAGTGCGATTACCAAAGTTTCCACTTGAATTCTCGAATTCTCCCTCTTGGCCGCTCACGGCTCTTTGACGTCGACTGAAAATTGCAAAGATAACATGAAGATGATCATAGAAACTAACGGAAAAGTTTCTTTTAACTTGTTTTAATAGCGTGGTCACTCACCGCAAGATATTCGACGTTTTGCCAGAGGGAACCTTAGAAGTACGATAAAGAAACTTGCCACTAGACTTTTTAAACAGTTATTTCCACTTGTAGCACGTAAAACACGGAAAACTTACACTTTTTCGCAATTTTGCACAAAACGAAAACTCAAAAGAAAATTTTACTGGTAAACAACGAACCATAAACAAACGTAAAGTCTAGTGTTGTAAAACACTGTTACCGGTTTTTCGTTGGCAAAGAGATTTAGCCCATACAGCCAAGTCTTAATAGACGCCATCCATTGACATCTATGTTATCATCACAAATACCTTGCAGCTGCATGTGTCGAGCGTGGCGGAATTTGGAACCACTTATATGGTTCTCCAACAAAACATGACTTTATTCAAACAATAGAAATTATCGCCACCACTCAAGACACTGCAATCTTGCCGATCTATAACTATATTTGAATGCATTCAAATTTAAAGTAAACAAACGTAATAATCTATATTCAGTTCTTATATCTAACTTATCTTACATAATATCTTACATTACTTATAACTAACGATATTTCCTTATAAGTAACGAAAACGAAAACCGAGATCCAATCAAAAATTATCGAAAGGGGTAAGACGGAAATGCATCCAACACTATTCCACAGCGAAACCAATGCTGCCAACATAACCTCCCAAACGAAAAAAAAAGGTCGATACACATCACACAAAACAAACAGTAGTACCTCCAAAATCAAGTACTAAAATAAAAAAGTAAAAAGAGCTGAAATTTTTGAGATAAGATAGGTAATATGCGGGTATAAGGCAAAATAAAACAACAAATTCGATTGGTTTCAAAATCATTGGGTATCTTTTACCTGTAAAAACACAATCTGAAAATTGCTATGAATTTAAGGAAAGCCTGAACGTATCTGGCTTCCTTTTCTCACAGTAGCACTCTCCACCATTTTTGTAGCAGTTTCCGTACTTTACTTGAGCTGTAGGCCTGGGTCAAGTACAGAATAGCGTCTACTACAAAGTTATCTCATAATATGATAGACGAAGTGCCTCCGCACTTCTCCCAGGCTGTAGGCTCCGGGTTCCGCACAGAAACACTCCGTCCATTACACTTTCTAGAATGGGTAGGTAGGTACACTTAAGTCAGGAATACCATAAAACTTGTAACCATGAGTTGACCGTTAGTTAATCTATATATTATCTGCTTCGCTAGTTTGAATCAAGACCAGTGTCCACGCACGTGGTATAGCCACTGACGGTCGATAGACTGCTCCTGCGGTGTCCCTGTTGCTATGCAGAGCAACTCTTTCATGACACCAGCGGACGTGAGGGCTGCACGTGCCCCCACGGTGACCTCCTCCATCCCCTTAGTCACGCCCCTGTCTCCATCGAATGTCTACCGACCGTTACATGTCCCATTTGGCTCCCTGACTGGTAGCTCGAGTTACGCAGCCAACCTACGCACTCCCCGCTTCTTTAGCCAGAGAGTCTCATGCATATTGCATGGGACTGTTCCCTTTAGCGCGAGCAGACATGATTCATGGAAAGCGGCATTTCCTCATAGTTACATGTCTTATAGCTAAAACGGTCTATCAACGGTTAGAACACTCACCTGGCTCCAGCGTTGGGAGTCTCTTCAGGATGATTCTCATCCACCTGCGTAGTCTCCGTATGCTGACGGCCACACTACACATTTTCAACCTCGCGGCATCGCCGTCCCGATTTCGCGCCACAAAGTGACCATAGACAAAGAATGTCAAAGTCATCGCCGTTCAATGTTGCCACCGAACAATATCATTAGTGTAACTGTACACTTACCATGCGGCTGATATCCTCGCGTTTCGCGACACCAAGGTTTAATGACTTTGGAACGGCAGGGAATGTGTACCTTCTTGGTGTGTTTTAGAACTGTTTCTGTAATAATATTAACGAACGTCTCAGCATCCTCATTTACATCGCGATTTTTAAGAGTTTCAGTGAAATTTGTCAATTTTAGATCTTGTAAAACACCATCCCAGTTCGTTTTGTTAACTGTGACGGGTGATTTGTTGTGGGGTGATGCCTGGTACAGACTCAGAACAACGGCGTTGTGGTCCGTAACTGAGGATCTCAGAACAAAAACACGAGCCTCATTTTTAGATCTAAGCAGAATGTGGTCGAGGCAGGTACGGTCATGCGTAGGTATGGTGTGGGCAGGGAGTAATCCCAGCTCAGCGGTTAGATTGAGGTAAATTTCCCTGTTTCTGTCTACACTGCTCGGGCCTATGTCTATATTGATATCTCCTACCACTATAACATTTTTAAATAGATTTAATGTAGAAAGGGTTTTTTCTAAGGAATCATGGAAAGAGTCAATTAATTTATTGTTTTTATTACAGGGTGAGCGGTATATGGCTAGTATTGCCGTGATATTCGAAATTTTTATAGAAAGGCACGTAGCTCCTTCAAAAAGAAGTTCGTCGACAGAAACATCCATACTGTTCCTTGCAAACACTACAATCCCGTCGTTTTGGTTATATAATTTTTTGTTATAAAATTGTGTATAATTAGATAGAAGAGGCGGGGGTTTTGAGTTACTAAGGCGACACTCAGTAAGAACAATGACGTCACAGTCAAATTTCAAGCTACACATCAGAGCCTCAAAACTGTTCATATTTTTGTAAATACTACGCATGTTCTGGGTGATAATTTTTAGACATTTATCTTGAAGAGGGATATGGCTCAAACATTCTTCTGGGGAGCAGATCTTAGAAAGTGCAACATTAAGATGATCTAGGTCATCTGAAATGTTTTTTAAGTTAGTCATTTATAATAAATAAGATTTGAGTGCTATTTTTGTTGATTGATGAATTGCCAGAATATGTTTGAGAGGACCTTCTGTTTATTATGTATTTTGTGTACTCAGTATTGAACAGAAGCTGTTTATGGCGTGTTGGTGTGTAAGGTGATGTATACATATAAGGGTTTGTGTGTTGTAAAATATGCAGTAAATTGTTAGTGTGATAAGAAGTTACTAAGAGTATAGGTATGTAATATTTTTGAATCTTCCTCCCCATTGTGCAGACAATAATGTAAGTTTTAGCAGAAATGTGTATGTAATTTTTAACAACAATGTAATTAAAATTTAGACTTATACATAAACATGAGATACAGAGTGATTTATTGTAATATGCAAGTCATTCTTCATGCTTCATAATCTCCGCCTGCGATTCATTTTTCAGTAGTACTGCCGAAAGGCCATCATCTTTTCGGATGAAAACTTTCCCATTTGATGTCCAACAGTATTTTATCTTATTCATCTTTTTCAGTTCTCTTGCCAGATAATGTAACCTTCGCGCATTGCTTGTTAGATGTTCGGATACATAAATTGGGATATTAGTATCTGTAAAACCAATATGGGTAGTGTTTAACTTGCTTAGCGGGTTGGCAATATTGTAGGTCTTCATAGAGCTGAGAATCGTGTTTTTGATAGCACTGTTACTTAGTTCAACAATGGTTGTGTTATTGTTGTTTTTTCCAGGCTTTCTAAATGCGTCCCGAATATCAGAAAGTTGGATTTGCACTTTAAGGGCTTTTGTTAGTGATAAAACTATGTCAGCCAAATCCTTTTTGGTTTCTCCCTCTTTCCTTGGGATGTTCCTTATTTCGACAAATCCTGTCTTTGAGTTTCGTTGAAGGTCTTCCACTTTCTCTTCTAGGGCTGCAATTTGAGTTAAATTTCGTGCATTATCAGTCTCAATTTTCTTCACAGTATCGCGCAGTTGAATGTTTTCTTCGTAGAGGTATTCCAGGCTTTTTTCCAACTCACAGACATTATTCTTTATGCTTTTGAAGGTGTCTTCTAATTTGGTGAATTTCGAGTCCTGATCGCTCTTCCATGAAATAAGCATATCCTTAATCTCCTGCTTGAAGTTATTAAAGTCATCTCTATTTAATTCATCACGTCCTCGCTTGAGTCGCTGGCTGCCGAAAGATGAAGGAGGTGGTGTAGTTTGTGGGCCGCCGCGGTGGATTTCCGGATTTGATCCATATGTATTTATCGGTGGGCTGTTCATTTCTCAAAAGTACTAGGAGATTAGTTTTCGTAAGAGTTGTTACGTCCGTATAGAATGCGTGTGCGTGTGTGTGCGTATACGTACGTATGCGCGTCGAGCTAACTATACAACCATGCGCTCATGTAAGTGAGAGTCTATGTGTGCGTAAGCTGTATGCTGTCCTTACCAATGCAGTAGGTAGTTCAAATGCAAACAGGGCAGTGGCAGTTGCAGTACTCGCTCGCTCTTATGCGCTCCTGGTATGGTCACTGATTTTTGCAGTTTAATATTTGGTAAAATACATTTAGTTAATTTAACTGAGACACGTCTATTCGCTTTCGCTGTCCGGAGGGAAGGGGTGCGTCCAAGATGCGTCTGACTCAGTGACATGCATTTTTGTTTACTTTTTAGCCAAAATTTTTCGTCTCCGGACCCCTGTCTGGTGAACGCCATCTATCGCATGATGAACTACGTTTGAGTAGCTGTCAGAAAACTCCTCATTAGATAAGCTAACGTTGCCCCCTTAAGAGGTTTCCCTGACCGAACGACCTTAACTCTTTCAGAGCCGCCTCACCTCTAACTAAACTATGTCGTTTTAGTAGGTAAGTATACCTATTTTTGACTGGCTTGTCCTTAATTATGTCTTCTGGTGCCTTCTAATCCAAGGAAATCCCATTATAAAATGTGAAAGTGACTTCAACTTAAAAAGTAGATGCACATAATACAGATTTTCTCCAATATTTAGGCTTTCCTTTGAACACAGGTTTCATATGACGTATTTAATAGAAAAATTAGAAATATGATCTATAGCAAATAAAGCCGAGATGTTGAACATCATTGCTACACTTTTTTAGTAGATTGTTAACCAAGGGATGAAAGTCGCCCATTTCACACGAGATGTTTGGCGCCCCGAACGGAACGTGAGGGGCGCCATAATTCAAGTGTGAAATGGGTGACTTTCTCCCGAGTTAAACACTCTGCTTTTCATTTCGAATACGAGGAAAGTAAGTAAACAAAAATTAGATAATGCAAAATCAATTTCTGAATCGCTCGATTTTAGACGTTTCAAAACATTTGGAAATCACTCTGGTTGCCAACACGAAGGAGAAAAAATATATGAAGATTGTGTATGCTAGAGTGAGACAGATAAACGTCCCGGGTGATTTTTACACGTTTTGAAACGGATCCGAAAAAATAGCAACATTTCCCTTTCCCTCCCTTTTTTTCTGTTGTTGTTGTTTCATTTTTCCTTACGGAAAGGCAAAGGGTACATAGCCCATGCAGCCAAGTCTGATTTTGTATTTTCTTGTAAATCCATTATAAAAGGCACTAAGTGCCTGGTCTTTTTCATGTTTATTATAATTTTTCCGTCTTATCTGCATAATCCAAGAAAATTGAAATTTTTCTGTGGTCTTGTCATATTCTGAATTATATCCGAGATCGTGTTTCTAGTATCCGATGTCTTCAATACATATTTTTCAATATTGTCAAGAATCCGTTTTCCATCGCAGTTTTTCATTTTGTCCACTTAAACCTAACCCATTGAAATGCGAGGATGGTTCACACATTTCAATGTTCATGGGAGATTTACGCGGGGATTACGTCGGGTCTTACTTTATTTCTCACTTTTACTATAATTATTGTTCTTCATTAAAAGCACATTATTATACTAATTCCACCACATCATAATAACAGCCACAAAAAACGAATTTAGAAAATTAAGAAACAAAGTCCGTCCGTTTCGTCTTGTTTCCCGCGCAAAACCCCTCCCTTTTTTTCTTTTTAGCGCGTTTTTATATGTTAATATATTATAGCTTCTAAAAATCAGCAAAACATCGCCCAGCCCTGCGTTTACCTATGGGGAGCCTCTTAACGTTGGACGATTATTTACGGGAAACCCTGTATGAGTACTAAGGACTCCTATGAGCCCCGAACGGATCCATAGATCAAAACCTCAGATCAAAATAAAATTAATGGATAGGCCTAAAGCGCGGTAAGTTGAAGCAAACCACTGGTGCACTTGGTACATACAAACTAGCGCCATTATCTGTCAAATCTAGGGCACTTGCATACAAATTTGAAGTAAATCTTTCATTTGTTTTGCCTCATTTTTCTGGTTTGAAATGTTCGCGTAAGGCCTATCCATTCATTTTATTTTGATTTAAGGATCAAAACTGATCTTGAAAAGGGCTCCAAAGAATCCATATTATTTTCTTGAGAAAGACCTATCATTTCACTGAAATTTACTAAATAAGCAAAACTAAATAAAAATTGTTGTTATGGGTATTGTCATGTAAGTTTATCGGCCGTTTGTTTTCTGTGCATTTGTGTTTTATTTCTAGTTTCTACCAAAAGTAATTTGTGGGATTTTTCTTCGAATCGTATCGTTTTGGGGAAAAATTATTCTCGATCCGGGGGAATTCCCGAAATTACATCTGACAACCCTGGCTTTCGCGGGCTTTTTGTTTTTGACGTCAAATGTCATTGTCAACCTCAGATATCTTTCTTGAGAATTATTTTTGTTAAAAAGTGAAAATAATGTAGTAAATAAGTGTAATATGTTGATAATATAAGTTTAATACTAATAAACAAAGTGACGAAAGTGTTCTCAGACAACCATTCATCATGACATCTCTTTTATCCGCTGAACTTTCGGCAACATGCAATGCACTTGGAACTTTTGATAAACGATCAGGAAAGTACCTGATAGACGAGTTTACACTGAACACAGTGAAAGACCTAATAAGATACTTGCGTCGCGACGGTGAGGATCATGAAATTAGGAGGCATTTTGGCCAAACTAAAGTGTTACAAACCGACCTACTGCCGATGTTGATAGACCACTGGGAGAATACGGAACTCTTCGATGTTACTCTAAGGTACGTAGTGCTGAATTCAAGACATGTTTATGAACAGTCACAAGAAAGCGCAGCGTGGGTAAGCCCCCCACAAGGTGGACCAAAGACCTGGTGAAGAAGGCAGACCTAGGGAACATGTTGCATGAGGGCAGCGCAGGACCGGTCGTTGCGGATATCCTTGGGGGAGGCCTACGTCCAGCAGTGGACGTCCATCGGCTGAGATGATGTTCACAACGCATCACACACGAAACAGCACAGCACACACACACACATGATCCCCCACAGCGGTGTGGTAGGCTCCACAAAGTGCCGCCTGGCTCGCGACCACCCTCCTGCCGGAGTCTGGCGCCAAGCAGCTTGCTGCGTTCCGTCAGTGTGCAGCGACTGCCAGTGCACTTCTGGGTAAGCTCGCTACATCTTAGACCCCATCTTTGTCCTGAGGATTAGATAGAGGTCAAGAGCAAGAGCATCAATAATGAAAAAAAAAAAACAACAGCACAGATCATTAAAGTTATCTTTTCCACAAGACATTCCAGCAAGCACTCTATCAACTGGATAGGTTCTAGGGTTGCCAGATGGTCGGGATTCGTCGGGATTGTCCCGACATTTCGTATGATGTCCAGAGTCCCGAAAAAATACAAAATGTCCCGACAAACGGTCCACCCTAGAATCCCTCGCTTCGCTCACTCCAGGATTTAAATCTTAATACACTGGTCTCAATATATTACAGTAAAATGTCGAGCTCGCTTCGCTCGCTCCTGGCTACGATTGAGTAATAAGGACCTATACACAATGCGGTAAAATTTCGAGCTCACTTAGCTTCACATGCTTCAAAATTAAGTGAAATCTCGAGCTCGCTTTGCCCGTTCTGGATTTTCGGTCGTACAAAACTTGAACTCGCTTCGCTCGCTCCAGGTTTTAGATTTTACTGGAACGACCTAACCTGGGCCTGGCCTCCCCTGGGAAAAAACCAATGCTACGCTCATACAAATAGCTCTGAGTAAGAGTAATTTATATTTCGTAATATTTACTTGTCCCGACCATAATCCCAAAATCCCGACTTTTTGATATTTTGCCCAGACATTTTAGTATTCCCATCTGGTAACCCTAATAGGTTCGCTGCAATCTCACTGCGTTTGGCTAAGATTTGGCTGACCCAATTAGCACAAACTTAGGTTATAGAGACCACCTGATTGTGAAGCCGTATCAAGGATCTGGACTGTCTTGTTATGAATATCTATCAAGGTAATTGATTATAGTTGCCTAATGATTTTTCCACAAAGCCGGACACAAATATTGGAAAATTGATACACCCTGTACTAAATTTCATCTTAATTTTAAAGGAAAGTATCAGAAACATTAACAACTTTTACTATGTGGGAGCAAACATGTAAAAAAAAATTATCTGTTCCATACTAAACTGCTATGTCTACATGACTCAAATGTATGAGACAGTTTTTCTCCTGTAATAAAAGTTGTTTAGTTTGATGGGTAGAATATGAGGTTTAAAGGTAAATGATACTTTTCCTTTAATATCTGTGAATTTTGCTTTCTTTACTTCAGAATAAAATATTAAACATGTTACTGCTGTTGTGGTAATTCAAATTACCCAAACATTCCTCCCCGATCATGAGCTGATGGAAGCCAGGTGGATCGTGTCCAGCCCTGCATATGATACCTAAATAGCCATTAAGTTTCAATTTTCAGTCCGAGATCAGTGACGGCCAATCTATGTTCCTAATGCAAATCAATAATATGTTACCAGGTTACTGGTAAACCTCACGAACCCAGCACTACTGCTGTACAGAGAGGAGGTGCCCGTAGAGAGGACGGCTCGGCACAACTATCTACAAATACTGCTGCATACTCAGTATTATAAAGAAGAGGCGTTCACCAAAGTTGAAACATGGAATGTGTTTGCTAAGAAACTGGCTAAGATATTGGAAATTGTAAGTGTTTTTAGTCATTTTGTTAATTAATAAAATAGGTAGTTAAGGGTCTTGGGATAGACCAAATCAAGTTCAGGTCTTTAAAAGGGGGAGGACTGTCAGAAATTATATTTAGGAAAATATAAACCCAACCATTATTTTTACACTTAAACCATATACTCTATATTTTGGCCATATACTCAATGGATATAGGCTCACCAGTCTCAAAAATTCAAGTCAAAAAATGTGACTTCAAACATTATTTTACTATCGTTTTTAAACAAAATGAAAACAAGTTCTTCTTAATAGGTAGGTCTTCGGAGATATAAAGGCAAGAAGTTGAAAATATATTCATTACGTTTACTTCAAGCCTCTATATCTCAGTTCGGACTGAGTTTAGAGATATACTAGTTGTAATGTTTTGTTTGTAACTTTATTCTGATCTATAATATTCAAGTTTGATTAATGGCCGCGATAAAAAACGAGGGGAAAAGAAAAAGGCGCCAATTTTAATCATTGGCTTTTCGCGCCTGACCTATGCATGTTCGACGCCTCTTCATACGGTCATTAGACTGCTCAGCAATCAATTTCCCTCTTTAACAGCGTCGATTAGTCCTACTAGGCTTCAATTTAGCTACTTTTGCATTGTTGCACTTGGCTCTAACAAAGAACACTAGAGGTTTGGTGAGAAAATGATAATTTTAAGCACACCCTAGCATGTTGTACACTTGCGTGGTACTATATTCTATTACAGTTATTTCTGTGTTCATTAGGATTGGAGTGAAAGAGATGAAGACACAGGACTTGTTATTGAAAGGATACTCATTTTGATCAGGAATGTATTACACGTCCCAGCAGACCTCGACAGAGAGAGACGACCTGAGAATGATGCTAGTGTTCATGATCAGGTTAGTAGGTATTTACCAAAAAAAAGAATGACTAAATGTTTATAAAGTATAAGCTTTGCCACGTTCAGGCCAGTTGTGTGGCTGACAAGCCTATCTTTTAGTCTTAGTTTAGTACTCTTTACAAAAGTGACCACAGCATAAAAGCCGTGGTGGTCCACTGGCGAGCTTGCCATGCCATAGTAAACATTTTGTAATTAAATTCGTCACTATTGATTTGCTTATAATTGTTCCACATTCTATGTAAAGTTGGCAAGCAGTTGTTTCACACAGGTACTTTGGGCATTGAACCAATCAGGCATACTAGACATAATACTGTACATGTCATCGGAGAATGAGAAGCAATACTTCATGCATATCCTGGAGATAATATCGCAGTTGTTAAGAGAACAGAATCCGAGCAGCCTGGCCGACGCGGCATTACAGAGGAGCGTCGACGAGAAGTTGAGAGATGAGCAGGAACTGCTGTCTATAAGAATGTCTGAGACTAAACAGAGGATTAATAAGGTGAAGCAGTATTCTGCTACGAGGTATGTGTTAACAGGTTTTCAATGTTTTTTTTTAAGACGTAAATGGGTCCTGAAACAGGGACAGAATCTTGAAATAACATCAAAATGTTGAATGAAAAATAATTAGTTCCATAAAAATGGCATACTTTTGGCAGACATTAGAAAGAGAGAGTTATAAAATTCTGTCAATGGCTGTATAGTCCGATCATTTTAGCGTATCCTTGTATGGATACCCTAACAATAATTCTTCCATCGCTGAAACTTTGCAGTGTGATAAAGTGAAGTATAAAGATTACGGTTGACAAAATATCTAGGATTTTTTTTTGTTGGAAGTTAGGTTTTTGTACGTAAACATAAAAATCACTTATAGCTCTCGGCGGAAAACTGTTCCATCCGAAATTCCTTTGGTATATGCCAGTATATACTATTTACCATAGATATGTAACGGTATCTATGAATATTTCGATTTAAGGAAGGGAGAATCAAAAAAATACAGTTTTTAATCCATAACTTTTTCAGGAATATTAGTCCATCTATTTTTGACTTTTTGTCAGTATTAATATCTTTACTTATATCGTCTTGCACAATTATCTAGAATATTTTCGTTTTCGATCATAGTTTTATGATTTTTGGGCAAATAAATTACTTCGGAAAACTGTTCCATCCGTTTTTATTAATTTACAAGTTACGGTACACTCTAATAAAACAGGGCTCATAAGAATCTAGAAAAATTTCGCCCTTATTAATTTTTTTTTCAATAATTTTCGTCCCGCCCGTGCAAGGCCGCCATTTACGAGGGCCATTTACGATATTATTTGACTACAAGACAGATTGTGTGAAGACCTTTAAAACGAGCCCAAACTCGGGTATATTCGACCAAAAACTGGGCATGAAAGACCATTTTAAAGATTTAGCCGACATTTTGTCCGCCATCTTGAAAAACGTAAACATTTCGTATCTTTTGAACGAAAGCTCCGATTGGGACGGGGTTTTTTGCATTAGGTGAAGCGCGAATGGGCCTCTCTGAAAGAGAACGTAAAATGTGAAAGAATGTATAAAATGTACGATATTATTTGACCACAAGACAGATTGTGCGAAGACCTTTAAAACGAGCCCAAACTCGGGTATAATCGACCAAAAACTGGGCATGAAAGACCATTTTAAAGATTTAGCCGACATTTTGTCCGCCATCTTGAAAAACGTAAACATTTCGTATCTTTTGAACGAAAGCTCCGATCGGGACGGGGTTTTTTGCATTAGGTGAAGCGCGAATGGGCCTCTCTGATAGAGAACGTAAAATGTGAAAGAATATATAAAATGTACGATATTATTTGACCACAAGACAGATTGTGCGAAGACCTTTAAAACGAGCCCAAACTCGGGTATATTCGACCAAAAACTGGGCATGAAAGACCATTTTAAAGATTTAGCCAACATTTTGTCCGCCATCTTGAAAAACGTAAACATTTTGTATCTTTTGAACGAAAGCTCCGATCGGGACGGGGTTTTTTGCATTAGGTGAAGCGCAAATGGGCCTCTCTGATAGAGAACGTAAAATGTGAAAGAATGTATAAAATGTACGATATTATTTGACCACAAGACAGATTGTGCGAAGACCTTTAAAACGAGCCCAAACTCGGGTATAATCGACCAAAAACTGGGCATGTAAGACCATTTTAAAGATTTAGTCGACATTTTGACCGCCATCTTGAAAAAACGTAAACATTTCGTATCTTTTGAACGAAAACTCCGATCATGACGGGGTTTTTTGCGTTAGGTGAAGCGCGAATGGGTGTCTCTGATAGAGAGGTAGAATTTGGTAGTTTTTGGAATGTTTTGGTTCTTTTGGTAGTTTTTGGTTCTCTTGGTAGTTTTTGGTTCTTTTGGTAGAAAGAATTTGGTAGTTTTTGGTTTTTTTTGGTAGAATTTGGTAGGTTTTGGTACTTTTGGTAGTTTATGGTAGATTTTGGTAGTTTTTGGTTCTTTTTGTGGTTTTGGTAGAATTTGGTAGTTTTTGGTTCTTTTGGTGGTTTTGGTAGAATTTGGTAGATTTTGGTTCTTTGGGTAGAATTTGGCAGTTTTTCGTTCTTTTGCTAGATTTTGTTAGTTTTTGGTTCTTTTGGTAGTATTTCGTTCTTTTGCTAGAATTTGGTAAATTTTGGTTGATTTCGGTAGTTTTTGGTAGATTTTGATAGTTTTTGGTAGTTTTTGTTCTTTGGTAGAATGTGGTAGTTTTTGATTCTTTTGGTAGAATTTGATAAAATAATAGGTACCAAATTCTACCAAAAACTACCAAAGGAAACAAAAAGTATCAAAATCAACCAAAAATCACCAAAAGAACCAGCAACTATCAAATTCTACCAAAAGAATGAAAAACTACCAAAATCTTCCAAAAACTACCAAAAACTACGAAATTCTACCAAAAACTACCAAAAGATCCAAAGACTACCAAAATCTACCAAAAGAACCAAAAACTACCAAAAACTACGAAATTCTACCAAAAGAACCAAAAAATACCAAAATCTACCAAAAACTACGAAATTCTACCAAAACCTACCAAATTGTACCAAAAGAACCAACAACTACCAAAATCTACCAAAAAACTACCAAGAGAACCAAAAACTACCAAAAGAACCAAAAAATTCAGAAAACTACCAAATTCTACCTCTACATCAGAGACACCCATTCGCGCTTCACCTAACGCAAAAAACCCCGTCATGATCGGAGCTTTCGTTCAAAAGATACGAAATGTTTACGTTTTTCAAGATGGCGGACAAATTGTCGGCTAAATATTTAAAATGGTTTTACATGCCCAGTTTTTGGTCGATTATACCCGAGTTTGGGCTCGTTTTAAAGGTCTTCGCACAATCTGTCTTGTGGTCAAATAATATCGTACATTTTATATATTCTTTCACATTTTACGTTCTCTATCAGAGAGTCCCATTCGCGCTTCACCTAATGCAAAAAACCCCGTCCCGATCGGAGCTTTCGTTCAAAAGATACGAAATGTTTACGTTTTTCAAGATGGCGGACAAAATGTCGGCTAAATCTTTAAAATGATCATTCATGCCCAGTTTTTGGTCGATTATACCCGAGTTTGGGCTCGTTTTAAAGGTCTTCGCACAATCTGTCTTGTGGTCAAATAATATCGTACATTTTATACATTCTTTCACATTTTACGTTCTCTTTCAGAGAGGCCCATTCGCGCTTCACCTAATGCAAAAAACCCCGTCCCAATCGGAGCTTTCGTTCAAAAGATACGAAATGTTTACGTTTTTCAAGATGGCGGACAAAATGTCGGCTAAATCTTTAAAATGGTCTTTCATGCCCAGTTTTTGGTCGAATATACCCGAGTTTGGGCTCGCTTTAAAGGTCTTCGCACAATCTGTCTTGTGGTCAAATAATATCGGACATTTTATACATTCTTTCACATTTTACATACTCTATCAGAGAGGCCCATTCGCGCTTCACCTAATGCAAAAAACCCCGTCCCAATCGGAGCTTTCGTTCAAAAGATACGAAATGTTTACGTTTTTCAAGATGGCGGACAAAATGTCGGCTAAATCTTTAAAATGGTCTTTCATGCCCAGTTTTTGGTCGAATATACCCGAGTTTGGGCTCGTTTTAAAGGTCTTCACACAATCTGTCTTGTAGTCAAATAATATCGCAAATGGCGCTCGTAAATGGCGGCCTTGCACGGGCGGGACGAAAATTATTGAAAAAAAAATTAATAAGGGCGAAATTTTTCTAGATTCTTATGAGCCCTGTTTTATTAGAGTGTACTGTAACTTGTAAATTAATAAAAACGGATGGAACAGTTTTCCGAAGTAATTTATTTGCCCAAAAATCATAAAACTATGATCGAAAACGAAAATATTCTAGATAATTGTGCAAGACGATATAAGTAAAGATATTAATACTGACAAAAAGTCAAAAATAGATGGACTAATATTCCTGAAAAAGTTATGGATTAAAAACTGTATTTTTTTGATTCTCCCTTCCTTAAATCGAAATATTCATAGATACCGTTACATATCTATGGTAAATAGTATATACTGGCATATACCAAAGGAATTTCGGATGGAACAGTTTTCCGCCGAGAGCTATAAGTGATTTTTATGTTTACGTACAAAAACCTAACTTCCAACAAAAAAAAATCCTAGATATTTTGTCAACCGTAATCTTTATACTTCACTTTATCACACTGCAAAGTTTCAGCGATAGATGAATTACTGTCAGGGTCAAACCCTAAAATGATCGGACTAGTATCTAAACTTCTGGGCAAGAACATTTCTATTTCTTTTGTGTCATAGAAATAATGTTTTCAATAAAATTATTATGGGTTCGTATCGGAATGACCTAAAAGCAAATTGACCTACGTATCATAACGACCTAAAAGCAAAACGTCCTATTATCAAATCGACCTAAAAGCAAAACGACCTATTATCAAATCGACCTAAAAGCAAAACGACCTGAAATCAGATTGACCTAAAAGCAAAAGGACCTAAAAGTAATACGCCCTAAAATTAAAACGACCTGTTTACAGATTGAAGGTAAAGTACAGTACTCGAAAATTAAAATAGAGTGATACCCACCACTAATTTTTAATTAGTAACGAAACTTTAAGGGTGTATTCAGACCGAGAATCTGAACAACTTTCCCTAAACAACATGGGTCGAAAAAAGATAAAATTTTTCTATCTTAATGCCTATCACAAAGCCATCAAATGCATTGCATATATCACAATTTAGCCGGACGGCCCATACATGGATGCATACTGACATTTTCACCTAAAGTGCAATTAATGCAACCTACTCCATAAAAAAATCCGTAGATTTCCCCGATTAAAAGGAAAATACTTCATTCAAAACTTTTTTAATCCACCTGTCAGTGACTAGCCACTTTCGAAAATTATTTCTAAAATCAAATTAATTGTCAAAGAAGCTGTTTCGAACTTGTTTCATTTTCTATAAAACTATTCAGTCCGGAAAATATTGGTAAAGTTTTTATAAAATGGATAATGGAGAACCAAGCGACGAAAACTATTCAAAAAATGAATTTGTTTTCATTAAATCTCAAAAGGGTGGTGCTGTTTTACTCCATGAAGGGTATCGGTACAATTATAAGGTACGCAATAAAAAAGGTTCCACAAACTGGCGTTGTGCGAGTCGTGAGATTTGTAATGCTAGTATGACGCTTAATAGCGAGAAAACTGGAGTTTTAAGATTGACGCTGCACACTTGTAGACCTAATTTCTTAAAAAACAGAACAGATAGTATCATGGATAAGTGTAAACAAAAAGTGTGCCAAAAGTATAACTCGATCCAAAACATTTTTGAAAGTGAGTTTTCAAATTTGAACAACATTGATATGATACCGCCGTATACATCAAAAAAAGATAGTCTGTATCGAGCTCGCCGGAAATTTCTTCAAGTCCAAAAAACTGAATTTAAAAGTTTAAACGAAGTGATAGTTCCCGAAATTTTGGCAGACAAATTTCTTATTTGCAATGACGGAGAAGACAATGATAGAATTTTATTATTTGCATCTCAACTTAGCAAGAAGTACCTGAAAAATGTATCCTCATCTGTGCAATTTTTTGGGGATGGAACTTTTCACGTCCCACACCCGTTTTATCAATTGTATACGTTGCATGTAGATATTGACAGCTGTGACGAAACTACAAATATTGTACCTGTAATATATGCACTGTTACCAAATAAAACGCAAGGAACATATGAAAGGCTCTTTAACCTAGTAAAACATGAACTTGGGACTGAAATTCATAATTTTACTTGTGATTATGAAAAAGCACAAATGAACGCGTTTAAATCTGTGTTTGAAAACTCAAAAGTAACGGGATGCTACTATCATTTCAACAAGGCAGTTTGGCGTAAAGCAGAAAAAATTAAGGAAAAAAATCCTGAAAACGGAAAAGAAGTCAAGCTAGCACAAACTCATACAGGCAGAGAAATAACAAGACTGAGTGCGAATTTACCTTTAGTACCACCGGAATATACAAATGAATGCTGGGACATCATTAAGCATAAAGCAGAACATTCAACTGAATATTCGAAACCATTATTAAAGTTCGTCGATTACTTCGAAAAGCAATGGATGACCCTGCCCGCGGATGTCATAAGCTGTGCAATGGAGCGCCATCGGACTAATAATGGGCTAGACGGTTGGAATAGGCGCTTTAATTCTCAGATAAGACCAAAGCCTACATTTCTGTCTTTTGTTAACGCTCTCAGGAAAGAGGCAAAATGGCAAGATCACAGAATAACCCGTTCAATACTTAAACGAGAGACACGACGCAAAAATCAAATATTATTTGAGTCAAAATATAAAAAAGAGCTACGAAAGCTTAAGAAACAAGAAATTACGCCATTCGAATTTTTGAAAAAAATATCACATATTAAAAGATTGTTTATCGACAATTATTAATAAGTTATTCAATGTGAAGTAATAAATAAACCTTGTTGTTATCATAATTATGTGAAGTAATAAATAAACCTTGTTGTTGCACGCACGTTTTTTTTTTTAATAGCCTATTTCATCCCACTGCTGAGCAAAGGACTCTTCTTAGGCTCCCCGTCCACATACCGTTAACCGTTTTCACCCGGTATGTTTCATTCTTAGATCAGGGATGCCAGATTGGGGTTTTTTCCGCGATTTTTTCCGAAATTTTGGGGAAATGGATGGGGGAAAAATTATCAAAGTGGGGAATTGTGGGGGTTTTTTAAAATACATTTTAGAATAATAAAAGAAAAAAAGAAAAAATAGAATAGAATAATAGATATAGAATAGAATAATATTCTATTTTATTGGCACAGGAAAAGATACCGTATATCATAGGGTATATTATATTCGACTATCATCATAATTTTCATAGAAGTTACTTATTTTCTACAATCAGTGTCTGTCATAACTCAAATCCGTTGTGGATCTCATCAATTATTGATTTTTAGGGCGATAGTTTAATATCTAAAAAGTTCATGATGGCGGCAAGTTTTCTCAAATCTGACATCGGATCAGATTCATGTTCAGACTCTATGCGGACCTTCAGATATCGATTTGGAAGCAATCGGTTTAGCAACTAAAAAGTTCAAGATAATAGCCACTTTTCGTGATTCTGACGATTCTAAGTCTTAATAAATTGCGTAATGTGTGCGCTTATGAGTGAAATTATGTATTTGACTGTACTATATAAAAATGGGACGATTTGATAATAGGTCGTTTTAATTTAAGGCCGTATTACTTTTAGGTCCTTTTGCTTTTAGGTCAATCTGATTTCAGGTCGTTTTGCTTTTAGGTCGATTTGATAATAGGTCGTTTTGCTTTTAGGTCGATTTGATAATAGGACGTTTTGCTTTTAGGTCGTTATGATACGTAGGTCAATTTGCTTTTAGGTCATTCCGATACGAACCCAATTATTATCATCATAATTTTCATCTCAATTTTCATGTTCTAATGGTTTAACATCCTAGGCATTCGCGCTTTGGAGGTACCTATGTGGTTCAAAACATGAAATCAATATCGGAAAATGAGATGATCTGCTTGAAGCCTCTGACTAAGATCTCTAACTTGGACTTCAGTGGCGGAGGTAAAAAGTCTAAACTGGTCAGACCTAAAAACAGAAGGCCTGTTGAAAGTGGAACATTAGAAAGGAGATCAGCATTTGCTGTTAGGTGAGGTTTTTGTTTTAATTTATTTTCTCCTTTAAATGGCATGATTCTGTTCAGTGATTAAGTTATACCTACCTTTAATCAGTCATGCAATTTATAATTTAATAGTTTTTGCCCGCGACTTCGTTCGCATTAAATTAGGATATCCAAATATCCTTTCTTAGTGCACCCCTACATCCTCTGTAGAATCTATATTTCAAATGTCATGTTATGGTTGAACTACACCACGTAGCACAGCATCGCATTTTTCCGTCGCTCCATCCTTTTCTGTCACTCAGGAACAGAAAAGGACAGAAGTGACAGTGACAGAAAAGGATGGAGCGACGGAAAATGCGATGCTGTGCAAACGTAATTTGCTAGAGCTTATAAGATAGACGGAACGCGATCGCACGCGGCGTGCTGTTCCGTTCCGTCTATCTTATATGCTCTAGCAAATGACGTTCCTGAGTGACAGAAAAGGATGGAGCGACGGAAAATGCGATGCTGTGCTACGTGGTGTAGTTCAATCCTTAGAAACATGAAATTTGGTAATAATATTATATGAACAATCTTCAGTGACTTAGTCAGTCAGGAACTTTTTTCATATAAGTATAGATAACCTATCTTAGCTTTAGGCCTATCCATTAATTTTATTTTGATCTAAGGTTATACTATGATGAGTTTAATTTTTGCAAAAGAATCGGTTTATGACAATCCTAATCATATCACAGAAACTTAAATAATACTTAAATCCTTAGCACAACCCCTGTTAACTTGTCAATATGTTTCTTGCAGATTGTTTTTAAAAGAGTTTTGTATAGAGTTTCTGAACAGTTCGTACAATCCTCTGATGCATTACGTCAAAGACGTGCTGGTGAGAGCCAAGGCTCAGCAGAATGATGAGTCTTACTACCTCTGGGCTGTCAAGTTCTTCATGGAGTTCAATAGGGGTCATAACTTTCAAGTCGGATTGGTGAGGTGAGTGTAGTAAATGTAGGAAATTATTATAGTTGTGTCGCCGTCTTTATAATTGTCTTTCTGTTTTTGATAAGACAGAGAGCGGAATCTAATGGCAAAACAATAGATATGTAATAGAGATGGGTCATCATCGGTTATTCAATCTATCGACAATTTTTAGCTTTATTGCTTAAAATGCATGTAATTATTTTTAGTTGTGGCTTAGCTATTTTAGAGTTATACACAAATTGAGCAACTCGAAATGTAATATTGAAATGATTTGTGATATCGCCATAACGACCGGTCCTGCGCTGCCCTCATCCAACGGGTTCCCGCCGCCTTCACCAGGTTGTCGGTCCACCTCGTGGGGGGCCCAAACACGCTGCGCTTTCCGGTACGCGGTCGCCACTCGGGAACTTTTCGGCCCATCGGTTCTGCGAGCAATATGCCCCGCCCACTGCCACTTTAGTTTAGCAATTCTTTGGGCTATGTCAGCTACTCTGGTTCTTCTGCGAATCTCTTCATTTAGGATTCGATCTCGTAGCTGTAGGGAAATAGACATGACTTTATTTATTTTTTTAAATTTTATTTCTTTTTTACGGTAATCAAAAAAGATCTAATATCACATCACAACAAGGTTTATCGGGTAAAATTCCCGAGTCGCGTTAGTTATCCGAATTTTATTGATAGATAAGAAAAGATGTTTATTTTTTGTGTAGTCTCATTAGAATACAATTTTGTACGTGCTATGTTAATTAAGCAATAATGTTCAAAACTAAAAAGTATCGATAGCCTAAATACTGTGTAAAAAAAACAATGACCCATCTCTATTACATTTCAATTGTTTTGCCATTAGATTCCACTCTCTTTGCAAGACTGTTGTGACTTACACCCGTATTCTTAGTTGTTTTCTTGACATTTCCTCATTCGAGTGGAGGACGTTTTTGACATAATTTGTTTGACAAAAATGTCAAAAACGTCCTCGACTCGAAAGAGGAAGCCTCAAGGTAACAACTAAGAATACGGGTGTTAGTATTCCATACCGACAGAAGTAAATGTTTTCCAGTGAAACAATGTCAGTGCCAATGTTCCACTATGTGCAACAGCAAATGGAGAAATACTACGACATGATCAAAGTGGAGAAGAAGAAGTTTGCTCCATGGGTCAGAAGACTTCACCTGGCCCTGAGAGCTTACAAAGAACTTCTCTACACTCTACTAGCCATGGACAAGAGCACCGACCAGAGCGTCAAGGAATCCGCTAAAGTGTTGAAGAGTAATATATTCTACGTGCTTGAATATAGGGAGTTTATTCTGGCTACTATCTTGAATTATGACGAGAATAAAATGCCGAGGTTTGTTGATTAAACTTCATAGATAAACTCACGACTGTAAGTTTCGGGGTGGTTAGAAACTTCGCTACAACTACTGTCTTTATAAGCTTGCAGTTGTAGCAAGGCTCTTTTAGGATTGAATGACGTGTCAAAAAGACAGGGAGATTGCCTTTCGGCCACAAAAGACTGCATAAATCTTTATCCTTAGTTAACTTTAACCTTTATTTATTTCAAATCTTTTTCCTCATATTTATACCCATGAAAAGACAGGTGGGTCCATTCTAAGCCGGCTTTGGGTTGAACCTCATTTAATAGCAAGCACCGCATCGCATTTTTCCGTCGCTCCATCCTTTTCTGTCACTTAGGAACGTCTTTTGCTAAAGCATATAAGATAGACGGAACGCGATAACACGCGGCCGTATATGCTCTAGCAAATGACGTTCCTGAGTGACAGAAAAGGATGGAGCGAACGGGAATATGCGATGCAGTGCTGTGTGATGTAGTTCAACCCTTATTATACAGAGTGAAATTAAGTTCATTCGACATACTCCATACACTATAAATATAATATAATCCATACACTATTCATGAAGATGATTACTGTATGGTTAAAAATATACTACCTGGGCGATCGCTTTATCGGACTCTTTTTTTCTGAAAACTAGTTTTCTCAGTCTCAGTCTTACATCTGTCTAGATTAACTTGGAAAGTAATTCGGTATGTGAAGTTTTTTTTGGTCTTCATTTTTATATTTTTTAAGGATAGAAGACATAATTTTAAGACACCTATTTCATTCTTATTGCGATTCATCGAGTTTATCAATATAAATTTAATTTTCAAATTATTTTGATCTGTAATCTCTAAGTGCAAAAATGGTGGAGAGAAAATAATTCGAACTCCATGGAGAAAAACTACCTACCTACTGCAATATTTAAAAAAATTAAAACCTGCCTCCTCTTTCTAACTCTATGCTGGAAACAGATACGGCAACATCAAATGTCAAATTCTGACATTGTGAATGTATTTTTTTCTTAATGGTCAGTTATTTTAAGTTGATTTTATCTTTACCAAGGAGTTCACAGGTATGCCAGTAACGTCACAGGACGGACCAAAAAACGACGTTATTTTATTAAAAATATCTGTAATCCTTTCATTTTAAATTCTCTGACATAGAAAATATGATTATTGAGACAATTATCTCGAAATGGTTTTCGATTCAGCCCTCCAAAAAAAAACTTGACATACCGAATTATCCAAATACGAAACTCACGTATTAGGTTTAGGGTTAATAAAAAAAATAACTTTTCAGTTGAACTACCTACATCATGTAACAGGCCCAATTTGTATGGAAAGTCAAAACATTTTTTAATTCTAAAATTTTGGTAGTTAAATTACAACCACCCTCAAAAGTTTTGAATCACCCTGCATAATCAAACTTACTGGTTTTTATTGTTTTGACGTCAAATACAGCCTTTTCCAACTATGCTTTTTGTTTTTAGATCCTACTTGGTGGATTTAATTGAAACTGTGCACTTATTTTTGAAAATGCTGGAGTACTATTGTAAGAAGACTGGCTTAGTAGTGCAGAAGAAAGTTAGGAAGAAACCTAAATCGAAAAGTAAGTTCTTGATAAAAAGTCAAAATATTATTCATGTAACTTTTTTAACATTTTGGTAGGTATTAGGTACCTATCTAGGTATATCAATAACATTTTCACTATCAGAATTTTATTGAAGAAGAAATATTGAGAATGCCAACCCTAATAGTAGGTAAAATAATCGGTTTAGCCAAAGTTAAATTAACTAGGTTTTTATTAGGATTCCGATTACTTCCGATCCTCAAATAGGAGAAAAACGAGAATTCTTTGATCTCTCTTGTTCGTCAGTCAATCTATCATAACAATTTTTTATTTTTTTTATACACTAACACATCGGACAATTTTATTGGTCGGAATTAAGACGAACATTCCTTTCAAAGTACCGCTTTCATTGACTCATAATCATAATATTTCTACTTAATTTAACCTAAACCATTATAAAACTAACAGAAGTAACAGAAGTTTGTATGTCTGTGCATAGAAGATTTACAAAACATTTTTTGTGGTCCCTTAATCCAAAACACACATTTTTAGATTTTTTGTCTGTCTGTTTGTTTGTTCGGGCATCACACAAAAACTACTGAACCGATAAGTCGCGGGTAAAAGCTCATAATAAATGAATATCGTGGACTTTAAAAACAGAACAGAAGCCAAAGCCGCAACAATCGAAGCCAACGCAAGCAGAGATCCCTCCCTGGGAGGAGGTGAGGGCGCAGTTGGCCGCCGTACTGAGCGCCGGAGTGGACGAGCACCCGCCACCGTTCGACGCCGCCTCCGACGTGCCTATAGATCAACAGAAGTATGTATACTTAGGTTTCTTTCACAGACCAACCTTATACAGAATGTAATAAAACACTAGTAATATTTGAAAGGGTGGTTCAGAACTTTAGACCATCAAACTGGACAACTTTCTCTAACTTATAGTTTAGTCACTAACTTATAGTTTACTGTATATTATCAATTATTTAATTAAATAGACTATGTAGGTATTACTGTATAAATAACCTTAGCGTAAGAATTTATATTGTAATAGTATTAAGTCGTGTTATGCTGTAGCGTTTCTGGACGCATCTTCTCTACAGCGACAACACGTTCCGAAGCGGTGGTACCTTAAAAAAGAATTGACGTTTAATAAGTGTGCTTCAGGCTCCTATATTGATTAAGTTATTTTGAGTTTGAGTAGGTATGAGACCAACATCGAAATCGGGAAAAAATGGTCTGTCCCATACATTTGGCTCAAGTAGGGTTGCAGTTTTGTATGAAGGGTAGTAATTATAGTACTCTGTGGAAGAGGTGTTCAATTAGACGGTCTGATCATCCCCTTAAAAAAGTGTCAGCATATTAAGTAGGACCCTATAGGTATTTACTAACCTAAGTCTGAACCAAGATTCAAAGCGTATGGTGATTCCACAACGCATGCCGAACGCGGATTGGTGGACATCTTAGGGCTCTTATAGACGAGCGACATTTTATTTGCTAGAGCGTTCGTCGCACGACCCTCTGCGACCGATGTCGCAAACAAAGTGTCGCTCGTCAAAAAGCCCTTACATAAATGGACAACCAAAATGTCAAGGTGCCATTAACTCAAAGCTCAATAAGTGGAAACCAGATTGACTAAAAGTAAAACACTGTACTGTATCCACTGACCAATTGTAAATAATGTTACTTGAAACAATCTTTAGACTATTTGTATCCTACCTTTTTCTATTGTCAGTGCCTACCCCAGTGGGAGACAGGCGTGAGAATATGTATGTATATTCTATTGTTAGTATTACAAAGTGCGTATTATTAATTCAGCTCGGCGTCTAGTCTGGATTCTTACTACGAGAACCATCTATATATTATCCCGTTAATCAAGCTATCATTGTAATTAATGGATGTTAATTTATTCATTCGTCTGCTATTTCTCTTGACCTTGAGAGTTCATGCCCTTCATTCAGTCAAATTTCTAAAAGATTTGCCTATGTTAAAGTTTACAGCCAACTTTGAGTTAAGTTAAAGTTGTAAAGAAATTTGGGTATTTCTTAAATACAATTGGCTTGAATATTGATGGGATGATCAGCCCAATTAACTAAACAAGTTTTTCTATGGGGACTTACATCAAAATCTCTAAAAGAAACAGCTGTTCCATACAAAACTATTACTCGAGCCGTATGTATGGGACTTTTTGGTTTTCTTATTTGAGATTTTGATGTTGGTGAGTGATGAAAACGCAGACGTGATTTTAATCAATGTTATTTTACAGAGAAGACTGTATGAAGAACATACAGAAGCGAATGCGTGAACACAAATTTGAGGATGCCGTGGGGATGCTTAGAGCAGCCAGGTCAGTTACATGTTATTAGACGGACGTCGTAAGGGACGACTTACTTTCAGGCAATGTCATCATTTTTAGATCTGGCGGCGGTGACGAAGTCATATACCCATCGAGCTCATGAATAATTCAGTTTTCATGCGATAGTTTACTATTAGGAGATGCGAAAAAACTTAGTCGGCCGACCCCTATCCTGGTGGGTTTTGCGCAGGAGGGTGAATAGTAACCTCCCTAATACGACAGTAATTACCCATCGAGCTCATGGACAAAATTATGCTTATCCGATTGGTTTTAGTTAGTGTAACGAAGTACACTCGGTCGTCCGCCGGATATCCTGGCAGGTGGTGCTGGCCAACCAAAAATGGTGGTCAAATTTTGGAGTACTTCTCACCCATCGAGCTCATGGATGAAATGTATGCCAAATCAGAGGTTAGACCTTCACCTTCAATATTTCATCGGTCGTCCTGGCCAAAGCCTGGTGGTTTCTGGCGGCCAACCAGATTTATCTGTCAAAGTAAGATCATGCGTTTCCACGTTCATCCTAATAAATACATTATTAACTTGATATATGCAGTTCTTTTAGCATGAACGTGAACGGTTCTACGGTTTAAAAGAACTTATTACAAAAAAAACGTAAAAATAAAAATATGTGTTGATACGCGGCGATTTAAAAAAAAAAATTTTTTTTCGTCATAACTCCGTCATTTCTAAACTGGTTTGGTTGATTGCTTTATCGATCAAAAGAGTGTATTGCAGAGTTCATCCTATCAAAATTTGGTGAGGATCTGAAGAAGCGTTTCGAAGATGTACAGTCAGCTTCAGAGAAACCTGACCCCCCCATCTAAACCTTTTGAGCGCCATCTGTGACAAATTGTAAAACTAAAATCAAATGGTTTTAAGTTCCTCGAAGCAGATGTGAACCATAAAAACTGCTATCTTTATTGATTTACAATAAGCGACATCTCTAGAAACTTAACCATAATAAACTAAACCAAATTCTCATCGTGACGGAGGATATGCCTATTTACGTCGGTAATTATATGGCAGTCGTAGCTCAGTTGTTAAAGGTGCTTGATAAGAGAACAGTTTGACGTGAGTTCAAAACCTGTGAAGAGAATTTTATTTTTAAATTTGTGAAAATACTAAACTTGACTTTTCATACCATTTGGCTAAGAACAAATTAAACTAAAAAGGGATAACAACGAAATAGAAAACAATTATAAGTTTTAAAACATTTATTAAAAGTATTTTTGAGAAAATAAACAAAAGCATATAATTTGTGACAGCTAAATGATGTTGTTTAGATTTTGGCGAGAGAACCAACATGTTAACTGTAGTCAAAATAACTAACATGATAACAATTTACATCTCTCGCACGCAATCTGATATACCTAACAGAAACATTAAGGAAAAAGATATACTTAAATTACACAATTAGCCCTTTATAATTGAGGAGTCAAACGATTCTAAAAAGCTAAATAAGGGATAGGGTGACCTTCAAATCCTAATATCTGATCGAGTCGACCTTTTATATTCGAAACCATAGTGAAACAAATATCATATCGCATTAACTCTCAGATTCTTGTAACTTTTTGATCTAAATTTGGCTTGGACCTCACTTCACTAGGATCGCAACTCAGAACCATTTGACCCCACACATTTTCGATTGGGTTCAAATCGGGGCTTTTGGATGGCCAATTTTATTTACAATAGTTATATAAGCAAGCGACTGCGTGACGCGTCGTGAAGGTTAAACAGAGCAATTATCTTGAACGAAATATATCTGGCCCTCAGCTTATCCTGGTATTATCAAATCTTTCAATATCTCCCTATTGTAGCTGGTTCATACTTCAATAAGCTCTCAAGCTGGACCTATGTAGAAAATCTGAAAAATAAATCATGTTATGTAAATAAAATAACGTCCACAAAACAAGTAGTATATAATATGCTATAAGTATTAAATAATTATATATATATATATATATATATATATATATATACACTGTTATATATAAGTATATAATATAAGTAAGTATATAAATTTTATAAATATATAATGTTATGTTATAAGCTATATAAATTTATGTTATTTATCTAAATAATGCTATGTTACCTATGTTATGTGAATGCCTGAATGCCTGTATGCAAGTGTCTTCTAAGCAAAATTCCATACAATTCCGCAGTTGAGCGAGTGATTGATTGATTGATTGATTACTTTTGGTGGCGTTCGAATCTGTCCGAACGACTGGCCGTGGTCCTTGGCGGTTACACTTTACAATCGCTTATTTCCTGATGTATTTGTATCCATACGCGAACAGTATTTGTCTGTAAACGTTTAATAAACAGTAAATAAAAATTAAATTAGCAAACAATAGATTTTCTGCGTCGGTTATATGTAATTCAGATTTACTTACCGTCACGCCCAATTTTCGTGAAATTCCTTAATACTTTCGTATTGCTCCCAAAGAACAATCATTTTAGCCTTTAAGAATCCACTTAATCGCAACAATAATTAATCAATATTTAAAAATCTAAAAACTAAACATGATTCCTCCGATACGTCATGTGAAAGTATGCACTGGATTGCAACAACTTGGATCAAGCCATATTGAATTACCCTCAAACATATTTAATAAAATTATAACGATTATCGTAGTTTGATACCAAGCAGTTCACAATTTCACATGGTTGAGTAAGTAACCGCTTGGCTCAGTGGTAAGATCGCTTGAATTAATGGAGTTGAATTTTGCGAGTGCTGAGTTCAAATCTCTGTCATGGATGGAAAGATATATTTTATAAATTTTTCACTGTGTTTGTAAAATTTAGAATTGGCAGAATGATTCTCTATAGTATCTAAAGTGCAAAGGAAGTGCGAGAACAGGTTTATCGCTTGGAAACGTCTACCAATAGATGGCACTTGATTCACCTAACGTGAAGCTTGTGCCTCAAATTCTTAATACTTAGGGGGTCAGATTTCTCTGACGCTGACTGTACAATGTTTTAAGTGGGTCAGATTTTACTACAAAAAATACCAAACGAATTTTATTCTTTTACGAAAATAACCTTCGAGTTCTATTAATTTTTCTTTCTGAAATAAAATCTGTTCTCTTAAGAGGTGCCTATATAAGAAAATAAACTAGTAATCACCGCGGCGTTGCTTTCGAAAATTGTAGTTGTAAAAAAATGTTTTGTCAAGTCAAAGCTAGCTATGTTTATGTGGATGATCTAATTTAGTACATATATCAGTTCTAACATTATTCACACGACCAAACTGAACAACTCTTATTATCCCACCCACGGATGGACCCACATCGAAATCGCTAAAAAAACCAGCTGTCTCATACATTCAGATTCCAGTCGAGTTAGGTTTACAGTTTTGTATAGGACAGCTGTTTTTTTTGGCGATTTCGATGTTGGACCCATAATAAGAGTTGTTCAGTTTGGTCGTGTGATCATCCCTTTAATACAGTTTCAGCGAATAATGTTAGAATTGATATATGTACTAAATTAGATCATCCACATAAACATTGCTAGCTTTAACTTGACGATACATTTTTTTACAACTACAATTTTGAAAGCAACGCCGCGGTGATTACTAGTTTATTTTCTTATATAGGCACCTCTTAAACGAACAGATTTTTTTTCAGAAAGAAAAATTAACAGAACTCAAAGATTATTTTCGTAAAAGCATAAAATATGTTTGGTATTTTTTGTAGTAAAATCTGACCCACTTAAAACATTGTACATCTTCAAAACGCTTCTTCAGATCCTCACCAAATCTTGGTAGGACGAACTATGCAATACACTCTTTTGATCGATAAAGCAATCAACCAAACCAGTTTAGAAATGAAGGAAGTATGAAGAAAAAAAAATTTTTTTTTTTAAATCGCCGCGTATCGACACATTTTTTTATTTTTAAGTTTTTTTTGTAATAAGTACTTTTAAACCATTTAACCGTTCACGTTCATGCTAAAAGAACTGCATGTATCAGGTTAATAATGTATTTATTTGGATGAACGTGGAAACGCATGATCTTACTTTGACAGATAAATCTGGTTGGCCGCCAGAAACCACCAGGCTTTGGCCAGGACGACCGATGAAATATTGAAGGTGAAGGTCTAACCTCTGATTTGGCATACATTTCATCCATGAGCTCGATGGGTGAGAAGTACTCCAAAATTTGACCACCATTTTTGGTTGGCCAGCACCACCTGCCAGGATATCCGGCGGACGACCGAGTGTACTTCGTTACACTAACTAAAACCAATCGGATAAGCATAATTTTGTCCATGAGCTCGATGGGTAATTAGTGTCGTCTCAGAGAGGTTACTAGTCACCCTCCTGCGCAAAACCCACCAGGATAGGGGTCGGCCGACAAAGTTTTTTCGCATCTCCTAATAGTAAACTATCGCATGAAAACTGAATTATTCATGAGCTCGATGGGTATATGACTTCGTCACCGCCGCCCGAACTATTTATGATGTCATCTTGTTGCTTTGCTACTGGCATAAGAATAGATAATATAGTATACTATAGTATACTATACTATAGAAACGTCAATGTCATGTTGGTTTAACCAACTAGTCAGTCAGGGCTTGCGTCTAAGATATAGATACCGTACCTGTAAAATTAATGACAGCAAGAATAAATACTTCATCTTACAGCCCTAGCGGTACTCGTGCGCGACAGCGGGACGTCGCGGATGGAGGGGAAAGGGGTGTACAAAACGCGACTTTTGAGGCACGGGAGATTCCATTCTATAGTGTACTATTATTAAATATTCTTATGCATCAAATTAAAGATTGAAAAATTTGTATCGGGCGGGACTTGAACCCACGCTCTTCCAAACCGGGGAAACGTGCTAACCAATTACACCACCGAGCCCACTAACCAGAGATCGAAATTTTGTTTAGTTGTAATACTTCCAGTAGATGGCGCGCACTTCCCCTTAAGACGTAATAGATTGAAAATTTCGTTCTCTGGGTAGTGGGTTCGGTGGTGTAATTGGTTAGCACGTTTCCCCGGTTTGGAAGAGCGTGGGTTCAAGTCCCGCCCGAGACATATTTTTCAATCTTTAATTTGATTCGAAATAGCACAACATGGCTATAACATGTTTATAATCAATAATATTCTTATGCAACTTACTGGTTAGTCACTGCGTCTGAACTTACCTCTGATTGTAGCGGTTACCCGTTCCATAGTATTATCGAGGGAGTGCAACTGTGTTAAGCTCACACACACATGCACTTAAAACATCCCGAGTACCTGTTTTTGCAACTAAGAAAATGGCAGTAGTCGAAATAGGCTATGATTAATTATCATCATCATATCCTTAACCTGTTTTCAATCAGTTCTGATGAAAGACAAAGTTAGATTATTTTTGAATTTCCCTCAGGACTCTATCTTATACTGTCGTTAAAAGCCAGCCGAACCTACACATAATTTTAAGAACTTATGATTTTTTTGTTAACACAGGGAGGTCTGGCCAGAGGAAGGTATTTTTGGAGTAAGCGGCATCGAGGTAGACGAAGAACTAACTATGTTAGAAACCGTTTACAATACTGATTTAGGAGTAGAAACAAACGGTAGGTTTGTATTTGACACCACAACATAAAAATTATTTATTTGCGTATCAAAACAGACAAAAACAATTTCATTCGTTTAATTTAGTGAGGGCGCTTGTCTAAGAAAAAAATTGTAAACCTTTAGAAATCATGACTATGGATTGAAACTTGGTACAGTTGCTCAGGGGGTCATAAAAGACCGATCAAGATCGGTACCCCACGGGAGCCCCCCCTCCGGGGCGGGAGGGGGGTCATCAAAGGGACGCTCCGACCGGACAAACTCAAACAGTTGCAAACGATAGAATATAGCTATCAGGTTAAGTTTGGTATCATTTTCGTATAAATTAAGGACGAGGAATTCATTTCTGGCATTTTTATTTCATTTTGTGCAAGTGGTTTCCGAATAAAACATAGAAACGTCAAAAATTTAACCTGGAAAAATACGTTTAAACAGCTATAACTTTACAACCTATAAACAAATTAATATTTTAGAAATACTAAAATATAGCATATTTTATGTAGATTCAGAAAAATATACATTTTATAACAATAATCTTACAAAATTACGAAGAAAAATTATCATGAACGTTGCGCCGCGTAGTTAAGTGAAATTGCGCTACCAGCTCTTGCAGCAGAATCCAGACAATTTTCTTAAAAATTCGTATTCGATGCATGAGAATGAAGTGACCAAAAGAGATTTCTTGGTTAACTTCTCTAATTAGGCAAGTATTTCGATGTCTAAAAGGCTATGAGCAAGAAAAAAAATACAATTTATAGTTTTTTCGCAATCAATGTATTTCAAAATTAGAAATATAGAAAGAAACATTTATTTTTATCTTTTATACGCACTTTCCTTCATATAATCGTTCGCTCCTCATCCGACCTAAAATGCATCGTAGCTCTGTGCATTTTAGGTTTGTTTTCTTACATTTACATCTCTGCTAAAAGCCTGCCTTGCATCTACAGCGAGTAGCACATTTTGCGCTTAGAACGTTTTACGTATTGAACATTCTGCGTGTAGAACCTTCTGCCACTGCTGGCTTGTTAGTCCAGTGGGAGACCATTCGTTTCTATTTTTCCGCCAGCCCCAAGACGCTGGATTGGGAAGGTGATAAAAGGGCTTTAGCACGTGGCCCCAAATATGGAAGCCCTGATCCACTGCTCTTAGTGTGTGTGATACAAGGCCGCGACTGAGTAGGTGGTATTTTCTCTAATTGACGATCTTTTTTGGTGAATATAGGTGTTTCCTACATTCATTGACTTGACCTGTATAAGAAAGAAGCAATGTTGAATCTGATTAACAAAGTAAGAGGATTATGTAGGTAGGCAAAGAAAATAGTAGGAATAGATAAGTATAGGTATGTACGTACCTGTCATACATAGTAACGACATAGCTTTGTATGAAAGGATCAGCTTCCTCAATTTTCCCTTCCATAAGGAACTTGAATCCAGTGGTCATCATCATCTTATTTAAGAGCTCTTGTCGGTGGAGTATTCGCCAATCCGGTCACTTTTACAAGTGTCTTGAGTTTTTGATACGACACGACATCAACCTTTTCTTTCACTTGGCTAGATAACTCTGTCTGGGTCCTCTTTTCCCCTCTGTCTTCCCTTCCAGTATGGTTTTAAAGAAATTGTCGTTTCGTACCATTCTTCCTTTTTTCCTATTCAAACCCAGTGGTAGACCAGTAAAAGAAACTAGAAATTTAGATAAACAACGGTTTAGCTATCGTTTTTTCTATAACTATATCTGTGGATGTGCCATTGACGTCTTATAAGGATATGCACTCAAAGTCTCAAATGCTGTCTTCTTTCCTCTTCCATTAAAGCAGGAAACCGTGTCGCATCCCGTGAAGGCGTGGAAACGGCGAAGGTCCTTCCCCTTTTTCACGCCTTCATGGGATGCGACACAGTTTCCTGCTTTAATGGAAGAGGAAAGAAGACAGCATTTGAGGTTTAGAGTCCGTATACACACTCCACAGGCATAGTTATAGAAAAAACGGTAGCTAAACCATTGTTTATCTAAATTTGTAGTTATTTTACTGGTCACGCATTTCAATCCGATAGTGGCATCTTGCGGTGGATTTTTTCTTTATAAGTAGAAAGCATAAAACGCGTGTATATAAAAACATTATAACCGCTTGGTTAAAATCGTTAATAACCGGCTTCAATCAATCATACTTCCGGCTTCGTGTATTTCCACAGGCCACCACTGGGTTCAAGTTGCTAATGGAAGGGAAAATTGAGGAAGCTGGTCCTTTCATACAAAGATAATGTCGTTACTATGCATGTCAGGTACGTACCTACTTATCTATTCCTACTATCACTACCTTATGTAACCACATGAAGCAATAAACTATTATGACTATGACTACTATTTTCATTACCTATAAATCCTCTTACTTTGCTAATAAGATTCAACATTGCTTCTTTCTTTTACAGGTCAAGTTAATGTACCTACAACAGTCAATGATTATAAGAAACACCTATATTCACCAAAAAAGATCTGCGTCTTGGAGCTGGCGGAAAAATGGAAACGAATGGTCTCCCATACTGGGCTAACAAGCCAGCAGTGGCAGAAGCGTGTAGGGACTTAACTCGCTGCAGATGCAAGGCAGGCTTTCAGCAGATATGTAAATATAAGAAAACAAACACAGAGCTACGATTATGTGAAGGAAAGTGCGTATAAATAGATAACAATAAATGTTTCTTTCTATATTTCTAATTTTGAGTTACCTACATTGATTGCGAAAAAACTTTAAGTTATATTTTTTCTCGCTATTACGTTCAACGTTACTACGCGCAACGTTCAAGATAATTTTTCTTCGTAATTTTGTAAGATTATCGTTATAAAAGGTATATTTTTCTGAATTAACATAAAATATGCTATATTTAAGTATTTCTAAAATATTAATTTGTTTATAGGTTGTAAAGTTATAGCTGTTTAAACGTATTTTTCCAGGTTAAATTTTTGACGTTTCTATGTTTTATTCGGAAACCACTTGCACAAAATGAAATAAAAATGCCAGAAATGAATTCCTCGTCCTTAATTTATACGAAAATGATACCAAACTTAACCTGATAGCTATATTCTATCGTTTGCAACTGTTTGAGTTTGTCCGGTCGGAGCGTCCCTTTGATGACCCCCCTCCCGCCCCGGAGGGGGGGCTCCCGTGGGGTACCGATCTTGATCGGTCTTTTATGACCCCCTGAGCAACTGTACCAAGTTTCAAGCCATAGTCATGATTTCTAAAGGTTTAGCGGCTAAACGCCCTAGCTAATTACTATTCCTCTTTTGTCGACTAGATGGTCTGCCATTTCATTACTCATTGAATTCGAATTCCGTCTGTGTTTTTTTATATGATTAGCTTTTAAGAGATTATTTAAATCACGAAATACTCAATACTCAATACTTTATTGCGTTTCACAATTATATGAAATAAGGTGGTGTAATCGTATAATAGTACAACATTATGAACCCTGTTAGGACACAGCAATTTTGGAAGAGAGGAGGACTTGAATAGGCACAAGTTATCCAAGATTATTATCATTTAAGTATTATACATTTATAGTATTTTATCAGTAAGGTATCTACTAGTATTATTATATTTATTTAAGTACATACAATTCGGTATGTCAAGTATTTTTTTGGAGGGCTGAATCGAAAACCATTTCGAGATAATATTATTTAAGATTATATAATATTAAGATATTGTCTCAATAATCATATTTTCTATGTCAGAGATTTTAAAATGAAAGGATTACGGATATTTTAAATAAAATAACGTCGTTTTTCGGTACGTCCAGTGACGTCACTGGCATACCTGTGAACTCCTTATTAAACATAAAATCATCTTAAAATAACCGGCCATTAAGAAAAAACAAAACATTCACAATGTCAGATTTTGACATTTGATGTTGCCGTATCTGTTTTCAGCATAGAGTTAGAAAGAGGAGGCACGTTTTACTTTTTTTAAATATAGCAGTAGGTAGTGTTTCTCCATGGAGTTCGAATTATTTTTTCTTCTCCGTTTTTGCACTTAGAGATTACAGATCAAAATAATTTGAAAATTAAATTTATATGGATAAACTCGATGAATCGCAATAAAAATGAAATTGGTGTCTTAAAATTATGTCTTCTATCCGTAAAAAATATAAAAATGACGACCAAAAAAAACTTGACATACCGAATTATTAGGTAAGTACATTTACATATTTATAAAATTGTTATATTTACCTACTTACTTACTTAAATGTTGGATCATAGTGTGACTTAAAAACAATTTATTTTTTACAGAAGTGATAGAGAACCAAAACGATACTCAAGAAAACTCAGATTATGATGAAGAAGGTAAGACAATTATTTGAACATACTTAAAAGAAATATGGTTTCCTCCGGGGCCTATATCGCGACCCCGACTCACGCTTGACCGGTTTTTTTTTTACTGTAGAGGTTGACGCTTGTGTATTTGACAATAGAGCAAAAACAAAAAAAGGTTAAAAATGTTTGTTTCTTGTATGGAGACCACCCATTTTTTTACTTATTACAATTTAAAAGGCTTCCGCACATTGCAGCGATTTTATCGAGCGATAATATCGCTGCGATTTTGCGATAATTGTTTCCAGTACTTACATTTTGTATGGGGACGCGCGCGATCCTACACACTGCCGCGATATTATCGAGCGATAATATCGCTGCGATTTTGCGATAATTGTTCTCAGTACATTTTGTATGGGGACGCGCTCGATCCCACACACTGCCGCGATATTATCGCAACCTGACGCAATCTCTTTCGACTACATTCCGTGGTGGGCGCATGCGTGACGCGAATCGCGGAATCGCTGCAGTGTGTAAGGTGTCGCGATATCGCTCGATTAAATCGCTCGATAATATCGCTGCAATGTGCGGAGGCCTTTATTGTTTATTAGCGAATCCGCCATAATAACATATTTTCTATGATAATGTTAACCAGCTACTTAAACGATATAGCCGTTTAAAGTTAGGACGGACGGACGGACGGACGTCGTAAGCTTAGTACTTACTAGCCTACTAGGGTCCCGTTGGTACGGACGCCTAAAACAAAATATTAAAAGTAAGGTAAGAAAATACGCCAATTATAATAATCTAATTAAATTTCTAGAAGAGGAGGAGGAAAGAACTTTGGCGATTGTTGAAACTGATTTCGATTTCCAAGACTTCGTTCAAAGGTAAGTTTTAATGTCTACCTGGATAATATCTGCCCTAGGGCTGCGTTTGCGGTTTCGGAACAAATTAAAAACTTTCTTATTTTTAATCGACTTAGAGAAGAAGAATTAATTTATCTGACTGCGGCTGTCTTATTGATTATAGAACTTTCTTACAGCTCGATAAGGTTATTCAATGTTGACACCTTTCTCATCATCATCATCATCTTTCTGCTCTATAAAAATCGCAATATGTCGCCTTCCTCCATTAGTGTAGCGACCATAGAGGTAGGAATAGAGGAACATACAGCTGAGAAAGCGAGATGTACCTAGCGGCACCACTGTATAATAGAAAGAGATACGTGACGCGAAGCAATATGACCATTTTTTAGTCACTAATCAATTTTTACAATTCGGTTTTCGTGAATAATTGGGAATCTAAAGTGAAATCGTAGATAATTTTGTGAAATATACTGACACTACTTCATTAATTTATCCACGATTTTACGTTAGACTCAGAATTATAGACAGTATTAGAATTGTTGCCTGCGAATAGTCTCCAAAAACATCCAAAAACTGTTTCATTTGACAACTCATGTCACTGCCTCTATTCCTGTAAGGTATAATAACTGTATGGTAGCGACACACCTGGTACATACGGCGCCGAACGTTCGGTTGAATACGCGTGCAATGCTTTTCCCTATACCGGCGACACGGGGAACGTTCGGCGCCGTACGTTCCGCAGGTGTGCCGCTACACTTATCTCTTTTAGTAGCTATTTCCCACCTGCTCCATAGTGAAATTTGTTTTGTTTGATGGACCACACCTAAAAAAATTGAACGTTCATGTTATATCCACAGTGTAGGCAAGTATACAAAGCTAATTCGTAATTTTCTTTCAGATTCAGTCATCCAAGAGTAGTAAGTGCCTGCGTGTCGCTTCTAGAGCGATACGATAAGAATCTGCCGCATACCAACCACTGCATCGCCAAAATGTTGCACAGAGTGGCGTGGGACTGCAAAAGACCTTCTATGATGTTTCAAGGCTCATTGTTTCTTATATTTCAAAAGCTCATAAACGACCCTTCACCACAGTTTAAGGTACGTAGAAATATTTTTTCACCTCACAAGCTCGGAATGATACTGTTTATCATTCGAAATCTGAGTGCAAAAGTGCATTTTATCCGCTAGCATGGAAAGAGTCTTTGAAATTCGAATCTGTCTATTCAATATTTTTCTATACCGCCAATCTACTGAAAATGCTTAATAACTATTTTATGTCACTGGCCAGCACGAAAAAAAACAACTTTTTAAAATGTTCTTTTTAGCAATTCACTTTGTTTCCTCGCTGTTGTGAGGTGAAAAGTTGTGTGTTTCGCTCGGCTGCAAAGTTATTCTGCGTCTCGTACCTTTGAAACCTTCGCTGAGCTCAGGTTTCAATACAAGTACTCTTGCCAAAAAGGAACTTTACAGCCTAGCATAACAAATAGCTATTTCTATCACATTATTGCCTGAAAATTTTATCCGCATGTTTCGATTTCTGTGGAAGTGGATAAACGAGCATGAGTATCGATAGCACGAGTCTTCAAAAGTGTAATGTTTTATTACACTCGACTTCGTCGGACTCGTGCCTTCGTCATCATCAGCCTTTATACGTCCCACCCCACTGGAGGGTGTATGAGCGTTAGTCCACCTCGCGTGCTAATGCGGATCAGTACACTTCACATACTTCCTTTGAGGTTAATAAATATTCCTTATCAGTAAAACCTAAATTTAGTCATCATCATCGTCAAAGCGTATATACGTCCCACTGCAGGGCACAGGCCTACCCTCAGGGAGGGTGTTAGGGCGTTAGTCCACCTCGCACGCCCAATGCGGATCGGTACACTTCACATACTCATCGGAATATCTTCTTCAGCGAATCCAGGTTTCCGCACGATCATTTTCTTCACCGCTTGAGAGCAGTCGGTACTACGTACATAAGTACTCGTGCTTTGATACGAAGAACTGACAACCGATGTGTAGTCACAGTTTTAGAATAGAGAACACGAACTGGCAGGTATAGTGTGGGACGCCCACTGGCACGCTGCACCAACGACCTGATACAGGTAGGGGGAAGCGACTGGATGAGGAAGCCCAATGATAGAGTTTTATGGCGCGCTTAGGGAAAGATCTATGTTCAGCAGTGGAGGATGGCAAGCTGAAATGACCTTTAAATTATGATTATTCAAATACACAAATACTTCCATAGCTTTAGATTTAGATACAAAGCAATTTTTGGATCATAGCCCCAATACAGGGATTGTTCAGATGATAAAATTGACCATTTTTAAGTAAGGAAACAACATTTAAATCAGGAAGTAACATTCTACAGGATGCAACAAAACACCCTACAAACTTAAGGGGGTGCTTCAAACCATCAAACTGGACAACTTTCACTATGGAGCCAACATCGAAAGCTCGACAAAAAAACACCAGAGCAGGAGGTACCAACTCGACTCAAATGTATGGGACAGCTGTATTTTTTTTGCGAAATCGAAGTTGGCTCCATAGTGAAAGTTGTTCAGTTTGCTGGTCTTAAGAACCCCCTTAAGTAATACTAGGGTGTTTTGTTACACCCTATAGAACATGGGTGTTACAAAACACCTTAGTAATATTTAAAGGGGTGGTTTAGAGCTTAGATCAAAGTAAAATTAATGGATAGGCCTTACGCGAATATTTCAGACCGGAAAAATGAGGCAAAACAAATGAATGGTATACTTCAAATTTGTATGCAATTGCCCTAGTTCTGACAGACAATTGTGCTAGTTTGTATGGACCAATTGCCCTAGTAGTGTGCTTCAACTTAACGCGCTTTAGGCCTATCAATTAATTGAATGAAGCGCTCGTTGGCGTAGTGGAGCTTCGGTATCGGAAACGATCACCGAAGTTAAGCAACGTCAGGTCCGGTCAGTCTTTGGATCGGTGACCGTTTAGTGGTATTTCATCTCGAGCGTCTCCGTGCTTCGGAAAGCACGTTAAGCAGTTGGTCTCGGATAGTTACGTCAGATGGCGTTGTAACTATTCGTAAAGCCAGGTCAGAGGCCTATTACGGCGGCTTGAAAATTCTCTGACAGCAAGGTGACCACTAACTTGCCTCCACCAACACGAACTGGGCCCGCGTGGTGGAGTATGGCCCACTCCCTCTCACCCTTATTTGTGAGAGGAGGCCTTTGCCCTGCAGTGGGATCCTACAGGCTATAACTTACTATGGTTCAGAGTTTAGACCCATGGTGAAACTTGTTCAGTTTGATATGAAAAAAATTCGTCAACAAACACATAAGTGAGAAACAGTCAAACTTTACCTTAAAATTCAACATAGAAAACTGTCGAAGGAATCCCGGCACACGTCTCTTATCTACCCCACAGCGTTTCAAGGGGACACTGTTTTTAATATTGTAAGAGATACTTAACAATCCCCCACCTCAATTTAAGGTTCTTGTAATTGCGTCTTTTCTCGGATTTTTCATCTCGTTCGCTTCCTTTTCCTTTGGGGGTAATATTTTATTATCTAGGGGGCCCAAATGGCTTAAAGTGGGATTGGGACTTGCAATGACACTTCGAAGCTTTCTAAATGCAATGAAAGTGGTCTTAGGAAAATTAATTTCTTTAAGTCTGATTAAAAGTACGGTAGGATTAGTTATGCTTCCGATATAAATCCTCAATAATACGCGGCAGAGACTTATTGAGGCGTTATAGAAATACAATAACTAGTTGACCACTAACTGGCTGTTACGAGTTCACATGTTCACAGGGGATCAATCAGCCCTGTGGCTTTGATAATTTCAATCAATCAATTATACTTTATTTTACACCAAAAAACATAACGACCCCTATGGCTTCAATTGTCGTAAATGCCAAAAAGGACTTTTTACACCGATCGATGGAGCGAAAAAAAAAAAAACAAAACTGCATTTTTAACTCAAAAACTTAACTCAAACTTTTGGCCAAAAGTGGCGTTTACGACCATTGAGGTCAGAAGGCTCGATAATATACATAGAGTAAACAAATAGGAAAATGGTAATGGTAATTTATATGTCAAGATAGACAGTCGCAGCTACTAACGCATCGTAAAGCAACCAGCACTGGCCTCTAAACCCTATCGCTATGCACGCACACAGACATAATTTGTATGACGCCTCACAAACCTAAGAAAGTTGGCCCGTTTTGTTTTATACTGTAGAAGCGTTAGGCTCAATCTATCTAAGCCCTGTGGCATGCTCACTCTTGTTCATGAGATAATGCATGTGTCTTGCAGTAAGACGTATAATACAGGATAAGTTTTTAGTCAGTGCGGAAACTTTTACCTGGCAATATCTGTTTTAGTGAAGTCGATTGAAAAAAGCGTCAAAATGGACAACTTGACAGTTTGCGTCATTTGTTGAAGCAATGGTTACTTTACCTTTGATTCGATTTTATATAAACGAGGTGTTTATAAACCTTGCTACAACTAAGAACTATCCCTTAAGCGCACAGTTGTAGCAGTTCAGTCGCCCAACATTAAAATCGAACTGGATAATGAGTGGATACGCGAGTAAATAAGACATTATTGCATTACTACATTTACATACTTCGGTTAATACTATAGTAACTTTACATTTAGATAACTGTAATGAAACCGAAGTGTTTACGTCAGCGTCGACTTATACGTCGCTATATGCAGAATCCATTCCACGACGTAGGGATATCCATCTCATATCTCTAGTTGTTAGTTTAGGACTGTGACTATCATTATTTGAGATGGGTACGTTTTGGGCACAGCACTTAATCACACATATACAGAGATGTTATGTACCACTCATCCCCGTATAGGTAAATGACACATCTTTGATAGTTTAATAAGTATACATAGGTATACATACATATACAAAGGCTTATTTATTACTAACGGAGTAAATAGAAACGGTGATGTCAATTGAAGCTAAGTTTTCAGCCACCACCAAAGGGAAAAATGTTTCATGCTAAAGTTGCGAATACTACAGACGAAGTGTTATGATATGAATGCCGATGTCATTCAACTGGTTCGAAACAATCATTCTCCAAAATCCTACCGTTTTGCTTTCATGACAACTATAGAAGGTTCAAAGTTGATCATCATCATCATCACATATCGTCCACTGCTGAGCATGCGCCTCTCCCAAGGTGCGACATCAAAATTTCCCCCTGCCTCATCCAGTCGCTCCCCGCTACCTTTTGAGCTTAGAAAAAGTATATGTCTAGAATGAGCCTCACTAATATCCCATATAAAACAAAAGGGGCTAAGTTTCATAGGTTGGTGTGCGTGAGGCGCCCTACAAATTATGTATGTGTGCGTGTATATGTATAGGGTTTAGGAACCAGCACTGGTTCCAATTTTTTTCGACGCTTTCGTATCTTCGACTGTCAATCTTGACATATACTTTATCAAAGCTTTTGAGTTATTACTTACAATTAATAAACTACTTAGAATATTATACTTCCCAGTACTCTCAAACCAAACCCAAACAATGTTTTTTTAATTAACAGGAACTGGAGAGGTTCGCCTATTTCATATTGAGAAAATTCACTGAAATCGCCTCGAAAAATACCAAAGTTTTCATAGAGCTTTTGTTTTGGAAAACTTCGAAGGACGCCATCGAGATTGAGCACGGATACGATCTATATTCCGACCAACGGTAAGTACTTTTATGGGCTATTTGATTAATACATTTCATATTTAGTTCCGCGGAACTACTGGAAAAAAAAGGAAGAACTAGGAAGAACTACGTCGGAAGTGGAGTTCCATAGTATCTGGCCACTCTAGGGAAAGGGCATGAGTTTGTGTATTTACATATATTTACCTGCGCTGCCTATAATATTGTTTACCAGATCTCTCCTAACACCTTAGCTTGTTATCTAAATACGGATCAATATTCACCAGAGTTGCATCCAAACCAATATCCAAACCAAACAATTGCGGTCGTATTATGTAGCAAACATACAGGGTGTTTCTTGATGTGCTGATGGTTTCTTAAGGGGTGATCAGACCATCAAACTAAACAACTTTCGCAATGGGACTATCATCGAAAGCTCGACGTCTGACGCGACAAAGAGACTGTTTTTTTCGCGATTTCGATGTCATAATTATTAAGAATCAACCTGTAGATCGTCGGTGGAGCGTTGCTCAATCTTAAGACCCAGGAGAGCGATTTTTGAATCTCATTCGCTGAGCTCAGCTCTTGAAAATGTCAAAATTACTATGGACATACGCATCTTTCTACTGCTGATTTGACTTTCAAAAATCGCACTCCTGAAGTATGATTTTTGAGAGTCTAATCAGCAGTAGAATAATGCATATCTTCATAGTAATTTTGACATTTTCAACTGCTGAGCTCTGCGAATGAGATTCAAAAATCGCACTCCTGGTTCGAATCCGCACGGACTACATGCCATGTACCAATGAGCTATTCTACCTTAAGTAGTAATATCGACTGCTCTCAAATGGTAAAGGAAAACATCGTGAGGAAACCTGCATACGCTACCCATCAAACTGAACAACTTTTACTAAGGGAGCAAACAGATCAGCGCAAAAAAAAAGCTTTTCAATATTAAACTGCAATACCTACTCGACTCAAACAGCTGATTTTTTTTAATCTGACAGGTTTGCTCCCATAGTAAAAGTTGTTTAGTTTGATGGGTAGAGTATGTGGTTTTTTTCCTTGACTAAAGGAGTAACTAGTATTTAAAATTTGCCTTTGAATGTCAATAATTAGAAATAGCCTTACAAATATACAATACCAGTAATCAAGCTAATTATGCCTTTCATCAAACCCCTATAAATTTACCAGTCAAATTTACCGAAACCTGAAACACTAATAGTAGGCCTTAAGACCAGCGCAATAGTGATTATGTACCCTTTCGGATTATCATCACTCGAGCGCCCTCACGGACGCTTTATTATGAAACCCTGTTTGATACAGACACTCCAAAACGCCACTTCGGGGTTTTTATACAAAGTTAATGATGCGATAAAAAGAAAAGAACTGTTGTCGAAAACGCATTTTTTAAAATGTGTTTTAGCTATACAGGATGGAAGTGACAGCCTAGCAAATCAAATACCTACTGAAACGATTGACTCAGACCATCAAACTGAACAACTTTCACTATGGAGCCTACCTCAGGAAACGCGAAAAAAACACCTGTTTCATTCAAAACTGCAGTACCAACTCGACTCAAATGTATGGGATGGGACTCGGTAGATGACGTTGCACGGTCACCGTGTTGATGCGGGCTCTTAGGATTGCTACACACATGGTCGGGTCGGCACATTCGTTTCGGCTTTTCTCTAGCAAACGAAAACACGTATGTATGAAAAATGCCGAACCGAATATGCCGACCCGACCATGAGTGTAGCAACCCTTATTACATTAAGATTTAGGCCTGTTCCACCACTTCTGAATAAATTCTTAATACTTACCTGACAGATCGTTTGACAAACCTTTCATGCTAAATATGTCAAACAATCTGCCGAATAAGCTATTGAGGACTTATCCAGAAGTGGTGAAACAGGCTCTTAGCCCCACTTGCGCCAACCACGGGTTAGCAATTAACTCCGGATAAAATAGCTCTTTCAGTTGTTTTTCTATACAAAAAATCATGGGTTACCAACTTAACCTAGAGTTTATTGCTAACCCAGGTTGGCGCAAGTGGGGCTTAGTGTAATAAAAGTCCTGAATCTCGGACTACAAAACTCTAACCCTTTAATCTGAATCTTTTCTCCGTATTAGCATAACATGCATTATCAATATTTCAATATTCTTTATAAAACCTACACTACTTCAGTGATCTACATCCTACAAGGGTTCATAACTCCGCCGGTACATAATGACCGCCCTACATGTATAACGTATCAAGCTCTTCAACTGCCATCAATCTTTGTGTATTTCCGACGTTAAGTTCTGAGGGAGCGACTAATTTAGCTGCGATATTATGTTGACATAGGTCTCTGAATTATACCCGTGATTTATTATACGGAATTAGAAGTAGTGCAAATAAACGTGATGTCAAGGGAATTGTTAATGATGTTTGTAAATACGTACTTTGAAAATAACATTTGAAATGCAACTTTGTTAATCGCTAAAAATAAGTATCAATTATACAGAGTGTTAGGAAAAGTATCATTAAACTTTAAACCACAGACCCTACCCATCAAACTGAACAACTTTTACTATGGGAGCAAAACGATTAGAGGAAAAAAATCTGCTGTCTCATACGATTGCGTCGATTAGATATTGCAGTTCAGTATGGCACAGCTGACTTTTTTTTGCTCTGATAAATTATATCTGATATCTGATAATAAATAAATTTATACTTTTCCTTACACCCTGTATTTGTTAAGTGTTTATTATTTACGCTCTTTTGGCTAAGTGCATAAAACGTAATTATAGGAAGCCGCGCAAGCTGCTGTGTAAATGTTGGGTATCTACCTAATGAATGGGTTCTCAATAGTTGTCTTACACGATTACCCCCCTCGCTTAGCCCCTTCGCAGAATGATAATGAGTTAACCCGACACGCCCCGCCCGATTAACCTGTCGCGATGGCCTAGTTTTACAACTGTAAACACAAACTATGCTGTTGGCCCCGGATAGTACCTTTCACAGAAAAGAGAACCAGTAGAAATGGCATGAGAACTATTTAGTTCGAGAACTAGTGTGACATAAAAAGGCATCAAATTAAATCCATACTTATTATCATTACCCTATGACCTTATTCTAAACGAAATGAAGCTCTTGAGTACTACGTATGCGGGACTACGTATATTAGTGGTACGTTGGCTACCTACGCGGGCCACCTACGTGTGGCTTCTATTAAGCCGGGTTTGCACAGTGTACCTTTCTTTAGATGGCGGTGTACCTATTCGTTAAGCTAGAACTAAGCTCTATTGAGGCGTCTTGAATATGGCCACTAACTAAGATGCCTCAACCAATTTCGGCTAATGGTCCGATCTCTTACCTTCTTGAAAGAAAGTCCGTTCCATGTACTATAGGATCTGTAAAGACTGTTGATAATAATAATTATTTATGTTCTGTTCCAACAGGGATAAAGTTGGCAAAGGAACATGGAGTGAGGAACAAGAAGATGAACTAAGAAATCTTTACATGGAGAACCAAAGAAACCCGGAAAACGATAAAGGTATTATTCATACTATACATAATATTTATAGCCACTTATGTTTCTCCTATGTGCACAAATCTTTGAACTGAATATAAACATTGTTGTGGGTTCCGTGTTTGTAATAATTACTCTTACATACCTTCATCACTAGAAGAAGATCACTAGACTACATCTCAAGGAAACCTGCATACGATGAAGAAGAAATTCTGATGCGTATTTGTAGTCGACCAATCCGCATTGTGTACGCGTGATGGACTAACACTTGAGGGTAGGCCTGTGCCCTGGCGCGGGCTATATACAGGGGGAAATTTATATCGTTAGCATCCTTTTAACCTAAGAGTCTACCTATCAAACTGACAACTTTAAAAAAAAAAAATTTGCTCTTCCATACTAAACTGCAATGCCTACTTGACTCAAATGTATGCAACAGATTTTTTTTGCTCCTATTGCTTTGCTCCCATAGTTAAAGTTGTTCAGTTTGATAGGTAGACTCTCAGTTTAAAAAGATGTTAATGATATGAATTTCACCCTGTATAGGCTGATGATGATGATGATGATAGTTTAATAATAGTGATGTTACTGACAGATTACAGTAAAGTTTTCTTTCTACAGATGTAATCGACTGGATTCTGGAGAACTTGATAGATCAGACGCGCACACGGCGCAGTGTCATCAAGAAGCTCAAAGAACTTGGACTTATATTCCGAGCGCCCACCAAACGCAGTAATAAGGAGATGGCTAGAGAAAAAGTGCCCAAGGAATTTAGTGAAGAGGAAGATCAGAAGTTGAGGGAATTGTGGGAGATGTATGGAGACTCTAATGGTTAGGACATTTATACTTCATAATTATTACGACGGTCTTAAGAGGCATGAGCTCGAATAAAAATTACGATCGATTCCACTTATTGACGCTCGGAAAAAGCGCAATGTCTAGGAATTATACAATTCTATCCGTATTTACCAAATGATAAGTGTTTATATTTTATCTGTGTGCTTCTTTTTCGTGGTGGTAATGTGCGAGTAACCCTGCATGCCGTGCAGGAGGCGATGGTTCGATCCCCGTCCAAGCCAACTCGTTCCAATGAGTTTTTCGGAATTTATGTACGATTTGTAACACCACTGGTTAATTTTACACCCTGTATAAGGTCCTTTTTTTATATGCTGACGGTTTAAGAGGATGAATCATCAAACATCGAACTGGACAACTTTCTCAAGGGGATAAACATCAAAATCGCAACAACAAAAACCCGCTATTCCATGGCTATTCCATACAAAACTGCTAACCTGCTTGACTGAAATGTATGGGACACATGATAGTTTTACGCGATTTCAATGTTGGGCCCATAGTGAAAGTTATTCAGTTTGATGGTGTCATCATCTCCAAAAAACGTATCTCGTGGAGACTCTGGTACTTCGATTGGGACTAGATAGCGTGTGATAAAATTTCGAAGAAATGTACATATTTATTAAGATTTCTTCGACAACTTTTTGCGACGACGCGCTATGTATTTTATCACTAAAGAATGTTTGTAATAATAACTAATGTAATTGCCTTCAAACGAACTTGAAACTTATTCTTCATAATATTTATGGAATCTTTGCCATCTCAGACTATTAAAATCGAAACATTTTAGCCTGTTTTCTATTGTAATTCTTCTCAGAATCTCAGGCAAACTTTCTGTTACTAGCTACAAAAAATGTTCTGAAACATTATTTGTTACTTTTGTAAAACATGTTTAATCAAATATCGTTTTACATTAACTAATTAATAATCACCTACCTAATAATTAAACCTCATTTAATAAACATGCACTGTTTTCAATCAGCAAATCGAATAAAATTACCTAATTACAGATCCGATGGGCGTAATAATTTCCAGAATGCCTCGCAAACGGCAAAAGAGTAGCTTCATCGACCGCCTACTAGAGTTGGGTGTTATACAAGATAGGAAACAGTGTCGCAAAAGGAGGGAAAGGAAATCTGGAGCTAAGAGCGCCGGGACCGACGACGGCAAATCGAATGGTAAGATGCGATAGTAGTGCGAGCTTTGCTTCGAGCATGGGACGGTATTCTTGTTATTGTCAGTGTTGTCTGTCATATTTATGCATTTCTAGTTTAAAATTACTAACATAATTTTACGACACTGAACAAATTTTGAAAAGGCATATGCTCACGACTATATTCCCCGAGGGGGTAGTCAGTGATATTCTGAAACCTCAGAACATCCACGTTTCACCAGTAGTACCGAAACTCTGTCCAGTGTGACGGGGGGTGAGCCCGTCGCCACTTATAATGGACAGTGGGTACAATACATGCCTCGAAATTGAAGCATGCAGGTTTCCTCACGATGTTTTCCTTCACCGAAAAGCCAGTGGTGTTACAAATCGAATTTTGAAAATATGAGTCTAAAACGAAAAAAAAAAACAATTATGGGAAAAAAAGATAAGTAATTAAGGGAAAGTTGTTTAGTTTCATTGTCTGAATACATCTTTAAAACTTGGAACTAAATAATCGATAAATCGATCGATGCTAAAAGTATGTGTGAATGATTGTATAATAATTTTAAATGAATATGACACAAACCCTCGTTTAAAAATGTTAATGCCATGGTGTGCGTGTAATTTCTCTATGGTTAATGCAACTAAAATACTACTATATGGGTCTGTTTCACCACATCCGAATAAGTTCTTGTTAGCTTATCAGACGTTAACAAGCCGGTTCAAGACCATCTAGATGTCAGTTTAATCGTAACTTTTTTCCATAGTTCAAATCTGACGTCTTTAATAGGAGTACAGAAGCAGACAGCACTCCTCGCCTCCTCCGTCTTAATCCTCTTTAAAAACTTTTAGCAAAGGCGATCAAGAAGAACGTTCCCTTACCGAAACTTGAGTGTTGTTACTATTGTCCGCTATTATTTGAAATAAAAGAATAGTCACAAATACAAAAGATTCTAAACAAGAAATTATGGTCTTAAGTAGTTTTAAATAAAGTTACTGTTGGCTTGATAATTGAAAACAATTTAATCGTACAATCGTGGGCACCACATTGCTCGCAGAGCCGATGGCCAAATGGGGCCAAAAAGTTCTCGAGTGGCGACCGCGTACCGGAAAGCGCAGCGTGGGTAGGTGGACCGACGACCTGGTGAAGGCGGCGGGAACCCGTTGGATGAGGGCAGCGCAGGATCGGTCGTTATTGCGATCCTTGGGGGAGGCCTTTGTCCAGCAGTGGACGTCCATCGGCTGAGATGATAATGATGATGAATCGTACAATTATTGCATGATATTCACAAGGCAAGCGTTAATGGAATAAATAGCCCAAAGGGGTCGCCCTAGACCACAATTAATAAATATCCCTACAGAACGAAAGCGGCCGCTGTCGGTTCACTCACACGGCCGGTGTCGTGCATTCATAATTTCCCTATCCCAGAAGATTCAAAAGTTATAAATCTGATATAATTTATGCCAATATCACAGGGAAAATAGAACTTTATCTCCAACTAACACCGTTTTTTTGAGAAATCAGCAGAAAATCTTTACAAACGAACTTATATGCGGCTCGAAAATTTAACTTTATTGAGTGCTGAAATCATCGGCAAGTTACATTTTAAAACCATCCTATCGCAATAGGATAATAGTAAAATATGACCTTTCAAAGGTACTCAATACTCAATATATTTATTGCACTCATGTTGTTATAAAAGGTATTAATAGGCTAGTTACACATATAAGATTTAGGTATGTTTATTAAGGGAAATACGTATCTACGGTGCTGCATGCAACTACATATTTCATATTATTTATTTCAGACTAGCGACCTGCCCCGGCTTCGCACGGGTGCAATGGACATAAACCTTCCTCTTGAATCACTCTATCTATTTAAAAAAAACATCAAAGTCCGTTGCGTAGTTTTAAAGATCTAAGCAAACATAGGGACAGACAGACAGCGAGAAGTGACTTTGTTTTATATACTATGTAGTGATTATCCATATATTGTGTTAGTTACAATTGTATTTGTCTACTCTTGTGTTAGTTCACAAATAAATACATATCTTAATAAATTATAAATTACATTATTACATTACATTATTGTTCAAAGGGTGACAAACTGGCATGCAGTTGCATTCACTTCTGCACCATAATAGTGATTATCCATACATAAACATTAGTTTAACCACAAAATGCAACCCCACAGATTCATCAAGCTCGGAATCAGACCGTGGCAGTGATGGCGACTCAAGATCTTCCCCAATCACTATAAAACCAGCAAAGAAACTACATCAAAGGAAAGAACCTAAGAAAAACAAAAAGAAAGCAGCTCTTGAACTGAGTGCCAACGAAATAGCAAAGCTACTGGTGCAAGCTGTCGACAGTGGTGAGTGTAACATCCTAACAAATAGTAATTACTGGTTTTGTCGCTCTGTGTTAAGAATTATTTTGTACATTATGGATAGCTGAAAAATAATGGAAACTTTCTGAAATTAACAAAATGTTTTTTCTACTGTACAAAAAAACTCGAAAACCGGCGTCGCATCCAGTGTGTGAAAAGTCGACAGTATATTTTGCGAATATAAAATTCTGCTTCCATCTTCATCAACCTATATACGTCCCACTGCTGGGCACGAGCCTACCCTAAGGTTGATGGGCATGACGCGTGCCCTATGTGTATTGATGACTTCACATACGCATCAGAGTTTCTTCAGCTTATGCAGGTTTCCTTGGGATGTTTTTCTTCACTGCTCGCAGCAGTCTCAGTATACGTACATAAGATAATGAAAACTCATTGGTACATTGCGGATTCGAAGCCGGACCCCCGTGATTGAGTGTCCATACTTTAACGCAACGCGACACCTACGCACGACTGTATGCCTTTCGCCTAAGACTTTCTATAATACAAATACTGTTTTTAGGTTTTTTGTTCATTACTACCTATCTTCACTTCATACCTATCTGGTCTTCATATAAATAACCACCAGTGGTACAATTACCACCCGCATTTCTCAAAACGCGCCTTTATGTCAAGGTTTACTTTATAATATACTAGTGTTTACTCGCGACTTCGTCCGTACAAATTATAATATTAAGCTATCAAACAAAAAAAGTTTCATCAAAATCGGTTCGGTAGTTTTTGCGTGATGCGCGAACAAACAAACAAAAAAACAAACAAACAAACAAACAAACAAACACATAAACAAACAGACAGACAAAATTTCTACAAAAGGTTGATTTCGAGTCAGGGATACCTAAAACCGTATCGTAATCTTTTTTTTTGTAAATATATCTTCAATGTACGACACACTTCGGTTACAGTTTTATAATAGTTTAGATAGTAATACGGTACATAAGTGGCACGCCTTTGCCCACAAATCACTGCAAAAGAAACCTTGTGCCTTAATTCCCTAGTACGACACCCACTGAAGAAATAGGGTGGTTATTTTTATAATTATTAAGCTCTTTCGTCGGTATCCTAGACGAATTTGAGGTATTTAATAATAAAGCTCGCGACATTTTCTTTTCATTTGAATGTTCACCGTAATATCTTGGAAGGAATATTTTGAGCCTTTTCAGGAAGAAAATCGTAAGCGCCGAAAATTGCTGAAATACTGTTTTTGTTTCTTCCTAGCAGCTTTTCACCTTATTAGGTTTACCCTTATTAAGAATTAAATGCATAACAGATAGACAAGTTTTGTAGAGAAATACAATGACATTAATTTATTTTAAATTAATTTAAATACCAATCGATGCACAAGATGATCTTCCTAAAAAGGTTGGACTTTTTTTTTCTTCGAATATTAGCTAAGTAAATCTAAATTGTAATTCTGATTGTTTATAACGGCCTTTAGGAGGGCTATTTAGGAGGTTTATCTTTCTTCAGCGCGGGGTCTTAGACTTTTGTCCAAAAGCTCATTTACTCCGCGATTCTTCTCGAATATAGGAAAAATAACTACGTCAAAACATCACATGCACAAGCAAGACGCGTGCTAAGGATACGAGGTACTCGCAAGCTCTTATGGATACGCGAAACACTGTTCGCGGCGAATTCGCCCCTTCTGGACAAAATCGTATTCCGCAGCGAAATAGCAAAAAAACTGGGTCCCAAATCAGCAAAAAGTTATATTTTTAGTAGGCCGCTGCCCGATTAAGAAGTACGTGCACATTAGCGCTGTAAGGGATATCCAAACCCACATCTTAACTGCGGATTATCCTCATAAATTCGAAAAAAACTCCTCCCTCATACATTTATGAGAATTTCTATAGTAATACGTATTTTCACATGATTACATTTTCTCGTAATCCCTGATCGACGATATGAAGCATCGTAAGCTATTTATTTACTTACAGCTACATACATCATTGCAAACGTAATTATGCACACCGATAAACATATCGGAAGGTATGTATAGCATTGAGGGAAATATCCTACCTATTTAAAAATACCCCTGTATCGAAATGTCTTCTACTTTTATCACGACTACGCCAGAAGGAGGGTTGTGTTTTTTTACATATTCGTAGGGCGATCAGGAACTTTACTACAACGCTTCAACTACCAACTGTACTACATGGCTGTAGCGCTAAGTTCACAGGTTTCAGTAGGTATGTTATAAAAAATATTTCTAAAATTGTTGAAAGGTGGCTAGCTTTTTGTCCAAAAATGTTTTTTAAACACTTGCACGTAAAGTGGCTCTTATTGCACCGCTTTTAGGTAGTTAATGCAGCTTATAGAACACGCGTGCGGAAATGTTACATTATCGCACTAGTGCGGTGATGTTACTTTTTGTCTATGGATTGTTTTAAATCTCAGGAAAGAGCTTTTAGGTAAAATAATTAAACGTTTTTCTGACTAAATATGCTTTGTTCATTAAAATATGATGGATAAACAATTCATTTTAGTAAACAAATTAACATTAATTTGAGTTCTAAATTCATAAATATTAAGTTTATAACTTTTTAGGATTCCGTCTTTATAACCCCGGCCCCGCCTCAATAACTCGTTCATTTTTACACCTATTGAATCGAAATTTGGCATGAAGACAGATAACAGTAACCCACAAAGAGAAATGTTGTACTTAGTTATGATGAACAATTTTTTTTCCATACAACGAGGGGCTGAAAAAAAATAGTTTTATTTTTAAATCGAGTGAGGTTTCGTTGCATAGGCTTTGTCCAATGGAACAAAACTCCTATAGAAACTAAATCGATATAATGCTTCTGTCTCGAGATATCTGCGGTCAAAGACAAAAATAGGGCTAGTAATGTACCCTGAATTGTTGTTGTGTTATCAATTTTATGAAATAGGCCCCAGACTCGTAATCTCGAACCACTCGATCAACTCGGCTTTCTCACACTCATATTGGCATAATTTAATGGGGCGTCTCGAAAAAAGGCCAAAAAAATATTTGATAACAATTTAGTTCTACAAAAATAATTGCTTAAAGTATGAATAATCTATGCAGGGTCCTTCCTAATATGCTGACACTTTTTCAAGGAGATGATCAGACCGTCAAACTGAACAACTTTCTCTATGGCACTAACACCGAAATCGCGAAAAAAAACAGCTGCCCCGTTCAAAACTGCAAACCTACTCGAGCCAAATGTATGGGACAGCAGTTTTTTTTTCTCATTTTCGATGTCGGTCCGCAGAAAGCTGTTCAGTTTGTAGGTCTGATCGATTTAAACAGTGTCAGCATATTAAGATGGGCCCTTATAGCGCACCTAATCGAGTATGAAGCGTGAGCTATACCCAACAAAATGTGGCCATTTCTCGTTCAATTAGTACCAAATAAAACTCATCCCTGTTTTGGCAGCGCAATTATTCAAGAGCAATATAACGATCTAGACAAGCGTTACTGAAACGCTAAGAAAATTGCTTGCTATACATAGTCTAAAGCTTTTTAGGAGTTATTTACTTTTTCTCATCTCCGGACGGAAAGACTCAATTTTGGTCCCTATGCGCTAAACGATGTTGCCGCCTTTCACCTCCGTCGAGGAGAAAAATAGTATACTAACCTCGGGCAGTATATAAGAAAGCCTCAGATCACATGATTACATGAGATCTGAGACCTTTCTCACTTTCCTGCCCTCGGTGTGTAATCTACTATAGTATCCTCATGTAACACGAAGAAAGATCCATTTGTACTGAAAAACATTATAAAACTTACAAGGTTAAGGCACTCATTTCAACACATACTCGTATCATTGTAGCTATATTTCCCTTGTTTTACAGTAGCTAATAAATAGCATCTAACTCCGCTTGTATATTCTCTAAACTTTCCCGCTACGTAACGGGGTCGCCCTTTCTACTCGAGGCTCCGTATTTCCGTTATTGTTTAACACAAGGGAACGTTTTAGACCCCTTCGTTAGCAATCGTAAAAAGTTGTTAGGGTTTTCCTTCGCTTCATATTTACTGTCTGCAAAAAAATGCGTTTTTCTCAAACATGCTTGGAAATTTGAGCATTATTTTGACAACCTTCTTCGAGATAAATCGAAATTGTTGTAGTGGCCAAATGCATCCGAGCAGCGGCCGGCAAAACTAGTATGAAAATCCATATTTTTCGTGGTTTAGCGGCCAAATAAATTACATAGTAAACTCATATCTGATCTGTCGTGTAATTTAAAAATGGAACGATCTTTTACTCCGAGACATGGCAACCAAGGAGGTAACTTAAGAAAGGTTTTATTTAAATTTCGAACTGGCTTGCAAATAGAAAGCTATTTATTGAAAAAAAAAAGAGTAACGCGCGAAATATTATTGTCGTTCGTCACTGATTTTGAAAAGTTGATTTATTTTAATTTCCGCGCATTATTTGAGAAAAGTACTATACAAGCCTTGACCACTACTAGGCATTGATGGACTTACGTATGTGTGTAACAACAACAGTACAAATATGCGAGATAATCCCAACTAAAGCCTAAGTCATTCTTGCTAAAAAATTGAGTTTGGTCTTTATTCATACAAGGTTAGGTACATACAGTGCGACGTAAAGCTCAATTCAAACACAGCCGCCTCCGGAGGCGGTCCGGAGGCGGGATTTTTTGTAATGTACGAGTTTATATGGACCCTGCCACACAGAAATCCGGGCCGGTAGCGGCGCGGCGCGGCGCGGTACCGGTCAGAACGCTATGACAACCAGGCGGCGGCGACGCGGGCCGGAGGCGGCGCGGTGGCGTGCCGGGGGCGTCGCGAAAGCGGCGGCGGCCGCTGTATTCTATTGTAGTCAATGCGAGGTGTCACACAGAGCGGTGGCGGGCGCGTCGCGGTCCGGAGGCGGTTTTTACCGCACTGTCATTTTGTATTTTTTCACGATTTTCGACTGTTTTTTTTTTTTATTTTTCCTTACGGAAAGGCAAGGGGGACGAGCCCATACAGCCTGGTCATATGTGAGTTTTCTTCTATGGATTTTCGATTGCTGCTACTTGCTAGGGCAAAAGCTTTTTTTTAATAATGTCAATAACGGCTCTGGATACTAGTCCTTTTGAGCCATTCGTTATTTTTTTACACACAAAAGTCAATGCTTTTAGCCGTTGAAAAGATCTCTCGTACGGAGACATTCCTGGGTTCAGTATCAGATTCTGGTTAAATGTGTGTTTTGCAATTAAAACTGAACGTATACAACAAAAAATCAAGTCAATGCTTTTAGCCGTTGAAAAGATCTCTCGTACGGAGACATTCCTGGGTTCAGTATCAGATTCTGGTTAAATGTGTGTTTTGCAATTAAAACTGAACGTTTACAACAAAAAATCAAGTCAATGCTGTAAGCCGATGAAGAGATCCCTCGTACGGAGACATTCCTGGGATCAGCAACAGATTATGGTTAAATGTGTGTTTTGCTATCAAGAAAAAGCGTAAACAATGAGGGGTTTTCAAAAATCAATTAAAAAGAAAAAGTAGTTCCAAATGGCTCGATAGATGGCGTTGACCCAACAGGGGTGAGCGACCTTGCAGATAATAAAATACAAATAAAATGAGTTTTTAAGTAAGATGAAAAATCTGAGCATATGCTTCGTCCATGGTTGCACCTTACTTAGCGACATGAATTTTTTTCATCGACTTCTTATAACAAGTAGACACAAAATCAGCGGTCCAAAAATGGCACATTCAAAAGAGCTCAAAAATTACGTTTCCGAGCTCTTTTGGTCTTAGTACTACGCCGACTCTCCGACTGTAAACATCACTACATAGTATAAAACAAAGTCGCTTTCTCTGTCCCTATGTCCCTTTGTATGCTTAAATCTTTGAAACTACGCAACGGATTTTGATGCGGTTTTTTTTATTAGATAGAGTGATTCAAGAGGAAGGTTTATATGTGCATTGCACCCGTGCGAAGCCGGCGCGGGTCGCTAGTACATAATACGACTAAGTTTAATAATCAAATATGACGTATTAGTATCACCTTACAGCATTCATACTTATTTTGTGTGGCTTATAATTTGCCGCTGTTCTGGAGTGCGATTTTTGAAAGTCACACTTTTAAATCAGCAGTAGGAAAGAAGCATTCGAAATTCGAATGATTTCCATACAAATTTTGACATTTTCTACTGCAGATTTGAACGTGTGACTTTCAAAAATACTACTCTTGTCATCGTCTGATAGATGACATCTTGTTTCTTTTTCAAAATGCCTTTTTAGAAATAAAATTTATTTTAAAGAAATGTAAGTATTTAAAACTTTATACCAGCGGGGCTAGCACGCCAACCCGCGATAGCGTGATATAGCGTTATCACGCTTCCGCTCTCTTTCTATTTGCGCGCGGACGAACGAGATAAAAAACTTAATTTGACAGATGGATGTGTTAAATGGGTTGGCGTACTACGCCCGCTGGAGTGTAAGGTATATGTTCCATTGATACGTATTACGCGAAAAGATTACAGAAAAAAGGCTAGTGATTGAAAACTTTTTGCAGAAGTTTAAAAAGTATTATCAATTCCGACACAAAAATTAGCTAAGATTTTATATGAGACTAAGAGTCTATAGTATTTCTGGTCAATGATTTTTTTGCTAAATTTTTAGTCTAAATTTACGTCCCAGCCCCCTCTCCGGTCAACGCCATCTATCGCGGTTTGTTAGAACTAAGTTTTACTAGCTGTCAGAAAACTCCCCATTAATTTCGTGCCATTAAAATATTCACGTAAATTGAGCAATTGACAACATTTCATTTTTTAATCATCAGTTTTTAATGAACAATATAAAAATAGGTAAAAAAATAAGAGATACGTATTTATTCAATTCAATTTTTGACTGATATTTCTATTTTTATTTACTTTTGAATTTTCTGAAAAACGTAGGCTTTATGGCTAAGATACCTTGGCCTCAATGACATTAAAAATAAAAACTGACGTGCCATTAAAATATTCACGTAAATTGAGCAATTGACATTTCATTTTTTAATCATCAGTTTTTAATGAAAAATATACAAATAGGTAAAAAAATAAGAGATACGTATTTTTTCGATTTAATTTTTGACTGATATTTCTATTTTTATTTACTTTTGAATTTTCTGAAAAACGTAGGCTTTATGGCTAAGATACCTTGGCCTCAATGACATTAAAAATAAAAACTGTCAAATACAATAGAAAAGCCAAGCAGGCAAAGGAAAAAAATGTCATTCAACCTATATTATATTTTTCAGTATTTTTCAAATAACTCGAGAATGTGCCTTTAATCGAGAACAATATAGTAAAAGTGAGAAATAAAGTACGGCGGGACCGTTCGATTCGGATTGATATCCCCGCGTAAAACTTCCTTAAACATTACAATATTTACAATGTGTGAACCACCCTCGCATTTCAATGGATTCCTGTCAATATTGAAAACTTATTGAAGACATCGGCAAATGAAATAGAAACTTGATCTCGGAAATGACACAAGGAAATGGCGAAAACCACAGAAATGACGTTATTACGGAATAACGAAAATTAACTCGGAATATGAAGACTTGGAAAAATTATAATTTTAACACAGATCAGGCACATAGTGCCTTTTATAATTAATTTATAAAAAAGACAAAATCTGACTTGTCTGCATGGGCTATGTTCCCTTTGCCTTTCCGCAAGGATAAATTATTTTAAAAAAAATCGGCTGTTCGACGTGAATTATGACATTAGCCGCTATTGGCCGCTTTTGATGTCACACCGGCCGCCTCCGCGCCGCTACCGCGCCGCCACCGCACCACGCGAACCCTGTGTGGCAGGCCCCGGAACGCTTTCGCTTCCCGCAGAAACGCCACTGGCCCGCTTTCCCGCAGGACCGCCTCTGTGTGGCCTGAGCTTAAAAGAGTAAAAAGTAAATGAGGGCGCTGCCTCCACGCAAGAACGTCAAGATCACGCATAAGCTGGCAAGACCGACCTACAATTTGTACTAAAATATTTGGTTCCTGCTGTCACCGTTCTCTACTCTTTTATGTCGCACTGTAGTTACATCAACTCATTATAAAAACTGTTTTTTTAGTTTTTATAGTGAGTTGATGTTACTATGTACCTAGTGTGAATAAAGACCAAACTCAACTTTTTATGTTGACTATACAAACTTTATTACAGTCAGCAAAGCAATTCTGTTAACAGTTTTGGTATCACAAGTAGGTATAAAAATAAAGATCACAAAAATTCAACTATCTAAATAACATTAAGTTAAGTAATTTAATCCAGTTTTATGTTGACGACAGCGACATGCTTAAAGGATGTAAGAAAAAGTATCATTAACCACAAAAAACCCATACCCATCAAACTGAACAACTTTTACTACAGGAGCAAACCGACCAAAAAAATCTGCTGTATACCATACTAAGCTGCAATGCCAACTCGACTCAAACGTATGGACCAGCAGATTTTGTTTTGTTTTGACATGTTTGCTATGTAGTAAAAGTTGTTCAGTTTGATGGGTACTCTACCCATATAATGATACTCTTCTTAATTTATGTAATGCCGAAGGAAACATCGTGAGGAAACCCGCATAGTTACGATGAAGAACAAATTCGCATGCATATTTGAAGTCCACCAATACACACTGTCCACTCGAGGTAGGCTAACGGCAATTCAGCCATGATGAGGGTATAAAGGTCATAGCTACGACACCGCTCCGGCTCGGTAAAAGAATAACCATTTAAATATAGACTTAACGTCGTGCTCTATAGATACACTTTACTACGAGTATGACAACATACAATTGCAAACAGCACTGTCAATCAACAATGTTGACATTGAAAAGTGTATCTACACGGGACGGCCATAAGCCTATATTTGAATGTTCAGTCTTGCCTTGCGAGAGCGGTGTCGTGTAAATGAGCGATGACCTTTAGCCTGTACACCAGTAGTTGGGACGATAGAGGCTGATGATGATCTGGCAAGGTACTATTTAGCGACTTTGATCAAAATTTGAAGTCGACACGATAAGAAGATTACCTTAAACCACAGGTCACACGGAAGCTCTGAAATGGCTGGCAGAGAATCTGGAAGAAGTAGCACTGGATCAAGAAGCGGAAGGCTACAATCCAACAGCGGATGGCACGCCACTTGTTCCGATTAGTAGCGATGCTGTCGAAGCTATGGAGAGTGATTTGTTCAGGAAGGTGTTGGCAGGCGTAGGAGTGGTACCACCTGAGGATGAACAGGTATGTCATAAATTGTTGTCAAATACGCACACAACCGCAAATTCACAAGCGCGGGTACGCACGCACACACAGAATGATACTATTGTAGACTACGAGGAGTGATGTGGTGGATGCTTTGTAGCAAATGATCAAAGGTACTAATGGACCTCGGAGTGTAAGTATGTAGCAAATTAAATACCCAAAAATAGAAATAAATCGGTAAGTAGATAAATATAACAATTTTATTAATATGTAAATGTACCTAATAATTGTATGTACTTATATAAATATAATAATACTAGTAGATACCTTACTAATAAAATACTATAAATGTATAATACTTAAATGATAATAATCTTGGATAACTTGTGCCTATTCAAGTCCTCCTCTCTTCCAAAATTGCTGTGCCTTAACAGGGTTCATAATGTTGTACTATTATACGATTACACCACCTATTTCATACCATTGTGAAACGCAATAAAGTATTGAGTATTGAAATAATGATGTGCGTTAAATGGCCAAACCAAAAACTTACATAGGTACATGCATAGGCTGTTAAACACATTACCCTTCCTTTGCGTCGCGCAGTCGGGAAAAAGGGACCTAAGGCGGACACAACTACTGTTTTTTTTATTGGGTTACGTACCCAAAGGATGCCCTACTATTACTTGTCCTAAAGGGTTGTAGCTTTGAACCGTAATAGGTAAAGAGTTAAAATGTTCACAGAATATGTGTTGTTATTGTGGATTTCCTAACTAACAATAAATGGGCACAATCTAAATAACTGTAAATAAAAAACTGTAATGCATTGTTGTAGGAAACGTATTGGAGAATACCTAGCAGCTTACATTTCGATACCATACGAAAGAGACGTGAAATAGTAATGAAGGCAGTGCACAAAGAGCTCATCATAGACGCAACCGAACCCGCCGAAACTCAACAAATTGAACAAACAAACGCCGAGTCCAGCGACGACGACGACCTATTTGATAATTTGAGAAAAATGCGCGAAAATAACGAAGAAATCGGCTTCAAAAACGGACCAAAACACCAAGAAAATAAAATTGAAACTACAACTGAAAGTGGACATAAGAAACGTAATGCAAAAAGAAGTCGCAGTGTTGACTCTGACGATAGTAATAGTAGAGAGAAAATGCAGAAGATCGATGAAGATGACGAAGTGAATAGCGATAGAGATGATGATGATGATGATGATATTCTATCGTTCGCGAAGAAAACGTTGCAGCATGAAGAACTGCCTGATACTGAAGATATTTTAAGTAACATACGAAGGGCAGACAGCGGTAAGTTTTCGCTTATTAATAGCATTACATTAGATATATGTGCAGCTATTGCAAAATATGTATACAGGGTGTAAGGAAAAGTATCATTAACCTTTAAACCACATACTCTACGCATAAAACTAAACAACTTTTACTATGGGAGCAAACCTGTCAGAGCAAAAAAAGGTTAATGATACTTTTCCTTACACCCTGTATTATAATCCCCGCAATATTACTAAAGATTGGAGCCCGAGGGTAGAATATCTCAAGATAGAATGACACGTCAGTATCGAATATTACTTATATGAATTTAATACTTGCAGATGACAGCGACAATGAAGAAATAGTTTTGCCGGCGAAACGTGACAAGAAACGAAGACTTGTTATCGACGACGATTCCGATTAATTAACGTAAGGGTTCTTTTGTTAAACATTGTTTAATTAATTATAAGGACTGGAATATTATAATAGCGTTTTATATTACGTCCTTTAATTTAATGGTGGGAATTTGAGATAACGTGGTGGCCTCTGAGATTTTATTAAATATTTTGAAATGACAAATACAGTACTTCCCAGGGAGCACCTGCATTAATTGGCGGGACCATGAAAGGTCAACCGAGCCAGCCTAATTATGAGAAAGGGATATCTTGCGAAATATGTAATTATGAAATCGGGAGACATTTTGGAAAATAGAGAACGATTCTCACATACACTGTAAGATTTAAACGCGAAGATTTAAGCGCGTTTCTCTTACGTTTATAGTTTCGCTGAAAAGTTTTGACCGGTCGAAGAATTCATCATAAAACTAGCGTTCTCACTCACAAACCTCTTTAACCTCATCCACATTCATACATCTTTTCATGCCCTTCCGTCGATTGAGAGCTCTATATACGCACTTGTTCTTTTCGGAAGAGATAGTTCGTAAGAGATGGTTGTTTGTCGTGGCATAAAAGAAATCAAACCAGTACAAAACCCATATACCACCGTGACACGTACAAATATTCACCCCACATCAAAAACCGCTGCATATCAGATTTCCTACAACACAATTCTGCAGTAATAGAGACACTCGTTTCCACAGCTATCTTATTACAGGCTCATGAGAATTCCAATAACACCGTTCGATATCAATATACTGCTATCACTTGGTATTTCTGAGCGTTTTCGCGTTTCGATATTGCAAATATTGTGCAATATTGCTAAGCGGGCTGGAATCATCATAGTTTCATATGCAGAACAAAAGACACTCGATTATTGGGTGGATTGGTACAGTGGCTGTTCTGGCTTTTGATAGTTACTGGTGGCAGTATTGTTATTTATGGGTAGTCATCGCAGGTACCAAATTGAATTCTTACTTCTATCTGAAGTCTAAATAAAATATACAAAAATAATAAAATGAAGAGAACAAAAAGAAAGGATACGAAATGGCAATCTTATCATTATCATAATGATAGATTCTGTGTTGTTGTTTACTAACTTAGAAATCACTGCAATCGATTATTTTAATAATTATTGTATGAAACATCGTGAGTAAACCTGCATGCTTCAATTTCGAGGCATGTATTGTACCCACTGTCCATTATAAGTGGCGACGGGCTCACCCCCCGTCACACTGGACAGAGTTTCGGTACTACTGGTGAAACGTGGATGTTCTGAGGTTTCAGAATATCTCTGACTACCCCCTCGGGGAATATAGTCGTGAGCATATGCTTATGCTTATGCTAGACTTGTTCCATACCTGTTTCACAAGGAAATTGACAGCTTCTATACGTGTGTCGTATTTTACCCCACTAGACTGTACATCTGAATGAATCAAATAAAACCAGCTTGACAGTACTGTGGTACATACTGGTTTTTCCTGAGACGATCTGGTTAGTGTCAAATAGAATATACATGAAACACAAAAAGGCATGAACAAGTCTATTTTCCGATATAATTTTCTGTATGTCCATTATCAAATGTAAGAATGTTTTTACACCATTTAGTTAATAATCATTATCGGCCTGCATCCATCCATCCTACAGGGCTTGTCCTCGAATAGGTGTGAGAAAGTGGACCATAATCGACCACGCGGCCCCAATTTGGTGGATGCAAGTTATTGGTCAACGCTTTTCAGAGTATTTCCAAGCTTCTATTTGTCATGTATGTATATGTACTTAAGTATATCATAAATATGATAGTTTGTGACTAAATCTCGCATAAAAGGCTGAACGGAATTCGATGAAATTAGGCACACATTTAGAATATGTTCTGGATTCAAACATGATACCTACTTTTAAAGTCAACGCTGACTACATGTCGGTTAACTAAAGCTGGCGCGTGCCACACATTCACGCAATGCTTTTGTCTCACTGCACGCATAATGAAAAGTTTTTCTATCTCTGTCAAACATTGACGCACTGACAGGAAAAACGCATTTGTGTGTAGGTATCTGTGATCGCGCCAGCTTTAGTTAACCCACGACCTGTATGTTTCGAACAAAAAGCTATAGTATCTCTTACTATGTAAGTACACTGAATTAAGTGGGCTTGTTCATTCTATTTTGATGTTTGTTATGATAATATTAACATTTTGGTTTGTGTACCTGTCTAACCTTTAAATAACAAATATTTAACAAAACTTTGAGAAATAATTAATTATTGTAGAGGGGAGGTAAAAACAGCTATTATATTGGGCACAGCTGCACAGATTCGGATGAAACTTTTACGAAACACTCAGCTGTTAAAATGAGATACATTAGTTTTAGATCTTAACATTAATTGAAAAAGTTATTTGTTTAACACAAAATGAATAGTATAGATAGGCAGGTATTACATAGCGCAAAAAGGAACCATTTTGTGCAAATATAGTGCAACTTTTAAAGAGAATAGCTAGGAACAAAGAATACGAAATAGAGGGTGTAAAGCTAAATGCGTTAAATATACTTAACCCCTTCGATCAAAATAAAATTAATGGATATGCCTAAAGCGCCGTAAGTTGAAGCAAACTACTGGTGCACTTGGTCCATACAAACTAGCGCCATTATCTGTCAAATCTAGGGCACTTGCATACAAATTTGAAGTAAACCTTTCATTTTTTTTGCCTCATTTTTCTGGTTTGAAATGTTCGCGTAAGGCCTATCCATTCATTTTATTTTGATCTAAGCTTAACCCCCTTATTCTTCCCCTTATGCTTCATTCCTCCACCCTCATACCTGCAATACAGCATTTAAGTTAAAACCTATATCATCATCCATAATATTGCATTTAGGCATGTATTAAGAGCCTTGCAGCGCGCCGTTAGATCCTATGTTCAATTCTAACTAATTAAAGTCAATGAAATTTAAACACGATCAAGATACTAATTTCTATGCCTGTGGTTTGTCAGATTTCGCGTTAAAATTAAACATTTGTATGGAAATAATCTTTGAGCCATTGTTAACTTTGAATCTACAGATTTTAACGTAAATCTAGCAAACCACTCGCACATTTCTTTCAATTGGTTAATGATATCAAAAAAATATAACAAACATTCCTTTGTACGGATCGCATATCCTTTTATGGCCGGCTTCCTAGCCCGCTAAATCTCATCAGTCTTGCGGATAATATTGTTGCATCCGTTAGGCACTTACTTAATCTGGGCGATTCACGAACATAGCCTATTACTTACAACTCAAAACGTTGACACTAATGAAATCCTCCGATGCAATCTCCTTAGGCCGTCTACCTACATATAACGTGAAGATTAATTCCTTAGGGCGCGCGCACACTAAATCTTTTCACTCAACATCAGATTAGCGCCCCTTCCCCTAAACGTATCCTTGTTTTTATAACATTATAGCAACGTTGTAAACAAGAGCTGCTGTAATAACAGTTTTGTTTTATGTTTACTTTAAGTTGAAATTTTATGTTTTTGGCAGTTTGTTATTGTAAATTTATTAATTTTAAAAATCTAGAGCGTTTTTAATGAGTATTCTAATCTTACAGTGCTAATAGAATGGCCAAGTGCTCCATTGTTTTGTCAATTATTTGCCAATGATCGTTTAATAGTTATTAGTTATTATTATTATTAGGTACACTACCACATTATCAAAATTATGATTCTGTTAATGTCGAAGTTGCGAGACAAACATTTTCGTTTGTATGTAAATAAATTCATTAATTATCTTTCGTTTGTTAGTTGACAGGTAATAAATCTTCATCCGCATTCCGCGGATCTACTCGATAAAAAAACGAGTGATTAATTATTTTATATTTTATGTTTGTTCTCTATGCCTTGTTTCATAGAAATTCTTTCAGTCGTTATTCATTATTATCATGTTCGTTACACCTTAGCTTTTGCGTTTATAATATAAGTATTATCACGAAATTCAATACACAATTCCAACACAAATAATTTTTCGCCAGAAAAAACCAGTAAGTAACGGCAGATATTTATGCTTTAACACTTTTCCATGTAGACTCATTCCCAAGGTCGAGTAGGTACACAAAAAGTCGATATCCTCAGCAATAACGGAAACATAAAAGTATTAAGCCGTCACCCCTCGCCCAATCCCCAAATACCTACCCAAATCTGAAGCCAAGAAAGCGAGTTTTTCTTATTCAAATATTCAGTCAGCTATTTTAATGCTCCTACACAGCACGTCATCAATCTTTAGAACGTACCCCATTATCCCCCTTGCAATTATCCACTCGAATAAAAACGTTTTAAGTGTTAAATTAACGATATCTCAGCGAGAGAGCTTGTCTGACTAAGTGATTAATACCAGCCCTTGAGAACTGATAGTGAGACGTGCTTTGGAAATGTTAAATAGAACCCTCATTTATATCTATTACTGACACGCTTCGTTCCGAGTATTATGTTATAATAATTCGGGTCATGAACGTTAGAGATCATTATAAAATAGGAGGGAGTGCTTTTGATTTTCCCAAGATATATTCCCTCTCGTTTTTGCCATTCAAAGAAGTATTAGGTTCGCAAAACTATTCCCGGTCTAACATATTATTCTCTAGACGTCATCTCGCAATATATTACCTACCGAATCTCCTAAATCCGTTCGTAAACTGACGGAGGGAAAGAGCTTTTTGTACGATATATTTGTGGCGCCATTATCATCAGTCACCATTCACGGAAAGATAAGATTTTCTCAGATACTTCAAAACATTTCACATTACCGACACTCGCGTGTATTTAAACTTGGTAGCGTCAACAAACAACGCGAGATCCGCCTTGATGTTTCTTATTTCTGCCCCAGTCACTTCACTTAGCTACGTAAATATAAACAACCGTCATTCTTCTTCTTTACGCGCGTCGGACGGAGAAAAGAATGACAAACGAGTTTAAAGAATAAATGGAAAGTAAATGAAAACAGCAAAATCGCTTTTGTCAACTGTTTTCTGCCTCCATTGTCGACAGTTAGATTTTTTTGTTATAAACAGACACGCGTTAAGTACACGAGGCGAAAGTTATAATAAGTCGCTAAGAATTCAGCGAAGAATTTATTCTGGCTACCTAAAGGAGGAATATGCTTGCATAATTTTTCACAGCGCGGGATGACATGAACAGAAATTTTTCTCTACGGTCGCGTGTATCTAAAATAAGAAAATATCCGGCATTTTTGTCAACGTTTCGGACCACAGGATTTTCTGATATTATGGCGGTTATATGTACCTTCGTTTCATGCGAAAAACTGTCCTCATTTTTCTTCTCTATTCGTTCGGATATTCCAGATAAAACTGACTTAACTAAAACAGTTTACTGTCGTATTTATAAATGTTTCGCATAACGTAATTAGGGTAGAAGGCTTTCGGTATAAAGTACACCCTTAATCACCGAATAAAGTAGCATAATATTTAGAATAAATTCAGAACCCAACAACAACATTAAGCCGGCGTAGGAGGGGTACCTCAGGTAAAAACCAAATTGAATTTTCCCCCGGCCGAATAGAACGGTATCGCGTAGATAAATCTCGAGTCTTGTTCATCCCGAAGAGCTACGGAAAACAAAGTTTAATAGAAAAGTAAATAGAAAAAGTAAACGTGGAAACACTGAATGTTGAAAGTTTAATTCGCGCCAGATCCGACCGACTATAATCGAATGGGAGCTTCTAACTTCTAAACTGATTTACAAGGGGAAATAGATCGCGGAGGTAAAAGGGACCTTTTGAAGCGTTAATGTTTCCTCTTTACAAGCTAATGGATAAGCGAGGTATATATTTGATAGCTCTAATATGAGGTTATCGAACAACGCTGAGAAAAAAATCAAATAAGTTCCACTCAAATGTATGGCACAGTAGATTTTTTCTTTTTTTCGACGTTGTCTCCATACATGGTAGTGAAAGTTGTCACCCCACACCTGTGAGCTGATCACGCTGTTCGAGGACGTCCGTGTAGTGGTTGTGAAGTTCTGCCAGCTCACGCTTCAACTCCGTATTTTTGTACAAAATGTTTTTAATTTCATTTTCGCTATCCTCCCGTTCCTGCAACAGCTGATCGCTCAGGTGCTTGGAACATTTCAACTCCTCGAGAGCCACACGTAGTTTGGTTTCCAGTGCAAGTGTCTTGGCCATGCTGCGGGTGGTCATTTTGAGGCAGCAGTGACTCCAATGACACCTGAAATGTATACACACGGCAGCTAAATCGTGGGTTGGGACAGCTTGAAAAATTATGTTTACTTTAAGAGTAAACCGTGGAATATGCTTTAATCTTACTAGTTCGGTTTACAGATGTTAGGTGTTATTAGAAAGTGTTAATTATGTCTGTGGCAAGTGTTTTTATCGTCTACTTTGCTTCCACAAATTCGTCAAGCAAAGTGAGATTGTAACGGCGCCAAACGTGATGATGGACGTGTCTCACGGCCGTGAGACGTGTATAGGTGAATTGTTTTAATGTTAGGTGATAAATTAATAGATTTTGAACACAATTACTCCCCTGGTTTCCAGTAAATCGTCCAAAGAATTCAAACGTAGTCCGTTGGCGGTTGACGTTTGGGAACTTGTTGTTGTTAACTTCGAATTAACACTTTCACCGTACGGGTTTTGTTTACGTAATGGTTTTCTACATTGATTATTATTAATATAATATAAATTAGACGCATTTGACTATATTTTTACTAATTATTTCTAATAAAATTGCTACGACTTATATTTTGACAACCGCTCGGCAGTGTTGCCAGCGGCAAAAAAAAAAAAAAAAAAAAAAAAAAAAACAAACATTAATTAACAAACATTCTTCTAAACATTAATAGGGTGTTTAGTTGCACCCTGTATGTGTATTTACGAACGAGAGACAATTATATTTATTAGATATTACAAAGCTCGATGTGATTTATTTATGGTCTGTTTCACCAGTCCTTAGAACCCATGTTCTTGTTAGCTTACTTATCTGACCGATCTATTTTGACCGACATATTTTGTATGAAAGATATTTCAAACTTGTTCAGAAGTGGTGAAACAGGCCCTTAATGTTCTAAAAGTACCTACAGAAAAATCTACCTCGTCTCAAAGAAACGGCTATTCCTAACGGTTTCTAAGAATTCAATTAGACAAGTAGTTACCCATTTAAAAGTATCACATTATGAAAGAAAACTTACTTATCTCGAAGAGCTCTCAAGAAAGCCGTATTAAATATAATTCCTAAAGCATCCCGAGAGATGTCGTTATCTTGTACGAAGTAATTATCTTTATATGGGTCCTTTTAATCGACTGTACGGCTATTCGCTTTATCTTATTATAAAGTTAATTTTATTATGGTTAGCTTTGCCGTATGAAGACTTTGAGTAAAGGAGAGTGCTGACTTTTAAATGTGAGGCATATTTACACTGTAACGGAACACGCCTGTAAATTTTTACCACAGAACATTATAAGAGGCGTTAGAAATGCAAAGTAGCACTTTTGCTTCGGAGACCACTTGTCTTCCCGCTCACGCTGCTACAACTACTCATGCCCTCTCGCTCGCACCACTCTGCGCGCCTTATGGCGTTATGCAAATCATTGCATAACCTGTGGCACGCGTTCCACGCCTACTTTGCACTTCTAATCCCTCTTATAATGTTTTGTGATTTTTACCATCGGAGATGCCACTACTTGTAAGTGCATACCTTACATTCACGACTATAAATTTCTCGGGGTGGGAGTGGTCAGAGAACTAAATACTTATACCTAGCATATTCAGAATATCTATTATTTTACTAGCATAGCCCAAACTCTATCCAGAGTGAGTGGCGATGGACCCGTTGCGTCGCCATATAATGTATTGCAATAGTGTAGAGTTTCTGGCCGCATCTTCTCTACAGCCACAAAACACTTCGATGCGGTCGTATCTTCAATAAAAGATTTGATGTTTAATAAGTGAGCGTCAAGCGTCATATTGGATAAATTATTGTGAATGAAAAATCCATACAAACGTTGTATAATTAACTTGAACAAAATTGAAAGGGTTACTTTTTGAAGTTTGTTGTGTCCGTCACTCTATTCTGATCGGTTTGGTTTGTTTTATGAAAAAAGATTGATTTCAAATTGTTAGCAGATTTAATAATGTAGGTAACTAATTAGGTAATAGATTACTTATTCCATATTTAAAGTTTTCATGTTAGGCATTCCTTCATTTACGAGCTGCATAATGAAAATATAAAATTGCAATCCTTAGAGACCAAACATGCGAATTTCCATACAATTCCGTAAAAAAATTAAAAACAGATTAGTGAGGTGTTAAAATTTTCGGGTCCCGCTAACCCGACGACATATCCTTGTTGTCACGTCGGTCGCAGCAAATAATTAAAAAGTTAAGATTCATTCGCTAGATGTCAGCAGGCCGAGGAGCGCCGCGCCGACCGCCGCTGTCACAAAGTTGTGCATTAACTTTTCATTTGCAAGTTCTCAGCGTTCCCGCTATCGTATCGTAACTTCCCCATTTACGTACTACCTATGTATTTTGAATTTGGACTACACTCAACTTCGCTCCAAGAAGTAAAAGGGCCTTATTGCTTTTACGTTCTGGAATAGAATTGTAAAGAACCTATACTTATACAACGTGTTAATGAATAAGCGCAAAACCTCATAAACCCCAACTGATTTATAACAAAATATTAGATTGAAACAATAAATCATTAAAGTTCATTCGCATTTTAAGTTTTGAGGCGTAGTTAATGGATTTGTTATAACAATTTTACCAATGAATGAAAAAATGATAACAAATCCATTTTGCCTCAAAACTTAAAATGCGAATAACTTTTAACGCTAAACGTGCTCATGGATAGGTACATTTTAAGAATCTTGTTTTGGATGTAAGTATGGATGTAAGTATGTTTGGATGGAGTGTGCCCATGAGGTGGTTTGAGATCGAGTTCAGTAAATTTTAAAATTAAACTGTTTAATATTTTGAAAACCCAATGTTGAAACCATGATAATTCGATTCTGCTCTCGATTCTAAACAAACTACTATCTAGTTTTGCGTTAATTCATAAACACGTTGTATACTTAGTCCTTCTTTTAGGCTGCAATGACGGCTGTTTAGGGTTACGATACGATGGTTTGTTCATATAAAAAGAACGATTAGTATGGGACGATACGCCGTTCGCCACGTCGCCGTCGATGCCTAAGGATGAGTACGGCGTCCCATACTAATCGTGCTTTTTGTATGGACAAGCTGTCAATCGCCTTTGTGTCATAACAATCGAGGATGATCAGATCATCAAAGTGAACAGTTTTCGCAAAAAAAATCTGCCGTTTTATACAAACCTGCACCAAATGTATGGAGCAGCATTTTTTTTTCGCGCTAGTGTAGGGCCATAGAGATAGTTGTTCAGTCTGATGGTCTGATCATCCCCTTAAAAAACTATCAGCTTATTAAAAAGAACCCTATACAGGGTGTAAGGAAAAGTATAATAATCATACACTACCCATCAAACTGAACATCTTTTTTGCGCTGATAGGTTTGCTGCCATAGTAAAAGTTGTTATGTTTGATGGGTAGATGAGGTTTAAAGTTTAATGATACTTTTGCTAACACCCTGCATAGCGCCGCCTATACGCCATCAGAAATTGATCAAATGAGCACGGCCGTGATGAATGACGCAATAAACTATAATACATGGTCCAACTTAATATGCTGACACTTTTTTAAGGGGATGATCAGACCATCAAACTGAACAACTTTCTCTATGGGACCAACATCGAAATCACGAAAAAAAAATCAGCTGTCCCCATGCTGTCCCATACATTTGGCTCGAGTAGGTTTGCAGTTTTGTATGGAGGGGCTATTTTTTTTTCGCGCATTCGATGTTGGTGCCATAGATAAAGTTGTTCAGTTTGATGGTCTGATCATCCCCTTAAAAAATTGTCAGCGTATTAAGAAGGACCCTATATAGGTATATGGCGTAATAATATAGAAGGCTATGCCCAGCAGTGTGGGTTGACTATACCTACATTACATACTCACTAACAAAATAAACATTAAAACTTTAATTATATTACGCAATTTTCAACAAAATTACAAAACATTTTCGATGTTAATTTTACTCAGTTCCCGCGTACCTAAAATAATATTAACAATTTATTAACAAGGATAGTTCGTATCTAGTTGTTTCAACCAAAAATGCTCACACTGAGTAAATTAATATCGTGCCAGTTAACTAAGCTCTGATATTAATAACATAAACTTGTGGGTAGCCTACTACATCATATCGTATTACGTAAATTAGCCTGTGAACAGTTCTAATTAATACTTGTGTCGTATACAGGGTGATCCAGACCAGATCGATTATTGTTCTTAGATTGCTGGCTTATGGACCTACTAGGACCCGCCAGGAAAATAATTGGTTCCCACTCGATTTCAAGAAAAGATTTTTGGATCTTGTCTTGATATCTTGAGGAACATAAAAATTTTTTCAATGACTAACTATTTATGAAAAGTTTGTATGCCCTGTGTTTGCTAACGGTAGGTACCTACTCTCTCAACAAAAAGACCGATTTCTTGACCATCAAACTGAACAACTTTCTTTATGGGACCGACCAACATCAAAATCGCAAAAAAATCTGTTGATCCATACATTTGGCTTGAGTTGGTTTGCAGTTTTACAAAACTCCATACATAGAACAGCTGTTTTTTTTCGCTATTTCGATGTTGGTCCCTTAGAGAAAGTTTGATGGTCTGATCATCCCCTTTAAAAATGTCAGCATTAAGAAGGAGTGTGTTAAATTTAGGTCCCCAAGGAAGCAATCTAAAAAAAATTATATGTCTAGACTGAACCACCCTGTATAACATCCGACCGATATGCGATGTAACAATCAATCCATCTAAATAACTAGGTACATTGTTAATTACATTCTACATTGGTATTTCATTAAAGTCGTCCCGAGAACATAGCGAGATTATAATATCAATCGAGAAAACCGAGTTTTGTGGCGAGCGAGCGATATCTTCGCGTTTTAATAACTTGATTTAACTTTCGTAAATCAATTTTCATTTGATCATTTCATTGGGAGATGAGTTATAATTGGAGGGGGGCGTCACAATCGGGCGGGATCCACAAACGGAATAATGTCAAATCAATTAAAAGTTGAATTTCGGCAGAGCGCCAGTGCCGGGGAGTTGATTCATTAATATTGGACGGCGGCGGGCGCAGCGCCGCAACCCTCGGAGCCGGCATCGCTCGACGGTAGACTGAGTTGCTATCTGCATGGCACACTCTCGCCCCAACCATTCACCACACTTAAAGCTTTTAAGTCTCTAAACCAGAAATTGTTGTGAAAGGTTGCTAATTGGGTACCTTTGCAGAAGGAACGTTTTTTGGCAATCGTTTGATGAAAGCTCGTTGAAAACTCAATTTATAATGCAAAGCCGTGCCGACAACGTAATTTCTTCCCGTGTGTGTATGAGGCTACTAAGGGATAAGGTTTCTTGCGCAGTGTTTCTGCAGTGCAAATGTCAATTTCAACATCAGCTTTAAATCCTGCCGTTAAACTGTTCTCACAATTTGGCAGAGCGTATTGTAACCAAAATTTTTTGTACTATTTTTGCCTAAATAAATAAATAAAAAAATAAAAAAAATCTACATTCAAAAAGTGAGCTTTGATTCAACTTCATGTTTCAAAAGATAGTTTAAAAGCCTCGAGACAACCCCGGATTATTGTTTATTTTGTCTGTATGTAAAAAAAGTATTTTATAGCCTGTAGCACCCCACTGCAAGGCAAAAGCCTCCTCTCATAAATAAGGGTTTGAAGGAGTACGCCATACCTACATACCACGCAGGCCGAGTGCGGGTTGGTGGAGGCAAGTTATTGGTCAACTTTCTGTCAGTTAATTTTAAAACCGCTTTAATAAAGCTTTGTCACTTCACGAAACTCTATCCGGGACCAACTGTTTAACTTCCGAAGTATGGAGACGCTTGAGATGAAATATCACTAAACGGTCACCCAGCCAAAGACTGACCAGACCTGACGTTGCTTATCTTTGGTGATCGTTGATACCAAAGTTCTACAACGCCAACGAACGCCTAGTCACAGATTTAATGGTACCTACCTACGGCCTCGTTACCTACTGAATAGATGCTGGTATAATCGCCAATCATAGATTTAAATTTTACGTAACTAAATCTAGTCCAAATGAACTAAAAAGAAAAACATGGATATAACATTAGACATAACATATTTGCAAGGTCTTATTATTCGTGTTTTTAGAAAATATATTATATTTTACGATTTAGGTATTTAGTAAAAATACATTTGGCTCTTAAAATATAGGTAAGTACCTACCTAAACTAAATTTTCCATATTATCATTTCGCTAGCTTTGTCCGCGCTATGGATTGTTCAAATAATTTAATTTTATTTGAACAATCCATCACAACAAAACACTAAAAGCTTTTTCATATCCATTAGCTGTCCATACATCAAAGCCCGTAACCTATTTAGGCTTCACTTACTAGATTTAGCTTAGTATAAAATAGGGTATAATTTACGGGACTGGACCCTAGTAGGCTCGGCGAACCGTAAATTAAGTGGAGCCTTAAAAATATAGGTACTTTATTATGTACCTAGAACCTACTTTAGGTACTTAGTATAGGTTGTAGTATTCTATGTATCAAAGCCCTAATCGTTATATATATAACATACTTACCAACTTATCTAATACCTAAAGTCAATAACGTGTACGGCAAAAGAACATGGGAATACATGCTGCCGTCTATATTAAATACATTTCCAGACGAATACCTAAGCGAAATTATAAAAAAAACTAATCATAACAAAGCCAAATCCATCCTTAATAAGTATCTAAAGAAGTACTATCTAAATCAAACACCTGGCTAAGGAGATGGCCGAGGTGCGACGTTCAACGTGAAACCTGTTATAGTCATAGTCATATATTTTTATCGCTATATGCATAAGATACTTACCTACACTAACCTAGCAACAAGCGATCGAGTGTAACGATTCATTCCTAGCACATAAACCGCTGCACGGTTTCCTGCTATGGAATAAAATATGTAATTAATTGTAAAAAATGTGTAAATTGAACAATAAATAAAAAAAAAATATATATATATAAATAATACATTATGTACAAAGAACTATACTGAAGCGTTTCAAGTGTGTGTGGTATGAATTTTAAATAACGCTAAAAAGTAGACGCTTAAATTCACTTTCATGTTTCTCGTAAGTTTATGAACTAAAATGTTTACCATAGGGTGTAAACTTAAACTTCAGACCATCAAACTGAACAACTTTTACAATGGGATCAACTTTGAAATCGCGAAATGTATTTTACGAAATAAACGTAAAAAAACAGCTTATTCCTTTTTAGAGTTCCGTAGAGCACCAAAGGGTGAAAACGGGACCCTATTATTAAGCCTATACGTTGTCCGTCCGTCCGTCCTACCTATTTAGGGCTGTATTTTTTGAACCGTAATAGCTAGATAGTTTAAATTTTCACAGAATATGCGTTATTACAGTGGATTTGTTGACAAATAATAAAAATGACAAAAAGTAAAAAATTAAGCGGGGTTCTCAACAAGAATCTCTTTTTTATTCACGTTTTTTTCTTCTCGCTCTATAGTAAAAACGGTAATACATACAAGCGACAAACTTGGTGTGATTATAGAGCAAACTCTACAGTATAACAACAAATACTAAAAACCGGCCAAGTGCGAGTTGGTCTCACGCTTAAGGTCAAGAAAAAGCGTTTTTTTTCCAAGTTAATATGTTGTGTGTTATGGTAAGGAACCCTCGATGCGCGAGTAGCCCGACTCGCACTTGACCGATTTTTATGTTTATTTTTCGATTGATAATAAATATTTTAAAGCTATCTTCTTCACTTTTTCGACGTTCAAATATCAAAAACTTCAAAAGTAAGAAAGTACAACCGCATAAAACGCTACCAAACTTGATGTATAAGGGTAAAATGGCTAAAGTTAGCATAATCCACAAATTGTGTCACCATTTGATTATAGATAGCATCTTTATACTTTATCCTGAAAAATATGGACAAGAAAAAATATTTTCGTCATTTTTAGTGCTCCAGTTTTATCCTTTCAAAATCTTTTATCAATAAGTCTTTCACGATCTTTTTTAGATCTTCAAAAAACTGTTCAAAATATTTTCTTATTGTGGCAGTGGTTTGCACCAAAGGTATACGTTCAAAAATATTAGATGGGGGTGATTTGAAATTAATATTATTCGCAAGAAGTCGCCATAGACGCACGTTAGTTACGCTAAGTCTAAACAGTGTAGAATAACAAAATGCACCAGTTTCTAGTATTTTTGAATACGCCTAGGTACATACCTAGAGTTAGCGAGTTTGTAATATGCATAGAAATAACATGCAAGTTTAAATGTCCTAAGCCTTTATTACCCTTGCGTTAAGGTACGTGATCTCTGAAATGGACCATGTTAGTGAACTTTTGTTCAACTAAAATATCTTACCGCTTTTGCAACTACTAGGTACTGTCATATAAGTTACAGCCAAGCCACACGGTGGTGCCTCTAAAATCGCCCCTGAATCTCAACTCGAGTAGACAATTTGAATTACTGCACTAGTAGGTATAGTAGATACACTTGTTAGTTAGACTAGGTAGTAACACGGGTAAACAATTTTACTAAGTACACTAGTAGTAAGACTTGTTAGTAACACGAGTAAACAATGTTACTTAGTGCACTAGCAGCAAGTCTTGTTAGTAACTAACATGAGTAGCCAATTTTACTTACCTACTACACTAGCAGCAAGATTTGGCATTAACACAAGTAGACATATTTACTTACTACACTAGCAGAAAAACTTGGTAGTAACACGTGTAGACAATTTTACTAAGTACACTAGTAGTAAGACTTGTTAGTAACACGAGTAAACAATGTTACTTAGTGCACTAGCAGCAAGTCTTGTTAGTAACTAACATGAGTAGCCAATTTTACTTACCTACTACACTAGCAGCAAGATTTGGCATTAACACAAGTAGACATATTTACTTACTACACTAGCAGAAAAACTTGGTAGTAACACGTGTAGACAATTTTACTAAGTACACTAGTAGTAAGACTTGTTAGTAACACGAGTAAACAATGGTACTTACTGCACTAGCAGCAAGTCTTGTTAGTAACATGAGTAGACAAATTTGCTTACCTACTACACTAGCAGCAAGATTTGGCATTAACACAAGTAGACATATTTACTTACTACACTAGCAGAAAAACTTGGTAGTAACACGTGTAGACAATTTTACTAAGTACACTAGTAGTAAGACTTGTTAGTAACACGAGTAAACAATGGTACTTACTGCACTAGCAGCAAGTCTTGTTAGTAACATGAGTAGACAAATTTGCTTACCTACTACACTAGCAGAAAGACTTGGTAGTAACACGGGTAGACAATTTTACTTACTACACTAGTAGTACACTAGTAAGTAGTAAGACTTGGTAGTAACACGGTAAATAAGCGCAATATCAAATTCGTTCTCCATTGTAAACCTCGTCTGCTCCAATGGTTATCCGTTCTGCGACAGATGTGACCGGCCGGCCCTTCTAAATATAATGGATAAGTATAAAACAAATTTTATATCATTATTTGGTAAGTCTTATTTTTTACTTGCGCCTTAACCTTCTGATAGGTCAACTGCAAAAGTCGATGAAGATTTTTAACGAATCGTTATTATCTTAAAATGTACCACCCCTTTATTCCTATTATTGTCGTACGACGCTACTAAAATTATAGGGGTTTCTAAGCGTTCCTATTTCATCTATTTGTGAGCAAAAGGCTAGCCAACTAATACCACTACACGTCATTTTATCTTGAAGAAACCTTCAATACGCTACAAGTGAGCCTTGCTACAGCTGGCCGCTGTGACCACCCCGAAGGTTGTGAGTTCATATTGGATATTTCTTAATAATTATTCTGACTGTTTTTTTAAGGAGATGAACAGACCATCAAACTGAACAACTTTATCTATGGGAATATCGAAATGGCGAAAAAAAATCGTCTGTTCCATACAAAATGATTTAGATTTTCGTCTCTTGGTAGTGTTGGTTGGTTGGATAAAGATAGTTGTTTTGTTTGAGTCTGATCACCCCTTAAAACCGTCAGCATATTAAAAAGGACCCTGTATATGTATTTATTATCTAAAACTCTCGTTTTATTACTTAAGCCCCCTCAGGCGTTCCCCCTAACCCCCTCGATCGGTCAGACCTCTTTCCAACATGACAGAAGAAATACTATCTGCAAAACCTAAAAGAGACGTCCCAATTTCTCGCACGTAACACAAACTATCCTATGTTATCTAGCGCCTCTGGCGATGTTTCTTTAGTAAACGCAATAACATTTACATAGGCTGCTGGCGCCCTCATAAAAGTAACGGCAAAGGGATCACACTCGCGCCATAATAGTCAAACTTTTCTGGGGATCAGGGAAAGTAATTCGGTTGGCATCCTCTTGCTGACGCGGCTTGCAAACTGTTTTGGTCGCGCTTATATGTTTTGTTGATACCTGAAGTATACCTACGTGATCATCGTCAGCCTTTATACCTACGTGCTACTGCAAGACACAGACCTACTCCCAAAGAGGGTGTATGGTTCACTACTCGTGCCCAATGTGGATTGGTGGACTACCAAACAATACGCATCTGAATTTCCGTATACGAGTTTCATCGCGATGTTTACCTTCACCGTTTGAGAGTAGTCGGTATTACGTACCTCCATAAGTTAGAAAAACTCGTTGGTTCATTGTTCGAACCCGGAACGTCATGATCAAGTGTCTGTACTTCTCCGAAACGCTCCACTGACGCTCTTCAGTGCTGCCCTCAAAACCAAAAATTTTAGAATGTCTCATCATTCATTGTTCATTTTAAAATTGTATACCCTCTGCCATAAAGTAAAGTATAGGAGGTAGGTTCCTTCAATCGTTCTAGGTGCCTTCACATATAAGCATGGCCACATGCTTACGAATATATTCCCTGAATGTACAGTGATTCCCTGGGGAAGAAACTGTCTCCCAATACACGGTTTTCCGACTTTGGGAGACAGGGACTCAATCATTTTGTATACCTCTAAATTGAAAAAAAAATAAAGAATTTATAATAAATTTGACACTAAAATTATAAATGGAAAGTGTCTGTATGTTTGTTACCTTTTCACGGCTACTAGACCACAACGGCTGGCAAAAAATATGTTAAAATATGAATTTTAATGAATGCGAACAGTTTACCATATGCTAAAATCCTATATGGAAAACTCTGTGACACTGGATCGAGGATAGGCTTTAAAAATGCAGAAACAGTAGCATCACTATGTCAGCGATCGAAAATTGGCAATTGTCGATCGGGACAAATTTAAATTTTTAGGGTTCCGTACCCAAGGGTGAAAACAGGACTCTAATACCAAGCCTACGTTGTCCATCCGTCCGTCCGTCCGTCCGTCTGTCTGGTGCGTCCGTCCGTCCGTCCGTCCTACCTATTTAGGGCTGTAACTTTTGAACCGTAATAGCTAGATAGTTGAAAGTATTTTCTTCTCGCTCTGTTGTAAAAACGGTAATACATACAAGCATCAAACTTGGTGTGATTATAGAGCAAACTTTACAGTATAACAACAATTGATAAAAACCGGCTAAGTGTGAGTCGGTCTCGCGCTAAAGGTCAGGAGAAAACAAAACTTTTTTGTAAGTTACAAATGTTGTGTGGTGGTGTGGTGGGGGGGAGATGGGCCTCCTTAGCATTGGTCTGCAACCCATCTAGGAGAAGGAAAACTCCGAAATTAAACCCGGTTTGGGTTCACCGTTAGGCGCAAGTAGAGTTCAACTCGAAAATGCGGCAGGACCCTGCAGCCAACCTGGCTCCGCACGTATCGACTCGTCGTTCCTGCGGAATCCGCCAGCTAGGCCGAGAGGGTGCTACAGGCCTTAGGCAATGCAGCGTCTGCGGAGAGGACACTTCGCCCACGCCAGCTTTGCTGCGTGGGAAACAACACGGGAAGTGACAGTCACCGGTTGCCGCAAATGCGGCAAGTCTTGTCGCTCCCGAATTGGCTTATACAGCCACGAACGTCGGTGTCTAAACCAAACAGACGCTGATTGAAACATCTACTTAGATGAAATAAGGCCCATGATGAAGGTGTGGTACGGAACCCTCGGTGCGCGATTAACTCGCACTTGATCGGTTTTTATTTTCATACATAACATAACATTCATGCCACTGTTGACAACCAACCTTAGATTTTTACCAAAATCTATTTCATCCTGTAATTTATTTTGTGTTTTAACTTTTTTTAATGCATCATCATCAGCAGCAGCCTACAAACAGCTTGTGCCCACTGCTGGGCTCAGCCTACCCTCAAGGAGGGTGTAGGTACGGGCGTTAGTCCACCACGCGTGCCCAATGCGGATTGGAGGACTAGGTACATCTACGCATCAGAATTTCTTCTTCAGAGTATGCAGGTATCAAACAAAATTCAATTAGGTAGGTATACCCACATCAATAATTTTCGCATTTATCTTGTCAAATACAATTTAAATAAAAATAAATGAAATAAATATTACCATTTTCAACAAAAAAGGTTATCTTCTAGAATTATTAGAAAATATCAAACGAATCGCCGCCGTCGCCGAGAGCTTTCCAATTTCGTTTTAGCTCCTTCACTTTTTTCTTCAGAAAAATACTGAGAGGTCAATGAGTTTCTTTGAAAAAAACAGACCTTGTGCCCTTACCAGAGGTTTGAATCGGCTGCATTAATTGGTAATTAACGGATTTGTAAAAACGGCCGATACCTACAGCCATTAACAATAGGCCCTCATTAGTCTGCTCCAAATACCTAGTCAGCAACAGCGATGTTGATTAACAACTAATTGAAATGGTTCGTTAATGAGAACAGAAGAGTGAATCGTGAGATACGAATTAATTTAAACGGTTAAGTGTAAATCGGATTCGAGAAGTTTAGGTTCCGAGTCTTAGACGATAGTAAGTCCGAGTATTAAGTAGTTCGAAATCATAATTTGGACATACCGGATCTCTTAGACAACGATTCAGATACGTCTTTTGAGCGTGATTTGAGTCTAATTAGCGTCAAAACATAAGGGTTTAGATAATATGAATCTCGGCCTTTGAGCCGAACCGTCGTCGGTCGTTTGAACAAGGCATTTGGGGCGGTCGCAAACATGCCGCAACACTTAGGGTGCCGCTGGCGGGGCTGGCGGGGCGGAGAAACTGAGTTTTATCAACCAACTAGTGTGTACCCGCAACTTCGTCTGCTCAAATTATATACCAGATTTTAAGTCAGATCATAAGCTATCAAACAAAAAAAGTTTCATCAAAATAGGTTCATTAGTTTTTGCGTGATGCGCGTACAAACAAACAAACAAACAAACAGACAAACAGGCAGGCAAAATTTCTAAAAAAGGTTGATTTCTAAGTCAAGGATACCTAAAAACCAAATCGTAATATTTTTTTTGTAATTATCTTCGATGTACACACTTCAGTTACAGTTTTATAATAGTTTAGATAAGATTGCTTGAAATCTCGGAGCTGAGATTTGATGGCTTAGGCTTAGGCGGCTTAGGCTGCATTATCGAGAACACAATTTATATTAGCACTGATCACAGTATAACAAGCCATAGCTTGCAATATCCCACAAATAAAATTAAAAAACTAAGAGGCTACCGATCAAACTGAGCACTGTTTACCATGGGATCTAACCGATCGGAGCAAATAAAATCGTCTGTTGCATACATTTGAGTCGAGTAGGCATTGCAGTTTAGTATGGAACAGCAGATTTTTATAGTAAAAGTTGTTCAGTTTGATGGGTAGACTCTTAGTTTAAAAGTATGCTAATGATATCAATTTCACCCCGTAGATGCAAAATAGATCGTGTGCTATGGCCTTTATACCTACGGCGGGCGTGATAGATATGGGTTCTAGAATCGAATACTTATATTATAATAATTTTTCTGTGTATAAATAATGTAGCTACTCAGTAAATAATTATATTTTTTTGTTTCCCAACTGGATACTCTTTCTTATACTGCGATTAAGCTATGTATAAATAAATATAGTATACTAGTAAAAATCCGCATTGCAAAGACTTCTCCAATGCCCCAATGTAGGTATCCCCGAGACTTTGAGTCTCGGGTTACTTTTGAAGTAACTCTTTTACATTCCTTCTAAAGTAACCCTGAAAGAACCGTTGAGCAAACCAAAAATTATCGCTGGGGGAAAAATGAATATAATACAAGTTAAAGGCTTATCCGCCGCTAGCGATTTATTCAAACGACCAATAAATATTCAAGAGTAATTAACCGCCGCCCGGTGCGCCGATACAACGCTGTATATTTTTAGCTCCCGTCGATTTTGCGTTTAATCCCCACCGTGTAGATTTTGGAAGCGCAGAAGAGGCTTTTTCTATGCAATCAGTATGTTTATTTAAATCCGAAGGCAACCTAGGAAATCTCAAGTTCGTTACAGAAGGGCGACTTTAGCTTTACCGTCAGGTCCACAGTATAGTTACGTAGCGCGTAGTAACATTAAGTAATTTCTTTTGTTTTTAACCCCCGTGGCAAAAAGTAGGGTGTGACGCCTATGTCGGTCTGTCTGTCTGTTTGTCTGCCTGTCGGTCTGTCTGTCTGTGACATCGGTACTCCCAAACGGTTGGACCGATTTCGATGCGGTGTTTTTAATTAGAATGCTAGTTTTTGCTTTGTTCTTAGCTTTGTTTCATGAAAATCGTTTCAGTAGTGTTCAAGTAACACAAAAAATTATGAAATAACATTACGTTACAAATTAAAAAAAAACCGCAACGCCAAAAACGAACATTTAAAAAAGGAAAAAAAATATCGTATTCCTTCACCTATTATTTTTGATGTAAGCAAATGCATGTTTTACTTCTTAACTCCCTTTAATATATTTTAGTTCAATTAATGTGTCGGGGACTACAAGTGACAAAAAAAATCTATGGTCATTTCATGGCGGTCACCTACGCATTAATTGACCTAAAATAGGAAGTAAAACATACTTTGCTTACATAAAAAATAACCGAATAATTTTTTCCTTCTTAAATTTTTTGTTTTTGACGTCGGGGGTTTTTACTATTATTTCAAAGGTGTTGGTTTACTTTTAGTTCCCGGCCAAGTCCACCCTAATAAAGAACTAGGTAACATTCCTCTCAATCGACGGTTTAATAGTTTTAATACAATATAAAGATTTTCCTCTCAAAATAAGTGAAATCATACCATTTTAGTATTCTCTAATAGAGTGACTCCTTATCCGATTCTAGCTCATTGACGTTTCACGTTTTACAACCTCCATTCAGATCGGCTTCAAAGATCTATTCCTTGCTCTGACTCTTATCGGACTTAAATGGCATTGGTAACTGCAGCTGCAGGCAGCTCCTTTGAACCTCAAACTAGCTAGAAGATAACCCCTTGAAGACATTTAATTAACTGTGGATACTAGGATATACTTTAAATATCACAAGACCACCGTTGAAGTAGATTTCTTGACGTTTAGTTAGTTGTTCAATTGAATTAGAGTTTCAGAAACAGGATTGCCGTACTACCAATACCTACTACTTAATTTCAAATTATAATCCAAAATTATGTTAGATTTTTTTATTACGTAGGCACTTCATTCATCTCTAAAATTCTCGTATTCTTTTTATGCAAGTAGGTAATTCAAATCCTAACAGCAAAGACCAAATAAAATCGTTGCCTAACAAATAGATATGTGAACATTGTTTGATTCTAAGTTAGTGTTTCACGCTATAGGCGTAGGCTTCACCTTGTAGGCTAAAACGACCAATGACGTTGTCTTAGAATATTATATGAATCACAAGAAGCTTGGAAGAATTGTCTATTCACGAGATTTGAAGAAATACGAAAAAATTGTTCTCTTGCGAAAGATCTAATGAGCTTGCTCTTTGTTCATGTCTACTCTTTCGTATTTTTCATCTGTTTATGTATTAAATTATGACCTAAGTAAAATTTCTTTGTCTGAAAAAGATCGCACTATTTCAGTCTCAAATTTGATTTCAAATTATTATACTGTGTAATATTTTAGATTCAGAAATATTAGTTTAAAATAAAAACTGACGCGAGCATGAATTTGCTAAATGGACATTTCTACCCTCAGCGCAATTCTTCCTCGATCTATGCCCGCAAAGGTAGATTACCAAGTGTTGCTAACTCCGAAAAATGCCGGCGGAAAAATCATATTTTACGAGCGAAAGTTAATGATGTCCGAATTAATTACCTTGCCTCCACCGGTCGTTTTTTTGCTAGACCTTAATGAATACAAATGCTTCGCAGGTAGACATTTTTATGTAATTTTTGCAACTACGTTTTATCTCCAATCCTGGGCACGTAGCTTATAGGACATTTTGAGCTAAGTTTAAGTACTTGGCTTTTATCTGTTCCCAGATTTATTTAAACTTCAAAAGTAAGAATGATCTTGAAGAATTTATTGAAATAGGTTTGAAATTGTATCCAACCTAGAGTATTTTTATATTATCTAAGCCTGTTTCAGGAGAAAATTTCACTAAGCAGGTCTAATGTTGCGTTTAAATATAGAAAGGTAGATAGATAGATAAACCATTTATCTGAATCAGTAAAACACACATAAACACAATTACTCGAATAAATAACACAACACTTGTAGACATTATGTTCAAACAGTTTTCAGGGCATGTGCTTATACTTTTTGAGTTCTAAATATACTTGTATATTTAGAACTCAAAAGGTGTTTCATAAGTAACAATAAATTTTTGAAACTCTTAAGGGGGTTGTTGAGACCGTCAAACTCAACAACTTTCTCTATGGGACCAACATCGAAATCGCGAAAAAAATAATTTCATATCCCATAGGTACATATTTTAGCTCTAGTCGATTTGTAGTAAAATTTTTTTTTCCCGATATCGATATTGGCCCCATAGTGAAAGTTGTTCAGTTTGATGGTCTACACCACCCCCTTAAAGGTTTATTTGTAGTTTTGTAACACATTGTATATTCAATAAAAAATAATATTTCTAATCTTACATCCATGATTTATTGCAAAAAGAAATACAAAGTGCGTATCCACGACAGGCTTCGTCATTGGTAAATACATCAACCATAATGTTATATTTTCTTTTCATAATATTCTGCTACATATTTACGTGACTTACCAATCTAGTGTCACGAAACTATTTCTGTAAGCGTTAAACATGCAAAATCTTAACGATTGCTTTATATTTATACTCAACCCCTGCGAATCGGGCGATTTTCACACATATCACATCAGAATAAGAATTATTTCACGGGTCTTGATTTCGAATGATCTCTACACAAACGTGGGAAAGACGTGAAACAAGGGCCGGATTTTGGGAGCTTCCGGCAGTGGGGCAGTTGGGCAACACTGAAAACCTTCTACTCTAGCTTATATGAACTCTGTGCCCATGCATACTATGGTATTAATTAAGTTAAGATACCATTTATTTCACCCTCATTCGTGAGAGGAGGCCTTTGCCCTGCAGTGGGATTCAACAGGCTATAACTTACTTACTTTTTACCATTTATTTATTAAACAATATTAACATCGACCTAGAACTCTATGGACACAGGGTCTAGTACAAAATTCTCGATAAAAGTGTCCCAAACTTACCTTATAAAAAATATTGGTATGCATAGTAATGTAAACAAACTGAAAACATTGCAATTGAAATCGTATGAAGCTAGTCACAAGGGTTAATTTTGCTTACACCTACTTAACACCATATGCAGCTTCGACTGGAGGTGAAAATGAACATCAAACATGACAGACGTAATGGAGGACGCGATGACAGATAATCAATAAATAAAATAAAAATTTAATATTATGTTCGTAAACAAAATGATACTTCTAAATGCTTCTAAATGATAAAATAATAGTTTGCTTACTGAAAATAGGATACACCATCACATTTTTTTCACTTTTCTTTGGTAGTTTTTACATGTTTTTACAACACAGTACGCCATCATGAACTCGCGCGTGCTTAGACGATCATACAAAGACTGACAAGAGACTACAGTGCCTTTTTGAATTGTACACTTCTTTTGGTTCGGACACTTTTGAGCGTGGACCCATCTTCCATAGTGTTCTAATTCAATGAACATTTTGTGCACCATTTTGTTTCTTTATTTCTTATATCTTATCTATTAATAATATTGTATGTCAGATATCTGACTAAATGTGCTGATCTATTTGTAAATTACCACCTATTTACCCAGTATGTACCACATTTATCGCAATAAATTTCATTTCATTTCATTTCAAGTATAAAATTGTTAACAAAAGAAGCAGTCAGCACATGCTCTATTAATTGAACAAACATAATAAGTAAGTATATTATACTGGTAAAAATCTTTACGTTTAAGTTTAAGCATTGCAGTTTAGTATGGAAGAGCAGATTTTTTTCGATTTAATGTTTGCTCCCGTAGTAAAAAAAATTCAGAATCACCCATTATAGGTGAAATTACAATCGTTCACATTCTTTTAAACTAAGACTACCCATCAAACTGAACAACTTTCATTACAGGGTGTTAGGGTTAACAGTTGCATTACTTTAAGAGGTGGTTGTACCTATGAACAACTTTCTCTAAGAAACCTATAGGAAATTAGCAAAAAAAAATTTGTATTTCTATACTAAATGCAATCAGCTGAGCGAACGTTTGTATGAAAAGTCGTTTTTTTTTGGGAATTTAAACCCAGTCAATTTTGTCAATTTATTTTTACCCAGTATCATGGGTACAATCACACCTTAAAGTAGTGCAACTGATTACCTTAACATCCTATACAGGGTACTAAACTACAATACCTACTCGACTCAAATGTATGCAACAGCTGATTTTGTTGTTGCTCCGTCCGACCGGTTTGATTCCATAGTAAAAGTTTTTCAGTTTGATGGGTAGGGTATATGGTTTAAAGGTTAATGATACTTTTCCTTACATCCTGTACAGGGTGTTTCATAAGTAAGAATAAATTTTTAAAACTCTTAAGGGGGTTGTTTAGACCGTCAAACTGAACAAATTTCTCTATGGGACCAACATCGAAATCGCGAAAATAAAAATTTGATATCCCATACATATTTTAGCTCTAGTCGATTTGTAGAGTATGGAACATCAATTTTTTTTTTCGCGATTTCGATATTGGTCCCATAGTGAAAGTTGTTCAGTTTGATGGTCTACACCACCCCCTTAAAGGTATATTTGTATTTTTGTAACACCTTGTATAGTAGCAATCCTGAAATCACAAAAAAAATCTCAAACTCTCTCTCAAATGTTGCAGTGCCCCAACGGGGTGCGACATGTCTAAAGGACTATAATCGACCCCTCTGGCCTCAATTGTCGTAAACGCCATTTTTGGCCAAAATTAGTTAATAATGCAGTTTTGTTTATTTTTTTTCGCTCTATCGATCGGTATATTCCCCTGTAAAAAGACATTTTTGGCGTTTACGACAATTGAGGCCAGAGGGGTCGAAATAATGTATTTTGTTCTAAGACAACCATGTGGCTATGCAATAAATTAATATGAATATGAAAAACTTTGCCGTCCGCCAAAATGTGATCGCAGCATACTTCAACTTCTGAATGTGTAAGTAATTAGGTGGGGTCACAAAATTCCAGCCTTGAATCCGACCCTGCGTGAGAGGCGTCTTGCAGCATCTGAAAATCCGTCTTTGCCCACCGCAGCGAGAGACAGGCGTGCTTGAATATACAGGGTGCTCATATAAATGTAAAAATATCACTGCTGCTGATACGGAACAGCTATTTAAGGGGCTATCTCCTGGTTTTGGGTAACTTTGTAACCATTTTATTCATTAACTATGACACTTTTTGAGGTGAAAAATAAACTGAACTATCTACACGATATGAGAAGTGATTTGGTTTTTCTAGAAATCTATTTTAATGAATAAAACCGAAGAAAAAGGGAATCTAAAGTCACCCCTTTTTTTCCAGTTGTAACCATTTTATACTCTTACATTTTTAATCGGAAGAAAATGAAAATTTACAATATTGTTCACATCTTTTGAATCATCATTCTTTACGTTTTTCGCTTAGAAAAAGTATATGTCTAGAATGAGCCTCACTAATATCCCGTATAAAAGAAAAGGGGCTAAGTTTCATAGGTTGGTGTGCGTGAGGCGCCCTACAAATTATGTATGTATGCGTGTATATGAATAGGGTTTAGGAACCAGTACTGGTTCCAATTTTTTTCGACGCTTTCGTATCTTCGACTGTCAATCTTGATATATACTTTATCAAAGGTTTTTCGTTTTCTTACTTTTTCGAAATTAATAAAAAATCTTCTAATTTTTCAAAGAAAACGACTAAATTCTGACCGCAGCCACGCGCTCGTTCGCATCGATTAGTATGGAGAGTCGTGGTCCAGGAATGATACGCCTTAATATTTGATCCATTCCGTCATCAAATTAGATGTAAGTTTGTAGGGGTCATAGTAAATGGCGCCTGCCTGCCTACCGCAGTGAGAAAGAGGCGTAAGTCTCTCATAAGTACTATTATATTGTTCTTATATCTACGTACGAGTAAAACAAGTGTGTTGTCATCATTATCCATCATAGAACGCAAAAAAAAAATGTTGTGTCTACAAGGTGTAACATTTTTTAAAACACACTTGTAATATTTAAACTAGACTGGTTTAGACTATCAACATCAAACCGAACAACTTTCCGTATAGAGACTAGGTCAAAAATGAAAAAGATCGTTCGTACCCATACGTTTTAAGGTAGATACTGCAGTTTTATTTGAAACAGCAGATTTTTTTTCTCGGTTTTGGCTCCATAGTGAAAGTTGTCTAAACTAGGGGTGGTTTAGACCACGTTAAATATTACTAGGGCGTTTTGCTACACCCCGCATAAGTGTATTTTTGCCCTTACACGGATCTGTCGTAATCCTAATAGTCCAATCATTTTAGGGTTTGACCCTAACAATAATTCATCTATCGCTGAAACTTTGCAGTGTGATAAATTTAAGTATACAGTTTACGGTTGACAAATAATCTAGGTTTTAATTTTTCTGGTCCTAGTTTATTTGTCAACCATACTCTGTATACTTTACTTTATCACACTGCAAAGTTTTAGCGATAGATGAATTATTGTTAGGGTGTCCATACAAGGAAACTCTAAAATGATTGGACTATAACCAGAATCTGCCGGAACCAGAAGCAAGAAAAGGTCGTCAGCCTTTATCTGGCACTAGCTAGACTAGTATGCAAAATATTGCCTAACCTATTGTTAAACCGATTGTGAAATGTATTTAAACATTTTAAGGTGTGGTTCGTTTTATAAAGTTATGCAAATAATTTAAATTACTTACCTACCACTATTGTTAGATTTTTATCGGACTCAGCGTAATTCGAATCCGCGAATAAACCTGAAAAAAGGCTAAACTGACAAACCAAACTCAAGGAACAAAGTATGAAAAATTTCTATATAGCCTGTCCTATGATCATGATGATGAATTCCTAGTCGACTTTTATGGAAAAACTGTCTGTTATGCAGAATATTTTAAAGTGCAATGTACGCGCTACACACATAGGCACTCTCTAGTCCTAACCCTCCTATGTCTGATGGAACGGGAGACCGACACAATCAGAGGTGGGGTCAGATGCAGTGGCTACAACCGGCAGCCACACGGCATGGGCGTCGAAGACGATTGAGACGCCTGAAGAAATTAATCGCCTCTTACGTCAACCGACTGGGTTGGTGTTATTCGAAGCTGGACTGGACATCACACGAGTCTATATGTCCCAAGGACCAAAACTAGCTAGCATACTCAAGGATCGGATGTCAATAAAGGTTCCAGAATCAAAACTAGGTACCCTAAACTGTATCGTACTATACAGGGTAACAAAACACCATCAAACTGAACAACTTTCACTACGCTATAAAAAAACAAAATAAATAGTGCATCTCGTAGCTCGTAGACTTATCGTAGCGCTACGAAGCTACGACGTCAGTCTACGGACAATGGGGCTGCAACGTAACCGAGCTCGGGTGCATCGTCTGAAATCTTTTGAGTAGCCGTTGTGCAACGTTTGTGCCGACTGAATGTTATACCTAATTTTACAGTCTCTTTGTTTGGGTTTTAGCCGACTTTGGTAGTCAATAGGAGGGTAATTAAGTATACCTATTTAAAACCGACTTAAAACAAAAAGGGTTCTCAATTCGACTGTTTTTTTTTTAATGTTTGTCATCCATATTGAATGGTGCGCACAGCGTCACTCGGCCTCACTCCCTAATGTACATTATTCTATAGGTATGTTATTTGTTACGCTGTTGATTGACAAAATAAAATTTAAAAAGGTGTGTAATGGAAGAATAAGTGAGGTACTCGTAGAACCGCTTCTTCTTTTCGACACAATTGTTCTACTACTGTGATGTTTCATATATAACATAGCATAGCATATGCTCACGACTACATTCCCCGAGGGGGTAGTCGGAGATATTCTAAAACCTCAAAACATCCACGTTTCACCAGTAGTACCGAAACTCTGTCCAGTGTGACAGGGGTGAGCCCGTCGCCACTTATAATGGACAGTGGGTACAATACATGCCTCGAAATTGAAGCATGCAGGTTTACTCACGATGTTTCATACAATAATTATTAAAATAATCGATTGCAGTGATTTCTAAGTTAGTAAACAACAACACAGAATTTAACAGCGACACTCAGGCAGAGACGGACGAATAACGAAGTTTCACCGTTTTATCGCAAAAATGCAGATGTAAAAATACGAAACTCTTAAAAATCCACCTCCAAGAATACTTAAATGCCACTTTGACTCCAGTGCAAGTCGCGTCCATGCCAGTTACAGTTAGAATCACAAAGACTGCGGCTTCGAGGCTTATTTAGCAATTAAAGCCGTCTCCGGTAAGTCCGCGGCTATGTAATAAATTCAGAGGGCTTATTCTCAGGGCTGCCGACAAAAGTTCCGCTTGATTACGTCTCGCGCTGTATTTTGTTTCTTTGCTGCCAGTAATTTGTGTTCTTTGTTTTACGAATGCAGCTCTAAAATGTTAAAGTGTTGATTTCTGGTTTGTGTTACCATCGAACAAATATTATGTTTTTTCGATGGTGTTACTACCTATTTATTGGGCTTGCTCAAAATGGAATGGAAACAAATTGAATGTTTGAAGTATAGTTAATATATTTTATACCTACTTTCCGTTACAAAACAAACAAAAATTAATTATCAACGAGCGTAATTACGTTCGCAATTAAAATTTCTCGTTTTATTTTCACAACTACTAGATATTTTAATACATTATCGCAGTGAGCTATGTTCTTTCAGATAATCGATACGGAGCCATTGTAAAATAAATTGAAAAAGTTTATCCGCTGAAACGGGGATCGAACCGTGAGCGTGAAACAGATGTCTTGACCACTCGACCATCAAGTGACGGATAAGCGCGAAATATTCACCGATGTAGACATTATATACAGGGTGTTAGGAAAAGTATCATTAACCTTTAAACCACAGACTCTACTTATCAAACTGAACAACTTTTACTATGGGCGCAAAACGATCAGAGCAAAAAAATGCTGTTCCATGTTCACGTCGAAGGTAGATATTGCAGTTTAGTATTAGACAGCAGACTTTTTTTGCGCTGTAAAAGTTGTTCAGTTTGATGGGTAGCGTATATGGTTCAAAGGTTAGTGATACTTTTCCTTACATTCTGTAGTAGGTACCTACTTCTTTATTATCGGTAGACAGCGGGAGCTGTGTCTACAAAAACAACGTTCTAAAAGCCTGACCAGAAAAATAAAAAACCAGCTTTAGAGGCGCTGCAAGTCCTACCTTTTGAAAATGGCGGATAATCTTTGAAAGTACTTTTTTTTTTCAATGCATATCCGCAACGTGGCGAGGTGTATTATTTTTCTGGTCAGGCTTTACTTAATTTGTTCTAAAAATCTAAGATAACAGCATGATTTATATCACCTATCAAGGCAGTTCCCTAATTAAGGAGAGCTCCATACTCCACTTTTAATCAAAATTACCAGTGGTAATGCAATATCCAGATGGCTAGCAGCAATCGGTGCCAATTTCAATTATCTGCACCAATAATCAGGTGCATTGCATTTCAATCAGATAGACAGGATACACTCCGGATTTAGGGGGTTATTCCCTGGGTCATACGAATGTTTTGATAATTTTCTATTATAGCAGACGTCAACAGATTCAATCAAATAACGAGGTCGCTTTGAATATTTATAAGCATAAGCATATGCTCACGACTATATTCCCCGAGGGGGTAGTCAGAGATATTCTGAAACCTCAGAACATCCACGTTTCACCAGTAGTACCGAAACTCTGTCCAGTGTGACAGGGGGAATATTAATACACAAATTATCTGCTAGTTATTTAATTATTGCTATTATTATTTATATTCAGGTAAGAATATTATTAAATTAGGTACCTATTGCTCCAGACTTTACGCCAACACTACTATGGAGCCAACATCGAAATCGAGAAAAACAACTTGTTTGTTTTTTGTCCATAGAAAACGTCAATGGTTACTCGACCCAAATGTATGGAACAGCAGATTTAGTTTGTCCCGCGATTTTGATACTAGCTCGATAGTGAAAGTGGTTCAGTTTGATGGTCTAAAGTTTGTCCCTAATGTGACGAATTTATAACGCCTGTATAGATAGAGTTATAATGAATATAATGCTATACGTTACATATTTTAGGGTAGTACTTCAGACCACCAAAACGGATATCTTTCACTATGAAACCGACATCAAAATCGTCAAAAAATAATAATTAAGTAGTTACCTAGGTACTTAATTTTTCCATACCGAAAAATACCCAAATGTACCTAAGGGATAGGATTTTTACATCGATGCAATAAAAACTACATGTTAGTCCGAAATACATTTATGAAATCCCCATCCTAACATCGTGAGGAAACCTGCATGCTTCCATTTCGAGGCGTGTATTGTACCCACTGTCCATTATAAGTGGCGACGGGCTCACCCCCCGTCACACTGGACAGTGTTTCGGTACTTCTGGTGAAACGTGGATGTTCTGAGGTTTCAGAATATCTCTGACTACCCCCTCGGGGAATATAGTCGTGAGCATATGCCATCCTAATTGGTTCATAAGTTTTTAAGTTATCTGTGATTGTGTGCAAACTGCATAAGCAAACAGACTAATAGAAAAAATTTCCAAAAATATGTCGGTTTAACATCTAAAATCATAACGCTACGATGTAGGTAGAGCAGACGCGATTATATCTAATTAGTGCTAAATTTAATAGCAGTCAGAGCATATAAACTGTATTTAGGAGGATAGCATTAACCAATCTGATGAGAAACTCGTCGAACGTTGGCCGGAATGTTTAGTGCTGCCGTGGATGCAACAAGCCAGCTGAGTTTGTTCACGGACATGATTTTGCTTCGCTATTTAGCTGTAAGTTAGATTTTGGTCCCATAAAAAAGTTATACAGTTTTTGAGAGGTACGCTGTTATTTTTTAATCTAGAAACTAGAATTAAACATTTTTTAAACGGATTCTTACCTCGTCAAATATACCAGAACGCGGTAAGAAAGAACCCGTAAAAATGTTTAATTCTAGACATAAAAAAGTTGTTTATTTTGATGAACACCCAAATTGTTTCAGCTAATTTTGTTATTATAATTACAATGTCTCTGGCTAAACGTACTACAGGCTCAGTTATTCAAAATCTAGACGGTATGTATTTCGGTGAATTCTACAAATTGGTCGCGGGCGACACATTACAATATCGACTATATCAATACGTGTAGGTAGGTACGTGTACCCATCCCTACCTTACTCCATTAGGTCCGAATGACAGATGTCTCCTCAATCTCCACTGGGCCAAGTCGGGACCAGAGCAATGGAGGACTAGCCGAGTAGATTCTCGTGTCACCTCACTACCGACAACTACCGCAAACGGCCCGGCTGATTTGTTAAGTGTTAGGTAAGTCTACTTCGATAGGTAGCCATGTAATGTCGGTGTAACATCGCAAATGTTTTAACATTTCATCCTCTTCGACTTGAAATAGGAAATTATAGAAAATGTCGGGACCCAACCGATGTATGTAATGAATAAAGGTAACTTACATGTGAAATGTTTTAGTTGTTTCAGTTTGGTTTTTCGTAACTATATTTTTGCAATAAATAATTAAATTAATTTTAAAAAGAAGCATCGTTAGTACGACATAATATAATTATTTCCATTCCATATGAAAATTCGTATTTTTTTGCTGTCCTTTATAACTACACAGCTTCTTAATAAAAGTGAATTTTAATCCTCCAATAATAACACTAGAGACATAGCCTTAATGACATACCTAAGAACCTATTACGTACCTAATAAGTATGTATGTATAGGTATGAATATATATTTGTATGTATGAATGTATACATTATATTTACTCTATTTATGTAGACAGGTACATAGGTACCTAATAGTGCACCGCCGTAGCATTTGTCTCTGTTAATAGTTCTTCCATCCAATGGTTGTCTGGAAGTTTAGCTTTTAGTGATAAGACCGCCCTTTATACCCTTCTCATTCTTGTTATAAATTGTATTTGTCTATTCTTGGTGTGCAAATAAAGAATATTTATCTTATCTTATTTATCTTATTTCATTTGAAACGATTATTGTGTCAGCTTTCATTTCACGACTTACTCATCCAAGGTCCATTTTTAATCCAAATCCAACCCTGCTCCAGTGTATTAGGTACGTCAGTCAGGAAAGCAATCACGTTAATAGTAACGGATTCAACGCTATTCATAATATGACTTTTATCCGTTGAGCCTGCCCCCTGCCCCCTGCCCGCTGCCCCGGCCGGACTAATGGACCGGTCTAATTAAATACACGTCAAAAGCACTCGCAGGACAATGCAGGAGTACGATCGGTTTATCTTGGCACTTAGCATTAAATCCTAGTGATGCAGCTGATTTTTAGATGCTTCAATTCTTTGGAATGTTTATTGGAAGGTAGGATTCGGTCCAAACAGAAATCTAACCTAACCTGACTAACCATTAGCACAGAGAACTATACAATATTACTGCATTATTTTTACTCAAAGCGAAAAAAAAATAAAAAAATAAAAAAATACGCAAATGCAAATAACAATAGACATACCACGACGGGCTCACCCCCCGTCACACTGGACAGAGTTTCGGTACTACTGGTGAAACGTGGATGCTCTGAGGTTTTAGAATTTCTCTGACTACGAGGGGGTCCTCGTGGAATATGGTCGTGAGCATATGCATGTTATAGACATACCTACTCGTACACACGCAAAATATAATAAAGGTCCCGTTTTTCTTTTAAGAGATTCTGAACTATAAAAATAAACAAAAAAAGCAAAACATACAGACATATAATATTCTTAGGAATTATTAAAATCGGTTTTGTTTTGGAGGAGGAAACAAAAATAGAAATAGAAAATAGAAATGCTTTTTTCGTCGATTTTATGTAGATTAAATTGGTCCGAGCTGCTGTTGTCTCTTTCGCACTCTAGTCGGTGGGTTGTATGGGTGGGGCGGATTGGACAAATATACAATGTATGACTGTATACAGTCGGAAAAGTGACCTATTATCCAAATTAGCATTTCAGCCCGCCTATCCTCTTAATATCGTTAGTATGTAGATCGGAGCTTCATTTCACCAACACACCAAACAATATTTCGCAGAATTATGCTTGACAAAGGGCACACACTGCCCCTGTGTCCTGCAAATTACACTGTGCGTCGAAGCAAACTTCATCACGCTTCACGGCCAGTTGGCAGAATTTGTGTATACCCTTGCCTTGCCTTGCACACATGCCTTGAACTATGTTCAATATTCGACTATTTACTATAGGTAGGTACACTAGAGAAATAAAGGGTGAAGGGTCAAGAAAACAAATAATTTCTAGAGGTAATACAAAAGATCCCATTGGGTACAAGTTTTGCTGGCGTACCACCCAAATTAATAAGAAAAAATTAACTACGGTGTATTTTAAAATGTCATGAAAAAGATTTACCTATACTTACACTCAGTTGCAGAAACGCTCATTACAGTTAATCCTCCATTAAATATCTTGCTGTCACCTTTTGTCCTTTTGACGTAGTAAAAGTCTGTGTAAAACTAAGTGTTAGTCAGACAGAATAAAGATATTCTCCCATCATGCTACTTAAGGCGTATCAGCCGTGGACCACTCTCCTCTCACTCACACTCCATACTAATCGATGAGAAAGTGCGCGTGGCTCCGGTCAGAATTTTGCTATTTTCTTTGAAAAATTCGATGATTTTTTATTAATTTCGAAAAAGTAAAAAAACCACATCATTCTAAATTGTATTGTGAACAATACAGTAAATTTTCATTTTGTTCCGATTAAAAATGTAAGAGTAAAATGGTTACAACTGGAAAAAAAGGGGTGACTTTAGAGTCCCTTTTCTTCGGTTTTATTCATTAAAATCGATTTCTAGAAAAACCACATCACTTCTCATATCCTGTAGATGGTTCAGTTTAAATTTCAGCTCAAAAAGTGTCATAGTTAATGAATAAAATGGTTACAAAATTACCCAAAACTGGCAGGTAGCCCCTTAACAATTTAAAAATTAATTCTTTACAAAGGAACGTATGAGCCTGCTAGTGCCGATAATGTCGGTAATCACTAAATTCCCCGATGAACGAGTCTGCGAGACACTCTAAATAATGTGCAGGGTGTAACAAACACCCTAGTAATACTGAAAGGAGTGCTTCAGACCATCAAACTGAACAAGTTTCACTATGAAGCCAACTTAGAAATCGCAAAAAAAAATCTTCTGTCCCATACATTTAAGTCGAGTCGGTAGGTGCAGTTTTGTATGAAAGACCGGATTTGTTTTTCGCGAATTCGAAGTTGGCTCCAACGTGAAAGTTGTTCAGTTTGATGGTCTGAAGCACCCCCTTAAGTATTACCAGGGTGTTTTGTTACACTCTGTAGGTAACAACTCGAGGTTAGAAGGATGTTCTGTTCAACGTGAATGTTTTGAGTTTTCACAAGAACGTAACCAGACTTTGGGTTCGGAGGGGGGAGAGACATTCATTTTCTTTTCCTGTTCTTGATCAACAATAATCCCTGATATTGGGATATACCTACACTCCCACAAACTGCTTGACACTGGCGGTAATGCAGTGCTAACGCACGCAAAAGTCCATTAATTATGAATAAGCATAAGCATATGCTCACGACTATATTTCAGAGATATTCTGAAACCTCAGAACATCCACGTTTCACCAGTTACCACTGGTGGTTTCGGTACTCCGAAACTGTCCAGTGTGACGGGGGGTGAGCCCGTAGCTACTTATAATGGACAGTGGGTACAATACATGGCTCGAAATTGAAGCATGCAGGTTTCACGATATTTTCCTTCACCGAAAAGCCAGTTGTGTTACAAATCGTACATAAGTTCCTAAAAACTCGTTGGTACGAGTCGACCTGGACGGGGATCGAACCATCGCCTCCTGCACGGCAGGCAAGGTTACTCGCCACTGGACCACCACGGCTTAATTTAAGCGATTTCGAATATGGCTCCATAGTGAAAGTTGTTCAGTTGATGAGTAGAATACATGGTAATAAAGTTTCCGCACTTATATGAAATTAACCCTGTAAATTAACGCAACATTTACATAAACTCGTGCAACTCCGTCCGTATGTACCTACATATTAATCGATAGCCATCGTATCGAATAACATCCGACAGGACGGCTATCTACATCTATATGCAATCGTTTCGCTACCCGTCTATATGTCCAATCAAAGCGCCTCTCCGATCCACTGTGTTGATTGTTTATTTTATTAAACGTGTTTTTGTTCTGTGTTTGTTCGTAAAATACCAGTGTTCTAGCTGTAGGTTTCAATTAAAAGTCTTTTCCCCTGTGTCCCATTTTCACTAGACCAAGATTTCGCTGTATTAAGAAATATGATAATCATCATCAGCCGATATCCCCAAAACCGCGCCACACATATTCGGGGTTCCTCGTCCATCCAAACCAATGTCTAATATTACAGATAGGGTGGTCCAAATTAAATTACTGGCGGTTTTTTAAGAGGATGATCAGACCATCAAACTGAACAACTTTCTCTATGGGAGCAACATCGAAATCGTGAAAATAAAATATCTGGTATCTGCAAGGTATGGTGGTAAGAAACTAGTTTTTATCTACGTTTTTTCTTCTCGCTCTATCGTAAAAACGGTAATACATACAAGCGTCAAACTAGGTGTGATTATAGAGCAAGCTCTATATAGGGTCCAACTTAATATGCTGACACTTTTTCAGAGGATGATCAGACCACCAAACTAAACAACTTTCTCTATGGCACCAATATCGAAAGCGCGAAAAAGAAATAAGCTCTTCCATACAAAACTGCATACCTACTCGAGCCAAATATATGGGACAGCAGATTTTTTTAGCGATTTCGATGTTGGTCCCATAGAGAAAGTTGTTCAGTTTGATGGTCTGATCATCCCCTTAAAAAAGTGTCAGCATATTTAGTAGGACCCTGTATACAGTATAACAACAAATAAAGAAAATCGACCAAGTGTGAGTCGGTCTCGCTCTAAAGGTCCAGGAAAAAACAAAACATTTTTGTCAGTTAATACGCAACTGACTGTTTTTTTTACTAAGGTCAGGTAGTGTAAGTGAAACGACGGGGGAACTGAAACACACATCCATGAACAAACAGTTTTCAGTAAATATATAAAAATTGAAACTTATTTTGATTACACAAGGTACACATTAGAAAAACAAACTTTGATTTGTTGTTTTATTTAGGTTCATAGGTGCATAGACACATTATTTAATGACTTCTGGCGACTGTTTCACTTACCCCTTTTTCACGGGTAAGTGAAACATAGCCATAGTCTTGACATATTTTGTTGTTTTTCACTTATGGTAAGAATAAAGAGCTAAATGCCATAGTACTGTAAATAACAGATTAAAGGAGAGCACTTTGCACTTATTGCTGCTCCAATAAAGAATCGCGTTACGCTGTGTTAGATACCTTTACATTAACGTACAAATAAAATATGTTTCACTAACCCCACCTGACCTTAGATATGTAATGTTAAAATATTTACAAAGATTGTAGGTAGTAAACTAAAGCGGGGTAGTTAAGTGACAAACTTCTGAATCTCTTTAACTTTTAAATCAGATACGGTTAACTAAGCCGCTTTTACAACTTATTCTAAACTCCCATAAACTTTTCTTGTTATAAACTATAAGACTATTTGCTGGAAACCCGTGATATTAGGTATATGTAGTAGGATAAATTCAATGAAATTATAACTATGCTGTGAAACGGTAAGGTGGTTTTAGTCCATACAAAACTTTGGCGGAGAGCACGCATAGACGGTATTAGTAAAAGCAATATTTTATATTACTTTACTCAAATAACATTTACAATCTCACTTAATATTATAAATGCGAAAGTTTGTGACGATATGTTTAGATGTTTGGATGTTTGTGACTCAATCACTCATAAACGGCTGAACGAATTTGGATGAAATTTGGCACACAGATAGAATATGTTCTGGATTAACACATAGGATACTTTTTTACGAAGATATAAAGCTTTGAAATGTTGTATGAATAATTTCAGTATTCTGCGTCAAAGTTTTGTATGAAATTGACAACTCTGAAACCATCTTAAGGGATTACCTCCTGGTTTACCATGAAATTGGGTAACTCTGTAAGCATTTTATTCATTAACTATGGCACTTTTTGAGCTGAAAAATAAACTGAACCATCTACAGGATATGGGAAGTGATGTGGTTTTTCTAGAAATCGATTTTAATTAATAAAACCGAAGAAAAGGGACTCTAAAATCACCCCTTTTTTTCCAGTTGTAACCATTTTACTCTTACATTTTGAATCGTAAGAAAATGAAAATTTACAATATTGTTCACAATACAATTTAGAATGATGTGGTTTTCTTACTTTTTAGAAATTAATAAAAAATCATCTAATTTTTCAAAGAAAACAGCTAATTTCTGACCGGTGCCACGCGCTCTTCGCATCGATTAGTATGGAGATTCGTGGCCCAGGGCAGATACGCCTTAATATTATGCCGTCGGTTTTGTAAGGGAATGATCAGACTATTAACTCAGTCCCGTTAATCATAGATCATCATCAGAATCAGCCAGAATCTACATGGTGAAATTGATATCATTAGCATCCTTTTAAACTAAGAGTCTACCCATCAAACTGAACAACTTTTACTATACGTGAGTGAGCACACCTTAGAGTATCTATTACACTCTAACTTCAACAAAAGGAGGAGGTTCTCAATTCGACCCGTATGTTTTCGGTTCTGTTGATCGGTTTTGCTCCCATAGTAAAAGTTTTTCAGTTTGACGGGTAGACTCTTAGTTTAAAAGGATGCTAATGATATCAATTTCACCTTCTATACAAGGTGTTACAGAAATACAAATAAATATTTAAGGGGGTTGTTTAGACCATCAAACTGAACAACTTTCACTATATGGTACCAATATCGAAATCGCGAAAAAAAAATCTGATGTTCCATACTAAGTTGGTCTATAGTGAATGTTGTTCAGTTTGATGGTCTAATCTAAACAACCCCCTAAAAATGTTTAAGTACGTAAATGTTTATTTTTACTTTACTTACCTGTATATTAGCTTATTTGAAGAATTTTCTTTTATTTAGTTAAGTTCAAGTTACCTTATCTATTGCGAACCCTTAAATTCATAGAAAAAGCGAAAAAAGTACAGCAGTTTTGTTGAAATAGCTTAATTTCTTTCGCATTTCCTGAAGTTCAAAGTTGACTCCATTCCATAGTTGTTCAGTTTGATGTTCTGAATTCACCGCTTCAGTAAGCCTGGCTGTCCCTTACACCCTGTATATATTTTCTAATTGTACTGTAAGTAAAGCAAATACGTGATCTTGTTAGTATCTAACAGTAAAACAGAAAGTTAATATAAAGTAATTGAGTTGCCTGGAAATAGGTACCTAATGTGTTACTGTGACAACGTGAAGCGTTCATTCAATTTGCAACTTTAAATAATTCGTGTATAGAATGTAAATCAAATTAACGTTAATTTATTTCATACTTAGCTGTCTCGAGGGAGCGAGGGAAGTTCGGTGTGTGTTATAAAAGAAAGGCGGATTTAATATCCGCGAGTCCTGCGTAAAAATATGGAAGGTTGAAACTTCTAGGTTGAAACTTATGATACTCTTCGATATTTTTTACACATACGTTTTTACTCCAGGTTTGTCTTTGGTATGCAGTGTAACTACGTAGAACTTAGTGATACGGACCGGACCTAAAAAAAGCGCAGATCCGTTGTTGTGGGCAAGTCCTAATTTAATAAGCGCCGGATCTGAAATTTCACCACCTCTTCATGACCTCTTCTTATATCAAACAATTTGATTATTCTCCTGTGTTGGTTTGTACCACACAAAGTAAAGACAGTAGAGAGCGTGCGGCTAGAGGTCGCTGTGTGGATCCCTCACCCGTCCGTACGTGACGGGACTGACGGCGCACTAGTGATGTGCCGACACCGACACTATCGATCACGAGCCAATGCGACAACTGTAATCCGGATAAGTAGAGCCGCTGGTAGGTACGCGGGAGAGTCTTTTTCCAGTGTAGATTGATCGATGGATTCTCGTACTAGCTGTACAAAATTCAAAATTAAATTAAATTAATTAAATTAAAGTTCTTCGATGAAGTTGGCATGGCATATGCTCACGGATATGTTCCATGAGGGGAGTGAGAGATATTCTAAATATGCCGTATTCATAATATCCACATTTCACATAAAATTGTCAAACATTGTACAGTGTGAAGGTTTGATGGATTTGAATTGATCTTATTATAAACTTAAGCACAAGCAAAGAGTAGAGTTCGTGAACGTATGATAGGTATATCCCCCGGACAAATTCTGAATGTAGATTCTATTTACTATATTATGTCAATGTTTTAAGAACAGAACATAGGAAAAAGGCAATTAATCAAAATTAACAAAAATTGACAAATTAACAAAAAGCATAGGTATGCAAATTAAAAGACTTTTCGTTTACCTATTTATTAACTACCTGATCCTTAGCCAAGCATCAGCCAACATTTTATCCGAACCAAGATTGTAACTAGGATATTCTCTTTGTCTGTCACCAACCGAATCGAACAATTTTATTATAGAAACTTCAATATAATTTTCTGAGTACAGCATATTTTCCAGTTCAGTAGTTTCCAAATGACAAGTTCAATCAACGTAATCGTACCAAGTACAACACTAGACTCGCGAGAGCACTGAAGCACCAAATGGATTTTTATTCAGCTGAAGTTGCAAGCCAATTAGTTTTGCGCAAATGCATCGAGAATGCTTACAACCGCACCGTTGAATGAATTTGGACCTCAATTTAGCTCTTTTAAGGGTCAATTTGTTGTGTGTAGCCTTCAGATCCAGTTAAGATGTTCGCAAATAAATGTTCATACCAACAACCTCAATTAGAAACTTATTTAGCCATAGTGGCTCTGCAAAAAGTATGAAAAGTTCATGCATCCTATTTAGAGTTTATTTTGTTTTAGAGGTACGAATTCGTTTCGTAATAATGTTTTAATTACTGGCGCTTCAATTATCTTTGAAAATTCGAATTGTAAAGTAATCACTTACTTACCTAGTCACTAGGTAAATGTCAGCAGGCTAGTCATCAAACTGAACGACTTTTGTTCAACGAGTTTATGGAAATTTTGGAACAAAAAGAAAACTTAGTCGATAGAGTAACATTTTGAATAATCATTTCAGAAAACTTTTTCTTCCTCGTGAAGTAACTTAACTACGTAAGATTCCCTTCTTCACTTATATGATCTCTAACTAAGTATACAGGGTGTAAGTGACAGCCTAGCAAATACAGAAACGGTGAACTCAGACCATCAAACTGAACAACTTCACTGTAGAGCCCCACATACTTCAGGAAACGCGAAAAAAAATCAGCTGTACCATACATTTTTTTCGTGTTCCCTGAGGTGGCTCCATAGTGAAAGTTGTTCAGTATTTGCTAGGCTGTCACTTACACCCTGTATTTTCTCATACAATATTCTAAGAACCCCAACAATTTGTAATTCAAAAACCCAGCACGTTATTTCATTTCACGGCACGCCTTTGCTTCGAGGAAAAACTATGTTAAAATTCGCGTCTCATAATCCTGTGTCTTGTCGCTTCATAAAAGTGGTGTGTTACAAAGAAATTGTGTCAGTGGGGAACACGTAGCAACACGTAGGTATCGGGGAAGCGGAGCGGAGCGTGCGAAGTCTGGAGGAAGCCTAGCGGAGCGAACGAAGCGTCGGCAGACAATATGGGCGCCTCGCCTGTGAGGACCGCGCTCAATTGAGCGAAGCGTTTCCACGGATTTATCCCGAAACAAAACAAGACAGCTGTGATTTGGAGAGTTTAATGTTTCATTTTTAAACTCCCAATTGCATGTCAGTTTATATTTGTGTAAACAATGTGAATTTGTACCCAAATGCTGAAGGGTTATATTGTTTCTAAAGTAGGTTTGTTTGATGAATATCTGTTTTAGTCTTAATACTCTACGTACAAACTAAATCTAAACAATGATCATGTTACCTGCGACGGCTATACCAAACCAGAAGTCCTGGGTTTGAAACCCATTTCAAATGATTTATATATTTCTTATTTCATGCATTGCCAGCCGTATTACATAGCCATATCTTTGTCTGTGCAATAACATTATATATAACAGAATATCTAGGGGTGCCTGTATCGCAATGACGAATGTTTGCAAATGCGCCAAGTCGTTAGTCTGCGGTAGATCAGATATCTACACTAACAAGGTATTGCTTTCTAATCATTCCATATCACGTTACTCCATGATAGCAATGGAATTATTGAAAGAGACTGACGGCTATCCAATAATATTAATTACTCGCACAAACTGAAAACATTTTAAAGGAAAGGTTCAAGTTTCACATATGGAGAGAAATATCAAGTCGTTTTAATTATAAAATTGTATTATTTATATGGCAACTTTTCAGTTTGGTAGACCTTGTTAGAAATATCATCATCCACAGCCTGAATCCACCCACTGCAGTGGCCTCGGCTGTGTGGTTAAGAGAGCGGTCATAGCCCATACGAAAGAGAGCTAGCAACTCAATCATGATGCACTGGTTCGATTCCTGTAGTTCGATTTTTGAACATCATACGATCAGATCGGCAGTAGAAAGATGCATAATCTCCATAGTAATTTTGACATTTTCTACTGCTGAGTTGATCGTATGATGTTCAGAAATCGCACTTCTGGCCTATACCAAAGTTCTACGGGATCTATGTACGGTTGTATTTTTCATTGTCACTAGCTCAAGGCGGTGAAGGAAAATATGGTGAGGAACCCTGCATACCCGAGAATGACAGAAAATATAAGTTCTGACGTATGTGGAAAAATATAGGTGAGTTTGAACACAATAGACCAGCAATGGTCGCAGTGTCACATATGAACCTTTCTTGCAATAGCACAATCAAAAATAATAATAATGGGGGCGTATGACATAAACATAATGCCATCCTCTTCTATCCTGGGCATGTCGCGTCCACGTAGCTCCCGTCACTCTCACTTTCTTTATAATTTTCTTGATTAGACAATATTCCTGCGACATACTTATGTACTTTTCAACGTGGAACCAATGTGGATTAATGGATTCCAGTTTGTGGTCAAATTGTTGCCAGTGCCCTCTAAAACATCAGACGCTCGTAAAACGGGTCATCCAAGCAAGGATGTCCGCCGGTCGGCTTTGCTTAAGTTAGTGATTGTTTTGAACAGCAAAGCTCCAGTAAGCTAAGAGTGCCTCGTCGTTGTAACAGATTTCAGGACGCGCGTTGGTACCAAGGGAAAAGTGGGGCATTGCCCAGGGGCCTTAGATATATAAGGGTCCTTTAGCTTACCTACCTTAAAACTTGTTTCTTTTGAAATAATAGTTTAAATTCATCTTTGAAAGTGTTATAAATGTAACACTGATTGCTTTGATAGGTACTTTATAACATTATAGGCTACGTGTGTGAATAAATCAAAGAATAGCCCGCCGGTAGCAGCTTTGTGTAATTTTGCAGCCGTGATTTAATGTAAGTTATGAGTTATGACACACTTACTAGGTCTATTGTATCCAATTCAGACTAAAGGCATGGGGATATCATCGTCGCACAATTTCATAATCATCACCTGTGTAATGAACTCTAAAATCTGTTATTTAAAGTACCTAGTATCATATTAGTGTGTTCACACACGATGACGCATTGACGGAGCGGCAGACGTCAGTCCGTCATTTTGTGAAGCAAGGAGTTGTACGAAACCGCACGTAGAAGCACACACGGTGCGTCAATCCGTCACCGTGTGTGCTTCTACGTGCGGTTTCTTTAAGTAAATTTTCCACGTAATTTTAAGTAAATCTACCACCGCTTCAAATGTTGATATGGATGTAGAGAAGATGTAATCAAGAATATTATAAGCCATGAAAAATATGTAGTTGGGGGCCTCATTTGGCTTGGCTCTAGCTACGTTACTGCACGTCTTGTTTTCAACCCTTTCACCACACGCGTCAGTCTTCTTGTCTCATTACAAGACAATTAACCAGAGACGGCACAAAATGCTTTCTCCACATTTCCGAACCATTAGTAAGAGCAAGTGACAACCGAGGCCGCCGCATGCGCCCCCCGTGGCCACGTTCACTTCACGCCTCACGTACGTGTGTCACAGTCGAGCCTGCTTGTTATCCGTTGTAGGTACCTTACTATTTTGTTGAAAGGAATCCCTTGCGACATTACTTGAAAACTGCTAAACATATTTTTAGTACAAGTGGGTGGAATGATGGCCCCTTCTGTTTAACGCTTATTCTTGCGGCCCGTGCCTTACAGCGAGACAAAGTTTCTCTTTACTTTATCAAAATCTGTTCCCTTGTTAATAAACGAAGATGCCATAGCACAGATTGTTAATAAGCTACTTGTCCATAGCAAAATAAGTGACCATTTTCTAGCATTAATTTGAAGATCAGACGTAGGTACCTAGGTTCAGTACATTAGTATGATATTCTTGAGGGTAGGCCTGTGGTGATGGTGAGGTTCGACGCGTCTTACCTACATACTACAGTACCTACCAATGTCTGGCTCACTCTTATGAAATATCCACATCAATAACTTCATAAATCGAAGAACATTTATTACCTGTAGATAATTGAATTCCAAATCGAAACGGAAATTGTACTTTTTATTATGTTCAACAAATAAAGTCTGAAATAACCGACTAGATGACAAAGTTTAATTTTATTTTCAGTTCAGGAGTGCAATTTTTGAATCTCATTCGGTGAGCTCAGCAGTTGAAAATGTCAAAATTAGTATGGAGATATGCATCTTTCTTCTGCTGATTTGACTCTCAAAAATCATACTTCAGGATTCAGGAGTGCGATTTTTGAAAGTCAAGTCAGCAGTAGAAAGATGCGTATCTCCATAGTAATTTTGACATTTTCAGCTGCTGAGCTCACCGAATGAGATTCAAAAATCGCACTCCTGAACGAAAAACAATTCCACTGTTTATCTTTGCCAAGTGTGGGCGGACTCACAAAGTGTATAACATAAAATACGATGTAAAAACAATAACAATCCACCTTTGTTTATGTTTGTCCCGCAAATCAAACGGTGTTGTTTTATTAAACCTAAACACGGACTCCTTATTTCTCGTTGTTAGCAAAGGATCAAGAAAAGACTTGAAGCATTTTTGTTTACCTGTCCGCCTGATCTCCGAATCCAACACGGGATTGATTCGTTCCCTCGTATTCCCTGTTAGAAACCAACTTATCCGTCGGCTTAGAAGGTAGCCTTTACCTGAGGGGTGAATTTTTATCCTTCAATTTAGTATTCAAGGGATGTAGGCCTATAATTCGCCCGAGGGTACGAGTACGACCACAAGGGGTAAGCGACAGCCCTGCCTCCCTCCCCCCCCCCCCCCCTCCTTTCTTAGGGCACGTCCTGTCATTCCTTGGGAAATAGTCGTCGAAATACCTCGATGAAGGTAAGGTAACAAAATATTTGACGTTGATTGAATTTTCGCTGGAAAACTATTTATTTAGAGCGGAATTTAGGGTAGGTATGTGACTCTCATTTGTGACGAGTTGGGTTGGGAAATATTGGGTTTACTAACATAACGTACCAACAAAATGCGCCATATTGGAACTAAACTATTTTTTATTCATTGTTTAGGTACTTTGCCGTTATAAAGCTCCTACTCGACATCATTTGAAATACCAAACAAAACAAACAAACAAAACACTCAAAAAAATAAATTCGGTTTTCATACAAAACTGCACTACCGACTCGACTGAAATGTATGGGACAGCAGATTTTTTTTCGCGATTTCGATGTTGTCTCCGTCGTGAAAGTTATTCAGTTTGGTGGTCTGAAGCACTCCTCTTAATGATGGTGTTTATTGTTACAACCTGTAGAGTAAGGAGTAGTCAACATTATTTTTGTAAAAAATTATAGCTTCCAGAATGATTTTTGCCATTTACGTTACATAATACTAAATAATGCAATGCGAGTGTTTCCTTGAAATTAGGTACATACTATCTTTATATTATAAAAGTATATAATTGCCAATATAGAAACAATAGAAGTATTGCGGAAAATCAAAGCACAAAATCACAAAAAAAATGTTTGACAAGGGGAAAACAGACCGCATTCCATGCGCTAAATTGTACGCATTTCAAATGTTAGTCGAGTTTTTAACAATTTCTGGCCTCTGGTCCAAACATCAATGTCGTGTCGTCCATGTATACCTATCCTACAATAGTAGATTACACACCGAGGACAGGGAAGTAAGAAAGGTCTCAGATCTCATGTAACAATTCAACAAACTGAGGGAGAATGTGATCTGAGGCTTTCTTATTTACTGTCCGAGGTTAGTATACTATTTTTCTCCTCGACCATGGTGGAAAGCGGCAACTTCGTTTAGCGCAGCGGGACGAGAATTGACGCTTTCCGTCTGGAAGGGAGAAAAATACTTAAATCAAATAATATTATTAGATAGATAAGGCGCGTCATAACTGTAGCGACTCTCGAGACCTATTAAAAACAAAAGTTTTTGGTTATCATTTATTCTTAAATGAGTCTTTTACACGCAGTTGCAAAAAACTCATTTCATTTCATTTCATTTATTTATTCATTTACAATATAAATTGTGTTTGAAATATTTTACAACTAAAACTTATATCTAAAAATTCAACAATAATTTGAGTTACATAGACGATGCAAAGTTAACAATAATATTAGGTATAATTTAATTTGAAGTTAAGGCTTTACTAATACACGACTAGAGAAATAGATACTTAATTAGAAATAATATTTATAAATGTAAGTGTCAGTATAGAACGTCAATGAATTTACGAACTTAAAACGAATAAATTAATCACATAAAACACAAACATTACTATAATAATTTCAAACATGTCAGAGATAAAATTAAATACCCAATTAAATAATATATTATGTCATAAATAATCAATAAATCTATAATAATAATAATAATTAACATGTCAATAATCTGTGCTAAAATTCACATTTATTATGTAGGTAATACTACAACCCTCAGAACTCACTAATACTATAACAACACTTCTCAATCAGAATAGCTCTAAGTTTTTTTTAAAAATGCTTAACCGATTGATGACTTTTAAATCTTTAGGCAACTTGTTAAATAGTGTCACTGCTTGATTCCGAGCACTGTGCTCTACAACCTTCAATTTCGGTACTATCGTACTCTTGAGATCCTTTCTTCTGGTACATTCTCTTTCCTGCCTCTCCTCTTCAGTTTCATAGAGGTGCCTATGTTTAACCAGGTCACAGAGTAGTACAAGAATGTAAAGGCTGGGAACTGTCAGTATTCCAAACTTAATAAAGTATTCTTCATCATTCTTGCTCATTAAAGTTAATTCTCCATTAAATCTCTTGCTAGCTTTTACTACGTCAACAAGACAACAAGTGACAGCAAGAGATTTAATGGAACTGCAACTGAGCGCTAACCATAAAATGGCTATGTCACCCCCATTGTGCCTAAACAAAAACAATAGTTATTTGTTATGCTAGGCTGCAAAGTTGCTTTTTGGCGCGAGTACTTGTATTGAAACCTGAGCAAGCGAAGGGTTCTAGGATTGAACCACGAGCAAAGCGAGTGGTTCAAATAATAGAATCCTGAGCTTATAGCGAAGGTTTCAAAGGTACGAGACGCAGAATAACTTTGCAGCCGATCGAAACACACAACTTTTCACCTCACAACAGCGAGAAAAAAAGTGAATTGCTAAAAAGAACATTGTAAAAAGTTTTTTTTTCGTGCTGAGTTTGACATGAAATAGTTATTAAGCCTTTTCAATGGATTGGCGGTATAGAAAAATATTCAATAATAGACAGATTCTAATTTCAAAAACTCTTTCCACGCTAGCGGATAAAATGCACTTTTGCACTCAGATTTCGAATGATAAACAGAATCTTTCCGAGCTTGTGAGGTGAAAACGTTGTTTTGAGGCTTGTGGTTGTGATAGATTACGAACATTTTTAATGGGCACATCGGAGTACCTACCCAAAGATTTGTTTCCCAGTTCTGCAAAGTAGTTCCAAACCAATATCAGTTCTATAACTTTTCATTTTATCCTCAAAGGGAAGCTGAGTCATTGACGCAAGCCAGTGAAGTCTCAAATATAATAAATGTTTTACAAGATAAATTTAACTTGTAACATTAGCACCCTCGGTTTCGATACAACGATTACATAGGGTGCAATTTTTCACCGTTCCCCACCCCTGCTGGTACAATTTATGACACGAGGAATGATTTTTCAACATCCAACTTAGATATATTAACAGCCAAAACTTGCCAGTGCTAAATCGCTGGTGTAGGGGGAGAGAATCTCGACTTAAAAGGAAAAATATAAAATGCGCTGAGTCGCACTAAACTTATGGGTTTTGCTGAAGCCCTCGCTGGTAAGTAGGCATAATGTAAGTTATTTCTGGTGGAGGGTGTCCCATAAATGATACTACTTTAGCCATGTATCAGGAAATAGCAATTTTGCTCTGCGACTTTTATAAAATAGGGTAATATTGAAGTTGGATGCAGACTATATCGAGTGGTTTCCATCTTCATTTTTTACTGTAAACAAGCTGAAAGAAAACAATATTTCATCTCAAGCATAATTATGTTGCGCTTCGGAGAATATTATTCTTGCACTTACAAGGTAGTTCTGGGTAGAAAAAAAGTAGTATTATAAATTAAGTCGGTTCTTACATTTTGTCTGAAATTTATCTACCGATGCAACAGAAAAATCGTATAATTTTATGCCGATTTTATATTTCCGTGGAGTTCTTTTATATAAATAGCCATACGTTACGCTACATAGGTATCTATCTATTCTATCTCTATCTATCTATATCTCAAATACTTTAAAACTGAGCTATTTCTTGTATACCTTTAATACAGCTATAAACTTTCAGAAACGGCTCTAAGAATTTGGATACAATTTTCTATTTAGATAATGTTTTGCTTTCCAAGTTGGTAAAGTTAGGTTTCATTTCTTAGAAAATCATTGCACACATTACTAGAGACAAATAACAGATAGTAGGTACTCAACAAATTAAAATGCATTAAATGGTAAGACTCTGTTGACTAGCAAAAGACAAATAGAGCGAATAGCAGAGCCTGCAGCTTACAATTACTTAATCACAGGCGATAGAGTGCCGTCCACGTTTAGCCAATTAATCTGGCACACCGAGATAAATGTAAGGTAATTCATTACGATTCTGAAACGGCTGGACCATTAACGTTTAAAATATAGCACGTTCACGAGGCCGTGCCTTCACCTATGAACCTTAGGTGCCTAATGGTCTCTATTGAAAAAGAATTTGAGATTTAGAGAAAATAGCACGAAGAAAGCTGGTTTGATTTTCGGATTACGAAATCCCAGAATTTCTATGAACAAGTTTATTATTATTTACGTTTGGCAACAGGTTGTCCTGTCACATGAACGTTTACGACATAATTTTTTGCTGTATAAAATAACGTCCTCTTGCTTGGAGGTAATTCTTGATGTTTTGACAACTGTTTTTGAAATGATTGATGATAAAATATTACACAGGATGTAAATAAATATGTTACATTCTTTAGTTTAGGGGGTGCTTCAGAGACCAACATCGAAATCGCGAAAGAAAAATCTGCTTTTTATTTTACATTTTAGGTTTTCAAATTGAGTTGGGTTTTCATTTTTTGCGATATCAATGTTTGTTACGTATAATGAAAGTTGTTCAGTTTGATGGTCTGAGGCCCCCCGTTTTATGTTATGTAACGCATTTAATTTTACATATTGTAGGTATATTCTATAGGCTTGATAAGGGCTTTAAAAAGTTGGCAGTGGCACCAAAGATTCTATCAAGACCAATTCGAAATGGGAGTCTGTAGATATCTAAAAACTCCAGATTATTGTAATGTAAGTGAAAACGTTAGTGTAGGTTCGATATTTTTTTCAAATGTAGGTATAAAGTGTCCCTAGTAATAATATATTAAAGTACCTATTTCTCCACCCTACATTTTTTTAACTTCTTCCTCGCATTAAGTAGGGTTGCTATAGAAAAGTACTTATATGAAATTTTTATACAATTTTCCTTAATTTTTGAGGGGTGGCCGGACCATTGCATTTCCGTGATCGTTTTTTAAAACTGTTAACTTAAGAGAAGAGAGTGATTTTAAATATTAAACTTTGAAGTCATTATTTTTCCTGAAATTTATGAAGATTAGTTACTTAAATTAAAAATGATTTAAACGTTTAAAATGAATTAGACCAAAAAGTTTGGTTTTCAATGTTATCCAACAAATTAAACCTTGTTACCTATGGCATGGCATGGGGTTCTTCTTATACCAAATCACCTTTAAATATAAGTGTACATAATATAGTACTGTAGCCTCTTAAATTACCAAAAAGATTACCGATTGCCGTTTAGAAATAGTTGTAAGGTAATAAATGACGAATATAAAACCTAAGTCTTACAGATCACAATCAGCCGTAAAAAATTCAAAAAAATTGCTGCGGGTTGTGATCTGTAAGACTTAGGTTTTTATAGTAGTACCTTACAACAATTTCTAAACGGCAATCGGAAATCTTTTTGGTAATTAAAAAGTCCCCCGGCTACAGTACCTAGTAGCTATGGGCTGACATGACCTAGCTTTAAAAATCTCTGTTTCCCACCATAACTCAAAGATTAGAGTACCTTAATACAACTAAACAACATTTAAACCAGTTAAAAATTTGTATTTATAAAGCGATTGTTGAAGAAAATTATCACTTCAATAAAAAGAGTACTAAGGTATCATCAAGCCACATCACATTTTCCGGTTTAAATCATTCTTTTGTTCAAAGGGGGATACCATAAGTGGTATTTGTTTTCTCCATGTACCTACCTACCTATTATTACAACGTGAAAGCAAAACAATGATATTTCCTTTTATTCAATTTCCTGACGATAACCTTATTATTCAATCAAACGGCTGAATTCAAAACAAAGTCTACAAATCTATTTTATGTCTCTGTATTTTCTCTGAAACAGGTAGGAATCCTTTTTGCTTATTTATAGAGACCCAATTTGTCCAATAAGTTGGTAAAAGGATCGAGTATTTGTGAGTGGGGGAGGTTTGCACCTTTGATACCTTTTAGAAGGTACTAACTGGAGACTTTCGTGCTGCTAGACGTCTCGCCTGGTTGAGACGTGATTTTGTGTAGGATAACCGTTTTTACTAGAAAATTGCTAGTGCGATAACCAGAGAACTGAGTCCCGATGTACGATGAGTATTACACACATCGATGATACGATGCTTTTTTAGTAGGGTTTCATGCTAGAACGATTTAAATCGTTCTAGGTTTCATGTGATTCAGATGCGATGCGGATCACATAGTTGAAATGGGGATGGGTAGGACACTTGGCTAGATGGGAGACGGCCGGTGGATCCAGGCGCTGCCATAAGAATAGTTAATATAGCGTACTATTATTAACTATTTTTATGCCTTTGTCTTGCCTTGAAGGCAGAATCAGAGTGGTGGCCAAAAGAGGGGCGGAGGTCAGTAGATAGACCACCAGCACGGTGATGGGTTCGCATTGTATCTTATTTTCACAGGACCGTGAGGAATGACGCAATAAAATGGAGGCATACATGTTGATGTGATTTAACAAAGACGTGAGTTAAACCAGAGCTAGAAAAGTTTCAGATTAGTAAACATCTGCGACGCCACAAATCAGACAAAACATAACAAAACACTTGTAAACTTTACTTATTTGTAAAATAATGACAATTATTGAAAAAAAACATGCAGTAGAATTGAGAACCTCCTCCTTTTTTTGAAGTCGGTTAAAAAATATCAGAATGGAGCTAACAGCACTCGTGACGCTAATACAAGCCAACAAGCGAAATTATAATTTTTAGGTGACTACTTTACAGTTTGTTGTTGATGATGATTGGTTGTTAGTCTGGTAGATAACCAAAATCATTTTCCTTCAACTAGATTCATTGCTTCCTCCGTGTTCAGGTAGGTATTTGTTCAGGTAGTAACCAGCCAGCTGAGAATAGTTGCGATTACATATTCTGGGTGGTAGCCTAGGTATACAATGTGCGATCAATAACCGATGCACGCGGCCGGGCTGATGCGCCTGCAAAGGTATTACGATGCTCAAGAGCCTTACTAAGTTAACCGTCCAGGTTCACTGTAATTGACTTTATAATCGGATACTTAGGTAGAAATTAGACTACAGCGACGGATTTTACAAATGCCGTTAGGTACGCAGGATAGCAGGATATACACCACTACAGTTTTAAATTACTAACATAACTTTAAGGGTTTATTAAGACCATGAATCTAACCAACTTTCCCTGAGGAACATGGGTCGGAAAATGAGAAAATTTTTTAGACCTCCCATAAAAAATCGATCGGACGATCTGCACTTTTGTATGAAAGAGGTCCAAAAAAAAATCCCATTTTGCGTTCCATGCGTTCAGATTCTTGGGTTTGAATACTCCCTCAAAGTTATGTTAGTAATTAAAAGCTAGTTGTGCATGAATAAGTATTTATGTGTGGTTTGAAGCTTGCATGCGGATTATAATATTTTGTGGATTGCCATTGATAAAGTTTGCAATGGATATAAAAGATAATGTGATTCTGGTTGACGAATCCTACGTTGCGGATTCAATTTCGAATAATTTGATAATTTTGAAAAATAAAAATATTTCTATTATTTAGTAACGTGGTGCTATATAGCTTGTTTGTATCTAATGGAATAACGAATCGAATGGTTCGGATTCAGTGACTGTAACCACTGTATCTATACAGACAGAGATGTTGACAATACTTGAAACGATTACACTACTTAACAAGGATCAAGACAAAGAAGTTAATCGGCTCAACTTTGTTTTATGTCGTTATCCAGCCTCTATTATCCCCACTTCTGAGGCTCAGGCCTACCCTCAACCCTCAAGAAATGTATCGGCGTTAGTCAAATGGCGTGTGCAATAGACGTTTGCGGCAAACATGGCGGCAACAATATTGCACCAACAATGGCGGCAACAATATTGCACCAACAATGGAGGCAACAATATTGCACCAGAGTCCTGAGATCAATACTAGTAGTTGACATGTGGACTGATCAAGTGATCAAGTAATGACAGACAACGTGGCTAAACAAAAGTTCCGCGTCGTCGCTCAACAACGTTGCCTAGTTAATAGGTAACAAGCTAGGTAACAAGGCTGAACTAGGGTTGCCACCCGTACTATACATGGTGTAAGTGACAGCCTAGCAAATACTGAAATGGTGAATTCAGACCATCAAACTGAACAACTTTCACTATGGAGCCACCCTCAGGAAACGTAAAAAAAAATCGAATGTTTCATACGAGTACATTTGAGTCGAGTAGGTAAACCTACAGCAGTTTTGTATGGAGCAGAAGGTTTTTTATCGCGTTTCCTGAGGCTGTCCCCGTTTCAGTATTTGCCAGGCTGTCACTTACACCCTGTATATTGCAAGCAAGAAAATATGTATTTATTAATGTATGGATAACCTATGGAGACTTGTACGACATAACATAGGTATTGCGCCGACCCCAAATAATGAAATAAGGGCTGGAGGCGTATGATGATAACGTTTTTTCCAAGCTAATCCTTTTTAGACACAATCAAATCATTAATAATTTAAAGAAATCAAACCTTTGTCACTATACTCGTAATGCCAAAAATAATGTAAATACGTCTGGATAAATCAATAACAATTTAAAAGAAATTGTGCATCTTAATTTTCTTAACGTCCCTTTTTTTTTTTTTTTTTTTTTTAAATGAAAATGAAAATGAAAATATATTTATTGTGGAGCATAGGTATAAATGTCGTTACATCGTTTTTCTACCGAGTTTCCAGAACGAACTATTTTTAGCAATTTATCGAAAAAATTATTTATTTCCTCCGAAAAAAGGTGGCCACCCTAGTATGAACAGGTTTGTCCGTAACACGTCATCGTCGAACGCCTAGACGAACGCTCTTTAATTATCTTCGACATCTTTATGATCGTATAAGCACCACTTTGCACTGTAGGTTCTCAAACATAAAATCGTATTTCCTAATTTATAAAAAGAACTTAGAAGAATTTATTTTTTAGAAAGAACTTAGTACCTAACAACTAGTAGGTACTCGCGACTTAATATAACAACCGCAACATCATTCTTGTCCTAAAAAACAGCCAAAAGAACTCCTGTTTCCATCACAAATTGATCAAATCCCCGCGGCCAACTTATTGGTCCCCGCTCTATCATCTAGCAATATATCATCATAAATCAAGCCGAGCGTTCAAATACGGCGCCTAGCTTAGACCTTGTATGCCCTATATAACCTAGATTAAGGCCAGGCTTTCACGCTTGGCCAACCGTTATGTTGGGACTGATAATTTAACTGATTAGGGATAGAAATTGTTCAAGCATATTTATTGGTTACTCTCGACCATATCCCCTTTTGGCGTGGTCAGAAACTTTGCCTTAACAAAGTACGTAAACTAAACAACGTTGTACTTAAATCACTACTTACTAAATTTTTTCACTTTTAGCTTTAAGCAGATTTGCTTAGCCGTTTCTGAATGATATAATGTATCTGCAGAGACATAGGTGGCTTGCCATACATCCACTAACACACTGCATACCCTTATCCCTTAGTCAACTAAAACGACACCCACCACGGTTATTCTAAGCCACACGTGTAAGGATCCAATTCAAAATTTTTATTTGAATTAAGATTTTGGCACCCTTACCTACCTTTTCACTATGTAGTAATATATACTTTTTCTCATACTTGTTCTGTGTTAATAAATTTTCTTTTTGAATGCTATAACATACTAACTACAATTACAATTGGTTAATAAGTGCTTTCACACACGATGACGACGCAGTGACGGAGCGGCAGATGTATAGAACCACACCCGGTGCGTCAATTCGTCACCGTGTTTGCTTCTACGTGCGGTGTCATACTTCTCCTTGCTTCACAAATGACGGACTGACGTCTGCCACTGCGTCAATGCGTCATCGTGTGTGAACGCACTAAGGTATCTAAAAATGTCGGTCAAATCGACTATCGAAGGGAAAACATTGGAAAATGGTGAAGAGAAAACATTGGAAATAAATAGCCACATCCATTGTGTACGGAGGCCGTCGCGTCGGCGGCGGCGGCGTTGCAATACAAAATGCAAGCGTACCGATTTCGAGAGCCTACAAAACGTATTTTTTTGCCTCTTTCTATCTTTTCAACTGGACGCCTGCGACGGAAACTGTTGTAGCTACGTTTAGATATGTTTTCCATCGATTTAAAAATACATTAGATGGGGTTATAATGCTTTATTGCAGGGAAGCAAAGTTGCTTTAAGAAAACTTCGAGTTTATAGATAATATATGTATCAAATTTAAACCTTATTCTCTTGCTATATACAGGTTGTTACAATACTGAAAAGGTGACACCCTCAGGAAACGTGAAAGAAATCTGCTGCTCCATACAAAACAGCTGTACCTACTTGACTCAAACTTGCAATATCATTACATTCCAGAATTTTTTTTAGGACAGTTTCGGTAATTTGTGAAACGTGAATGTTTTCAGTCTTCAGAATATGTCTGACTATCCTCAGGGGATGAATATTCAGGGTGAAATTGATATCATTAGCATTAAACTAAGAGAAAGTTGTAAAAGTTGTTCAGTTTGATGGGTAGATGGGTAGATGCTAATGATATCAATCACCCTGTAGTTGTTCTTTTTTTACAATGAAATTGAAAACGTTATCAACTTTTTAACATACCTACCCTATGCTTTCCCAGCCCAAGGGTATCTCCACACCATCTATTGTTTTTTGATATCAACTATGTATCTTTGTCTCGAATAGATTAGTAGACTTAATTTGAAAAAAAAAATTGAATACAATCGATTTTGTAATAAGTATAAAATATTTCACAGTGTGCTCGTAGGTGTGCTCTATCTTGAACGACGGTATGGCGACCACGACAAAAAGACAATTGTCGAGCCGACGAGAACAACTCTACAGGGTGTAAGGAAAAGTATCATTAAAAACTGTCGCAAAAAATAACAGCTGTTCCCATCGACTTACCTAATTCAATGGCTGTTCCATACTAAATTGCAGCGCTGACTCAATAGTATGAGACAGCTGTTTTTTTTTGGTCTAACAGGTTTACTCCTATAAGTTGTTTAGTTTGATGGGTAGAGTAAGTGGTTTAAGGTTAATGATACTTTTCCTCACATCCTGTATAAAACGCAAACTCCCAAAAACCTTATATTATACCACGTAGAGACACTAACATAAAGTTTAAATAAGTCCCCGTATAAATTACCCCTAATGGACCCAAGTAAATACACGTGAAAATACCAGAACACTAAACTACCAACCAAATGTAAGTCTTATAACATTATAAGCCTACCCTACTTTGTTAAACGACAGAGATTTCGTAAAGCGGCAACACGAAGCAATAGTCAAACGAAGCGAAGGCTTTTATAAAGCGCAAGGCACAACGAAAGCGAGTAGCGAATTATGAGCTGAGCGAGCAAGTTGTTTGGGCGAATTGCGGTAAACAGAGTGCGTTCAAACTGAACAACGTTCGCAATAGGACCGACATTGAAATAGCTATAAAAAAATACTAGTTCCTTAGAGTATGCATACTGATTGCCCAGGGTGTTCAGAGGTTCAGCACGTAATTCACTCGAGGAGGTTCTTTCATGCACCCCTTCGCTATCCCAACGATTACTTAGATATTTTTTATTTAATTGAATTTTTGTTTTACTCATTTATTTACATCCATAGAAGATACAGTTTTATATCATAAATTCTTTACATATAACAAAAATAAAGAGAAAAAACTTACGCTATAAATAAAAATCATCTCTTAACTAAACAACCGCCCGATGGCAGAGTGCCCAGAAGGCTGGCAGCGTTACTGGCCGAGGTAGCAGCGCTGGCCCTCTGGTCAGCCGAGGCCCCGACTAGTCGCGCCGATAGTTCTTGCGCCTCCGGTCCCCACGCCACGGGCCCAATTTTCAACCCCAAATGGTACAAATATGGCCCGCCTGAGGTTATTCGCTGTTGCTCGCTGCCGCATCTTTCTCCGTTAAGAAGACCGTACTTACTGGTTTCAAGAAAGTTTTGTTTATCATTTTGCTTGTTGTTTATAGTGACAGAATTGCGTGTTCTCATCAGCTATAGAAGCTCACTGACTTGGGCTAGTTTATAGCTTTAACTCGCTCATAGCTAGCGGTGGCACAGGAGCTTTTAATAATCCACGCTACTGCCAGAGCTAAGTGTTAAGCCTTATTAAGGTACCTCTGAACGTTATGAAACGTAAATGCAAATCGAATTTCCAATTGACTACTCGAATTTCCATTGTATGATTCTCAATTTTGCTTCAATGCAACGAACGATATTCAGTGAAATGATAAATTCACGGTCGACTTATTGAATATGAAAATGTTATTAAAATTATTGTATACCTTCTTGTTGTGTGTGATTTAAAAGGATTGGTTTTTGGAATTATATTTACATATTCAATAAAAATCTGCATAGCGTCGCATTCTGCATGGAAGCTACTTTCGATCCAATCACTGGCAGGCAATAATGTGTGGCTACTGGTCCAAGAGCATCCCGCTATGGCACAGGGACAGTTAGAGGAAACCCTAACTTACATGGCATACAAAGGACATCAACATATTGAGAAGATTGAAAAGATACCTATTGGTGCCGGATATAAAAAAAATCGATATTAAACCCCCTTTCAAACGTAGTCAGCCATTATGGGAGAGTCTCTTGGTGTCCACTGTCCTATAGATTAAATCGGGTCCGATTAGCCCGGTAGTGAGTTGCATGCATGCACTTATTGTATCTGCGTGTTGTGTGCTTGCGCTTGGACTTTTTTTCAGATTGAATCTATAATAACTGCCTATAATTTCAGGGGGGCCGTTATTTCGAATAAAAAATAAGAGTACTTTACTATCTTTTTCTGAAATGAATTCGACTTGATCTTTGGTTTATATAAAATTATCACTTTCAACTCAAATAGGTAATGTCAGCTCTGAACCAGGTTTAATAGTAAAATGTTTAACTCACTTAAATTGATACATTTTCAGATAAATTTACTTCGAAGTAAATTAATATTAAAATTGAATTTCATGTTACTTTTACCTTTACTTCTTACTTTTACGTCTAGACTTTGTGAAACTTAAAAGTGGCTCTAAGAGTTGCCGGAGAGCTGCCCCGGCCGTTCCTTGGCTTAGCAAACAACAGCGCTCCTGTACCTAAGTATTACACTTACAAACTTTACTTCTTTTATAATTACCTACCAACGGCTTTCACTGAGTTTTCTTTAAAAGTTTACACGAAGTTATTATTGTTATTTTAAAATAGTTTCTCCTGTTTGTTGGTGGACAAAATCTTCTTTTTCCAAACTAAAAATCTAGAGTGCTATTTTTGAATCTTACACGTTTTAATCCGCACTCCGCAGTGATACCAAACTCTATAGAATTTATGTCAATTCAAGTTTCGAGTTTGAATTTGAATGCGTGGCGTCGTAGCATGACAGCGCGATATAGTGCTATCGTAATTCTATTTGCACCCGAACGACCGAGATAAAAGGCGTGATATAGCATCATCGCGGGCATCATGCTACTGCCGCAGGAGTATGTTTAAGCAAATTTAGATAGGTACCAAAAGGATGCGAATCCTGGTTAGATTATGAATATTAGGTAGGTACATACAGCGACGCATCGTGCTATACAAAGCCAACATAAGCTCGCGAGGTTACCTTCTACCGGCCAGCTTATGGTTTTGTATAGCTTGATGTGTCGTCGTACATGGGTACATGTCGTGATTCTCTTAACTAACGGAATTATGGTTTTAGCAAGAATTGAGCTCATTACAGTGTCACCGTCAGTGTCGTACTTATACCTACTGAGTTTTATTTATTCTTTACTTATTTAATTAGGGTGCAAGTCAGGTGTTCTGAGGTTTCAGAATATCTCTGATGTGCCCAATTGCTTCTGGACCCTATGGATGAGTACAGAGGGAACAGCGGTTAATTGGTTCCCGGACGATGCAACCTTGGGATTTAACAGTAACTTCTCCTTGCGGGATCTTGCTGACTTACGAATAACCTGACACGGGTGATGGGCGTTTTTCCACGTTTCTCTGGTTAGCAGAAGTCACAGTGGGGGAACAATTTATAACAAAAATTATACCGAACAACGGCAAACAACTATGTGCCAATTCTTTATACTTTTCATTGGCACGTTAAGCCGTTGGTCCCGGCTACTATCACTGGTGGTAGTAGTCATTATATAAAAACCACGTCAGAGGCCGTAAGGCAGTCTGAAAAAACTCTGACACCAGGGCTTGCTGCCCACACGATAAGAAGATCCAAGTTTTTTTTTCAAAAACGCAAAATTACCGAACTATTAGTAAGTGATTAAGTAATTAGAAAACCACGGTTGCCGAACCCAATTTTCTTCTTCCTTAATTTGGCGCTTCGCCCGCCAGGTATATTGCAACCGAACTGTGTTTGAGTTTAAAACGAGACTGACCTAAACCAATATACAGGGAAATAATTATAAAATAAACAAGCCTGTTAAAAGATGCTTTTACCTTTAGTCTAAAGCTTTTTACCTACCTCTTTAATTTCAGTTCGTCCCATGTAAATATTACTACCCTTTCTCGACTAACAAACAATCTGTCTTTGATCTTTTTAATTGATATTTTTGTTTAGAGGAATTTGTTTGAAAGAAACTATTTTATAACACGCGGCTGCTATCTCTGGTGGTAGTAGTCGTTACATAAAAACCACGTCAGAGGCCGTACACGATAAGGAGATACTTGGAGTTGCTTTGTGGGTCTGCTATTGGGCGGTCACGTGCGCGTCGGTTGCCCCATCCCCGGCTTACAGTGGAACTCCAGTGGTGGCTCAGGATATTGTTCTTTTATAAGAACAACCCTTGAAGTCACCAAAATATCAATATAACCGTACAACGTCAAGCACTTTTGCTATAAAAACTCGACATTGGCAAAATCATCATTAACCAAAGATGGCAGCCATTTTTTTAAAAATAGAATAGAAGGAGATACTTGTCATTGGCACAATCATCGTGATGGATCCACGTAATTACACGAATCTAAAGCAGTATTTCAAATTCCTTACACAGCTACTAGCTAAAATATTCAAACGAAGATCCTTCCTAAAAGCCATTAATATTCCAACCAGCGTTTCTAGGCTCACTTCTGACAGTAGTACTCGTTAAATCTATAAAGTTATACAGTCAAGTGGAAAGAGCTATCGTAAAATTTTGCATGTTGCTTCTAAGATCGCGCGCGACCGCTCGGCAAGTAAATGTCAGTGGTACATAAGAATACGCGGCTCTTTACGACATTTTCATGACGTCAGACAACGGCTGCTTGCACAGACAACCATAAAATTTTCCACCCTCACTGCTTTTCCGTCTTTAAATTTTCAAAGGTTACAGGCAACCTTCACTGTGAAATAGTACATCGCCTTTTTAAGTCAAATTTTAATTGCGATGTTCTCGAATTTATTTTTTATAGAAATAAATTTTCCTTTTGAGTAAGGATATGAAATATTCATAAGATCGCCTTCTTTAAATACCTTTTTCTTTCTAAAAGGTTTCGCATTAGTCTAAAAACTTAAGAGAAACTTCAACGTTTTTAAAAACGGTCACTCCAGACTTTATAGCAGACGTCCCGTCCATTAGGTACGTCCCCGAAAAAGAAAAATGAAACTCGATCGTCTTTCTAGAAATGAACTCGATAAAGTAGTTGTATAACCCTGTGTCACAGTATATTTATAACAGTAGTAAAACGCTGCCGTTACAGACATTCATGTATAGTGGAATTATATAAGCCAAGATGATACGAACTGTGTTTATTTTTCATAATTATAACATACGTTTTGTAATTAGAACATCCACGATTCACTTATTTTATGTTATACGTTTCCAATATTTCTCCATAGAAACGTTAATTACTTCTCAGCTTAAAATAAAAACGATTGCGGATACAATTTCGTAGAACAATATTTTGGATACTCTGGAATAGTCTGCTGCAGTGTGCTTTACGTTCCTTGAACCCGACATTGTTTTTAGTTCTGTTTTTCTTTGCATCATAGATAATAATGTAGTGGTACACCTGCTGGAATGTGATACATATTATGGGTGTTCCTATAAGCACTCCGCGTTCCGTCTATCTTATTTGCTCTAGCAAATGACGCTCCTGAGTGACAGAAAAGGATGGAGCGACGGAAAAATGCGATGCGGTGCTGTCATGAGGTTCAACCCATAAAAGGCGCCGTCTTGGTAGGATTCTCCGAAGTTGTACTACTGCATTAGACTGTGCTAGCACACATTAGGGCGGGGCACGATAAATCTCAGCGACATCGATGCAGCATACCCAAAGCACACCACATTAGACCACGCTACTACATGCATAAGGATGTCTACGGGATATCGATTTTAAAGATATGTCTATTATGTTAATACAATATAGTGATGAAAGCCATGTAAATAAAAAAAAATTTAATGGTTTTACAAGGGTCCTTTTTAATGATCCGACCATCAAACTGAAAAGGTTGCTCAATGGGACCAACATCGAAATCGCAAAAAAAAACTGCTGGCCCATACATTGTTTTCGAGATTGCAGTTTTATTATTATAACTAGTGTTTTCCCGCGACTTCGTCCGCACAAATTATATACCAGATTTTAAGTCAGATCATAAGCTATCAAACAAACAAAAATTCATCAAAATCGGTTCAGTAGTTTTTGCGTGATGCGCGAACAAACAAACAAACAAACAAACAAACAAATAAACAAACAAACAAACACACAAACAAACAGACAAACAGACAAACAAAATTTCTAAAAAAGGTTGATTTCGAGTCAGGGATACCTAAAAACCATATCGTAATCATTTTTTTGTAAATATCTTCAATGTACAGACACACTTCAGTTACAGTTTTATAATAGTTTAGACATAGATAGACATGTACAAAGGGCGAGCTTATCTCTTAAGAGATAAATGAGAGACAGTTTTGTATGGAACAGATTGGAAATATATACATCTTATCTTAACATACCTTACCTACTGATGCAAAAATATCGTACATTACAGCTCGCCGTGCATTCATTAGTAGTCTCTACATCAAGCGGAATTGAGCTGAAATGCGAATGCAATGGCGCAGTCGGTAGGATTCTAACAAGTAGCGCTACTGCATCAAACTGTGCTGGCGCACGTAGGGGCGGGGCGCGATAAATCTCTGCGACATCGACATCGACATCCAGTGCGCTCGGCGACGCGACGCGACGCGACTCGGCACAACACCACATTACACCAGACTAATGTCCCTTCATATAACATGACTGAGTTTATGCACCTAACGTATTATACTCGTATGTCATTTGTATAACATTTTCAGTAGGTACATTTTTGCGAACTTTTCTACATAGATAGGTTAGAAAAATCTTCTCAAGCTCATTAGAGTAGAGTAGCGCAAGTATTTGGGAGAAATTGTGTAACTGCAGGTGTAGGGTGACCACTAAATAGAGCTTGTTTCGGATGTTGGCTGTTTTGATTTTGTCTTTGTTTTAAAAAGTAGGTAAACTCGAAATTTTCTGTCGAATAGATTAAATATCTAAATGTCATTAAGTTTGAGTCGCGTTGTAGGTCTGCTATTGGGTAGTCGCGTCGCTCTTCGATTATTGGTGCCCCCTCCCGGGCCTACAATGAAGCTCCAATGGTGGCTCAATATATTGTTCTTTTCGAAAAACAATCCTTGAAGTCTTGAAGTCACCACAAAACATAAAGTACCACGTCAAGCACTCTTGCTAAATGAACTAGACATTGGCAAAATCATCACATACCCAAGATGGCAGCCATTTTTTTAAAATAGAATAGAATAGTCATTAAGTTTTCCATCGTGATTAAATTAAGCATATAATGCTTACTAATTATTATTGTCCAGGGTGCACATCTAGGGTTTAGCACGTGACTCGGGGAGACTTTTCGTGAACCCGGCACCCCGAAATTAAAGCTTTAAGTCATGGCAGGACAGACAAAAATTTTTTATTTTTTATTTTAGATAGCTTTGCTCTTGACCTCAATCTACTCCTCAGGACAAAGATTTCAATTCACTTCTTAACGTGATAAGTAGTAACCTCACTGTGTAACAACGCCCAGATTATGTCGATCTGTAGCTGGGGTTGTGCTAATAATTTATCTTGTGTCCTTCAGGACACGTAGGTGAACCTAAGAGCTACGCTGGGCCAGCCTTGGAATTTACCTACCGTAAACACTTTTAACCAAACCACGATCAAAACAAAAGGCAAAACGAAGTCAACAACGAACCCATGTACAAACTACAAACGTACTCAAATTGAACATCAACAACTGGCGCAGTTCCAAAATATAGTTCTAGGCAATAGATACAATCAGACGGCCATATTTCGTAGTTGTCGCACGCTGCCGTTTGACGCGGCGCGGGTGTATTTATTGGCCCAGTCAGCTGATCGCGCCCATCGTTTACCGGGTCATAGCCCTGGGTAATGTTACATGGCAGGTCACCATGAGTACCTACCTATAGGTTCATCAAAGAAAAGTTCAAGCTTTGGAACCGTTTGGCTTTTGGAGTTAGGTTTAAGTAAGTACATTTTCCACAAAGTTGTTTTTTGACTTTGTACTTTTTACAGAATTTCACCTACATTTGTGTTACTACGGCGTTTTATATCATCATCAGCTTACATACGTCCTACTGCAAAGCACAGGCACAGGGAGGGTATATTAGTCATTAGTCCACCATGCGTACCCAATGCGGATTGGTGAAATACACATACGGATCAGAATTTCTTCTTCAGCGTATGCCGGTTCACGATTTTCCTTCTCCGTTTGAGAGACAGGTTGGAGAGCAGTCTATACAGGGTCCTTCTTAATATGCTGACACATTTTTAAGGGGATGTTCAGACCATCAAACTGAACAACTTTCTCTATGGGACCAAACTCGAAATCGCGAAAAAAAAATCTGCTGTCCCATACATTTGGCTCGAGTAGGTTTGCAGTTTTGTATGGAAGAGCTGATTTTTTTTTCGCGATTTAGATGTTGGTCCCATAGAGAAAGTTGTTAAGTTTGACGGTCTGATCATCCTCTTAAAAAAGTGTCAGCATATTAAGTTGGACCCTATATTACGTACTGATTAATTAAGTTAGAAAATCTCATTGGTACCTACATGGAATGTAGTCCGTGAGGATTTGAACCGGACGCATAGATAGTGTCCATACCTCTCCGCTACGCACCACCGACGCTCACGTTGTCTCTGTTTGGCTTTTGGTATTACCTACGTTATCGCGACTGTCTTGTCCAATTTGGATAACCCCTTTCCTACTATACTAAATTGTCCTTCGAAAAAACGAAACAACATTAATATACTACCTCACACTCACACTACATTGTCCACATCCTTTCCGAAACGGAATAAATATAAGCCTTCGTCCATGCAATGTGGGCAGAAAATCGGGTAGCCATTAATCTATACGGAGGTCGGACGCGGCCGATCGCAAATGGATGGTCATTGAAATGAAGACATATGGGCCAAACATATCACCCGGACAGTTTATTTCGTTTGCCAACTGAAACCTGTCCGTGAAGGTTACGAAAGACGTTTCTCACGGAAAGTTAAATAAAGTGTGCCCGACTATAGCTCCGGGAAGCTAATTCTAAAACTTCTTTCTTTTAGACATTTCTCGTTTCGTTGTAATTGAACAAATGGTTGAAGTGGGCAGAGGGGGTTTCGTATTACTTTACCGACTTACGTAAGAACCGAGTGCGCAACTTTTCTAAGAATTTGACAGAGTTATGTAGGCCCCTTAATGAAAGTAGACCACATCACATTAGATTCGTGTAGATGGAACAAACAAGAAATTTTCTTGGCTACCCTTTTACGTTAATGTCATCTCGAATTTACTAAGTATATAAAAAATTGGAAAGCCATCTCCTGAGATTTCGGTAGGCACCTATTAGGTAGAAGTTCTTTTCGCTTAGAAATGAAAATTGACGTATAATTCTCGTGTGGCGTGAATTGCGTTAAAGGTTCGTCCTTTGCGAAAAGAGCTGATGTAGGTAAGTAGGTACATAAGTACGTTAGCACATTCGTTTTCGACGAAAAGTACTGTAAAGCATAAATTCATAATGTAATAAAATATGGTGCTATTCTACGATTTGATTTCTACATTTTATATAGAGAAAAATGCTTAAAACTAAGTAGTTAGGTGCCTACTAAAAGCTAATATTTTATTCAATTCTGACTGTATTTACCTACGTATTTACATTTGAAAGAAAGAAAATCTACTTGTTCTCAGACAGATCAATACTAAGTACATAGTTGGCAGTAGGTTATTCTCGTTAGTTAGGTACAAAATTAACAGCACGGTAATAGTAAGTTCAACTAGAGCAGTGGTTTCAAGTAACTCTCAACCTTTTTTTAGCAGGCAACCAGCAGGGAGGGACCACAAAGTTCAAAAATGTAAAGTTATAAAGACATTTCATTTGCCGAAATCTCAAATTATTGGCAATTCTTTCATATGTGCTGGTAGGCAGGACCATCCCGCGGACCACTTCCGAGGCTCTCTGGAACCACCTGTGGTCCGCGGACCACCTGTTAGGAACCACTGGACTAGAGGGTAATAAAAACAGAATTAGTCTCGATAGACGAAAACTCCACTAAAGCCTGGTTTCATTGCCCTTAATTTGGATCACATGGCTCTATGCAAGAAGTTGACCTATTTATTTATCGATAGCAGAAATACTGGTAATGCTTAACTCTTATTTTACGTAGGAATAAACTCAAAAACTTGTACCAAAAGTAACATATCAAATGATCCGTTCGTTATCGATTCTGATAATCGGTTTTGAGGTTTTAAATTCATTTGCTAACACCATGTATAACACTAACGTAGTTTTCTAAGAACTACGAGGTGTTCTTCACGTAAAGATTTATTCGACTTCACTTGACTTCCCCTTACCTATTTGAAATTAAAAACATTGACATGAAAGCTGCGGATGTAAACTGCGGAGCAATTGCTCGAAAATACATCTAAGACGTAAGACGAAGAGTATTCGGCATGGGAAAAGAACATTCAGTGGAATATCGATAAAATTAATTAATTTCTGACTAGACCATAATAACAAATCTAACAGTGTATGCTGATTAAAACTATTGATAAACAAATAATGTCTCTACCTTAACCTCAACAAGTTCCACCCAACCAACCAACAATTTCTCAAACTATTGTAAGGTGTCATGGACGGAGATTGGCAGGGATCAAACAGTTATTAGTTTTAATTAATGTAACATAATAATAACAAAGCTATAGGTAGTGAAAAAGTGCGTGAAAACTTTGATAGCGTGATTCATTACACTCACATGTAATATGATTATCTAATATTATACGACTTTCCTTAGTGTTGGTGAGTGAATAATAGCAGAAGACGACGGGGGTTAAAAACAGAAAACTAATACAATGTTTAGTAAATTATCAACGCACGACGCATTATAAGACAGTATTAATGACAGAGTTAAACTACATAAAACCACAATATATGAAATACTTACCTAAACAATTACGTAAGATGTAAAATTACAGAAAGTTTATCGAAATTAATAAAGGCTTTAAATTTTCCATTTTATGACTTCCCTATTTAACTGAACACAATATACAAGACATAGCAAAACACCAGTAGGTACTGGTGGTAATACGGCTGTCATAAATCAGAAAATTTAAAGCCTTTATTAATTTCGATAAACTTTCTGTAATTTTACTTTAAACTGTAATTGTATGTATAAACTGAAATTTTTCTGTAATTTTAATCTAAACCATCCCTTCAAATATTACTAGGGTGTTATGTTACCCACATTTTGTAGATGTAACCATAATATTGTTTTTTACAAACAATATCGATATATTTTTTATCGATAAAAGGCACAACACTGGCGCCAGGCAGACAAAGGAGCGCGATTAGTGGAAGGCGCTGCGGCTGCGAGTCTAGCATACCACCAGCCCCGCCTGCACTACACATCGCTATTCAAATGACTCGCTATATATCTCCGCTTCATGCTTATTCAGCCGCGAGACGCTTTTCGGAAAGATTGACATCCATGTATCCGTATACTGGTTCGTTTTTGGTTCACTATCGTATTCGAAAGGTGGCGCGTCGCCGAGACGAAACACTCAATCAAAGCGTCCGGGTTCGAATCCGCACGGACGACATTTCATGTAAGTACCAATCAGTTTTTCTAACTTATCTACACAATACCGACTGCTCGGTCTCTTAAAAACGGTGAAGGAATCGTGAGGAAACCTGCATACGCTAAAGAAGATATTCTGATGCGTATTGTGAGGTCTAGCAATCCGCATTGGTCACGCGTGGTGAAATAATGCTGAGTGCCCTAAATAGGGCGGTGCCAGCGCAGCGGTGCCCAGGCACAGGGCGCAGACCATGGAGGGGCGCAGAAATGACCAGGACCAAGTTTTGGTTCATGCATTGGTGTGTAAAATTTCGGGCTCTCTTCGGTCGCTCCAGCCTATGAATGGTGTTTTAAACAAACACAATCTAATGTCGTTAGAACAATTCGTATTAACCACCTTTTTGAGTTATGGTGTTCGAAATTTCGAGCTCGCTTCGCTACACTCAGTTGCTTTCCCTTGTCTTTCCCGGAGGGACGATTTCACAGACTAAGTTTTCCTACCCAAAAAACTGTTAGAACATTATTCAAGGGCGTAATCAAAGGAGCTCGCACCGGCCGAATAATGGGATATTTACGGCACTGATGATGCTAAACAACTTTTTTATGAAATTAGCAAAAATAATTTTCTACTTTTCAAACTTTCGACCAGCTGATTGCATTTAGTATGTAAAGATCAAAATGTTTTATTTTTTTGCGAATTTCCTGAAATGTTTCTTAGGGAAAGTGTGCAATCGCTCCTTAAAGTAAGCAACTGGCCCCAAACCCAAACACCCGGTATGAATACACCTAAATATGTACAATTCATCATAATTATTAAACCAACACGAATTAACACGATTTAACACCTTGTGTTAATTAAAATTTTTCTGAAAAAAGTAGTCTAGAGGTTTTTTTTTAATTCCGTGACTAAAAACGGTACAAAAATACTAAAAGGTCAATTTTCTGTTTCCGAATCCTAAATATCTCAATAGCAGACTCGAGACGAAACAGTACTAAAATCCCACAAAAATGTCGAAAAAAATCATATTTCACTCGTTTCAAGTCCCGTATCGGACAGCTTTTTAATCCTGGCATATTGCAGGCGGCTCTAGGCCAGTTGTTTGTTTACCCAGCGCATTTGTCACATATTAAATGAACGCCGCAGCTTAGTGGAACACAAATAAAAGTGGGGAAACATAGAGAGAATAAATAGTTGCCAGCTGTTCCATTCAAATACTTATAGGAGCTTTTTCGCGGCGAACTAGCAATTAAAAGCATTAGTCTATTTTGTCCTTGTTAAGTTTTATTACGGGTTAAGCTTGTTAGTTTCGAGTGCTAATTATGTTGTGGATTGGAGGAGTTGGTGCCAAGTTTATAAGTAGGAAAATAACTCGACTTCGCTTCGAAAGTAGCTCTTGAGGTTTTAATAACAAGGCTTTCTTATGCTCGGAGTGTTTTGAACATCAAAAGATGATCTTTCGAGAATATAAATAGCCTTTCGAGGAATTTCTTTTATGAGGTGCTTCGAAGAAACGTAACATGTGCGTAGCAGATGTGCTACGCCGTAACCCGTAGCAGTTATGCTACGAGATTGAGGAGTCCTCTCCATGGATGGCAATCCATTGCTTGAATACTATTCGCTTATTATTTTGACTATACACGATGTAAACTTAAATGAGTAACATACTTTAGGGGTTGCTTCAGACCATCAAACTGAACAACTTTCACAATGAGACCAACAATGAATACGCGAAAAAAAAATTGCTACATTTACCTAAGTAGGTACCTACCTATGGAACAAAAATTTTACGCGATATTAATATTCTTAAAATTGTTTCAGTTTGGTGGTCTTAAGCACCACCTAAAGTATGTACCTAACGCATAAACCTGTATAACTTCGTTGAATCCGTCGTACAATTATAAAACACTAGTGTTTACCCGCGACTTCGCTTGCACAAATTATATACTTACCAGATTTTAAGTAAGATCATAAGCTATCAAACAAAAAAAGTTTCATCAAAATCGGTTCAGTAGTTTTTGCGTGATGCGCGAACAAACAAACAAACAAACAAGTAAACACACAAACAAACAGACGGACAAAATTTCTAAGAAAGGTTGATTTCGAGTCAGGGATACCTAAAAACCATATCGTAATCTTTTTTTTGTAAATATCTTCAATGTTCACAAACACTTCAGTTACAGTTTTATAATAGTTTAGATTATTTGGGGTCAAAACAAACGAAAATCTTTTATTTTCCTGTATATTTCTGTCACACATCCAACCATCCATACTACAAAAAGCAATACCTATCAGGCAAAACACCCCAGCTATCACAATAAAATACGTAACATTTCGAAACGCACCAATGCATGCAGAGCAAACAGGAGCGTTATCGGAAAAAGCCAATACATTGGAACAGAACAGAACAGTTTAACAAACTACACTTTCATGTCAATAAGTCGTGGGGCAATAACTTCACGGGCCATAGGGCGCAATGGTCGAGTCGAGGAAATGTTTAAACTTGCCGGAATTTGTTTACTACCAGAACAGCCAATGTTGCTTGAACTGGTCGGATATCTTGCAGATAGTGATACTTTCATAAGACTTATAGCATAAGATCATGGCAGAAATGATAGGATAGACAGGCGATAATAGGAGATCTTTTATTTGTCAAATATACTCATTACTAACAAGGAATAAGATATAATATTCTCAAAAAACAAGTAAATGTTTACCACTTTTACGTAATTGTAGAATTGTTCATGGGTTAATAATATAAACACTTTTTTAGTTAATTTTTTTCTTACTACTTACATTCTTAGCTTCATAGCTTAGCTTACATTGCCAAGAAACCAAAGAAAACTTTATTAGAATAAAAGAGGATAACTAGGTTGGTAAAGAACCTAAAAATATGAAACACATTTCTGGACACCCATAATGGAAAGGTACCTCTACCTACGTGAAAATAATGAAGAATTGAATCAATGTTCGAAGCATTCGTCTATAATTTATATTACGAAGACGTGCGAACGATATTAAATTCTTAGATCTAGAATTTAATTTCGCCCGTTGGTACGTTTTCGTTAGATGCTCCTCCTAAATTATGCTTGGCCTACAACCTGCTGAAAAAGCTGATGATGAACCTAATCATAAATAATATTATTGTGTAACTAGTGTAGGTAGTAAAGCCAATAAGGGTCATTAAATAAACGTAGCAGGTAGGTAAATAGGCGTTTAGGCGTTAGTTAAACGTTAAGCCTAAATAAAACTAGCGTCTACCTTATGGTAGTTTATAGGTAGTTTATACTGGCAAGAAGTTCAGAGATCTTTCCTCTCTGGTCGTCTTTACACTAAATCGTATATCCAATGTTGCGCTACCGAAGCGAAGGGAAGTGGGCGCATCAAAACAAGAACATTATTTGTTATTTATTGCTTACATTGTCGAGGCTGACGCGGATATCTTTAGCATACCTTTGCTGTTTTTCTTGCTGGACTTTTTCCAGGATCTGTTGAGTTGTGTTTTTTGGGCACTTTTTGCTAGACGGACTTTTGCTTCTTTTTCGTTACCTACCTACCCATAGCCCAATTGCGATTATTCTTTCTATTACCCAGACATCAGTCTATATGTACAAACAGACATATTAGATTTCAAGAACTTAGTACGAGCAGGTAGTAATTTTAATTTTAATATTATAAAAGATCTGATAGGTACTATATTTTAAAATGTATCCAATATGAGAAAAATGCGGCAGCCAGTAAAACCACAGATTAATAATAAGTTATACAAAACATACTGATGATTATAATAATATGTTAGTTAGGTACAGTACGACCAGGAAAATATGGCCGTTTGTTAATCTTCGTTTGCGCAGAGCAGGCCCGAGTCCCCGACAAAACCCGAAGTCATTTACTCGTCATTTAGTAATCAAAGAGTGCAAAGTCGGAAAGGGCGCAAAAACAAATTAGCCAATAGCGTAAAAGGATTGAAGGTGGCACATGCTGATTGGTCAATATATTTTCGCGCGCTATTAAAATTTGTCAACTGCGCAGGTACATCGGTAAGCCTTATAAACCTGGTACTACTGTAACACTACACTTTAACTGCTGACTACCTACGTCGTAGGTCAGCGACGAATGGGCCGCAGTGCGCACGACTCCAACGTTAAGTCAGAATTGTTTAGCATTCCACGGTGTTAGCACTGTGCGAGTATCATTGTTTTGAGCTTAGCAGCGGAAGTGTTAACTTATTATTAGTGTGCTTGTCTGCTGTCCCATACATTTGAGTCATGTAGGCAGCGGCGGCGGGTGCAGTTTAGTATGGGACAGCAGATTTTTTGTTGCTCCGATTGGTTTGCTCCCATAGTAAAAGTTGTTCAGTTTGTTGGGTAGTAGGTAGATGCTAATGATATCAATTTCACCCTGTATACAGGATCCTAGTTAAATATGCTGACTCTTTTTAAGGGGATGATCAGACCATCAAACTGAATTCTATGATACATATTAATCTATGATTCTATGGGACCAATATCGAAATCGCGAAAAAAAATATATTCTGCCGAATGTCCCATACATTCGGCTCAAGTAGGTTTGCAGTTTTGTATGGATTAGTACTTACATTATTTTTTTGCGATTTCGATGTTGGTGCCATAGATAAATATGTTCAGTTTAATGGTCTGGTCAAGAAGTTTGGAATCTCGGTCTGATCATCCCCTTAAAAAAGTGTCAGCTTATTTAAAAACTCATTAAGATGGACCCTATAGGTATGTAAAGCCCGACCAGAAAAATGAAAAACCTCGCCATGTTGCGGAAAATCCATGGAACTAATTTTTGCACTTGGAACACTGACATTAAAGGTTATAGTCGATTGCAGCGCCCCCAAACTAGGTATTTTATATTTCTGGTCAGGCTTTATGTAGTAATAGATACTCTTTCTTATCCTGTGCTATATATAGGTACTTCATAAAAAATGTCTCCATAGGAATCGATTCTCCCTTGCATATTTGTGTTAGGTATGTATGTAGGTAAAGCCTGACCAGAAAAATAAAAAACCTCGCCATGTTGCGGAAAATCATTAGAACTATGTTTTGTACTTGGAACACTGTCATTAAAGGTTATAATCGATTGCAACGCCCCCAAACCAGGTTATTTATATTTCTGGTCAGGCTTTACTTTGTACACCTACAATAAATAAAAAACAAGAATAAATAAAACAGGTACATTTTATTGAAAAAAATATGTACACAGCAAAACAAATAAATAATCTTATGTTGTATATTAGTCTATAAAACATTAATTTCATTGAAATAAAATACTATACATAACTACATTAAGATTATGTACACATAATACCATCTCGCAGGAAGTGCTACCCGATTATTAATATAATAAACAATATCCATTTAACATTTAAATACCTACTATGTCGATATCTTGAGTCACATTTATTATTTAGGAAATTTTAAGTGGAATCTCTAAGGTTAAAATACGTTAATATAAAACAGTAAGCTATGATAATTCCTTGATATATAATTTACGGGACACGTCCGATCACATAAAGTAATTTTGCACATTGATGTTCTAACAATGACTGAGGATAACAAATTACCTATAAAATGTATTTATGACTTCATGATTTTCATGAGATGACTTACTGTTAACACTCTACCTAAAAACTTTTTAAAATCTTTTTATTTATTAGATTAGGTACCCTATATTATTTGAAAGTTGTGATTAAAAAGCATTTTAGAAATGTTTTAAATAAACCTCCCTTGTACCACAAAACAAACTCCTTAATAATTAGGCGACACTTAAAGTGAATATCTTAATTTTATATTAAAACAAATATTATGATGACAAGGTTAGTCAGTTGATTCTACTTGTGATGTTGTTGTACGCGTTGTTGTTCCGTTAATCTCATCGAATGAGAATAATTGCAAACAAAATTACAGTTTTTACAAAATATATTGTAGTTGATTTTAGTGCTGATGATGATGATGGTACATTGTATTGTAGGCAATGGATGATATTTACTAAACTGCTTTTCACAGACGAATAAAAAAACAGCGTGTAAATTTTTCATGCAATTATTTTCATGAGATAAGATTACATGCGAAGAATTAACGAGCAAAGTTCAGGGCCTGATTCACCACTTCAGTTCTTAATAGTTTATCTGGCAGATGGTTTGACATATCTTTCATACAAAATATTTTAAACGATCTGTCAGATAAATTATTAAGTACTTATCCAGAAGTGATGAAACAGCCCCTTACATCAATGTATTATATCGGAAGTCCTGCTCATTGAATTAAATTCTAATCGGTAATAATAATAGTAAATCTGACTGAATCCTTGTGATGTTTGAATGCGGGACAGTTGACTATACCAGCGCGAATCTATTACTTAAAAAATATTAACAGAATAATAAAATTATTAACGCAAACAAGTACCACAATGAAAGTAATTATCTGTACTTATAGATTATGTAACCGAAACAGTATTCGAGTACCTAACGCCTATTTCACATTAGGATTGGGCAGAGAGTCAAAACAGTGGACAAGACGGAAGCGGAGAACCTTTGACATCATTTTAAATAGTGTTTTCTATCAGAACAGAAAATATGCTGTAGGGCTGTGTACAGAACTATAGGATAACTCGTAGGAATTAGGATACATTACCTTGACTATTTTTCCAGTTTACTTTTTTCTTCCTACCTACCTTCTACCTTTGCATCCCTTTCTTACGTGAATGCAAAAAGATGGCATTGTTTAATCTAAGGAAAAACATAAAAAAATTGAATTTCAGTTAATCATAATCAAATTATTAATTATTTTAAATTTTGTCTCGTGCGTGCTCAAATTAGGCTGTGTTTTAAAAGCCTATCGCATAAGGTATATTTAGGCTTGACACGTTTGTTATCATGTTTCCTGCTCTGCCCCACTACCGCCCTCGTGTGAAATAGGCATAAAAAAGTACCCAAGGTACTCGCCAACAAACGTCAGGCCTGTGTTATTGTCAATTATCTCTTCTATAAATATCTACACTTCAATATGCTCAATAATTTGACTAGAAATCATGTTATACTTATTACTTTCTAACAAAACACATTTCTTTAATTTACATGGTATATATCATAATTTCTTATCAATTTACATCTAACTAAAAAAAATTGTACAATACATCGATGACAGGTGTGAATTTTTTAATATAATTATAATAATTACTTGATATCGAGAGGGAACTACTCGAGATATAATCGCTTAGCTTCTAACACATATAAAGAAACAACAATGATTTTAAATCACGATTGTTACATCTAAATAGATTCTACATTAATTTATAATTGTGATAAATCACAGTCTAATCCGTGGCTAACTTTATTTAAAAGAGGAAATTTTTGTACAACACTCCTTTTACTTTATTGATGAGTGCACTGACTTTGTTCGTGATACAGACGAATATTGTTCCAGAGTCTTTGATGAAAGCAAGATGCAATGAGGTCTTCGCCAACTTACACCATATCGAAAAGCTACTGCACGGGGTACAGACCTCGGCAGTCGGCATAGGCCGTTGGGCTTACGCCGTGGCGGATTGGGTAGTTTGGTTCGATCAAAATGGTTGGTATGGGATGGTCCGAGTAGTGCTTCTAGGCACCAGAAGAGATGGTAGGGCAGAGATATCGGCTGTCCCCGCCGGCAGGAAAGTCGATTATAAGTGTACTTAAATGTAGCGAACGATAATTTAAGTCCACGTTTGATTGTATCACTGTGAACTGTGCGGTGTAGTATAAGGTATAAGTGTGCGATGACTTCTATTTATTCACAACGCGTGTATCTGTCAATCAGTCAATCAATCCGTCCAGTACTTACTTGCACAGAACAGTGTGAACTTCGCAAGAAAATAAAATTAATACATCGGTTTTTCGCTGTCCGAACTGTACTAAATATAGTTCAGCAATTGAGCCATATTTTCGTATACGCTATGAATGAAAATTGACGCATTTTCCCGATTTAATTTTATCCTTAATTTGTTTGTAAGCATTGTTCAATTAAGCGCCTTGTTAGTGTTATAGTAGACTGTACAGGTGATGTTATTTGTTTCTATGTGATGTTCTGTTAAATACTGGAAGCATTATACTGTTTTCTTGTCACATTCTATCGAACCATAGATAAAATAAAATTATTTTACTACATAAATAGCATTTTAAACGATCAATGTTATCGAAAATTGATGCCTTGATGCATGAAAAATCGTGAGATTGTCAATCACAAAATACCTACGGGTAAAATTAAGGCTCAGATTAGAAACAGTAAAACCATTCAATTATCAACCTTATCTCCCGAGTGTCATCGTGCACTACGTAGTCTCGCATCGCTCTTAGTGGATATTACCGAGGATTTCTTAAGATGTTTGTCTTTCCGTTTGTCCTTCTTGCTGCGCTTCGGAGTGTCGGTGATGGGCTCGTCGGGCGCCTCCTCGCTCGCACCCTCTTCATTCTTGTCTGTTTTCTTGTCGAGTTCAGCCATTGCTTCTTGTATCGCGTTCTCGAGAAGAGTGTTCAATTTTCTACTCCTGTTGCAAAATATGGTAAAAGTTACTATTTTGATATAATCTTTAACCTCTCGTATGTGGACATTCCAGACACAGAAGATTTGTTATTGTCTTTGGACGTATCCGTCACAAACACAGAGGACGGGTTAATACTTTACAGGGTGTAAACAATGCCTTACATACTTAAGAGGGTGCTTCAGACCATCAAACTGAACAACTTTACTATTCCTATGGAAATGTCAATAGCAAAATGAATGAAAAAGCTTTTTTTTTTTCGCCATTTCTAATTTTGTCCGATTGTAAAAGCTTTTCGTGTTGTCAGTGTGGAGGTCTAATCTAAAGCATCCCGTAAAGTGTGTAGCGTATTTAAGTTTAAAACCTGTATTTTTAAAATTTGCAAACTTGCGTCCACCAATCCGCAATAGGCCCGCGTGGTGACTATAGTAAGAACATTTGTCAACTATTATTTTATGCGGTTAGATTATCTTAAGATAAGATAAGATAAGATAAAACTTTTTTTTTATCTTTGGGTTGGGTTAATCTCACACTTTTAAAATACCATGATAAAAACGTAGATCAAAGTAAAATGAATGATAAGGCCCAAAACTCATTTAGTTGAAGCACACAAAGTAGGCGCGTCCCGGCGTGCACTTGGTCTGTCATCTCAGCAATTTGTTTTAACATGTTTCTTGTTTGATATGTTCGCTAAATCCATTCATTTTACTTTGATCGAAGGATAAAATTCACAAAAACTATTGAAACATTTGTTAATGAAACTCTATTTTAATGCAGTTTATTAATCAAAGCAAAAATAAGCTGACAGGAGGATATTTGATACACAACGGATCTCATCTCTCCTCTCCTTTCTGCTTAGCTCGAAAGAAGAGGAGTGTTTAAACACCAGTGCCCGCAAGTTGACAGATTTAACGTAGTTGTGGCTTGTTTTCTTGATACGGGTTTTTATGAATATATAAAGTATATTAATTAGTAACAAGAGAGATATCCACACTAACATACTCTTCACGTTCGTACAGAGAGGAGAGATCAGAGAAATTCATTAGAATGGTCGCTTTTGTTAGCATCTCCACTTTGATGCACAATTCTTTCGACTCATGTCTCTCTTCTCCATCCGTCCCCAGTTTGATTTGATACTTTAGTTACTTAACATTTGGATTTTTAACACAATTGAGTAACTATCAAAGCTCACAGACATTTTAACGCTGCAGGCAAAAATTTTCTGGCACTTACTATGTTTCAAGCTCAGTGAAGCCCGGAATCTACCAAAGCGGAGCAGAGACATGAAAAATCAAATAGCTTGATTCTGACAAGCGATGAAAATAAAGCAATTCGATTGGTCGATTTTAAACAGCTCTGATCCGCTCCGCTTTGGTTGATTCCAGGCCTAACAAAAGATGGTCATGTAAACAGTAATGGTTCCCACAGACCCTCATTTTTGCTCAGAACGTTAAATGTTTATAATATTTTTCTGGCTATGGTAGTCTGATCTCTCTATACAGCTTCTAATTAATTGCTTTAAATCCTTTACACAAAGCTTTGTGGAAAAAAGATCAGTTACTGTCATGCATCTAGGTACCCTTTCTGAAACCATTGTATTTCTGCGGCAACTCACTTCCTATGCTTGGTCCTGGCCGCGTGGTGCGCCTCCAGACCCTCGGTCAGGGTCAAAAGCTTCTCGTCCTCGACGCAGCTGGGCGCCTTGTCCCCTCCGAACCATCTGACGCACCATCTGCTATCTTCAGTCCTTCCCTCCAACTTGCCAGGCCAAGACGCGTAACCCTTTATCGGTCCCCATATAAGGTCGCCGATTTCAAACTTGTGTTTCTCGTGAGTTTCGGCAAGTTCGGTTTCATCGTCGCTCTTCGTATCTATCGATTGAGGTTAAGTTTGTAGCTGTTTGTTGTTTTATGGGAGCCTCCACCGTGATTCCGACACCAAGAGATGAAAAGTTTAACATCATTTCGTTCTCATTGATTGTGAAATTTATGCACAGGATGTGTAAGGTCGAAATTTCTTCAATTCGTTCTAATTGAAATGAGATTAAACTTTTCATGTAAGCAACATTTTATACTAACATTATTTTACAATTTAGAAATAGGAAAATTTAATATGATAACATTAGTTGCATTTAACAAAATTAGTTGCTTCAGACCGGGTGAACATGGAAAAAATACAGTTTGATAAACAATGTAGGTATACTTATTTACAATTCTGATTTACCTTAATCTATTTACAAATAAATGGTTTTATTGTTTATACCTGTTTAATTATAATTAATAAGTATTGTACCATAGTTTTTCCCGCACCCAAGGAAGAAATTACAGTATTCCAAATATCTTGATAATCTTCTATCTTTATTTCTAAATAAATGTTTACTTTAGATTTTACAGAAGGATTAACGAAATACTAGAGAAAAAAGATTTAGCTATCAAGTCATGTGAAATAAGAATTACGGCGTGTATCAGATGTGGTATACAATTTAGTAAGTATATGTAATTTTACGAAAAATTTATCTTTACATTTTGTGAAGCAAAAAGGAGCTCGGACAGGCTATTATTATAGAGGAATTTAAACAAATATATTTGCATACCACACATCCTAAACTTTGTCAAGCCTCACCAGGTTTTAAAAAAACGCATGCCATAACTCACTTTTAACATGGCACCAAATTCAAAATCAGTAAGTCCCTATTGAAAATACTTGTCATGACATTTATAAAATAAAGAATTATATTTCACAACTTTTTTATATTCATCGTGTAAAATATTTTGCAATTATACTACTTATATTTATATCCAATGTAATTCGAATAACTTATATATGTGGACATGTTTTTTCGGAATTATGGAAAAAAACAAATAATATAGCAATTGGAAATCGTGATTGAAAACGTATGGGATTTGGTGTAAAGATCCCTACACAATATGGCGAGGTTTTTTTAAAACTTGGAATGCCTTGAAATAACAGTACGTAAATGTGCATTACTTACAATGATGGACAGATGTAATGATGATGGCTTTACAATGATGCGTTAGTAATGGAATCCCAATTCGTGAGCCAATATTATTACTTCGAGTGTGGTGCAATGGAAAGCGTACAGAAGCCTGGGGTGGGATACATTTGAACGCTGCATCGCTTAGTTCTGATTAGTTTCCAGTACACCCGTTATCTAGCTGTATCTTGTATTAACCCAACCAAAAGAAAACCAATGACCAATAGTATCGCATTATGTAGAAGCTGAAATATAGCACAATACACATGAGTATTTATTGACAAACTATTCTATGTGGTTATCGAGGGCGAACGTTACTGACTGCTATGTAATCTACTTCGTATGTATATCTAACTAGCTTTTGCCCGCGACTTCGTCCGCGTGAAATGAGAATATCGTAAAATTATTTCTAAGTGCACCCCTATATCCTCCGTAGAATATACATACAGGGTGTTAGGGTAAACAGTTGCATTACGTTAAGGGGTGATTGTACCCATTATACTGAACAACTTTCTCTAAGAAACCTATAGAAAATCCGCAAAAAAAGATTCGACTTTTCAAACAAATGTTCGTTCAGCTGATTGCATTTAGTATGGAAAATCCATAATTTTTTTCCCGAATTACCTATTTGTTTTTTAGGGAAAGTTGTTCAGTATCATGTGTACAATCACCTCTTAAAGTAATGCAACTGTTTACCCTAACACTCTGTATATTCAAAATTTCATGTTTCTATCTTCAGTGGTTTAGCCGTTCGTTGTCAGTCAGTCAGTCAGTCACGAAACTGTTTTATAAGCGTAGAAGATATTTTGCTAGTCTTTATTGAGAAACGTATACCGTTCACTTACGCATGAAATCTTTTGCACAAAAGGAAAATGAGTTTTGTTATTTTGAGACGAGCAACGAATGTGTTATTGTCTCCTTTTTATATAGAAATACGGATACTTGGCAAAATTATACTTAGAAGTTTAATTGATTTTACACCTCTATCACAAGTTTAACATTTACAAATAAAAGTTTCCGTAAAGTTGTAAATAACACAGATTACAAAGTTTTCAAGTAACATAAGTCGTCGCGAACCACTTAGCACATATGTCTTATTAATTTCGATATTTTTGCTTGCACGAGATTCAATCCAAAACCAATGAATACAAGACACAACATAATGGTAAATTTAGAATTTGGTTAGCTGTGACTGAAGCGTGAAATGGTTCTGGATATTATTAGTCTGTGGCAACACATCTATTGTTGTTGGTAAAGATTTTTGGGGTTCGTAGAGCTCATTTTACATGTTAAAATTTACATCTTTAGAGAATGAGTCAAGTTTATTTTAATCGCAATGTCAACAAAGTTCAATTTAGATTGTATTATATTTGACATAGGACCTGTTTCACCACTTCTGGATAAGTTTTTAATTGCTTATCTGACGGAGAGTCACGATGCGGATCTGCCGGAGGACGGTCGTGTGTGCACAGCACGTATCGTCGCGTTAGGTCCGCACGTGGCTCCACCATTTTGTGAACTCTCTTTTGTGTTTTAACCTTAAAACAATCACTTGAGACTCTAAACTACTTACATTGGCAAAACTGCCACTCTAGACTTAATTAATACTACTGATCATTTTCCTACGTATAATCTTCACATAACGAGACGTTGGCTGAATTGTGATAACGCATCGGATGCCATTAAACAAAAATTGAATTGAATTATCTGACGGATCGTTTGACATATTTCGTATTAAAAAAAAGTCAAACGATCTGTCAGATAAGATATCAAGAACTTATTCAGAAGTGGTGAAACAGGGCCTTTTAGTTATAAATCAAAATTGAACAACGGGGAAACGATCTAATTGATTTGATAGAAATAAAAAATAAGTTACTTCTATCGCTCAACAATATCAATTTGTTATCTCCATGTAAAATGGCTATACTTATCAATTTAATTGTAATTAAGATCTTGGAAAGTGTTTTCAACTCAAGCAAGGAATCCTTGAGATTGCATTGAAAAGTTTGTAATTTTAGACAGTTTCAAGCATAGAGGAAGAAAGGTAAAAACTTAAAAGACTTACCGTCTCCGGAACCTAAATTATGTCTATCGAAAACTTTCTGTATAGCGTCGGAACTTGATCCTGAGAAATGTCTTTTGTCTTGAGAATTTATTGCCATATCGAAGTCTTCTTTAGGTATCCCGTGCACCATACCATTATTGCTCCTCATTATTTTATCTGTTCTATAAGTGGATCCGTCTCCGAAATCGTTCTTTCTCTTGTACGCCTGCGTACGTTCGTAGTAGTTAGAGGGAGGCAGAATGTGTTGGTGGACCGCTGAGGTTGTCATGCTCTGGTTGTAATGAATTTCTGTTGTCTCAGGGTTAGGTGTGCGGTTTTGGCGCATCAATGGTATGTTGGATATCATGTCTGAAAAGTTTAGAAAAAGGTAATGTAAATTATTGAATCCTAAGTTTTTCAGCATACGCATATGCTCACGACTATATTCCCCGAGGGGGTAGTCAGAGATATTCTGAAACCTCAGACCATCTACTTTTCACCAGTAGTACCGAAACTCTGTCCAGTGTGACGGGGGGTGAGCCCGTAAGTTTTTGAGTGGCTCATTAATTATACATTCGTGATATTTTCACTCAGCTCCCTCTATCCATTCCTTTGCGATGCGCATACATGGATGGACGCATATATGCGGTCTAGCCATCTCTTATTAAGTCAGCACAACCCGCAAATGCGTCAGGGGACACGAATGTGTCAAACATCGGCAAAAAAGAAGGGCAGAATCTTGTTCCTGTCTTCCATTGGGGTATCTATCAAGTGCAGGGGGCGATCGGGCGTGTTGTGGGGTGGTGTATTGGTGACAGAGGGGAGCGCACACTTGTCGCGTGCTTGATGCCACCTCAGTGCTATCGGCGCTAGTTCTGGCGCTTTTTTGGTATGTTTGTTTAGCGCCGTCAAAACGTGTACAAACGAGAGTGCAGTGTTCGAGATATTCAAATACGAGCGCTACTGGTTTCGGAATAACTAATAAGTCTATTTAGAGAGCCTTAAAGACTACTTAGAACAGAAGAACTATGCTAAGGGATGCTTGTCATAAGTGTGAATGGAAGAAAAGTTGTGTTTTTATGTCATATCATCCATCTAGCCCTATTACTTGATCTTATTATGCTATAAAGAGTAAGTGACTCACTGTGTGCGTCGTCCGGTACGAAGTCGGCGGACGCGCGCCACAGTTCCCGCGGGTCCGACATGTCCGGCTCACTGCTCGACACGCATTGCACCATCGCCTGCAAACACATTACATTCATTTCACTACAACATATCTTCTTATCATACGGGTGTATGCTAGCCCAGGACTTCTAAGAGTTAATCTGTCTATACCTTACAACTGGAAACACTAATAGTGGAGCCGCTACATTGCTATTTTAGCCGGAATTGTGCACTTAAGCAGACTGTTAACTGTAGCGCTAGTTTTAAATGCATAACACATTTTAGGTGCATCAGATTCTGAACAACTGTTACAATGGAGTCAATATTGAAATCAAATTGATAAGAAAATCAGCTGTCCCATACATTTGAGTCTAGGTACTGCAGTTTTGCATGAAACAGCAGATTTTTGAGGTCTGGAGTCCATGCTGTGTCTGTGCCTGCTAGAGGTGCATAGACTTGTTGGGCTGGTGGGTGAACGACGCAGTATACGTACGGAGGAGCTGGGGTCCATGCTGTCGGTGTCGTCGGTGCCGGTGGTGGTGTCGGCGAGGGAGCCGCGCGGGGCGGGGGGCGGCAGGCACACGCGCGGGGAGGCGCAGGGCTCCGGCGCGCCGAGCGGGCTGTGCGTCGTCGTGTCGGGCGGACTCACTGACGCCTGCGACGGCGACTTGTTGCGCTGCTGGGGGAACGACACAGTTTTAAATTAGCCCTTCATTACGTAGCCGATATAGCCCAAAGTGGTCAAATCCAGAAATAGCCCTCCTTAGAACTAGTCTTACCAAGAAGTGGTCGAATCCAGAACTGGTCATATTTAGAAGAAGGCATTTTAAGAAATGGACACCGAACGCCTAAACGCATCACACCCAGGGCCATATTTACTACTAGGGCGCAAAACTGAGAGGGCGCACGCAATATCTGATTTACCCACAAGCGCTAATTCGGCAAAAGCCTAGAGCGGAAGGACTGAGGGGGCAAAGAATAGATATCCAACCCAAAAAACAACGTCATACAAGCTCGCGACGGCTGTTACACCCCTACATGCGCAACGTGTGGCAATACGTGAACGTTAACGTACGAGAATGAGCGGCAGTTTTGTAGAAACATCGCTGCGCATGTAGGGGTGTACTGGACACTGCGAGCTTGCATAAAGATATTTACTGGTAGGATATCTATTCTAGGGTTACGCTATAGGTCAAAGTGAATAAAAAGAAGTCATAGAAAATGGGAAAATAGCATTATAAACTTCATAGTTCTTATGAATCTTTTTAAAACAACAAAATTAATCTGATTATAATTACCTGATTAACAAGGGTCTGCGTAGAAGAGTTTCGCACGTGGCCCAACATTGGACCGAAATCATTGATGAACTTGACATATCCCTCGTTCTCCAACTTAACTTCATTCTCGTTCTGAATCTGACTGAAAATCTGTTTCTCCTCCTTTTCCTCGTGACTCTCTATGTATCTCTTTTGATTCATCTGTTTAGTCAGCAACACATTTGGTATGATCCGAGTTGGATTCCCCCCTTGCAAACTCGAGATCGACTGCGCATTATGAGTATTGGACATCAAAGTAGTTTGCTGTTGCACTATAGTTGTGTTCTGGACGAAAGTGGAGTTACTTCTACTCGTCGCCGATTGTTTGGGAGATAGAGGAACCATTAAAGTCTGTCCCATTTGGTTAGTCTGTATGAATTCCTGCGCCTGAACGTTACTCGACCGCACCTGATGAGGGCTGGTATTGAAGGTAACGTTTGTGGGACTGAGATTGGCTAATAGAGGACTCAATTGCCCGTTGAAATTGGGACTGTTCATCATGACTTGACTGTTTGGCGATAAGAATTGGGCGCCTGGGCTGTGCTGCGACTGGATAATCTTTCCTTGTTGATTCTGCGCTCGGATAACAACACCACTGTTCCCGCTGGTGAATACTCCAGAATTTTGTACGGGAGTTAAGACATTTTGGCCGTTGACTGTCTGCAATTGTAACTGCATTGGCATTCCTGTGGAATTGTCTTGAATAATAGCCGTTCCATCAGCTGTCATAACCATCCCTCCTAAGTTAGGAACTATAAATTGTTGGAAGGCCGGGAAGTTTTGCACGACCGAACTAGTATTGTTGATCAAGTTGACAGGTTGCAGCAAGTTTATCTGTTGCGATGGCGACGTGTTTGTGATTATTTGCTGAGATCCAAAGTTGTTTGCATTTCCTTGGCCATTCATGACGATGTGGGCAGGTGTACCGGATTTGCCCGGAACTATGGTCAAAGCTTGCAACATTGGCGGAGAAATATTATTGTTTGGAGACAATTGGAAATTTCGAGGAGAGAATTGTGGACTAGTATTATGCTGAGGGGAAGAATGGACCATGATATTGTTATTTTGTTGAGGAGCAGTTATTTGCAATACGTTGGTTATATTCGTCTGTCCTTTCTTCTTCTTGCTCCTTTTCTTTAGACTCTCTGGAGACAGCATGGCGACTCCTTGAACGAAACTTTGGCTCTTCACGTCTATCTGCCTCGATTCGTTCTGTCCAACGACTCCTGTCATAATCTGCGGTAACATCGTATTTTGTTGTACCACCTGATGACCGTCCACAGACATCATAGACGGTTGTAACACGAACGGAGAAGGCAAAGTGTTTACTACCACAGTTGACTGGTTGAGTGGTTGAACTCCTTGGACGACCTGAGCTACAGACGTGGAAACATTTGTAGTGCTCGACTGCATTGAAGATACTGTGGTGGTCTTAGGAGGAGGCGGTGGCATTTGATTGTTTGACACAATAATTTGACCAGTGGAAGATATGAGAATCTGTCCAGGTGTAGTTCCTCGCTTTAGCGGTATCGAAGTCGTATGCGAATTATTAATTTCGGATTTAGAAGGAATGCTGCCTATTACGTTTTGGACCATTTCTAAAGGAGATTTAGATATCATATTCTGAGCTGTTGTTCCGGCGATGTGTAAAGGATAGCTCGTTGGTAAATTGACTGAGTTTAAGAATGGATCTGGCTGGTTGTTTGGAATAGCGTAGGTGGTTGCTAGGTTTACACTAGGCGGCGGTGGTGGCCTTATGAAGTTCGCTTGAGAAGCGTTGATGGATGTCGTCGCCGTGTTCGCTTTGCCAGCCAAAACTGAGGTCACAGTATCTCTTGTAACTGAGAAACCACTTGCCATTGTAGTGACGAAGGTTTGTACATAACAAGCTTGTATTAAGGAGTGAGCAGGACCCCCACCCAAATGAGGTGGTGGACAGTATCCCGGCATACAATTCTCTATCCTTTTCCTATCAGGTCTATACACTTCATTCTTCATCACAGGCTTCACTCCTACCATTGATATGTTATCAACTTCCATGAGATTTTTGTTCACATTGTGGTTAGAAATGAAATGCATCATTTGCGTTCCTGTCAAAGATTGACTGTGTGGTGGTCCGGGGGAGTTGTAGTAATGCTGATTGCCTGGTGTCGGTGGATTGCTGTTGAAATCCCTTTGGTTAGAGAACGCAGGACTTGGCATGGGGAATGTGCAGTTAGATTGGTGAGAACTATTGCTGCCACTGCTGTGAGGAGTGTCTGTACTCCTCGAGCTATTTGACAAGGTTGGCGAGGGTTCCGGCTGCTGCATGGTCTCCGGAGGTGACACGTTGCTCGTACTAACGGTTCCAGCTTGAATCGGACCGCAGCTGTCATGACCCATCGGACTTCTATCGATAAACGTCGATGACGTCACAGGGTTGTCTTCAAAGCCATGCCGTGGACTGGAAGTGCTTTGATTCCCGTCTAATTCCAATTTGTATACGTTCGGTTTCATGTATTTGAGTCGCATTTGGTTGTCTAGGTTCGACTCTTTCATAACGTTGCAGCCTTTACAACACTGTTGTACACTTTCTATATGTTTGTCTGATAGACTACTGTCTGGAGTGTTGTTGGGGGAAGGTGATGGATTTGGAACCATATTGTTTCTGTATACATTGGGAACTTCGCATTGTTTATTCATAGGTTTACAAGACTTGTCAGCTATATTTTGAGATCCATAGCAATTGCTATTATCATATTGATTGTTATCAAACGAAGAATTGATTCCAACTTGTCTTGAAATAGTGTTGTTTAGTAACACAGTTTGCTGTGCCAGGTAACCGCTTGGATCATCCATGAATGACGGAACGTTGTTATTCGGCATATCATCGCATCCGTTACCCTTTTGATCTTGCATTAGTCTCATACCATTCCCGCCAAATGTCAACACTTTATTATCAGTCGGGCTAGCTTTCTTCCTCCCTCCTTTATTAGTGACTTTCATCTTTTTCTTGTTCATGTCGACGTTAGGCCATTGATGTCCGATCATGTTATAATGTTGGGGTAACGGAGGCACTCGAGAACACATAGCAGAATTCATCTGATCATTAGAGAAAGGACTGTAGGACCCAGAGGAATCTTCTGATATGTTTGCATTTGACTCTTCAAAATCAATGTTTTCCAACTTCTGTGGCTTGTGATTAGGACTTGCTAGCGCGCTTGATGAATCGTTCCTTTTCACTTGCCAGGGAGGAGTTTTAGCTGGGTTAGTTTTGACAACTGCACCGTTTTGTATGACCAGCTGAGCTTGAGGCACATATTGGTTCTGACCATGAGGTTTCTGGTTTACGTTTTCGGCTAACTGCGTCCTAAAACCTTTCATAGCCATCTCTATTTGTTTCTGATTCTGTTGTATAAATATTTGTTGTTGTTCATTTATTTTCTGCATCACTTCTGGAGTTAAAGGCTGGTTTAAGCCGCAGAATATTTGAGATTCTTCTTCTTTGACGGAATGTTTTTGCATATCTTTCTTGTCTTCTTTGTGTTCCTGCTCAACATTTTGGGGTACACTATGCGCGTAAACACTCATCGTATTTTTGTAATTGGCTTGTTTGTTATAGCCTGTATTGACACCGATGATTTGTCCGTTAGTTCCCAACACTGGTAGACCGACGTTGATAGAACTCTGGTTTTGGACAGACTGGCTAGGTTTTTGTACAGTTTCCACGTTCTCTTGTTGTGATATCCATCCGCTACTGACGGTGAGGTAGTGGGAACTTCTTTGAACGTGCGTTTCTTGCTTGACATCGTTGTCTTGTGCTTGACTTGGCGCGATTTGTGTTTGGAAGGGCAAGCACTGTTGACTGTTTGATCGGACCATTCCGGGCGATATTGTTCTTAGCTCGTTGTCTTGAGGCTGGAATTGAAATAAATAAATATTAAACACGATTTCTCTTGATCGTAACAAAAACCAAAAAGCTTTTAACCTAGAACTAATTGACATCATGTTGTATCTTTGTCTCAGCAAAGTAAAATAAACATTAGATTAGGCTGATCTGATCTGACCTAAGTTTAATTGAAAAATGTTCTTATCTACCACACACGGCTAGCTTTATTGTATTATACAGCAATCCCCTATGATTATTAAAAAAAACTGTATCTTAAATTGAAACCAACCGCGTTACCTTAAACACGCAAGTTGAATGAACTAAGCTAGCCATTTACGATGACACGAGTAATAAAAGTATGGCAAAGCGCCCGGGGCCCTGGCAACGGTTGAGCCTCTTATCTAGACCGTGGAGGCTACACGCATCGCATAAACGGCCTAGTTTAGTGCTAGTTACACGTTTAGCTGAAATATGATGTTTAACAAGTTGCTAGTAGAGGGTTGTTAACGGCTAGTTAATGACTGGTCGGGATTGTCAAATGAAAAGTGCCTAGGAATTCTGTAACAGCCATCGCAATATAAACAATAATAATTAAATCCGGTTTTCAGTTTAGGTCGTCGACAATACTGCATTGCGCATTTTACACCTAAGCCCTTCTTAAAACTGATTAGTGTTCCCTAGGCCCTAGGGCACGAATTTGAGAAGATTTTTATTTATGAAAGGAAGTTACTGACAGTCAAGCTGTTTAAAACGTTATGTTTGATTACTGCAGTAATCATACAATACCTTATCATTCATTCATTTAGGATTGGATTTAGATCCACTAAGGTTGATCTACAATTTGTTTAACCTAGTTGTCGATAAGTCATTATAACATACATTATTTACGTTTGCGTTGCAATGTTGCAAGTTTGTTGTTGCAATTTTGGACAAGACTATGTAAAAAGGTTCTAAAACCACATACAACTCCATAGGCTGTAGTTTATTAGTTTGTGTAACCAATCAACCATAAAACTACCATTACAAAATTGCTGGCAGTTAAGCCCTAAAGGAAGAAAACATTAACAACATTGTATATCCTTCGCCTTTGCCTTGATACCTATATTTTTTATATGCTAACGATATCAATGTTCTAGACATTATATGCGCTGTAGAGAAGAAATGTCGATCCATTCTCGCGAATCCGGCACATATCCTGATATACATCCTCCATAGACCATTTTTTATGTAATTAGCGTTCTTTCTCTGGCATACGTTAACTTTCTTTTTCTAAATACATTGATTAATGTAAATTACCTTAAAATCATTGTGAGGTCTTTCCCTCTGAACCATCATCTGGGAGACGCTCATATTTGGCGGAAAACCTGGTCGCTTCTTCATTTTCTTCTTTAGCACCACTTCCGTGCCGGTCACTGAAAAACAACATTTTTTGGTTTAATGATAAGTCAAATAAGGCGAATGTAAATACCAAACCCACTGGTGTGATTTTATTAATTTTACAAATAGGTACACTGGGCCCGCATATTGGAGTACAAATGGCCTACTCCTAGGAGTATAGCTATCTCATGCTTATTCTTGACGCAGTGGGACATATATAGGCTGCTGATGACGAAGGATAAAACATTATGATGTTACTATGTTACTAAACTAACTTACGAACTACATTTTAGCGGGTCCTTTCGGATTGACGGATTGACAGTAAATAGAAACGACTTGATGTAACTACATGTTTTCTTAGAACATTGCTTTTAAAGCGTATTTTATTCGCTCTGAATTCTGCTTTATTTCTTTAAAAAATTTCAGATTAATTTTTAATACACAATAATACAGGGTCCAACTTAAAATGCTGACGGTTTTCAAAGGGAATGATCAGACAGATCACTAAACTGAAAAACATTATCTATGGTACCAACATTGAAATCGCGAAACAAAAACAGCAGTCCCATACAGTTTTGAATAGCTGATTTATTTGCAAGTGGACCGACGACCTGGTGAAGGCGGTGGGAACCTGTTGGATGAGGGCAGCGCAGGACCGGTCATCGTGGCGATCCTTGGGGGAGGCCTATGTCCAGCAGTGGACGTCCATCGGCTGAGATGATGATGATGATTAAGAAGCACCAATTATTCTGTTCAGTGAGCATCAACGAATCATTTTCCAACAAAACTTATTTTTGTTACTACCTACATACCTATTATTTTTTTTCTAAAAACGTATAATTTTAAGATCGTCAAACATCAATGGGTTACGCCCATTTAAAACAGGAGACATCGTTCAAGTCTCATTGATGGTCGCCATAAACAATATTCGTAAACATTTTACGACTTATAAACTATTAATGTCATCGTAAATTAGGAAACATTTCCTGATGTGTTAATAACGGTACCTTCACCGTTATCGCCTTGTTACTGCTCGACTTCCTTTTGTCGTTGATTGATTGTTCATTTAAGGCTGCGTTTCCACCAGAGATGTGCGAGGTAGCTAGAGGGTGAGCGAGGAAACAATCCGCCAATATGTTCGCTCGCTCGATGACGACATTGGGAAATTGAAGCTCTCTCATTGGCCGATTTTTTTCCTCGCTCACCGCCTCGCTACCTCGCACATCTCTGGTGGAAAAGCAGCCTAAGCCTCCAAACATGTATGTAGATATACAGGGTGTAAGTGACAGCCTGGCAAATACTGAAACGGTGAAATCAGACCATCAAACTGAACAACTTTCACTAGGGAACCACCCTCTGGAAATGTTTAAAAAATCTGCTGTTTCATACATTTGTGTCGAGTAGGTACAGCTGTATGGAACAGTTTTTTTTTCGCTTTCATGAGGGTGGCTCCATAGTGAAAGTTGTTCAGTTTGATGGTCTGAATTCACAGTTTCAGTATTTACCAGGCTGTCACTTACTCCCTGTAGACATACACAAAGAAACGCAACAAATTTCGAGGATGGAGGATGTACAAGTTTAGAGGTGCACTAAGAATGGATTTCTCGACATTCAAATTTTAAGCGGACGAAGTCGCGGGCAAAAGCTATGTTTCAATAAATCGGAAACCAAATATGACTACAATGCGACATTCTTGTTTTTTGTAAATGTTGTTTGTTTAGAGTTAAAAAGATACGATTGCAGCACTGGAGGTTCGGTACTCTCTCAACCACAATGGTAAGTCAAACTCAATGACAAAATGCCATCGACTCGTCAAAAGAAAAGCCAAATCCAAATATCACGTTTAAATTGCATTTCATAAGCCGATGATAAATCCTGCAGATAATTATTTTGACAGAAATAGATTTAAAAAGATCAAAGGCAAGATAAAGAGGAGAGATGTCAAGTACTTACAATAACTTAGTAATGTTATTGAGAGCAGACACCGGCGGGTGACCGCTTGACTTTACTTCGCTCTCCAGACGACCCCACGATAAAAGAAAATTTCAACCTTTTCGGATCTTGATAGAAAATTGAAATATATCAAAGCCCTTTTTCATTTAATCCTCTTAAGTTAACTGGTCTTTATTTTTAAATTACCTCTTCTAACAAGAAAATGCGTTGACTTTAGAAAAATATCCTATATACAGGGTGAAATTGATATCATTAGCATCCTTTTAAACTAAGAGTCTACCCATCAAACTGAACAACTTTTACTATGGGAGCAAACCAATCGGAGCAAAATAATCTGCTGTCCCATATATTTGAGTCATGTAGGCAGCGGCGGCGGGTGTAGTTTAGTATGGGACAGCAGATTTTTTTTTTGCTCCGATCGGTTTGCTCCCATAGTAAAAGTTGTTCAGTTTGATCGGTAGACTCTTAGTTTAAAAGGATGCTAATGATATCAATTTCACCCTGTAGAGGTGTAGAGTGTTAGGGTAAACCAGCTGTAAACAGTTGCATTACTTTAAGGGGAGATTTTACCCATGATACTGAACCATCTAAGAAACATAGAAAATTCCCTTTTTGTTTCTTTGGGAAAGTTGTTCAGTACAGGTAGGTTAACTAAAGCTGGCGCGTGCCACACATTCACGCACCTTTGTCTCACTGCACGCATAATTGTGTGTCTGTGAACGCGCAAGCTTAAGTCAACCAACCTGTATCATGGGTACAATCACCCCTTAAAGTAGTGCAACTGTTTACCTTAACACCCTGTATAACGTAAGTACCTATGTCTTTGTTGATGACTTACATTACAGAATAAAATCTGAAACGAAAGTAGATAACACTGGTCACCTTTATTTCTAAGCTAATAAGTTTCATCAATTTTGATTGATGACTGTACCACCTAAGCCTCGTGGCAAATTTTTAAACTACCCAAATGAAAGTATGTACTGTGCACAGACCAGTTAGTGGTCTGTGGTACTGTGTAACACTATAGATAATGCAACCCGTTATGTAACGTCAGCTTCAAAGAATCTTGACCCCTCTATCTTAATCTTTATGACTGCAATGGGCTTAGATTTCTCTGATGCTGACCGTACTTCCCATGGCATCGTCCCTAGATAAATCCTAAAGCAGTAATAACTTATTATTAATCTGTGCCTAAAGGTTTTTATGGTACTTGATTTAACAACTAAAACATTTTGAGCATAAATGAGCCGTTGACAATTACGCAAAGGTCAGAGCATAATTAATATTTCATGCCGTTTTATCTCATTTCGTATTCTCGGAATGACGTCTACCTATCATTATTCAACGAATCCTAAAGATATTCTTCAAAAGACAGATAACACTTTCCCGGGAAATGAGATGAATATCAATTTATTCCTATAAACCTAAAGGTTACCAACAGACTCAATATAGTAAAGATAATAAAATCGATTAAAATATTTCCCTTTGTCGAGATCCATTTCCTTGAAACATCGAACGACCCAGATTGTGAGAGGGAAATGGAAAATAAGTGATCGAACAACAAAATGAGGGGAAAAGAGAGGCCGATGATAGCCCCATTTGTATGTAAACGAAACCAAAGATTACCATTATGGGTTTTTAAGCGTGTTTAATCAAAGCTGCATAGTTAAGAGGGTAATGTATTTAATTGGACGGATTTTTCAGGTCATTGCTTTTATTGGTTGGTTAATCGCATCTCGTTTTCAGTTGATTGACATATTTTATGTGAATTTGTTTCTTAGTTTCAATTAATTTTATCGCAACCATGACAGTACTGAAGTTCATCATCATCGGCCTTTATACATACCTAGTACCTACCTCCTGAAAATAATGTCCATTGTCTTTGTTTATCTACTCATATAGCTATTAGGTAAACGTTTCAAATTCAAAGTCTTTTTGTCTAGAGTGATTTGTAACAAAAGCAATAAAACACAATTAATTGACTTCCATTAATCTTAAACGAACATCTCAAACCCCGTAGAGCTTAAAAGTATGTCGAGCTCGTAATTCGATAGCGCTTCATAATTAGTTAGCGAGCCGAGTATAATACCGTTATCTATTTGCACATTATCTGGCAGATTTGCAATTAAAATACGGGTTGTATGCGAAGCGGGGTTGGGCGAGGCGGGGGGTGGGTTGGGGGCGCGGTGCGGCGGGGTGGCGGGGTGGCGCGACTCGTCAGATCAATAGTCGGAGGGTGCGCGCCCACGCCACGGTCCGCTCTGCACCACACCACCGTCGATTGTTTCAAATTACACCCGCCCTTTGTTCCCGCCAGTGATCGAGTCGCCAGCGTTTTTGTTTGCTCTAAACGGGCCGACTTCCTTTACGGTAATTACGCAATTCTGCGGCTTGCCGTACAGACTTCCCGATTCGTACGGCCCCGGCCGGTCCAAACGGTTAATCTTGTTTACGGCTATTATTATATCTCTTAACTGACCTTTTATTATTGCATCATTTGTGAGCTTTTCGGAAGTCATTAGTAGAAATAAATGAAATGGATTCGTCTTTGTCATCTGGTGAAGAAATAAAAGTTTTTTTCCATTTGACCTCATTAAACTCCCGACAGAAAAACAGCTTAATTCATAAATCACTAGTAATTAACAATGCAAAACACTGGAAAACAACGTCGAAACGTACGAAAGAGAGCATAAAACGGGGACTAAATGAATGGCGCCCAAACAGGGACCGCGGGACCAATGATAATATAATTTTGGTGGAAAGGGGTTAACAAGCACTTAAACGTAAGGTTGCTTGTGTTTTCATGAGTTTAATGTACTCTTTATGTACTATTTTGGGTTAATCTGAATCGTGGTTAGGTATTATGCAGATTCATTGAGTTTTAAGGTAAAGTATATAGCCGTGCGATTCCTGCTTAAGAATGGGACCACCCCATTTCTTCTCGTAGGTGTCGTAGGCGACTAAAGGATAAGTTTTTTTATACAGTGTGGGTGAACAGCCTGAAACCTTGAATATTCTAAAAGTGAGCTTTGCTACAACTGTGTGCTTTAATTCAAAAAACATTTTTTATTTGTAGTGAAGTTTATAATCGCTGCGATGGGGATGAGTTTATAAAATTTAGTGTAATTAAGACGTACACGAAAAGAGCACGAAAAGCTAGACACCTTGGACATCGTACTGTTCTTATGGCGTTCGTAATAAGAAACAATATCGCACTTCGATTGTCAAGGTTTATGTGCTCTTGACTGTACACTGAATTTGTTCTAGAACGTATCTATCTAAACTATTATAAAACTGTAACTGAAGTGTGTCTGTACATTAAAGATATTTACAAAAAAAAGACTACGATATGGTTTTTAGGTATCCCTGACTCGAAATCATCTTTTTTAGAAATTTTGTCTGTCTGTTTGTTTGTTTGTTTGTTCGCACATCACGCAAAAACTACTGAACCGATTTTGATGAAACTTTTTTTGTTTGATAGCTTATGATCTGACTTAAAATCTGGTATATAATTTGTGCGGACGAAGTCGCGGGAAAACACTAGTCTGAAACTATTATAAAACTGTAACTGAAGTGTGTCTGTACATTAAAGATATTTACAAAAAAAAGACTACGATATGGTTTTTAGGTAGGTATCCCTGACTCGAAATCAACCTTTTTTAGAAATTTTGTCTGTCTGTTTGTTTGTTTGTTTGTTTGTTCGCACATCACGCAAAAACTACTGAACCGATTTTGATGAAACTTTTTTTTTTGATAGCTTATGATCTGACTTAAAATCTGGTACATAATTTGTGCGGACGAAGTCGCGGGAAAACACTAGTTGTGTAATAAAATTATGAGAGCATTAAAATTATTGCTGAAGGGGGGCAATACGTCCTGGAATTACCTGGAAAGTGGTCTCGTATTTTCCGTTTTACTACAAGATTTATACAAGTTACCGAAATGAAAAATACACAGTATTCTTGGGTAGTTTAACTTGAATACACGATTGACATTATGGGAGCATTGGGGTAAGTTCGGATGGTTTTTAGCTGCATTCATAAGAAGTTGGCAATTTATTTTTTCCTCAAAATCTATATCAGCTAGCGTAATAAAATAAAGTAGAAACTGATAATTTTTTGCGAATTTCCTATAGGTTTCTCAGAGTAAGTTCTTCAGTATAATGGGATTAATGGGTACAATCACCCCTTCCAATAATGAAACTGTTTATTCTAACACCCTTCATTTATATTATACATAGATACCATCCGGGCTGGGGCATAGTTAGTGAGAAATAAAATAATTATCATATTAATTTTAAGTATAAATACCAATCTGACCCCGAGTTACTTAAATACCATACGACTTTCTTAGCCCTTAGTCAATCAATTCCAAGAGACCATTCTAGACTCAAAAAGCTCGAAACAGGATGATTTAAATACAAAATTGTCATAGCACAAACACGAAGGAGAAGCAGGATTGCCACCCCATCCCCAGGTTGTTACTCCCCGACGGACGGTTGACGAAGTGCAGTTACCCGCTATTCATGCCGTACTAAATGCACTACCCCCCCGCACCATGCACCCAGCCTTCCTCCCCCTCGCTGCCACTTAACAACAAAGAGACCGCTCTACCCTCTTTGTTACCAGAAACAACTTGCTCCAACAACCACTTTTCAGTGTAGCTTTAGTATTTTAGTTCTTTAGAAATAGCTTATCTCGCTTTTGAGTGTTCATATGTTTAAGTTTTACTCATGTGCCGTTTAAGTTCACCTACTTGACTTAGTGAAAGGTATTAGAAAGGTAACTTATGCAGACCACGCACCGGTAACAATCATTGTGCAATTTTGAAATGACAGGAATGTTACTAGGGTAATAGGGTTGTGCTTATTATATCCATCTCATTGATAGTACTTGAGTACTTTCTTTAGATTTTTTTGATTAATTAATTTATTGGTTTGTTGTAGCAAAGTTATGAGGTTATGACTGTGGAATAGGCAAAAGAAGTCAGGCAGGACCGTAGCAGATGGCGAGCAATTGTCTTCCTACCCCAATGGGACACAGGAGCAGACGTGAGTATTTGTATGTGAGTATAACTATTTATAAGTGTTCTTCTCCAAATGTCCAATTTATCATTACAGTAATTAATTACACAGTATACAGTAATTGTAACGAAGTTTCTGATCATCCTAAAGGGTTTACGGACACTAATTTCTGTATGTATGTACAACAGGAATTCCAAGAATCTGCTATTGTTATTCCTAAGCAATGTACTGTTTACTAAAATGAATACATAACGACATCATTGTATAACATACATAACGTTAGATTTACGTAATCGAGAGCAACATGCTAAATCTATATTGCAATGCGCATTGTAATTATTCATGACTGCTGCAAATAGCTAATACAGAGTTTCCCATAACAATTTATTGGTTCCAATCAATTCATTTGACTCGTGATTTTCAGAGTATACCGTATCGAAAGCGTCGCGATGCGCAGATTGATCGCTATGCTCTGAATAAATTGATAACAAATGGAATATTTTTTTGAATGGGGCTACAAAAATACACTCGCGAACAATGAATCCGGGTCACTGACGAAACCTTAATATCTCGGAAACTATGACTATTTAAGACTACTTGAATTCAATTAATAAAATTACAGATTGCTTTAATAAAAATTCCATCAAAAAGGAGAAAAAATTGCATGTTCCCTAGTTAAGATTAAGAGTAATGTAATAATTTAATAATTCTACCGAATTATTGCATAACAAAACAAGGTACAACAATTCAATTCTGTACGTATAGTTTCTTAGTATAAGACTTATTACAGTCTTCATTAATTTAACATAATAACCGTAACTTCGGTAAAACAATAGCCTTCGACCATTATTTACCCAGTTAGCTTTCAAGTTGTTTTATCAGAACAGAAGGGTGGAACATGAAGGGAGAACAGAATGCGGACGATAGGAAACCGCGTTGTGGCAAAACGTCATTATTTATTTACATTAAATACACCACCTTCAAAGTAAGACAACCGCTCAATGCTCATGTTTTTTCGAAACACAAAATATAGCGCTGCTGCTATGGCACCTGCTGTTTGGTGCTGGAGGCAATGGAGAAACCACACCAGTGAAGCCGATGCACCCTGGGCCTATAATAGGTCACAAACGAACCAGATTCAAGGCTCAAGCTTTAGAAACTTTCTCATACATTAGTGTTGCCGGTCGATAGGCGACAATTGATAGTATATCGATAGCAAGACTAAACAAAATCAACCTTCCCATACATTTGGATAGAGTCGGTTTGCAGACTTCGATGATTTTTCGCGATTTTATGTTGGTTCCATAGAAAAAAATTTTGTTTGATATTCTGACTAACCCCTTAAAAATCTATAGTCCAAAACAATCGATAATATAGACTTTCAGAACTTCTATAGTATAAATGCCAGATACAGCGTTACACAAGAGCTCTTGCTGTTTATTACTAATGGAAAGACCACACCAGTGACGCCGATGCCCTAAGCCCTGACGATAACAACAAATGAACAAGTCGCAATGCAAGAAACCTTCTCATAAATACCTATTAGGTACTCTGTGCTATTATTAATCTACACGTTTGACATGACAGTGATTAATCGCATTAAATTAATAGTCAAAGAGGCAGATTCGAAAACGTTGTACCCAAGTAGGGACCAGTCTCCGGCCGGGCACCGCGGCAAATCCGAATTAGATTGGAGTGATAACTCAAACCGGAGTAACAGTTAATCTTAAATTCTACAATGTGAAGTCTTCTAAGTTTTTAAAACTTACATACGCCTACGATACGTTCGATGAGATTTGGACATTTTATTATCTTATTTTGAATAACACAACTTATATACTTTGTATCCTTTCAAAGACGCCAAACAGTATAATTAATTACTCATTAATATATTAATACCACGGACTAATAGTCCACGAGGCCAACACCGAAATTGTGTCCCCTCCAAAATCACGGAGGGTTGACTCTCGTACAAGTATAATTGAATGAAGGACGCGTCAAAACCTATAATTATTAATTCAACTCCAAACTGAAAATGTATTCTACAACTTTCGGCTTAAGCATAAGCAAGTTAAAATCTGATGAATCCCTTTGAAGGGCAAGGACCTCATGTCACTATTAATTGAAGGTGACAGGGAACGACCCAAAACTTTCGGAGATTCGTGAGTAAATATCAGCATAAAAATGTACAGCTAATAAATAAATTGAATTTGTCTGGAAACGTACCTACATAGTTTTCATCGGCAATAACATTCCGAGTGGAAGATAAGTAGAATCCGAAGTTCGACTACTTATAAATATAATAAATATAATGCTATTTATAAATATAAAAATTAATAACTGGGTCCCGTTGTTTGGTACCCTGTCCAAACATCTTGGTAGAACCATACCCTTTTGGATTGTATTGCATTCTTTTTAGGGTTCCTTACCCAATCTGTCCTGCCTATCAGTCCATCCGTCTGTCCTACCATTATTTACCCACGGCGGAATGGATGACGTATGCGGCTAAACTAAAAGGTTGCGAGTGCATGTGTTAACACTTTTCTGGATAACGTATAAATAGATTTTCTAATCGAAGGCGAAAAGTATCAGCAAAGAAGCTAATTTCTCCCGACATAAACACTCTCGATTGACATGACAATGAATCTAATTACAATCAATAGTCCAAGAGTCCGATACCGGAACGGTGTCCCCATCTAATCCCGGGCGGTTCACACCGTATAATTGGATGAAGGACCAGCGAGATTGTAGGGAGGCCGGCGCCAAATCCGATAATAATGCTTCCGGTAAACAAAGGCGGAGGTGAGAATTTATTAGCGCCATTGTATGGCGTTACAAGGATGATCTACTAAATGTGATTTTATGGCTTTGTACAGGGGAAATGTTATAAGACACCGTACCGTACATTTAGAAGATCAATCACGTATTCCCGTTACATACATACATAAACTCAAGCCCATAATCCCTTTCTAAAACGTACTGTTCCAGGATTACCTTGGAACGATCGGATGGCGAGTGTTTGAATGATCCTATGGGAATAGCCGCCTTGAAGATCACAAACACACGAAAAAGAAAGAAAAGAAAGAAAATATTTTTACAAAACACACTGAAATAATGATATTCCAGCCATTCGACAACAGAAACACACGACACGATACTCTATTATTTAGGTATCTTACTTAATTTTCAACTAGTTTTCCTTTAGAATAAATTCCAAGGGAAAATTAAGACTGCTAATATATATTTTTGTGGTCACGCATACAACGTTTCCTTTCGATTAATTGTATTCGTTTACCCGACAACTCGCAACTATTAAACCGAGAGGGGTGACATCTACATAATACCAAGCTTTTTAACTCAAAGAATGTGACTTAAAAAACACTTGACTGAAAAACTTAGTTCATTCACAGCAAAGTTATTCAGAAAGGGCTTTAATTTAAAAGCGAATGCCGGGGGGCTACGGTCCACGTTTCACGCGACCATTAAAAAAAACAATGCCGAACGACAGCAGTAAACTTAATCGTGATTGTTGCAGCTCATTTCGACGATTTTATGTTTAGTGTTTATGCAAAGAAAATAAACGTTTTGTTTTAATTTTTACGGTGGTGGCTAGCCACTATCTGCATTGCGAAAGGATGCGGTTTTGATTGTAGCTACACAAATATTTGTACGTGGGCACTTGTTTGTTCCGGGTTTGTTGATTGTTTCCACTATGACCAAATTCTGTTAATTGGTTAGCTTTTGGATCATTGAAAAGGTTGCATTTTCGTTATAAGAAACACGTTTACACTTATTTGTGTAAAATTTTGTGATTTGTGACGTTTTATATGTTCTTTCGTTTAAGCATAGTATACTCACGACTATATTCCCACAGGGTAGTCAGAGATGTTATTTCGTTTAAGCATAGTATACTCACGTCACGACTATATTCCCACAGGGTAGTCAGAGATGCACTCAGACATTTTACTTGGAGTGTCCAAATTCTGTTCAGAGTGGCAGCTCTACATGTATGGAATTATATGACGTTACATTTCCAAATAGCTGGAAACCTGTTAGGGGTTTCTTAAATAGGGTCCCGTTGATACTCTTTGGGTACGGAACCCTTAAAAAGATAAAGGTAAACCTCAATCTTAAAAATAGCTTCTTATGCCTCCCCTACAGGTTTAAAAGGTGTTTAGACGTAGAAAAATAAATAAAAGCTATTCCTTCCGGCTTCCTAGGGGAAGCTGGGCGCCTGTGGATAGCGGAAATAAAGTAAGGCTGAGAATAAACCCGCCCACGGAGAAGGATGCTGTTTAAATTTAGGGTTGTTACTGATTCTGAAACTATAGCTTTATTTTAAACTATGCAGACAGACATGGCGTAATATTAAAAGCCTTTGGCCAACAATGGATTGATGTGGACTGATTTTATTCACTGAAAGAGACATTATTATCGTCCTTCTTAATACAGAATGTAACAAACACAATATTTGATGGCATAGAATAGACCATCAAACTGAACAAATTTCACTATGGAGCCAACATCCATACTCGACTCAATGGTATGGGACGGCAACTTTTTATTTTATTTCGGTATTGTCTTCATATGTGAAAGTTGTTCAGTTTGATGAATAAACTTCGAAGTATGACGGATTTTGATAAAACGCACTAAACCGTGACTATGCAATTGTCCTTTGTGGAGCGAGGGATGTAAAGTAGGTAAATAATAAAGTTATTGTCAGCCCTGCAACTCTCGTGTATCCAAGACAGGCAACTTATAGTCTGACTGTATAGAATTATCCGGCGACAGTGATTTAGATCCGAATGGCCAGACGCACCCCTAGGCGAAATGGCAGGCGACAACACACAATGTTTCACTAAACACAATTTTCCCTCTGTTATTTCGTCAACAATTTTCGTCTCATTCCGACCTCACCAGCTCTCCCCTTCCTTAGGACATGAATAATAATTTGTTTATTGTTATCTCGTTTCTTCTTGTTTACTCCTCAAATTGAAGATTGAGTTTCGTAAAGTAATTTGTTTGCTCTAAAGAGGACGCTCTTAATGAAAATTGAAAGAGAAATTTTAAATTGTTAATCCAGGAAAGTCAATCATTACTTAAGCATGATAGATTAATTTTATACATACTTACATAAATTCACGACCAAATTTAAAGCATGAATAGTCAGAAACTTCGCTACTTTTTTTTGCGATTTCAGTTTTGGTCCCATAATAAAAGTTGTACAGTTTGATGGTCTGAACACCCCAGTATGTTTCGGAACGGTAAAAATAATCTTCTTTTCCTAGCTCGCCAGTCTGTCAAAAGCGGCTGCCACAAGTGGCCCCTGCATAAATATAGACTCATTAATATCATGTATTAAATAATTACCTTTCTTCGGTTCAATATGCGGAGGAGGCGTGGCCGGCGACTGCGTGCGCGCCTGCAGAGTCGCCAACAGTTTCCGCTTGTGGTTGCAAAGCTTCGTCAACTCAGCACCAGAGGCCGCTTGATACGGCTTACTGACCACCTGGCGGAATAATTAAACTAATTAGTCGCTATTACGTGAAAATTAAAGAGTGTGAATATGGAATGTTTTTCCTGGCACCTAATAACGTATTGCGCCACTTTGAAGTATTATGATGATAAATATTATGTGATTTATATGCAATGTTCCTACTGTTCCAATGGAAATTCTGAAACAAATGAAGTACTCGTACCCTATTGACAATATTAAGAGGCTATGCGAAAAAAAAAGGATTCTTTAACGCATCAGATATCATGAAGTACTAACAGTAGGAGTATGATTTGTGGATAATTATGTGTAAATTGAACATATTATAGAAGTTTTGATTAGAGCCAAAACACGATAGAAAAACAAGTCAAAGCAGCCTCCGTTTTTTTATCAATAAACGCTTGGAATTGCTAAACGGTGAACAATGGAAACAAATAAATAAAATATATTTATTTCTCCACCAGTACATTTCCTTAGGTACTAAAACAAAGAACTTATAATAAATTTTACATAAAAAAATGTATGTTGTGTGCAGACTGGTTTCTGGATTGGGTTGGTATTCCGGTATTCCAGTCACCAGGTCCTCACTCCTCGGAATTCAATTCAGTTTCGGTACACTGATGGGTTTATAATTAGTACGTTCTAGGTTTGGTAAGTAATATCTTTACTATTTTTCAACTATTTTATCAATTAACATTATAAGAAAAAAAATGTTTTATGTTTGGTGTGTGAATGTGTATGTGTGTATGTGTAAGTGAGCGTGTGTGTGATCATGAGTAGAATATATGTTTAAAGAGGGGAACACGAGACATGATTTAAATAAGAGATTGATATTTTATAAATGTTGATTAGAGCATACACGCCAATTTCGCTTCAAATATTTTTCGACATAGGCCCAGATATACATAGGTCTAGATTGTTTCTGCAAAATTTCATTCTATTCTATTCTATTTTTAATTAAAAAATATGGCTGCCATCTTGGGTATTTGATGATTTTGCCAATGTCGAGTTTTTATAGCAAAAGTGCTTGACGTTGTACGGTCATATTGATATTTTGGTGACTTCAAGGGTTGTTCTTATAAAAGAACAATATCCTGAGCCACCACTGGAGTTCCACTGTAGGCCGGGGATGGGGCAACCGACGCGCACGTGACCGCCCAATAGCAGACCCACAAAGCAACTCCCAAAATTTCATTGTCTTTAATTGGTTAGCATTGAAAATATCAACATAGTACGTTTGTATGGAGCGCGCCAACGGTAATATACCCTTAAAATCCAAGATTTGACGACCCGATAGCTCAGTTGGTTGGTAGTGGACTTACCAGCTGAACCGAAAGTCGAAACTTTCAATCCCGGATGGAGCAAATATTTGAATGGTAAATAAGAATGTTCATAGTGAAGTCATACATGTATTTGTATCTAGATATTTATTCTTTCATAACAAACAATTCCAAAAGATGGTGATGGGACTCGTTGGGACACTAACAAATATCTTAGTCTAGTCATCATCATAGATTCTGTTCAATCGGAACTCAATAAACTTCCGTGTCTATTTCATATGGCAATTGTATTAAGAAACGAGATCAGTTCCAGTTGTTCAGTTTGATGGGTAGAATCTTAGTTTAAAAGGATGCTAATGATATCAATTTCACCCTGTATATTTAATATTGTTATCAATGCTCACTCACTACCGTGCGGCACTTATTTCGTTGCCGTGAGCATAAGCAAAGGCAGTCACGTAAATTGTCGAACACGACAAGATTTTTTCGTTCTTTTTCGGCATCATTTTTCTTATATAAAACATACATTTTAACGATAACTGAGACTTGAAGAACTGTCAACTTTTTTTATTTTTAATATTGTTTATTTTAGCACGGTGGCGCGTTGCGGAGAGGTATGGACTATGGACTCTCAATCATTGAGGTCCGAGTTCGATTGCGCACGGACAACATGCCACGTACCAATGAGTTTTTCTAACTTATGTACGAATTACCGACTGGTCTCAAACGGTGAATGAAAACCTGCATACGCAGAAGAAGAAATTCGGATGCGTATGTGTAGTCTACCAATCCGCATTGGGCACGCGTGGTGGAAACACCCAAACACCCTTCTAGAGGGTAGGCCTGTGCCCTGCTGTGACGTATATAGGCTGATGATGATGATTATTATTATTTTATGGTCCTACTCGTAAATAAACGTATTCCTGTTACCAAACTTGGATAGCCAGCAGCTGCATTACAGTCAGTCTGATGCTGTGGACATGTTTGGGGTACAAAAACATAATTCCATACTGAAATCGAATATTATCTACATTACAATACTGATAATGCTATTGAATGATAAAGAAGCCTACCCGTGTGACGAAACTTGTTTCATATGGCGCACCCTGGGTAGTCAAGTCAGTCTCCAACAGTCTCGATACAACCATTGCCGACTGTCTAATTTCAATTTCAATTTGTTTATTAAGATTACCAACAGGTTATACGCAAATCTTTAACAAATATCTCAATCGTAAACATGCACGCTGCTAACCCTTTTGTAGGCTAATCTCTCCACTACAGCGCTACTACGAGATCAACATCGAAATTGCCAAAAAGTAATCTTCTGTTCCATACATTTGGGTCGAGTAGTCTTTTGCTAGACCTATTGGAATAATCGGGTAATTCGGGTATATAATTAAGTACTGTCGTTCCCTCTATACATAATTAAAGATGAGTAGAAAACTTTTGGTAAATAGATGTTTAAATAATCTTTTCTCCCCTCCGGACGGAAAGCGTCAATTTTCGTCCCGCTGCGCTAAACGAAGTTGTCGCTTTCCACCTCCGTCGAGGAGAAAAATAGTATACTAACCTCGAAAGCCTCAGATCCCATGTTTGTTAACATAACATAAGATCTGAGACCTTTCTTACTTTCCTGTCCTCGGTGTGTAATCTAATATAACTTCAGGCTAAGAAATAATTCCGTTTTATTATAACATGCCGTAATGCTGATGATAACTGGTTAACAGCGCATTAACCGTATAATATCTAATACTTACGTAAATAATTGATTCGCAACAAAGATTTTGTAACAAAGCATAACTGAGTTTCAACTATGTGTTTATTTAGACTGGATAATAGTCACAATGCGATGCGGAGAGATGGTTGCTGCAGGGAAGGAAGAAAGAAAAGATGGATGGATTGTGAAAAAGGCGCTTACCTTTAGAGAGAATAATCGAAGATGATGATATATTGAACGGACCCTCAATAATGGGATAAGGGCAAAAGAATGATGACTAATCACAAAAGGTCTTCTTTTTACTTTTTATGAAAATAATGTTAGGAAAACTCTTGCAGTGGTTACATACCTATACGACTAGCTTTTTAGTGAAAGAAAATGTACTTAGTGAAAAGGCTCCTACACGATGCTTTAATTTCGAGGCGTGTATTGTGTTACTATGAGTTAAACGAGTCTTGGGTTCACTACAATGATACATTGGACACAGTTTTGTTGGGTATTCTGAATTAATTTTTTTCAGAACATATACCTATCCTATCCCTCGAGGAATGTCGTGAGAACTTGCATAAATAGCACTAGGACTAGTTTGTGTTGACACCGACGTTTACCACAGACTAAATTAGGTGTCATAGAGATTACATTAGAGCAACATACAATAACAATAACTGTCATGGCAACCGACATTGATTAACCAGACCACTGCAAATTGCATAGCCCTAATTCTGGTAAACGTGATTGCATTTAGAACTGGCAAATTAGTGTGAATATCAAACTATACTGCATTCCAAATAAGGACGAAAAGATATTCCGATTCCTGTATAGTTTTCTGGCCAATTCTGATAAGCCAATATGATTTATTTATGAGAAATATATACTACCCAACGTATCATGGACGTTACTTAAGCTGTTCTAAGTATAAGTGAGACGAAGTGTTTGAAATCTCTGTGTCTGTAATTCAAAATGGCCTTAAATTTTCGTTGCTATTTGGAAAGGAGTATAAGTAATATGGACCACCCTATGGAGACTAAAGGATCTTTCTTAATATGCTGACGTTTCTTTAACCATCATACTAAACAAGAACAAATCGCGAAAAAAAATCTGTTGTCAAACAAACAAACATCGTCACAAACTTTCACGCGTATAAAGTAGGAAGTAGGATATCGAACGATTGAACAGACATAAAACATCACCTTATACCTTAAAAACTTGAAAAGTAAGTAATCACCTACTAGGTTTGCGTTACTTAGGCCCGTGTTAATAAACGAAACTCCAACGCTGGCAGCCTCTTATGATGACGTTGCATTGGTTTGACGTTACTTAAGAACCTATCTGAGTTGAGTAAATTTATACGGACTTTAGTTGTCAAATGTTTCTTATCTCACTTTAAAACTGTCTGCTGACAATAAATACTGTTGGGCCCGATCAGCAAGCACGTCCGCTATCCATTACATTCGGACGCCCACTGCGCACGACTGCACACGCAAATTGCTATACCCGCTGACACAGCTGCATACGATATGTACGTGTTTGTAAAACTGACGAATTGCAGCTTCAGGCCGTAAACATACATTTTGGTTTTGATCTAATATGGATTAGGTTGGATTCGTGAACAACAACCTCAGTAGGGCTAGCATTCAACACACGACAAAGCGATAAAACTGTCATGCGCGCTAATTTTTGCATGCGTAAAGTAACAAAGACAAAGGCACATCTCGTCATTTCTAGTTTAGTCGGAGTGGCATGCTAGGCCGTTGATTAGACAAGTGAAATTCACATTGGTTCACAGTTTGCACCTATAGAGCACGGTGCAGGTCTACAGGGTGACAATGATATCATTCGCATCCTTTTAAACTAAACGCTTATTCGTAGAGTCTACCCATCAAGCTGAACAACTCTTATAATGGGAAAACAAACCGATCGGAGCAAAAAAAAATCCGCTGTTTCATACTAAACTGCAACGCCTATTCGACTCAAATGTATGCAACTACAGATTTATTTTTGCTCCTATCATATCGGTTTGCTCCCAGTTGTTCAGTTTGATGGGTAGACTCTCAGTTTAAAAGGATGCTAATGATATCAATTTCATCCTGTATAGTCGTGAGCATATGCTATGCTAAACTCGGTGCAAAACGATCCCTCTTAAGACCAACACGTGGTGTATTAACGAAGGATCGTATTTTTTAATTAGGTAGGTACTATAAAAATGTTAAGGGTGCATTCAGAAATAAAACAACTTTCCCTAAGGAACAAGGGCGAAAAACGAGATAAAAGTCCAAAAGGTCCAAAATTGTTCGCTTCATCCGATCTGGATTATATTCAAATCCTTTCAAATCATAGTCAGCGTAAACAACGATACCTAAACGGATATTCATTTTCATACTTTCGACTAATTTTATTAAATCAAAGTTTTTTTATAAAGATTATAGCATATTTTCACCAGTCACCTCTCACCATATTTCATAATTGGTGCATCAAGCTAACTATTTACAGAACAAACCGAACCAAATCGAGTCCGGATCAAATTTAAACGTTTGTTTCCGACTTGAAGTGAGATCGTTTGGAGTGACACGATCCATGTAGGAACGACGCGTGACGTATCATCTTAAGTAATTCCTGTTAGCGGAGAGACGCTAATGGAAAAGCAAACCGAGTCGTAAAACTCGTAAAATCTGTGTCACGCAAAAGTTTAAGCTTTTTCTCCCTGAAAAACAGGTAGTACTCGTACATTTGGGGTTAGTAGGATTCCAGTGTTTTTTTTTTCGCGATTTCGACATTGGTCCTATAGAAAAAGTTGTTCAGTTTTATTTGATCATTCTCTTAAATAATCAATCAATCAAATAATTATACTTACTTTATTTTACACCAAAAAATATAGTATACCGAGAGTAAATGTAGGTTTCCTAACATTGTTTTATTATAAGATCTATGAAAAAATCCGCCTTTCTTTGTAACGCGAACGTATTGTTGAAGGCTGTAAGGTCTTTCTATAGGACCAATGTCGAAATCGCGAAAAAAAAAAACACTGGAATCCTACTAACCCCAAATGTACGAGTACTACCTGTTTTTCAGGGAGAAAAAGCTTAAACTTTTGCGTGACACAGATTTTACGAGTTTTACGACTCGGTTTGCTTTTCCATTAGCGTCTCTCCGCTAACAGGAATTACTTAAGATGATACGTCACGCGTCGTTCCTACATGGATCGTGTCACTCCAAACGATCTCACTTCAAGTCGGAAACAAACGTTTAAATTTGATCCGGACTCGATTTGGTTCGGTTTGTTCTGTAAATAGTTAGCTTGATGCACCAATTATGAAATATGGTGAGAGGTGACTGGTGAAAATATGCTATAATCTTTATAAAAAAACTTTGATTTAATAAAATTAGTCGAAAGTATGAAAATGAATATCCGTTTAGGTATCGTTGTTTACGCTGACTATGATTTGAAAGGATTTGAATATAATCCAGATCGGATGAAGCGAACAATTTTGGACCTTTTGGACTTTTATCTCGTTTTTCGCCCTTGTTCCTTAGGGAAAGTTGTTTTATTTCTGAATGCACCCTTAACATTTTTATAGTACCTACCTAATTAAAAAATACGATCCTTCGTTAATACACCACGTGTTGGTCTTAAGAGGGATCGTTTTGCACCGAGTTTAGCATAGCATATGCTCACGACTATACAGGATGAAATTGATATCATTAGCATCCTTTTAAACTGAGAGTCTACCCATCAAACTGAACAACTGGGAGCAAACCGATATGATAGGAGCAAAAATAAATCTGTAGTTGCATACATTTGAGTCGAATAGGCGTTGCAGTTTAGTATGAAACAGCGGATTTTTTTTTGCTCCGATCGGTTTGTTTTCCCATTATAAGAGTTGTTCAGCTTGATGGGTAGACTCTACGAATAAGCGTTTAGTTTAAAAGGATGCGAATGATATCATTGTCACCCTGTAGACCTGCACCGTGCTCTATAGGTGCAAACTGTGAACCAATGTGAATTTCACTTGTCTAATCAACGGCCTAGCATGCCACTCCGACTAAACTAGAAATGACGAGATGTGCCTTTGTCTTTGTTACTTTACGCATGCAAAAATTAGCGCGCATGACAGTTTTATCGCTTTGTCGTGTGTTGAATGCTAGCCCTACTGAGGTTGTTGTTCACGAATCCAACCTAATCCATATTAGATCAAAACCAAAATGTATGTTTACGGCCTGAAGCTGCAATTCGTCAGTTTTACAAACATTTAAAAAACACTACTAGCAAATAAAGTATTCATTCGCGAATCGCATAAGTTATAATTACATGTTCAACCGTTCTGCAAATGTGATTGTACCGTAAGCGGGACAAGGACGAACATGCCTCAATTCAATTGACGTTACAAAGTAAATAAATTAATGTTAAATTACTATGACATGATAAAGTGCAGATCAATATTATTTTAATCTCGTTGAGCCAATCTTGGATTCAATTGATCCGCCCAGTATTGCCTCATCATAATACTAGTCTGGACTAGATTCTGATACTTCAACTGGCACTAGATAATCTGTTGACAATGGATACATATAGGTTTTTTCTCCCCTCCGGACGGAAAACGTCAATTTTCGTCCCGCTGCGCTAATGAAGTTGCTGCTTTCCACCTCCGTCGAGGAGAAAAATAGTATACTAACCTAACCTAACCTCGGGCAGTAAATAAGAAAGCCTCAGATCACATGTTCTGAGATCTGAGACCTTTCTTACTTTCCTGCCCTCGGTGTGTAATCTACTGTTATTGCATGTCATTGATTTATATCAAAATTATTATTTATATTTGAAATGCATCTCTATAATTATTCATGTTTTAAAACGATTAGCAAAGTTCATTTTTAAGGAAAATAACTTTATGTAGAATTAAATTTGCGGCTCTTAAAAAAAAAGTATAAAGACACTTTGCTGAAGGGATAATGAAGGATGATTGATTGTTCCTACAAAAACTTTTGAAAGATAATGATGAATTGATGAATATTGAACATAAAGGACAGGTGTATTTAAGAGCTTTTTTATTTGGCGGTCAGATTATTGCAAAGTTGACAACCGATCTTTATTAAAAATAAAAAGACCCCAGCTGCTGGGGTCTTTTTTTCGCCTTTCGTTGATCGGAGCCGCAAATTTAATTCTACATAAAGTTATTTTCCTTAAAAATGAACTTTGCTAATCGTTTTAAAACATGAATAATTATAGAGATGCATTTCAAATATAAATAATAATTTTGATATAAATCAATGACATGCAATAACAGTAGATTACACACCGAGGGCAGGAAAGTAAGAAAGGTCTCAGATCTCAGAACATGTGATCTGAGGCTTTCTTATTTACTGCCCGAGAAAAAACCTATATGTATCCATTGTCAACAGATTATCTAGTGCCAGTTGAAGTATCAGAATCTAGTCCAGACTAGTATTATGATGAGGCAATACTGGGCGGATCAATTGAATCCAAGATTGGCTCAACGAGATTAAAATAATATTGATCTGCACTTTATCATGTCATAGTAATTTAACATTAATTTATTTACTTTGTAACGTCAATTGAATTGAGGCATGTTCGTCCTTGTCCCGCTTACGGTACAATCACATTTGCAGAACGGTTGAACATGTAATTATAACTTATGCGATTCGCGAATGAATACTTTATTTGCTAGTAGTGTTTTTTAAATGCTTATATCATCATCATACTTTCTACTGCATAGGTCTTTGTAGTTAGTCTATGTAGACCCTCTCGAGTCTTAATGCAACAGTAATACAACAACTAATATTCTTATTGCTCAATCAAATCTCTCAAAATACATGTGAGGTGAAGGTGACGTGAGACTTCTGTCAGCATAAGTTAAGAATACATGTATCTTAACTTCAATGCACTAATCAGGCAGTAGGACAATTAATAAATACTGAACCCCATACGATTCTAGCACACGTATACAAATGCAAACGACCGCGACGACGAGGTCCAAGGGATTTCGGCGTGCCTCACTTGGTGCGCGAGTTGCTTATTATCACTGTCATCGAGCATGAGACATTTCTGTGTAGTAAGTCTAAACCCAGATTAAAAAAACTAGGACCACAATAAGTACACAAAGCTACGACCGAAAAACAGCATACAATTGCAAGGTTTGCTTCTAGCTCATTCCAGAACCAGACATTAGCAACGAATACTTAGTCGAACAGAAAAACAATAGCAAACTACATGAACACAAAACGTACAGCAGGACAACTCATTAAGCATTATGTAGTCAGCGGGAACTAATAGCAAACCTTAATGGGATGTCTGTCTGGGCCGATAAGCCTACAGCATTGCAACACAATGCGGCGGGTCATTTCAATATGAAACCAATCAACTTGATGAACGTCACGAGGACTGGCTGCGACAGACGTGTACTGTGCCGCTGCTATTACGGGTCACTACTGTTTTACCTGTGTGCCATCCCGCTCTTACACAAACAAAATTAAACGAGTACACGGGGTGTAAAATTAAATGCATTGACCATCAAACTGAACCACTTTCACTACGGAACCAATATCGAAATCGCGAAAAAAAATAACTGCTGGTCCTTAGTAAATGGCAACAGGTTGGTACTCCAAAAATTTATGAAAAAGCTGATTTTTTACGCGATTTCTAAGTTTGTCCCATAAGGCTGTGTGGTCGCTGGTCCCATACCATAGTAAAAGTTGTTCAGTTTGATGGTTTGTGGTATGGCCTGTTCAATTTGTAACGCATTTTTCACACCCTGTTTACAATAAGAATTAACGTAAAACCATCTGAACAGAATCTTCTGCTAGAACATTTATGTAATTTTCACAAAGCATTCAGTATATCGGATTCTAGACACAGACAGGCATAAAGGTAGGAGAAAGCCGTTCCATTACAGTGGTCGCGTAGTACCGAACATACATTTGTCACAGGTGACTAATTAATAGGATATTTCGGAGCTGAAGTGACTATGTTCGTTATGTTTCGCACTAAGCCTGTTTAAGTGGCACGTTCGGGATATACGACCAGTTTGATAATCATTTTAATTGAAACATGAGGATTAGGGTGGTCCAAAAAATTCATTTTTCGATTTTTGTATGGGCCAACCCCCTATTTTGTTACCTATACCTATAGTATTTTTGATGTAAAATTTCAACACCCTAGGTCGAGTGCAAGAGGGTGCTCACGGAGTGTAAATTTAAAGAAAAAATCAAAATTGACTCTGTGCGTTTTTTTTGATAAGTATGATTTGCGTCTTGGAGTGACTTCTAACAATACAAAATAAACTTAAAAGTGATTCTACAGATATCCTAGTGACTTTTAGACGCTAAAATTATTGTAAAGTTGTGTGAAGGAAAATACACATATTGGAAGGTCATTGGAAATAAAGAAAACTATTATGTTTTTGTTTTTTATTGTTCCTTGATTGAAATAAACCACTTTACTTTATATATTTTTAATTTTTATCAATTTCTCGGTCTTTATTATAATTAATAATTTTATAAATAATTTCGATATTTCATATGCGATGAGCATCCCCTTTTAGTATAGATATCATTTTGAAAATTTTCGGACATGATATTTTAGACATGTGTAACAAAATGACAGGGTGGCCTGCCCTCTAGGTCGAGTTTGAATTTTTCCCATACAAACGTGGACCACCCTAATGAGGATTATAGACTTTTTATATAGACTGATTAGATAGACTCCCAATTATTGATGATTTACTTTTGGAGACTTTAAATCAAGTACATACCCGGGCGGACCGAGTTATGCTCGGCGTTTTCTATTACGTTAATTTTGATAGATTTCATCCCTGAGAAAATCCATTTTCACACATTCCTGTTTCCTTCAAATCTTAACTTGACTAACCGTGAGTTCACTTCTGTAATCCAATTGTAATTGTAAACGCTGTGTTTCCGTAATCCAATAGAATAAGAAGTAAAATCCTAGATAAGTACCCTACAGTTGTTAATGTACACACGGCGACACATCAAGCTATTCAAAACCATAATAAGCTGGCCGCGTGTAAGTCGAGTAACGTATAACATCTCACGGCCAGCTTATGTTGGTTTTGTATAGCCTGATGTGTCGCCATGTGTACACTGTACATACTACCCATAGAGACTATAATACGTAAAAGAATAAACCTTGCACAAATCTAAGAGGAGGAGAGGAACACAAACAAGCTGATAAAAACGTAGCCAGCCTAGTATGCGGTCTTTTTATTCGTGTATAGTGGCGAGAAATTTATCGGCGTGTCGATAGCCAGTCGCCACTAAATAACAGGATATAACTATGAAACTAGCTAGTACATTTTAGTAACAATTGACCCCCTTGTACACCTAAAGGCGAATTCGCACTTTTGATAATTAACCTGCTTTAGAAAATAAAAATCATCTAGCTTCCATAGAAACGAAAAATACAGAAAACAGACACTGAAATCAATTGGCACCTAAAAAGAACAAATCTGTTAAAATCTGAAAGGATACAAAACAAGCCACTAAAAACAGCCGGCCTAGTATGCGGTCGTTTTATTCGCAACGTCGAATAATTTGTCGGCGTGTCGTCGGTAGCCAGTCGCCACTAATTAACGGGGACATTTACGACTGCCAAACTCGCTTGTATAGTTGTATCGGTCCAACTGTCGTGTCGCCCCCTTTACCCCCTCGATGGGGAGGTGCATGCTAAAGTTACTGCTTCCACTGTCGTACTAAATTACGTAGAGGATTGTATTCCGCATCAGCTTTTACAATAGGTACCTAGGTAAGTATTTTCCAGTGTTAAGGCGTCGATGGCATTAGCGAATTAGGAAAACACTGTGTTTTTGTGTTCAGGCAAGAAAGGTCTTAGACTTAGATCATACATACATAAAATATTAACTATATTATTATTATATTATTCCTGTCATTTTCTAACATTCGACTAAGAAAAGAGACAGAAAACCAACAACTGACTTTAGTGCTGTCGCTACACGCCCAAAAACGCCTTAAATAAGATGGCGTGCATTATGATGCCATCTTATTTTGGGCGTGTAGCGTCACTTTGACAGCACTAAAGTCAGTTGTTGGTTTTCTGTCTCTTTTCTTAGTCGAATGTTAGAAAATGACAGGAATAAATTTAGTTAAGTTAAGTCGTGGCAATACCGAATCGATACCAATGTAACTACAATTTTGTTTTCCAAATCAAAGTCGAGTCGAGTGTTTTTGTGTACGAGGAGCGAAATATTTATGAGGGAAAACACAGAAGTCAAGGTTCTCAGGTGAAAAACTGACGATGTCACTACCTGTCATTGCGGCTTTAATACAAAAGTCAGACATTTTGAAATGCAATAATGATTCACTTGGCTTGTTGTTGCGAGAAATACAATATCACTTTATTATAACGAAAACAACATCGGATCTATCTGTGTGCACTCTTTAACTATTCAGTGGAGATTCCCAGAATGTTTTATTTATTCGCTCTATCTATAAACGAGAATATGTTCTACATATGTAAGCACCTATTGTATCTAATCATGTTGTTGAAAGATAAGTAGTCGTAAGGGGAGATTTTATTCCCCTCGCTCCATTATTTAGGTCAAGCTCTAGCCAAGAGACAAACATCCACAAAAGGGCTTCCTAATAAGCGAGGAAATAAGAACGGAATTACTGTCTGCAGGAAAATCTGTAAATAGGGTCACTGGACTAAAGGAAGGCTCTTGTTAATCAAAAGGAAAATGACAAATGTTTTTATTACGATTAGAATCACTGCTCTTTATAGCGAATAGCGTTTGGGGAAAACCTACAATAGCGCACACTATGAAATTGGGTAACTTTGTAAACATTTTATTCTTTAACTATGGCACTTTTTGAGCTGAAAAAAATGAACTGAACCATCTACACGATATAAGAAGTGATGTGCTTTTTCTAGAAATCGATTTTAATGAATAAAACCGAAGAAAAGGTAATCTAAGGTCACCCCTTTATTTCCAGTTGTAACCATTTTTTACTCTTAAATTTTTAAACGGAAGAAAAGGGATATTTACAATATCGTTCACAGAATGATGTGGTTTTCTTACTTTTTCGAAATTAATAAAAAATCATCTCATTTCTTCAAAGAAAACGGCTAAATTCTGACCGGAGCCACGCGCTCGTTCGCATCGATGATACAAGCTTAGAAAAAGTATATGTCTAGAATGAGCCTCACGCTTCTACCACATAAAACAAAAGGGGTCAACTTTCTTAGGTTGGTGTGCGTGAGGCGTCATAAAAATTATGTCTGTGTGCGTGTATATGGATAGGGTTTAGAGGCCAGTGCTGGTTGCAATTTTTTTTTGACGCTTTCGTAGCTTCGACTTGTCTATCTTGACATATAATATAACTATCCAAGGATAGAAGAAACATTTAAAAATTTTATCAAGATTTATACTTTCTTTGAAGAGCCAAAATATAATTTAATTTTCTATAGTAGCTGTCCAGCCTCGTTTCGAGTTCGAGGATAAATTGCGTTGCGTTACCAAAAGGTAGGAGTGGTCCCATGAGAAATAATATGAACAAATTAGGTTTTATCGAGACGTTCTCTATTTTCTTAGTCATTCGCTTGGGTTGGCCGCTGACCTTGTACCTAATACATTGTTAGACCTATGATACGGATTTGTAAGTTTTCAATTAGCAACATAATAAAATAAACTTTTTTGATTTGTATTGTCTGAAGATTTAGGTTTCAATTTTGATGAGCACTCGATTACAAACTGATATTATCGTTAATCATACAATGTGGGTCCCAAAATCTTCTCGTGAATGAGTTTTAGAAGAAGCCAGCCTTACTCCACCAAGTACACAACGAGGGGCAAGTGAGGCTTGCTGGAGGCAAGTAAGTAGTCATCTTGCTGGCACGTGTATTTATTTACCAGCACCCAGCCTTTGATTTGGCTTGTTTAATAGCACCATATAGCCGCATTATTTATTGATATTGACTTCAATAAAGAGTCTTCCTAATTGTAATTAAATGAGATAATAGTTTATTCTACGTTCTACGTAGGTAGTCTAAAGATTACTTGAGCAAGAAGTAGTTCAAATGACTTGAAACAAACGGTGACATAACGTCGAACAAATCCACGTTTGTCCAACACACGCTTTGTTATTTGCTCATGACTTTTTGTTTGCCCAACCTCTACACTGCAACACTATTCGATTGGGGTGAGGGTCGTATTTCTCGTATTGAATATCGACGGCCTTGACCTCGATAAGGAAATATTTGGGGTTGGGAGTTAGCTACGTTAATCCCTTTTATCTGAACAGAAGGGATTATTTTACAATACGGATGCTGTCAAACATGTTTGGTTTGATGCGATGTCAGACGTGAATAATAAGAAGAATAAAATGCCTGATGGATGTCTAGTCGATTTCGACTAGGACGATTTTTTTCAGAAAATCTTGAAGGTGCGCAGGATAAATCGAAGTGCATAAAAGTGTACGCGCTAAACACAGATACACACTTTAGTCCTTACCGTCCCATGTCTGATCGAACGGGAGACCAATACGATGGGGGTCAGATGCAGTGGCTATAACCGGTAGCCGTACGGTTTGGGCTACAAAGAAGCCTGAAGGAATTAGTGGACTCTTACGGCACACGGCTGGATTGGTTCTATTCGAAGCTGAAGACCACTGTAGCAGCTGAAGACCTGGCTGAAGACAGCTGTAGACCACAAGGCTACAGCGGGTATAAAACGCTTAGCAACTAGTGAAATAACGTAAGTTTTCTTTAACATTTAAGGCTAAAAAGTCCAAAAACTATGGAAGTATATGCGAGGTGTCACACTGCGGCTACAGTTCCGCAGCTGTTCTGCAGCCGCGCCGGACTGCATCTAGTGTGACACCTCGCATATAATTCCATAGTTTACAACTACTGCCGGCCTGCAGCCGTTCTGCAGCTGCACTCTGTGTGGGACAACCAACACCAGTATCTGTTACCAAGCAATATTCCAGAAGCTAGAAAGCTATAACTATTTACGCGCAATTGTATTAGCAACAAAGCATAAACAGACAATAAGGTAACTGAGGAACAATAAACGTCTGGCTGGCTGACTAACGGAGGTGTTGGTCAGACAACACCTTAGACTGTCATTGTATACGACTCCATTCTACATCGGGAGCTGATCTCGGGCTTACAATGGCCAATAAACAAAGCTTGTAGATTGTAGACAAAGCCGAAGGTATCTCTCCATCGGGGCAGCGAAGCATGTCGCTGCAACTGTCGGCATATACATTGTGCCATATGCATGCGTGTTAACTACAGTACCTACATACGTGGGAACAGCCCTCCGCTAAAAACAGACAGTTAATTGGATTCGGACAAACGTCGTTTATATTTGGAATACGCGAATGAGTTTGGATTGTGTTGAAACGGTTTTTTTTTTCAAGAAATTGACGCGATTGAACATATAAAGTTTGTTTTAGACAAAAACGAAATGCCTAACCACTTTAGAATAATCAAATTAAAGGTTGAAAAATTAAGTCTCGGGCTGGACTTGAAATCGCATTCTTCCAAACCGGGAAATTGCGATTTCCAATTTCGCCACCGAGCCCACACCCCAGATGTCCAGTGCACCTTATATTATGAGACTGGTTTTTGTACTAATTGCTCTAAGAGAAGCTCTCTGGGTCGACAAAATAGAAGAAAAGATTGTAACATAATAGACGCACTCAACGCGAAAAAGATGACTGGACCAACTGGTCTCATTCTGGTTAAAAGGAATTCAAAGGCTGATAAGATAAACCACTAATGTACCTAGTAAATAGAGCGTTTAATATACCTGTGAAAACTTTCTTGGTGAATTAATCTTCGCCTCAGTCTTGGGTGCCAACAGCAAATTAGTTTATGTAGGCGCAGCGTTGATGAAATTAATTTAGACACGTGGGAGGAACCGATACGCTGGCATTACTCGTACCTGGCCGGGTCGTTGTATTATAATAGCCTGGCTTTTACCTGTCTCTCGTACACGATTTAACTAAGTTTTAATTAAAGAAACATCCAGCGGACGAAGTTTATTCAACGTGTTTTAGTGGTGGCTATATTCCTTGAGATAGTCCAAGGTATAATTATGTACCTAGGTTAGATTTGATGGCTTGAACAAAGTAACTTTTCTTGTATAGTCCCATAATATTAAATTTGACGTATTTTAAGATAAGTCCTTGCTGTGCCTGCGCATTCGCCCTTTTCAACTTGCTATTAAGGCTCAAGAGAAAATCATAAATCATAGTAACCTTATTTAACACGGTTGGCACTTATAGGAACTATAATATTGTTTTTATTATAGACTTATACCATAAAGTTACTAATAGAGGAACTGCCAGCTTAGAGCGCGAGATGTACCTAGCGGCACCACTGTTAATAGAAGGAGATACGTGACGCGAGGCATTGAGAACCATTTTTGGGGATCTTATCTCAGGGTAAAAATTCGGTTTCCGTGAATAATTGCGAATCGAAAGTGAAATCGTAGACAACTTTTTGAAATATACTGTCACTATTTCATTAATTTATCCACGATTTCAAATAAGACTCAGAATTATAGACAGTGCTCGAATTTTTGCCTGCGAATAGTCTCCTGAAAACATCCAAAAACGGTTTCATTGTCAGTTGTCACTCATGTCAGTTCCTCTACTCCTGTAAGGTATAATAACTTTATGGTTTGTAGAGAGCTGGTAGTTGTAGCAATGTTTCTGATCACCCCGATATGGTACTGAGTTTATGTATGAAGTATGCATTATAGGTTTATCTTGAGAATATGGACAATGATCTTCTAACTAAAGCAATTTTTAGACAATTGACATAATAAAGTGGTTCGATCCCGATTTCTAAAATCTTATTTAAAACCTTACCATGTAAATTAAAGGTAGATTCTGACCACCTCAAAATGGAATACTGTCGTAAGTTTCTGAATGCTGTTAAAAGGACGCTAAAAAATGTTACTACCTCTATTACAATACAACAGCCAATATAATGCATAAAATATAAAACATTTCCCAGCATATTCCGAACAAGGTATTGTCGGAATGTACTGCCCTGCGCCCGGCCCGGCGCCCGCGCAGTCGAGTCGCCACTTTCACCTCACTACTGTGGGAAAGTTGCCGTTTAGAAACTCTAGCGTTTATTTACATTGCGTATACTATTACATTTGCTTTGTTTTACTAGGTGCTTGTTTTTGAATAGATACAATTAGAATTAATTAAAGTATGAATAATTAAACTAGAATAAATTGAATGTCTGAAAAATCCGCTTTACATGACAGTAATGAAATTAATAATTTATTTTTGTAATAATTTATAAGAAGTGGTAATGACCGGATCACCTCTACAGAGCTCTAACATGTCGGTCGGTACCGCTTGATTAGTGTATTGCGCCTACCTACGCTCGATGACAGCATCACATGACACAGGAGTTCGCACTGAAGCACAGACATTGAAGGCATTCCGTCATCCTCCGACCTGCTGCGTCGCTTGTTCAATTCAAAAAGCTCCTTGAATTTAAGAGGATAGGCGGGCTGAAATGCTAATTTGGAGAATAGGTCACTTTTCCGACTGTATACGTATTTATCAGATCCCCCCACCCATACACCCCGCCGACTAGAGCGCGAAAGAGACAACTGCAGCTCGGACATATTTACTCTAGTGTTATTATCCAGGGAGAAAACAGGGGAATACGTTTGTATGGAGAAAACTGTACTCGTCTATCCTCTTAACAAGCGACGTAGCATTCAGATGACGGAATGCAGAAAAAAGACAGCCGTGTCGTTACTGTATTGATTGATTACTATATTGAAGTACCTGCTGTGAAAATAGTACAATTATGTATGACATCGGAACATCGCAAGCGTATAGGAACCGAGAATAAAACACTTTCTTTAATCAGAACTAAGTTGTTATTCAGCTCGAAAAGTAAAGAAAACGCAATGTGGATTCAAAAGACAATCATACTCATTACCTATTCAATATAAAATAACAAGTCAAACTTGATTGAAACTCTGAGAAAACAGTATAATAAAGATACAGAAGGGATCACGACCTCGATCGATCGTTGAAATGTCACTTGAATGGGTTACCACGCGGAAGAGCGTTTCTTTGTTCTCAGCGAAACAACACAATGAGATTCCATCGCGAGCCTTTCGGTACATAATACTCAAATTGCAGTAGGTACACTTTATAATAAAAACGTCCGTCCATTACAAATAAAATAAAAAAATCTGGTTGCGAGCGGGATTAGAAACTACGAAATGCCTTTCTAGTTTTAGTCCAATCATTTTAGAGTTTCCTTGTATGGACACCCTAACAATAATTCATCTATCGCTGAAACTTTGCAGTGTGATAAAGTAAAGTATACAGATTACGGTTGACAAATAATCTAGGACCGAAAAAAAACAAACCTAGATTATTTGTCAACCGTAATCTGTATACTTTACTTTATCACACTGCAAAGTTTCAGCGATAGATGAATTATTGTTAGGGTCAAACCCTAAAATGATTGGACTATTTCTAGTAAACTAAAAAAGGAGAAGGTTATCTATTCGTCGTGTATGTTTTTAAGCCATTTAGCACATTTTTAAACTAAATTGTACCTATTTCGTATTGAAGGGGATCAAATCCCATTCGCTGCATATTTTTAATTAGTTTACCTACCTAATAAAAAGAAATAAATTATGCTAACGCTGATTCTACCATCATCGCTCTGACAACAATTATTTGGCCTAACACTAATTCCATAGTTATCAAGCTATTCGATGGGGTTTAAAGTATATCTTTCCATTCAGTAAACTTTGTCCTTTATACATGCAGAAATCTCAGAGGTCACAAGAAGATTTGCTGCGACGTCTTTATGTATGCGTGCGTTTCAATCTTGCGTGTATGCAAGAGTTCCGCTTGTGCTCTTTACATTTTGTGCTTTCGGATAATCGAGATCGTTTGCATGACAAGCGAGGCAAGGGTTTATGAGCTTTTAAATGTCATGGCTTTTACGCTATTCGCAATTTTGTAAGCGTAAATCAATGTTGCGTGACATTACGAGTCAATCAATTTAACATTGTCGTTCTTTTTGTTCCTTTTGGGCTCAATACATCTACGGATATGTACGGAAATAAAATGAAGGAAGAATTATTACTTACGGGCACATTGATGAATGGAACAGAGTACGAGTAAAAGGACGAGCTTATCATCGAACTGTATCATACATTTGGGTCGAAAAGGTTTGCAGTTTTGTATCAAACAGCGGATTTTTTCGCCTTTTCGACCATCAGAATGAACAACTTGGGAGTTGTTAATTTTGATGGTCTGATCATACCCTTAAAAACCGTTAGCATATTAAGAACTTCTTGAAGGACCCAAGGTATAGATACAATTTTGAAGCCGTGAAGTTTTACACTAATGCATAGAATGGATTACAGTTTTCATACAAATAATAACGTAAGAAAAGATCAGAATGTAAGGAATAACATGATACGTACAATTAAATTAGGTTCTTGCATGCTTAGATAAATGTCTAGATTGAGCCTCACGCCATTACCGTATAAAACAAAAGTGGCACTTTCTTAGGTTCGGTTGGTGTGAGTGAGGCGTCATACAAATTATCTCTGTGTGCGTGTATAGCGACACGATTTATCACCCAGAGTTAGGTGATATTTTTTTCGACGCGTTCATAGCTTCGTCTGTCTATCTAGACATAAAACTTATTAAGGTAGGTACTTACATGTTCATTATTAATCACATTATAGTAGGTACTTAAGTACTATAAATTCCGATCTGCTCGCTGTTCGTGCGATGTCAATTTTGTCAAATTTGACATTTGACGTAACGTTATTCATATGTCCAAGTTTGCACAAAAGATAAACAATTTTAAAAGCAGAGACATTTCAAACACTAAGAAATAGTGTTAAAATATTATGCCTAGGATCGTGTAGGTCGTAAATATCATGTTAATGGTCTATAAACGTCCTGCTAGCGCCTGAAAGTGTAGTCGCGATGGTATCGCTGTCAGCGGCGCAGACGCCGGACGCGACGGTCAGTGTGACCAGTTTACCATTTTTGTATTTTATTGCTGGTTTCGCTATAAAATTATTATTTTATTGAATATCATGTTTTTTTAAATATGCCTTTGAGTAAAAGTAATATATATTAAACGTGTTTCTGTCTTGAGTGAGCTTTACGTTTGTAGAAGCAGAATTTCATAGAAACTTCAAATACAGGGTTGATTTAATGCCAAATAGACTTATCAGTACCACGCAAGCTATTTCTGAGCGTAGCGTAGGTGATGGTAACCGCAACGACGTCGCAACTGAATGCCGCGACACATTGATCTCAGAAATATCTCTGCGATAACGCGGCGATATCGCGAAGACATCGTTCCGTCTATGCCTACGCTCAAACATAGCTTGTATGATATGGCGCTAAAACAGAATAACAAACCGCAGTGTAACTTTATACACGACTGCGCGACGCAAAGGAAGGGTAATGTGTTTATCAGCCTATGTATGAGTGTATGTTAGTTTTTTTTTATGAAATCTGTTGAGGTTAATTTGACCCCAATTCATCGTTTTAAAATTGTTTTTTATCCATTGCATTGATGTGAAAGAAGACAACCTTTTGCGTAAATGCGTAAATTTTTTTATAAAACTCCTCTACTTAATTACCTTCTGTCGCCTAGCATTATCATATCAAAGCAATTTAATTACGGACGAGACGTTGTCTTCTCTTAATTCAAGGCTGTTATAGACTAAGCTAAGCATCAAATCTAATTGTCTCTAGGTAGCAGTTTTATATATTTAACGGTAATTTATCATAGGTACAATTATATTTATTGCTTCGGTAGTCCCGAGTCATTCTTGATACATGAACAACTATTATAAGCTAAAAGAAGTTCATAGCTATACTCGATTATCCTGTTACAAGTATCTTCAACAAGAATTCATTTTGGCGAACAGGCCTTTTAATAATCAGTCATTCGGTGAATAGAATCTTGTTTTCAGAGAAAGCCGTTTTGCGGATAGATAGGTCCTATGTTGTCTAGGCCACCTCTTCAACCGATTTGTAAATGCCTCCTCTAGTTAGAACAGATCATTAAGTTCTGGATTGAATGATTCATAAATTTTGTATTTTTATGTCCCCGGTATATCTTCTAAGTGCGGAATAGATTGACTATCCATACATGAGTCAGTAGCTCAGTGCCTCATCCAATTCGCAAAACTGATCAAAAACAAACTCGCCTTCCTTTACACCCAATTATTCTTTCGCTTTTAAAAAATAAGGAAAATTTTAACATAGTCACTAACTTATCCTACATAGTTAGCTGTACAACGTTATCGTTGTTGATAATAACGTGGGTGACAATTAAAAGGAGGGCGGAAGGAAGAATGGAACCGAAGTGACAAACCCGGAAACATGCATCGAAAAGGAATCCGATGATTCCTTAGCGGATAGCCACAAAAGGAACTCTATTTGGTGTACCAGGATATCATGAAATCTAAAGATATTCCATCAAAGCTATGGCCACACCACGGCCTGTGCCGCAGGGCTCCCAGTGCGCACGAGTGCCCACGACTCACGACAGCTAACGACACGACTATTACGGCTGTCACGACATCGTAGCCAACTGAACTATGTTTTACCAATTTACCACTGTATGGACCTACTAACCACACGGTCAGGCATGAGCGAAGAAATATGCAAATCTTTTTTTACAGTTTGGGTTTACCTAAGCATACGAAGCACATCTGGAGCCGAAAGTAGTATGTTAGGCCTGTTTTGTAGGATTTGTGAGTCAACATTTCCTAAGTGGGTGTCAAGAACTCAATATAGATTGAGAGGAAGGTTCGGGAAGGACGGGGGAATGTCTAGGGCACTCTAAGGAGTCGACAATACCTGAAGACGAGAAGTAATCAATTTTAGATAGCGAAGGAACCCTTTACAAAATTAAAAGAAAAAGGTTTGACAATCTTAAAAAATTTACACTTTGCAATTTAACATTTCTTGAATTTCAGAGTCGCATTTAAAGTGGTTTGCATTCAAAGTCTTGTCAATAATCAGAAGGACATAGTCCTCCTTATTATTAGTAAGAGAGGGAACTTAAAATAACCTTGTACTTTGCGCCTAAGTAATAAATAAGAGAGTTTTAAAGTTGTCCAACTTATCCTACTTAGCTACTGAATTTACGAATTCAAACAAAATCGATAAGTAATCTCATAATTACAAAAACAGGATTTTATAATTGTCTTACGTATTTAATCTAATTCTAAACTAGACACAACGAGACAGGTTTGAATTTTATTTTATTGCAGAATGATTAGCATTACGACATGTCCGTGAACGGATAAAATGATAAAATCTAGCGCTCGATTACGTAACAGCAAAAACGAGCCACTCAGGCGCACGTGTACAAGGATATAAAAGAAGTATACATTTTAGCGACCTTGGCGCAGGGTTGGACTATAATATCAAAAGGACTTGTTCGAGTAACAATGAGTTATTTGAATATTTCCAAATTCTATGGATATTCCTCCATACCTCTATTTACCTGACTTGGCCCACTAAAATAGTTATAACTATATAAAAGATCAAATTTTTATAATATATTTACTTAGGTACTTGTACCTAAACATTACAACACCTGTGCTAGCATACATGATTGCATTACAAATTTATTATTGATTAATCGAAGATCCATCATTAACAATGGTACAATACAAATAACCTGCAATATTCTAGTAATTATTGTGGAAAAAATAATAATTAATAATTGCATATTTTTCACAGCCCTACTTCGAAGTAGGTAACGAAAAACTTGTTCGCAAAAAAACAGCTCGTAAGCGAATTTAAATAGAGACACGCTAATGGTTTTAATTATTGTATTTTATATGTTAACAGGCATAAAATGCCCGTTTTATGTATCAATGTTTTGTATAGTTACCTATTGTCAATGGAAGGAGAAGAAGACATGATTAAATCGATATACGACGTGTATAATGAATACCAATTGTACAAAATAAATCAAAACTTTTTTTCCGTAGCCTGTTTAATGAAAACGGAAGCATGGGCCAAATGTAACCGATCACGCTGTGCACATTGTTTTGGGTCACGTCTAGAATTTAAACCTTTTCCTGTATTTTATAATCTTTATGACTGTGATCTGTTTATGTGCCTAATAAAATAAATAAATAAATAAATAAATCACTGGGCTCCCCAGGACGACCACCAGCATCGAGGTAGACCAAGAAAGGTGGAGAGACAACATGGATGCCTTCTTGGAGAGTTGGCCAGAAGTTGCACACAACATCAGAGAGGTTTGGAGAGGCCTATGCCCGGCAGTGGGACATTGAAAAGGCTACGTCAAAAAAACAACATGAAAACCATTGACTTACACTCTAGCGATAGACTGGCCCATTCATAGAAGCAACATGTTCCACTTGGATGCGGTACCCCCACCGCATTGATGTTCCCAAGTTCACTTCGTCACTATGGAAATGACAGACCGCAATGTGTCATTTTGTGTGACATGTTGTTTGTTTGAACGAGCTTGTCTATCGCTAGAGTATGTCAGTGATGAAAACCACACAATCAATGACTTATATAACGACGAATAGGATGAAATGTTTTACTTGCGTAAAAACAATTTCTTTTTTTTAAGTGCTTGGTAGGTGATAATATGAGACTATGGTATATTGAAAAAGTAACAAATTATTGGAAAACCAGGTACAGAAACGGTGTTGAAAATTATTATTGTTGCAGTTATCAATCAAGGTGTAGTGTGCAATATGGAAAATGTAGGTCAACAAAAAGGATGGAGTATTTGGCGTTACAAAAATAAAATAAAAATTAAGTTAATAAATAAAGACGTACTTACATGACCAAATGACTTTTATAACGTTGCCATAAAACTTTACAAAGTTTCAATGTCAAATGACACATGTACAGATGTTTGATTCTAAAATGAGACTGTCGTTTAACCTTGAATCGGTACAAACCAAGACGGTATAAAACTCCAGATCACATTAAATAACTTAATAGACCAAAGCAAAAAACGTAAACGTATTATGTCGAATAGAGTTTATTTTCCTGAAGCAGGGTTTTATAGAGACCATAAGTACGAAAGAGGATGGATGTACGACCACCGTATTTTTTAAATACAGGGTCCAACTTAATATGCTGACACTTTTTTAAGGGGATGATCACAACATCAAACTGAACAACTTTCTCTATGGAACTAACATCGAAATAAAAACAGCTGTCCCATACATTTGGCTCGAGTAGGTTTCCAGTTTTGTATGGAAGAGTCGATTTTTTTTTCGCGATTTCGATGTTGGTCCCATAGAGAAAGTTGTTCAGTTTGATGGTCTGATCATCCCCTTAAAAAAGTGTCAGCATATTAAGAAGGACCCTATACAAGGTGTTACAAAAATACAAATAAATCTTTAAGGGGGTGGTGTAGACCATCAAACTGAACAATTTTCATTATGGGACCAATATCGAAATCGCGAAAAAAAAAATTGATGTTCCATACTCTACAAATCGACTAGAGCTAAAATATGTATGGGCAGTGTGACCATATGTGGCAGGATCCTGCCTTTTTGGCAGTTTTAGCCCTTTATTTTACTCTCTGGCACTATAGTGTGACTTTTTAGAAATCTGGCAGTATTTGGCAGTATTTAGCAATATAAGCTGGCAGATTTGGCAGTATTATAAAAGGAGGAGGGTGCAATACCCAAAATGGAAAAAAACAGTACTTAAGTATGAATTTTAAAATGCCTATGGCAACACTGGCAACGCAAAGACCGTTGGTTCGGGAATTTCCCGTAACATCTATGGCTGAATTTGTAGTTCATTCCATTGTAAACCGTATAGTACTGAGCATAATGTTTATTATAATATCTTTGTTTGTCAGTTGTTTGTTTTTCTAATTAGTCTGTGATTAGTATGACTAGAAAAACTTCGGAGACACATTTATTGTTTCTAATTTCGTGCGGTGTGAGTGTATTCCATTCGTGATTTATCATGAAACATAAATATGAACGATTATATCGTGTAGAGTGGGAGCAGGATCTTTTCTAATAATTTGGCATTTTTTCGGCATTTTGTGCTTTAGAGTTTGGCAGGATTTGTCAGTTTTCTTGCCCAAGTGGGGCAGGATCTCTAATTTGAAGTTGGTCACACTGTGTATGGGATATAAAATATTTTTTTTCGCGATTTCGATGTTGGTCCCATAGAGAAAGTTGTTCAGTTTGACGGTCTAAACAACCCCCTTAAGAGTTTTAAAAATTTATTCTTACTTATGAAACACCTTGTATAGTTACTCATTGATAGCTATGTAAAAATAGTTACTACGTAAATGGTACAGCATACAGCACGGACACTTCTTCCTCTCCCCCGTTACTTCAATATGTTTTATGCTATGGAAGGAATACTTTAAAAAACCGACCAAGTGCGAGTCGGACCCGCGCACGAAGGGTTCCGTACCATTATCTATAAAACGAGCAAAAAAACACGTTTGTTGTATGGGAGCCCCTTAAATATTTATTTTATTCTGTTTTTTAGTATCTGTTGTCATAGCGGCAACAGAAATACATCATCTGTGAAAATTTCAACTGTCAGCTATCACGGTTCATGAGATACAGCCTGGTGACAGACGGGCAGACAGACAGACAGACAGACGGACGGACAGCGGAGTCTTAGGAATAGGGTCCCGTTTTACCCGTTGGGTACGGAACCCTAAAAAGACGTATGTTATCATAAAGCCACCGACACAGCCGTATCACAGAGTATGATATGATTGTTTTTCTGAGACCTTATCATAGAATTTGTATCACAGTACGTAGTAACTACTACTTAGGGTCAGTGCACACCTAGCGGGAAAATGTTCGAACAGTTTTCATTGATAAATTGATAGTAAACTTAATGACAGTTGCAATAGAGTTGAAAATAGCGTACAAGAGATAAATTCCTGTCACATGTGCTCACGTTACCTCTTGCACGGTATTTTCAACTCTATTTCAATTGTTATTGAGTTCATTATCAATCTCGTTTTTGGGCTTTGTCGGCGACACCATTATAATCATGTAAACATATCAATTGATAGATTGATCCAGCGTTTGCGGCTAGCATCATCAATACAGGCTTTTGATTAATTTGTTGACAAAGCTAAAACAGATCGACATAGTTATTTTATTGGCTTTAGCCTTAGGCTTTAATTGAATCATTTTATTGGTTCTGCAGTCGTGACCGACTCAGATTCTGAGATCAAATGTTAATCAAAGACTTCGAACAAAAAAACTCTTGTTTTTTTTAACCACTCGCTTTTCGGTGAAGAAAAATATCGTGAGGAAACCTACATGATTAAATTTCAAAGCGTACCTTTGTGTCTACTGTTCATTTGAAAATGAATGAAGTGTCTCGGAAACGCAAAATGGGTGTGACAATATTCATGGTAATAAGTAGGTGCAATTATTGAAATTCTGTAATTGCATGTAGATTGGCTGTTGTAATTGAATATTGATAGCATCATTACTCAATTAACTATTCACAAGTAGTAATTAGATTTCAAATAGGGACCTCAATCAACACGCTTAAGTTGCAGCTAGATAATACATACAATAATCTCTTATGCTATATATCACAAAACACATACAGGGTCCTTCATAATATACTGATAGTCTTTTAAAAGGATGATCAGCTTATACTCTACGAAACCAAAATCGATGTCGTGAAAAAACGAAACGGATTTTTTTCGCGATGTTGATGTTCCTCCCATAGAAAGTTGTTCAGTTTGATGTTAGATCATCCTCTTAAAAACCGTTAGTTAAGGACCCTAATTTAAGGCAATCAATGATGCACATTTCGTATTCATATTCATATGCTGTATTTCGACAAATGTCAAAAAAGGTACAATGTCAATAAAGTTAAAACGACATGTTACAAAACAGAAGATAATTTGTGTTGCTGACCATACAACAAGCTTGAATGCGATTGAAATTGAAAAGCCCGAGGATTACTGCATAATCTAACGCAAACATGGAAACGTTTCCAGTGAATCAAATCAAATTGAAATCTTTTCAAATGGAAAGACGAACAGACTTCGATTCAAAAGAAAAACGTAAAGTAAACGTTATGTAACAATAGCACTTAATGCTCAAAGGAGTAAATTGTGTTTGTGCTAAAAAAAACATGTTTTACACAAAGTTTGCAGCATTTAGTATTAAATGAGATTTTCAAAAAAAGAAATTTGTATTACCCCTGTGTGTTGTGTAATTGTGCTGTGCGTGTTGTTGTTGCATTGTGTTGTGTTTTGAATATTTATGTTATGTTAAAAGTCTTCTAAATGAATTTAAATGACACAGGCTAAATGGTCATGTGTATTGTAGATACTGTAAAAAAAAGAAGCAAAAAGAATCCAAACTGAAACAAATGTTTGAATTATATGTATTATGCAAAACTCCAATAATACTAAACTACACTAATTAAAAGTTTGTTGGTGTGTAGGGGGGTATATAATCTGAAACTACTGAATCAATTCAGAAACCACTTTTACTAATAGAAAGGTCCTACTACTACTATCCTTGAGTTATACTATAGGCTATTATAAATCAAATGTCAACGCTGCCGAAATACGTACCTTCACCCTATGTATTGACAAATTTACTATAGTGGGTCTACTGGGAGAAATATTCCTTAGATAAACTCACGTCTTGTACATACCCTATTACTTGTATCAATAAATCTGCATCTAAAATAGTCTTAAAAATACCAATAAACGTAAAAAAATTTTTATTTTTTTCTACTCTTCAACCATTCGCTATATCGCCAATTTGATATGCCAAATGTAAAAACTGATTCTACGAGGCCAAAAGCTAGTAGATCCATAAATATTTAACGATATCACCCTTCCTCCTAACAAAATATTTTACACCTAGTCTAGACTAGACAAGACAAGCTAGATTGTGGAAGTGTGAGTGAATCAGATATCAACCAACGGAGCTATGATCTCGGAAGCGCTATGGCAACCGAGGGTAGATCCACAGAGGCAATATAAGCGGATTACCGCTTGCAGGCGCTCTTGTGTTTCACAGCTACCTATGTTTAGAGAATCATGTTGCAGTTGTTGGTTTAATAGGTTTGATTACTGACGAATATTTGATTGGTTGAAATAAAAGTAAATACCTACTTAACGATTTAGGAAATGAAATGAAAGAGAACCCGATCGTGATTCTAGAAAGATTGTTTTTTGATTGTATTCTATTTTCTTAGTAATAGACGGTTTTATTACTAAAAACATGAAAAAGGATTCATATCCTTTTCCAATCCTCAAGGATTGAAATTATCATGACTAAGTCATGAGGACCTATGCATCATAAACAAACAAATATATGGAGTGAAGCTAAATAAAACTGTTTACTAAATTAAAATTGAAATGTAATAAAAACTAAATAAAAAAAGAGATATCCCCAATGCGGATTCCTCATATTACAAGCATATATAAGTTTCAAAGACAGTGACAATTTACAGATAAATTGATCCAGGCCAGGTTATGTCACCGGGTCAAAGGTAAAATATTTCAAGTGTATGTAAACTAATTAGCAAACATATCTACAAAGCACACAACGCTAACCAAATATTTACCAAAATTAACCAAAAATTATCACTTCACAATAAGGATAATAAAAAACAAAATAAACTAGCCATATCTATCCAAACCCATCACAGATATCGACACCAAGATCGATTCACTCTGAATGTGAAATCGAGATCTCGTCGAGTGCATCTCAAGACGAATGCTCTGAACAAAGAGGAATCGATGAGAACGGGCGTGGGGTGAGGGGGGTGCAGAGTGCACCGACCGGGTACCGAGGTACGGGTCGCGGTGCAATTTGTACATTTCAAGTGCATACAAAGGCAAATCGCTTTGACAGAATTAACTTGTCCGCTGCAGGCTCACCTTTATTGGACGACGAATTTTAGACGACTCTAATTTACTGTTAGATAGTTAGATACCATTTTGTATTTCTCTGTAGATTCCAATTAGTGTTCTGTTTCTGTTCAACGGAAAATTTGAAATCTGTTTTTAGATCAGGATTCAGCGCTTGCAAGTTTCAACTGTTTTTCTTGAATTTGAATTTCAAGTAGAATTTTATTCGTATAAGGTTTATATTATTAACTATCTACCTGACGCGGACGCTCAGTTGCAGAAACACTAATTAAAGTTCATACTCCATTAAATCTCTTGCTGTCACTTTTTGTCTTGTTGACGTAGTAAAAGCCAGCAAGAGATTTAATGGAGGATTAACATTAATGAGCGTTTCTGCAACCGAGTGTGAATCAATCAATACTACTTTATGTACATCTAACAAAACCAATCCAACATAATTTACAACATAATAATTACTTCGATAATAATTATGTTTGCTAAACACATACTTTAAACATTGTGAAGGGTTCTTAGCGCGTTTTTAATTATTAGATTGTCCGATATATCGGTATCGGTAGTTTATAAAATCATCAGATTTAAAATTCCAGGTTAAAGCAGTGGTGATTACACTGCCAATTCGTCAGCCATGATTTCGACGTAAATTGCGTGCTTTGATCGCTACGCTTTATAATAGGGTTTGATTAATTAGGTAATGTAATCGCACCGTTTAAGTAGCAGTAATAGACCAAAATATTGTTGGTGGTAAGCGCAATAATTTGAAAAAACCTGCATCTTTAAGCCTGTCATCGTAGATTTTCCAACGTCACTAAGTTCTTTCATCTGCCCAAAAAAATTTTTACGAAAATTAAATTAATAATCAAACGTTAAGATTACATAAACAAACATCAAATAGCGTATGTATAGGATAGGACAGAAGATAAACTGGGCCATCGTATAACATAACGAAACGAAACGAGTCACTTGTTGGGCAATGGGTGTGCTCTGAATAACTATAGTTATAGTGATGGTCGCTCGACTCCGACATAATGCCCCTCTGTTATAGGCACGTGGATTGCGGACTCTACTCTAGTCTTTTCCTACTGTATTTATTTTATATATGAGAAAATTATACTAGACTAGATAACTTATCGTCGTAATCACGATTTATACAGCCATAAGCATAAAGCATATGCTCACGACTATATTCCCCCGAGGAGGAAGTCAGAGATATTCTGAAACCTCAGAACATCCACGGTACACACACGGTACGGTTATACAGGGTTCCTTTTTAATATGCTGACACTTTTTTAAGGGAATGACCAGACCGTCAAACTGAACAACTTTCTTTATCGCACCAAAAACGAATTCACGAAAAAAAAATCTGCTGTTCAATTCAATACAAAACTACAAACCCACTGGATCAACATGTATGAGACAACTGTATTTTTTCGCGAATTCGATCTTGGTACCACAGAGAAAGTTGTTCAGTTTGATAGTCTAATCATCCTCTTAAAAACTGTCAGCATATTAAGTTGGACCCCTGTATATATTTTTTTCTGTAAAGTTCGGACGTGGATACATAATTCGTAAAAATTGCCTGTTTTCCGGTACATTTTCACAAGTAACAGCATCGTTTTATGAATAGTTAATGATTCCTCTCCCAAAGATTTCTCGTTTACGACCCATGTTCATAAGAATAACTTCATAAGTTTCATTATCTGAACACCCCTTATCATTTTTCTAATAACTAAAAAACAATAGTGTATAAAGCGGCCTCTAACACCCAATAACTGAAAAAGTACAAATACGGATTTAACGAGCGAAGAAGCTACCAATAAGAAGGTACAATATTAGTATCCATAAGTACCTCTACATAATGTGACATGTATTTGTAGGTAAAAGTATTGCATAGGTTTGACAATGATCAATTATTAATTAAGTAACAATTGTGCAGTGTTTCGGTTGTTTGTTAATTGTTGTTTAACAATTTGTATGATATTAAATACATTAATTACGAACGTAATGTTTTATTCTTATTTATTAAAAACCTTCGCATGACGTATTTTGTTGTTGTGTGAAAATGGATTTTCTCAGTGTAGATAAACTTGGAAAATAAAAAGTTCTCTTAATACACAAGTTTCACAGAAATCATATCCTACACATAGGGTCCATCTGTTTTTAAGGGGATAATCAGACTATTGAACTGTTTCATGCAAAACTGTCATCCTTCTCCACCCAAAATGTATGGGACAGCTGATTATTTTTACGCGATTTTGATGTTGGTCCCATAAAAATCAGAAATCAGAAATTTTTATTGCAGAACTGGTTACAACAAATAGGTCTTAAATGAAGGATAGTTTCGAACCACAGTTCGTACCTAGATCAGGCATGCAATAATTATACACAAGTAAAATTTTTCCACTTAGATCGCTACTAAAGAAAGAAAAAAAAAAAGAAAGAAAGTTGTTCAATTTGATGGTCTGATAATTTCCTTAAAAAACCGTCAGCGTATTGAGAAGGACCATGTATACAAGAATACCTAGAAGTAGGTATTAATTACCCAATCGTTACATTATATACACAAGCTCACGCCATTGTCCCATCTGGGTAGGCAGAGATCACGGACCGCCACACGCTACGGCTCTGACATACCTCTTTAGCCTCATTCACATTCATACATCTTTTCATGCACTTCCATCGATTGAGGGTCCTTCGCACTTGTATTTTTCGGAAAAGATCATTGATTTGATCGCATTGCAAGTATCAAAAACCTTATATCATTGAAAATAAACAAACCTTTGAAAATCAACAGTTAAGACATGAACAAACATATTCTTTAAAAATTAGACCTTTTCGTCACTTCAATCTTGTTGCTAACTCATCTCGCACCATTTATGTCAAATCACCTCATTGTGTTCACGAAATCTTCACTTGACCTCCTTTGAACTTAGAACCCGCTTATTTTCTTTCAACAAGAAAACCATTTTGAGATCTTCATGTCTATCCGTCTGAATCTGCTAAAGCATCGTACAAAATTTTTAGAGTTTTAAATTAAATAGTACCTAATGTGTCAGTTTTAAAATGATGATTAAAAAATAAAAATAATCTATAATATGTATGTATATAGGGTCCAACTTAATATGCTGACACTTTTTTAAGGGGATGTTCAGACTATCAAACTGAACAACTTTCTCTATGGGACCAACATCGAAATCGCGAAAAAAAAATCAGCCCTTCCATACAAAACTGCAAACCTACTCGAGCCAAATGTATGGGACAGCTGATTTTTTTTTCGTGATTTCGATGTGGGTCCCATAGAGAAAGTTGTTCAGTTTGATGGTCTGAACATCCCCTTAAAAAAGTGTCAGCATATTAAGAAGGACCCTGTATATTATAGATTATTTTTATTTTTTAAGTACTTCACTGCCTTTCTAGATTTCTTTCTTTTGAGCTACACCGCCTACCTATTATCGTTTGTTAATTCCTCTACCCTAAGGTTGTCTGGAAGAAATCGCTTTTTAGCGATAAGACCGCCTTATTTGTACCTACTTGTAATTCTTTATATTTATTCATAATTGTATGTTCTGTTTTGGTGTGCAATAAAGTATAATTGATTGATTGATTGATTGATTATTTTTAAAAGCAGATTTCGACTCAAGCTATTGTTTATTTACAAAAGCAATCAGGTACACATCGAGAAAAAAAGACGTGCTGTTTCAAACATATCTGCAGTACCTACTACCTATACTAGACTCGACTCAAATATGTGTAGGTATGGGACATCAGAGGACATCAGATTTTATATTTTTAAGTTGTTCAGTTTCAAAGTCTAAACCACGAAAAAACCATGGCCACCACCATTAAATACTAGGATCTTTTGTTACAACCTGTGTAAGTGGTAATTTGGTAGTACTTACTGTAAATAGTGCCTTTTAAAAGATTTTTTTCAATAAACTTACGTGTATTTTTTAGTATTCTTCAAACCTCATCAAGTGGTGTTTGTTATTTGAATGAATTTATAATAATTATGTATTATCATATTTCATTTCCCCTCCTTTTCGACATTAATTTGAAAATATCTGCTTATTATTAGTTATTTTTATACTCCGACTTACCCCGACGATATTAACCCGCCAACGCATTTGCGTGGGTTCTAAAATATAATAGGAACTCCGTAACTTAAGTGGTGGAAATTTATTCCACTTATAGAACTTATTAGCTAGAATTCTATTTTCGAACTAAATAAGAAGTCTTAAAAAGAAATTGTTTAATGTTTTCTATTCAGCCTTAAGGTGGTTTCATTCCATACAAAAGTTCGACGCGTAATACGCGTAGACAGAATTAATAAAAGTAATAATTTATACATCCCCCCCCCAACCCAACCCAACCCACCCTTTCATCTCGAAATTTTTATATCTATGTATAGGTATAATGTTTTGAAAGCGAATGTTTACATTAAGGTGGTTTCAGTCCATACAAAACTTTGTCGTAGAACACTCGTAGACAGTATTAATAATATAAGTAATAATTTATATAAGTATGGAAAAATAGTTTCGAGAATCTAGATCTCTAGAAATTTTTCATACAAAATTTCAAAGCTTTGTATCTACGTAATTATATTATAAATTGCAAATGTTATATGATACGCGGCATCCAGATTTTCGAAACTATTTTTACATATATAAATTATTACTTATATTAATACCGTCTAAGAGTGTTCTACGACAAAGTTTTGTATGGACTGAAACCACCTTAATGTAAACATTCGCTGTCAAAACATTATACCTATACATTCCGAGATGAAAGGGTGGGTGGGTTACATTACAGTACTGTGTGTTTTCTTTTGTTTCTTTTTCTTTTGTCTCTCTAATCTTAACTATTATAAAACCGTAAAATCATGAGGAATAAAAAGTTGCGGTTCACTTCATAATATAAACTCAAATAACACTCGATAGCGCGATTTAAAAACGTGCAGCGCCATCTATTGACAAAATTGTTAGTTTGTTTGTTTGTTCGCGTATCACGCAAAAACTACTGAACCGATTTTGATGAAACTTTTTTTGTGCTTATGATCTGACTTAAAATCTGGTATATAATTTGTGCGGACGAAGTCGCGGGAAAACACTAGTAATATTTGGTATTTTCTTCCATTTTACAAGAAATTGAAGAGAATGGACGAAAGTATTATGGGTTGCTTTGTTTACTATGGAACCGTAAAAATCATCACAACCGAACCGGCTAGAATATTTTTCTCTTTTATCATTTTCTACAGTTTCCTGAACTTGAAATGCACATCTATAATAAGCAGTGATCGGAATCTCGGGGCATTTTTTGAGCATACAAGTATGGATACGCCTTGAATTCCCGGAAATATCCGGATTTAATAAATTTGGATAAAAATTTCACGGGATTAACTGGGATTACCTATTTAGATGTCAAGAGACGTTTTTTTCAATCCAGAGTATTAGCAGCGCATACTAGAGGCCGCGCCTTTGAAACACGCCGCCTGGTACTTTTGACATGTACCGCGCTTAGGTAAATATGTTGACCGTTATTAAACAATGATATTAAGTAACTAGATTAGTAATTAGGTTAGGGCACCAAAGCGTTGCCACTTCGAAGATGTCTGCAGGCTTCTTTGACTTCAGTTCAGGCGTTTATCTATGGTGAGCGGACATATCCGTGACGTATAAATTAAGCTACCAAAATGGGGAAATGCGCCGTAAAAATTTGTAAATCACAGTCGGAAAAGAACCGGCTGATTTTATTGAGATTTTGCCCTGGGTGATTTAATAACAATAATAGAGGGATAGCTTCTTGAAAACAATACTCAAAAATGAGCAACCACTTCAGAGTTTCAAAGATGTAGCTTGGAAATCGATACATACGCCAAAGTAAACTAGGTTTGTCTCGTTTCTTCTGCCGTCAAAAAAATTACGACGAAATGAGAAAGACGTTATTATTTTAAAAACGTCAGTAAATACGGCCACAGTTGTGGTTAGAAATAATTGCCCCAGAATTAATTACTGAACTTAATGAATTTATTACCTGAATTATAACTTGAATATATAGAGGCTCTGTGTGTTCTGAACAGATTTAGGTATAATTAAACTTTAAGTAATATATCATATTATACAGGGTTGATGTTTAATCAGCCCAGATCGGATAACGTCACCATATTGTAATCTCTTCACTTTGACTATGCAAATAAAGATTTATAATATTTAGGTATTTATTTATTTTATCTATGGTGTCAACTTCGAAATCACGAAAAAAGAAATCAGCTGTCCAATACATTTGAGTCGAGTCGGTCGGTACTGCAGTTTTGTATGAAACAGCTGATTTCGTTTTCAAGATTTCGATGTTGGCTCTATAGTGAAAGTTGTTCAGTTTGATTAGGGGAATGAATGGTAAAGTTATCCGGACTGATTAAAACTTAACCCTGTATGAAATAACGAAGAGGGTACTGAAACTCCCAACAGTGTGGGAAAATCAAAATCGTAGGTATTTACTTGCAACACTGATGGCAAAAACAGTGCGTGAAAAATTTATTTTGTTTTTTAATGTTATTTTGAATAATCTTAACAAAATATAGTAAACTTACTTGTGAAAAGTAACACCACTTCCTTTATTATTCTTTTCCGACTGTGATTTACAAATTTTTACGGCGCATTTCCCCATTTTGGTAGCTTAATTTATACGTCACGGATATGTCCGCTCACCATAGATAAACGCCTGAACTGAAGTCAAAGAAGCCTGCAGACATCTTCGAAGTGGCAACGCTTTGGTGCCCTAACCTAATTACTAATCTAGTTACTTAATATCATTGTTTAATAACGGTCAACATATTTACCTAAGCGCGGTACATGTCAAAAGTACCAGGCGGCGTGTGTCAAAGTCGCGGCCTCTAGTATGCGCTGCTAATACTCTTGATTTAAAAAAACGTCTCTTGACATCTAAATAGGTAATCCCAATAAATCCCGTGAAATTTTTATCCATATTTATTAAATCCGGATATTTCCGGGAAATTCAAGGCGTATCCAAACTTGTATGCTCAAAAAATGCCCCGAGATTCCGATCACTGATAATAAGCCATAAGAAGTATGGAAGTAACATTACCAGTGAACGTAAGATAGTCCAACCGAGTACCTATATACTACCTGTAGTCCTACCAAAGTAGGACCACATAGGAACTCGGTTTACATACAAGTAAACACAGCTTTAGTCTGATTAAAATGACATGAGAACCAAAGGGCATTTACTCAGTGCTGCAAAAGGACTTGAATTACCGCAGGTTAAACCCCCATTTTGCTGTCTGTAATCTCGCACAATACAATGACAGACACGGGAATCAGAGGCTATTACCGTACTTTACAGTCGAGTCGCGACGTGTCAAGGTGACTCTGACATGGTAATTGGCCCAATTATTAATGTCTCGCCTCGCCTTCTGTGCGAAGTCGGCCCTTCACTCGATAATTTTGCAACATTTATCATATTCTACATGTTTATAAAATTCACTGGATTTTGCCTGCGACTTCGTCCGGCGGCTTCCATCATCGTGGCTTGATAAAATATACACAAGGATCAACGCTTTTAAGAGGATGATCATTGATCAGACCACAAAACTGAATAACTTTCTCTATGGGACCAACGTCGAAATGGCGAATAAAAATCGACTGTACAATACACTTAGGTTAAGGATTGCAGATTTGCTGTATGCAACTGCAGATTTCTTTCGCGATTTTGACATTGCTCCAATATATTGACCACCTTTCTCTATTGCAATAGAGAAAGGTGGTCTGATCATCCTCTTAAAAACAGTCACCATATTAAGAACAGTTTAAGTGCAATCATAAGCTTTCAAATTCAAAAAGTTTCATAAAAATCATGTGATTTGGAGTCAGAGACTTCTAAACTAAACACCGTACAATCCTTTTTTATAGATAATAAATATCGTCAGTATATAGACACACTTCTAACACAGTTTTATAATAGTGTAGATGTTGACAAATTGAATTGAATGGGACACCAGACAGTGCAAAAGTAGAACAATTTGAATTGAATTGAGACATGCAACGGCCATTTATAAATTGACAAAACATTTCATTGCAAAAGAAGTTGAACTCGATGTAAAGAAGACTTGCAATGAAACCAATCTTGACAACTCGTCGAAAACAAGACCCCAAACTGGATTCCCATAAAATTCAACGTTCGCATAAAAAAATATTCCACCATAACCGATAACGGTTTTCAATACAATTTCGTGAATAAATATTGTCATCGGAATGATACTTTTCTTGTTGCAAAAGCAATAAACATTCATAAATGGATATAAATGACACATTTGCGATTTTAGAGATGGGCATTGAAACGTAAAAAGTTTAGTTCTGCAACCGTCGGCGATCGAATGGTTCCATTGGTTCCCAGTGAAGAAAAAGTGGACCTTCGACAGCATTCCTGTACGTCGATGAATTGCTCAGAGGTATGTACCGGCAAGCTTGTTGCAGTAAACGAATTAAAAATTACGTTAAGTGTTCTTTTTATCCTGGATCTCATTCACAAGGTTATTCTTGGAAATTGCGACGAAGATGACAATGGAGAAATCTTTTTGTACCTCATATAATTTCTTAGGATTATTACTAAAAAAAGGGGTGACAATACCAAAAAGTTTGTCTTTCATCCATCTCGAGATTACAAAACAAACCATTTGCTTGGTCTTAAGACGTAATAGTAGGTGGAAATACCTCGGAGGAATCTTTTATTTTTCATTTTACGACTAGATTTATACCATTTACCGAAATACCATACCATATACCTCTGTATTTTTGGATATTTCATCTAGTGCAGTCATCAACTGAATACACGATTGGAATTAGTTTAACTAGTGCAATCATAAATAAAATCTAGAAAAAGTACTTTGGTTAGTTGTTTTTAATCGAAAATACGGCTCACGCACACACTTTTCGGAGCGCTCGGCAATCGCGTTTCTCATAGAAAATATTCGTCAGGACCTATGGCCCCTTAATTAAACATTGTTTTTGAGTTCAAGCAAATACCCATAACATAAGGGTTCAAGCAAATACCCATAACATAAGGGTCCTTCTTGATATTCTGACGGTTAAAGGGATGATCAGGCCATCAAACTAAACAACTTTCTCTATAGAACCAACATCGAAATCGTGAAAAAAAACTGTTCCATTCAAAACTGCAAAACAACTCGACCCATATGTACCTAGGGTCACTGCCGTTTGAACGACAGTCGTTTAGCAATTTTTAAAAAAATACACAACGTTCTAAAAATGAGTCGTTTCACAAATCATCATTTAGTAGGAATAGGTTTCACAAACCATTTATTTAATTTTGTGATCAGTTGTCAAATTGTCACATTGCAACATTTCATTCTCAAGACACTTCGATACGAAACTGTGTTATTTAAACATTAATCTTTTGTTAGAAACTCGTTTTACATTTTATTGTTTGATCAGCAAATTACTAAATATAACAACGTTTTACAAATATCGATGATCACATTATTTCATTTCACAAAACCGAACCAGAGCACCCCTCTTCCACGCAGTCTTGTCTGTACATGCATGTGCATGCTTGCTTGCATGTTGCATGCTTGCTTGCTTGCTGCATGCCTGTGTACATGCTTGCTTGCATCTATGCATGGGTGCTTGCTTGCTTGTTTGCTTGTCTGCATGTTAGGGGGTGCAGGGGGGCTGAGCCCCCCGCTCGGGGGGTGCGGGGGGCGGAAGCCCCCTGCCTGAGAAAAACATATTGGAGCTTGTCGAATTCTAGGTTAGGTTAGGTTAGAACATGTATAACACTTAGCGGAGCGAGCGAAGCGAGCGGAGCATCAACATGCTTGCTTGCATGTGCATGCCTGCTTGCATGCTGCATGCTTGCTTGCTTGCTGCATGCTTGTGTGTCTGCATGCTTGTGTGCATGCTTGCTTGCATCATTGCTTGAGTGCATGCTTATTTGCTTGTTGCTTAGGGGGCAAAAAGGTAACATCAAAACTGTAGGTCAGACTAGGTTAGGTTAGTTAGTATGTCATGTTGCATTTTTGCGTATATGTATGCTTGGTTTAGCGTGCATGTATGTTTTAAGCAAGAAGCACCATGAAAGACGGGTGTTACACGCTCATTCTCGCGTCAGTCTGGTCCATCAATCTAGTCACGTCAGACCTAGAACGATCGTCAGACTGACGAAAATTATTAAAATATTTAAAATTAAAATTTAAAATGAAGTTGCAGCAAGTTTAGTAGATGAATTTGAAAAATGGCAAATAACGTTTTGTGATATAAAAAGTGATTTATCGTTGTTTGCTAAATAATTCATTTGGTAAATAAGATTGTTGTCGCATAACTGATGTTGAAATGTTGTTTTAACTATAAACATAATATAATTCAATGCATTTGCTAAATGACTACTTTCGATAAGTAACTATGTGTATTAACACCTTTGTTAAATCACTAGTTTGTGAAATGAAACATTGTTAAAGGTTGCTTGAGAAGTGATATTTTGCTTATTGGTTTTGTGTTAAACATTAGTGAACCATGTACCTACCTATGGGACAGCTGTTTTTTTCGCGGTTTCGGTGTTGTTCCCATAGAGAAAGTTGTTCAGTTTGATCATTTAAACATGCCCTTAAAACTGGCAGTGTAGTAAGAAAGACCCCGTATACTAAATGTGTTTACCAACTTGTAATCGTGATAGGAAATTTTAAGAACTTAGCAGATACAATATATGGCCTGCCTACCTCAATAGTCAAGGGTGGGAACGAGAAGGTCAAACGTGATCGACTTACCTTAGGATCAAAACTGAATGCAGTTTCCGGCCTCAAAGGGCAGGGAAGTCCACATTTACAGGTACCAGTCGTTTGTAGGTACTCCCGTAGCAACGGCAATGTGCTTAGCGCAGTGCCGCTGGGACTGAAACAAAAGATAAAATCCATCATTTAAGCTCAGGCCAGACAGAGGCGGTCCTGCGGGAAAGCGGGCCGGCGGCGGTTCTGCGGGAAGCGAAAGCGTTCCGGGGCCTGCCACACAGGGTCCGCGCGGCGCGATGGCGACGCGGTAGCGGGGCGGAGGCGGCCTGTGTGACATCGAAAGCGGCCAATGGCGGCTGGCGGCCATGTTTGTTTCATTTTCTGTACAGATTGCAAGGAAGCACAATGTCGCCAATTGATAGTGATTTTGTAATCTCTATCACTCGTGTTGTAGAGACAAGAGTGAGGTTGGACTAAAATTATAAGTTTTTCGGTAGGATTCATAATTCACGTCGAACAGCCGATTTTTTTTTTAATAATTTATCCTTGCGGAAAGGCAAAGGGAACATAGCCCATGCAGCCAAGTCAGATTTTGTCTTTTTTATAAATTAATTATAAAAGGCACTATGTGCCTGATCTGTGTTAAAATTATAATTTTTCCAAGTCTTCATATTCCGAGTTAATTTTCGTTATTCCGTAATAACGTCATTTCCTTGTGTCATTTCCGAGATCAAGTTTCTATTTCATTTGCCGATGTCTTCAATAAGTTTTCAATATTGACAGGAATCCATTGAAATGCGAGGGTGGTTCACACATTGTAATGTTTAAGGAAGTTTTACGCGGGGATATCAATCCGAATCGAACGGTCCCGCCGTACTTTATTTCTCACTTTTACTATATTGTTCTCGATTAAAGGCACATTCTCGAGTTATTTGAAAAATACTGAAAAATATAATATAGGTTGAATGACATTTTATTCCTTTGCCTGCTTGGCTTTTCTATTGTATTTGACAGTTTTTATTTTTAATGTCATTGAGGCCAAGGTATCTTAGCCATAAAGCCTACGTTTTTCAGAAAATTCAAAAGTAAATAAAAATAGAAATATCAGTCAAAAATTAAATCGAAAAAATACGTATCTCTTATTTCTTTACCTATTTTTATATTTTTCATTAAAAACTGATGATTAAAAAATGAAATGTTGTCAATTGCTCAATTTACGTGAATATTTTAATGGCACGTCAGTTTTTATTTTTAATGTCATTGAGGCCAAGGTATCTTAGCCATAAAGCCTACGTTTTTCAGAAAATTCAAAAGTAAATAAAAATGGAAATATCAGTCAAAAATTAAATCGAAAAATACGTATCTCTTATGTTTTTACCTATTTTTATATTTTTCATTAAAAACTGATGATTAAAAAATGAAATGTTGTCAATTGCTCAATTTACGTGAATATTTTAATGGCACAAAATTAATGGGGAGTTTTCTGACAGCTAGTAAAACTTAGTTCTAACAGAATCTGATACTGAACCCAGGAATGTCTCCGTACGAGAGATCTTTTCAACGGCTAAAAGCATTGACTTTTGTGTGTAAAAAAATAACGAATGGCTCAAAAGGACTAGTATCCAGAGCCGTTATTGACATTATTAAAAAAAAGCTTTTGCCCTAGCAAGTAGCAGCAATCGAAAATCCATAGAAGAAAACTCACATATGACCAGGCTGTATGGGCTCGTTCCCCTTGCCTTTCCGTAAGGAAAAATAAAAAAAAAAAAACATTCGAAAATCGTGAAAAAATACAAAATGACAGTGCGGTAAAAACCGCCTCCGGACCGCGACGCGCCCGCCACCGCTCTGTGTGACACCTCGCATTGACTACAATAGAATACAGCGGCCGCCGCCGCTTTCGCGACGCCCCGGCACGCCACCGCGCCGCCTCCGGCCCGCGTCGCCGCCGCCTGGTTGTCATAGCGTTCTGACCGGTACCGCGCCGCGCCGCGCCGCTACCGGCCCGGATTTCTGTGTGGCAGGGTCCATATAAACTCGTACATTACAAAAAATCCCGCCTCCGGACCGCCTCCGGAGGCGGCTGTGTGTGAATTGAGCTTTAGTGCTTACTAGATTTGGAGTTAGATTTTTGGCTTGGCTTGACTGACATCGACTCAAATAAGACAAAGTAATGTTCTGATAGAGAGGTAAGAGACATTAGCTGCAATATTTTTTTTTTAGTTGAAGTCGGTTTAAATTAATTGTACTGTTGTAATTGTAGTTTTTTTTGTTTGCCATTTTCAGTGGTTATAATATTATATTAGTTCAACGCAGATATCAGTTATACACGCAAGGGGTACATAGATACGAAGCAAATGTTTCAATCGCCGGTGATTTGCTGCCAACTTTAGAGGAGTTCTGTTGTGTAGCTCCGAAGAGCGTCATCAGATCTTCACCACATTAAAATGGCATCAAATCGTGGATAAATTCTTCAGAATGAAAAAAGAATTATCTAAATCGGTGAACAAATGACGAAGTTGGTTTACAATTTAACGTTAAAAAAAACATACAGACGAATTGAGAACCTCCTCGTTTTTATTTGAAGTCTTAATTTTTTTTAACTAGTTTAAGTTTTAATTTTGTAGAAAATGTTGATAAAGAATCGGATCCTAACGTTTCTGAAGCTTAAACTCTCATGTACAGTATAGGTAGTATCTTACTTTGATCTAAGGTAGTATTTATCGCACATAGATTACTAAGACCCAATAAAACTAGTCAGTGGTCAACAGGATCAACTATTATTTTCATGCGTTTCCAATACAGAAACTGAGTCACGTTGCAGGGTTTGCCCGAACACTTGTCTCTCGCGTGGTGTTCGCGCGGTTCGCGTTTCAGCCTGCCACGAGGCTCCACAATCCTTCTCAGTCGTTCTTACTCAAAAACAAACCTCGAGATTGGATCGACACTCCCTCAAAACACTTGACATTGGCGGAAATGCGATGCTAACGCACAAGCAAGAAGTCCATTAATTATAAAAAAAATAAAATACAGAAACTCTATTGAGCTAAGAAGCGAATCAGATTATAGCAAATTAATCTACATATAAGTTTTTAATAAATAAGGCACGACAATATAACGCCTTGTTTTGCTATACTCACGGTGATAAAACATTACCATCCATTTATGGCTGTCTTGACCTTGTTTTGTAGATGACTACATATTGGCTTATCTGCACTATACATCTACATTGACAAGTTTTAACACAACAGGATATTTATAGATACAATTAATGTACTTACGTAAGGTAATAATAAGAATAAATAGTCATATTACGAGCTCGGGAACAGAATGAAGAACAGGAAAGAGTTCACGTCTTACTTTGATGGAATACAGATGTTAACCATGTCTAACATGTGGTAAATAACTGCCTAATCTATTGACGTGACTTATGCTAGACACCCAGTTTTAACTGTTACAAAATTGCTTTATGAGAACAAACATTTTAAAGCAAGCATATTCGTTTTTAGTCCTCAAATAAGTTGATTATTTGTGATCCCGCTATTTGTGAGTATACCCCTGGTTTTTTTTTTATAAGGACAGTTGATATACCAGTAAAAATTAGTGCTGAGCTCATAGTGCTGAGCCGTTATTACTCCTATTTACTACTGTGACACAAACCTGGCTTAAAATGGCTTAAATTCTGACGATTGTGTAAGTACGTTTTACATGCATTATGTACACACGGCGACACACCAAGCTACGCAAAACCAAAATAAGCTGGCCGCGCATAGGTTGAGTAATGTATAACGTCGCGCGACCAGCTAATGTTTGTTTTGCGCAGCTTGATGTGTTGCCGTGTGTATGTGTATTTTTGGTATGCAAATAAATCCTTTATCTTTCTTTCTTTTTTACCTCTAAATATTAAAATTTTCTGCCTAATGACCTGTGATTTTAAGATTCCCTCAAGACACTTCTTTCATAACTGTCATTAGCTAAATGAGAAAAGCTCTAATGAAAATGTACGCATGCTATTAAACTAATTGCGTAAAGTGTATGCCAAATTACAGTAATTACGTCACTTAATATAATTAAAATCATTGTGGAGAATTCATCATTAAGCTCTAGGGACATTTACGCCGGGAGGGTTTACCCTTTCTGCGTGTTCACGGTGTTTATTCCTTTAGGTACAATATACCTATAATACTCGTATGTACAGGTAAGCAATTAATAAACCGTTCACAGAGTAGGGGAGAGCAGTGATTCGTGTAAACTGAAAGCTTTGCTGTAAAGCGAACGATGCAAACGCATCTAGTCAAGCGTATGCGCCGGGTCTAATCACGCGGCTAACTGACTATGCGGCCCGGTCAATCGATATTTAATTTCTAGACCCCATTAACTCACATCGTTGCATCTCAATAGAGCAATGTTCAAAGCGAACCTGGGAATCAGGAGATCAAACTTTGGTTTACAAATTAACTACGGCTGGGTTTGAGCTGGTCATTCGATAGTGGGGAGAGAATAGGCAACTGTAGTATCCAAGTTGATTTTGACAGTGACAGGATAACAACGTTGAATATCTGCATTATGCTGTGTTATGCACTTACTAACTCGGCTAATGCAGGCACTGGTCTCTTTGATGTTATCTGTTTTGTGTGCGATTTTGTTACTGTTTCACTTGTTCATGTCGGACGTTTGTTTGTATTATCTACAGCTATATCTAAGACATGTCCAGAAGGTAACTGAGGTGAAGAGGCTTTATCAGAGCTTATATAAATTACTTCACAAACCAAAAATCTATAAAAATATGAACAGCTCCTTTAAATCACGACACTTTTTTGTCCGGATGATGGAGAAGACGGGAATCCAAAATTAAGTAAACAAAGAAAACTGTTAATACATCAACACTTGGTTGAAAACAAGACTCCGTGACCGAAACGACTACAATGCAAGGCACAATATTTTAAATGCGTCATGCTTTTACAGCGGGCTGTATCATTTTAAGTAAGATAACATCCACGCAACATGCCCTAATGGGCTATTAAGAACAATTTGCAAACAACGCAATCCGTTTACGATGACAGCACGGAGCATGCCTTGGCATTATTGCACCTCTTATTCGCTTTACAAACAGCCTCTTTCATAAATGCTCCACATGATAATTCATGGTAGTGCTGGCATGAAAGCGGGTTTCGCGCTACATCAAGCGCATATTTGGCAGAAGCGAGGTTTGAGTATTTTTTTGCGTTTAAGCTAGTTTTGTAGCTACTAGGGACGTACTCTTGCACTGAATAACTACGATAAACTCAACATTTATAAACCTTTTAAATTTGTCTTTGAATAGGAGTTTACAGACTAAGGTCACAGAGGATTATATTGTACAGAGCAACAGCTTCATAGGAGCTTCGATTACATTAGCCTATTCTTGTAGGGCTGTCTAAAAGGAAATAAATTTAATTGAAGTATGAAGGATAATGTTTTATAATATGTAGGTATATTGTTTTTCTTTTTTGTTGTTGTTGTTTGTTGTGTTATTTATTATTTGTTATTTAGTTGAATAAAATAAGTTAAAATTAAAAAAACGTTGCCGCCCGATCCGCCGCTTTACGCGGGTGACTCAGAAATTGACTTACCTGTCACGATCTTTGGGGTAGGTATATGAAGAAGGAGATGTTTTTGTTTGTGTTCCTCCTCGTATTAATAAAGCACACAGTGCAATTATTAACCATTTCGTTTAATATTATTAAACTACTATTAAACATGCTCGAGTAAAATGAACGATAATAATATCTCACACTTTAAATTCACATGACATGACGTTCTACAATGACAGTGACGATCAAACAGAAAATAATCCATAGACATATTAATATTAACAGAGGTCAGTGGCTCCAATCTCTTTCCGAAAGGAAGAATGGACAATATCTCACACCTTAAATTCACACCCTCGTTACGCCGTAACCACCCGAAGCATAGCCAAAGTGTCCCCTCGTCCTCGTACGTGAGCCCCGTAGGTGAACGCGCACACAATCATACTGCGCATGTAGTGATGCGCCGCTTTTGCGAGGTTGTTTGAAGCTGTAACTCTGTACAATATAATCCTCTGTGCTAAGGTGTTAGAACTCAAGAAACGCACTGCGTAAAAAATGGAGGATAAATATATGATGAGTTTATGTTCTCGAAGCCCTCCGTTGGAACTTTAAACTACCCAATGAGCTAGGGCTGAGATCAGAGAAGTATTTCGAGTTTCAGTTGGAACTCCCGTATGTCAAAATCCACACGATTTCAACCCTACTCAAGACTTAATTCACGCTCAAAAGAAGTCTCTGAATCTCGACCTCAGTGAAATAAAACTGCTGTGACTACTTAACGAAAACGTTTGTTTATATCATCCGACAGTTTCTTCGCTTCGAATTTTCTGCTCTAATTGCTTTTAATAAGAGTCTACTGTTAACAAGTTAAACATAGAGCAAAACACAGTATTGCTTTTAGCAAAATTAGCATTTAGCGCTATAAAGCATTCTTAAAGCGCGTTTTCGCTTTAGAGAAGTGACAGCACTAATTCACGGTGATTGTTCACGGTCTGGTAGACTCGGTAAAGGTAAGCCGCGACCGCAAAAAAGATTTTGTTTACTCACTTTTTTATTCATGCGCGGACTGTGGCTTTGGCCATATGAAGGGGTGTCGGCGGTCGTATGGAGTTCTGCGGTAAAATTCGTTTTTGCAATAGCATGCAACGTTTGGGGGAGCGTGTACGTAACTTAGTACAGCTGCCGATAATAATTACTCTGTTCAACACGCGATCTCTCGCACCTTGCACACGAAACCATCCTACTTAAACCCTGTATTGAACTAAGTAGTGGTTATTTATTGCCTTTGTATGGTCATGGTAGTAATGTGTAAATATAGTTAATTAAATGTCGATATGTTTAACCGTAAATTGGTCTATATTTATATAGGAGTTTTAATGAATAAACGCATAAAAGGCTAAATGGAAGGGTTTGTAAGGGGAGAGTGAGACAAGGGATGACATGCCCTTCGTCCCGGAGGTTCGGCGAAGTGTTGACGGAAGCCTGTCTTAATAAGGGGTTATTTTAGGCCTTGTCGAGCCTGCAAATAAAGATTTTATGTTACACAGTTTAATTAGGATGTACAGCTCAAGTAATGACTTTCTGAGCAAGTTATAGATCGTCGTTTTCATTTTAAATGTGTCTTAATTTATTACAACGGAAATGCTATGTATGAATGTCAAACATTTTACATGCAGTTAAATTAAAACGCCGGTGGGCACAAAAACTAGTAAACGATGAAGAATCATATGAAAATTAATAATTATACAGTTTAGTTGTTCATACAGTGCTACCTATAGAGTAGGGTTGTTACAACAGAATATTCGTTTCGAAAATAGGGGAGCGGATAACTAGTCAAATTAGCAACTCTTGAAATGTTAACGTTTCCAGGTAATGATTTTTGTATAGTTAGAAAAAAATTTAAGACTTAAAAACGGAAGAGTTTCATATAAAATCCTTTTAATTTGATACAGACACTATACTACTAAGTTACAATGTATTGAAAAATAATACCTAGTTATTGTTTAAATATTTCTATCGTTACTTGAGTTGACAGCCTGGTGTCGCTGTGGCTCACACTGACTGAAGCAAGCAGATGATTGAGAAAGCACTTTCAATCGAAAACGTTTCCTCTTCTGCATTCAAGAAACGGAATGAATTATAATCATGAACTACCTAACTTTTGTTACAACCCTACTACAGGTAGGTATGTAGGTGGTAGTGCAAAAAATTAGTGTTTAAACGACGTTTTTATTCAGTCGGATGCAGGCAAACTAAATAAAAAGGCATTGAATGATGTCTCATAGACTTATTCTGCGAAAACACAAAATAAGACACAGCGTTGTCTGTATTGTAGCCAGCCATAGAATTAAATAAAACTAGAACGTTTACAAGTCAAGTGTGAATGGAATTGAAAGGGGTCACTACTAAAGAAAGGCCAAGTAAAATGTACCCGGAACCGACGGAAGTACCTAGACTAGATTGGTGATATCATTAGGAAATGCCAGGACAAAAGTAGCCGCAACCGACAAGAATGTAGACAAGATGGATGTAAAGGAAGCAAAAGAGGTGTCAGGACCGCCCAAAGTGGAGAATTGGAGATCCAAAGTCTCGGCATCGATGCCTCGCATTGATCCTTCTAACGTGCTGTCATGACGACTCTATTCATAGGTATCTCTATGGTCTAGCCTTGAGGATTATGAGTAATTTACAGCTTAGTAATCTGTTAACTTTATCCTTATTGGCAACTTATACGAGATAAATAGATATAAAACTCACCTACCTACTAAATGTTTGTTGTAAAAACTAGATTAAGTTAAAACATCTTGTTGTAAGACTTTTATATGCTAATTTTAAAATTGTATTGGGCTCCTTTAGTTTACTTAAGAAAGAATAAGCAAATCTTTTAGAATACATTTTAACGACCTGATTCTTATCGATGAATATATAATCGATTAGAGGTTTCCTACCAGAGGTGACCGAAATTTATATGCGAATCTAAACTATGAACACAGTCTTTAGCTGTCTAACACAATCTATCTGATCGTCTTATCGATCTCAACGACCACTACTTAGAAAATACGGTCTAATTTAAGCGCACTACACAGGCAAATGGACTAAACAGGCCCAATTCTCCAACTGCACAAGTCGATTAAGATAACAACAAATTTAAAAAACGAGAAACGAAGTATAGAATGCTCTGGAATGCCTAGAGCCAGCCCGTTGGCCTGTTACCTATAGTGATTGATCTCATTTCCTTTGTGATCGCAATCACAGGCCGGGCATAGTATAATGGGTGAAATATTCTGGCGCGCAGCCAATCTGCGCCGCTACTAACATGATGACAGTTTGCTCGGTTGAGAAATTACGGCGACTCTTCGTTAGAGGATTATACAGTCTTTTGTTTGCGAGTAATTTATCGTTATCGATGAAAGCTTGCTTTAGAAGTAGGCTTTCAGAATTATGTAACATTTTCGTGTAATAGACAGTGCAGCATAAACTTTATGCCGGCCGTATGGAGGGAAAGACAAGTAGAGGACGCATTCCGATTAAAGAAATACCGAGGCAACACAACAGGCCAGCATACATCGAAGCCCAGGAGCGGCATGGAGAGCTATGGTGACACAAGCGGCCCGCAATGGTCAAGTACGTCCTTCAGCTATGAGATTACGACTAAGAACTTTATGATATTTTAATACAGATAATTAGCGTATGGGATGCAGTTCTGACTGATCCCATTCGCGAACTGTCTGCAGTTTGACATGCAGAATGTTGTGCAATGCAAGGGACATTGCACAACGTTGGTTCGTATCAAAAATCAAGAGGCCAATGGCGCGGTATTAATTAAAACAGAGATTCACAAGCGATTACAAATTAAATGCATGTCGAAAATAATATTCTTGCTGAACTATTTATCGGTAGGTAAAGTTATTTTCTGTAGTTGGTCGATTTTTATTTTCGATGAAGTTTTATTCGGAGATAAGTAGAGGGCTATAAGTATAAATAATTGGTAAAATAGTCTTAGTAGCGATTAAAACTAATCAAAAGTGATGTCTAAGCCAATTTATTTTATAAAAATGTTTTTCTGATAAGATTTTTGTTAACGTAATAGATAAATTGATCAAATGGTCTTCGTAGCGATTAAAACAAGGCGACGTCGACGTCTGATTTTGAAAAACAGATAAACATTATTACCTCCATGCTGGTTTTCTGATACGACTCTTTGTAACGTAATACATACGATAATATTGATATGTATGTTTATACTAGATTATCGTGTTTCTTTACTTGCAAGTAAACCAATTTTACCGTAAAATAATTAGTTACGTTATAAAGATTAAAAATAACCACGACCTATAAAAGAAGTTACTCTAAAAAAACAGCAGTTAACAGCTCGCATGTTTGCCATGGTTGTTGGTTGAATGTGTTGACGGTTAACTTTGTCTCGCACTGACCCGACAATTAACCGTGTAAACCAGGGCCTGATTATTTACTTACTACTTCGAGATTAAGTTGTTTATTCACATTTACATGCAATTTCCTTGGTGAGTTGAGTTTCTAAGTCGTGATCTAATTTCCAGCCCACGCCTTGTGGCAATCGGTCAGAATCACTGCATCTGAACTTTTCAATGATTGGAACATCAGATTCAGGAGAATAATCATCGTCCATCATTTGGGGTCGGCGCAATATGTAATCACAATACAATACATAGGGATAGCCTTGCTACAACTGCACACACGAATTAGGTATGCTAAAAGGTATCAGAAAGGAGGAAAGAAATTATTCTATACTAGCTGACCCGACAGACGTTATCCTGTCTAAAAACAGTGCAAAATAACATACTCAATAAGGAAAATAAAAATAAGATTGCCATAACGGTCCAGCGGTTCTCAAGTGATGCGTTTACCAACGAAAATCATTGAATTTTTATATGGGTTTAGCAAAAGTTTTACAGACTGCCGCGATCTTTCGGAATCATAATTGAGAATGAAAAGATAATAATAAAACAACATTGTTGTCAACAAGCGAACTCAAGAGCATCACAAACGTTAAACCCAATAATAAAGAGTCAATTGCGCGAAACATTATCAAGTGCAACAACAGTGAAGGACAGTATAAATACAGCGACAACAACAATATTATCAATAGGGTGAGCGAGCCGATGCGGCGACCTGATAACGAGCTGAGTCACGGAAGGGTTTCCCTCTGAGTCACACGACGACACTAAACTTAGCACGTCCTGCTTACCTAAATATTTTGTTTTCCGCTTACATTTTTAGGTTAAGGAAGTAGAGCTTTGTTTATGGTTTTATTTAGGCTTTAAAAACCTGGACCTTATATTGTCTTTTTTTTTGTATTTTTTTTGTTGTTTAATGTTTGCCATTCAGCCTGCTTATTACATGTTTAGGTAAAGGAAGTTGAGCTTTTTGTTCATTGTGCACAATAAGCTTTAAAAACCCGAACCTGTATTTTTTGTAATTTTAGCGGGGATATACAGCCTGCAGACCTATATATAAATATTTTGATTTCCCGTAATTTTTTTAGGTAAAGGTATTGTACCTTTTCATCAAAATTGTTTTTAATCCTCCATTCATGGAGACATTCAGGATTCGAATTGATAGCTTCCAAAGCAAAATATTCTGATTGCAGAAAGATAAGTCGGACCGGACTTATGAAGACTAAACGAGTAGCACTGCAGATATTTTGCTGCAATGCAATGCAGTTTAGAATTTATTCAAAGACTTAACAGAGAATAGACTAATAAGTAGGTACAGTTTTAAATAAGAAAACTACCTCATATCCGATATAATTTTCGGCGCATTATCTTCTCCTTATTATGCCTCCTGCTTAACCCAAAAACAGAAAACAATAAAACACTTACCATTTATCACCCACACCTAATCAATCGGCATACATCAATTGCTTATTTAAGTTGACAACTGGATACAAATAACACGTTATTTACCCTCAAGTAAAGTAGACGTTTCACGCGACTACCGATTCCCCTTTTACAAAATGAGCCTTGCTGGGTAAACAGTGAAATTGGATACTACGTCATACGCTTCCCTCGTGAGTTGAGAGTGGTGTCGAACCTGTTAGGCGCACCCACCCTACGATACGTGTTTAATATTTAATGCCCTTGTCTTTACAACAAACTAAACAATCGCTGTTTGTTTTGTGGTTACTTCTGGGATGTTCGAAGACAGGTAAAAGGGACAAACAAATGTCATATGGTGTGACGAAACGTCGGTTTGTTATTTAAAAAGACTTAAAACGAAACAAATTGGTTTCTGGAATCAGAACTGTGATTAAGATTCTCAAAATTTATAACAAGCGCTAAATATGTTATGAGGCAGAACACCAACGCAGATTTTTCCCAGAATAAGACCAACCGACGCTACAGTAAGAATTAATCATCCCAAGTATTCAAAACTCGAAGCTTTATAACATTAACGACGAAAAGTCGTTTTGTTGTCAGTAACTTATAATTGCCACAAGACACTGAACCGACTAGAAAATATCTATTAACCAAAATAAATTACCTCCCATAAATAAAGAGCATTGACATTCAACACAAATCATTTATTATGAAAGCGTCCCCACGCATTTCAATAAAGATCCGTGCGAGAGCGGCTAGCTTTTGGTTGCGATTGGTTTTACATAACCCGTTGACAACCAGAATTTATTGAACTCTTTTAAAATTAAAGTATATGGGTCGAGGCTTGATACGAATGTATCCAGTGTTGCCAACTTAGTGGATTTTCAACTAAAACTGGTGATTTCAATCCCTTTTAGTGGAAAAATATTGCTTTTAGTGGCTGGTGGTTTTTCTAGTGGTTCAGTAGGATAACATTTAGTTTTAAGAGAGCTATTTGTGAATCTCACATATCCTAATTCATAATAGATGTGTCTTATGAGTTTAATGTATTATATTATTTATATTATTCCATCATGATTGTGAAAGTTTGAGATTCAAAAATAGCTCTCCAATTAGTAGAAAGACGATCACTCAACCACTAAGCCGATTTAATGATTATTTACAAAGACATTTAATATGATGACAACAATGAAGGTAACTATGATTACCAATATACCCATTATTTCCTTGTTTAGTGGAAGATTTAGTGATTATGAGAGTTAGTCCTCTCTGTTAGTAGATTTCTGGTGGTTTTAGAAGTTGCTGGTGGAGAGCTAATTCATCTGTTGGCAACACTGAATGTATCATGGTTCAGTTTAGACTGTGCCGTTTACATCGATGCGTCGTTTAAACGCGCGAGCTACAAATTGAGCTCTTATTTATTCATGTGAGGGGAGCGAGGTTGATATGGGTCGGGGTCGATAAAGGACACTCAGCCCGGCGCCCGTCAAAGGATTCGAGACCCCCGTCATTGTTCCGCTAAAATATCAATCGCCAGATGTTTCAATTCCTGTTACGATGGAATTAGACGAGACGCTGTTTCTGACGCAAGATTTTCTGTCTTCTTATTGCAATTATGAACGCACGTTGAGAACATGTGAATAGAAGTATAAGCACGAGCAGCAGAATTGATATTCGAATATTATTTACACACGTGTAATCTCAAGTCTATATGTCAACCTTCGGATCAATATGTTTGAGAAAATCTCGTATCATAAAGGTTCGTATTATATCTCCAAGAATGATCAGATTCACAGAATCCGATGACAAGTCGTAGCATTATAATATTTATAATGAATCTATAAGAGAGGATATCGCATAACCCTAAAGTGCGATTTTAAAAGTCACGCACGTCCAAATCAGCAGCAAAAAATGTCAAAATGACTATGGAGATTATGATATTTTCTACTGCTGATTTGAACGTGTGACTGTCAAAAATCGCACTCCAGTATTTTTCAATTTCGTCACCGTTCGGTCGGATGAGTCAGACCTTGAAATTGCTCACTCGGTTTCTTAGTGAAGTCAGAATTTTTTTATTATTGCACCTGTTTTATTAGCTACCTTTTAAAGCTACATGCAATTCATTACACGGTAGCGTATAAAAGTGCGATAATATTAATTTGTTTAGATCACACTCATTATCATGAAGAGCAAATTGTTTAAAAAACAGCAGGTAATTTAGACTCAGACCAATTGGAACACTCTTGCTCCATTAGAGATAATTTCGCAGTTATTATTTAAAAGGTCATCCATGTAAGTACGTAGCTAGGTGGGATGGAAAGGGAGCAAAGACCTCGGGTTCAACAGTCCTTAAATTATGTTTTTGCTAGTTCATCGCAAACAAACAATATTCTATCATTATATCTGATTACTGTTGCCATATTATTATAACTTAAGTACTTGGTAAAGCCGTGTCGAAAGCTAAATCTCTTTAGCTATGAAAACTGTACTTAATCGACTTACGAGATATTATTAGCGGTATAACTTAATGTTAAGCGCCCACTAATGTCTAGTTTACACCGGTGAATCAAGGTGTGTTTACACAGGCTAGTGAAGAGATGGCGCTCTCTTTAACAAATTTTATGGCCGTTCACTATCCGTGTTTAAACTAGGCTTTGCTGGCATGTTGCAATGGAAGGCAGGTGAACGGCCGGCTTGGCTCGGCATCGGCACGCGATCCAGTGTTGCCTTCACTGATTCGCTGGCATTCTATTAGTTGTATCGAGAACATGGTATCAAGGTTAAGATTTGACTACAGCACAATGAAGTTTCCTTAAAGATGCTTACTAAATAGTTTAGTAAACACAACTGCGAATGCCTTCGACTAATCACTCATTACAGGCATCAGAGTACAAGTTTCTTGTATTCAAATAAAGGTAGACATACTGGTTTAAAAGCAATACAAATAAACAGGCAATTCATTTGCTTATCTTACGGTAAGCTTAGCGACATTATACATATTCAATGTTCAATGCTTTTTTATCACAATTATCGCGATAAGTTAGCTGATCGAGTACCTACACTGTAAAGTCGCCAACGTAGCTTATTAGTTACTGCCTCTATTTATAAAACGTTCATATAAACTAGTAGATAAGACCCATTTATGATTAAAAGCATGCAACTTATCCACTTCTTCTGTACTCTATGCAAGTAGGATGGATATAAAAGTAAAAACCAGCACTTGTAGTATGCTACACGTGATACGGCTGTATCACGTCTTTTATCTCGTTCGTTCGCACGCAAATAGAAAGAAAGCTAAGGTGTGATAGCGCTGTATCACTGCGGCATGCTAGCTATGCAGTTCAATAAGCTTGTTTTTATTTCTCTCAAAACCCGTCAGACCAATTAATTACAGCAACTTATTTTATTAAGGCTTTTAATAATGCAGGGTTTTAATAAATGCCGAACGGAGGCGTGAGTAGTCAAATATATTCTCTAAAGACTATAGATTAACAAAACAAACTGGCTGTATCAGCAGAGGTGAATAAAATGTTGTCCAGTCAAGTTCAGGTTCGGAACACCTGCCACATGCCAAGCGCCGCATATCGCTAAGTAAATAAAATGGCTTGAATACGACTCGCAACGCCTAGTTTTTGCGACGCCAGTTTCAAAGTTTTTGTTAGATTCGCATGGTAACCTTGAGTCGATCCCCTCTGTGGGAACGATCGAACGTTTCGTTTTGCTTCGTCTGGAGTCCATGTGAGCAACGCATCCGGCGGATTATTCAGGGGCTGTAGAGTATACTACTTGTTCGCAACCTGACATCAGTGTTTATTTATCAGCCTTTGTTAAATGAGCGGCAAGATTAATGACTACTCCGCACGCACCGAGAGCAGCCATTTTCATCTTTAGCAAATATCCTTTGTAATTTGCATCAAGTGTCTTCCCTGTAATGATGGGGTAATAAATAATCATTAGCGTTATTTACTGCAGGTATTATTTGTGCAAGATCTCAATGATCATGTCAATTATCTTCTACTTCTGAAGAATATTAATGCAATAAGTAATATCTCTTAGTTAAGTGAAACTGAGTAGAGTCTTCCACGGGAAATAAGACATTGTCTTCAATTATCATGCATGACCTTTTTACATCGAGGCCACGTGTTTTCCTGTTACTTGTTATTAAATTAGTTTCACGTTTAAGACTTACACTTTTCCTTTTAACATCACGTGGACGAATCCATTTAAAATTAAACTATTCGAGTTTAAAAACTAGATAGGTAACTGTCAAGTTGAATAGGATTTAGCAGATACAATGAAATGAAATGGACATTGATGAACATTGGATGGGATCAAGATCCACATCATGGATGCTAAATTGGTTTGTTTGTTGTGGTGTCGAGACTCGAGTGAGATACAACAAGTAGTATATGACCTCAGAATAGAGAGCAAATTAGAAACCACAAACGCGCCTCAAATTGATGCCACTGAAACTACACTAAAACGTGTTTCACCGGTGTCACTGTCAACTAGCTTATAGCTATAGGATTATTTTTCTTTTTGAGTCAAAAAACAAATGTTGCATTTTATCAAAATTAGGCAGATGCGTCAGGTGCATCCGCATCATCCTAGTTTTTGTAGACAATGCGCGGTATTCAATACAATAAAGATTAGGCGTTCCTTCTGGTTTGTTCTGGTCTGGTTATTCTAAGGGACAAGCATACTCCTAGTGTATTGCAACGCTTGCAAGCTCACTATGATGTGCACGTAGTGATAGAGACAAACAAATCTCGATCTTTGCTCCTTTCTCACAGGCTGTGTGCTTGCCCTACAAGTTCCCACCCAACACAGGCGGTGCCTCATTAATGGGGCAATAAAAAATGTTCGACGCACTTACGTAATCCACTATATTTCCGCTTCGAACCATCGGAGGTCAATGTGCGTATGATCTTGAAGGTATTGTGTTAATATTTTGAAATTATTATGTAGAAAGATGCCATACAAGGCTCTATTGTAGATGCCGACGACTGAAAGTACAAGGTTACAATGAACCTTGCCTTATCAATCGATAAAAGTGTGGCCTTCTTTCGCTAATGTAACTCGATACAGTGTAGGTGGTAGTAAGAGATATGTATGTCACTTTTAAGTGACGTCTAATGGGCTACGAACGACGTAGAAAATCTATGTCAAAGTGATATCCTAAGTCACTAGTATGAATGAACACACGAAGAGGAACAGCGACATTAAAATGATCAAAACAGCTTTTTCGGTCTAATATGACGAGAAACACAAATCGGTTCATAGGTATAAACTTATTGCAGTCCACGTAAGCTCACATGTCTACAATTATCTAAGGAAGCCCTAGTATATTATAGAAGTGGGTATCCAAACTTTCCTGATACGAGTTTCCTTACCCCCGCAAGTTTACGAAAGCTTCGTCGCATTCATTCGGCGGTGAAGCAAAACATCTTGAAACAATTCTACATAAGGTTATTACATTCATATAAGTAACTTAAAGTCAAGCAAGACAGACAACAAGGATAATTACGAGGTATTAAAACATTCCGCTATAAAATCAACTAGTTAGGTACCCACCACAAAATTTATAACGTTTATAGAGATAAGTGGCAGCTGACAGCGATGTGGTTTTGGCCCGAAAACGACAGACTAATAAGCAAGTGTTAAAGAATTTAATTGCCACCTTTTGTTCGCCCGAGGCTCGGCTACCTTAAAAGGTACTCGGTATAAGTGGTCGGGAATACTTTTCTCTTTTTTATGATGGTGTACAATCGGCCACCAAGTTGTCTAACCCCTTTTACGCGAGATTCAAATTACTCCACCGATTTTGTGCTAAAACTGTGCGCTCTTAACGAACTAATTAACTTTAAAGAAGAATTAACCATTAAAGACCTCTCGGTAATTAAATTAATAGCGAAAAAGCTTGTTGTCTGACGGTTATTAAATCATACTACCGAATCGATTGTTATGCTTCACGGATACATTAGCAAGATTTGATGATAAGGACCATCGCGTGTTGCGTTCAGCCGACATTCGATCATCCAAGCTTTTGCTTAACCTCACCTAAACAAGTCAGCACCAAGAAGTTTATGGTTAAACTTACTAACATTTGATTAAGAATAATCGAAAAAAGAAATTGTCGATAAAGTATAATTAAAGGAACAATTTTCCTCCTTTCTTTTTTTCCCAAATAGAGCCTGAATTTAAAAACCCAAATTTGGCTCGGCATTGTTTTTTCGTGGGTGCAATATTGTATTTCACAATAGCCATTCATCACCGGGTGGGACTGTAAAACTCAAATTAGGGACATTGTAAAGTTTTACTGACTGCCAGAGAGAGGTAGAGTTCATATTTCTTTTCGAAACACCATTTAACTTCCACAAAAAAGATAAGAGACATTCCAAAAGGTTTGATGATAATAATACCTCCGAAGTTGTCCAAAAACTTAATAAAAAGTTAACCGAAAAGTTTTTACTTGGTTCTGCTAACAATAAAAATGTTTATTCAGATTTATAAAAAGTTGGCTAAGAAAATGTACCTACTTCTAAGAGGATTTTTTTATTACTTGTAAGGTATCTTTACATTTTTTACGTCATCACGTGACAATGACAACGTGTAAGTCCATATCGTAAAAGAACCTAAAACTGCGGGTGGTAACAAAGCGCATAAGACTATGCACATGGTCCATTGTCGAGCTTGCAAAGAAAGTCGGAACGAATCGAAAATAGGATCACCGGCACCGGCGAGCTACGCCCATCGGAACCATCGAAACAATCGTCGACGGGTATTGAAGAGAGGCGATGCCAACATTGTGCAACATCACAAAGGAGGCCAGAGAAATCCAGCGGTGTCTGTAAATGCGACTTTCGAGAGAAAACAAGTCAACTCTGCTCTTTACATCGCTAAGCCGTAAATCAGTCGTACATCAATAAGCAAACGGTCGACTGACATTTAACTTCTTTATTGTCGGTCAGCTGTGCTACACATAAATAACATCACAAAGGAATTTGTGTTTCACAGCTAGTCTAAGGAACATATTATTCTTCTTTATAATTCAAACTTAGCACACCTCTCTTTAGAAATCTGTAAACAAATACGCCACAAAAGCATCTTTAATACTCGTGTAGATCAACTGCACGTTTCAGATCAAACAAGAAATCTGGATGGAACAAACATCGGGAAAAGATATTCCAACAATCGCCATAGGAACGAAAGTGTTATCTAAACCATCCAATAAGAAATATTATTATAAGTAATTCCAATCCAAGAAACAACTGCACCATGCGACAAGGCGAGTTCATTTATTGTTGAACAGGAACAAGGAAGGCTGAATAGCAGTATAATAACGCAGGGCCATTACCGCCCAAGGTGCGTGAGTTACAGTATTGTTCGGTTTAGGCATTGTGCTGCCAATGACAGATAAGAGCCAAGTAATGAGTACAAGCGACCCACAATGGATTCCCTGGGTATCGCTCCACGGGCGCCTTTTAGCCACGCTTTGATGACAAGATGAAGCCACTTTTGTGAGAAGAATAATTAACGTAAAATTGATGGCGAATTCTTTATCAATTTTAATTTCAAAGCTTATTGATCCGTCAGTGTACGAGCTCCAAAAGAATTCGGATTACTCTTCCGATGGTTCGGCAATTTCCAAGACAGTCAATATTCATCTCTTTAAAAAAACATTTTTCGATTGAAATACAATACAGCATTGAATTTATACGTTGGCGTCTGTGATCAAATAAGCATGACTTGTTGATGTTGGCTTCGCTATAAATGTACTTACTTCAAACGTTTTTTCTCAGCTACATTATCAATAACAATCTGCACATTCATTGTATAAAGTTATCGCGAGAAAATCTATCCAAGCGTGACTCGTTTAATATTTCAACGTTTACGAACTTATCCAAGACTCAATTCTGTTAACAAGGATAAAATAGTGGCAACAATGTCAAGTTAATTTAGGTTCATTGCCAATTGTAGGCAGTATAGATCCATAGACGTAATAGCAAAAGGATTAGATTGGAACGCATTACATAATTCGAATGTCGTAAAGATCTGCGGAGGGTCTCCCTTTTCTATCAAGCTTATAATTCTCGCTAAATACGTTCGTATAGCTCAGCTTATCTTCACTTGCACGGGGACTACGTCCGTCCAGCTGCCCGACTGGTTTGTCCACTTGCAGGATTGATTTAACGTTAACGCACGATCGGTGCACTCGTTCGCCGGCGTGTTCTCCCCGTACTTCATTACCGGTTAACTATCTTGAGCATTGATTAAGACGACATCATATTCGAATTAAGATAATGATAGGAATTTTCTCGTTGCGGTAATTGTTGCTATGCAGAAATGAGATGTAATGCTTCGTTGTGGTTATTACCCTGTTTTCTCCCTGGATAATAACACTAGAGCAAATATTTTTTTACCATACCTACAATCTATGTAACCTCTGCCATGTCCCTATGTTTTGATTTTTTGCATTAATTAATTACTCTAAGAACTAGGGACTTTCGAAAATGACCAATTTTACAGCCCGTTTTCAGACATCCAGCAAACAAATTTGATGAATATAAACAAACAAAACAAAAAAAACATACGGGTCGAATTGAGAACCTCCTCCTTTTGTTGAAGTCGGTTAAAAAAAGCAAAACGTACAGACATAGCCAAGTCTTTCTCATATTATTCTTGAAAGAATTATTAAAATCGGTTTAGTTTTTGAGGAGAAAACAGGGGAATACGAAATGCTGTTTCGTCGATTTTATGTAGATAAAATTGGTCATAGCTGCAGTTGTCTCTTTCGCACTCTAGTCGGTGGGGTCAATGGGTGGGGCGGATCGGACAAATATGTACGGGTGGAAAAGTGACCTACTCTCCAAATTAGCATTTCAGCCCGCCTATCCTCTTAAAACAATTCTTTTGTGAACAAGGTGTATCAGTGAAGTTTATTTTTTTATTTTGAGTGTCTTGCGTATCCGACACGCTCTTGGCCGGTTTAGTCTTTTCAACTTTTAACTTTAGTTTTTCTTTGAAAAGTTTCTGTTCATTTTCAGTGTTCCGAACCAAAATTGGCAAAACAGAACACTTAAGGAGTAAATTGGCAGCCGACCGCATGCAGCAGCAGCATACGACGTGTCGGATCCGACACGTCGGAGCGACGCGTCGCTCCGACACGTCGGAGGGGTATGAATTCGAACCCGACCGCACGCAGCAGCAGCATACAGCAGCTGCAAACAGTGTTGCCGACTTAGGGTATTTTTTGGGGTAAAGTGACACATTAAATTACGACCGTGCTCCCCTTTGGGATACTCAGAATCCTTGTTACAAACATCAGTGATCTTAGTAGCCTGGTTCCTTTTCACCTTTTTAGGGTTCCGTGCCCAAAGAGTGAAAACGGAAACTTTGTCCGTCCGTCCTACCTATTTAGTGCTGTAACTTTTGAACCGTAATAGCTAAAAATAATAACAATGACAAAATGTATCAAATTAAGGGGGATCCTCATACAAAAAAAACAATTTTTTTTTTAAAGTTTTTAGGGTTCCGTAGTCTTAGTTACTTTACTTCTAAAAAAAGAGTAAAAAAATCTTAAAATGTTATAAGTAGTAGATTACATGCCGAAGGCAGAAAAGATATTTATTTAGAAAATAGCTGCTTAATGAAAAAAATCTGCTGTCCCATACATTTGGCTCGAGTAGGTTAGCACTTTTGTATGGCACTTTTTTTCGTGATTTCAATGTTAGTGCTATAGAGAAAGTTGTTCAGTTTAATGGCCTGATGATTCCCTTAAAAAGTGTTAGCATATATAAGAAGGACCCTATATAATATTTGAACACTGTTTTACCTAATACCGAACGCCCGTATGATGTACCTAGGTATCGTTGGAATTTAACGGAAAATGTGGTTGAAAATAGTGATTTCATTAAATTAAATATTATAGTTGAATTTGTATGAATTATCGTGCTTTACCCGACTTTTATTTTCTATCGCATGCCACAAAATAAATTCGTGAATTTAGGATAATTATCGCATGCCTGGCAGCACTCGACGACACTACTGGTGTGCGGTCGAGGCTCGACCGCATACAGCATGTCGCATGCTTCGTGTCGGATGCTTCGCAGGGTATTTCATAGAACTACATACAAACCAGTAGTGTCGGAGCGACACGTCGTATGCTGCTGCTGTATGCGGTCGGCTGTTAACCGGCACCTTTACTTTGTAAGACTTCTAGAAGTTACTTGGTTTATCTCAGATTCTCTTTGCATTTACTAGTGAATCCATCCATCCATCCATTTACATGTTTTAAAGATTCTGAGCAACTAATGTTCTTCTTTTATTATTAGTTTTACTTTAGTAGTTTCTTGTAAGACTTTGATCTCATTTCTTTTATATACACCTACCTTTTTGTAATCTTGCTTAATGTTTTAGGCAAGAAGATATCTTTTATATCAGTAGACCCGAAGTTATACATCAACTAAGGCTTCAGTTTTCATTTTTATGTTTCTCTTTGATTCTCAAGGTTATTAAGATTTTCAAGATAGCATGGAAAGTGCACTGCAATAATTATTCTTGCAGTTTATTTCAATAAATGTGGTGTTACTATTTGTTAAGGCAGTAGTACTATTATTGATTTGAGTAATTCCAAATCATGACCAAATGAATGAATACACAAACATCTTACAGTTTAGGAAATTTTTTAACTGCCTCCATGGTCTAATCTAATGGTTAAGAGCTTGGGCTCTTGACACGGAGGTCGTGGGTTTGAATCCCACGGGGGACACCTAGTGATATGTCACTTTGTACGTTTTTCCCCAGTTGGTTAGGACTTTGCAGAATGAATCACCTGATTGTCTGAAAAGAACGTTCAATGCTTCAGATGGCACATTAAGCTGTTGGCCCTGGCTACTATCTCTGGTGGTATAATATGTAAACCACGTCAGAGGCCGTAAAGCAGTCTGAAAAAACTCTGACACCAGAGCTTGCCCTCATGATATGAAGGACATTTTCTGCTGCTGATTTCAACGTGTGGCTTTCAAAAATCTTAAGACCTAAGGAAATTCTGACTGCCAGTTGACCACTAACACAATATGCTACCTCTGACCATTATTTGTGAGAGGAGGCCTTTGCCCTGCAGGGTCCTACAGGCTCTAACATGCTTAACTTTTTATAACTCAAGCATCCTATGTACAAGCAGTCCGCCAAGCAACCGAGGACGGAAATGTATGTAAACACTAATAAGCACAGCTTAAACTTAAAGGATAAGTATAATAAAAAATTGTCCTGAAAAGCATGATATAAGCATATGCTCACGACTATATTTCCTGAGGGGGAGTACCAAAACTCAATCCAGATGATAAGTTTCTCAGTATTTAATTTTTTGTATTTGATTTCATGCTTAATAAAACAGGTATCGATAGCACCTATAAGGTAATGTTAAAAGCCCAGGCCACACAGAGGCAGGTCTGCGGGAAAGCGGGCCGAGGATGGACCTGCGGGAAGCAAATATCTTTGGACCAGCGCTTATTTCTCTGTGGCATACAAACTCTGACATGACCTTTCCACCACACCATACACAACAAAACACACAAAAATCTTTGCGGGCCGGAGATATTCACTTCTCACAGATCTGCCCCAGGACCGCTTTCCCGCAGTCCTGCCTCTATGTGGCCTGGCCTTTAAGGTAGATTGATCAAATAAATACATACCTAACGTAGATAACTGAAGTTCCGTTCACAATTCTCCTCCAACCTAAGGGCACTGTTATAGTCTGAGGAGAATCACACCGAGTCCTTGAACCGGCCTCACTCTCGGAATGCGGTAGAACCGACGACGGTAACACGGCGAGCACCACACCGTCCGCCGTGCGGACTAACTGCGGCCCGTTCTCCGCCTCACCTCGGCCCACACCCACTTGCTGGTTCAGTATACTGATACTCTGATTCACTATAGACTGATGAGACACACTTTGTTCTAAAAACTGATAGTTCACATAACTCTTTCCGACTAATTCTCTTTCACTGCAATTTGTTCCGTCACCGTTCTGTACCGTACAACTATCGTATTGATTCTGTCTGAGAGCAACCGGTTGCATCGATGGCATAATATTGTCAGGAACGGGGGCCGGGCATCTCGTCTGATATGTCGCTACCTCCCCCTCTACCGGTATCCTAAAAGTTTCTATCCCACTGAACTCCGAACCTATCGGATTGGCACACTCTCTCTTTACGTTACTCAGACGTCCCGTCACTTTACTATCATCGACTTTCAAACACGGTTCCTTCATATAATGCTGAGAAACGGGAAAGAACTCAGTTCGAACTGTGTTATCCGTTCCGTAACTAAGTTTACTGTCATTATCATTCAGAGATTTGTAAAAAATGGTATTGGGGGGGTTTCTGTGATCACTGTGCTCGGTGGTTCGGTAGATATTGTTTCTGGGGAGGGGAAGGTGGTGGTGCGAGTTATCGTGGAGATAGAGGGTGTCTGAGGGCTGGGGCGCTGCGGCCGGGGCGGGGGCGGCGGGCGGCTCGGGGCCCGCGTCGCCGGCCTCTAGCTGGCGCGCGTCCGCCACGTAGACCAGCACGCGCGGCGCGCCCGCTCGCGACGCAGCCACACTGGCGGGCTTGCCGGACATCGCGCACAAACATCACACGGAACGTTCGCCACCTGCTCACTAGCTGAAAGCGAGCGATCCAGCGGCGCGGGCGGACCTACCACTCCACGCATAGCTTTCACTACGATCATCGCTCGACAGCCTCCCTGCTGATCGCAGCCGCTGCACCATCCTCGGCCTTACGATTTTTATTTACCGATGACATTAATCACTAATCGGTTTACGAATCACAAAGCAGATGTGGAACGTAGTTTTATGGCGGTGCCCCTTTTGGCCCCATTGTAAAACTTATAGCACCCCCAATAAAATAGGTAGCTACTCAGTTTTTTTTACAAAACTCTGTAATTATTTTATGATCTGTATTGACACAAACACTATCCGAGCGAGGATGTAAAAAAGGTCACACAATAAAAAATGTTCGCTTCATCTTCTGCGGTCACGACTTTCTTTCACAAACTTTGATTGATGAAATACACATTAACATTATTCACACAACTGAATATGTTGAATAAAAACAACTTCCCTTGATCACTAAAAACAATTTTCTCGCGATCCAAAGAACGAAATGCTTACGAAGCGAAACACAATAACGAATGAAAGAATTTTTTATGTCGAATTGAGATTCAAGAATTTAGAGATATACATGCAAAAGTATAGTTATTCCTTTTGCATTTGCATCATTTACAACGCGAGGAAAAGGGATGCACAATCCAAGTTTTTGGTGGCGGCCTCTAGCAGTGGGTTTATAAACTATTGACCCAAAGTCTGTTTTATCGACTTAGGGTTGCTAGACTTTAAAAAAAAAGACTACAAAAAAGAAGAAATATTACCTACCACGTTGTAGATTGAGTATTCCAAGAGTATTCTATAGATTCGCTGAGCGCGTATACTGGAAAGGGATGGAGACGTAGAAAGAGAAGGAACTAGAATGAAGCACGTGTCTTGTCATATCACTCAGTAAGAGATGCACATAGCAAATTCGCTCTAGTTAAAAAAGGAGATCGCCACTTATTGCTGTCCTTATCGACGTAGCCACTTTTTTGTTCTACAACGGCTGTCTGACTCCGGAGTCAGACAGCTATTTTCATACAAATTGTATAGGGCTTTAGGACTATCGCTGTCTCATAGGCGGTTACACTGATGTTTCGTCTATCAGCGTAAGCGAAAAATACTTCGTCTATGGATGGAGATAATTATGACAAAAATTTATGAGAAATCGTGCCGTTGTTTGACTTACTTGCAAGATTTAGGCCGAGATTCAGAGACGATTTTTTTAGTCTTAGCTCGAGCTAAGTAGGGTAGAAATGTATGGATTTTGACATACGGGAGTTCGAACTATGACTTACAAATCGTCTCCATATCGTCTCTGAATCTCAGCCTGAGTATGCAATGAGCGTTTTTCTTTTTGTTTTCTAGGGGATCGATAGATGGCGCTACGGTCTGCGTGAAGAAACGTCAACATTTCAAAAAGTGTTTCTTTAAAATAGTAAAGAGTGAAACGATGATCAAGAAGATGCCGACGCACCTTTTAATGACATATTTCATTATTTACTAATAAATTTCATCGAAAATTCTAAACTTTTACGCCTTATATGGCTGTATGGGCTCGATCCGTTGGCATTCCAAAAAAAGGCAGGCACAGTCTTGACAAGATGTTGACAGGGTCTCGCTCACTTTTGGCGGGCTTTGGTAGCTGGCGTTTGGAGTCCTCATATTTCATCGAATTTTTATTGTTTATAGTGAGTTTTGGTTCGTAAAATTGGTGTTGTTTTGCGTAACAAAGTGTCGTGCAAGTGAAAAATATATAATTCAGTGAAATATGATGGTGCGTGGTCGTAAACAGGAAAAGTGTTCCGTGATTTTAGCGCGGCAAAGCGGTCGGTTCACCTCTTTCCTGTGGACTTCTCTGCTTTTCCTGCGTCTTTCGATTGTCTCCAAAAACTCCAAAGAACCATCAAAACGTCGAATACCAACGTTTTAATGTGAAAACAGAAGAAATATAAAAATAAAATAAGATTTAGCCAAAAGGTCTAGTAACCAGGCTAGTAAAAATATTGATTCTAGGGTATTTTAATCTGTCACTGTCAAGTGTTTGTTGCTCTTTTGTGCTGATCCTCATGGTATTTTGCTAAAACGCTTCGTCGAATTAATTGAAAATCAAGTTACACAATGAAGCGAAAGATCAACAGCTTAGATGAAGATGAGTCCAAGTAAGTAACAAGCCACATAACCAATTTACTCTATAGAGCCATGATTTAGAGGTTAGAACACCTGAAAGTGTACAAGTGCATAGATATACTCACGCCACCATCCCACAGGGGTAGGCAGAGACTACGGCTCGCTACACACTACAATTCTGCCATACTTCTCTCGCGGTCACGGTACCAAATAGTCCAAGTCTCATTGCGTCCAACCGTGAAAAACAATGAATTTGAATTTGGTCCAAGTATTCGCCTCATACATCTCTTCATATACACTTCCGTTGGTTGAGGGTGCTACGCACTTGTCCTTTTCCACTCACATTGCATCTATAAATCTCCCTAGTGAGTCTACTCTCATTCATCCTCTGTACGTGACCGAACCACCTAAGCATACCTCTTTCAATCCTTGTTACCACATCATCCTTCAACTTACACCAATCCCTTATCACACTGTTCTTGATTCGGTCTCTCACTGTTTACACCACAAATGTCCAAAGTGTACAAGTGAATGTTTAAATCAAATGTATTATAGTTTTGTATGACTATAATTTTGTTATGTTTGTTACTTAATTTAGTAGATTATGACATTAGTACCTAGATCATGACTACTAAATCACTACAATAGTATAAAACAAAGACAAAAATATATGTACAGTGCAGTGTAATTGAGCAGACTGTTTCATCTTTGTATGTGAAGTCTACCAATCACTATGGCATGGTGGACTAATACTCATTCACCCTGACTGAGGATAGGCCTGTGTCCTGCAGTGGAATGTATATAGGCTGATGATGATGAAAGGAAAACTCACTTGAAAATAAAATATTTAGTAATCAAACAATTCTTACAGGTTGTCGCAGCTACTATTCAACAAATCAAAGGACCTAGTAGAAAGGTTAAAAACAGGACGAAATGAGGATCTTGAAAATGACAATAAACCAGCTTGGTTTGATGAAGATGATGAAGAATTCAGGGCCAACATCATACCAAAAGTTAAAAGTACAGTTCCATACACAGAAAAACTAAAACAAAAGTATGAAACGTTGATGGGAACCCCAAACTGGGCAAAAGTTAGCAAAAAGGTCAAAACGGAAGATGACGATGACGAAGTACTAAGAACAGTCGGACATTTACAAAAACGAAAATCTGTGAATCTTCCAAAAGGTTTCTTGGAAGTGAAACGATTTCCTAAAATCAATTCTGAAACAGGGAACGAAGGGCCAGTAATATCATGCACAGAATTTCATCCAAAAATGAGCGTAACATTAGTGGCAGGACAATCTGGAGTTGTCTCCTTGTTTTCGATCGGCGGAGACGTCAACAACAAACTTCACAGCTTTAAATTAAAACAATGGAAAGTTCATTTCGCTCATTTCACACCTGACGGATCGGAAGCTTTTCTCGCATCAAAATTTAATCATAGTTACTGCATCTACAACCTTGTTAAAGCCGAACCGAAATTAGTTCAACTGCCTCAAGTAGTCAAAAGACCTACAATATTCCAAATGTCGTGGGACGGAAAATATATTGCTACGTCTACAGGCTATGATGAAATATACATTATATCCACCCAATCTAGAGAACTATTGAGATCTCTAAAGCATAATACTAGCGTAGAATCCGTAGCATTTAACCCTGATTGTGATCAGCTGTACTGCTATGGAATTCAGGGAGAAGTGACCGTATGGGATTTATCTACGTACAGAGTTATAAAGAAATTTTATGACCACGGTTGTGTGACAGCTTCACGTATAACAACAAGTCCGTGTGGACGACTGTTAGCTACCGGCAGTGGTGAAGGTATAGTCAACATTTATGAAACATCAAACCTGAATTCTAAAGAGCCACTACCATTGAAAACTATTTCGAATCTGACAACGAAAATAACAGGTCTAAGGTTTAATGCTACTTCAGAAATCCTGGCTACGTCTTCTGGATTATACCCGAATGCAGTAAAATTGGTGCACATTCCTTCGTATCATGTGTTTTCAAATTTTCCGAAACAATCTTCTAATCTGTATCAAGTAGATACAATAAGTTTTTCACCGAACAGCGGGTATATGGCTTTGGGGAACAACAAGGGTTGCGCTTATTTGTATAGACTCAAATACTATAAGAATTATTAAATTGTAAGGACTTTAATTTTGGTGTTTCTTTTTTGTCTCTTCTATTGACTATTTTGTTATGCTTATAGACCCCTACCACAAAGCCCCTATAAGTACTGAATGCACCTAGATTTTTATTTTTGGGTTCCACCTACTCCGACACTTGATGAATGTTTCAGTCTGAAACATACACAAACATAATGATGCGTAGGTTGTCACATATTTCTAAGCAGTTCTAATTTTCAATAATTTCTTTACACACAACCACAACCAATCAAAAATATTGGAACGCCTAGAACATCAGATATATCTACAGTTGTGGGTTATGATTATGAGTTAATGAAAAAAGACCTTACTCCGTTGTTTTACATTTTAATGAAAAAAGACCTTACTCCGTTGTTTTACATTTTAATGAAAAAAGACCTTACTCCGTTGTTTTACATTTTAATGTTAAATAACATTGTAAAGAAATTATTGAAAATTCGCTGTTCCGATATTTATGACAAAATACCTATCTAGATATAATTGGTAACATTTACTGTAAACAATTTAATGAAAATTAGCTCTGCTCAGAAATATTTGAACACCTTGTATGCTACGATATATCTGATGGTGACTGTACATAATTATAATTTGCCTTAGGCTACAGTTAGTACTTATTGTTGTAGCAAAGCTTCTGACCAGTGTTTTAACTCTTTGAACCACCCTGAATAGGAGTGAGTTTAGTATGTTGTTTGCTTGGTTTGGCCACCGAATAGGTTGCATACCTATTCAATAGGTTAAACTTAGATGAAAAATGACCTATTGGACACTTTTGCGCTCCTGGTACATCTCAATGCTCAAACGTTACCTACAAGCAGGTACACATGATGGTCACATCATTACTAGCTAGCTTTCAAAAATATCACTTCTGCACTTTTGCGGCCAGCGTGTCTTTTCAAGCAGTAGGACGAGGATTTTAAAATCCTGTTGGTCTTACTAGGGAAACTAAGCGGTAGGACCAACAGTCCGTAAGGTTCTGATCAAGGTTTGTTTCACTCAGCTTCATGTCTTCTATTCTCAACTTAATTACTATATGCAGGAATTATTTTATAAATAAAAGAATCATATTTGAGACAAAACAGTTTATTGCAGATATATTTAAGCTTTTACGTAATTAAATATAGTCAGATAAAGTGGTCTAAATTAAAGCAAATGTTGTGTCAACCTAAACCTTTTACCAGTGTAGTGGTATATTTTAAAACAAAAATGTAATCTAAGAACGTAAGAACACATTATTTCATCACATTTTGTCAATTAAACTAAAAATATTTAGTAACTAAAAGAACTTAATAGCCGATTAAGAATAGAATTTTAATAAAATTCTATAGTTAAGTGATCTATACTCGGGTCCAAACTATATGACGACTGGAGCACGGAGGATCTTCTCTGTTTACTGTAGGCGAATGCGTACTTGCCCGCCTGGCAAGAGCCGAACGCGGACTATGTTTAAAAACATTGTGTGATCAGCACTGGTAGCATGCTACACGTGATACGGCTGTATCACGTCTTTTATCTTGTCCTTTCACGTACAAACAGAAAGAGAGCGAAGGTGTGATAGCGCTTTATCACGGTGTCATGGTATCTATGCTGATCACCTAAAGGCCAGCATAGCTAGCATGCCGCAGTGATACAGCGCTATCACACCTTAGCTCTCTTTCTATTTGCGTGCGAACAAACGAGATAAAAGACGTGATACAGCCGTATCACGTGTAGCATACTACGAGTGCAGGAGTGCGATTTTTGAATCTCATTCGCTGAGCTCAGCAGTTGAAAATCTCAATCTCAAAATAACTATGGAGATATGTATCTTTCTACTGCTGATTTGACGTTCAAAAATCATACTCCAGGAGTGCGATTTTTGAAAGTCAAATTAGCAGTAGAAAGATGCATATCTCCATAGTAATTTTGACATATTCAACTGCTGAGCTCACCGAATGATTAAAAAATCGCACGACAGGGGTGCGTTCAGAACCTACGCCCAGAGTGCACCCCGAGTGCAACTTTTCGCAGTAACGCCGTTCCGAGGCTCGGTGAAAAGCGTTCTACCCATAAGAGCGAGCGAGAAGAACAACCGCAGCCAAAGGTTCTGAACGCAGCCCAGGGGTGCGTTCAGAACCTACGCCCAGAGTGCACCCCGAGTGCAACTTTTCGCTCTAACGCCGTTCCGAGGCTCGGTGAAACGCGTTCTACCCACGTTCTACCCATAAGAGCGAGCGAGAAAAACAAACGCACACAAAGGTTCTGAACGAAGCCCAGGTCCAGGATGATGCGTTTTACGCGCGAATATCAACGCGTTTGAATCGCGCGCAGTCACAATGCTCTGTGCCTAGAACAAGCAATTGTCGTATATCTGGATAGGGTCTAAGTTCCACCAATACACACAGCTCTGTAAGAGATTAAGGACACGACATTATAAGGGTTTTGGGAGCATTGGATCAGATTAGGACAGGACCGTGAGTGGCGCAATAAAATGGAAGCTTTTGCCCAGATGTGGGTTAATTTGATTGATTGTTTGATAGATAATTCTGAACGAGAGATCCTGAACTCTGTTTCATTTAGTTTGACGCATCCTGGCAGTCTCGATACTTCCATTGCTGACTGGCTGGTCTTTCCAGTGCAGCACGAGTGATTGTCATGCGATATCACATGCTGACACAAATATTTCAAATAATAAGTACAAAGGGCTAGTCCACTAGCTGACTAGCATAAAATACTGAAATAGCTTTAATGCTTCTTGCATCAGTGAGAAAAATTTCCGTCAGGTCTCTCGACGACTTTTTCAGTACATTACGTCTCCACCTCGTCAGATAGTTTGGTCCGTACTATGTTAACATTAGGTAATGAAAATCACAGTAATAATTATTACATTTTAACACTACAATATTAACCCTAAACCAATGGACCTATTTATAATCCTTAGGCTACCAAAAACGGGTCACGAACCGACTTTAAAAATTATGTAATAGAAAGTAATGTATTTAAACCAAATACTGTGAATATACAACTGAATGAAATAATAATAAAATGGTCATGCAAGGACACAATGCTCTAGTCATTCATAACATAATTATTTTTAAGTAACAGACAACCATCATCTGCCAAAGACTTAAAAAATATAAATAAATAGGTACAAAGGTCAAGTAAAGTTGACCGTTACACAAATCTGTATACATACAATATATAACTCACGTAGCACTTATATGTCGCTATTATTATTTCAATAAGTGATAGCTAGGTTTCGGTCCAGCGGTTGTGGTCACAGCAATTATCGCCACTTCATATTATTGTGTACTTACGTTTTTACTTAATAAAAAACAATGTTTTCAGTCAGCTCTACAAAAAATAACTACCCGGCCACATTATCTCTGCAAATCGCTAGAATACGATGTCTTGCTTCCCCCTTCGCGTCAGTTTCCCACACGGTTTCACACCGTACCACAGCGCCGATGTAACACCATCGAAGCCAGGTGCACAGATAATGTGGCCGAGTTGTACAATCGTTAGTTATAAATTATTCAAATGCGTTAGAAATTGTGATAGATGCCAGAGTCAAAGTCATGTAACTGATTAATCAATGTCGCGGCGGAATCACGGCGATGACGTCCGTCGCATCGCCTACACTCAAAAATCGCTTGTGTCGTAGGTCTCCAAGGCCAGTAGTAATAAAAGAAACTCCAACGCTGGCGGTCTCGTAAGATGACGTTTTAAGTGTATCGCATACAGAAGGAGTCGAGGCACGGGCGCGCCTTGGCGACCTTGACATGCGGTCGATAATTGTATACCAAGAATAAGCTCGGATTTGTATGATATACAATTACCGACCGTACGTCAAGGTTACCGAGGCGCGCGCCCGCGCCTCGACTCCTTCTGTATGCGATACACCTTAGTAAGCGTTTGACGAGAGTCTAGAGTTGAGTTTCGTTTATAAATACGGGCCTAAATGTAAAAGTAATAACGCAAGTACACTGATGCGGCGGTTGGTATAAGAGCGAGTGGTCTCTTAACTAGTCGCGCACTGTACCCGGTTCATGCCGGGGTGCTCGTCGTCCTCCTCGTAGGCGTTGCCCTGGTGCGCGCGCCGCCGCCGGTTCTCCTGCTCGGGGTCCAGGTCCATGAGGGTGCACTCCTCGGCCAGCTCGGGGATCTCGATCTGCGGCAACACAACATTATTGATTAACATACTACTAATACACGGTCGTATCCTTCTTCATGTGCTGAAACTTTTTTAAGAGGATGATCAGACCATCAAACTGAACAACTTTCTCTATGGCACCGACATCGAAATGGCGAAAAAAACAGCTGTTCCATACAAAACTGCAAACCTACCGCGTGTGCCTGGACACTGTCAGCTGATAGCTGTCATTTCTCATTTCATACAAATGGTAAAAATTTTAAAGAAGGATTAAGCATACGCAATACTGTTGCGTGCGAGCGAGACAGGAATACCCACGACCTCCGTGTCAAGAGTCCAATGCTCTTAACCATTAGACCACAGTGGCAGCTAATAGCGTCAATAGCAATAATACAATACAATATTACTAAGATCAATGATTTTATGTCCCTATGTAGTTACACGGCCCAATTCAATCTCACTTAAAACAGCGGTTGTGGCGAGATCTGTCACTTGGTTCTGGATTAGATGATCAATGACATTCTTTACGTAAGACTCACCATGTCATACATTAACAGAAGAAACAAATGGCACATGTCTCTAATGTCACCTTTGTATGCATCAGTTATGGCTGTCATACATTGCAACTGACATTCCAGTCCTTTCAAATCTTTCTAATGTATTCGGTCATAAAACAGTAATAACTAGGCATAACTTAGTGGACCCGTTAATAGTGCACTGAAGCGAAGTCCTGTGTATAAAATGTCATTACAGATGATATTATTTTTTGACCCGGTCGCTTTGGATGATATAAAATAATTAATAATACTCACCCTCGGTCGAGCAGGCAGACAGTTCTCCAGAGCGGGAATGATTTCAGGCGGAATGCGCTCCGGGAAATTAACTAGGAATTGTATGATGAGCTGACCCTTTTCGAACGGGTTCTTGTACATTGGCATACCTGGAATAATATAGCAACATAATTATCTTAAAATCTAATTGTCATCGGCATGTCAGGAAAAAAACATAAAGTGCGCGCCTTATTAATATGAACAGTGAGCACAGGTGTGAACAACAAAACTCAAACTTTACTCAAATAAAACGCGTCCTGATTGTGTCGTCAGCGAGATTTTTCAATAGCAATATTCAACCATCTACAGGAAGAAATTGATATAATTGGCATCCTTTTAAAATAAGAGTCTACCCATCAAACTGAACAACTATTACTATGGGAGCAAACCAATCAAAGCAAAAAAAAATCTGCTGGTGCATACATTTGAGTCGAGTAGGCACTTTAGTATGGTTCCATAATAAAAGTTGTTCAATTTGATGGGTAGACTTAGTTTAAAAGGATTTTAATGATAACAATTTCACCCTGTATATTTCGTCGGTCTATCATGGAAATTTTAAAGAAAATTCTAGACTGGCATTACTGCTGATTGACTGCAAACTGTTGTTGAAGGTTGGGATAGCCCCAACAAAATGAAATGGTGGGTGCAGTTGCAAACCAGCCTGTAGACTTTCCCAATGTTGGGACTTTAGATTTAAAATTAACTATTTTACTAACGATAGGTTAAGTTCCTCTGTTACTAATAACACTTTCATAGACTAACTGTCTGAAATAAAGAATTACTTAATTTAATTACTGAGACACTAACACTCAGTTGCAGAAACGCTCATTAAAGTTAATCCTCCATCAAATCTCTTGTTAGCCTTTACTACGTTAATAAGACAAAAAGTGACAGCAAGAGATTTAATTGAGGATTAACTTTAACGAGCATTTCTGCAATTGAGTGTAAGAAATTTGACAATCGAATATTTGCTAATAGCTAAGCCATACCTTCGTTCAAGACACACTTGACTTCACCATGCTTGGTGACCTCGCCCGGCAGGACGGTTATCACAATGTCCCTGTCGTCCAGAGTTCTGATCACCTTCTGCAACCCGCAGAGAGCCTCCACGAGCTCTATGTTCAATCTTATTATGAGATCATTGCCGGAACGCTTGAATATCTGTTGGAAACATTATCACTATTAATTGATATAAATACATACATGCATAAACTCACGACCATAATAACTTTCGGGGTTGTCAGAAGCTTTTTTGCAACTACAAAGATTTTTAAGCGTGCAGTTGTAGCAAGGGTCACTTTTAGCATAACCAGATTTCAGGAAGTGTCAAGTGGTGTCACCACTTGACACATCATTCCAGAGAATTTCGGCCTAACACTTTGCGCACCCACAGACACAGACGCGACTTGTCTCTACCTACGAATCTCTTAAATGCATGATGTATGTACATCATGTTCCTTCTCGTCTAACACTATGATATCTTCTCGCCTATTGTACTGTTGCATGAATAAATGTGTTATCTTATGATGAGATCGCCGGAATCCAGCTCCGGTTCCTGGTGACCCTCGTCTTCTGACCGTCGGACTTGTATCTCTACGATCATGTGAATTTAATAAGTACTCACATCGTGTTCCTTCTCATCTAACACGATGATAAGATCGCCGGCCTCCAGCTCCGGCTCCTGGTCACCCTCGCCGCTGAACACTATCTTCTGACCGTCGGACATGTCTCTACGATCACACCTATGAACTTAAATAATAAGTACTTACATCGTGTTCCTTCTCATCTAACACGATGATAAGATCGCCGGCCTCCAGCTCCGGCTCCTGGTCACCCTCGCCGCTGAACACTATCTTCTGACCGTCGGACATGTCTCTACGATCACACCTATGAACTTAAATAATAAATACTTACATCGTGTTCCTTCTCATCTAACACGATGATGAGATCGCCGGCCTCCAGCTCCGGCTCCTGGTCACCCTCACCGCTGAACACTATCTTCTGACCGTCGGACATGTATCTCTACGATCACATCTATGAATTAAAGTACTTACATCGTGTTCCTTCTCGTCTAACACGATGATGAGATCGCCGGCCTCCAGCTCCGGCTCCTGGTCACCCTCGCCGCTGAACACTATCTTCTGACCGTCGGACATGCCCTTGTCTACGTGCACTTCGAGGATCTTGCGGTCGCGGACTGTCTTACGTCCCTGCAAATAAGATTAAAATTATTTGTTTTTGTTATTACAAACTTAAACATAACCATCTCCAAGTTACGAATATCTTGACGACCCGGTTGGTGTAATGGTTACCACGCCGGACTGCCAAACCAGGGTCCTGGGTTCGAATCCCGGTTCGGTCATGGATGTTATATGTTCGTGCCGTTGTTGTATGGTTTCCATAATAAAAGCCTTTAGTGCTAGTTTGGGATCATTACAATGTATGTGCCTGTGAGCGTTATTTATTTATTATTATTTATTATCTACGCTGTTCTTAGCACCCAAAGAGTGTCAACGGAAGAGCAATGTTATTTAAACCGTAATAGATAGCCGGTTGAATTTTCATACAATATTTTATGTAGTTGGATTTTTTTCAATGGTTTTCGTGTTCGCACTAGCCAGCACCAAACTTGTTGTTATTGTAGTGCAAACTCTAAAGTAAAACAACGCGTTGCAAGTATTTTACTGTTCACCGGTTCTCCAGGTTGCTACAAAGCTCCACCCTTTTGTCGTGACTCAAGTGTGTGTTTTTGTGCATAAAACAATCCTTGACCAAACTGTTTATTCTGTCTTATTGTAACATCTTTTGTACACAGTTAGAACAATAAATATTCTTATTCTTGAGGACGTTGATTCTTCTTATTCTTCAAAATCATCAATACTATGACGGAGCCTTCGATCAAAGTAAAATTAATGGAGGCCTTACGTGAACATTTCAAACCAGAAAAATAAGGCAAAACAAATGACAGGTATTCTTCAATTATGTACCGAGATGACAGACCAAGTGTGCCAGTTTCTATGGACCAAGTGAACCAGTAGTGTGCTTCAACTTAAAGTGCTTTGGGCCTGTCCATTAATATTACTTTGATCGAACGACGGAGCCACAACTTTTAGAATTAGCCATTAGAATTAGGAAGTAAACCAACAAATGATAAAAATCTGCCAGTATGAGTCGGGCTGGCACTAAGGATCCAGAATTTTTTGTAAACATATTACGAGAGACCACGGATCTCTCGAGTATCCGACTCGCACTTGACCGGCTTCTTTATTCTTCTTTCGTCACCCAAAATGTATATAAATAAAAGTGGTTTACCTGACAAACTTTGCAGCGGTCCTTGGGGTCGATGATCTCACGCTGGCCGCGGCACTCGCTGCAGACGGTCTGGATCTGCTGGATCATGCCGGGCGCCAGCTGCTGGATCTGCACCTGCATCCCCGTGCCGCGGCAAGTCGGGCACGTTTGTACCGCCCCCTGTAACACAACGGAACTTACTAAACGAAGATAGAAATAGCACGGGGACTACTTAGTTCGAGAACTAGTGTGACCAAAAAGTTACACATTTGTCTTAATGCTTTATGCCCTTGCTTATGACCTTTTTCCTGGAGGAAACGGGGCTACGCATATCAGAAGCACGCGGCATGCGACTTCCATGAATGCGGAGTCATATACTCGGATCGGGGCGTCGAAATATATTGGCCGGGCCGAAAATAATTGTAGGTACCCTATGCTCTGGAGCCCTCCAGGACTGGGCGCTTCGGGCATGTCATCACTGTATAGAAAATGACCTCTTTCCGCGCTTTTCAGAAAGCGAAGAGCGCCATCTAGTATAGGAAAAAGTGAGTCGTGCACAAGTAGAAAAATCATCATAGATTGTAAGCTCTATCAAACACCAACCTTTTTACCGCCGCGCCCCTCACATTTCTCGCAAATAACATTCTTCTGCAACGCCAGCTTCCTCACGGCACCGCGGTAGAGCTCCTCCAGAGTGACCGACAGCTGATGGATGACGTCCTTGCCCTTCCTCTCGCGGCCGCGCCGGCGACCGCCGCTGAAGCCTCCGCCGAAGAACATGTCGAACAGGTCCATGGGGGAGGAGAAGCCGCCGGAGCCGGCGCCGCCTTCTTTGAGTGCTTGTTCGCCACCTGGGTTAAAGAAATTCAGTAATGATGTTGCCAAAGACAGTGGGTATCGTTTTAGAAAACAAATGATAGGTACTAATTGTGATAGTATCAAAATGAATCAAGGTGATGTAGTTTTTAGGTTTGGGGTGCCGAGGCAAAGACCTTCGTTGCGGAGATTGGCCGTCGACTGAGGGAGCGAAATTGTGACCCCCCGCTCCGGGTCGTTTCTGGTGCAGAGGCCAGCCGTAGCAATTCAGCGTGGCAACGCTGCTAGCATAAGAGGCTCCTTTGCGCCGGAATCGTCAAGGGGCGGGTTATTTGACTGAACTTGTATTTCATTGACTGTTTATGTTTAAGATTGTACCTATTTTAAACAATATATTATAGGTATTTATATGTACATTATTCATATTATATTCATTTATTTAATTAAAATGGTAATTTAATTGCTTTTTATTTTTTATCATTCAATCAATCAAATCAGCCCACATCAACCCACTGCTGGGCATAGGCCTCCTTTTTAATTGCGCACTTCCTAGCGGTCCTGTGCTAAACAGATTATGACCTGCGACCCCCATCATTCGTAATTATTATTTGATGGAACTGGGGTCTTGACCTGTGCTTGTGTTTGTGTGATAATTTAATATCAAAAGCATCTAAGCTGTAAGACACTTCTTTTGCTCGTAAATTGCCATGAAATGTTGTGTGCCTATGACATGTTAACGAAATAACGGCTACTTTTTATCCTGAAAACTAATTCTACGCGGGCACATTCATAGGTATAAGCTATGTTTATAAATCACGGTTCTTAAGTCTCAGTTCCACAATACAAAAGGTCGAGGATTTTATTGATTTATTTAGTACCAAGCGTTAATGAAATTCTGTCATTGAGTACATAGCTATTGTTATGTTACGCATTTGGTACTGTTTAGTAACTTTTATGTTCATGGACTAAATGGCTTCTATTTGCGAATTTGGTTCGAAATTAAAGTATTGCACAATAAAACTTGTAAACTAATGATTTCTATAATAGTTTTAGTAATCAATCACAGACCAATTTGATATAGATATTGTATTGTGTGTTATGTTATGTAGATATTAAACCACAATAAGGAAGTATTTATTGCATTCTTATCTATTCCTTATAAATCAATACTAATTAAAAATGTAAGGTATCTATTACGCATATTATTTTATTGCTCAATTGTGCAATGTCATGGTCTTAAATAATGGATGTACTAGCTTTTTTAGAATAGCGAAAAATCTTTTCACCTCACAAGCTCGGAAAGATTCTGTTTATCATTCATGAAATCTGAGTGCAAAAGTGCATTTTATCCGCTAGCGTGGAAAGAGTTTTTGAAATTCGAAGCTGTCTATTCAATATATTTCTATACCGCCAGTCCAATGAAAATGCAGTTATAACTATTTCATGTCACAGGCCAGCACAAAAAAATTTAGTTTTAAAATGTTGTTCTCTTTAGCAATTCTCATTTTTTCCTCGCTGTTGTGAGGTGAAAAGTTGTGTGTTTCGCTCGGCTGCAAAGTTATTCTGCGTCTCGTACCTTTGAAACCTTCGCTATATTGCTCAGGTTTCAATACAAGTACTCGCGCCAAAAAACATCTTTGCAGCTTCTTAACTATTTCTTAGTGCATCCCTACATCCTCCATAGAATCTATATTCAAAATTTCATGTTTTTATCTTCAGCCGTTTAGGCTATGCGTTGTCTGTCAGTCAGTCATGGAACTGTTTTATATAGATTGTAAACAAATGGTTTTGATGTTGTACATTGCACACATGAGACTGCATGAGTTGATAGAAGCTTTCTCACAAATAGTAATTTCGATAATTTTCTGCCAATCACATTGACTCAGCAATGAACACACAAAATACTTACCAATTGATATAAGGTCATAGTAGATTAGATTTTTTTAAAGAGATATATTATTTTTTTGCATCATCATATTGATAAGTACACCTAACTAGTTGCAATAGCACAAAATCCCAACTCTTGGAGAACAATTTATGTGAAAAATCTACAATAGAGTTGCTAGTGTAGTAAGTTTTATAGTGAGTCACGTTGCAGGGTTTGCCCCGAATACTTGTCTCTCGCGTGGTATTCGCGCGGTTCACGTTTCAGCCTGCCACGAGGCTCCAAAATCCTTCTCAGTTGTACTTACTCAAAAACAATTCTCGAGATTGGATAGACACTCCCTCAAACTACTTGACATTGGCGGAAATGCGGTGCTAAAGTACAAGCAAGGAGTCCATAAAAAAAAAGTTTAATAGTTTATAGATTGTAAACATAGTTGTAAACACAAAACAACATATTCTTTCTTACAATAACAACAGGAACTATTATCCATTATCAAGCCCATGAATCAAGATCTTAACAACAGGAGGTACTCGGAACAAAATGATATGTCGGCCCAATAGCTCAGACAAACTCTAGAGTTGATGCCATGAATTTCTTGTAGGTAGGTAATTTGAAGCCGTACTTATAGTACTCTGTGGCCGTACTAAGGTCCAAGATGTCGGTAAGAGAGTCATGGAGCTCAAATGGAAATGGGCGGGAATCATGACACGGTGAGGTGACAGCAGATTGCAAATGGACTGAAGTATTGTCCAAGTGGTGGCCGAGGGAAGGGAGCGAAGTGTGGATTGTCCGACAGCACGATGGGTTGATGATATAATAAAGAGAGACGCGTGAGCTACGTGGAAGCGAGATGGATCAGGACCAATGACATTCTATACAAATGGACTCACCGCTTCATACAATAACAAAACCCAAAAATGTCACATGTCTCTAATCATCTAATGCCACCTTAATATGCTTCAGTTGGTCTCAGCTGCCAGACATTGCCGCTGAAATTCGAGTCCTTTCAAATGTCCTTGGTCACTAAGCATTAATGTAAAATAATCAAGCACACTTGCTGTCCCGTTAACAGCACGCAAATGCAAAGTCCTTGTGAATAGAATGTCATTGGTCAGGACAAAGAGGGTGGCATAAACACATTGAGGCCAATACCCAGCAGTGGCTGGATTAAGGCTGTGGATCATGATGATGATTTCCCTATGGAAATTTACCGTAGAAGGAAAAAAAATGTAAGAGTTGATAAAATATAACAAACCTTGGTCATAAACACGTCTCTTGTCCGGATTGGAGAGTACTTCGTAAGCCTGGGAGATCTGCTTGAACCTCTCGCCTTCGTTGGGGTTCTTGTCGGGGTGGTATTTGAGCGCCAACTTTCTGTAAGCCTTCTTGAGTTCATCTGTGGTGCAGCTGGGTTTCACCCCGAGGATGTCGTAGAATGTAGTCTCCTTTACCATCTTGTTGATTGTTTGTACCTGTATGTATGAAAGATAAATCAGTAGGGAGTCCATTACATTTTTAAGGTAATGTAATCAGTCGGGGCCAGCGCGACATAGCAAAGTCACACTTTCACTTGCCACTTAACACTTTCACTCGGCTCAAAGCAATGATACTCGTGCAGTGCTAACACTGTGGAATGCTATACAATACTGACTCAAAGTTTGAGTCTTGCGCACTGCGGCCCATTTGTCGCTGACCTACGACGTAGGTCGTCAGCAGTTTAAGTGTTAAGAGACTGAGATAAAAGGTGTGGAATAATGTTGTCACACGCATCATGTTAGGCCTAGGCTCTCTGCTATATTTGAATAGTCTACTTTTGACTTATACATCCTATATTCATCCAGTTTTATTTCAAATTGATTACCATTACTATATTATGAAAGTATTTTAAAACATAATATGACTTTATTAGTAAGAAACTAAAGTTGAATTTAATTTCAATAGTTTTTTATGTACTAAATAGTCTTCTCAAGTTTAGACTGATTCTCTTTTCTGTGATCAATGTAGATATATTGTTTTCACTTGAGTCAATGATGTGAGTCCTTGATGGAGGAACCACACTTCATTATGCATTATTTGATATGCGGCTACGCTGTATTCACCCAAATATTTGTTATGTGAGCAAACAACAAACATGCCATCCACACAAATATAGGGTTATTTTTAATTAGTTGGAGAAACTAAACCAGGGCACTTGTTAATGATAACATTATCAATGTATTGTTGATTAACAAAATTATTATTATCGTGCGTAAGGTACGCGCAGTGCGTACAGTATGCGGGCGCAGGCGGACAATGTCCTCAAAATCATCAGAGGATAAGCGTATTTGCGATTCGCGCTTACGCATTATGCTTGTATGCGGACGCATAGGTGCATAACAAATAACTCATAAAGAAGTGTGGTTCCGCCATGACAAGGTGTAGGTGATTGGTTGTGGAGAGATGACTTTTATAATAAGGATCTGGTTTTGATTACAATGAGGAGACACTGAAACTGTATCAGTAGGTATTCTGTATGTAAATCTGTAACTGTATGTACCATTGCATAGGTATTCTTTCTTGTATTGATTGGCTTTAATACTGATGTAATTTTGTTAAATAAATATAATTTTAATTAACTGGATTGTTTATTAGTTACAAAGGTGTGTCAATGCATCAATAATTTGGCGACAGTTCAAATTCTAGAACTTAGCGAAAGTAAACTAATTAGAGTACGACAAAGATGTTTAAAAGTCATATTTCAACAATGGCATTATTGGAATTTATGATTGCATGTTCAATGTTACATTTAAATTAATTCAGTCCTTGTGTTAGATCAATAAGATGCAACGATACCTCGTTATCGCGATCTAATATGACTCAAAGCCGAAGAACACTCTAGGTCCTTCCTTCCCCAAGCAACACGAGGTATAAAATAACATTTTACTATTAAATACCTCGATACCCATTCGGTTTATACGAAACTTCAATAATACACAAATCGGTACCTTGTTTTATTGAAAATCCTGCGAGATCACTTTTTATTGACGACGAAGAAAACTTCCAGAAACACTTAATTTCACGATAACTTCACAAAAATGCCAGCAGTAGTTTCCTCGCTTGAGAAACGAATGACATTTGATTTGACGTGCGAGAAGTAGAATAAAACCTCAAACAAATCCTATAGCAAGTCGATCGCAAAACGTGCTCTTTTCGAGAAAATTCTACGAAATGTATAAACCAACAAAATTGAAAAGGCGTGTCTAATTTAATGAAAGTACATTTTCTTTATATTTTCCGTATAAACGCTACTAGCGCTGCCTACTTAATTGAGTGCTATAGAATTTTATGGAGTAGTAGTTGTAGAATGTAACTGTTTTTCGCCCATTTGATGCTCAAGTCGAATAAAACCAGCAATGAACATCAAACACTACCAGACATGTCAGTTGTACCACAAACAATAATTATTGGTATTTTTTTGTGGAAAAAGGAGCCAATTTAACACGTCCAATTGGAGATTTTCTGACATATATTTGGCGTCGATTTACAAATGAGTTTTCAATACTTTTCAACGTAGTTCCAACATACCACGATAGATGGCGTTGACGCGAGATGGGTGCGAGACGGAAATTTAGGCTAAGCAAGCAAAAATGCATGTCACTAAGTCAGACGCACCCTTTGACGAAGTAAAGTTTGCGATCGTGCAATCGGCTTTTTCACGTACAATGAGCGTTTTTCTTTTCATTTTTAATTGTAGTTACTAAAAAACTAGACAGATGGCTTGTTTATCGCTTCGTAGAGCCATTCGCGAGATCGTGTCAAAATCTTGTCAAGACTGTGCCTGCCTTTTTTTGAAACGCCAAGGGTTCGAGCTCATACAACAACGACAGGCGTAAAAGTTTCGAATTTTTGATTACAATAATTAGTAAATAATGAAACATGCCATCAAAAGATGCGTCGGCATCTTCATGGTCATCTTTTCCCTCTTTATTATTTAAAGAAACACTATTTGAAATTTTGACATTTATTCGCATAGACCGTAGCGCCATCTATCGATCCCCTAGAAAACAAAAAGAAAAACGCTCATTTGGCTAACGGACGATTCAGTCTTGGCAGAAAGCATACTCTATAGGCTAAAAGTAAAAAAAAAAACTATGTCACGGAGTCTGGGGTTCGTTGATGAAGTATATTTTCATTCATATTTAAGAGTCTTTTTATCATTCAGTGGCATCCTCACCACAATATTAAAGATTTCTCAATAAGGAAACCCAAAAAAAAAAAGTACTACTCAACTTACTACAGGAGACTTAAAGAAGAGAAAACGAAAGAATAATAATATTATTGCTGTTTTAAGAATATTGAAATAAATGTGAAAATGAAAGTTTTTTTTTTTTTCAATTTTAGTAAGTATAGTAGATCAGCGGGGCTAGTACGCCAACCACATTTAACACATCCATCTGTCAAATTTAGTCTTCTGTCTCGTTCTGTCGCGTGAAAATAGAAAGAGAGCGGAAGCGTGATAGCGCTATATCACGCTATGTCGCTAAATTACCATAAACATGATAAAAGCGAGAAAAAATATACTTTATAAATAACTCCTAGTTATAAGTTGGTACAAATTATATGCCTATCTCATTATAACGTGTATCTCACTTACTGATTTGTATCTGCATGCAGTTCAGGTCTACTTATTGTACCTCACCGTCGCGTTGCTAAATTGTTTGGCACGGATCGGCCCTGCATCACAGGCCCTCTAAATCTCCTTCACGGCGCTGAACTCTGTCATGGACCTGCACCGCAGCGCAGGCCTTCTAAATCTCCTTCACGGTGCTGAACTCTGTCATGGACCTGCACCGCAGCGCAGGCCCTCTAAATCTCCTTCACGGTGCTGAACTGAGTCATGGACCTGCACCGCAGTGCAGGCCCTCTAAATCTCCTTCACGGGGCTGAACTGAGTCATGGACCTGCACCGCAGCGCAGGCCCGCTAAATCTCCTTCATCTCTGCGGCTCTCTAAACCTCTGTCACGTAGCTGAGCTGTTGGGCTTGGGCCTGCACCGCAGCGCAGGCCCGCTAAATCTCCTTCACACGACTGAGCCTGAGAGGGTTAAACACACCCTTCCTGTGACATCTATCACGTAGCGGAGCTGTTGGGCTTGGGCCTGCACCGCAGCGTAGGCCCGCTAAATCTTCTTCACACGACTGAACCTGAGAGGGGTAAACACACCCTTCCTGTGGCCTCCAACCTCCCCTTTAGCCACCCCGAACCACGCAATTGTACTTACTCCTCCTCTTACTCATCAGCTTGGCCTACTCAATCAGTTACTCGATAAATCTTTGGTTATTAGTACCGAAATAAACTTTATCAACTCTCGACATTAGTAGACCGGTTCACACTTAGATAACGTAAAACAACAAGTTATAATTATCATTAGAGTGAAATAAGAACTGCCTTCACTTACAGATTGCTCTTAATAATCTCCTCCAACTTACTTTTCACTATGTTTTCACTCCACCTTTTTCCGCCATTACAAACAAGAACAATCCCTCTTTTTCCCGCCTCTTTTTAACTTCTTTTTTAACCCTCAATGTTGCTATACTAAAAATATCGATTTTACTACAATTCGATTACATCTGATGAATAAAACATTATTCTACTTTTAATTTGGCTGAAAAGGAGAAAATATTATCATTTCGCGATGTCTCGCGACACGCTATCGCGGGTTGGCGTACTAGCCCCGCAGCACTCGTAGTATGCTGCACGTGATACGGCTGTATCACGTCTTTTATCTCGTTCGTTCGCACGCAAATAGAAAGAGAGCTAAGGTGTGATAGCTTGGTAATAGCGCTGTATCACTGCGGCATGCTAGCTATGCAGTAGATGTTAAGAAATCTTCAAGATTGTGATGAGGGAGGGTACCATTATGGGAAAAGGACTCATAAAAACTGTATAGCTTGGCCAGAAAGTCATGAACGTGGTGACAGGTGGAACCAAAGAGTAATATAAGTATATTTGGGTAGAACTAAAATTTGAGTGTGGTGGTGTTGCCAGGTCATGCGTGATTTACACGTTCTTGCGTGGAGGCAGCGCCCTCATTTAATTTCTACTCAAGCCATCTCGCATCGACGCCACCTATCGAGAAATTTATAAACTATTTTTTTCTGTATTAGTGGTCAGAAAATCCCTCATTCGTCCGATGTCAGATTGACAGACTTGACCAGAGTCAAAGACAAAAATTACAATACGACAAAAAAGGAAAGTTTCGGCATTGGTTAGAAACTATTCATATCACGCTCTTACACGAATCAACACAGTAAGATAGAACGAGATGGATTGTACTACTAATTGTGTTTGAGACGCTTTTATTTCGGTCGTATATCAAGTGGCTACTATCTATTTTTATCATTATCACGAAAATGATAAGATAATAACGCTACGTCAGTAAACTAGAAATTATTGCTCGTTGTTTGTAGGACTTCGGTTTCCTGCAGTTAGCTACAGATACCTACGGGCGCAGGGTGATCGCCCGCTATTTTATTTACGTCCTAACCAATTCGTGATCATCTACAATGGCAGAGCAAATATTGAAAAATAAAGTTTGCATCATAGGCTCTGGCAACTGGTAAGTAATTTTACTGTTATAACTGCGTCTAAATTATAGTGTTCTCTATGAAATTTGATCACCCTTCGACATTGTGTTGTGATTGTGACCTTAGTAAGTGGTGATGACATAACATTATGATAATTTATCAATAACAAGATTCTTATGAGAATCCTATATGATCCCACCTTTAACGTTTACTTAATTATGTTCAGAAACTGGATAAAAGCAATACAAATAGAATGTCGAACAGTTGCTTTGGCCTTCAAGTTCGTACAGTCACTATAACATCTGGAAACATTTCAAGTATATTTACATGACCATGCTGCTGTGAAAAAATCTCACCCAATCACCTTTTTTTTTATATATACCACCCTACTTACCCTTTTATGGCTTTTTTAACCTGTTAAGCTCTATTATAATCGTATGAAAATAGCAGAAGGAGTCACATTGCAGGGTTTGCCCCGAACACTCGTCCTTCGCGTGTTGTTCGCGCGGTTTGCGTTTCAGCCTGCCACGAGGCTCCGCAATCCATCTCAGTTGTGTTCTTACGCAAAAACAATCCTCGAGATTGGATAGATACTCCCTCAAACCACTTGACATTGGCGGAAATGCGGTGCTAACGCACAAGCAAGAAGTCCATTAATTATAAATAAAAAAATAGCAGAAAATGCATCCACGGGGAAAAACGGGCTCCCCTCCTGCCGTGTCGCCCGCGGATTGATGTTGTAAAGAAAACAATCAATATTTTCCAACTTTTCCTTACCAATATAAGTTATGTTTTGTTTTTTACGCTAGCTTCACTCGTCTAGATTGTAGAAATAAACTACAGTACATTACTGTATAAAAAGAGAAACAACAAAAAAATTACCACTGGTGAAGGTTGTGGTACAAAACAATTAACAAATGAATTTTATTTTGTACCTACTTAATTAATTGATCAAATTACCTAGGTGTGCACCTAATTTCATCTTCACGTAATAATACACTATTGAGGATTATTTAATTTAAAATAGGTATTTTGTACAAGTGATTTAGTTCTCACATACACACATACATAAACTCACAACCACTTCCCTGATGATGATGATGATGGTGATGAAGTTCTCAAAATTTGTATGTTTCCCAGGGGCTCAGCCATAGCAAAAATTGTTGGCAAAAATGCAGCAAGACTTCCCAACTTTGAAGACAAGGTCAACATGTGGGTGTTCGAAGAGATGATAGAGGGAAAGAAGTTGACGGAGATCATCAATGAGACCCACGAAAATGTCAAATACCTGCCCGGGCACAAACTGCCTGAAAATGTTGTAAGTAATTATTTTTATACGTCTAGACTAGATTCTAGTACCTACTTAGATTGGAACTAGATAATCTTTGTAGCATTGATGATTGAAATACCTACTGCATTTTAGGGTTCTGTACCCAAAGGGTAAAAACGGGACCCGATTACTAAGCCTATGTTGTCCGTCCGTCCGTCCTACCCATTTAGGGCTGTAACTTTTGAACCGTAATAGCTAGATAGTTGAAATTTTCACAGAATATGCGTTATTACGGCGGATTTGATAACAAATAACAAAAATTTCAAAAAGTTAAAAATGAAGGGGGGTTCTCAACAAGAAACTGGTTTTTATCGACGTTTTTTCTTCTCGTTCTACAGTAAAAACGGTAATACATACAAGCGTCAAACTTGGTGTGATTATAAAGCAAACTCTACAGAATAACAACAAATAATAAAAACCGGCCAAGTGTGAGTCGGTCTCATGATTAAGGTCCCGGAGAAAAAAAGTTTTTTTTCTAAGTTAATATGTTGTGTTCTGTGGTGGTGTGGTACGGAACCCTCGATGCGCGAGTAGCCCGACTCGCACTTGACCGTTTTTTTTTTTTTTTTTGGTGGGCTGAACTTAAACCTACGGCCTACCTTACATTACCTAGGGTATATTTTAAGGCGTATCAGCCGTGGACCACTCTCCTCTCACTCACACTCCATACTAATCGATGAGAAAGAGCGCGTGGCTCCGGTCAGAATTTTGCTGGTTTCTTTGAAAAATTCGATGATTTTTAATTAATTTCGAAAAAGTAAAAAAACCACATCATTCTAAATTGTATTGTGAACAATATAGTAAATTTTCATTTTGTTCCGATTAAAAATGTAAGAGTAAAATGGTTACAACTGGAAAAAAAGGGGTGACTTTAGAGTCCCTTTTCTTCGGTTTTATTCATTAAAATTGATTTCTAGAAAAACCACATCCCTTCTCATATCCTGTAGATGGTTCAGTTTAAATTTCAGCTCAAAAAGTGCAATAGTTAATGAATAAAATGGTTACAAAATTACCCAAAACCGGCAGGTAGCCCCTTAAACCCTTATACACCACCTAAAAATGGCTGTAACATGTGCTAGCTAATAAATTTCTCACTTTGATATGATATTTAAATATGTTTGGTTATTGGTTGACTTCAGACATTGTGTCCTTTACTTTAGACTCTAAAAAAATTGATTGTATTTCATTTTACTAGCTTTTACCGGTGACTAAATGTGACTATATCTGCATGGATTTCAAAAATCTTTAACACCCTAATTGCACCCCATAGGAGTTCAATTAAAAAAAAAAAATCTCAGTGCATCTTTACATCCTCTATACTATGTGGGTATTCCAAATTTCCTGTTTCTATCTCTTGTTGTTTAGGCTATGTGTTGTCGGTCAGTCAGTAATGGAACTGTTTTATAATAAAACATTGATATTTCTTGTTTTTTTTTTATTATCATTAATGGTCTTCTTGCTTGTGCGTTAGCACCGCATTTCCGCCAGTGTCATGTGGTTTGAGGGAGTGTCTATCCAATCTCGAAGATTGTTTTTGAGTAAGAACAACTGAGAAGGATTGTGGGGCCTGGTGGCAGGCTGAAACGCGAACCGCGCGAACATCACGCGAAAGACAAGTGTTCGGGGCAAACCCTGCAATGTGACTCATATTTCTTGTTTCCATCTCCAGTTGTTTAGGCTGTGCGTTGCCTATCAATCAGTCAGTCACAAGAAAAAAAGTTGTTCTCTTCCTTGGGTTCTAAATTATCTACCACAAAAAAATTCAGTACATCAGCTTTACTATATTTTTGAAAAATCTTTCTACGAAATAAATTAGGTGTACTTATGCAAATCTGCATACAAAAAAGCATACATAATTTTTGTTTTATACTAACATTTAAATTATATACGTAAATTCCACAACCTGCTGAAATATGCTTGGGTGGGCCTAAGTTTAGTCTACAACAACAAAAAATCATATATAAAATCAGATTTAATTAAAATTGTGCTAAGACTGGATTTACCTCACTAATGTCAGCACATAGAGTACCTAATAACTAACTAATAAATGATCTATAACCTAGATCATGCTCCTATTGACAGGGTAATGAAATCTAGACAGCCAGTTTTATTGTGATTACTTGCGATTTCTACATGGCACTGTTGCAAGAATGCATTACTATCTTTTTCTCAAGTAGGCCATAGTCTCACAGAAACATAATTATTATCAATGAACAGATTAACAATATTTTTAAAACAACTGTTGCATAACCCCTTATAATGTTCTGTGGGGAAGGCCTGCAGTGGGATTCTACAGACTAACTTAACTGAACTGTTATGCCCACATAAAATTAAAACTACTGACCCAATTCGGAGGGAGTATACAGATAAACAAGGCTTAACTTGAGAGTATCATTTAGTTTTGTTTCATCGCAATCAGGTCACTCAATCGTGGCAATATTTACTGCCTCTTGAACGAACTTCCCGAACGAGTCTTGAATGATCTTTGTCAAATTAAAAGCGTAACAAAATTGAGTCAATAGTAAAAAAATACTAATGTCAATGTATCAAGTTAAAGTGAGCTTGCCACACTTCATATAAAATGTATGTGGTTTTCGTAGGATTAACTTTGTATGATAAAATCATTGATAAAATGTATTAAGTATCTGTTTTAGACAAATTAATTAAATATATAAATAATAACATCAGAATAGAAAATTCGTGAATTTCAAGATTTCATAAAATTACTTGCCTCGAAAGATATAATTCTAATAAACTAATACCAATTTTGTCGTTGTGATGCATTCATAATTATGTCTAAGTCATTCATAAGTACCTAACGTCAAAATTGGTAGCTGAATTATGAATCTGGGTTTAGGTAGTTGGTAATTTTATCAGATTCTGAAAGTGTTATCAAGGAGAAACCCACTCCACTAAAGTGTAAAGGTGTTGTGGTGTTGTATGATATCGTCAGCTTATTCATTGGCACACACAACACCACATGTTATGCACATGCTGCTTCTATTTTCGTCACTACCTTACTCACTTCACTGCCAATGTCACTGATCGCTCCAATGTCTTGTTATATAATCTAATTATGTATTACACTTGGGTTAACAGAAAGGTTAACAGCTAATACTCACAGAATGCGTGTTTCTATAGAACAACATTGATCTTTTTTGCGATTTCGATTTTGGCTCCGTATTGAAAGTTGTTCAGTTTGATGGTCTGAATGAATGAAATTTAGATTATGTTTCTGAGTATGTGTGTATGTATGTCTACCGTAGGTATTGTTCTGGTATAGAATCTCGAGTAGAAAATAATAACTTTTTCTAAAAAATAAAATTTAAATGGAATAGTTATTATCAAATACGTAGAAAGAAATTAATGAAAATTGCGTTAGGCGTTTATTCGTGCTTGTTTATTTATTTGTTTATTTGTTCTTGTCTTCGACGGAGTTCTAAAGGTGCATTGTATGCATTTTGTACTAAATGACACGTGAGTAACGTTGAAGGACAACTACGACCTTATTTGTAAACCAGTTTACATTTTATTAACTATGCAAGCAAGCACATTAAAGTGCTTATTTTATTACAATCGTGGGGTAGGTACCTACTACATTCGTGGCGTGGAGTGGTGGGCGTATCTACATTCATACATCAACTCAAAACCCTTCGAAGTAGTATGAAAATTCGCTCCACTCCAGCTACATTTCTCTGTGCTCCAGCTACCAACAGTTTTTGAGAAACGTACAGTTGTAGTCAGTAGCGGCGTTAGGGTAGGGCCCGGTTAGGCGACCGCCCAGGGCGCCAGAGGTGAAGGGGCGCCGGAGGCCGGATCCCTTTTGTCTGTCCATCCATCCAAGTTGCATATTGTGACTTGTGACCATTAAGATTTAAGAAAACATCTGGTGACATCGCTAAGTGGCAAACATAAGAATGCGAACTGTTGGGTTGGGTACCTACTTTACGTTTACGACTCCCGCCGCCGGGTATTTCCGATAGACAATAGAACAGAATTTCTCATCCTATGACCCTATCCCTTTTTTATTGTATTATTTTAAAAGAGCTATGTTGTTTCTGACTATTACGAAATGAACAATTATTTTACTCAATGAAGGGTTTGATCCGTTGAATAAGTATTGGTACAACGTATCTTGTTTTTTACGTACACATGGCGAAAGATCAACCTACCCATAGTTGAACTCTATGCTCATGGACATAAGGTCGAACTACCCGTAGTCATTTAGTAATCAAAGAGTGCAAAGTCGGATAGCAGCGAAAAGGGCGCGAAAACAAATTAGCCAATAGCGTAAACGGATTGAAGGTGGCCCATCCTGACTGGTTAATATAATTGCACGTGATATTAAAATTTGTGAACTGCGCAGGTACATTGGTAAGCCTTATAAACCTGCGTCCGCGGCATGGTACATCGATAAACGTTTTATCGCGCCTGCTAACTCGTTCGTTCACGCGCAAAAAGAAAGGGAGCTAGGGCGCGATAGCGCTTTATCGCGCGATCATGCCGCGGGCGCTGGTACTACTGTACTCTGATTGCGTAGATAAAAATGAACTTATGTCACATCACACATCTGACATCTTTTTAGTCACCCTGGAGGCTTAGATCATTACGATGCTGACTGTACGCCTGTCCTACCTATAAACGGATGTAACCGTAATAGCTAGACGGTTGAAATTTTCACAAAATATTATTTTATAACAAATACTAAAAAAATATAAGATGTTAAAAATGAAGGGGGGTCTCCATACAAGAAACTGGATATTTTTTGTCGTTATTGTTCTTACTCTATAGGCTAAAACGGTAATAAATACAAGCGTAAAACTTGGTGCAATTATAGTAGTGCAAACTCCACAATATAATAACAAATAATAAAAACCGGCCAAGTGTGAGTCGGTCTCACGCTAAGTGCGTGCACACACGATGACGCAGTGACGGAGCGGCAGATGTCAGTCCATAGAACCATACCCGGTGCGTCAATGCGTCACCGTGTGTGCTTCTACGTGCGGTTTCATACAACTCCTTGCTTCACAAATGACGGACTGACGTTTGCTGCTCCGTCAGTGCGTCATCGTGTGTGAATGCACTAAGGGTCCCGAAGAAAACAAAACTGTCTTATAAGCTAACTAATATGTTTCGTGGTAGTAAGTAACGCTACGCTAGTAGTCCGACTCACACTTGGCTGATTTTATTTTTTACTTTTTTAATCATGGGTTTGGAACTTTGGATATCAGATAGGGGGCGCCCTAGCTATCTCGCCCAGGGCGCTAGTAGTGCTAAAACCGGCACTGGTTGTAGTAAAAACAGAAATATGTTTTACGACTTACTACAACTCAGCATGTAAAAGACAAAAAAAAGATAGTTATTAGTTTCAATAAGGTTACACCGTCTTTTATCCACGAGGATGAAATATAGCCCATAGAAAAAGTTAGAGTTAAAAAAACCCTCAACATATTAAGACCCTTCCTAATTTTTATCATTAATTTAAATTAATAATTATCTTAGCTAAAGTTAATCATTATAACGGGTTCTTACCGCGTTTATAAATAAAAACGCGGTAAGAACCCGTTATAATGATTAACTTTAGCTTAATTAATAACCGCGTAACTCTAAAAAATTGTGTTAATAATTATCTATTTCAGACTTTACGTACAGTTACACGTATTAGCTATACAGTACTCTGTAGCTATAGTACTGTTATCAATCACAGCTGTTATTATCAATTCGCGCAAACGGTCCATTAGATTTTACGATAACAACAAGGTAATATAGGAATAATGTATCAAATAACATAAACATATTTATAGTGATGAAAAGACAGGAAGTGCCTTTTCCACATTTGATTCTTCTGCAATGGAAATTTGAGTCTCCACTTAAGGAAAACTAATGTATTTACCTTAGGTATAAATAATAATGACTATACAATTTAAAGTGTTATTAAGTGCTTTGCAAATTTCTTTAAATTACTGTGTTGTTCACATAATGAGCTTTAAACACTATGCACTATGCATATTATATGTATTAATAAACTTGTCGCGACCCCCTTGGGGTGGGGGTAAAACGCACAGGTTGTTAAACACTTCTACACTTCTACTTAGCAGAGAACATAGTTATGGTGATCTAATGCAGCCCCAAGCAATCAAGCCAAAAGTTATTTTGACCGTCGGTGAACACTAACGACACAATAGGAAGCAAAGGCCAGCCAATGTTGCGGTTCACAAGATGGTCATGTTGACGAGTACACGGCCAAGGTTGACATCTGAATGCAATCGTTTAATGCATAATGTAGGCGTCAGTAAATGCATGTTAATCCGCTAGTTGACAACTACCTAGTCAAATCAGGAACTATTTGCATCCTCTTTCTTCGCACCTACTGGGGTATAGCTCAAATAATGGACTTATAAACATCTTAACTTGTTTTTAATTCAGCAAAACATATTTTAAAAATATTTTAAAATATGAAGAAAGAGGCCGATGATGATTATTTCGTTGCTGTACATACACATACATACCAAGTAAAGCCTGACCAGGAATATAAAAAACCTGGTTTGGGGGCGCTGCAATCGACTATAACCTTTAATGACAGAGTTCCAAGTACAAAAATTAGTTCCAATGATTTTCCGCAACATGGCGAGGTTTTTTATTTTCCTTGTCGGGCTTTAGACTTTCGAGTAAAATGTAGAGATGGGACCACTATAATCATAATCATAAGCATAAGCATAAGCATAAGCATTTATGCTCACGACTATATTCCCCGAGGGGGTAGTCAGAGATATTCTGAAACCTCAGAACATCCACGTTTCACCAGTAGTACCGAAACTCTGTCCAGTGTGACGGGGGGTGAGCCCGTCGCCATAATCATAATCATAATCATTTATTCCTTCCTTTATAGTGAAAGTTGTTCAGTTTGAAGCACCCCTAATCTATAATATCTATAATCTTTACCTATAATGATCTATACCTGTACCACATAATAAATAATTAATCGATTGAATCTCTAAAATATCTATTCTAGTTACGTATCGTATGTATGTACCTATCTTCTGCAAGGATCGTTCATACTTGTTACATAAGTAGGTACGTAAACACATTCTGTTGTGAATAAGATCGGTATTTTAATTGGTGACCTAACTGGTGGATGAATAATCAAGTCTTATCTTAGCCATGACCTTAATCGTATTCTCAATGAGAAAAACGCGATTTGGTATTAACAATGTCATGTCAGTTGTCATTAACACATTGTTAAAGAAATTAATTACGTATGTATGAACTCCGATTCACCCTGGGCAATCACTTGAAGTCAAACTCAAGACATGTCATCGATCGACAGAAGACAAATTATTTAAGAAGGTTCTTTACATTTCCCAAGATAGTCAGAGCCTTCGCTAAACGAAATGTCGGAAGACCCATGTTACGTTTTAAGGGCGGACGGTACTTTAAAATTTATCAGTCGAAGTGGGATTGCCTTGCAACTGATATGGATGATTGGAGGTTTTTCAAGAAGTAAATAATATAATATGTAATGTAAACAGAGTCCTTATTCCACCACGTATTATCAACTTCTCGTCATTCGTACGTCGTACGTATCGATATATTTTAAACTAGACACAGACAAATTCTGTGGTACCTACAGGTCGGTTCACTAAAGCTGCCGTGCCACACATTTACGCAATGCCTTTGTCTCACTGCACGCATAATGGGAAGTTTCTCTATCAAGCACGGAAGCAGTGACAGGAAAAACGCATTTGTGTGTGTCTGTGAACGCGCCAGATTTAGTTACCCAACCTGTCGGTACTTATGTCATCCACAATGTACAAAATCTTAATACGGACGGGACCTATATAAGACCTTTAATGATTAATATTTTGTCAAATAATTGTTCTCCATCAGGTCGCCATCCCCGACGTGGTAGACGCAGCGAGAGACTGCGACCTCCTCATCTTCGTCGTGCCCCATCAGTTCGTCCGAACACTTTGCTCTTCTCTCCTCGGAAAAATAAAGCCGACAGCAGCTGCACTCTCGTTGATAAAGGTATGTACCACGATAACATTTGATCCATACTTATCGAAGTGAAAGATATTAAAGGTAAATATTGTTATTGAATTTATGGAAATATGTAAACAAGTCGATACATCCGTGTTTTGTTTAAGTACAGTCATAATGGAGTTATTTGAGGGTATTAATAGTACCTAATTAATTGAATCAGGTGTTACTTTGCGGAAATCCATGACTAATAGTTAGATAACATAACAAGACTGTATCAAGACCACCTCGGTGTCAGACGCTCGGCGGAGTAACACAACTGTGTTGCGAACGTTCTTCGATCTAACTCCTGAGGATGCTCCATGGTGCAGCGAAATACGTGTAGAGTAGAAATGATTTGGTGGGCAGGTTGTATTGCATAACGTGATACAACTTTGTCTACTAGGTATTTAGAATTGAATTTTTTTTTTTAATATTCAATACCTTTGCGTATTGCAAACATTATTTTCATATCAATCCATTTTTCTTATCGTTACAATTTTTGGTAACAGTTGGCGATCACATCTAATTTAGGCAGTAAATATTTACTTTGTGATATAAAGTATTGGAATGATATACCAATTTAAACCTTTGATCATTGGCATAAGATATTAGTTTTATCAGAATATGTTATTTACCAGGGATTCGACATAGCGGAAGGCGGTGGCATTGACTTAATATCACACATTATTACAAGATGTTTGAAGATTCCTTGTGCCGTTTTAATGGGCGCCAATATTGCTTCAGAGGTTAGTATTGCATTATAAACACTTTTTCTAATGACATTTTATTACTCTAACTTTGGGAAACTACGTCATATATTCTCCTCTGCCCTACCACAATGCCTCCAAACGAAGGTGTTCAATCAGTGCGTTCTGCCAGTGATGACCTATGGTGCGGAAACGTGGACCCTGACGATAGGACTAGTTCATCAATTCAAGGTCGCTCAGCGAGCTATGGAGAGAGCTATGCTCGGTTTCTCTGAGGGATCACATCAGAAATGAAGTGATTCGTCACAGAACTAAAGTGGCTGACATAGCTCAGAAAATTAGCAAGCTGAAGCGGCAATGGGCTGGTCATATCTGCCGAAGAACTGACAACCGATGGGGTGTCAGAGTTCTAGAGTGGAGACCGCGGACTGGTAGGCGTAGTGTGGGACGCCCTGCTGCCCGCTGGACAGACGACCTAAAAAAAAGTAGCGGGGAGCGACTGGATGAGGAAGGCCAAGGACACAGTTTTGTGGCGCGCCTTGGGAGAGGCCTATGTTCAGCAGTGGACGATGATAGGCTGATGATGATGATGACTCTAACTTCACTTGGACTTTCCTTGTGTTTTTTTTACTAGGTTCGAAAAGTTTTAAAAAGTTTTGAAGCTAGAAATCTGATCTTTATTACTTGCTAGTTTTTGCCCCACAAGAGGGCACATCTGACTGACTGTCAAACTAAGCCAGCTTGATCGCAACTGGTCAACTGACTAAAATTCGTACGTCTATGAACGTGTCATAGCATAGAAAATAGTATCTATCAAAGATAACAATCTAACCATTTAATATTATTAAATCTTAACATAGGTAGCAGAAGAGAAATTCTGCGAGACCACAATCGGTTGTCGAGACGTTATGCTGGCGCCGATGATGCGGGACATCATACAGACTGATTACTTCAGAGTGGTCGTCGTCGACGATGAGGACGCCGTAGAGATCTGTGGAGCTCTTAAAGTAAGTTTAACATGCACAAGAACGCTAATAGGCACACACCTTCACACCTTTTAATGATTCCTTGTAAGCTTTTATTATGGAAACCATACAACAACGGTACAAACACTCCATGACCGAACCGGGATTCGAACCCAGGGTTGGCAGTCCGGCATGGTAACCATTGCATCAACCGGGTCGTCATGGAAAAATCTTTGTTCACTATTAAAGGCACATACAAACCAAAGCAGAGTCAGTGCTCCATCACTCGGTTTTACATACATTCTGTAAACGTCTATCCTTTGCAATGTATCGACCGTGAGCGTTTCCGCAGTCCGAATCACACTTTTTTTTTCCCGTTTTTCGGGTGACCTTTTTTGAGGGCTGGATCCGCCCCTGGATGTGAAGGTGCTGACATTTTTTGATGTTATTCTTCGTTACCCAGAACATCGTGGCAGTGGGCGCTGGGTTCGTGGACGGGCTAGGCTTCGGCGACAACACGAAGGCGGCCGTCATTCGGCTCGGCCTCATGGAGATGATCAAGTTCGTCGACGTGTTCTACCCCGGCAGCAAGTTGAGCACATTCTTCGAGTCCTGTGGAGTCGCTGATCTTATCACCACTTGTTATGGTGAGTTTTTAGTTATAGTATTAATTACAGTAATATTTAAATAGATTTGTAGAACAAAAATACGTACAGACTGGATTATTATGCATAGTGACGATCTCATTTCCAAAGTGAGGATTCTTTGAGAATTTCAGTGTGCAGAGCGAGAAAAGTGAGAATCCCATTTAAAAGTGAAAATTCTCACTATGCAATGTGCTTATCTCATTATGCAAAGTGAGAATCTATCTCACTATGCTAGGTAAGTGAGAAAACTATGAATTTCATCTAAATAGAACATTCTAAGTGAGAATTTCATTATGCAAAGTGAGAATCTCATTATGCAAAGTGAGATAAGTTAGAATCCCATATAAAAGTGAGGATTCTCACTATGCAAAGTGAGAATTTCAGTGTGCAAACGAGAAAAGTGAGAATCCGGCGGTACGAAGTTCGCATACCACAACAACAACATAGGTACCATGTTGATAATAAAGTCATAAACGGACCTATAAGGATTTCTATTTTAACATACCAATTAGATAATAAAGTCATATAAACATTTTGCTGATAGCGGATGCAAGTTGACTCCTATTAGTCAATTTATCTCGTTAGACTATGATCTGTCTAATGACTAGCTGTTTCCGTACGAAGCGAACTACCTTAGTCTAATAGCTTATTGTTCTTGACAGGACAAATTGCATAGGTCAAAGTTATACGTATAGTCTGCGGTTTAATCCATGTTTATTAGACATTCAACTTTATTACAAAGAACGACGATGTGTATTTGATTGATGTTTAGACTGGACAGTGTATCTACTGATATACTTTTGTCGTGTCATCTTCGTCAGCAATAACAGTAATAAAGGCGGAAAAACATTGTACTGGACGGGAAGCGGGATCTTTACACAACTATAACCAATAATCTTTATAAAACATTTGGTCTTCTGGACAAGTCGATGCGATGGCATGTCTTTAAAATTAATGTACCACACATACCATGTACCAAGTGCTATGAGTTGAAGCCATCGCGGCGACATTACCACAACATTTTCCGTAAAGTGTAAATTCCCCCGCGGACTATTTAGGTAATATGTTTAAATGAATGAATAAGCGCAAAACCTCATACACCCCAACTGATTTAAAACAAAATAATTAGATTGAAACAATTATTTCATTTAAAGCTATTCGCATTTTAAGTTTTGTTGTCATTTCAGCAATGAATGAAAGCGTTTATGTGCTCATAGCTAGATACATTTTATGAATCTTGTTTTGGTAGTAAGTAGGGTGAATGTGCCCGTGCGGTGGGTTGAGATCGAGTTCAGTAAATAATAAAGTTTACAAACAAACTATTTAATATTTTGAAAAAAATTACCTATGTTGAAAGTTGAAACCATGATAATTCGATTCTGCTCTCGATTCTAAACAAACTACTTTCTAGTTTTGCGGTAATTCATTTACACGTTGTATATTACGGGCGACCTGCCTCGTAATCCGTCGCTACTTGGGTACCACTTGGGTACCATTATATGTGTTCTATGCAGAATGTTTATTTTTACTCTATCTAAACAATAAAATCATTAATCAAACTCTCAAAGAGATAAGCAAGTTCCGGCTCCATTGTCGGTATGGTTGGTTATCTATCTATTACCTATCTACACTTTCATAAAATGTGTTTTCAAGTAGGATTGCCCACTGCCATACATCACACTCTATCTTATTGATCCTTCGAGCCGGATAAAGTTGGATTAGTCATATCGACGTGGGCAGCCCCATCGAACGATGCCGGTGTGGTTTACAAACTATTTTTCTTTTTTTTTATAACTATGGACGGGGAAAAAGTCTAAAATTGTCTTCAAAAGGTGTATTGTATGCATATCTTAGACAATTTAAATGCATATACAGTATTTGATAAAAGGATTTTGTCATTATTAACTTAATTAACAGAATGTTTATATATTTTTTGCTGAATTTACGATTATACAGGGTGTAAACTTAATAGCGTTACATATAATGGGGGTGCTCAAAAACATCAAATCCAATAACTTTCACTAGGTACGTTTTTCGCGATTCCATTATCGCGAAAAAAAGGGTTCTATAGAAAACGTCAATGGATACTCTATCTACCCCAAAAGGTACTGAGGAATAGCTGATATCATTATGAGTATTGGTTTTAGGGCATTATGCGTCGAGAGCTTTTTTTGCGATTTCAATGTTGGTCCTATAGTCTGTTGTTTAGTTTGATGCACCCCATAAAATAAATAACGCATTTAATATACTCGTACATACATGCGTACATAAGTTTACGCCCTGCATTATTGCAGTTGTGTGTTGTGAACATTGTCACTAGCTGATTCGCAGTTTACAGAAATTAGTTTTTTTGTTTTCGTAATACTCGTATCTAGTTACCGGCCGACAAATATGCATATTTAAATACTAAATAGGTACCAGCCGATTATGATTTAATCAATATACAGGGTCCAACTTAATATGCTGTCACTTTTTTAAGGGGATGATCAGACCATCAGACTGAACAACTTTCTCTATGGGACCAACATCGAAATCACGAAAAAAAAAACAGCTGTCCCATACAAAACTGCAAACCGACTCGAGCCAAATGTATGGGACAGCTGATTTTTTTTCGCGATTTCGATGTTGGTCCCATAGAGAAAGTTGTTCAATTTGATGGTCTGATCATTCTCTTAAAAAAAGTGTCAGCATATTATGAAGGACCCTATATAGGGTTATTTTAAATTAGTTGGCGAAACTGAACCAGGGCACTTGTTAAAGATAACAGATTGCATTAGGTATTGGTATTGATGAGTAACAAAATTATTATCATCGTACGTATCGTACGCAGTGCGCGGCCGGCGGGCGGACATTGACCTCAGAATTGACTCTGCGGCGGGTCATTACCACGCAATTGTACTTAACTAGTAACAGATCTATACCGAATGCTTTTTTTAAGTTTCGCCAACTAATTAAATTTAACCTTATATAAATGATTTTATTTCAGGCGGCAGGAATCGTCGGGTAGCGGAAGCATTCGTGAAGACGGGCCGTTCGATAAAAGAGCTTGAGGATGAAATGCTGAACGGACAGAAGTTACAAGGGCCCATCACTGCCGAGGAGGTCAACTATATGCTCGCCAACAAAAATATGGAGAACAAGTTAGTATTTGCATCATAAAATAAAATCAGCAATCATAAGTTTCGTCCCACTGCAGGGGACAGGCCTACCCTCAGGGAGTATGGAAGTTGGTAAGTTTGCTTAAGACGTAATAGTAGGTGGAAATACCTCGAAGGCATCTTTTATTTTTCATTTTACGACTAGATTTATACCATTTACCGAAACTAAAGTCATAACTCAGTATTTTTGGATAGTTCATCTAGTGAAATCATCAACTGAATACACGATTGGAATTACTTCACTCGATAGAAAATCGTCACTAAGATGACGTATTTTCATGCATTTTTAAACATTTTTCTCGTTTTAGAAGAACTTAAAATAGTTTCCGATTGTTGGTATTTATACTCACATATTCACCATTAGTTTAACTAGTGCAATCATAAAAAAAATCTAGAAAAAGTACATTGGTTAGTTGTTTTTAATCGAAAATACGGCTCACGAAATAGAAAATATTCGTCGGGACCTATGGCCCCTTAATGCGGATTGGTAGACTTGACATAAATACGCATCAGAAGTTGTTCTTCAGCGTTTGCAGGAGAGCAGTCGGCATTACGTACATAAGTTAGAAATACTCATTGGTATAGGGTCCCGTTCGCACCCTTTGGGCACGGAGCCCTAAAAATGTAACAGAAATGTGTATGTACATGAACGATATTTACAAAAAATCACCTTACGATATGGTGTTCCGGTGTCTCCGACTTCAAATCACATAGTTGTTGGCTGTCTATTTACTTTGTACGAGCATCTCGCATAAAATCAGCGGGCGAAATCAGTGTTCAATAATCTTGTTACGGCTGGATGACTCGGCCGAGGATGGAATTTTGTGGCACACCTTGAGAGGGGTGGTCTATATTAAGCAGTGGACGAATAAAGGCTGATGATGATGAATATTCTTCGCTGGCCCGGTGTGGATGGGTTGAGGCATGTTATTCAACTTGCTGTCAGATAATTTTCAAGCCGCCTTAATATGCCCATTTAAAATTGACTATCACGCTTATTGCTGAAAGACCCGTCCACTGTAGTGAAACGTGAGGCTGATGATGATTATGAATCGTGATTCAGTTCTGAAGAAAAATAAAAGAAAAGAGTTAAGAGCCGAGATTTTTCTAGCGGAATGTCGCATATCAATTCTCAGTACGGACAGCATCAGAGAAATCGAACCCCCTTAATAATGATTACGATAGAGGGGTCAGGATTCTCTGATGCTGACTGTACATTCTAAACTAAACCGCTACTGAGTTATTAAATCTTTTTCTCTATTTGAACGAGATTATCTGTATCTTAGCAAAGTCCGAGGTTCTTTTCAGACTAATGAGATTCCCGGGGTTGTATAATTGCATTTTATAGTACCAAAATAGTTGATCTTGGCTTGTATCCAAGGCAACCAGGGTCAGTGGGTGTATTTGCGATGAGATTACATTGTTTTATGTAAGACTTGCCTGCATATTATTATCTTATCATTTCACATTTGCATTAATTGATAAGGTACTGCATTTCACGAAATTATTCTTAGCTCTTTCCCTACTTTTACTTAAATTATATACCAGATTTTATGTCAAATCATAAGCTATCAAACAAAAAGTTTAATCGAAATCGGTTCAGTAGTTTTTGCGTGATGATGTTTCAAACAAACTTAACATTTACAGTTTTATAGTAGTACAAGATTTAAAAAAGTTTTTTTGTTAATGTTGTATCTAGCTCTCGGTGCCCCCTTTATAACTGATTCACAGGACAAATTTGAAACGGATTTTTGAAACGTGTAGTTTGAGCAAGGTTCTCGGTAAGGATGTCTAAAACGTTTCTTTTTCTAGGTTCCCGCTATTCACGGCCGTCTTCCGGATTTGCCGAGGCGAGCTCAAGCCGAGCGATTTCATTGATTGCATCCGCAGTCATCCAGAGCACATGTAAGACTCCCATTCCCTGACCGCTTCCTTCTCTTGAGTAGCTTCTAGACCTTTAGAAATTAGCCTGATGCATTTTGATAATTAATATTTTTCTTTAGGTGGTAAATAATTAAGGTTTAAATTTGTTTGGAAACTTCCGGCCGCATCCGCAACTGAGTTTCGTGACCGGTTGCGAAAAAAGAAAGGTTAAGTACCATTTCTTTTTCGCAACCAGTGGTCAAACAAGAATATAAGCATTCAGTCCTGGACTGCTATCTTTTATTCGTATACGAAGAATGCATAAATTCTATATAGTTTATTATATGTTATAAATTTTGTGGCATTCAAAATTAACACTTCTGAACTGAAAATGTCTTAATACTATTAAATTATAAAAAAAATTAAAATACGGAATCTTTAAACCAATTTTCGGCATTTAACTTAAAACTTTATAATGTACTTAGACTTAGATTGATTAATTAATAAAATGCTTCAGTTATTAGTTTTCTTGAGTATGTAAAAGTAGTATAGCGCAAATAACGTTTACGTTTAATTATGTACATACCTAACATTTTATATTTATGTATGTTTTACAGGGTGTTAGTACTTAGTTATTGTTTGTATCGGTATTTGTATGAATGCATTGACTGCGCTTCTTGCGTTAGGTTTACACTTGTAAATATTTTTGTATGGATGCCTACACACACCCACTATGATAACATCAAGCGGTACCGACATGTCTACGTGATTGTGATAACTATCGCGATATGCTCGATGACAGTCGCACGGACACAGATGCGTGCACTCCGAAACCCGGTGAGATTCCGTGAAGCGCGCGCGTCTGAGTTGTCTACTGCTTGTTTTTTGTATCGCATAGTACAACGTTCGTTTTCTATCACTGATCTAAAATAATAAATAGATATTTTTATTCATTTCATTATGTATGCTAACAACTTTCACACTTTTAACCATAGACATATTACTCTAGCGATAGACCAGCTCGTTCAAACAAACAGCATGTCACACAAAACAACACAAAATGACACATTGCGGTCTGTCATTGCCATAGTGACGAAGTGAACTCGGGAACATCAATCAGGTGCGTACACCTCATTCAAGTGGAACATGTTGCTTCTATGCAAGGGCAAGTCTATCGCTAGAGTTTAAGTCTATGCTTTTAACCTATACTATTGTGAAGACTTGCTATGTTATGTGACATAACATAGCAAGTCTTCACAATAGTATAGGTTAAATGCAATGACATAAAAAAGACATAACTTATGTCTTTTTTATGTCATTGCACAAAATAAGCTCTAAATAGAATGTGATCAAATACATTTTTATAAAGATTCGGCATATCAGTGACTCATATTAAATTAATAACCGAGTAAATCCTAATATGAACTTTATCGCAAAGTAGTAAGAACCATCTCACCAAAGAAAGCGTATTGCAACGTTTGACCTTGTCGTGTCAGAATCCATACAAAATTTTTACACGTGGGAAAAGACTTAAGATCTTGATTTTTGTACATAATAAGACCATACTGTACTTATTATTGGCTTATTCGATATGTTTATGGTGTTGATCTGATATGTATGGAGTGTCATAGTCATAAATTTTAAACATTTTATACCGTGGTGATGGGAAAATTTATCGCAGCTGGAAAAAGGAATTACTACTACTAGTAGGTATCTAGCATCTTTCGAATTATTTACATTTTCGGGATAAAAAGCCCTATGTTCTTAATCAAGTAATTCATTTTGTCAATACAACTACCAACACTCTTTTGGATTTTTTAATATTAAGTAGTTTTTATTTTAATATATAATATATAAATTATTGTAATAAATTTAATTAAATCGTTATTTATTCAAATAACTAAAGTATATTTCATTCATTCATTCATTCAAACTATGTGATCTATAAAGAGATAGGTAGTAGAAAACTAAATAAGACCTTACGAACTAAGTAAATACGAGTATGTACCTGACGCACTATTTTTTGCTTTATATGGCGCGTTGGCCCGATAAAATTTGACCAGTCTAATAAACCACTCTAATCCCGGTTCATATTTTTGTACAGATGCACATAGAAAGGTCTTTAAAACCAACCTTTTTCTGGCTTTGATATAAAATCTATAAAGAGATAGGTAGTAGAAAACTAAATAAGACCTTACGAACTAAGTAAATACGAGTATGTACCTGACGCACTATTTTTTGCTTTATATGGCGCGTTGGCCCGATAAAATTTGACCAGTCTAATAAACCACTCTAATCCCGGTTCATATTTTTGTACAGATGCACATAGAAAGGTCTTTAAAACCAACCTTTTTCTGGCTTTGATATAAAATCCATTTTATACCAAGATCATTTTATCATAAAATATTATATTGTAAATAAGAAAGCAGTCATGTTATTCATTGTTTTGAAGTAAATAAAGCATGTTGACATATTGTTGTATAATTAACAGACACCTTGTTATTATATTACATGTTACTAATATCGAAACGATAGATTTATCTTTGATGTATTGCCCTGTCAAATAACAATTATCGGCCGAAAGGCTCGATATCTCGTTTGGGCTGGTAGCTACAGAGTAAATAAACACTTAGAGTGATTGTGATAAGGTTTATTAATGTTTTTATGAGTATGTAGATGATAAGTACAAAAGTGAATATTTTATGTATATGTACAGAGAATTGTTATATATCTTTTAATATACTCTTGCCGTATTTTATGCACGATTGCTTTAAAAGATATATATTTGAAAGAAGCTAACACACTTAATAGTGAATAAAATATGATAAATTAATTTGGTAGAATTTTCATTGATTAGATTTATATTTTCGTCTTTTTGTTACCCGATCCTTCGTAGAATACATTAACATTCGATTAATAATACTTAACACTATTACATTTTGCAGATTTGCTCCCAAGAATATTAGTATTTTCTAAATATCACATACAATTCTATTTTGAATTCGAAGTCCTATTAACAACGCGCCTTTTGATACGTTTATTGAATGTTTTATTTTTATACACATATTTATTTTTTCTACGCATGTTACATGTTTTTGTGTGATAATGTGTTGTTTTCTGCTTTTGTAAATAAAGTTTCTTCTTCTTGGTTATGGCTGTCTTTGTGTTTGTATTTGAAGCTTATTTTAATTGTTACCAACACACAATTTTATTTTACCAGCTGATTTTCTGGCACACTTATCACGGTGTAAGTGTTTACAGTTTTATATTCTAAAGGGTGTCTTTACTCATGATAGTGAAAATCTTTCTCCAAGGAACAAGGAAAATTCGAAAAAAAAAACACTTTTTTATTATAAAAGCTTTCGATCAGCCTGATTGCATTTAGTATGGCAAGTCCAAACTTCTGGAAAGTTGTTCAGTACCATGAGTACAGTCACCCTTTAAAGTAATGCAACTGTCTACAGTACACGTACAGCTTGGCAAAAAAGTCGTGATAAAAAATGAGGGCGCTGCCTCCACGCAAGATCGTCAAAATCACGCATAACCTGGCAACACCAACATACTACAATTTTAGTTCCACCTGTCACCACGATCATGACTTTTTTGCCAAGCATTGTATAAAATTAAATTGTTGACTTTGTAAATATTCATACAAAAGAGAATAAGTAACAATTTAGACAAAGTCGATTCGTCGTTTGGTAGTGTGTAGTAACCACGTTTAACTAATATTCTAGGAAACTGCCAGCGCCCAAATGCTCGCTGTGACAGGAGTGAGACGGCAAACTGTTTGACTTCCTCTACTGGCTTGCATCTACTGCACAATCATTTGTCTCGAAACGGCACTTCACGTTTTCTAACTAGACACGCAAGAAAGAACTTTTTTAGCCGTTTCTTTCAAATCTTCGCTTGTCGCGACGGAAGTTTCGCAGAATGACTATAGTGACAGTTAAATCCTTAGACAATATAACTATGGACGAGTTACGCCTATCTATTAACAAACTTTTCTAACACTTTTTGCGGGGGACGCGAGGTAGCATGAAATCCGCTACTTTGGATTTTATTCCATTACTTTATATTCGAATTTTGATTGTTCATAAGTCTAGTGTGAACCCCAAACGCGACTAGTTTGAAGTTATTTTCCCGCAATTATAGGCTGTCTCGTTTAGTGATAAGGTATTCAATTTTATGTATATGATGCACATGATTCATTGATCTTGTAACGTGGCAGTGGGGAAATGCAAACGCGAGGCTGGTCCCTAGTTATATGGTCTAAGGTCAAATCACACTTTTATATCTACTTGAAATAATAAAATGGCAAGTGCGGTCTAGTTAGAAAATAATAACACCATAAAAGCACGATTGTTATGTGATCTTATGAATGTCTTATGTGACTGTTTTGTAATTTGATTTATATTCTATTTCAATGGAACAGCCTTTCTATGCAAACTAAAACATAGTTCTACTATTCACAAATTAAATAAATGTAGTTTTCACCACATTAGATAACACTCAAAAATAAGAAAATATTTTCTGTATTGCATAGCTTATGCTCAAGACTATATTTCCCGAGAGGGTTAGTCAGAGATATTCTGAAAATATGAATATCATCGTTTCACTAGTAGTACCAAAACACTTCCCGGTGTGACGGGAAAATATTTTCTGTTTTGAGGATATGTTAAAAATCTGCCTTATTGAAGTAGAGTATGTCAAATGTTACGCTTCAGTGATATTTTTAAAGCAAGTTTGAGGCTTGAATGCTGCTAGATTATAATGATAAGTCATTTTTGAAGTCAACATCTAGAAATAATTTTAATGCATTTAAATTAGGTATCTATCAACTCAACTAGGTATCTATTATGTTCTATCTAGTTTTTTTTTTCAAAATTAGGGTGGGTTTTTGGTAACATTAGAAACAGGGGAGGTAAACAAGTAGCGGGTATTAGAATAAGGGATAACCAACCGTCGCTATTTGGCGATCAAAAGTCCGTGAGCAATTAGAATAGGATAGTAAGCTTGCGTTTTTGTCGGAGGCACGCGAATATAATACTAGTCTACTGCTCTGCATAAACTTTTTACAACTATTGTGAAACTATTACAACTGTTGCAACTATTGTTACTTGTCGCGATCTTATCTATTATACGAATATAAACGATTTTACCTGACGGCTGAATCCTATTTTAAGTGCTCACGGACTGTAATAGATGGCTGGCGTCAATGTTTTCGTACCATAATACATAATATATACCTTATAATATTATAAGGTCCTTCGTAATATTCTGAAGGTTTTTAACCTATGTTTAGAAATATTTTTCTCTATGGGACCAACATCGTTGGTACCTTTTCACGTCCCTCTGTCCAGTAGGATCCACTATCTAAGTAGATTGACACTTTAATCTTAGAGTTCTCATGTTAGTTACGCACGCCTCTTAGCGACCGGTTGGTATCCTGATTGTTAGTCTAAAAGCATAGCATATCACAGAGTGTGAGATAAATCAAAGTCAATTTTTCCTAGTCTACAAAGTCTATATTAAATCATTTATATATAAGTACCTAAAGTACTTAGACAAATGTATTGAAGGTATACTCTTCATTGGCATTTACATTATTACAAGTTTGTTGTTAAGGTCTAGGCATTCTAGGTATAAAGTGTGTTTCGATATTAATTTAAATCGGTGGCTCAAGATTTGAATTTTTTGGTTTTTGATCCAATTCAAGGGCATTGAGATCGGTATATTAATTCCTCGTTTGTCGAAATTACTGACACAATACATTTATTATCGTTTTTTTCACGAACCCTTACAAAAAGCATAGTGAAAATCTCAAATGATCACGAATTTGTTAAGTCCAGTTCTAATGGGGCGGGAAAGCTTGGATGAAACACATTTCAAGTAGGTACCTGTAGATTTATACGAAATGAATTATTTTGCTGGCAAAGTATTCACTGCTATTTCGAAGGAGTTGATCTTGCTGGGCCGCTATCAAGCTATGAACTGCAGCGCCTCTAAAGTCGAATTTAAATGCGAGAGAATTAAATCTGAGTCTACCATCGAAGCCACCACTGTGAATGAACATAAATTGTTAATAATTCCATATTACTTGCGTCATTTTGTAAGTAACTCTAATCATCATAATGAGAATGAGTTCATTGTGACAACCATCTGGGTAAAACAGAAGCCTCCAGTAGTTGATTTGGTTAATAAAGGGTAGTTAACAGTCGGATAATAGTTTATTCCAATACATATCTTATTGCAAATGAGTAAAGATTCTATTATCCGCCTGTTGACTGCTCGTCAAACTAGTTTTGTTATTTACAGGATACGGATAGTTAGAAAATCGCATTGCAGTATATGCTAAATTAGGAAAAGGTAAGATGAAATTAGGGGCTTCTGTTTTAATAATTGCCATTCATTATATAACGTGTTTTGCTTGTGTATTTAATGTGTTATTTTCACGATTACACCACATTAATGTTTAAAATTGACTAGTTTTTGTTGACTCCATGTTAATTCCTTTTGACGAGATTACGGTCATTATTGTTTATGAAGTAATCTTCATTACGAATCGTTTTCGTGGAACTATTCACGCTACCACAGATTTCTATAGGTATCTGTCTTGTCGTTATGCTAGGAGTTAAAATATTTCATATTTACCTATTGAAAGAATCAATAAAGTAAAAATACTTAAATATCTCATTAACTAACAACAGTGACAGTAAATTAGTAAACACGAATAAAAGTGAGGGATTCAGGATATATTTTTTAATATCACGCATCCTAATTAGTAAAGGTACGAAAATAGCATGCCTAATTATCTAAACTATTATAAAACTGTAAAAGAAGTGTATCTGAACATTGAAGATAGTAACAAGAAAAATATTACGAATGGTATTTACGTATTTAATTTAGGTGTCCCTGACTCCAAATGAACCATTTTTAGAATTTTTGTCTGTCTGTTTGTTTGTTCGAGCATCACGCAAAAATTACTGAACCGATTATGATGAAACTTTTTTTGTTTTATAGCTTATGATTTGAATTCAAATCTGGCATATTATAATTTGTGGGGACAAGTCGCGGGTAATATTACAACTAGTACGTAATAAAATTAATTATGAAATCCGAGGCCGTAGCATGATGCGCGTGATAATTAAAGCTATACATTCCTTTTATCTTGTTCGTTCGCGCGCAAATAGAAAGAGAGCTAAGGCTCGATAGCGCTATATCAAGCTGCCATAATATTACGGCCGCAGGACTCTAATGAAGATATTAGACCCATATCATGATTATTAGTCATGTCATGAGTTATCTCGCCATCGCCGCGGTAATTGAATATAGGAGTTTTTTCTACACACAAAAATATTTTACGGCGGCGAAAATACCTTGTATCAGGGAAGACGTCCCTGCTTTGTATGATAAGGGTCTTAGATCGAATTGCCAGAAAGGCTTTCAAAAATGGTAGCAATGTAGCATATGTAAAGAAAATATTTTGTCTCCCAAGTTTTCTTTGCTTCAGCATTTAGTTTAGTGAAAGCAGCTGCACCATAGAATAGAATGTGATTAACAATTTTGGTGAGTATACCTAAGCTTAGTTTTTTCTAACTTGTGTACATAATACCCACTGCTCCCAACCTGAAGAAATCTGAAGCGTAAGTGAAATTGTGAAGTTCACCACGCGTGCCCGATGTGGCTCAATCCCAGCAGTGGGAACGACAGACGTTGATGACAAGTTTATGATGACAGTTGCTGAAACGCTCATTAAAGTTAATCCTCAATTAAATCTCTTGCTGTCACTTTTTGTCTTGTTGAGGTAGTAAAAGCTAGCAAGAGATTTAATTAAGGAAGCGTTTCTACAACTGAGTGTTAATTTATAAAATTCCTTGAAAGTTGTAAATTTTCATTTGATTACGGCGAGAAGCCAAGAGGTTCATGTTTTATGTATGTAGTTATGTAGTACTGGACAAAAGGTGTCTAGATTCATACGAGTCAGGGAAAAATCTATGGAAAACTATGGAAAAACCTAAGAGGAAGGAGGTACGAGTACATGACGACATCATAAATCCAATATCGTAATTGGGTTTTACATAAAGTAGAATGTGTACTTTTACTTACATTATTTGGTTGGAAGTTTAAACAACAATCAAGATTTTAGAATGATTCTACCTTAGAAAAAGTATATGTCTAGAATGAGCCTCACGAATATCCCGTATATAAAAAACAAAAGGGGCCAAGTTTCATAGGTTGGTGTGCGTGAGGCGCAATACAAATTATGTATGTGTGCGTGTATATGTATAGGGTTTAGGAACCAGTACTGGTTCCAATTTTTTTCGACGCTTTCGTATCTTCGACTGTCAATTTTGACATATAACTTAATCAGTGGGATTCGAGTCGAATTCTGGCGATATGCTAGGCTATCTCATTCCCTATCAATTTATTCTCACAAGCAAATATATCTTTACTGTCCTATTCTCTTCTTGCAGTGTCGGATTACTGGTTAGGGCACCACGTCTTGGGGAGCATCAATTCCGCAGCCCAGAAATCAAAGAGATGCCCCTTCCCTTCCCGCTTGGGACCCCTATATCTGGCTTCGTGGTCACATGTATTCAGACAGAAGACCAAGGCCTTATAATCTAATCGACCCAAATTGAGGTGCGGCATTTAGAGCTCCCTTCATCTTTACTATGTATGTTTTTAAGGTTTTTGATCAAGTGAAATAGAAGTCAGAATTCTTAATTTAATGTTGGCATGCACGGACGCACTTTTTTGAATCGATAAAAGGGAAGGGGCATTGGCTTGGGATATTACGCCACTACGCCAAGTCGGCTTAATCAGACACTGCGCTTAAACTTACTTGCCTTCTTAAAATTGTGTTGATTTGCACGATATTAATTTCTTTGAATTTCTTTTCAGGGTAAGAGTCGCCCAGTGAAAGTACAATGTAATATAGTAAAGTTCAAAATACGTACCTAATAGGCCAAAGAATATAGTTTAAGAATTGTACATATTCGTTTATTTCTTCAGCCATCTGTAATTAGTAGACACTTAAAATATTTAAATAAATATGCTATATGTATTATTATTACATTATACAGGGTTACCTCGTAGACAGTTCGCAAATTTTACGTATATGAAGGTCATTGAAAATAAAAAGACACGTATTTTTTATTTTATCATGTCTCATACAAAAAAATTGAAATAGGAGTGAGAAAAGAGTTCCAAAGATAACAGAAAAAATGCCTGAACTCGGATTAGGGTCTTACTTACTACAGTTATGAGGGTTGGGGTTGACATCCATGGCGCTTTGGACCGTCTGATTATATAGAAAGAAATACGATTGTTAAATCCCGGCCGAGATTCATAGGAATCCGTAGACGAAAACACAAATAATAAAATAAAAAAAAAATGTTTTTTTTCCTGGAATGTGTTCTATTAACGATACTGATTGCATGGAAGAAAAATGCGCACTGTCTCCGAGGTAACCCTCTATGTACGATATAATGAGATCTGTTTTATCTACACTCTTGTTGTTTTAAACTTAAAACTCATTCTTGAATATTTATTATATTCGAACAATTTATTATATTTAACTATTTCTATTACACTAATTATATTCTGTTGTTTCTATAGTTATTTTGTGTGTTAGCTAGTTTTTCTTCTAGCTAGATTTCCAGTATACCTATGTTTATTTATTTGTATGTCCATGTTGAGTAAATAAATATTGTTATTTTAGTTACCTATCTTTTTTGTCTTCCGAGTTAATTTACATAGTAAGTATTTTGTTTTATTGTTATTATTGTTTATTTATGCAGGATTCATAGAAAAGTGCTAGTTAACATAATATATTTTATTTATTATAACAAACTAAAAATTGCCTCTTTTCAACGGGCATATTCTTTATATAGCCATTATAAAAATCTAAAGCTGATATTTGTTTCTTTCCTACTATTCTAAGTGATCTAAAATATATATATTTTCTATCTTTACATAATACTCTTATAGCATTCGTTTTTTCGCAATATTCAAGACTACCAATTGGCTTATGTACAATTTCTTCAGTATCAACTAAAAATGCGTCAAACAGCTTCATATATTTGTCTCTGAATTTGGTTGTAAGCGGATATAGTCCGTATATCGCTCTGTACAAGTTATAAACTTGAATGGCATCTAATTCTGACCATCGCACTTCACTTATGTCCTTGTGGATTTTCTTGGCTGAAAGAGAAAGGAAAAAGGATTATGACGATGCTTATTAATATGTAGCATGCAACCCCTTAGCAGTTTTACACGTACGTAAGAAAGTTTTCTTATTATCCAGTTTTCGGAAATCCCTACACTACATTCTGTAGTTGTACTCTTATCACGGCGATAAGTTCTTTGTGTTGGTAATTGGCTTTCTGTTAGCCATCTATATTTGTATCGTGTTAACAGCTGTTGGTCTTACAAAGAAAATAAAATAAATAAAATAAAATAAAAATAATTCGGTCATAGTTTTGTGTTCATTATTCAGATAAAGTTTACAAGCAGTTGCAATTTATGCAAGACTTATTTAAAATATCTGTGTGAAGAAAAACGTATGGAAAATTTTTTTGGTTCTGGTTTATTAAAATTTTTCGATATGATATCCTAACTGCTTCTTACTAGGTATTGGTCCTTCGGTATTTCAAAATTAAAACAAGAAATAATTGAACTGATTTGAGTAGTACTACACACAAGTCAACTTTTAGCGACCACAGTTTTAATCTACATGATTTATAATAAAATTATAATCGTGCAAAAATGAAAAAAAAAAACAATGATTTATTGTAAATAGAATTCGGGTAATACAATGTCTTGTGGATAAAGATATCAAATAAATGTTGTTTCTTTAAAATTCCGATCTCTACCAGTGGAAACCTATAATTGGCTTTCTGTTAGTGCTATCTAAACATGTAATAGTAAAGATTTAGGGTCTGTTTGGTGAAACAGAAGGTGGGTTTGGTGAAGTGGTGACTTCTGAATAAGTTCTTGTTAGCTTATCCGACAGATATTTTGACATAATTACATACAAAATATGTCAAAATATCTGTCGGATAAGCTAACAAGAACTTACCCAGAAGTGGTGAAACAGGCGCTAAGTCTTCAAAGAAAAGAAAATAAATAGAATAATTACCATAAGTAACTCCATCATTACTCTGAGGCGTGGCCTTGTCTAAACTCTCTGGTAACCTCCTCATACATTCCACCAGCATGTCTGCGCCGATCTCCGACAACTGTTCCGTAAGTTCTGGTAATCTTATATCTTTGGGCACTGTCACCTGTTGCTGACTTATTATTTCTCCTGAAATAATGTAGGAATATTATCTACCTATTTTTTTTTTCAATCAATCAATCAAAATTTACGTAGAATATCCTCTATCCCTTCATTCCTGTTCAGCAGATGATGATAATGAACATGGAACAAGCTCGAACTACAGGGCACTTAGTAGGACAATCTTTTATTATAAATAAAATAGCTTTGACATTGTCACAAATTATCTAGTCACATTTAAAGTACCAGAATCTAGCCTGGACTTATTATGATCACTAGACATGATATAGAATACATATAGTCCTTCTTAATATGCTGACAATGAACAACTTTCTCGAAATAGCGAAAAAAATCAGCTGTTCCATACAAAAGTGCAAACCTATTCAAGCCAAATCCATCCCATAGAGATAGTTGTTCAGTTTGATGGTCTGATCATCCTCTTAAAAACTGTCAGCATATTAAGTTGGACCCTGTATACAGGTTGAAATTGATATCATTAGCATCCTTTTAAACTAAGAGTCTACTCATCAAACTGAATAACACCGATCGGAGCAACAACAAAAAATATTCCGATCGGTTCCCTCCCATAATAATTAAAGTACTTCATGTCCCCTGTGACCCCCCCTTCGGACCACGCCTGCAAGATGGTTGCACCCGGGGTTAACAATATGTCAGTGGAGGCTCTCTACTACTAACCAACATCAAAAATGTTAGGTTTGATCCTCATAAGTGAAACTCCAGTGACGTGGTCCCCGTGAAGCAGTGTGTGGATGATGGGTGCCGCGCCGCGCCATCGGGGCAGCAGGCTGGGGTGCACGTTCACCATTCCTCTGCAAATTATGATAAACAATACTTATTGGCATTTCACACGTCATTCCATCTTGAAACTTAAATTCCTAATTAAGCAATGCTACAACTAGAAAAAAAAAAGTTATTTAAAAAATTTCATTGGGTACTTGACCCAAATGTATGGAACAGCTGATTTTATTCAGACCATATCGATTAAAATTAATTAATTTAAAAAGCGGTCACAGACTCCAAGTCTTTATCAACAAATGCCTCAGGCAAATCTTAAAGATCTTCTGGCCAAACACCATCTCAAACCATGAGCTATGGAGACAGAAGGGCCAGCAGCGTGTAGAGAAAGTGATCCTTACTCGAAAGTGGCAGTAGCTAGGCCATGTATTAAGGAGGCCTGACGATCACCTGTCCAAGACAGCCTTAGAATGGCACCCACCAGGCAAACGAAAGAAGCCTTAATAACCTGGCATCGCTGTGGAAGTAGAGGCTAAAAGCATCAATATGAACTGGGAGGATATCTACAGTGCTGCCCAAGATCGCAACCGGTGTAGAGCCATTATCCGAGCCAAAGGGGCTCGGGCAGCGGATGGGGTATAGACCACGGAGTAAGAGGAGATGGCATATCGGCTTGTTTCTATAGAAAATTATGTCGCCGACAAAGGGGGTGAGGGGAGACAAAAAGCTTTATGGGAGCGTGTAATTTCTCTATGGTATACAACAATCGCAGTAACAAACTAGATGACGTCATGCCCAGTTGGTGGTTACTGTGCACACTTTGTTACACCATCTCTACCAAGAGGAGCGTGTAATTTCTCTATGGTATAGACCCCACGTAGGCGTAGCAGGAAGAGAAGATCAATTTAAATTGACACCCTGTATAATAGTTGTAGTACTTACAGGTGATTATGTTGTGTTGTGTTCTATTTTCCTTTCCTTACAAAGGCTAGTAAACAAGGTTCACTCCTTAGATTAGCAGAAAATTGAAGCTTACACTGCATAGTAATTTTTTTTTGATTTATTAAAACTAGGGAGTACTTACAAAGGAAATTTGTCCAAAACATTATCCTTGATTAAATGGCCAAATGCAACGATTAATCCAATGTCATATTCAGCCGTTCTTAAATCTTTTAGAGGCCATGTAATGGTTTTAATATTTTCAGTTTGCGCATACTTTTCTATGATCGTCTTGTTTTTAGAGTTGTTCGCTGTGACTAGGTCTAACCGATCTATTAACTTTTCTTTCTTCCTGCGGACAAATAAAGCGTATTAAAGTTCTGTTTTGATACTAAATGGGTTAGAAAAAAGCTACGATGGAACTTACCTAAATTCATTTATTTTCCTTAAACTGCTTAGAGCTATACTATCAGAACCAAAGAATAGTACTTTGTATGAAATATTTCGGAAAATTTGATGACAATATATTTGTTTTTCTCTAAAAATTCTTTGAATTAATGTAGAAGAGAGGTTAGGAATCATATTGGAAATGTCACTGTCAAACAAAAGTGTCAACTTAACAAGTTGAAGTTTTTGCAGGAGTGCCAACATACTGGGCTGCGTTCAGAACCTTTGGGTGCGGTTGTTCTTCTCGCTCGCTCTTATGGGTAGAACGCATAGGCCAAGTATTTCGCTTACGCTGATAGACGGAACATCAGTGTAACCGCGTATGAGACAGCGATAGTCATAAAATCCTATACAATGAGCGTTTTTTTTTTCGTTTCATAGTAGATCGATAGATGACGCTACGGTCTATACGAATCTATGTCAAACACTGAAAAATTATCTTTCCCCGAAATGAGGGTAAAAGTGAAGTGAAAAAAAAACAAAAATCTTTTGGAACATATTTTTTTTATTATATTTAACTATATTTCTTATGCTAATTTACTCTTTAAGGTGATACAAGACTACAATTTGACTAAAATAAATATAAAAACTCTTTGATCATAAGGCAAAATCTGAAATTGAACTGGCAATAAGAAAACTTGAGCTGTCAAATGTCATTGTTAATCAAACTCGTATCGTAGCATTTACTTTGTCGTGTTTGTTAGTTTACTTCAGAGAGTCACGTTGCAGGGTTTGCCTTGAACACTTGTCTCTCGCGTGGTGTTCGCGCGGTTCGCGTCTCAGCCTGCCACGAGGCTCCAAAATCCTTCTCAGTTGTTCTTACTCAAAAACAATCCTCGAGATTGGATAGACACTCCCTCAAACTACTTGACACTGGCGAAATCTAACAATGAAACGCCAATAAATAAAAATAGAATAGAATAGTTTACTTCAAACTGCTTTTCTGAAAAACAACGAAAAAGGACTGTATTTTTGGCTAAGAAAGAAATCGAAAATAATTTCAATTTTTTTTTGATGACGTCTTCCAAATCCGAACCAAAGAGAATGAAATCTCTACGTTTTTTAGTCTATAGGTTTCATTGCAGAGGAAGTTTTTGCTTGACAGTTTGTCGTACAGACACTACTGCCATCTATTGAGTTATAAGAAAACGGCATTAAAAAAAAAAAAAAAAACGCTCATTTGTATGAAAATAGCTGTCTGACTCCGGAGTCAGACAGCCGTCGTAGAACAAAAAAGTGGCTACGTCGATAAGGACAGCAATAAGTAGCGATCTCCTTTTTTAACTAGAGCGAATTTGCTATGTGCATCTCTTACTGAGTGATATGACAAGACATGTGCTTCGTTCTAGTTCCTTCTCTTTCTACGGTAGAACGCTTTTCACCGAGCCTCTGAACGGCGTTAGGGCGAAAAGTTGCACTCGGAGTGCACTCCGGGCGCACTCTGGGCGTAGGTCAAAGAGTATAGTAATTATACCAAAAGGAAAAGAGAACCTACTCGCGCGGTTTCTGGTTACCCAAATTGAAATCATCTATCCTTATCACACAAAATTACCCTACGCTATATATATATACGTAGGTATAGGTAGGTATGTATGCCTAATATTACTTTATTTCAATGGATATACTGCCTCGGTTATGAAATGTCTCTTTAAAGTACAATAGGTATCCTTTAAAGTCACATTTCAAAACGAGAAGCAGAAACAGAACTCATTCTTCTTTGAAGAATCACAAATAACTTAACACAATCATTCCACACGCAACACGCAGCTCCGCCATCTTTGATACAATGAGAGTTGCCAGTAGCTTGAACCTAATTTACCATGCTGTTGTATAAATTACCCTTAGATGTTTTATTAAAAATATTTAAAAGTGTGCAAATACTTTTATTTTAATATCAAAAGTTGTACTGAATAAATTATTGTGTAATTTCATAAACATACTCTCATAGCGTTTAACCATAGGTCCTTTTTATTTTCAAATAATTTGTGTTTTTGTTTATTTTAACGTTAATCTCTCTACTCATGTTTATTACTATAATAACTAATTAAAATATAATAAATAAAAGCATATTAAATTACCCCTACTAGAGGAATTTTACCCCAAAAAAGTAGAATACCCATAATTGCACTTTTATGACATCTACCGAGTTGAAGAAGAACCTGGTTGTCAGTTATGTGTCCGAAGAATTTCATAGATGGCGTCGTTTTCTACGTAAATTTGACAGATAAGGTCACTGTCCCACCACTGGCGTAGGTTCTGAACGCACCCCAGCCATTAGAAATCGTTTTATTGCCAAGATTCTGGTTACCGATATTAGTAAGGTTCCGAACGGATTTTTACATTTTAGCTTTAAAACTTTTCGCTTACGCTGAAAGCTGCTGGAAGATGGAGCCAAGAAATCGAGAGCGAGATAGCCAGCTATGAAACCATATGTAAACAAAAAAGACAAAACATTATTTTTTGTCTCGGTCTCCGTGGCCGGTTTTTATGTCAATCCATAGAATAGTTGCCAAACAAATTGACTTTTAGCACAGAGGATACAATCATCTTCCTCTGTGCTTTTAGTATGCAAGGTTCCATGTGCGGCTAAGACAAGGCTTAATCTAGTAGTGAATAATCTAAGCATTTTTAAACTCATCGCGCAAGCGCTATTAGTGTTAAAATAAAACACAACAAGTATTAGGTACATTATTCGATTGGTAGCACAGATTTCTCAATAGAAGTCTGTGATTGGTAGCCTTGGTGCAATCAACTTCCACTTCCTCTTTCAGGAAAAGAAAAGGCGAAAGGCGTTGTACCTATAACAAGCATTTTTATTCTTCGGTTATGTTGAACTCTAGTAGTTATATACTATTACCTATTCTGTGGTTCGGTACCCAAAGGGTGCCAACGGACCCTATTCTTAAGCCTACACCTACACTCTCCGTCCGTCCGTCTGTTTGTCTGTCTGTCCTCGCTTCTTCTTCTTATCGTGTGGGCAGCATGCCTTAGTGTCAGAGTAGAGGTGGGCGCCGTGCCGCCGCCGCCGCCTCCGAGTTAGGTAACTACCGGGGGCGCCGGTTGCCGAGGTTGCTGCTGGCGTACCGACTGCCGGCGCTAGTTGCCAGGCTAAACTGTACTTTACATGGGTTCTCAACGGACGGCGCCAGTCGGTCAATTGGTTAGCCAGCGCTGGTTATCCATATCAGTGCTGGCGCTGGTTGCCAAGCGGTTACGGTCTCACATTCAAAACTCATATTGATAAAATAGAATCAATCCAAATTAGATTTCTAAAACTTCTTGTAGATAAAAAGACTAAAAATAAATGTACCTAAAGAAAATTACCAGATGTTATTCAAAATTTGTAAAGTACTTCCTGTGGGCCTTAAGCATAAGTATTTACTAGCATATTATAACAGCCATGGCAACCATGAGAACAGATCGTATATTGATCATAGTATTGGCACCAGGGCACAAGTAGGTACAAGGTAAATTTCGGAGTTGCTTTGTGGGTCTGCTATTGGGTGGTCACGTGCGCGTCGGTTGCCCCATCCCCGGCCTACAGTGGAACTCCAGTGGTGGCTCAGGATATTGTTCTTTTATAAGAACAACCCTTGAAGTCACCAAAATATCAATATAACCGTACAACGTCAAGCACTTTTGCTATAAAAACTCGACATTGGCAAAATCATCACATACCCAAGATGGCAGCCATTTTTTTAAAATATAGAATAGAATAGAATAGAATTGATGACAACTGCTATGCTTAGATATAATGATATTGATAACAAAGTCAAAGTCAAAGTCAAAGAGTAATTTATTGCAACTATAGGTTGGTTATAAAAGTTGTTACAGTATATAATGTACCTCTATAGTTTGCCTAGAGAGGCGTACAACAATAATCATAATAAGGAATTAAACAAAAGCAATAATCGAGAAAAAACAAAACGAAACAAAACTATTACACAATATACAAATTAACATGGGCGTACCCAGCTTTTGGTCTTGGGGGGGGCAAGTCTGGGCGAGCTCCAGTTTTTGACGACCTAAAATCTGGAACGAGCAAAGCAAACTCGAGAATTTACTTCACCATAAAAACATATAGGAACCAAAACCTTAAGCGAGCGAAGCGAGCTCGAAATTTCACTGAATGCTGGAGTGTGCGAAGCTAAGTGAGCTCGAGATTTTACTGCAATGCATCTAGGTCTGTGTGGTACAATCGTAGCCAGGAGCGAGCGAAGCGAGCTCGACAATTCACCAAATTCTGGAGCGAGCAAAGTGAGCTCGAGATTTTACTGCAATGTGTCTAGCCAGAAGCGAGCTCGAGATTTTAAGGCAATATAGTGAGATCAGTGTAATAAGTTTTAAATACTGGAGCGAGCGAAGCGAGCTCGAAATTTTACTGCAATATAGTGAGATCAGTGAAATAAGTTTTAAATCGTGGAGCGAGCGAAGCGAGCTCGAGTTTTTTACGACCTAAAAGCTCGAACGAGCAAAGCAAACTCGAGAATTTACTTCACCATAAAAACATATAGGAACCAAAACCTTAAGCGAGCGAAGCGAGCTCGAAATTTCACTGAATGCTGGAGTGTGCGAAGCTAAGTGAGCTCGAGATTTTACTGCAATGCATCTAGGTCTGTGTGGTACAATCGTAGCCAGGAGCGAGCGAAGCGAGCTCGACAATTCACCAAATTCTGGAGCGAGCAAAGTGAGCTCGAGATTTTACTGCAATGTGTCTAGCCAGAAGCGAGCTCGAGATTTTAAGGCAATATAGTGAGATCAGTGTAATAAGTTTTAAATACTGGAGCGAGCGAAGCGAGCTCGAAATTTTACTGCAATATAGTGAGATCAGTGAAATAAGTTTTAAATCGTGGAGCGAGCGAAGCGAGCTCGAGTTTTTTACGACCTAAAAGCTCGAACGAGCAAAGCAAACTCGAGAATTTACTTCACCATAAAAACATATAGGAACCAAAACCTTAAGCGAGCGAAGCGAGCTCGAAATTTCACTGAATTCTGGAGTGCGCGAAGCTAAGTGAGCTCGAGATTTTACTGCAATGCATCTAGGTCTTTGTGGTACAATCGTAGCCAGGAGCGAGCGAAGCGAGCTCGACAATTCGCCAAATTCTGGAGCGAGCAAAGTGAGCTCGAGATTTTACTGCAATATAGTGAGATCAGTATTAAAAGTTTTAAATCCTGGAGTGAGCGAAGCGAGCTCGAGTTTTTTACGACCTAAAAGCAAGCTCAAGATTTAACTACACTATGAAAAGATATACGATCCAAAACATAGAGCGAGCGAAGCGAGTTTTCACCCAATTCTGGAGCGAGCAAAGTGAGCGAAGAGATCTCAAAATTTCTCATCACATACTACCATGTCTATAGCAAGCAATGCTGTTATAGTAGAATAGAAAAAAGAGCGAGCGAAATGAGTTCGAAATTTATGAATAATACAACGTAACTGGACCAGAATTTGGCCGACATAACAGTGCCATAATGAACAGAAATCAGAGCGAGCGAAGCGAGCTCGAAATTTTTCAGTGACATGACGTCGCTTTGACCAGAATTCTCACGTACGGATGGCAGGTCAGGCCGATTCCAGGGGGGGGCAGCTGCCCCCCCCTGCCCCCCCCTGGGTACGCCCATGCAAATTAATAACAATGTCATCACAATTATTATTATAAGCTGATTATAAGTATCGTAGAAAATGTCATCAATTAATAATACAATATATACATGTCACTCATTAATAATTTGCAGTCCTATTAAACACCATATTATTAGGTATAGGTCCCAAATACATAAAATTATCTAACTAGTATCTAAATATCATCCAATAAATAAGCCATATCAACATTTTTATCTTTATCATTAAACAATTCTTGAACACTGTAGTAAAGCCTATTTAGTAACCATTTTGTTACTGCAGTCTTAAACTGTTGATGGTTAAGATTTTTAAAACAGTCAGGAATGGCGTTGTACACTTCAATGACCATGTAATAAATACTTCTATGGAAGAAACTTGATTTATATGCCCCTGAGTGAATGAGGTCGTGATTGCGTCTTAGGTTCCTTTTATATTGCCCCTTGGTTTCAAAGAAATGTATATATTTCTTTGCAAAGACTGCCACTTCTTTCAAATATACACATGGCAGTGGAAGTATTTTATATTTACTGAAGAGAGGTTTACACGAGTCCCTCTGTGACAACCCACAAAGTGCTCTAACACAACGTTTCTGTGACTTGAACGCTTCAATCGCATTCACAGAGTTACCCCAAAATATTACACCGTAACTAATTAACGAGTGTACATGTCCAAAATATGCAAGTAAAGCTGTTTTTTCTGACGATTTTTGTGCAATTTGCCGTAATGGGTATGCAAATCTCGACAGTCTTTCACAGAGGCATTGAATGTGAGGTTTCCAATCACAGTTGCTATCTATTATGAGTCCTAAAAATTTCGTAGTCGTTACATGTTCTATTGTGTCGGAATTATATGAAATGTTGATATCCTGTTTCTGTCTTTTGTATGAATGAAATTGCATAATATGGGTCTTTGATAGATTTATATGAAGACTATTTTTGTCCATCCATTTTATCATGTCATTTAAAGTATTTTGTTATTTGATAGTTTGTTGTTTGTAGTTTTATTAACTGATAGTTTGCTATTGAGCACACGCGGAACATCATCAAACCTATCATCAGCAAAGGGTGTTGGCAGCAAACCCAACACTGCCTAACTAATTGATACCAAGAAAACAGTAAGGTACCTATCAGGATTTCATTCATTAGTTTCTCTCGTCACTACCCATATTTCTAGTTTAATTAAATTACCATACTAATTAGTAAGGAAAGGCAAAGGAACAAAGAAAGAGGACAGAATAGAAACACCCGCTGCTTTAACATCCATAATTTATTTTTTGCTCGAAGATAGTTTTACATTTAGTGACTTAAATTTGTAACATTCTATAAGAACACAGATAGGGTACAATGTACAGGGTAATAACCTTAATAACCTTTCGGTTTTTTAAGATGATCAGACCATAGAACCGAACTCAACAAAATTATCTATGGGACTAAATCGAAATCGCGAAAAAACTGCTGTTATACAAAACAGGAAACCTACTCGACACAATAATACGAGTATGTATGGAACATCAAATTTTATTTCTAAGAAATGAAAAATCCATACAACTGAACCACTTGCACTATCTATGGGACAAATGCCACAGTGAAAGTTCTTCAGCATAGGTGGAGATTAGGAGAAGTTTATTCTCAGAGCGCAAATGCGCGCTGCATACAAACGAGGTGATATATTCAATACTATCCTTTGAATCCAATGAAATTATTCAGAAACAATCTAGAAACTAATCTCTATGTTCGTATGAAGTCAGATTTTCGTTAAAATATACAGTTTTAATGCTAGGATTAATTTAAGATTTGTATGGAAATCTTTGAGGCACTGTAACTTTAAAACTAAAGGTACCTACATTTTATCGAAAATCTGACTTCATACAAACATAGAGATTAGTTTCTAGATTGTTTCTGAAAAATTTCCTGTCCATTGACGCGGAGATAGGCGGCGGAGCGGAGAAACGGAGAATTATTAACCTACCAATAAGATTGCATGAAATCTCGGAGCTGAGATCTTATTGCTTAATAAAACTCCGTTTCTCCGCTCCGCCGCCTATCTCCGCGTCAATAGACAGGCACCCGAAGCAACATGTATTGTAATGCATTTATTTAAGTTTACTACACCCATCCACATAAAATCTAAGTTTTGGTTTGACATAACCTTTTGGTATAAATTTTATTATACCTACACTGATCATTCAAAAATATTTTCTACTTTACCTACCACCAACAGTGACCAACAGTCTACCAGTGAATTTATATTATTCAGGTAGCTTTCATTGTAAGAACAAATTTATGAAAGTAAGAAAATATATCAAATGTAAAATATTAATTTTACATTTCCAATATGTCTTCCTCGAACTACCTACGTAACATTTAGAAGTTGCCTTGCCTAAATAGATTTGCTTAAAACATAGCTAGGTAGGTATAATATGTGTATTATTTTTTTGCTTAAAATGTTAAAACTATACATTTAGGTAGTTACTTTTTGTGACATTAATATAAGTAAGGTATACCTACTTACTACACACCTAACTACGATTAATAAATAAATACTTACTCTAAAGAAACTCGAAAATGAAACTCTATCTATATCTCTAAAATGAAAGAACAATCTAAATGACAAAATAAAGACCAAGATGAGCATTGGCTCTGCATGAGATGAGGCTGTCTTGGCTACTGTTTACATGAAATGTTTTTGATGGGATCTTGCTGACACTTTTTGTCTTATCGCTAATAGAATTAACTTTAATGAGCGTTTCTGAAACTGAGTGTTAGCCCGAGATTCAGAGAAGTCTTTATGAGTTTGAGTTATGTCTAAGTAGGGTCGAAAATGTAAGTAAGTATACATTTTGAGATACGCAGGAGTTCGAACTAAAACTTAAACAAATGCGAGTCGGGCTCGCGCACCGAGGGGTTCCTTACCATCATAACAACAAAAAGTATAAAGACTAGAATCTCAATTATGTCTTTCATTGTTCACATTCTCGTTACAAGTGACTCTGATTCCTTTAATTCCTATTATGTATACCGTAGTATTTCCATATTCATGTCTATTAATGTAGGTACCTATCCTAATAGAGAGGCTCAATTAAAACTAGGGTTTGGGTGGGTAACATTGTCAAAACTTAGAATATAACTTTGGTGAGGCTGATTAAGTCATTTACCTGTCTGTCTTAGTTTTACTATTTGAAATTTGTCTACACATTTACATTAAATATTTAATAAAAAATTTTGATTAAATTATCGAGTCTGCGTTTGAAGAAGCGATGCTCTTTGAAGACCTTCGATGGAAACTTTTCTTTTTAGCGAATTGTGGCTTCGCGTACCAAGATGGTGGGCTCACCACGCTCTCGTCGAAACTCCCCATGTTGACACTCTTGTGAGATTTCATTGAACCTTCCCGCTCCGATACCTTCGAGGATATAGTCTTCACTTTATCAGGCTTGGACTTAACTTCTTCATCATAAGGTATATCTTGCATCTCGACAACTTCTACGTCAGATTCGCTGTCCCTGCTGGGTCTGTGTCTAGTCGCCTCCGTATATCCAATAGTCTTCAAAGTACCCATCATGCGTCTCGACTTATCCCTGAACAATAACTTCTTAAATTCCTTACGGAACTTCGGATGAGTTATTATGTAAATGAAGGGATTTATGCACGCCGTTGTCTTGCAAAATAACGCTGGAATCATGGACGATAGGGGCGTTATAAGGTCCTTTCTTCCGAATATACCTAAAAGGGCGACAACAGCGTATGGCGTCCACGATATGAAAAATAGAGCGATGACAGCTATAACGAGGACCGCTAGTTTTATTTCAGCTTTCCGCTTAGCTTGTTCTTTAACGTGCCTTGAAGATAGTCGGTGTTCCTGATTCTTTGACATGACAGATCTATCGCAAGCGACGACGCGGAATATGCTCAGGTAGCAGAACGATATAGTGCAGAAAGGGGCAAGCCAGGCAGCGCAGAAGAATACGAAGATGAAAATCCTAGGCGGTTCCTCTTCTGTGAGGTAATCGAAGCTACAGCTAGTTAAGTATCCCTCAGGGACGTAGTGTCCGTAGCCTAGGTCCAGTGCTGGGATAATGGAGAAGATGCAGGCATAGATCCAGGAGCCGACGGCGAGTAAACGAGCTCGTATCGCAGTCAGCGCGCGGAGGGGCTCCAGTGGGCGAACAACAGCCCAATACCGATCTAGAGCAATAGCAGACAGTGTTGCTATTGATGTAGTCCCAGTCAGGCCGCCCAGGAAACCGTATATCACACACCCTGTAACAAATAAGCGACGTTAAAGGAAATAAATAAATCACTACGTTTGCTTTGTTTGTAAAGGAAGCTATCTTTTACGTAAGGGTATTCGATTTAAATATTGGTTTAACATTCAAGGTCTATGATTCTGTTAGAAAGAATATACTTTTACGCTTTTCTACCAAGTATTCTCGCAATGCCCCGGGGAAGGCTACAAATGAAGTAAATCACCTCGCGCTCGAGATGAAATCTTAGTAAAGCGGTCACCCATCTATAGACGTGTATAGGTCAGCGATGCCTTACCCAACTAAAGATCGTTACGATCAGCGAAGCTTCACAATCCTCGAATGCAAATTTTATATCCCTGCGGATAACTTTAGCATGTTTCGAAATCAAGAAAAAAAATCAACTGTCCCAAACAAAACTGCAATATCTATTCGACTCAAATGTATGGGACGAGTAGATGAAATAAAATTTACCCTGTATTAGGTTGAAAGTGCAAGAACAAATTAATGGAGGATTAACTCTAATGAGCGTTTCTGCAACTGAGTGTCAGGTATTCTTTTTGTCTACACAACAAAACCACCGACGAGCCGCCCACACAGCCGTATCATAACATTATGTATGTTGGGGCAGAGTCGATGTCGGCGGCTTGTTGGCAGTTTCGATTTGTTAACACCATCTTAACTATTATAAAACTGTAACTGAAGTGTGTCTGTACATTGAAGATATTTACAAAAAAAAGATCACCCCCCGTCACACTGGACAGAGTTTCGGTACTACTGGTGAAACGTGTATGTTCTGAGGTTTCTGAATATCTCTGACTACCCCCTCGGGAAATATAGTCGTGAGCATTTGCATGCATGTATGCATGGTTTTTAGGTATCCCTGACTCGAATCGAAATCAACCTTTTTTAGAAATCTTGTCTGTCTGTTTGTTTGTTTGTTTGTTCGCGCATCAAGCAAAAACTACTGAACCGATTTTGATGTTTTTTTTGTTTGATAGCATATGATCTGTCTGACTTAAAATCTGGTATATAATTTATGCGGACGAAGTCGCGGGTAAACACTAGTTATATTATAAAGCTCAAAGTACATGATATAGAGAAACATACCAGTCTTCCCTAGCGCCGGACCGAGATTGAAAGAGTTAAAGATGAAGACGGGAGTCTTGGCGAGCATCAGGAAGTCGCTCATCGCCAGGTTGGCCACCAGGATGTTGCCCGGAGTGCGGAGCGTGCGGCATCTGCAATAGAACAAACCTTGTTTAAACATTCACAGCTCGTTTATTTTTCTTTTCAACGATTTGCTACTGAAATAGCAGCGAGAGATATCTTCCGATTGTCTGAATGGAATTAGACTCGTTTTTAGGGTTCCGTATCCAAAGGGTGAAAACGGGACCATATTCATAAGACTACGCTTTGTCCGTCCGTCCGTCCGAACCTAATCGTACTCGGTAGCCAGTTGAAATTTTCACAGAATATGTGGTATTGTATTGGATTCTATGACAAATGATAAAAAATATAGGGGGGTACGAGAAACTAGTTTTTTCTTGCTCTGTCAAATCGTAAAAACGGTAAGAAATATAGGAGTCACGTTACAGGGTTTGCCCCGAACACTTGTCTCGAGTGGTTTTCGCGCGGTTCGCGTTTCAGCCTGCCACGAGGCTCCACAATCCTTCTCAGTTGTTCTTACTCAAAAACAATCCTCGAGATTGGATAGACACTCCCTCAAACCACTTGAAATTGGCGGAAATGCGGTGCTAACGCACAAGCAAGAAGTCCAAAAATTATTTAAAAAAAAAAACAATATACTTACTTACAAGCGTTAAGAGAATATTATACCGAGACCGAAAATGCGCGCTGCATACAAACGTACTATGGTGATATTTTCAATACTAACCAATTAAAGTCAATGAAATGTTGCAGAAACAATCTAGAAACAAATCTCTATGCTTCTATAGAGTCAGATTTTCGTTAAAATATACAGTTTCAATGCTAGGATTAATTTAAGGTTTTGTATGGAAATCTTTGAGGCACTGTAACTTGAAAACTGTACATTTTAACGAAAATCTGACTTCATACAAGCATAGAAATTTATTTCTAGATTGTTTCTGCAAAATTTCATTGAATTTAATTGGTTAGTATTGAAAATATCACCATAGTACGTTTGTATGGAGCGCGCTCCGAATAATATACCCTTAAAAAGACATTGCCCACGTGACGAACTGTATTCGTTTCAAATCGTTGCGCAACTAACGAATAAGAATAATCAAAGAACAAATACAAAGAGTATTGATAGCTAAATTAAGACACAAAACAGGAGGAATGTCATACTCAATTGACATGAAATTACCCTTTTCTGCAGTGGGATTTCTTATAAAATTAAAATTTTGGTAAATTTTTTACGCGTGTTTTGTATGCGAAACGGGATTGGGAAATGTCTTTTGTTTTATTATAGTGCAAACTCGACAGTACCTAAGTACTATAAGAACAAAAAATAAAAACCGACACACACTTGCGTCAGGATTGCGCTAAAGATCCTGGAGTGCGATTTTTCAATCTCATTCGGTGAATTCAGCAGTTGTAAATGTCAAAATTTCTATGGAGATATTCATCTTTCTACTGCTGATTTGACTTCCAAAAGTCATAATTCAGGAGTGCGATTTTTTAAAGTCGAATAAGCAGTAGAAGGATGCATAAGAACGCTTTTGTACCAGATTTAAAAACTGTTCATACTCACCGATGACATTCAAAAATCGCACCCCAGGAAAATACTTTTTTTTAAGTGTATCGGTATGAAACCTTCCCTGTGCGAGTCCGACTCACACGAGGCCGGTTTTTAAAAAAAGTTTTGTTTGTTTTCATTTGTAAGTATTACAAATGCTAATTTGGAGAATAGGTAACTTTTCCAACTGTATACGTATTTATCAGATCCGCCCCACCCTTACATCCCGCCGACTAGAGTGCGAAAGAGACAACTGCAGCTTGGACAATTTTAACTACATAAAATAGACGAAATCCGTTTTTTTTCTTATTCCCCTGCTTCCTCCTCCAAAACTAAGTATACCGATTTTAATATTATTGATTATAAACATGTTGTGCCATGTTGTGCTAAGTATTTCGAATCAAATTAAAGATTGAAAAATTTGTCTCGGGCGGGACTTGAACCCGCACTCTTCTAACCAATTACAATTTAATAATTCTTTGAAGAACAACCTAACCCAACCCAATAAATGGATCCCAATAAAAGTTTTTCAGTTCGGTGGTCCGACTGATCTGAAGCACCCTGTTCGATATGTAAGTAAAACTGCATAAGTACCTATATACTTGTTATTCCAGCATTTCCAGCACAGCCGGTAGTCACTACAGGATACATTTTATAATCCCTGCGGATAACTTCAGCATGTATTCTACTCATCAAACTGAACAACTTTTAGTATGGAGCCATCTCTATGATGGCTATTTCTGGCAGATTTCTAAATCGCGAAAAAAAACAGCTATCCCATACACAATTTGAGTCGAATAGTTACTGCAGTTTTGTATGGGACAGATTTTTTTAATGACGAATTTGAAGTTGGCTCCATAGTGAAAGTTGCCCAGTTTGATGAGTAGAATACATGCTGAAGTTAAATTTACCCTGTAAGCGCTATCATTTTTCTATACCTAGGCGCAAAAAAAATCTGCTGTTCCATACTAAACTGCAATACTCGACTCAATCGTATGGAACAGCAGATTTTTTTGTTCTGACTTGTTTGCTCACATAGTAAAAGTTGTTCAGTTTGATGGGTAGTAGAGTATCATTTCCTTACATCCTATTACGCTCGTAGAGAAGCGCAAGTACATCGTAGAGCGACCTATGCTGACGGTTTTTTAAGGGGCTGATCAGACCATCAAACTGAACAACTTGCTGTACGGAACCAACATCGAACCAGCAAAAAAAAACAGCATTTCATTTGGGTCAAGTAGGTTTGCAGATTTAAATAAAAAAAAATGTATGGAACAATCAATTATTGTTAACACGATTTTAATGTTAGCAATTCTTCTGATCGTGTGCCCACACTGCCCAGTAAGCCCTGGTGCCAGAGTTTTTTCAGACCGCCTTACGGCCTCTGACGTGGTTTTTATGTAACGACTACTACCACCAGAGATAGTAGCCGGGACCAACAGCTTAACATGCGCCCTCCGAAGCACGGAATTATCTTTCTTTTCAGACAACCAGATGATTCAGCCTGCAATGTCCTAATAAAATAAAATAAAATAAAATAAAACTGGAGAAAAAGGCACAAAGTGATATTTCACTAGGTGTCGTGTGGGAATCGAACCCGTGACCTCCGTGTCAAGAGACGTTTGATGGTCTGAAGCAGCACCTTCTAAGTAACAACCTCTAAAAATATGGGTCGAGCAACCACTGACATTTTCTGGAACAAATTTCTCATGAAAAAATTTTTTGCGATGGTGTTCAGGTTGGTGGCCTGAAGCACCTATTAAATATAGGGTCCAACTTAATATGCTGACACTTTTTTAAGAGGATGATCAGACCGTCAAATTGAACAACTTTCTCTATGGGACCACTATCGAAATCGCGAAAAAATATCTGCTCTTCCATATAAAACTGCAAACCTACTCACTCGAGCCAAATGTATGGGACAGCAGATTTTTTTTCGCGATTTCGATTTTGGTCCCATAGAGAAAGTTGTTCAGTTTGATGGTCTAAACATCCCATTAAAAAAGTGTCAGCATATTAAGAAGGACCCTGTACAAGGTATTACAAAAATACAAATAAACCTTTAAGGGGGTGGTATAGACCATCAAACTGAACAACTTTCACTATGGGACCAACATCGAAATCGCGAAAAAAAAAATTATGTTCTATACTCTACAAATTGACGAGAGCTAAAATATGTATGGGATTTGAAAAAAAAATTTTTGAGATTTCGATGTTGGTCCCATAGAGAAAGTTGTTCAGTTTGACGGTCTAAACAACCCCCTTAAGAGTTTCAAATATTTATTGTTACTTATGAAACACTTGTATATGTAACGTATTTAAGTTTACAACATGTAGGTATATTTTAAATTTGAAACTGTGTACTACTTCAGTTTAATATTATGGAATGCTTTGATCGCGACAAATCTTCGTATTTCGACTAAGCCGCAGAATACCTAACAGTAGGTGGGTATCTTAGACTATTTATACAGGGTGTTTCATAAGTAAAAATAAATTTTTAAAACTCTTAAGGGGGTTGTTTAGACCATCAAACTGAACAACTTTCACTATGGTACCAATACAGAAATCGCTAAAAAAAATTGATGTTCTATACTCTACAAATCGACTAGAGCTAAAATATGTACCTACGGGAATTCACTTTTTTTTTTCGCGATTTCGATGTTGGTCCCATAGAGAAAGTTGTTCAGTTTGATGGTCTGATCATCCACTTAAAAAGTGTTGGCATATTAAGAAGGACCCTCTATAAATAGTCTCAGGTGGGTATAGATAGGTAGTTACATGCGCCACAGACAGCAGATATTCTATAGAGGGAATCTCGCAACAGTAACTCGGAGTACTGTAATCGAGAATGTGTCGATGGAATTTCGTATATTAACTCGACAATATCCGACATCTACATTCCATTTACATGCCAAGAAAATCTGAAATCTTGAAAAGAAACATTCCAGAAAATCCTTCAAAATATTACATAAAGAAGTCGCTCATTCCGAACGAAAACTCCTGAGCGCGCTGCATACAAACGAAGTTGAGTCCTATTTTTTCTATAACCAATTAGTTAGTCGATGCTATTTTATAAACACGATCTAAGTAGTAATATTTTGCATTTGTCAGTTTTCTTTTTAGATATTTAAGTACCTAGTTTTAATGCTAGATTTTTAAAGATTTGTATGGATTTTTTTGGAAAACTCTGAGCCTTGATAACTATAGAACTAACTATTTAAAAAAAAACTGTCAAAATATGCAAAGCACATAAACAGTAAACGGGTCAGTACAACAGTAAACAACTTCTTAATATGCCAACACTTTTAAAGAGATGATCAGACCATCAAAATCATCAGAATTACTCTACCTGCGTGCGGCCAGCTTATTAAACTGTGTAGAGCTTAGGGGAGACCTTCGCCCAGCAATGGAATACCTACGGTAAAAAAAGTGGTAATACCTAGAGTCTATGCTAAAAGTATAAGTACCTACCTATTTTATCTTCGGGGAACGAGCAAAAGAGTGGGCTCGGCGGCGGAATCTGCCGAAAGGACAAAAGAGGGGAAATACAAGGGTATCGGCACCCAATACAAATTCATAGCATTCGGTGTCGAAACCCTTGGTCCGTGGGGTCCCGGCGCCCAGGCGCTTTTTAAAGACCTGGCAAAGCGCCTGGTAGATTCGACCGGGGATCCAAGGGCTGGCGCTTTCCTCGCTCAACGGATCAGTTTAGCCGTTCAGCGAGGAAACGCTGCCAGCATCTTGGCTACCCTCCCGCGCGGTCCAAACCTGCACCATATTTTAGGTTAAGTTAAGTCATTTATTTTTACTTATTTTTAATGTGCCTATTATAGTTACCTTTATTTGTAAATAAAAATACACATTTTTTATTTCAGTGATGGTTTCAGATTGAATTTCAAATCCCATTCCAGCGGGGCTAGTACGCTAACCCGCGATAGCGTGATATAGCGCTATCACGCTTCCGCTCTCTTTCTATTTGCACGCGACAGAACGAGACAGAAGACTAAATTTGACAGATGGATGTGTTAAATGTGGTTGGCGTACTAGCCCCGCAGCAAAAGCAAACAATGTTTTCATTTACAAAGATAACTCTGTGTATTCTAACACAATACGTTCACATACCCAATGGCGGAATTACAAACAAAGCCTTTATTCGAAAAAGCAATGTGTCATGTTATAATATATAATGATTTCCTCACTGGTACTATCTAGTGTACAATATACGTACATCCTACACGTGCCTTTCTTATTAGCAGAGCTAAAATTAAACCCAGATATTGCCCGCAGCTTTTTGGTAAGATCTCAGTATGTTATATTTTGTTTAGTGATATTAAAATAAAACAAAAAGCATTTTGCTTCAAAGATATTTTAGCGAACAAAATATGCGAAATAATAAAAAGGGGATTTACGATTTTTTTATTTAATATAGAAAGAAATACGATGCTTTGTGTCATGTTACGTAACAGGTGTTCTTTGTGTCTACCTATCATCTTCTGAAACAATAAAAAGATATTTTTTGGGAGTAAACGTTTATTTTTTCTTTGGTCGCTAATATAAGCTGTCTAGTAGGTAATAAACAAAAACAACTAGGTAACTTATTCTCTTGTACCTAATGTTTACGACTTCATTATTATTTTATTTAAGATTTTTTTTTTCGATATTAAGCAGGCATTATTAAGAAATACCCTATATTGTAACTTTGTAACTATCCCAAACATAGATCCTTTGTCAGTCACTGTTTGTCTTGTATGGTTCTGATGAAATAAACGAGTTATAGTATAGGGAAAATACGGTTTGAGATTGCATTAAAGACACTTTAATAGTAATTTGTGTTTGAACTGATATTTGACTTTTGTAGATATTTCGTGGGTATACTTGGATAGGCTGCGGAACCAGAGAAATATATCATAGAGAAACATATCATAGAAATATATCATATCAACACGTCTTTCATGGGTCACTGTATACGTTGTTATAATAAAATCCCCGAGACCATTTTGAATCTTTCCGAAAACATGTTTAAAACTAAGATCAAAAATGTTATCTGTAAGAACGCGTATTATAAACGGATGATTATTTAAATGATCAAAATGCTTGGGTCTTGAGGTCACTAACTTATAGTTAATTTACATTACTGTATAGTATCAACTATTTTATTAGACATACTATGTATTATTGTATACATAACCGTAGCTTAAGAATTTATATTGTAATAGTTTTAAGTCGTGTTATGATGTAGAGTTTCTGGCCGCATCTTCTCTACAGCGACAACACGTTCCGACGCGGTGGTAGCTTAAAAAAGATTTGACGTTTAATAAGTGTTGTTTATACATATTTTTTTTTATACCTACTTTCTAGCGTTTGCTCGCGACTTCGTCCGCACAAATTGTAAGAAGTAAAAACATAAGCTAAAATAAAAGTTTCATCTAGAAATGGGTTCAGTCGTTTTTGCGTGATGCTTCGAACAAACAAACAAATAAGCAATCAAATAGAAACAAGAATTTGAAAAAGTGTTGATTTGGAGTCGGAGACACCTAAAAACTATAGGTAGGTTACTTAGTAATCTTTTTCTTGTAAATATCGTCAATGTACCTACACTTGTACATACACATTTCTGTTATAGTTTTATAATAGTTTAGATTAGCTTAACTTATATTAGAATAGTGTGATGTGTGAATACCCAATAATATTAAGAAACGCTCTCATTTATTTGAGGTAGGTACCTGCCTCAGCTGTTAATGCAAATACTCTTTGAATTTTACTCCATACTGAAACCGCTGTTTAAAATTCCGAGAATTCTTTTATTTGAGCAGGTGAAAAAATATTTCCAATTCGATAAACAACTTATTTACCAAAGATTTACCTACCTTAAAAATTTTTATCAGTAGCTAATTTGTTTCTTTCTTTGACGGTACTGTAATTAAAAAAATGTTTAAATTGAAAGGCTTGATACTTTTGTCTGCGCTGTTTTACGCAAAAGCTACATTTTTGGATAACATAGACATTTTAATAGATGTGTCTGGGGACTCCTCAGCCGATTCTTCTGAAGCGGCAGATCCTGGACTCACTGATCTTCAAGATTTTTCTAAAGAACTGTTGATAGAAAATTGGACAGCAAAAGATGGTAAGGTTTTTGTTGTAGGTAATACCTACCTGCTTATAGGTACAGGGTCCTTCTTAATACGCTGACACTTTTTTAAGGGGATGATCAGACCATCCAACTGAACATCTTTCTATATGGCACCAACGAAATCGCTAAAATAATCAACTGTTCAATACGAAACGGCAAACCTACTCGAGACAAAGTATGGAACAGCAAATTTTTTTTGCGATTTCGATGTTTGTCCCTTAGAGAAAGTTGTTCAGTTTGATGGTCTGATCATCCCCTTAGAAAAGTGTCAGCATATTAAGAAAGGATCCTGTATAAAAAAGACTTTTTCAACATACTTGCTCGTAAAGTGGCTCTTGTTGCACCGCTCTTAGGTACACAATGCAGCTCATAGAACACGCGTGCGAAAATGATTATATCATAGCACTAGTCCGGTAATGTACTTTTTTTTTCTGTACCTAAGTTTGTTTTTAAATCTCAGCAAAGAGTTGTAACGTAAAAAAAAAACGTTTTTCTGAACAAATGAATCTGTTTTAGGACCTGTTTCACCACTTCTGGGTAAATTCTTATTAGCTTATCCGACAGATAGTTTGACATATTTTGTATGAAATTATGTCAAAATATCTGTCGGATAAGCTAACAAGAACTTATTCAGAAGTGGTGAAACAGGCCCTTAGTTAAAATAAGATTACTCGCAAAGCAGTTCAAATAAGCACTCGATAATAAGAAAAATAAGATGTATAAACGCTTCATTTCATCAAACAATTTATTTTAGTTAACAAATTAACATTAATTTTTGTTATAAATACAGTAATATTAAGTTTGTAACGTTTTCATATCAGGTTGTCTGCAACAAAATGTCGTTGGTTGAATGGCGGCTACAGTCATCGCCTCTTTATAAAAAAAAGTCCAGCTCCATTTTCAAGTATAATTTTTTTCTATGGCCATTTTCCTCAAACATTTGTCTAAAATTGTTGTATTTTACGAAATTTTAGTACTTTTTCCTCGCAAGTATGTTGAAAAACGTCGTATGAAACGCGTGAGCATTGGTCATTACAGCCTCGCTAGATATGCAACACTCGCCTGCGGCTCGTGTTGCAACGCCTCGCCCTTTTATCATAATGTACTATTTCAAACGACCAATTATTTCGACTCAGTGTTGCAAAAGCGGAATTTATCGGTAGATCAACCGATTTTAGGTTGTGATCTAGGTACCTACCAATTTATTTTACAGCAGATGTTTTAGTCAAATATGGAGTATTTCGCCTTTTTTTGACATATTCTTTGAAATTAGGGCTAGTTAAGAGTTTTGTTATATTAATTACCTTTTATTATATCGCTCTTTGGTCTTAGAAGTTGGGACTTTCCGGAAAAATTGTGGACTGAATTAGGCAAATGAAAAATCGATTTAATACTTACTTAAAGTTATGTTCATACGTTTGAAATCCCTGCGGAAAAATCCTCAAGAACAATATTTTTGGAAACCTACTACTAGCACAGAGTACCTACTAAGTATGATCTGCTACTATTAGCGACACAAGTCTATAACTTCATTCAAGTTTCAAGTTTTGGTCAATACGAGTACCTTTGCAACTGGCACGGGAACAAAATTCAGGTTCGTGTCAGCATTTCTCATAGTTAAGAATTTGAAGGCGATTGGGCACTGTTGGTAAAAATAGGATCTAAAACCGGTACCTACTGGTTGTGAACTTAATTGGCTCTTCCGACTAGACTATACCTGGTACTTATGAAAGAATAGTGGACACCAATTATGATGTATACGTATGAGTATTTGAGACGTTTTTCTTTAGGGATTTTAAAACGTCTTTTCATTTTAAACAAACCCATCCTTTGACACTCTTACTTTAAACTTTAAATAATGAATCAATTCATTTAAATTCATTTAATAAATGATGTTTGTTGCCTGTTCAGTCGTCTTAAAAGATAAATATAGCTTTTGTATTTCGTAGCGGACTACGAAAGTCAAAAGGTACTTATTTAACTTTTAAGACGACGATTCATTATTTAAAGATCCTATCAGGCAGAGTAGGAACATTCAATTACTTACTTCTATTTAATTTATTGATGTAGGCAATATGTTTTTAAAACCATTTGTCTTATTAGTTTTCGTTGTCGTATATAATTTTGCTAAACTTGTCATTACAATGAAGTTTTTTTTATTACATACATAAACTCACGACCGTAATCCCCTTCGGGATGGTCAGAAACATTGGTACAACGACCACTTTCTGTTCAAGAATGTAGCTGTAGCAATGCTCACATTTATCATTTAGGTTTCAGGATGGAATGACGTGTCATGTGGTGAGAGGTGGCTAGCCTTTCGCCCACATATACACTGCATAAGAAACCTGGTCCCCAGACCACGACTCTCCATACTAATCGATGCGATCGCGCGCGTTGCACCGGTCAGAATTGAGCCGTTTTCTTTGAAAAATGAGATCATTCTTCATTGTGTTGTGAACAATATTGTAAATTTTCATTTCCTTCCGATTAAAAATGTAAGAGTAAAATGGTTACAATTGGAAAAAAGATTTAGATTTTGATTCCCTTCACTTCGGTTTTATTCATTAAAATCGATTTATAGAAAAACCACATCACTTCTCATATCGTGTAGATCGTTTAGATTATTTTTCAGCTCAAAGAGTGTCATAGTTAATGAATAAAATGGTTACAAAATTACCCAAAAACCAGGAGGAGAATTGGGGTGATCCATTCTACGCCGGAACCACACGGCAATTCTTTTTATTTAGTTCTTATAATTGATCGTTTCGAACTCCGCTTGGGTCAATGATGTCTGGTTTCCATAATATGCTTTTAGTTATGTGTATCCTACGAATAAAGAAATTGTGTATCGTATGAAATTGCCTGTTAGGATACGCAATTTTTATAATCTTTTTTGTTCTCAGATGTTCCAGAAGAAAAGCAGAATGAAATAGAATGGGACTGTTCGGAAGCATCGTCCAATTTTGTGCTGTGTGCGATGAAGAAGAACAAGGGACCAATCTTCAAGAACGTTAAAATTGGCAAAAAATCTTTCCCTGACAAGCCGTTAGAAGGATTCAAAAATATTATCCATAAATTAAATTTAATAAAAGGAAAATTAGAAGATTGGATTTCGGTTTCTTTGTCCGGTAATAATTAAATTACAATGTTAAATTCGACGTTAAATTATGTAATTAAATAACCTAATAAAACTTACAAAGAAAAGGTGTAAGATAAGTTTTGTTTCATTTACTATAAGTAGGTAATTTTGTTGCTAAAAATATAAAAACAATAACTAATTCTTAGCTATACTCCATTCAGGAATTAGAGCGACAAAATGTAAACAACGGTGATACTAGTGTAGAAAAAACCATCTCGAGATGGAAGAAAACATATCTCCGGAATTAATAACAGTAAATTATCTATTCTACTCGCCAAGGACTACGACAAATGATATGTTAATTTTGTATGGAATATAATTAAAAAATACGCAAGTTTTAATTTATTCTAGATTAAAAGACAGCGTGACTGTAAATATTTTATTTCGTGGTCTGGCAACAATCAGATATTTGAGACCTTTGGTTCGTTTTAACAAAGTTCTTAAAGAAAATATTTTTTATTTTGTAAACGCATCTCTTGATTGCTTAATACCGTCGTCCGAGTCCGTACGCTATGCGCGGATGCTACGCATAGCACAAAAAGCCCACATAGACAGAGTAGCGAGCTACATAACATAATTTAAAAATTTAATTCAAATTGTCACGATTGTTTTTACTATTTATAGGTAGACGATAATTTTTTAATGTCAACGTAATTTATTAAATGCCGTGCCGACATAATTGTATTCTTAAAAAATGTACCAAAGGTTTCTGACCACATAATGTCACTTTGACAGTGACGTTTCTTTGTTTACATTTTGTCGCTCTAATTCCTGAACGGAGTATAATAATTAAATAATTGTGGTGAAGAAACCAGGATGACCGTGAATGGTACCTATATTCCCGGTCATCAACGTTTAATTAAATTAAAGATTGAAAAATTTGTCTCGGGCGGGACTTGAACCCACGCTCTTCCAAACCGGGGAAACGTGCTAACCAATTACACCACCGAGCCCACTACACAGAGAACCAAATTTTCAATCTGTTACGTCTTAAGGGGACGTGTGCGCCATCTACTGGAAGTATTATAACCAACCAACTTGCAAGTCAAGCATTACAACTTGAATTCATACAATATAGATGGCACCCCCTGTTCCAATATTCCAATGTTCCAACGTTTAAATAAACAAAATATTGAACAATTTCTGCCAAAAAATTTAAGCTGCCATCCAAGAAACGTATACCTTTATGTTAATTTCAACAGACCCAATATACAGTTTTACCCAATGACTCAATGATGGAAAGCTAGTTCTATAAGATCTAAAAATATCTCCGCTTGCACACCTGAGCCTATAAATAAAGAAGTATGTAGCCGTTCAATCTTGGCTAGCGATGACAAAGTCTATCGATTCGTCATAATTTTCCACACGAATTTGACATCTCTGCAGTCTTTGAAAGTCACACGGTAAAATCTTGGTCAAATCAGCAGTAGAAAATGTCTAAATTGAACTTCACACGTAAGTAAGTAAGTTAATACCTACTATTAATTTTTTCCGAAGTACAAAACGTGTTTCAATAGTTCAGGTACAGAGGATTGATTGGTTCGGGTCTGGGAAAGATTTTCTTTTCTTTTAATTTTTTTTTAATTTTTATTTATAATTAATGGACTTCTTGCTTGTGCGTTAGCACCGCATTTCCGCCAATGTCAAGTGGTTTGATAGTATCTATCCAATCTCGAGGATTGTTTTTGAGTAAGAAAACAACTGAGATGGATTGCGGAGCCTCGTGGCAGGCTGAAACGCAAACCGCGCGAACAACACGCGAAGGACGAGTGTTCGGGGCAAACCCTGCAACGTGACTCCTTTTCATTTTTAACACCTTGTAATTGAGTATTCGCGCCTACCTATCACTTTTGTTCGATACATGGTGTAAGTGACAGCCTGGCAAATACTGAAACGGTGAATTCAGACCTTCGATCAACAATATACAACTAGATAACGGGTCGCATACAAAATCAAAGAGAAATTCTGTCCTCGTGAATATACAACATTTTTTGTTAACGAACCGAGAAAACAGTCCGAATACATTATAATTTCGACCTCAAAGCAACCATAATTCCTAGTAATTTAAAAAAGGAACACTGCGGCATTGCGAGACGTGCTTACGTTGGCTTTGTTCGAACGCAACTAATTCAAAATAAGACCTCACTCCAATAGTGAGGCGTTATTTGCCGGGACATGTTTTGAGCGCTGACGCGTTATTTAGTTGGATATTGTTGATCGAAGATTCAGACCATCAAACTTAACAATTTTCACTATGGACTACTATGGAGCCACCCTCAGGAAACGCCATAAATCTGCCGGTCCATACATTTAAGTCGAGTACCTAGGTACCTACAACTGTTTTGTTTGGAGCAGCAGATTTTTGTTCGTGTTTCCTGAGGGTGGTTCCAAAGTGAAAGTTATTCAGTTTGATGGTCTGAATTCACCGTTTCAGTATTTGCCACGCTTCGCTGTTACATACACCCTGTAGGATATAACTATAGAGATATCAGGAAATGAGTCAAGCACGCCGCGTACTTGACTCACTTCCGTCTATCTTTACCACCACGGGCTTCCTAAGGTTATCTTTTGTTTTGCTTTGGAAAGGTAAGAAGCTACGTTGGCTCTTTTCCCAATTTTTAAAAATCCCTGAAATAAATAGCTTGTTCCAAAATTTTACCTCAGACTGTTTAACTACATAATTAAAAAACCATGACCAGTCCATGTCCAGAAAAATAAATTGTGTAAAATCATAGAACAGATTTTGTAGGTAGGTACTACTTGCATCATGAACATTAAAGGTTGTATAGCCAATTGCAGAGCCTCCAAAGCTCGGGTTTCGTCTTTTAAGTACTATTGATACATACTCCTTTAAAAGTAGTTTAGAAAAACAAAGCGCTTGTCGTAATTTTAGTGGAGTGTTTTATAAGTGAATAATGATTACAAGTTTCAATAGAGGAAATCAATTTCCTTGTTTATTGAGAGACGAGATTAAGGGAGGACTTTAATAAAATTCGATTTCTTGGGTGTATTGTATAGCCTACCTTACCAATAAAATTGAAAAAAAATCAAGATAACTACATTTTTCCAAGAGACATATCTCTCGTAACAAAATGGGCATTTTCCTTTTCCCTCAAGTTTTCGGAAGGGTAAAAAGTTCTACCTTAAAATGGCTTTATATTAATATTCCATCCAGGTATGAGTACGGAATACCTAAGGCACAGCGGTAAGCTCCAGAAGCAAAACCCGCAAATTAACGGAACCTACGAACGAGCTTTGAAAATTTCAAATCTTGGCTTCATTATGATAATAAGAAAGCAGGGACTTGGAAGAAAAAAATACGAATGTTGATAGAAGCAAAGCAAGCAAAGCCCCTTGAAACAAGTAAACTGATGCATGTTATATAAAATGCAAAGTAATGTTGATTTGCAAAAATATACCTACATCCTACATAAACTAACGACCGTAATTCCTTTCGGATTGGCAAGAAACCTTGCAACAATTACCAACTTTCTCTGTTTCTTTCTTTCTGGTAAAATATAAATAAAAAAACGGTTTTGTTAATTTAACTTTTATCCTTCATTTTATGTAAGTAATTGGGCCATCAATTGATAAGTAGGTATGCCAAGACTATGCCAAGTTTCAGCTTCCTAATGCCATGCGGTGATCATACGGTTGACGGTTCTGAGCAAGGAATATACTCGTATTATACTAGTTACTCTCTACCGAGAGGTTCAGAGGAAAACTCATCCTTCTGTCAGACGTTCGGACGAACACCGAGATGATTCTTTTCTTTTTAACCGACTTCAACAAAAGGAGGAGGTTCTCAATTCGACCCGTATGTTTTTTTTTTTAGTTAACAATTTTGGCACGGATAACTAAAAACAGATAACCGTATAACTACCACCTGACAAATGTTGTGTCAATATGTGTTTATTAGCTTTGTAAGGCGAAATGATCTGCTTTATTTTTATATAATTTTATTACTCTGTAGTACACATGGCACTATAAGTAAATAAAAATACTGTTGACAGTTTCTGTGACAAGCTTACAGTACCTACCTAGTTACTACCATTTTACGAATTAACATGAAATGAGTATTCAATTGGAATCTTGCCAGACCTATAATAATTTAGTTCAAACGTGTACCTAGGCCAAACTCATCAGCCCAGAGAAGTATAACCATTCACATTTCGTGGAAGCGGCTTCAAAAGTATTCTGCCAGATAGTTGAACGCTAAGTTACTAGACCAGTTTTTTTTATCTACTTAATACATAATGTATACCTACTGGGTGGCACTGAAGGGGCTTTCCCGAAAATTTCACATTCTATGGCATTTGTACAAAATTCAGCTCCAAGGAACTATGTCAAACTTTTCAACCCTTTTATAAAGTTACAGCTTATCAAAGTTTGACGTAAATAGTTCCAATGTTCGACCCAGCGTTATTTCGCTTGCGTCGCGCCTGGGGCGGGCGGGCGGATGGCGGGCGGGCCTAGAGATGGGTTTCTACCCGGGTAAATACCCGATCGCGGGTATATACCGGGTAAATACCCGTGAAAGTACCCAAATGGGTAAATATTCGGGTATTTTCATTTTATCAGTGGTTCCGAATGTATTTTGAAATAAAATTGTCTAAAATTCATTACATATTACATATTGTATTTGCAGTATTATGCCTGAACATCAATAAGTCATTTGTGTTTTTTCGTAACATTTTTAACATTTTAAAAACCGAGTCATACTTTTTGATTATTGTTGGTATAAAGGTAGGTAGGCCTTTTTGATTTTGATGGTTTCTGGTAGTTGTTGATAGTTTTTTGTTGTTGTTCGTAGTTTTTGGTTTTTCCTAGTTTTTAGTTGTTGTTGATAGTTTTTGTAATCGTAGTAGCTTAGGTTACCTTTTGAGAAGTTGTTGGTTGTTTTTAGTACTTTAGTTAGTTTCTGGTAGTTTATTGTTGTGGTTCATACCAAAATTTTGGTAGGGGTTGGTAGCTTTTGGTTGTTGTTGGTAGATTTCGGTTGTTGTTGGAAGCTCATGGTTGTTGTTGATAGCTTATGGATATGTTGATAGTTTTTGGTTGTTCATGGTAGTTAATAGTTATTGGTTGTTGTTAGTAGTTTTAGGTAGTAATTGGTAGTTTTTAGTTGTTCACAATTTTTTAGAGTTATACTGTTAATAATTAAGCTAAAGTTAATCATTATAACGAGAACTCCAAAATAAATAAAAACGCGGTAAGAACCCGTTATAATGATTAACTTTAGCTTTTTTAGTTGTTGTTGGTAGTTTTGGATGTTGTTGGTAGTTTCTGGTGTTTGATGGTAGTTTTTGGTTGTTGTCGGTAGTTTTAGGTAATTGTTTGGAAGTTGTTGGTAGTTTTTAGTACTTTGGTTAGTTTCTGGTAGTGGTTGGTAGTTTATGGTTGTTGATGATAGTTTTCGGTTGATGTTCGTAGTTTTTCGTTGTTGTTGGAAGTTTATGGTTGTTGTTGATCGTTTTTGGTTGTTGTTGGCAGTTTTTGGTTGTTAATGGTAGTTTTTGGTGTCAATGGTAGTTTTTGGTTGTTTTTAGTTATTGGTAGTTTTTGTTGTTTGTTGGTAGTTTTTGATCGTTCTTGGTACTTTTTGGTTGTTTCTGGTAGTTTGTGGTACTTTTTACTACTAACTACTACTGAAAACTACCAAACCGTCTTAAAGTTATAAAAATTACCAAGCACTACCAGAATCTACCAAGGTACCAAGAACTACCAGCAACTAGTAAAAACAACCATAAAATTCTAACATCTACTGACAACTACGATAAAGAACCAAAAACGACCAAAATTAACCAAAAACAACATAAAACTACCATAAACAACCAAAAACTACCAACAACCAAAAACTACCAACAACCAAAAACTAAGTACCAAGTACCAACAATAACCAAAATCTACCAACTAAAACCAAATACTACTTTAAACAACCAAGAACTACAAACAACCACCAAAAACTACCAAAAACTGCCAACAACAACCAAAAGCTGTCAACAACAACCAAAAACTACCAACAACAATGAAAACTATCAACATCAACCATAAGTTACCAACAAATGCCAAGAACTGCCAACTACAACCAAAACTACCAGCAACATCTAAAAACTACCAACTACAATACAACCAAAAACTACCATAACTACCAATGATAACCATGATAGACCTGCATACAAGCGTAAAACTTGATGTGATTATGCATAGAGAAACTTTAAAGAAAAACAACAACAAGAACCGGTCTAACAAACTTGGTAGGCCGGCTTTTGTATTTGTTTAAAATCAAAAATCACTCTTGACTCATATTATTTTACCTACCCAAACTTCGCGGGAAGGTTGCATAAAAGAATGTGGTACAACCATCTAGTGATTCTAGGATTTTTTTTCAATTTACTCGGTTGAACACTCTTGTACTAACAATAGTTTAATATTCTCTCGCAGTTAATATGAAAATATAATTTTTGACATCATATTCAATAGGATTCGTGATCATTATAAATTAAATTAATAAATAATGAAAATACCCGCCATTTGGGTATTTACCCGTCGCCCATCTCGGACGGCTAACCGCCTGGCCACGGGACAGGGCGACCGGCGGCGCGTCTTGCGATTTTTGAATACACTGCCTACGCGCCGCTGCGTGCTTGCGTAATTGTAGGGACACAACGCTCAGTGTATTCTAAAATCGCAATTCGCGCCGCCTGTCGCCCTGTCCCGTGGCCAGGCGGTAAGGCGCGCGCGGGGCGCATTAGTTTTCGCAGCATGATCAAAAATGATTCATTTTGATAGTTAAAATAGTATAGTATGTCTATAATAAAATATAAAACGATTACACGTCATTAATATTTTGCGATATTTTCAGAAAAGCCCCTCGTTCAGTGCCACCCAGTACTTATAAGTAGTTCAGTTTTATCGTTTGCAGCATCTTAACAGGAAATGCGGGCGGTGTTTATTTCAAACAAACATATTTCCCTGTTTCCTCCTTGGATAATGAAACTAGAGTGAATATCTACAATCTACTTGGTTACGTTACCTCTACAAATTCCCTAAGTTTCATTTAGGCGAACTATCATTTTCTATGCACGTCATTTTGGTTTTTACCATTAAATTACTTACCTATTTACTATAAGAACTAGGAACCTAAAACTACAAAATTTACCCAATTATACCGCCGTTTTCAGACATCCAGCAAACAAATTAGACGAATGTATAAAAAATTCAGGCAAAACATGCATGCAGGCTCTTTCTCATACATTATTCTTGAAAAAAATATTTAATCGGTCTAATTTTGGAGGAGGACACAGGGGAATATGAGATTGTGATTTTGTCTATTTTGTGGAGGTGAAAATATTTTCAATGATAAACAGTTTGTTACCAAGTTTTGGAGACAATCTTATCTCGGGAATGGAATGCCCCAAGGAACCCTTGTCACGAATATTGATTTTTCCCTTTTGGCGACCAAAAAGATAATTAAGTTTATCTTGGACCATTCCTTGACATTCATCTCCGGATATTGTGATTGTGCCTTTTGCTATCAGGATGAAGATAAATATCCCATGGAAGAATTACATTTTAATTTACGATATTTCGTTGTACTTGTTTTCATACAATCCTTTTCGTTTACGGTACTTAGACTTTTTGGGAATATTGTGATTGTCAATAAAACCTAAAACTACCTGTAGGTCTTTGATAAAGTTATACGTTATACGTTTGATAAGATTGACAGTCAAAAATACAAAAGCGTCGAAAAAAATTGGAAGCAGTACTGGCTCTTAAACCCTATACATATAGACGCACACATACATAATTTATATGGCGCCTCACACACACCAACCTATGCAACTTGGCCCCTTTTGTTTATACGGTAAAACAGTGAGGCTCATTCTAGCTAGACATATACTTTTTCTAAGCTGTAGGTATGTACTTAGATCGTGAACGGAACATTTTTATTTCTCAACCTTTTTAAAATGTTACTAACTACTTATACTAATTAATTCTATTTTATTATATTACCTACATTATTTTGTGAATGTAAGAAATTAATTAACTTACTTATCTTTATGTTGCCAAATAATACCTATAGAAAACAGTAAACACACAAATCTTGTTATAAAGTATCAGGTAACCATGTGATAGATAGATGTCTGTCAGATTGCAGAGTGAGGGGGAAGAACCGAAAACATGTTTGTCAGGTAAAGCCTCAAGCAGGAAAACAGCATCACTTGTTTTTCACAATGTCATAACATGGAAACCGTTTTTAGTGCAATGGGAAGTGTGTAGGTACAACAGTCAAGAGCACATCAACCTTGACAATCGAAGTGCGATATTGTTTCTTAATACGAACGCCATAAGAACAGTATGAAGTCCAAGGTGTCTAGCTTGACGTGCTCTTAACTGTACCTTGGTATACTTGGGTATTTGATTATTCCACTGCTTAAGGGTCGGCACTACCTACGGCCCGTTTGACATATCTGTCAAAAGAAAAAGACCGGTGGCCGACAACACTCAACCCTATCTTATAAGATTAATGAACCAATCAATTTGATAGCTTGTGGTAATAAATTTCTTGCAAAAAACTTGGTCGGCTGCAGCGCGCGGCGCAGCTTGGCTGGCATGTTTACTGGTGTGAAGGAAAATGTGAACCCTACTTGGTGACACAACATTTTACCTCGTTGAATTAAAGGACGTAACTACTAGTCTGTTGGTCTAGAGTCCAATTAGTAAGGACTAAAAAGTCTGGTCGGCCGACCCTATCCTGGCAGGTTCGTAGGTCCGACCGAATTTAGGGTACCTACTACTCGGAAGGCAGATTTTACCACATTAAATTAATGTTGAATGTTTGGTTGTGCGTGGCAATAATCCTGCAGCATCTGGATTTGAGAGCCGTAGGTCGAAATTGACATTTACAGCAACAGTATAGTACCGTGATGGACCTATAATGTGACTGATCAAAGATCACCCCTGGTGGTAGGATAGGATGGGTTCCAGCTAATTAGATCACAGTATTACTAAGGCTTAAAAAAACTTAAAATTATTATAACAACAAATTAAAACTTTTAACAGAATAATGAAATTATTATAAGTTTAATATTATTGGTATTAGCAAACTAAGCGTTTGTAATCTTTTATCATCATAATCATCGTCAGATATAATATTTTAAGCACGGAATAAAAGTTAATTTTGCAGTAACTGGAACGATTGCCTTCAAAAACATTTGCGCAAAAGGACATCAGTGTGACGACTTTTAGTAGATTTCTTCTTTATTGGTACATTTAGGGCAAAATTGTTTAGTAGATTTCAGTAGAAATTGGGTATGCGAAAGTGTTAATGTATTTAAAAATGCAAGGATTCAGGCTAATAAAATCTAAGCTGGCAATACAAATGGCTGAGAAAACGATTGCAGGGTTTGCAAGTTTTCCGGATCTTCTTGTACATCATCATCATAATCATCAGCCTATACAAGGTGTTACAAAAATACAAATAAACATTTAAGGGGGTGGTTTAGACCATCAAACTCAACAACTTTCACTATGGGACCAATATCGAAATCGCGAAAAAAAAATGTATGTTCTATATACTGTACAAATCGACTCGAGCTAAAAATGTATGGGATATCAGATTTTTTTTTCGCGATTTCGATGTTGGTCCCATAGAGAAAGTTGTTCAGTTTGACGGTCTAAACAACCCCCTTAAGAGTTTTAAAAATTTATTCTTACTTATGTAACATCCTGTATACGTCCCACTGCAGGGCACAGGCCTACCTTCTAGGAGGGTGTTTGGGCGTAAGTCCACCACGCATGCCCAATGCGGATTGGTAGACTTCACATATACATCAGAATTTCTTCGTCTGCATATTATGCAGGTTTCCTCACGATGTTTTCGTTCACCTTTTGAGAGCAGTCGGTAATACGTACATAAGTTAGAAAAACTCATTGGTTCGTGGCATGTTGTCCGTGCGGATTCGAACGCGGACCTCTTGATTGAGAGTCCATACCTCTCCGCAACGCGCCACCGAACTCACTTCTAGTACAGCAAATATTATTAATATCGCCTAATGTTGTTTTTTTTACAAAAGAGGGCTTCTGAACAGAGTTGGAATTTTGGTACCTAGCACTTTTAATGTCAAAGGGATTGCATGTTTATCGACTTCCAATAATGTCGATATACGGGTATATATTTTATACCACTGCGGATAACTTCAGCATGTATCGAACTTCAAAATAGCGAAAATAAATCAGCTGTCCCATACATTTGAGTCGAATATGTAGGTACTGCAGTTTTGTATAGGACAGCAGATTTTTTTTTCGCTCTTTTGAAGTTGGCTCCATAGTGAAAGTTGTTCAGTTTGATGAGTAGAATACATGCTGGTGTTATCCGCAGTGATAAAAAATTTCCCGTATATGGACACAATCGGAAGTCGATAAACGTGCAATCCCTTTGACATATTAAAAGTGCTACCAACATTTCTGACTCTGCTGCAGACACAGAAAACTGTACTAAATTTAAACTTGCATAAGGACGACCAAATTTAATATTTATTTGAAAATTGAAGCATCCATGTTAAAAAGTGATGAAAACCAATAAAAATTATACAAAAATGCGAAATAACATGTGTAATGATGAGCGTTTAGATAAAATTGATAATATTTTGTTCAAAAACGTGATTTATATTAAATTTTAACCATCTGTAACGATATAAATATTATTTGGTAGAATTTAAGTAGAATTTGAAACAGGGCTGGTAGATTTTGGTAGATTTCAGCAGTAATTTTCGTCACGCTGAAGGACATTGTGCGACACAAAAACATATAGGTGTTACTTAGTAGCTAAAGTGGGTACATGAATCCTGAAATGGCACAGCAATATTAACAAGAAGTAATTTTAAAGAAAAAAATTAGTACAATGTCAATAGTTCTTTAGGTTCTTTTGGTAGTTTTTGGTTCTTTTGGTAGGTTTTGGTAATTTTTGGTAGAGTTTAGTAATTATTTTTTGTTGTTTCTGGTTTTTTGGTAGTTTTTCGTTGTTTCTGGTTATTTTGGTAGATTTTCGTACTTTTTGGTTATTTTGGTAGATTTTTATACTTTTTGGGAATATTTGATAGAAGAATGAAAATTACCAAAAACTACCATATAAACAAAAGAGTTCTTGACGGCTTGGCTACGGGGTGGGTTTGTTGACATAAATAAAATATTTGTTTTGCAAAAGAGGTACATTCGAATCGTAAGCGGAATTCAGTCAGTAAGGGTGTCATGCCGATCCTTGTTTACCGACTTTAAATTACTCACTGTGACAGCTTCGTATATCCTCGATCTGTGCGAAATCGTGAGACGATACCCCGTAGTATTCCGTAGCAAGAGATTAAATTTAACTCGCAAAAATGAGCTACTGGTACCAAATTACCGACTAGCATCGATGCTAAGGACTACAAAATAAAGTCGAATACTGTTCTTGTGTATAGTAAAATACCAGATGACATTAAAGCCGACAAGAAATTTCTGAAGAAGGTTAAAGAATTATTAATCGAACAGTGTCCTTATGACTTTAATTAGTTTCTTCAGTATAAGTAAACAAACAGGCATCAATCTGAGTAGAAAAAAATGTGTTGCAGACCGATTATTTGTACCGCAATAGGTTATTATAATTTTTAACTAATCACATTGAACAGATTTTATAACATTTAACTAATTTAATTGTAGTAAGTGAAAGGTGGTAGTTAAGTTATTGTCTGGCACCTATTGTTTAAATCTGTTTTTTTCTTAATGTTTATAAATTATATTGTAGTGTGACTAATAGGTACTCTGTAGGTACTTACCATCTGTAACTTATGTACCTACCTACAATTTAAGGTAAATAAATAAAATGAAATGAAATGAACCAAAAAGTTACAAATTAACCATAAACTACCAAAAAGTACGAAAATCTACCAAAATAACTTTTTGGTTACTTTTGTACGAAAATTTACCAAAAACTACCGAAAGACTCAAAAACTACCATAAATTACAAAAATAACCAAAAACTACCAAACAGTGCCCGGAAAGTAACTTTTGTGAAATTCCTTTGTGTTGTCTTGTGTCGCGCAATGTCTTTTCGCGCAAAATTCTGTCGTGCAAATGACTTACAAAGTCAAATTCACTGTTATTCCAGTCTTATTTAAAACATATCTGACGATGATGATGATGATTTCAGATTATCAATCTTTAGTTTGCTAGTAACAATAGTAATAAACTTACAGTTATTCTGTTATAATAATGGGGACAAAAATTAACGAGTAATAGTCGACCAATTTATAAAATGTACTTCTAAGTCCACATATCGTGACGGGCAACTACGGAACCCTACACTGCATGTGGCTCGACACCCACTTGCCCGGTTTTTTATAAGTTACTTTGCCTACTTTAGCTAAAAATTGATTTGTTCATTAATCTTCTAAGACAGGTTTGGGTGTTGCCGGTCACCGGTCTATTCGCAATGATTTCGAACGATTGACGGCCCATAGTAATTTGTATGAAGAAAACGTCCATAAAAATATGTGATTTTTGGTAACAAATTGCAAAAAAACTAGAAGTCGTATCGAAAAACTGATTTGTTTAAAGTGTTCTTTGATGTTTTGCCATTGATTAGAAATATATTTTGTTGCTTTATTTTGATTCACTAAATCACAGGACTCGGAACGCGGCAGTGCTATTCTGGAGTTTTTCATGAAATTCTCGATTACTTTCTGATGTAACTACACAATTTTACTGAAATTTTTTTTGTTCATCTTGTACTTCATCTTTTAAAGAAGCGATGGTATTAATTTTGTTTCTAAATATAGCTATTTACTATCCTCAAAAGTCGGAACGCCGAACACTGTTTTGCCCGATTAGGGTTTTCGTTTGTGACGTCATCACTTGCTGTCAATTTTCAATAAAAAATGTGGATAATGTTTTGTAAGTTTTCCGTGACCTTTTGTTTGAGCTCCCACCATCGATAAGAAAAGTGTTAAGTATTTTTTGAAATTTGGTTGAGTGAAGAATACCTAGTTAGTAGGTAATATTTTTTTTTCACTCAATATGAAATTCATTACATAACTAAAACATTTTAAATTAACCAAAGTGGGAAGTTTCGGTAAAGTGAAACCTACATGCATACCACTTTTTTCAAACTAAATACGATCATCACTGAGGGCAAAAAAATTTACTATAGAGATACAAAAATTATGCTTTCACGATATGTAGAGTAACGGAATATGCCTTAAATTTATTTTATAAGTGGTACCTACAGATTGTTTTTAAATATTTCGAGAGTTTCAAAATTACACATGACTGTGATATTTTCTAATTTTGAACATAATGAAAACAAAATTTACCGACATTTTCGTCAATTCGGTAGGTAGGTATGTCAAGTTTGTTTTGGAGGGCTGAATCGAAAACCATTTCGTGACAATTGTCTCATAAACAATATTTTATTTGTCAGAGAATTTTAAATGAAAGGATTACTCACAGATATTTTTAATAAAAATAACGTCCTTTTTCGGTTCAACGAAGACGTTGGACCTGTTAACTCCTTGGTAAACTAAATATCAACTTAAAATAACTGGCCATTCAGAAAAAATATATTCAATGTGTCAGAATTTGACATTTCATGTTGCCGTTTCTGTTTCCAACATGGAGTTAGAAAGAGAATGCGGGTAATTTTTATTTTTAAATTAAATTGTTAAACTACAAGGCCGTAGTGGTCCAGTGGCGAGTAACCTTGCCTGCCGTGCAGGAGGCGATGGTTCGATCCCCGTCCAAGCCGACTCAAACCAATGAGTTTTTCGGAATTTATGTACGATTTGTTACACCACTGGCTTTTCGGTGAAGGAAAACATCGTGAGGAAACCTGCATGCTTCCATTTTCGAGGCGTGTATTGTACCCACTGTCCATTATAAGTGGTGACGGGCTCACCCCCCGTCACACTGGACAGTGTTTCGGTACTTCTGGTGAAACTTGGATGTTCAGAGGTTTCATAATATCTCTGACTACCCCCTCGGGGAATATAGTCGTGAGCATATGTATGCATGTTAAACAACAACGTGAATAATGTGGAGTTCGAATGATTTTTTAGCACCCACGTTTGCCATTTACAGAATAAAGTAAAAATTAAATTTGTATTGATAAACTCCATGAATTGCAAAAAAATTAAATTAGTTTCTAATAATATCTTCTATCCGTAAAAATAAAAATAAAGACAAAAAAAATCTTGACATAAGTACCGAATTGTCTGAATAACAATATTTTCTATGTTAGAGATTTTAAAATGAAAGAATTACGGATATTTTTTTAAACTAGGTACCTAAGGTACCTAAGGTATATTCTATTCTATTCTATTCTATTCTATTCTATTCTATTCTATTCTATTATATTCTATTCTATTCTATTCTATTCTATTCTATTCTATTCTATTCTATTCTATTCTATTCTATTCTATTCTATTCTATTCTAAGGTCGTTTTCGACCAGGAGTGCGATTTTTGAATCTCATTCGGTGAGCTCAGCAGTTGAAAATGTCAAAATTACTATGGAGATATGCATCTTTCTACTGCTGATTTTACTTTCAATTTGACTTTCAAAAATTCAAGTCAAATCAGCAGTAGAAAGATACATATCTCTATAGTAATTTTGACATTTTCAATTGCTGACCTCAGCTAATGAATAAATAAATAATAAATAAATGCGACAATGACAGGTGACAGGCGATAATTCGACAATTAACTGTTCAATAAAAATTTACATTGTCAAAATTGACAAATTTGACGGATTGTCGCGTCGATTTGACATATTTCTGTTCAATAAACATTTTCTCCTGACAGGCGACATGTGACAATTTGTCGTGAAAATCTTGACTTGTTTGTTTTATTGAACAATAAATTGTCGCGACTAGTGTTGACAAATTTGTAGAATTGTCATAAAATCGCGACAGGAGACTATGGTCTATGTCAAAAGTTTTAAGAATTTAATATATTAAGTAAAACGATGTTATTTCTTTTGGTTATGAAAATCGTGTGCTTGCCTTGTGCTTGCAAGTCTGTTTTACGTAGTGAATCATAAGTACTATTATTTGAGTGGAAGCACCCACGATTTTATAACCAAAATACATTAATTGCAAGTTTTTAATACAATAATAATAAAAAATAGAAATAAATGCGTCTTACTTAAAATGTTTTTGATTATAAAGTATTTTTTTAACTAAATATCCAGTTTCCAAGACAGTGAGACTAAAAAGTTCTCGTTGAGTGATGATAAGTGAGACCAAACACAGTGTTTTCTTACAGTGAGTTGTTTTCCTAAAAAGATACGAATTTTAGTTAGATAGCTTCGAAGTTGAATAAAATTGTTTTGACTGATTTTTAATCTCAAGAATAATGTAACGCTAATAAGTAATTTTAATCCATTGGAAACATCATAATGTACTCCACATTATTTATTTTTAATTCTATCCTTGCACTCTTTAATAATCATCGAGATAATTAATGTCAAAAATTGTCAGTAAAATTGTCAATCACCACGACAAATTTGTCGATCCCCACCACGAAAAATATGTGAACTACTTATTTTTGAGACTGACAATTGTCAAGTTTTATTAAACATGGTCGACAAGTGTGACAATTTTACCATGCCAATTATGTCGTTGTCTGATTTATTTGTCGCCTTTATTGAACAGCACTTGTCGCGACAATGCGTCAATTATGTCGACGAGCAGACTTAATTGACAAATAAGTCGACTTGTCATTGTCACGTTTATTAAACAGGGCCCTGCAAACTCCTCGGTAAACTTGAAATCAACATAAAATAAATGGCCATTAAGAAAAAAAAAATTTCTGTCAGTCAGAATTTGACATTTTATGTTGCTGTTTTTGTTTCCAGCATAGGGTTTTCCGGTATAAAAAGAAGGAAGGTGTCTTTTTTAGATAAGCTAAGGTTTTTCTACATGGAGTTCGAAAGATTTTCTTGTGACCACTTTTGCATTTAGAGATTACAGATCAAAATCATTTAAAAAATGTATTTGTATTGATAAACTAGCTAGCTTTTACGACTCAAAAGATACAGCTTTCATGGCAACAAACTATCGTTCATTAATATACTTTTAACTCTCCTATAATCTGTACCTATATTATTCTGTATAGCTACTACGAAATGGGGGTTGCGAAGAAGAGTGGTCAAGACATAAGCATATATTATATGCTGAGAGCATGCTCAAAGTCAATAAAAACAGAGCGTACGAGACGCGGGCGCGCGTCCGACTCGCTCTTGGCCGGTTTGGTCAAAGTGAATTTACGCTATTGTGTGGTGCTAAGGGACGCTTCGTAAGGCTCCGTGCGTGAGTCCGACTCACATTTGGCCGGTTTTCATTAAATATATAATTATAATATGCTTTAGTAGTTTTTACTAAATAAAATTGTAGAAATATAATATAGCTTTTTCTCAAACATGCTTGGAAATTTGAGCATTATTTTGACAACTTTCTTCGAGATAAATCGAAATTGCTGTACTAAGCGAACAGTTGTATGAAAATCCATATCTGTTGTGGTTTAGCGGCCAAATAAATTACATAGTAAACTCATATCGGTCGTGTTATTTAAAAATGGAACAATCTTTTACTCCGAAACATGGTAACCAAGGGGGTAGGTAACTTATCCAAGGTTTTATTTAAATTTCGAACTGGTTTGCAAATAGACAGCTTTATAATGAAAAAAAACCGAATGGACACTTTAACCACAGATTAATAATAAGTTACTAGATTCAACGAAGGAAAAAATATTTTTGTTCGTCATTGATTTTGAAAAGTTGATTGATTTTAATTTCCGCGCATTATTTGAGAAAAGCACTATACAAGCCTTGGCCACAACTAGGCATTGATGAACTTACGTATGTGTGCCTCGGCTTCGCCTCGGCCCACATTTACACGTTCGTCCATCAATGCCTCTTTTGCTGGCCGCTGCAGTAATGTAGGTACTTTAAGACTAGTGGGGAAAAATTTGCCGTGGAATTTCAATATTCCCATTGTTTTGATGTCATTCGAAAGCAATTTAAGTCTGTGATTGGGTCATAATTGCAAACATGGCGTAGATGTACACTGAAGATATTTATAAAAATGTTAATTGGGGGCGTTTGGGATAGGTACGTAATGGAATACATTGAGACCATTTTTAGAATTTTTGTCTGTTGTTTGTGCACACGTTATTTTAAAACTACTGAACAGATTTGGATTTCACGAAAGCATAGGGCTCAGTTTGGATTAAAATTCACGCTATATTGTTCAATCAAAAGTTGTGAGTATTAAAGGGGATATAATTTAGAGCGCGCTCCATACAAACGTACGAAGGCGATAATTTCAATACTAACCAATTACAAGCATAGAGATTTGTTTCTAGATTGTTTCTGCAAAAAATAATTGACTTTAATTGGTTAGTATTGAAAATATCACCATAGTACGTTTGTATGGAGCGCGCTCCATTCGCGAACGCCGCTATTAAATCAATATTTTCTATTCAATTATTCATTGAAATTGGTAGGAAGTAAGTTTTTAGTTGTTTTGATATTATTTGCAGTGATTTAATTTCAGAAGTAAATAAAAATTTCATGATTTTCTTATCAAGAATTTTATACTACGTAGGTAATATAATCTTCTTGCTTAGAATTTATTTGAAACTGTGCGCGACTGTATTGGCAATTGCATATTAAAAAGCCGACCAAAGAGAATGGTAATAGATTTGGTATACTCTACTGAATAATTGAAGTCATTTCAATTTGATTGAACAATATGACAAATATTATCCTAGAATTCGTTATTTTTTTTTGGAATATAACATCATTTTAGCTTTAGAAAAACACAAATAATGAATTATTCCATTCAATTACCTTTGTGTTTCAGTCATCCACAGAAGGATCGAGAAAAAAATTGTCGCAAATTATTTTAAAAACATTTGACGCGGACGTGCTCCAGTAACGGCATTTCGCCGTACAATGAAAATAATCAGAAACAAGGATAGTTTTGCAGTTGTCACAGGATGTCAAAAGATTGAATTTGTTCGCCATTTTGTATGGTAATCACAATGTTTGATTTTAACTAAAATGTTTTCAAAAATATGAGTGTTTCAGACTAGTATTTCAAAAAATCGATTCATTATGTTTTTTAAATTTATATAAACTTTCTTTTTACGTAAACTGTAAATTCAGCCGTGTAACGTAACCCTTCTAAAAATGTTCCTAAAGTAACCCCATTTTTAGCAATATTTCGACGAACAGTGTCCGGATTTTATGCGATTACTAAAATAAATTATATGAAACATACAAAAAAACGATTCATTACATTCTTAAGTAAAGGCAGTTCTTTCATAATAAATATAAAACACGGGATATGCAATAGCATATCACTGAAAACAATGTTCCTGAAATTAGGGGTTTTAGAAAATATACCCTTAACTTATTAGATTATTTGCTGCAGGTTAAAGGTATTATTATACATAGAGGAACTCCCAGAGAAATGGGGTTCTCCTAGTAGAACTTTACACAGACAACTAGTCTGAGTAGAACTAGCACGACAAACAAACGTCATGCGCCACGTGAGAGCACGACGAGCGCAAGCGAAAAATCTCATAATGAGTTAAACTTATTATGGCGTGACACTTTTCAAATAAAGAAAGTTTATTGCTAACAACCAATGGGATGAGTCAGATAATGTTTTAATTAAGTATAAAGTTATTTTTAACCAGACGAATTATTATTTAGGTACAGTCAGCAGCAAAAATATGTATGCCTCCTCATGCAAAAGATGTATACACTTTAGTACTACGCGTAGTACTAAAGTGTATACATCTTTATACTACGACGTAGTAAAAGTGCATCGATCTTTTTGCTGCTGACAGTACCCCTACTTTTGTGTCTAGCCGTGGTGGTCCAGTGGCGATTAACCTTGCCTGCCGTGCAGGAGGCGATGGTTCGATCCCCGTCCATGCTGACTCGTACCAATGAGTTTTTCGGAATTTATGTACGATTTGTAATACCATTGGCTTTTCGGTGAAGGAAAACATCGTGAGGAAACCTGCATGCTTCAATTTCGAGGCATGTATTGTACCCATAACTGTCCATTATAAGTGGCGACGGGCTCACCCCCCGTCACACTGGACATAGTTTCGGTACTATTGGTGAAACGTGGATGTTCTGAGATTTCAGAAGATCTCTGACTACCCCCTCGGGGAATATAGTCGTGAGCATATGCTTATGCTACTTTTGTGTTGAGGTACAGAATAGGTTAGGTATACAGGGTCCAACTTAATATGCTGACACTTTTTTAAGGGGGTGATCAGACCTTCAAACTGAACAACTTTCTCTATGGAACCAACATCGAAATCGCGAAAAAAAAAAAACTACTGTTCCATACTAAACTGCAAACCAACTTGGGCCAAATGTATGGGACAGCAGTTTTTTTTTCGCGATTTCGATGTTGGTCCCATAGAGAAAGTTGTTCAGTTTGATGGTCTGATCATCCCCTTAAAAAAGTGTCAGCATATTAAGAAGGACCCTATACAGGGTGTTTCATAAGTAACAATAAATTTTTAAAACTCTTAAGGGGGTTGTTTAGACCGTCAAACTGAACAACTTTCTCTATGGGACCAACATCGAAATCGCGAAAAAAATTATTTTATATCCCATACATATTTTAGCTCTAGTAGATTTGTAGAGTATAGAAAATTTTTTTTTTTTCGCGATTTCGATATTGGTCCCATAGTGAAAGTTGTTCAGTTTGATGGTCTACACCACCCCTTTAAATGTTTATTTGTAGTTTTGTAACACCTTGTATAGTTCTATGTTGAGGTCTGTTGTGTTTGATGAAAAAAATATTTCATCATTATTCCTTGTACTATACTTAAACAAAAAATGTTTAGTATGAGATAACAATGGATTAGTATTTCACAAGCAAGGCCGAGGGCAAATATATGTTAGTTTATTATACAAATATACAGGGTGTAAACTTAAATGCGTTACATACTTACACATTTTAAGAGGTGCTTCAGACCATCAAACTGAGCGACTGTTATGTACTTAATAGGTTCTTAATAGGTACTTAATTCTTCACTTTGTGATTCTTCCTTCTGATCTTTCGATAGACGACATTCCATAAAACATATATGTACCTACATATTACTCTAGCGATAGACAAGCTCGTTCAAACAAACAACATGTCACACAAAACAACACAAAATGACATATTGCGGTCTGTCATTGCCATAGTGACGAAGTGAACTCGGGAACATCAATCAGGTGCTGAGGTGCGTACACCTCATTCAAGTGGAACATGTTGCTTCTATGGAAGGGCAAGTCTATCGCTAGAGTTTAAGTCTATGCCATAAAACAATTTATTTGATCTTATTGTTTCTCTGTATCTTTGATGTCCATGTGGAATAAGTATTTCGTTTTATGGAGTAGAATTGATTGGTTTATTTAATAGCAATATCCTATTGCTGCAATAAGCGGCAATACCATGTATAAAGTCCGCTACACACACACATAATTGCGATCCGGAATTCCGAATCCCCTACCCGCACATTCGATCTTGGCAATTGCGTGAACGTTTTCGTTCCAATGTCAACTCAATTACTATGAAGTTCAGACTCAAACGGTCCCGATACATCGAAAATCGAAATTCCGGGTAAAGGGCTGTTCACGTCACGCAATAGCGAAGTTCGAATGTCCGGGTAGAGGCCCAGGATTACGATTTCGTATACAATTCTGATTCGGAATTCCGGATCGCAATTCCGTATGTATGTTGGTATCTAGGCCTAAAGAAGCAAAACACAAGCCAGACGTATGTTAGGTAGTAACATACTAAGTTTTTTATATGTACCCAAGACAAGAGATAGGAACTCTCATCACAATTTTACTAACCAACGTTAAGATAAGAAGTTTTAACAGTTTATTTCATACGTGGCCATTACGAAGGGCCGGGTTGACCATCGGACATTAATATTATCTATTGTTGTAACATCATAATATGATAACATGACCTCAATAATCCTATAATTTTTATAGACCTAAATCTTGCATATGCTCACGACTATATTCCCCGAGGGGGTAGTCAGAGATATTCCTCAGAACATCCACGTTTCACCAGAAGTACCGAAACACTGTCCAGTGTGACGGGGGGTGAGCCCGTCGCCACTTATAATGGACAGTGGGTACAATACACGCCTCGAAATGGAAGCATGCAGGTTTCCTCACGATGTTTTCCTTCACCGAAAAGCCAGTGGTGTAACAAATCGTACATAAATTCCGAAAAACTCATTGGTACGAGTCGGCTTGGACGGGGATCGAGCCATCGCCTCCTGCACGGCAGGCAAGGTTACTCGCCACTGGACCACCACGGCCTCTCTTACCTAAATCTTGTTTTGTAATAATCATGTGAAGTAAATAATAAGCATGTCTATATCGACGCGAGTTATATGAAATAGCAGAATTTTTCGCTATTAGAAAAACTTGTTAGGTTCAATTATCAGTTGGTCTACCATGAGTTTTCACCGTACTTTACTACTGTAGTTACGTCGCCAATTTTGTATTGAATTTCGTACGGCGCTCCTAGAAGTTGAGAACTAATTTCTGTCATACGAATTGGTGACGTAACTACAGTAGTAAAGTACAGGGAAAACTCATGGTAGGCCCTCTGGACCGACAAACTGAAAAGAACAGGTAGGTTGCGAATTTGGTCTCAGTCCCTATGACTGAGACTGAAGTAACAAGCAAGAGCAACCGCCACTCTTCTTTAAACCGTGCTCAAAAATAAGGCGGTTAAGTTAAATACAGCATAATTTTAATAAACAAAATTAGGAAGCAGGAATAAAGTAGGTACCTAAAAAAAACTACCTTAGTGCGTTCACACACGATGACGCACTGACGGAGCGGCAGATGTCAGTCCATAGAACCACACCCGGTGTGTCTATGCGTCACCGTGTGTGCTTCTACGTGCGGTTTCATAAAACTCCTTGCTTCACAAATGACGGACTGACGTCTGCTGCTGCGTCAATGTGTCATCGTGTGTGAACGCACTTAACCGTAAAAATATTAGATTTTCTAATGAAAATAATAATATTGATTCAAGTAACCATAATCTAAACAAAACAATACTATAAAATTAATCCTACTACTTAATACAATACCTAGCCTAATCTAAACAATACAATAATTAAGAACTAAACTGTGATCAGTCGAAGAGCCCGCCTCGATTCGAACCCGGTTGAAAAGTGCCCATCACGCTCGTGGCGTTTCCACACTGTATGGCTAGGGAAATGTGTTGAACCAGGTACAAACCAATTTTCTAATTGTGTCACAGTGGAAGGACGGTGTCAAAAAAAGTTGGTTACTAACATTCCACTACATTTAAAGAAATACAGCCATGTTGTGCTATATGTCTTGTGTCGATTTTTTTCTTATTTATTGTTTCTGTACTTAAATATTTTTTGTGGCTTTATTCTTATACCTATTGGCCGGTTGCTGTGTCTAGCATTGCAATTCTGCCAATGTTGAGTGGTTTAGTAATATCAAGTATTGTTTTATGAACAAGAAATACTAGAGGTTCACAAAACGGTGCTGGAGCCACGTGATCAGCCAAGCCGAGCACGTACGTCCTTGAATACGAGACTTCTAATGTAATTTTCTGTCAAAAATCTGGTTTTAAAGTGGGTTGGACAATGTGAGTATAACGGTGTTATGTTCAAAAGCATCATAATACCGTTCACATTATCCGCTCACATTGTCACTTACAGATTCTATGGTGTACGATGCGTCACGTTTCACCTTAAATCATCAAATGGTCACGTTGCAGGAATTGACCCGAGCACACGTCTCGCGTGGTTTTCGCGCGTCGCGTTTTTGCCTGCCACGTGCTCCGCAATCCTCAATCTCTTCTTGTTCTTGAACAAAAACAATCCCTGAGATTGGGATAGATACTCCTAAATTACACTTGACACTGGCGGAAATGCGGTGCTACGCACAAGCAAAAAGCCATTAATTATAAATAAATAAAAAAATCATCAAATATTTTATCTTTGATGATCGCCATTTGTATTCCAGGCTGTCCTTCCTTTACAAACAAATGTTTTGTTTGTTACAAACGATCTACAAGTAGGTCAATCAATGTGTGAGAAGGAGTCAAAGAAAAAGAAAATTGCTCATTTTCTGCACAGAATAAAATAAGATACTGGGCGCCAAGGCCCGCCAAGCAATAAATATATTTTTAAATTATATTCTTGAAAGAACATTTTTGCTCTTTGGTTTGGTTGATTTTGGCATTTCGTTTTCTTTACATTCTTATAGAAATTTAAAGAAATTTAAGTCTACTCAATCTATAGGGTACAACTTAATATGCTGACACTTTTTTAAGAGAATGATCAGACCGTAAAACTGAACAACTTTCTCTATTAGACCAACATCGAAATCGCGAAAAAAAATCAGATCTTCCATACAAAACTGCAAGCGTACTCGAGCCGATGGAACAGATGATTTTTTTTCGCGATTTCGTTTTTTTTTTAAATTTATTTATTTGGTCCCACAGAGAAAGTTGTTCAGATGATGGTCTGAACATCTCCTTAAACAAGTGTCAGCATTTATTAGGAAGGACCCTGTATACATTTATGGATTTTATTTAAAGAAAATTCACGATATCGTGAAAGTGTGTAGAAGATTGAGTCTACTTTTTAATGAGAAAGATTATGAGGTTCACACACTTGATTCAAATAGAGGATAAGGAGTAAAACTTTTTTTAATTTTTTCACTTTTCACGTATATTATGTTTCTGTTATTTCGGTACAGTTTCAATTATGTACGGACTGAGACCGAAATAACAGGCGCATCTGCCATTCTTCTAACTGTACCTACCTTCTCTAGCTAGAGTAGGTACAAGAACTTTTTAATGTAAACTCGGGAAAAAAAATTGACAGTCTGTTTCATAAATAACACCACAAAATGTATTTATATTTTCAGACTAAATAACGATTCTAATTTTAGTAAAATGGAACAGTAAGAAAAAGCAAAATTTAACATTGTCACGATTTCGCCTTTACGTTATAGAGATAAGGACCTACTAGATATATCGCCCCAAGTCTTTGGTTAGGACAAATTGAATTTAACAAAGGACAATCCTTTACTAAATCAATATTATTTATAGTTCTTATACAGGGTGTAAGGAAAAGTATCATTAACCTTTAAACCACATACTCTACCCATCAAACTGAACAACTTTTACTATGGGAGAAAACCTGTCAGAGTAAAACAATATCAGCTGTCTCATAAATTTTAGTCAAGTACCTAACTAGGTATTGCATTTAAGTATCGAACAGCAGATTTTTTCTTGCTCTGACAGGTTTGCCCCATGGTAAAAGTTGTTGAGTTTAATGGGTAGAGTATGTGGTTAAAAGGTTAATAATACTTTTCCTTACACCCTGTATAGGGTCTTTCTTAATATGCTGACACTTTTTTAAGGGGATGATGAGACCATCAAACTGCACAATTCTTTATGAGACCAACGTCGAAATCGCGAAAAAAATCTGCTGTCCATACTTTTGGATCGAGTAGGATGCAGTTTAGTATGGAAGAGCTGATTTTTTTTTGCGATTTAGATGTTGGTGCCATAGAAAAAGTTCTTCAGTTTGACGGTCTGATCATCCCCTTAAAAAAGTGTCAGCATATTAAGAAGAACCCTTTATTGATATTGCATAATATTACTAAATTTTCTTTCTATTCTTATTCTTTCGTTTAAATTTACTCATTTTAAATGTAGGCCACCTTAGAACCTTGTTACAGCAAACAATTTGCAGTTATCTTTCACAGAAGCTTAATGACATTAATACAGGTGATCGTGACAAGTTTCTAAGGTAGAGGTCGAGTTGCAAGGTCGGCCACACACGAGCGGTTGTGTCATTCGCGTGGTGTTCGCGCGGTTCGCGTTTGAGCTTGCTACGAGGCTCTACCTTCGATCAAAATAAAATTAATGGATAGGCCTTACGCGAACATTTCAAACCAGAAAAATGAGGCAAAACAAATGAAAGGTTTACTTGTCACTTGTATGCAAGTGCCCTAGATTTGACAGATAATGGCGCTAGTTTGTATGGACCAAGAGCACCAGTAGTGTGCTTCAACTTACCCCACTTCAGGCCTATCCATTCATTTTATTTTGATCTAAGGGCTCTACCACCTCTTCTCAACTGTTTTGCATTAAACAATCCTTGAGATTGGGATAGGTTACAAACTACTTGACATTGGCAGATATGCAGGGCTAGAGACAAGCAAAACCTAATTCATATGTTTAAAAAATCTAAAGTGGCCTTATACAGGGTGTAAGGGACAGCCCTCCGCAAACTGAAACGGTGAACTCAGACCATCAAACTGAACAACTTTCACTATGGAGCCTACCTCAGGAAACGCGAAAAAAAATCTGCTGTCCTATACATTTGAGTCGGGTAGGTACGGCAGTTTTGTATGGGACAGCAGATTTTTTTTCGCGTTTCCTGAGGTAGGCTCCATAGTGAAAGTTGTTCAGTTTGAGTTCACCGTTTCAGTTTGCGGAGGGCTGTCCCTTACATTCTGTATATTTCAAATTAGTTGACTGAAAATTCCTGTAATTTTAACAAAACAGGAATTTTAAGGGTGAAAGACGAAACCACGCTTCTCTCTGAATATTAATATTGTACTTAATTAATATACTAGAATTGACTTAAATGTATACAGGCAGTTTCATAAGTAACAATAAATATTTAAAACCTTTAAGGGGGTGGTGTAGACCATCAAACTGAACAACTTTCACTATGGGACCAATATCGAAATCGCGAAAAAAAAAATTACGTTCTATACTCTACAAATCGACTACAGCTAAAATATGTATGGGATATGAAATTATTTTTTTCGCGATTTCGATGTTGGTCCCATAGAGAAAGTTGTTCAGTTTGACGGTCTTAACAACCCCCTTAAGAGTATCAAAATTTATTGTTACTTATGAAACACCCTGTATAGCTCTAGTCGATTTGTAGAGTATAGAACATCAATATTTTTTTCGCGATTTCGATATTAGTCCCATAGTGAAAATTGTTCAGTTTGATGGTCTACACCACCCCCTTACAGGTTTATTTGTATTTTTGTAACACCTTGTATAGGTGGATGAACAGCAAGCCGGTGTCAGAGTTTTTCAGACCGCCTACGCCGTGGCGCCGCCTTTTTCAGCCTCTGACCTGGTTTTTATGTAACGACTACTACCACCAGAGATATCTTTTTTTTGGTAATTAAATAAAATATATAAAAATGATTAAATAGTAGAAAGAGTATAAGTAGACGGATATTAAAATAATAATAGTCGCGAAAACGAGACAGGCTTATACGCTAATTACACATAATGAGCGAGAGAAAATTTGTCCCTTTCTGCGTATGCAATATTTTTGTTTGACTTAGTTGAAATTGCATACAAAATCATGCAACTAAGTCAAACAAAGGCACGATTTCTCATACATTTTTGTCATATCTCCATCCCTTTCCAGTATACGCGCTCAGCGAATCTATAAAATAGTCAATCAACGGATTTAATAAACCAAGCCTTAGAGTAAAATTATGGGTAGAGTATGTCGTTAATGATGCTTCTCCTTACACCCTGTAAATTAGCCTTTTGCCCCCTATCTATTCCAATGTTAGTAAGATACGGAACACTAAAAACGTGCCTGGCTTGTGACCATATTATCTAATTATCTAATCTAAACTATTATAAAACTGTAACTGAAGTGTGTCTGTACATTGAAGATATTTACAAAAAAAAGATTACGACATGGTTTTTAGGTATCCCTGACTCGAAATCAACCTTTTTTAGAAATTTTGTCTGTCTGTTTGTTTGTGTGTTTGTTTGTTTATTTATTTGTTTGTTTGTTTGTTTGTTTGTTCGCGCATCACGCAAATACTACTGAACCGATTTTGATGAAACTTTTTTTGTTTGATAGCTTATGATCTGACTTAAAATCTGGTATATAATTTGTGCGGACGAAGTCGCGGGAAAACACTAGTTCTACATAATATGGTATCGGGTGTACTCCTGTAATGCTTACATTATCCTGTGATAACTACTCTGTTATAGCTGACAATGACATAGAGGATGATCCATAAATAAACGGAGTTAACAAACCTCCTGTCTAATAAATGAAAGCCTATAATGGCGGCTGCGTGATGGCGCGTTCAAAGCTATTAGTACAGTCATCGACAACTTTTTGACAATTGTTGCTTTTAAAATATCCGACGATAATAAATGTACTTGAGCTGGTAGCTGAAAAACTTTGACTACTTATATGAGGACTGGTAACGCGTGTAATTCTACTAACAAACATTTTTGTCACTTTTTGCGGGGGGCGAGGTAACATGCAATCCGCAACTTTGGATTTTATTCCCCATAACTTTTGATTCTAATTTTGAATTTTGAGAATCATGAAAAGTAGTCTCGTGTGAACCCCAAACGTTCTTAGTTCGAAATTTTTGTTTCGCAATTATAGGCTGTCTCGTTTAGTGATTTAGTGATAAGGTATAAAATTTAATATAAATGCACATGATCAATTATTGATCTTATACCGTGGCAGAGGGGAAATGATACCGCAAGGCGAGTCCTTATAATAAATAGTCAAAGCTGAAAAATATTACATTTTTCATTATTCGAGTCCACTCTTTTCGTCTGTAACACTTAAGTGCTACAAACCAAAAGATTACACAAAAATAAATTCAATACTTACACCTGTGTGTATTGAAAATTACGTGAATACATTTGTAACATTTTCCATCGTAGGCTGTTTCTAAAGACTTTTTCTACAGATAGAAATGTTTAGAATTCTTTGATTTATCCTTCCTCCATCCTTTTACCTTCGGTCTAGCATAGTATGTACGACATTGTGGCATACGCAACGTAACAAAGACAGGGGCACTACTCAACCTCTCTCGTTCTCTCAGCGGGTGCATGCTAGGCCTACTGTGTCATAACTAGTCATTATAAGAGAGAGTCTCTTCAGAGATAAGCTCGCCCTTTGTACATGAGTTTTCTCAACTTTGTATATTTTTATGTCTTTGTGTGCAATAAAATGTTGTAATATATATATAAATAGGGTCGTCATAAGTCGCCTCCCGAAGACCCACAAACTGAATGGTGCGTCGATTGGATGCTTAAAAAACAGATTTGGACACAAGATGAATAGAGATCGAAGAACCCTTTCCTAACTTTTCTCTACTTTAGTTTATTTTGTAGTAACCTTCTGTATAAACTTATAAATCAAAATATTATTACTTATTTCGAAAAAGGCGTTTGCCTTCGGGTTCACCTCGGTGGAGTGTAGTTTCAGATCTGAGGTAAAATTATTTTTATTAAGGTTGCACCGAACCTCCAGTGCAGCCTTCAATCGTATTTTTTAAATAACATCTCCAAAACACACGAATATTATGTCATATTGATAGTCATTGCTGATTTTCAATGTATCGAGTCATTACGGATGATGTTTGTAGTTAAAGCCTGACCAGAAATATAAAAAACCTGGTTTGGGGGCGCTGCAATAGACTATATAACCTTTAATGTCAGTGATCCAAGTACGAAAATGAGTTCCAATGATTTTCCGCAACATGGCGAGGTTTTTTATTTTTCTGGTCGGGCTTTACTATAGTGAAAAAATTCAACTCCGAAAGACTTTAGAACACTTTTGTAATTTTATAAATTTTACTTTTTACAATTTCACTGAATTTAATTAAAATTATTCTAGAATTACTTTATAATACAACTATTCACTTTGAGTGTCCGCCGAGAACTGCCTGTTCGATACCTTTTTCACCACTTCCACCGTTATCCCTACATTTTTCAGTGCGCTGTACCAACCAAACGGCAGGGCATTCGATTGGTTCAGCTACAGCCAATCACAAAAGTCAATATTGCCACCTTAAGCATATATTTAAACGATTCTGACACAAATTTGAACGGCTCTGGATACAAGTCATTTTAAGCCATTCGTTGGTTATTTTTCAGTTAATTTGAATGTCATAGAATATTAAATGTGTTGCTAGTACAAACACTAAGATTTAGTAACAAAATATCACGAATCACGACACTATCTTTAAAACCACCAAAAGTGATCACTTTTGACGGTGTTAACGAAAAATAAGATAATAAAAGAACTACCGTAATGATTCGATAAATCGAAAATCAACGGTGACTAGGTACCCCAGATAAATTAACGGGAAGTAACTACCTACAATGGGACTTTCATGTTTTTTGGAAATGTTTAATTGTTTAGAAAAAGAAAATACCTACCATTAACTTACTCGGTAGGTACAATCTCAAGTTTTATCTTTATAATTTCGATACTGACTGTACTAAAAATACTCGAATTTGAAACTAATGGTTTTTACTTTCTCGATTAAATGTAGTAGGTACGTATGACTATTTTTAGGCATTTTTATTAAATGGGTTTTTAAGAGAATATGTCGAAATATTTCGTTTTCATTGACCAATCATGCCTGCAAAAAGTTTGCCCTATTTCATGTCACGGTTTTTAGATTGTATTTTCTTTCAAATTTTACGTTTAATTACTACAATAAACAATAGCTCGCAATTTTAGTTAACTTTTCGTAGGTGGAATAAAGTTAATCATTTTAAAGGTTTCTAAACGCGTAACTCTCAATAACTGTAGTAGTTAGTTGGTTGGTTTAAATTCTGGGAAAGGATCGGATCTCGGGTTACTAAAGCACAGGAACAGGGTTTAATAGAACTATACCTAACAAAGCTTAAATTAAGTGCATATCCAACTTAAATTTATAACAAATTTATTGTAGGTATACTAAGAGTCTACCCATCAAACTGAACAACTTTTACTATGGGAGCAAACATATCGGAGCAAAAAAGAAATCAGCTGTTGCATACATTTGAGTCGAGTACCTAGACATTGCAATTTATTATTGAACAGCTGATTTTTTTTTTTGCTCTCATCGGTTGCTCCCATAGCAAACACTGTATAAGACTCGGATCAAATTAATTTTATTTTGATCTAAGGTATAAGGCGTGTGTGGAAGGACACATTGGTAGAGGCAGACCTAGGAGGACGTACCTAGACAAGAACAGGTACGTTATTAAAAAATGCCAGGTTAAAAAAAGCCGAAATCGACGGGAATTATTTATTATTATTTTTATTATTTAATATGACAATACAATGTTGTAGATTAACAAATAATCGACGCACTATAAACCATAACTAGTTTGTTCGTACGCCGGTAGGGACTCATCCTTAACATTAGGTGTAAAAGACAATCATACTACACTTATACATTAGTATCTATGAGGATCTATCTATCTCTATCTAGAATGTATAACAAGATGTACCTATAGACCTAGAGGAAGCAAGATAGGTATGTCAGAACCGCCCAAAGTGCCAAAGTGCCGCCCATAGTCTCTGCCCACCCCTCTGGGAACAAGGCGTGAGTTTATGTATGTTAAGTTTATCGTACACACGGCGACACAATCAAGCTACGCAAAACCAATATAAGCTGGTCTCGCGTAGGGTGAATGACAAATAAAGTAGTGCGGCCAGTTTATTTTGGGTTTGCGTAGCTCGCCATGTGTACAGTGTTATAAAATGACAAGTAATAGATAGTTGTAGATAAATACATTATCAAGATCACCGCATCGAGGAATGGCTGGCAGCATTCAAACTGGTCCTTTAAGCTCAGGCCACACAGAGGCGGTCCTGCGGGAATGCGGGCCGGCGGCGGTTCTGCGGGAAGCGAATATCTGCGGACCAGCGAAGATTTTTGTGTGTTTTGTAGTGTATGGTGTGGTGGAAAGGTCATGTCCGAGTTTGTATGTCCCCTGTAACAGAGAAATAAGCGCTGGTCCGGAGATATTCGCTTCCCGCAGGTCCGCCCTCGGACCGCTTTCCCGCAGTCCCGCCTCTGTGTGGCCTGGCCTTTAGGCAGAGTAGCTGTCAGCCCTTCGGTCACATTGTGAACTCGATGATGCGTGATTTCACGTCGTCTAAAAAGGATCCAACTTCAGGACTCAAAGGTCCCATTGTTTCTATGGTGTTTATAGTCTTCACCCAGATCCGCATATTTTGAGCGCTTCAAAAACCAAAATAGGTTACTTACCTAATAATAATACTTAATAATACTTAGGGCCTGTTTCACCACTTCTGAGTAAGTTCTTGCTAGCTTATCCGACAGATAGTTTGACGTATTTTGTATGAAAATATGTCAAAGTATCTGTCGGATAAGCTAACAAGAACTTACTCATAAGTGGTGAAACAGGCCCTTAGTAATACTTAATTCAAAATTTAAGCTATCATAAGACTTTTATCAAATTCTCAACAGAATTTATAACTGTACCATTCCATAATGTAACTCTATAGAAATATTACGACTCGGTCGGTATGCAATAAACCATTTGATTGGTATTATAGTTTGTCAAGCAAGATTATGGGCTATTAGTTATTGTCTAACTTATTTGTGTTGTTTGTGACTCATCGAACGTATTAAGATAATCAAAGGAAATAAAACTAGGCTGAGTATTTATAAACTTTTTGCAACTTTAAATCCTTCAATCAAAGAACAACGTACCTATTCTTACAGGTTTAAACTTACCTGAAATACATGAGAAGAACCAAAGCATTGCCGATGCATCCAACTACCATCATCACGATGTAGAGCGCACCCAGCGCGTACTGAGCGCCAGGGTGTGGCGGCGGGAACCCCAGCCAGTGGCTGTTGATGATCAGCAAATAGTCATCCGAAAATAGACCGTAATCCCTCCACAACTGTACTGGCCATTGTCGCTTAAACTTAGAAATTATCGCAGAATCCGTTGGGGGTGATTCCGCCAAAGGTTTTACTTCAACAAGCGATTTACTTCGTCCGTCCAACTCGACCGCACGTCGCTTCTCTCTTAACTTCTCGGAGACACTCTCCAAAGTCCTCGGTATCAAATAGACCCTTCGCCTTCTTTTCCACTGTTTCAAATTATCTAAAGGCCTCCACAAAACGTCATTGCACTTAAAAGGCTTGGAATTCACTGCACTTTTATTAATCAAACTTTTTATTGTTAAACTTTTTTCTTGGAATGTGTTCACGTTGACGCACTGTACGATCATTGGTAGGATGATGAGGATGATTCTGATAGTTCTGGACATCGTACGTGGATGTTCACGTGGATGTGAGAGTCGACACGACCGCTCCGTGCGCTCTCCACAACATTTATGTTGGCTTCTGCTCTGTAGTTCTACCGGTTGCTCCCGGCTCCCGGAACACCGATGTTTGTGAGAAAACTTCCGAGGATGCGGCAGTTTTGCTTCAGTGAAATAAAAGTTAAGTTTACAAGCAACTGAAGCGACCATTTAAAACTTTGGACACAATTCTGCATTATGTTAACTTGGTTAAAGCTACGGGATGTAGAGTCGAAAGTAATTACTAATCTTATTACAACATCTAAACTTTAGATGCTTGTGTTGCGTGAAATATTAAAGGCACCCCGCGTACGGGCCCAGGAGTGGAGGTAAGTAGTGATCAATTTTTCAGAGTTTTTCAAGCAGCCTATCAGCCTCAGCCTTGGCTTACGTATAGGTAGAGATGAAAACAGGAAATATTTAAGGTTTAAAATGAAACGAGATTAAAACGGTCACTCATCCTAAGTTGGAACTGCCGATGTTACTCTACCTCGTTGTTAATTCCGAACATGGAAGATCCATTACGTCACGCCACGAGCATCAATATACAACTAGACAGGTGCCTAGTAGTTACTGCAAAAATGTCTCCAATTAAGGCCTCCGCTCATTGCAGCGATATTATCGCTGCGATTTTGCGATAATTGTTCTCAGTACATTTTGTATGGGGACGCGCTCGATCCTACACACTGCCGCGATATTATCGAGCGATAATATCTCTGCGATTTTGCGATAATTGTTCTCAGTACCTACATTTTGTATGGGGACGCGCTCGATCCCACACACTGCCGCGATATTATCGCAACCTGACGCAATCTCTTTCTACTACATTCAGTGGTGTGCGCAAGTGCGATATGCGTGACGCGAATCGCGGAATCGCTGCAGTGTGTAAGGTGTCGCGATATCGCTGTCGATAATATCGCTCGATAATATCGCTCGATAATATCGCTCGATAATATCGCTCGATAATATCGCTCGATAATATCGCTCGATAATATCGCTGCAATGTGCGGAAGCCTTTATACCTTGACGTAGTCCCACCAAATAGATCTTACCAAAAAAACAACTCCATGCAAGGACGCGGCAGGTACCTACACCCCTACATGCTCAGCGTGCGGCAATACGTGAACGTTCACGTACGAGAATGAGAGGAAATTTATTAGGGCGTTCTCATACATGCGGAATTCCTTAACGGAACTCTGATTCGGAATTCTGATTTTGTATGGGTTTGCCCCCTCCAGAATTCCATTCGAAATTACGGAGGAATCAAACCCATACGAAACTAATACCGTTCTGGAATTCCGTTACGCGATTTCGGATGTTTGTGGCTAACCTGAGAAACATAGCTGCGCATTTAGGGGGTGTATTGGCCACCGTGAGCTTGTATAAAGCTGTTTTTCCGTTCGGATATCTATTCTGTGGTAGTACTATTCAAGCTATGGAAACATTCGGGTATTATGTATCGTATTTCGAAAATTTCCGTAGTAGCACCTAGGTACATATTCTTTTTTATTTTTATTTAATGGCGTTTCCTTGTTAGATTTTGCCAGTGTCAAGTAGTTTGAGGGAGTGTTCATCCAATCTCGAGGATTGTTTTTGAGTAAGCACAACAGCTGAGAAGGATTTTGGAGCCTCGTGGCAGGCTGAGACGCGAACCGCACGAACACCACGCGAGAGACAAGTGTTCGAGGACAACCCTGCAACGTGACTCTTCCCCTACATATATTTTTTTCGTAAGTAATGAAATATGACACGTGAATGCGATTGTGGAATTCATTGTAAATAATTTGAAGTCGAAAATCTAACAGCAAATTTTGGAAAACAAAACCAGTTTACGAATAGTAGGATCCGAACCGTTCCGAACTTTCCGAAGGTAAAACTTCAGTAACTGGTATCTTGGTGGTCACTTCCTGCCACATTAATTATCTTTATCGGGTATATTATCTAGTAATTAACGTAGTGACACCATCTCATTATGGGTTATCCATAGACCTTGGATTTTCGCTTACGCTATTAGACTAACCTCAGCGTGACCATATACGAGATAGCGAGGTGGAGTTGGAGATATTCTATAACAATTTGAGCTTCTTAGTCTGACACATGTGCCCAGACATAGAAAAAAAGTGGTTACGTCAAGAAGGAGAGCGATAAAGTAGCGATCCCCTTTTTTAACTAGAGCAAAAGACATTGTTGCTGTTCCATACGAAACTGCAATTCTTTCTCGACTCTACTATATGAAACAGCAGATAGCAAAAGTTGTTCAGTTTGATGGGTAGGTAGTTTAAAAGGATGCCAATAATATCAATTTCACCCTGTATATGCATCTCTAATTAGGTGAATAAGGACAAAACACGTACTGACCTCTATTATTTCTCTTTGCAGCTCAGATAAAAAAAATGAGATTCGCTGACAAAACCTCTGATTTCATAGTAGGTATATTGCTAACTAAATTCATAAAAAAATGCTATAGAATAATTCAATTTCCTACCGGTCTCCCGACACAAAGTGGATCCGTGGATGTTTTTAAATCGAAAGTCACAAAAGCACATTTCCGAGACCTCTGTCCCTGATTTTTATTTTTTTATTTTTTTCCGGTACGTGTAGGTATGTTTATGTTTTGTTGCAGAAAGTGTGATATATATGTATATTATTAATTATATACTTATATATAATATATATATATATATATATATATGTACCTTTAATTATATGTAATGTGTATGTATTTATGTATTCTGTTGTATTCACTTCTTTTACATTTATAATTTTTATTTTCTTATAACACCGACACCCGTTCTTTGTTATATTTCCTCTACCCTAAGGTTGTCTGGAAGAAATCGCTTTTTAGCGATAAGACCGCCTTATTTGTACCATAATCAGTTTATTTCCTTTTGTGCATTGTAATTTATTTTTGGTGTAAATAAAGAATATTTCATTCACAAAGGACCATGATTCCGGAGAAGTTAGGAAAATTCTTTTCACCCTGTTCTCCACCTCTATCTACGTCATAGAATGTACGACACAAACGATGGCCGATCTCACATCGTGCCCTGCGGGCCCTAACACCTGTACGCAGGAGGAGCTCATGACCGCTAGCGACGGTGCAGTATCGGTTGCCCACTTCTGGCAAGGTACTATTTAGCGACTTTGTTCAAAGTTTGAAGTCGACTCGATAAGAAGAAGATAGAATGTATGAAACTCCTTCAGAACTTTTATAAAGTTCCAAACTTTTACCCACTCTATCCCACATGTGTTTTTATACATCTTCCATCTTTGTTTAACTTTAGTACCGAAATTGTCATTCTAGGAGTGAACTTTTATTGCCATTATGTGAATGGGTGTAATTACTTTATTTTCGCAGGGGGAATGCAAATAGTAAAGTTATATTTACGTAGAAGGTTTATTTTTATTTTTAAGACCAACGTTTGTGTTATGCATACTTATCTAAATTAACATGTAGGTACGTTCCCTTTTAAAATACCTAAAAGCACAGGATGCGCTATGAAGTTTTAATGTCTATAATGTTTTAATGTCTACGAAGCAAAATGCCTAAGTAGGTATTTAAGATTTTTTTTGTACCTTTTGTAGAGGTACCTACTACTGTTCCTCAGCAATAAAATAAAGATGTAAATTTACATTTATGCGGGTATATTACCGTTGGCGCGCTCCATACAAACGTAGACTGACTGTAGAAGTCAGATTTTCGTTAAAATGTATAGTTTAAAAGTTACAGTTCCACAAAGATTTCCATACAAATCTAAAATGTATATTTTAAATAAAAATATTTCGGCAAAAAAATATAACTCACAAATTGAATTTGTGATGGTTAATTTTGTTTTTGGCACCGTTTATTGGCACTGTTTGCGACATAAAAGAGTAGAAAATAAATGAGGGCGCTGCCACCACGCAAGAACGTCAAAATCACGCATAAGCTGGCAAGACCGACAATTTATACTAAAATATTTAGTTCCTGCTGTCACCGTGTGCTACTCTTTTATGTTGCACTGTAGCTTTAGACAAATTATGAGTTGTCGCCACATAATAATTATATACCTATACATGTAGGTACCTACACTCGGCGACAGACCAACCTACTCATAGTTAAACTCTATGTCCATGAACATAGAGTTCAACTATATTAGGTTCTATGAATGGAATGAACGGAGTGTGTATTGATAGGGTGTTTCAGAAAGATAATTGTCATAATTATTTAATTTCAAAATGGAAATGCTATTGTGAAACCACATGATTGATTTATGAAGACTGTAAAGCCGTTTTTGCAATCCCAATCCTTTGCTTTTAATGTGATTGGTTTGATAAATTGCCAGGTTTGTAGCTTCAAATATTTTTTCGAATTTCATGATTTATTTAGGTATGTAAATAATCTGAGCATTTCAATTTACGTATAGCGATACCGAAATTATTTGTTTAATAAAATGAAGGAAATCTAAACCTTTGTGTATAGAGGTCTAAATCAAATAACCTCTTCTGTAAGGCATCGTCTCTGCAACGCATCTATACTCTGAAATCGAATCCGAGAGCGAAAATTTCAAACGAAAGAGTCTCTTTTGTTTGAAATTTTCGCTCTCGGATTCGATTTCCAGAACACCTAGAGTAACAGGAAAAAAAAGTATCATTAACCTTTAACCACATATCTATCAAACTGAACAACATTTACTAAAGGAGCAAACCTGTCAGAGCAAAAAAAAATTTGCTGTTCCATACTAAACTCCGACTCAAATATATGCAAAAGCAGATTTTTTTTTGCTCCAATCGATTTTTTCCCATAAGTAATAAAAGTTGCTCAGTTTGATGGGTAAAGTATGTGATTTAAAGGTTAATGATACTTTTCTACGTGTGAATATGCATAGTAGATCATAGAATTTAGAATGTGTCAATATAATCCATCAGGAGTGTTATTTTTTCATTGGCCTTAGCTGTACGAGTAATGGATAAAATCCAAAGGATTTTTTACATTTCCGAATACGAATTAAAATGTGTAAAATTCAAATACAGCGCTCCAGAATTCTTGGTTTCTAATTTAATGTTCTTACTTACTTAATTTTTATTCGTAAACACTTGAGATTAAAAAAACTTAACAAATAAAACTAGTGATTAGTAAAGTAAAACTTGTTGTTCTGAAATCAAATTACAGTAGTTATTTGATTGTTTACAATACCCTTCGTACTTAGCTAACCTATTTACCTCACTAGGTAGATGTAGCATTATTCACTGCTTAATTGGGTACTTAAGATTACTGGGTGGTCCTTTAATAGCTTTAGTAAGCAGTTTTGTACTCGCTTTTGTGTAAAATTGGGCTTTACTGAGTAATATTAGCACAGCTTAATCCAATTAGTAGGCACTAAGATAAAATCATTGTCACTCGTTGCCCCTTATCAGTTTGGAGAAAATGTAATTTAGATTAATAATTACGTCGCAGAATAATTTAATGAATTTGCTTCACTAATAAAATGAGGACCCGCGGGTCAAGGACGAGGGCTGTGTGAAGGAATTCTACAACACGGTGGAGTATGGCCCTTTTCCCCTTACCTTCACCCGGCCATGCAATCGCACTCCATACAAACGAAGTTTAATGATATTTTGGATAATATCCACTTGAATTAAATGCTTTTTTTTAAAACACGATCCCGAAACTAATCTCTGTGCCTGTAGTTTGTCAGATTTTTGGTAAAATGTTACAGTGGGTCAAAGATTTCCATACAATTCTTAAATTTATTCTAGAACTGAAATTGTATATTTTAACCGAAATCCGACAAACCACAGACATAGAAATTAGTATCTTGGTAGTGTTTAATAAATGATGACTTTAATTGCTGACTTCGTTTGTATGACGCGCTGCGGCTGGCTGCAAGGACTATTGGCTTAGATACCACTGTAGGTTCACACTGCAGGTGAACCTTTGTATCTGCTATACGATATACCAACTTCATCTTAGACAAGATCCTCGCACTTAAAAGAAGATTATCTAATTTGTTAGCCACATGAGAGCTCATCAACGGAGAACGCAACAATAGCAGTTGACTACATAAAATATATTTTAGTTTTGACTCTCAGTAAATAAACCGTTTGAAAATAACGCTTAACTCACATTTTCAGTAATTCTGTTGCTTGAACACTATTTTTAATAACTGGATAAACTATAAAAGGTATAAAAACGACGACGAAAAACAGTGACGTCACTATTCATTTTTTAGTAGAATATTTCATACAAAGCACGCATTTTGACGTTTGATAAAGAGTTGTTTGGAAACTCGAGGATTATCGGAGTTGAAGCAGTCACCGTGGTCGACATCAGTCAGGTCTCAGGAGTTATACATTAGACCCCTTTTGAGCGAAGTACCTAAAATGCACCATGCCTATGAAGCGAAATGCCTACAATACCTACTTATTAAGTATTTAATATTAAATAAATAAAATAAAAAAAAATAAAAAAAAAATTCTTTCGCGTACCAGTATTTGCTATCGATAGGAATGCTATTTTCAACCAAACATTACTACTGGAAACCATAGACTATTTATATATGGACAAGTTACGCGTGTAATTCTACTAACAAACTTGCTGCCACTTTTTGCGGGAACATGGACTTTATTCCATTACTTTAGATTGTAGTTTTGAATTTTAAAAATAATGAAAAACAGTGTTGAGTGAACCCCACAGACTACCAAACGTGATAAGTTGGAAGCTATTCGAAGTTATTTTTCCGCAATTATAGGCTGTCGCGTTTAGTGATAAGGTGTAAAATTGTATGTAAATGCTTTAGATTGCTTGATCTTGCACGTTGGCAGAGGGGAAATGCTAACGCGAGGCCCTATACAGGATGTAAGGAAAAGTATCATTAACCTTTAAACCACATACGTACTCTACCCATCAGACTGAATAACTTTTACTATGGCTGCAAACCTGTTAGAGCAAAAAAATAAAAATCTTCTGTTCCATACTAATGTGCAATACCTATACCTACTCGAAATGTATGCAGATTTTTTTTTGCTCTGACAGTTTTGCTATAGTAAAAGTTGTTCTTTTTGTAGGGAAAAGTATGATTAAACTTTAAACCGGGTGGTTTCTTCTCCTTACAACCTGTATAAATCATCTAAGCTGGAAACCCTACGCTAGCTGCACAAACAACAACAAATTACTTGTAGAAACAACAACACAAAAACATACACAATAGATAAAAAACTACGTCGAGGTAGCACAGAACAAGCCTTCTGAAGTGGAATTGAGTTTAAAACTAAGTACATAGCTGAAAGAAAACCTAAGAGTTTTTAAACAATAAGAAAACTTGATGCTGGAATAAACAAGTTATTCATCGATGAAGTCTTCTGTTTTCAAGTTGTATTGATCGAAAAGAAGGAATAGTTTGCTAAAGGTCTCGACGTCAATTAAAAGTTTTTAGGTCAGTTCTCACCCGGCGAGAAGGATTGCAGACATCTGTAATGCTTGTTGTGATTTGTGTTAAGTTATACTACTGAATACAACGTCGTACTGAATAGAGCGTCGGTGGCACGTTGCAGACGGGTATAGACACCCAATTATGGGGGTCCAGGTTCGAATCCAAATGGTCAACACGCCATGTACCAATGAGTTTTTCTAACTTATGTACGTAATACCGACTGCTCTTAAACGGTGAAGGAAAACATCGTGAGGAAACCTGCATAATGCTGGAGAAGAAATTCTGATGTGTATGTGAAGTCTACCAATCCGCAGTGGGCACGCGTGCGGTGGACTAATGCCCATATACCCTCCCTGAGGGTAGGTCTGTGCCCTGCAGTGAGACGTATACTATAGGCTGATGATGATGATGAGGATGATACTACTGAATAATTAAATACTAATAAAAATAACATATTGTTGAGTCATGATTTTTTTGTTGGTCAAATAATTCTGGTAGAAATCAGTACCACCTTTTCTCAAACTAGAAATATAAAAGCAATAGCAACAGTTAAAATATCATTTATAGCACCTAAGGTGGGTGGATACGCAGGCAAAAGCGGGTTAAAAACTACAATATTTATTTTATTGCTTTCTCATAATAATAACTCTACATCTTCACACAAATCACCGATCGGTCCAGTCTGATCTTGCATCCCGGTCACGCAACCATTGGCATTAGAAATGTTCGACGGTAACAGAATATTAATTGAAATATTTCTCTCTCCATTTGATTTTACGGCGAGTTTATTGAAATATTTATTATTTTTGTGTTCCGTGTCGAACATATAGTAAACTGTACTTTATATGCAAATGGTAAATGATATAGGGTGTGAGGTAAATTGCATTCTTTACACGCATAGATGCACCCGCTTACTAAGCACAACGAGAATAACGCCATAATTAAATATTTCGGGTTGTTTGCATGGAAAAATTACACGCTCCCCTAGGGTTTCTTGTCATGCTTTGTTGAAATTAGTAAATTCATTCGTCATTTCATTAATACAATTCTCGAAAACCCTAAATAGGGATGCTAAAAATGAGCCTTGGTACAACGTAGTTCGAGCAATGTTTCTGACCACCCCGAAAGGTGTTGTGATCATGAGTTTATGAAATTATGTATGTAAGTAGATGGAGTAGTACATAAGTACTACTAAATGAAGCAAACCGAAAATTTAAGTGAAAGGGCACCAACTTTAATTCTACAGGGTGTCCCCTAAATCAACGTCAAGCCGGAATCGGGTGGCTAAATCATAACAGTTACCAGGAAAAATAAAATCTAAGTCATGAATTTTTAAATTAAATGTCTTTTTAATGTACATCCTGTGATGGTTTTTTTAGCTCCTTTTGCCACAAATCTTTAATCAATTTTATTTTTATTATTTAATCCTGAATAGTGCTAATCTAACCTGCGTCCGCGGCATGGTACATCGATAAACGTTTTATCGCGCGTGCTAACTCGTTCGTTCACGCGCAAAAAGAAAGGGAGCTAGGGCGCGATAGCGCTTTATCGCGCGATCATGCCGCGGGCACTGTTACTGACTTGGAATTCACAGGGTGTACATTTTCTCATAAAAAAAAAATAGCTAAGTAAAATAAAAAAAAATTATGACTTAGATTAATTTTTTTAATTTTCTGGTAACTATTATGATTTGGCCTATCACCCGATTCCGGCTTGACGTTGATTTACGGGACACCCTGTATATACAATAATAATGTATGAAAAGCTATTCTATCTTTATAAAACAGTTCCGTGACTGACTGACAACTCTGATAAACCACTAAAGATAGAAACATGCAATTTATAATACTCGTACCTACAATTATACAGAGCTGATAGGGGGGACTAAGGAAAGATTTTTCGAAAATCCGATATCCACGCGCAGTCGCATTCAAAGTCTAGTAATTATATGCGTAAATAAGTTTTGTTGATAGCACCGATATCCAAGCTTAAAAATAAAAGCGGTTCACCATCACCGCATTAGTCCATGGACTGCCACTGTAATCGAATAACGTTTTTAGTGGGAGCGAGCAATGGCTCGTGTCGGTGGGTGGAATGCAATTTACGGGATCAAACACACGAAGAATTATCATCCTATACTATAAATGTGAAAGTTTGTCACGCATAAACTATTGTACGGGTTGGGAAGACATGTACATCTTTTTCATTAGGTATTTTGATATAGTGAACCTTGAAGATAAACGTAAGAACAATTTTATTTGATCTCGATATCTCTGAAGTTTTGTCTCCAAAAACATCTGACCTTGTTAATCAACACTCAACCTAAAGTTTGTGTCGACAAAGTGTATTTTGATATAACAACCAGTACCTACTCTTCTACGGTGTCGCTGTAATATAATACTCTTGCGACGACGTCGTTATATTAAGATAGAAGGTTAAAACTAACAAACCGCAAATCCGTTCGCTCATTGAAAGATATTAAACAAATCTTATTATCTCTAATTTCACGTTTTGTAATAAGATATCTATGCTATTACATGTCTTAATCTTCTTGTTCAACAAGCTTTTCATGAACATAAAAGAGCAAGTTTTAATTATACCTATTAGTTTTACATAATAATTATAATGCTACCAATACTACCCAACTATAACTTTCTAGGTTAAATTCGTTTTAAGACCTTTTGTTTTGTGATTTATTTATTATCACTGTAAATATTTTATTTATTTGTGTAATAAACGTTTACTATGTTAGTTCCCTGCTCAATATCCTTACATACTTGTAGGTATAATTCTAAAGGTATCGAGGATAAAACAAAGTCAAATAATCGAATAATGCTACCACACATCCGATTGAAGATGTTGTATTGATTCCGAAATTACAGATGATTTTGTTGATATATTTATCAAATTCATTTGGCATTTGATAAGCAAAAATCTATGTTTTTACTTGCTTAATTGGTTTAACAGAATAATTACCAAAAGTTTGCAAACAGACGTCCTTGTCCTAGTGACAGCTTTTCCGTTTATATTTTCAATAACAATTTAAAGTTTAACTAATATTTGAAAACTTACCTGCAATACATAAACAGCACAATAACGTTTCCCCAACAGCCAACTGTAGAAAACAATAAATAGAGACCTCCGAGTGTTTTCTGCAGGGCTGCACTCGGCGGCGGGAACTGCAGCCAATGCACGTTTATCAGCTCCAAGTAATCGTCAGAGAAAAGCCCGTACTCTCGCCATCTCTCCACGGGCCAAAGTCGCTTGAACTCGGCAAATAGTTCCAGCTTTTTGCGCTCTTCCAAAGTTTCGTTGTTAGTAACATTTTTAAATTCTTCCGTGATCCTGTGTTCCACTTCCACACTGGTGTTTGCGTCACGTTTCATCCTATAAGGCGAGTTTTCGTTATCTCGTTGCATTGCTTTGCTTGAGTTTTCGCCACTGATTGTTTGAAGTTCGATTCGCGACAATTGTTTCACATAGTTACCGTTGCATAAAATGATATATATTGTAACGGCGGAAAGACCGAGGAAGATATTTAAATGCATTTTCTCTGTATATTTTCTCGGACGTGTAGTTCGAATGAATTCTTACAGAGTTTTACTAGGGTCAATCAGGTAGGTGGACTTCGGTTGCTTCAAATCACCGACGACTGTGCCCCAGGGAGCTATTGTGGGGCTATATTTTAAGTGGATTAAAGTGGCTTGCTTTTAGCAAAATCTAGTATGTATCGACTGTTAATAAAGTCACTTATTAGGTTGATTGATTGGACCTCGTGAACCATTCTTGCAATTTGTTGAGGTACGTATGTGGCAAGGTTAATAACTACCTAATTATTATCTTCAACAGAGTATTTGTTGTATAATCGCATTTTATATGATGGTAGTTTCCTTTGAAATTGATGATGACAAGTCCACATAACATAATGTGCTAGATTTTACATAATTAATTATACTACGATACTACGTAGCCTTGCTTATACAATAAGCATACGACAAATGAAAAACCGGCCAAGTAGTCCAATCATTTTAGGGTTTGACCCTATCAATAATTCATCTATCGCTGAAACTTTGCAGTGTGATAAAGTAAATTATACAGATTACGGTCGACAAACAATCTAGGACTGGAAAAAATTAAACCTAGATTATTTGTCAACCGTAATCTGTATACTTTACTTTATCACACTGCAAAGTTTCAGCGATAGATGAATTATTGTTAGAGTCAAACTCTAAAATGACTGGACTAAAGAGCATCTTGGATTCGCCTAAGCATGACAGCTAGGGTTCCGTGTCCGTTTTATCTCGGTGTGAGTTAGAGTCTTATCGTAAATCTCCCAGTCTCTAATAATGCCTTGCCTTCAATTTAAAAGTCAGTTTCCTTCAACTCCCTTTACATTATAAATTCAATTATTTGCGGTAACGAACAGTTAGAACAATGCTGATTGTGTAGACAGGTAATGAAAAGCTTTTTTGACTTCCTAATTCGCCAAATTTCTTTCGTTGAACGTTCAAAAAAAGTTATAAATATGCATTGTGTTATTTCGGGATGTTTATATACCTACCATATGTTTGTTTATACAAGGTGTTACAAAACTACAAATACACCTTTAAGGGGGTGGTGTAGACCATCAAACTGAACAACTTTCACTATGGGACCAATATCGAAATCGCGAAAAAAAATATTTACGTTCTATACTCTACAAATCGACTAGAGCTAAAATATGTATGGGATATGAGATTTTTTTTTCGCGATTTCGATGTTGGTCCCATAGAGAAAGTTGTTCAGTTTGACGGTCTAAACAACCCCCTTAAGAGTTTTAAAAATGTATTGTTACTTATGAAACACCTTGTATATCTAAAATGTGTAGAGTTGTTTTGTAAACTTCGCTAACTTTTCCCAAACACCATATACAGAAGAGAAACCGCAGAGTTAGGAGCATAAACAGATTTGTGGAATCTATTATAGTAAAAGTTTTGCGACGGCGACGACGACGACGGTTGCTGACTGATTTTGATGTGAATCGACAAACGAAATAAATAATTGGCAATGGTGAGGAATAATTTTATGAAATTATAGAAATTCGGTGAAATGAAAGAGATTGTCACTACCAACCTACTATAAAACTTTTTTCGACTATTTACCTTTTTTCTCTAGAATATACAGGGTGTAACAAAAGACCCTAGTAGTAGAGCTCTCTCTCTCTGAAACTTGACCGTCTTTTCACGTAAAACCAAGTACCTACCTATTTAAAATATATAGGTAGAATTAGTAATTGCAACCAATGGTATCGATTCGGTATTGTCACGACTTAACTTAACTAAATTTATTCCTGTCATTTTCTAACATTCGACTAAGAAAAGAGACAGAAAACCAACAACTGACTTTAGTGCTGTCAAAGTGACGCTACACGCCCAAAAACGACTTAAATAAGATGGCGTGCATTATGATACCATCTTATTTTAGGCGTGTAGCGTCACTTTGACAGCACTAAAGTCAGTTCTTGGTTTTCTGTCTCTTTTCTTAGTCGAATGTTAGAAAATGACAGGAATAAATTTAGTTAAGTTAAGTCGTGGCAATACCGAATCGATACCAATATGTCGGTATAATCCCTCCAGAGACCTGTACTGTCCAATCAAAATGAGGTGAAACTGAACAACTTTCTCTACGGAACCAACATCGAAATAGTGAAAAACTGATAACACAGTTAGGTAGGAACTTACTATAAGTCTACTTAAATGTATTACCTACACTTCATTTCGTTTTGACCATCTTAACTCTACCATCCTGTCACTACTGATAACTACTTAGGTACTAATACAAGCTTCGGAACCGTTTTCCGGTTTTGTTGATTTTTATTTGGAAAAACTCGTCGTCATAATGAGGACCTACTTAGTTCCCATTTGTATGGCAGTTTTACAGATTTCCCCAAGGATTTGTGTAAGTAGTATGCCGAACCTAATCATTTTACGTATAAATAAGTAACTTCATATTTATTGAATAGACAATTTGGTGGTCTCCTTAATTTTTTTTTCGATTTCGATGTTGGTCCCATAGAGAAAGTTGTTCAGTTTGACGGTCTAAACAACCCCCTTAAGAGTTTCATATATTTATTGTTACTTATGAAACACTCTGTATAAGAGTAACTGTAAACAAAATCGAAATAATTTTTGGCACCCAATGAAAAATGACATGTTGTATGAGTTTTGGCGAGTTGTTCCTGTTTGTGCCACTCGCCATGGTCCACTCGAATATTAATTTCCCATTAGATCCACTCGTTCGTGAGCATTCCCATTCGATCCCCTCGGCTAGGTACCTACAGTTTTTAAAGAACAAATTTAGAACACGGTACACTTTTTTTGGCGCCACTTTTTGAGCTTCATTTACACTTCTATACGTAGCTAATAACAAAAAAAAAAGTCAATGACATTTTTCAGAAACGATTAAAAACGAATCTCTATGCTTGTATGTTGTCAGATTTTCGTTAAAATGTAATGTTTTGAAGTTACAGTGCCTCAAAAACTATCAAAAAATATCAATCTAAATCCTTAATTAATCCTAGCATTGAAACTGTATATTTTAACGATAATCTGAAAACATACAAGCATAATATTATAGATTAGTTTCTAGATTTTTTCTAATGGAAAATATAACCAAACTTCGTTTGTGTGGAGCACGCAGGTACTAAAAATATTATTCTGATGTATCAGAAATGACCAAAACAGTAACTTATATTCAGACTTACTTATATGGGGTGTAATCTTATCAGTTAAAATTACAATAGTGTGTATTCGGTAGTATCAAATCTTCTGACCACCCCAAAAGGGATTATTGCCATGATTTTATGCATATATGTAATTTTTTTCAAGTGCTCAGAGTGCCCTGAGAGTTAGACATAGTAATTTATATTTAAACTGTGGTTAAAATACCTCAAGCATATAAGCTAAGAATCGTGAAACCAATAGAACTCTAAGGCCGGATTCGACCAAAATTAGATTTATAGAAGATTAACTATACAAGGAACAATTTAACTTTTCGTGTTTACACACCCCGTACTAAAAGAACGAATGTATAATTCACCTAAAGAAAGAGGTCGTTGTATCCGTCCGTACTTATTGCAATGTGAGGTTATACAGTTTTAATTTGTTAGGTTTCTTTTTTTTTTTTTTTTTTTTATAATTGCCTTTGTTATCGTGTTGGTTTCTTTTTATTAAGTAAATTTTTTTAAATTATGTGACATTGACATTTCATTTAGATTAGGGTTGGTAAAACGCAAAATCAGTTTACTCTATAGTAACTGGCGAATTAATCTAAGAATAAAATTTACTCACGTTTGGTCGAATCGGGCCTAAATCGTAATTCACGATCTTTTAACTTAGGGGCAAAAAGGTGCTTACAAGTCTCCAGATGGAAAAAGGTTCATTTCGATGACGGCACAAAGAATAGCCTTCGATGGAAGACCTTTCATGATTACTTTTAAATATTTTTTCTAACAAAGAATGGGGATTGGGGATCCGCAGTGCGAATTTTTCGTGATTTATGATTCAAAAGAGGTCAAAACCATTAAAAAAGTCTGAATAATAGTAGATTATGAACCAAGGGGATAAAGCAGTGTCTTTCGTCACATTAGTAAAAAAATTGTTGACTTCCCATACTAAATGCAGTCAGCTGATCGAACTTTTGTATGTAAAGTTAAGATTTTTTTTTGCGAATTTCCTATAAGTTTCTATGGGAAAGTTGTTCAGTATCATGGGTACAATCACCCCTTAAAGTGATGCAGCTGTTTACCCTAACACCCTGTATAATATAATTGGCCGTAACCCTTTACACAAACAAAGCCGCAACGTGCTGATGCTTTCGAATTTGTTAATTATGTAGTTCTAAACGACTCAAATGATACATTTGCTTACAAAATCCTGTTAGACAAGTTGTAAAACGAATTTTTAATTGTTCTTTTGACATGGAATCTATTCTTATCATACCGTACCCCCTCCCTATGGAGATGGGGTTATGATAAATTTCCTTCACGTATCACGTTCATCTCGGAGGGATATGAATTCTAAGCATCTTGCAATAAATAATTGAAACTATTCGCTACCATCAACAGAGGAAAGAAGCTAAGTGCGTTCACACACGATGACGCACTGACGGAGCAGCAAACGTCAGTCCGTCATTTGTGAAGCAAGGAGTTGTATGAAACCGCACGTAGAAGCACACACGGTGACGCAGCAGGTGTGGTTCTATGGACTGACATCTGCCGCTCCGTCAGTGCGTCATCGTGTGTGAATGCACTAAATTCTCACGGTATACAGGGTGAAATTGATATCATTCGCATCCTTTTCAACTAAGAGTCTATAAATACCCATCGAACTGAACAATTTTTATATATATGGTGCAAACCGCTCGGAGCACAGAAATAAAATCAGCTGTTCCATACTAAACTGCAATGCCTACTCGACTCAAATGTATGCAACACCAAATTTTTTTTTGCTCCTTTCGGTTTGCTCCCATAGTAAGGCCAAGATTCAGAGACTATTTTTTTAGTCTTAGTTCGAGCTGAGTAGTGTCGAAATGTATGGATTAGAAGACTTAAAAAATGTATCTGAATCTCAGCCTGAGAGTTGTTCAGTTTGATGTGTAGACTCTTAGTTTAAAAGGATGCTAATGATATTAATTCACCATAATAGGGTCCTTCTTAATATGCTTACACTTTTTTAAGACGATGATCAGACCATCATACTGAACAACTTTCTCTATGGCACCAACATCGAAATAGCGAAAAAAAATTAGCCCCTCCATACAAAACTGCAAACCTACTCGAGCCAAATGTATGGGACAACAGATTTTTTTTTCGCGATTTCGATGTTGGTCCCATAAAGAAAGTTGTTCAGTTTGATGGTCTGATCATCCCCTTAAAAAAGTGACAGCATATTATGTTGGACCGTGCATACCCATACCCACCTAGTCACCCTGTATTTTTATTTGTATTCACAAAACTTAAGTTCTTCATCAGAAAAGAGGGACATTTTTTTTCAAAATTTGGCTCTTACACTAGTAATTCGACATGTCAAATAAATGCATACAAAGTGTTACTGAAATACAAATACACATTTACATGCTTCAGACCATAAAACTGAATAAATTTCACTCGAAATCGCATTACTCATGTGCAGAACCTATCGTCGGAATATATTTCGTTCTGGACCATATTCTGGTTCTGCTCATTAGCATCGTTGTTTTTTGTTGTACTGCATACCTTTTTACATTACATAATACCCATCCATGTATAAAACCTTTGATCGTCGGTTTCAGAAGCCAACCTTTGTACCTGAGCAAAAGCATTGTTCCTTCTAAAGGCGACCGCAGAAAATTTAAAAACCTCACTCTATGAGGAATTTTCTGCACTTTTTTACTTTGAGTGACCTGAATAAACATTGTATTACCCTTCCTTTGCGTCGCGCAGTCGGGTAAAAAGCAGGAGTTATGGAAAACTGTGACTATAATATATGTGACCGAGAAGTAGGTACATTCTTTCTATTCAGGGTGTTTTAAATGCTGTATACTTAGAAAAAGTATAATGTCTAGAATGAGCCTCACTGTTTTACCGTATAAACAAAAAGTTTCATAGGTGAGGTGCCATACAAATTATGTATGTGTGCATTGTGTGCGTGTATATGTATAGGGTTTAGGAGCCAGTACTGGTTCCAATTTTTTTCGACGCTTTCTTATCTTCGACTGTCAATCTTGACATATAACTTTATCAAAGGCTGTATATACTAAAAACATTTGAACCACTGCCCCGCAACCGTAGAAAGAGAAGGAACTAGAAGAAAGCACGTGTCTTGTCATATCACTCAGTAAGAGATGCACATAGCAAATTCGCTCTAGTTAAAAAAGGAGATCGCTACTTATTGCTGTCCTTATCGACGTAACCACTTTTTTGTTCTACGAGGGCTGTCTGACTCCGGAGTCAGACATCTATTTTCATACGAATTGTATAGGATTTTATGACTATCGCTGTCTCATACGCGGTTACACTGATGTTACGTCTATCAGCGTAAGCGATAAATACTTCGCCTATGCCCGCAACAGATTGACCGACACCCACCAGAAAATACGGGAAAACATGATTTTAGCTACTACAGGTTTTTATGGTAAACAGGTTCCTACGACACTGGACAAGTTAAAAAAATCTAAAAAAAAAATGCTTTTCATACTAAATTCAACCAGCTGATCGAACAGTGACAGTCGCATTAAGTTTTACGAATTTCCTTTATATAGTATCATGAGTATAATCACATACAGGGTCTCTTAATATGCTGACAGTTTTTTAAAAGGATGACCAGACCATTAAACTGAACAGCTTTATTTATGGGACCAAAATCGAAACTGCAAATAAAAAATCAGCTGTCCCATACAATTGGCTCGAGGTTTGAAGTTTTGTATGGAACAGCAGATTTTTTTCGCGATTTCTATGTTGGTGCCATAGAGAAAGTTGTTCAGTTTGACGGTCTGATCACCCCGTTAAAAAAGTAACAACATATTAAGAATATTAAAGTAATGCAACCCTAACATCCTGTAAATTAACTACATGGTATCAGCTGTCGTATTAGCACAAGCAAAGTAACTATACTTAATCTAATAATTCCGAAGGACATGAGTCAGAACACAATAGTCTTCTCTTTTCACATTTATGTTGTACGTACAACGGTAGGTACAATTATATCTGAGACCGTGTACGTACTATATGACTGTCGTCTCAGCAAAACTGAAACATCGTGCTATTAACCGTGTGACCACAAAATATACAAAGAACAGAATGTTCACTTAAGGGGCTACCTGCCGGTTTTGGGTAATTTTGTAACCATTTTATTCATTAACTATGGCACTTTTTGAGCTGAAATTTAAACTGAACCATCTACAGGATATGAGAAGTGATGTGGTTTTTCTAGAAATCGATTTTAATGAATAAAACCGAAGAAAAGGGACTCTAAAGTCACCCCTTTTTTTCCAGTTGTAACCATTTTACTCTTACATTTTTAATCGGAACAAAATGAAAATTTACTATATTGTTCACAATACAATTTAGAATGATGTGGTTTTTTTACTTTTTCGAAATTAATAAAAAATCATCGAATTTTTCAAAGAAAACAGTAAAATTCTGACCGGAGCCACCCGCTCTTTCTCATCGATTAGTATGGAGTGTGAGTAAGAGGAGAGTGGTTCACGGCTGATACGCCTTAATACAACGCATAAAATGTACACGCACACATTCGCGCCTCTGAGCTACGAATAAGAATCCTCTGAGTCATCTTCTTTTCGTGTAGAATCGTCGTGTCAATAGGTATGTATCGAATTACGTAGAAACATAGAATTACATTATTTATTGTGTTACGGATTAATCATAATCAGATTCATGGTTTTCTTCTCAAAATACTTGTCAAACAAAAATTTTTTGCGTGAAGTTTTAGCAAGACTCACTATCAAAATCACTTTATGACCGCTAATACTCATTGGTAGAGACAAGGAAAGAAAACGTTTATTACTCCAGGAGATTTCGATAGCATTTGATACATTCATCGAGATTAATTTTCACAATTGAAATCTCTTGGAGATGGAGATTTTTTCAATAACATCGGAGTATTACTCAAATACATTATTACCTGATCAGATACCTGTCTGTTTCAGTCATTCCTATTTCACTGAGGTTTTTTGACGACTGGTCGAGGTATGAGAAACAACAAAAAATTTTCATTAGATTATGCACTTACCCAACTAGAGAAAGTATTGGAATAGAATAACGATAAGTACTACGCCTTCTGTACTCTACATAATTCGTGTCGTGATGCTGCAGGTACTTTAGCACCTTCGGTTTAATAAAACCAAGACCTTCGCTAGTCCTGGTAGAAATTAGTCATTTGGAGAAAGTTTATTACTTGACCTTGCTTTCATTCTGTTTCTGAGGGCCTACCATGAGTTTTCCCTGTACTTTTCTACTGTAGTTACGTCGCCAATTCGTATGACAGAAATAGTTCTCAACGTAACCACTAGGAACGCTGTTCGAAATTTAATACAAAATTGGTGATTTAGCTCTCATAGTAAAGTACGGTGAAAACTCATGGAAGACCTACTGTTCCTTTATTTAACCTGTTCACTTTAAGGAAGTACAATTTAGTGAGAGTACCGGCAGTGTTTGGCAAGTCGCCACGGGGTTAGATTGTACCAGTCAGTTTATCATACGTACGGAAAGCTTTTATATGATTTGTGTTACATAGAGATATAGCTGATGTTTACTATTTATGTAATAAAAGGTCATTTTAATTGTGACTATAAGGAATATTCGTGACAACTTGTGTAGGTAACAAGGTAAGATCGAAATGGTCGATTATAAATTAAAGACACATTATCGTTTCTTTCTTGTTATTTTTAAAGGAAAACATTTTGAAAATTCGATATACAGGTTGTTACAAATAGATTTAAAATCTTCTTCTTATCGAGTGGGCTGCAAAGCCCTGGTGTCAGAGTTTATTCAAACCGCCTTACGGCCTCTGACGTGGTTTTTATGTAACGACTGCTACCACCAGTGATTGTAGCCGGGACCAACAGCTTAACGCAGAGATTTAAAATGCTCAGAACGCTCAGATTTAAAATGATCGCTATAAGATGATAGACTCGGGCAATCAAACTAAGCATTTTCGCTATGGAGACAATATCGAGACAAAATGAAGAAAAATCTGCTGTTTCTTATAAAATTACGACTACACGACTCAAATGTATGGGACGGGATACCTACGCCATTCCGAAACACTTATTATCGAAACACATTTCCCGGATGACGCCGCCGCCGCTATGGATGGATTTGGGGACAGTTGATTTATTTTTCTCGATGGTGGCTTTTTAGTTAAAGTTTTTCAATGACGGTCTAAACAACCTCTTTAAATTATTACTACAGCCTGTATAGTGGCACAACTCTGTGGTGCCATCTAGCGATTCCCAGGAACTACTGGAATCTCTGTTATGAGCGTTACAGAAAGAAATGAGACTTATTTCCGCGGGTATAACAAAGATTACACTCTTACTGCTCATTTCGCAACCATTTTTGTGCAACATTTTTAACTTTTTCCACCGCAAAAACCACTAAAACGTTTTTGTACTTAAGTGCTTTAAGTTTAATTGTTAACCGCAAGGTAATAGTCGTTGAGGGACTTACGACCAGCAGTTAGCGATTAGCACCGCTGTGGATGAAACAACTTTGGTTTTAGATACGACGCGATTCGATGAATCTATTTAACTTAAGCGAATTTACGAGTTAAAGTTTGATAACTTCAGGTGTTATAATAAATTTTAGTTCACCCCGTTGATTAGTTTACGTGATCAAAATACCTAGCTAGGTATACAAACTCTCTCTAACACATATAAACTAACGACCGTTATCTCATTCGAGATGACCATGAAACGGTTCAGAACTGATTGAGAATGATACTTATTTTTACTTTTATAATTTCTTACAAAGCAAATATACATTTTTATGACGGACGGACGGACTTAGGCTTAGATAGGGTCCTGTTTTCACCTTTTGGGTACGGAACGAACCGGAATGAAACTGTAATAGGTAATAGGTGCACATGGTACTCTATAAGCCCATAAGCTGTAAAATCCAACCAAAAAGGTTACCCGATATTATTGTTCTGCTAAATAAATCGTCAAACGGACATACACAACGAAGATTAAATATTGCCGAGGCTGAACTAAAGCAAATACGCTGGGAAATCCGCGGACGGCTTCAAATAAAGCAACGTCATCTTTCTGATGCCGAGTCATTCGTTCTTACTGAGCTCCAGCATTAATATTGTAATAGAGGTTTTTGAAATTTCATCTCAGAAAATAAGGTGCCTTTTTTTATACATGGTCCTTCTAAATATGCTGACACTTTTTTAAGGGGATGATTAGACCATCAAACTGAACAACTTTCACTATGGCACTAACATCGAAATCGCGAAAAAAAAATCAGCTGTCCCTTACAAAAGTGCAAACTGTGGACTTTCCAAATGCAATCAGCTAAACGAACGTTTGCATGAAAAGTAAAGTAAGTAAGTACCTACTTATTTAAACATTTTTGTTTGCGAATTTCCTATAAGTTTATTCGGGAAAGTTGTTCAGTATCATGGGGAAAATTACCTCTTAAAGTAAATGCAACTGTTTACCACACACCCTTTAGGATTTTGAACTTTAAATTAATGCTTTTTACCTAGCTAGTCTTGGGAGAGGCCTATGTTCAGCAGTGGACGATGATGATAGGCTGATGATGATGATGATGACCTAGCTAGTCTTACTGAAATATAACTATACCTTTCTGTTTAGGTAAGAAGACAACAGATTCGTGTATGGACCGAAGTACGTTTACGTATAGAGATATTTTCATTTCAATTCAATACTGAAGCTACACGACGTAACCGACAATATCCTCGCCGCATTGCGTGGTATAACAGATTATAATTTATTATCCTATCCATGCACTTAATTATTGATTTATCACAGAGCAAAGCCAATTCAATCGAACATAACGAGAAGCTTTTATATGAATAGCTCCCTGAAGGACACTTTACTGCATCGTAACACGCAACGCACAACACAATATAGAAATGATTATAACGTTTACAGTATGGCGACTCCCCACCAAAAAAAGCTCTTCCGTAAAAGGAACAAATAAGGTAATTACCAAATCGCGTGTAGTCGCATTACAAGACATACTTACCAACGTTCCGAGAGGTATACAACGTTATCGTCGTGATAGTCACGGTGATTTTTGTGTAACCGGAACAACAGTCACGGTGATGGCGAAATAACAACTATGTCTAGTATGGCTGTCTAGTATAGTTCTGTTTAGCATCTGCATCTATCATCATCTCAGCCGATGGACGTCAATTGCTGGACATAGGCCTCCCCCAAGGATCGCCATAACGACCGGTCCAGCGCTGCCCTCATCCAACGGTTTCCCGCCGCCTTCACCAGGTCATCAGTCCACCGTGTGGGGGCCTACCCACGCTGCGCTTTCCGGTACGCGGCCGCCTCTCGAGAACCTTCCGGCCCCATCGGCCATCGGTTCTGCGAGCAATGTGCCCCGCCCACTGCCACTTTAGTTTAGCAATTCTATGGGCTATGTCAGCTACTCTGGTTCTTCTGCGGATTTCTTCATTTCTGATCCGATCTCGCAGGGAAACTCCGAGCATAGCCTTCTCCATTGCCCTTCTGCATCTATAGGTACTAAATAAAAAGAGAGTTGATTTGTTTTTTCAAGTCACTATGTTTGGCTTGTAGATAACATATCCAAGGCTAACATGGCCAAGGTTTTCGGAGCATGAAAAGAATTTAACTTTATCTTTATCCCAAGAACATTGGATGGTATAGACCATTGTCTATACTTAAGTAAGATACTTTATCCAAACAAAAACAAAATGCATTGCACAAAAAGAAATGAGAAAACAGATTACGATTTTTTTCTCGTGTTACATTTTGTTACTTCCTATTTAGAGTAGAACTTGTTAAAACAGCCACATCAGCCGACAACAGAACGGAAGCTGCGGACTACAATGGCACGCTAATGGATCCTCTTCCTACTCGATCGTTAACATAACTCTAAGGATTACTCTCAGTGTTGCTACTGTGTTGGCTGGAATCAAACTCAAAACTCATTTATTTAAATTACTTAATATAAATGTAACATTAAATATTTTGCTGTAATTTTTTTAAACGTTCACTGCGTCGTAAGAAAATATTTATGATGTCAGAAGCAAAAATGATTTCTTAATAAGAGGTTTTGTAGGTACTCGTATTATAATATTTATATTGAACAATTCGATACACTAGATACTTCACTCAGTTGCAAAAAAGCTCATTAAAGTTAATCCTCCATTAAATCTCTTGCTTTCACTTTTTGTCTTGTTGACGTAGTAGTAAAAGAGATGGAATCTAGTAAGAGATTTAATGGAGGATTAACTTTAATTAATGTTTCTGAAACTCATTCTAGTTCCAGTTCATGCCATTTTACAAAGTGATTACAAGAGATTTAAACATTTTTTCTGATAGATTTAAATACAAAATACAAATACAAAATTGTTAATTGTCACAAAAAAGTGTGTTTATGTCAGCGAGGTTTCAAAATTCAAAATCGCCTTTGTAATCTTATTATAACAGAGATCTTGTTAATATCGCTATCGAATTGAATGCGGCAAGTTTTACAGTTACATGAGTTTTTAGGGTTCCGTAGTCGATAAAGAATATATCGGCATGTCCTTCCGACAGACAAACGGATGGAAGGACTTCATGGCTTCATGATGATGTAAGTAAGGGATTACAAAAGGATGTAGATAAATAGATTGATAACTCGTAAGGGGAATATGGTTTAAATATTATTATTAGTTAGATATTAATATCCATTTAGTGAGGTTAAATTTGAAAGTTAATGTAAAACATTATGAGGTGATAATAAAGCCTTCTCGATTAAGAGGATAGGCGGGCTGAAATGTTAATTTGGAGAATAGGTCACTTTTCAGACTGTATACCTACATATGATATTTGTCCGATCCGCCCCACCGATACACCACAACGACTAGAGTGCGAAAGAGACAACTGCAGCTCGGAACAATTTTATTTACATAAAATCGTCGAAAACAGCATTTCGTATCCCCTGTTTCCTCCTCCAAAACTTCTTTCTTTCAAGAATAATATGAGAAAGACTTTGGCTATGTCTTTGTGTTTTGCTTTTTTTGTTTATATTCATCAAATTTGTTTGCTGGATGTATGAAAACGGGCGGTAAAATCTGTCATTGGTCTTTTCCCCTAGTTCATACAGTAATTAATTCATGCAAAAAAGCAAAACATAGGGACATAGCAGAGGTAACATAGATTGTATGGTAATAAATGTTTGCTCTAGTGTCATTATCCAGGGAAGAAACAGGGGAATACGTTTGTATGAAAAAAATGGTACTAGCCTATCCTCTTAAGCCACTCTGTTTTGTAACGTATTTACCTACATAGCTGGTGATAGATACTTTCAAATACAATTACTTATAAGAATAATTTTTAAATCATTATTTTATTCGAATTTTTTTATAATTTTTTTATATTTTGAAGCGCTCGTTGACGTAGGTGGTGGAGCTTTGGTATTGGAAACGATCACCGAAGTTAGGCAACGTCAGGTCCGGTCAGTCTTTGGATGGGTGACCGTTTAGTTGTATTTCATCTCGAGCGTTTCCGTGCTTCGGAAGGCACGTTAAGCAGTAGGCCTCGGATAGTTCCGTCAGATGGCGTTGTAACTATTCGTTAAGCCAGGTCAGAGGCCTATTGGCGGCTTGAAAATTCTCTGACAGCAAGTTGACCACTAACTTGCCTCCACCAACCCGCACTGGGCCGGCGTGGTGGAGTATGGCCCGCTAACTCTCACCCTTATTCGTGAGAGGAGGCCTTTGCCCCGCAGTGGGATTCTACAGGCTATAACTTAACTTTAACTAATTCTTTTATTATGACGACCCGATGACTATTTTACTCGTGTTCCGACACGCACTTGGTTGTTTATCATTCTGCTACGTCCCATTTTGAGGAGCACTTGTCACCCCATAACAAAACGGACGGAAGCTATGGACGACAATGGCACGGCACGACTAATGGATCTCCTCCCTTCGTTGGTATGTACTTCATCGCGACCAACTTAACTCAGTGCTGCTTGATAGTCGGCGAATCGAAAGCATCTATTTTTGCGTTTTTTATAATTTTTTGCAAAATAATTGCAGGTAGGTACTTAATTTAAAAATGTTGTAGATAATGTTAAGCATGAAGGAGTGTGTCCAGACCGAGGATCTGAGATAAGATAAGATAAAAGTTTATTTTTAAACTTTTGCTTAAAACTATTACATTCTTCTTATCGAGTGGGCTGCAAGCCCTGGTGTCAGAGTTTATTCAAACTGCCTTACGGCCTCTGACGTGGTTTTTATGTAACGACTACTACCACCAGACATAGTAGCCGAGACCAACAGCTTAACGTGCCATCCGAAGCACGGAATCATCTTTCTTTTCAGACAATCAGGTGACTCAGCCTGCAATGTCCTAACCAACTGGGGAAAAACGCACAAAGTGACATTTCACTAGGTGCCCCCCGTGGAATCGAACCCACAAACTCCGTGTCAAGAGCCCAATGCTCTTAACCATTAGACCACGGAGGCAGTTACTATTACAGGAAACGGAAAAACGAGGCAAGCCTGATACGCGAGGTCTACGATTGGATATCCTTAACAATAAACAAAGCAAAATGCATTTTATAATTCAAACAAAGTGAAAGAGTTTTTGGGGGGTTATTTCTGTCATATGTATTTGGGTATGTCTCCCATCAACACGGGCATACGGACATACGGCCGATATTTTAATAAACAATTCAGGGTACATTGCTGGTTAGTAATAATCATGCTAAAAATGCAAAGCATTTGTGTCCTAACATTCTGAAATTAAATGATATGTTTCGTCGCCAGAACATAGTAGTCACAATAATTAACAGTTAAGCATATTTTGTTCTATTCTCAGATTGTCATTGTAAATTACAATTGTCATGATGCAGCGGGAGACAACACCAAACCAGAATCGAACCAGAAGTCAGTCATCCACAAACAGTCGGTGTCAGTTTTATAATTCGTTTACTGGCAAAGTGAAAATTATGGGTTTGTTTAGGTATACATACAATAGTATGTCCTTAATGACAGTATTGATCTGAAAAATGTATATTAGGTATAAACCGTACCTATAAATTATTCAGGGTCCTTCTTTAATATGCTGTCACTTTTTTAAGGAGATGTTCAGACCATATCAAACTGAACAACTTTCTCTGGCTCAGGTTTGCAGTTTTGTATGGAAGAGCTGATTTTGTTTTCGCGATTTCGATGTTGGTCCCATAGAGAAAGTTGTTCAGTTTGACGGTCTGATCATCCTCTTAAAAAGTGTCAGCATATTAAGTTGGACCCTATATACAGGGTGTAAGGAAAAGTATCATTAACCTCAAAACCACAGACTCTACCCATCAAACTGAACCACTTTTGCTATGGGAGAAAAACGATCGGAGCTAAAAGTTGTTCAGTTTGACGGTCTGATCATCCTCTTAAAAAGTGTCAGCATATTAAGTTGGACCCTATATACAGGGTGTAAGGAAAAGTATCATTAACCTCAAAACCACAGACTCTACCCATCAAACTGAACCACTTTTGCTATGGGAGAAAAACGATCGGAGCTAAAAGTTGTTCAGTTTGATGGGATAGAAAATGTGGTTTAAAGGTTAATTATACTTTTCCTAGTATAGAATAGATATTCCCGAGCGAGTAGGGTCAGCCTCAAAAATATAGGTACAACACATAACAAAAATCATACTATTACATTACATTACACATACTTACTTATATTACATAATCACATTACAATAATATACGGCATCATGGAACAAAAATGGAAACATCTTTTTAGGCTGACAGCACAATATACCCTTAAAGTGGGTGTTAAATTCTAATCACAACAGATCTGCGATTTGTATTGTAACTAGGGATGTTGCTAATTTTGATTTCGGATATTTGAAATATTTTTCGCTTTCTGTTACGTATGAGTGAAATGCAAAGATATCTATTTAAAATATAAAAACATTTTGTCTTTGATTACCTACATATTTTTTGCACAGACCAATAAGCAAGAGCTTTAAAAATGTCAAGATACAATTTTTCAATGTTGTCTAAAATATACCTATATAATAACATCTTTTCTTTTTGAAACTGCCAATACAATGTGTTAGTAGGTATCAAAATAATTGTGTTCATAAATAATTTCGTATATAATATGATTTTTTGTTTGAACTTGACACTTATTTTTATTTCTATTACGGAACCTAGATATCATCATCGTATCAAATAATTATAGCGTACTTACTATAAATATCTCCGTTAACTTTTCCACAGTTTCGTTTACCAATGTTTCTTTCGGAATACCCACCGCTCGCATTCATAGCAGCCCTAATTTTAGCAGACTCCCTGTGGTAACATTGTATGTAATATTTCTCGATTTTCTTCGCTTAATCGCCCTTCCCATTGTGCTCTCATGCTGCTCGTACGCTTAAAGGGATTTGCGTGTTCTTTCTCAATAATGTTATTTAATAAAACCCGTATTGTTACTTAAGCTAAACGAGGAGTGAGTGATTTAATAATGCAGTAGAGTTAAAAAAAACTTGATAAGTATGGTATGTTTGTTAATAATACACAGACTTCACAACAATAATGTATTACATTGCAACGGTCCAATACCATTCATCATTACGATACGACCCACTGCAGGGCACAAGCCTTATCTCAAGTGGCTCAAGAGCCGTGCCCAAATCCTGTTTGATAGACTTCATACGCATCTGAATATCTTCTGCAGTACCTACGCATGTTTCCTTATACGACGTGCATGTGAATATTAGAGATTAGTACATACATACATATACTCACGCCACTATCCCACTGGGGTAGGCAGAGACTACGGCTCGCCACACACTACGATTCTGACACACTTCTCTCGCCTCATCCACATTCATACATCTCTTCATGCACTTCCGTCGGTTGAGGGTGCTACGCACTTGTCCTTTTCGGAGAAGACCATTTATTTGGTCGTGGTAAGTTCTCCTCGGACGCCCTCTCTCGACTGTTCCACTGATATTGGATCTATAAATCTCCCTAGTGAGTCTACTCTCATTCATCCTCTGTACGTGACCGAACCACCTAAGCATACCTCTTTCAATCCTGGTTACCACATCATCCTTCAACTTACACCGATCTCTTATCACACTGTTCTTGATTCGGTCGGTCACTGTAACACCACTCATACTTCGTAAAGAGTGCATTTCCACTGCATTCACTCGACTTTCATTCCTTTTGCTCCACACCCAACATTCACTCCCGTACATAAGGGTAGGCACCAACACGCCGTTGTGAATAGCCAGACGTGCCCTTTTTGACACAAACCGGCTACTCACCACGGCGTGCAGGGCACCATTTACCTGATTTCCCGCAGTCACTCTCTTCTCCACACTTTCCGTCTCTCGTAAACATACTTCCCAAATACACAAACTCATTCACTTGTTCCACTCTTATACAATAAGTATTGATTTAATACCATCAAAAATAATAAATTTTCAAACATAATATAGGTTTTCTAGAGAATAAACTGTATTTTGGAAACGATTGACGCAAAAACGGTTTTTCTTTGAAGAAATTTATAATCTTTGCACCAATACCTACTTGTTCTTGATTCAGGAATCAGAATCAGCATATTGTTATGTTTTTTTTTGTTCGGTTCTGTTTTTGATCATAGAAATTAGTTCTTTGTGTAGGTACTATTTTTTATTTTTTTATTTTTTTTTTATTTTATTTATTTATTTAAAGGTTTACTTACAGTTATTACAATGTTACATGCGCTAGAATTAAAACAATAATATATATTTAATTGCACAACTACTTACAAGTAAACACAACATGATTAGTAAATTGCAACATAAACTAAGTACAAAAAAAGAATACCTATGCTTTGCTAATATGCTTTTCACAATGCAAAGTTTCAACATCTTATAATAATTACTCATGTACACACGGCGACAGATCAACCTACCCATAGTTGAACTCTATGTTCATGGACATAAGGTCCAACTATGGGTAGGTTGATCTGTCGCCGTGCGTACTCTGAGTAAAATGCGTGTGACAGATGAACGGATAGACAGGGTGTCTATACAGATTATTCAAGAGTGACCGAGGTGAGTCCATAATTTATGAACGGAAAACTAAAAATTACGTAAGGTTTATATTTCGAAACACAGTCTATCGTAATTCCACATTAACTACGAGTAAATTTTAAATAGATCCATTAGTTAAAACATTAAACTCCAATATTGACTGAACACGAAATTGGAAAACCCCAGTCAAACGTTAATCCGATCGGACAGATCCATTTCTATTTCGCCCAACGGCTACATTCCTATTTCGGTCGGACAATCTACAATTTTCCGCTGAAGCCATATCCATTAGATACATGTGCTATGGCATGATGTTTCGACATGAACAGAAATTAAATGACATCCTCATTTTCACGCTATTCGCCAATCATAATATTATTATGCTACTACCTGCTATTCACACTGTAGGTACATGTTGTTTAGGTACCTACATTGTTCATGCTGGTGATTGGAATTTATTGGATACACAATCATCATCATCATCATCAGCCTATATGCATCCCACTGCAGGTCACAGGCCTACCCTCTAGGAGGGTGTTTGGGCGTTAGTCCACCACGCGTGCCCAATGCGGAGTGGTAGACTTCACATATGCATCAGAATTTCTTCTTCTGCATAATATGTAGATTTCCTCACGATGTTTTTCTTCACCGTTTGAGAGCATTCGGTAATACGTGGTTATACGTACATAAGTTACAAAAACACATTGGTACGTGGCATGTTGTCCGTGCGGATTCGAACCCGGACCTCATGATTGAGAGTCCATACCTCTCCGCAACGCGCCACCAAGCTCAAGGAGGATATACAATACATGGTGTAAATTTAAGACGCTTCCGGGGCGATATTTTGCTGGTTTTCAGAAGCTATATAATATCTTCTCCTTATTTGAGGCAGGGTGAGGAGGAACTGAAATGCTCAAGGTCGCTCCATCGGGGAAACGCCTTGGATGCTTCCATCCATCCAGGTTTAGTTTTGACGTGATTCTTGCACAAACATACAGACGAGCAGACTTACATACAAACATTTAAAATATAATCTCAATGTAATCTATCACCAAACTTATCCTATACAGGGTGTAACAAAACTCCCTAGTAATACTTAAAGGGGTGCTTCAGACCATGAAACTGAACAACTTCCAGTATGGAGCCAGCTTGGAAATCGCAAAAAAAATGAAGCTGTCCCATACAAAACTGCAGTACCACTCGACTAAAATGTATGGGATAGCTGATTTTTTTTGCTATTTTGATGTTGGCTCCATAGTGAAAGTTATTCAGTTTCATGGTCTGAAGCACCCCCTTAAGTATTACTAGGGTGTTTTGTTACACCCTGTATACCTACCTACCTATCTAGAGTTTGCCCGCGACTTCGTTATCGCATCGTAGCGAGACTTACCAGTTTTTACCCGACTTCAAAAAAGGAAGAGCTTCTTAAGACTAATCCTAAGCTTTCAAACTCAAAAAGTTTCTTCAAAAACGGTCTTTGTAGTTTTTATGTGATGCTCGAACAAAAAACAAATAGAAAGTTTAAGAAATCAAATGTTAGATAAATCTACCAGGATTTTTATTCTGTTTATTTGGGTGTAAATAAAGGGAAAGGGTATTTATGTTATGTTAAATAGACTTAGGCACAAGAACAAATTTTGTAACAAGGTCTACCAAAATAAATAGTTGTCACATATACTCGTACCTATTACAATTATCTACTACCTCCGTGGTCTAATGGTTAAGAGCATTGGACTCTTGACAAGGAGGTCGTGGGTTCGATTCCCACGGGGGACACCTACCTAGTGAAATATCACTTTGTGCGTTTTTCCCCAGTTGGTTAGGACATTGCAGGCTGAATCACCTGATTGTCTGAAAAGGAAAATGATTCCGTGCTTCGGATGGCACGTTAAGCCGTTGGTCCCGGCTACTATCTCTGGTGGCAGTAGTCGTTACATAAAAACCACGTCAGAGGCCGTAAGGCGGTTTGAATAAACTCTGACACCAGGGCTTGCTGTCCACACGATAAGAAGAAGATTACAATTATATGTACATATAGTAAAAGCGACTAGATATTTCTCTCAGTGGTGACTATCTTAGCGCCTACAAGAACCTTCGACAAGAATAACAAAAGAAAACCTTAGTCGTTCGTTCGACCCTTACGGGAAGTGTTCTTAGAAATTCTTGAAAATTGCTTATTAACATGTTATTAACTAAGGTTATTAGTAACCTACTACATACTTACTCTTCAAAATTAATGAAGAAAACAATGAACTTACTGTTAGCTAACAATCTTTTAGTCTGATTAAAAGTCCCTACCGTTAAAAACAATTAATCGTCGTCTTGAAATATTTTGAATTAACTTGGGATGGGGCTTCGTTAGCTTTATGCGGCAGTCGCTTAATCTTTATCAATGTTCACTTATTTCATTTACATTCTCTATATAGTGAGCTAAAGTCGCCATTTTGAATTTAAAGTAAAAGTTATAGGTATATAGTCCCAAAAATATTAAATTGTACCTATTGTAGACCATCTGAAACGCCGTGAAATCAAAATATAACCCTCCTCGGATCGAAGGGAAGAAAAAACTGGCATACGATAACCTAAGCATGGCCGAAAATTAGCATCAACCAATACTAACTTAGTTACCTATTATTCTTACGGTTTATTCATGATTGAAAAACAAAAATGATAAATACTAATCTGGGTAGTTTAGTTTAATGTGGTGCAGGAAGGGGAAGACCCTAGGTGTGTAGGTATTTTGAACAAATGTTACATGTAAGTACAATATTGTACAAGAAACCTGTGAGCTACGAATAAGAGAATCCTGTGAGTATGCATGATGCGATTGTTGAATGTTAGAAGCGAAAGAGCTATCTGATTCGTAGCAGGTGGTGGCCTGTTATCACTGCCATTGCCTTTAGGAGACATCCGAGAGTATATGTTAAGTAAGTTGTTAAGAAGCCGTGGTGGTCCAGTGGCGAGTAACCTCGCCTGCCGTGCAGGAGTACCGTGGATGTTCTGAGGTTTCAGAATATCTCTGACTACCCCCTTGGGGAGTATAGACGTGTGCATATGCTTATGTTAAGTAAGTTATAAACAATTTACTTTCTTATTAACATAGGTACCTAATGCAAAACTTTAATAGAAAAAGAAAACATTTTATTTTGCATTTACGTTTAACGAAAAGAGCAAAAAACTAAACTGGCGAGCCGAGCTGTCAACTAAATCCCTCTGGTGTGGAATAAATCATGGTAAAAGCAAAAGGGAGAATTGAATAATTTGTTAAAAAGATATCCAGAGACGGCAGCTAGCCGCTAAACCGTAATTCTGAGGAAATAAAACCGACAATTTTACCCCGGCCTTATTTAACGGCGGAAATAAATTCCCTCTATATTTTACGGCGCTGCATTTTACAAAGAACAATTTGTAACGATAAAAATAAATAAGATATGAATTACTGCGATAATGTGGTAACGTAATTTTGGTTTAGTTATTTAAATGTAAATAGGTTCTGTAGGCATGTTTGAAATGTAAATAATAAATGAATTCAAACCCTCTCTAAAATGTCAGAGCTGGCTGAGCTACTGGCTGAGTTAGACGCGAAGGTACGCTTGGTTACCGAGTCCCCTTTGTATTACTTCTACACAATGTGTTACAATAAAGGTACTGAGCTTAAAAGGTGTGATTCCACGAATTAAACCAATATTGAATGCCTAAAACCTTTATGTGTTACTACTGCACGGTTAAAAAGATAGTTGGTATGATTTGATCGCTTCAAAAGATTGTAGCAGCGTTTTTGACTATCTCGAAAAGGGATAGGTTATGAGTTTCAGGTACTGAATAAATAGAGGGATCTTTTCTGATTAATATAATATTTTTTATACCTACTAGCTACTAGTGAAAGTGGCATACAGATGTAAAGCTGAAGTTTACTGTTATTGCACTCCTAAATTTAAATTCTTGCCATAGTATTTATTGATCAATTATCACAAACTTATCAGAACGTTTTTCGTCTGAGCATCGCAAACAAAATATGTGCTGTGAATTTAACCATATAGTTTTGTAGTATTTTCTGCAATAAGGAATGTTACAGTACCTATAGATCGTATCGAGTTGTAGTGTTTATGTTAAATCTACAGTTTATAGAGGCCCCAATAAAAATACATAATATATATAAAAGTGTTTGATCTTAAATTTGATACGCATACGTTTAGTAAGATCGGCTTTTATATCGATGCTATAAACGATATTATTAAGGAATGTAATTTGTTTATACGACCCTTTTACATGCTTCGAAAAGGTCGTTACAGCAAGAAAATAAACAGTTTATAGGAAAGTTGGGCTTGGAGGCGGTTCAGTCCGTGATCCGAGGCTTAAGCCTTAAGGCTACACTTATCTGGGTGCACGGCAGAGCAAAGCCAAGTTTCAAACCGCAGTACCGGACACTGCACTGAATAGTCTTCGGCTGTTTTGGTAAGTCAATAATTCAGCTTTGGAAGTTTGATTTCCAGTTTCAAAGTTAAAAATAAAAACAAACAATTAAGGGCCTGTTTCACCACTTCTGGATAAGTCATTGTTAGGTTAGTAGACATATCATTTGACATATTTCGTATGAAAGATATGTCAAATTTACCGTAATTATAAGCTAATAATTACTTATTCAGAAGTAGTGAAAAAGGCCCTAAACTTTTCAATGAAAAGTCAAATTACGTACTCTTAATTCTTTTTTTTTTTTTGTCTCTTGTGGATCAGTACTTCGTAGTAACGTTAGATATCATCATCAACATCGGCCTTTATACCTACAAAGAAGCCTTGTCTTAGGGTGTGAGAACATCGACAAATACAATTTCTAAAAACCACTACTTTGGCCATTTTATATCTCAATTCTCGGTTTAGAGATATCATCATCATCATTTTGCTTCTTTGCTAGGTATTATTAAAACTTGGACTTATTTTACAGTAAGTTTTGGATAGGATGAAACTTACTATGGATTGGAATTGGAATCCAGATGACTGCTGAGAATACGAGATGTCTGATACTGAAATAGTATTTTGATAAATGGCAGTACGATGGAGCATTTTCTTAAAAGCCGTGAGGTTCCCGCGCTTATTTCTTATCCCGTGGGATTTAGGAGAGATACCATACTCTTTCTTATACTATGCCATGGGTTCCGAATGAGGTAAGGGAATAGGGTTTAATCTGCAGTGTCTTTAATTGTTTCTTACTATGGTAATAAGCTCGTTCATAACAGCTATTTTAAATGATAACTAATAACAACTTTGTTGGACGGTTAACGTCTACGCATTAGACAGGGTGTAACGTCTACAGGATGTAAGGAAAAGTATCATTAACCTTTAAACCACATAGTCTACCCATCAAACAACTTTGAACAACTTTGACTATGGGAGATTTTTTGTTCTGACATGTTTGATCCCTTAATACAAGTTGTTCAGTTTGATGGGTAGAATATGTGGTTTAAAGGTTAATTATCCCCCTGTATAGTGTGTCTCGTTCACTGCCCGAGAATGTGTTAAACACCGATCGATGGCTCGGCGATCCATAGCGGATCTTGGGTCCGAAATGAGTATAATTTTTTCGACCCTGCGCATCCGCTCGCCAGTTGCTTGTTGTCGTGAGGCACACGTCGATCAGCCCCCACGACGTTCTGCAGCTATACCTGAGCTACTGTACGTCGACCTAGATTAGGCTCTCCCGACATGGAGATTTAATTTTCAACCATTCTTTCTCGTGTTCTTTCTAGGTAGGCAAGCCAGTGGCTGCGTCGCTTTGTGCTTTTACCTCGCTGTAGACTCCGTTGGCTTACTGTGATTTACTCAGCTTCATTGGAGAGATGTTTGTGTGGACTGTACTTTTCTTCTTGGACAATATAACTGGTCTAAGGGAGTGGTTTGATGAAATAGAGGAAGCCTGTTTGTTGCACTGGAGGTTTGTTTTAGTAATTGTACACAATAATGGTTGGTAAGATGCAAGCACCGACACAAGCAAACGGAAACTACAACTTTTTAATGATTACAGTTTATAGTTGGTGTTGCTAACATCGCTAGTGATATTTGGGAGGACCACAAGTTATTTTTTTTTTAGGTTTGGAGTAAATGTCACAAAAAGTAGCTACTACCCAGACAGCCATGAGTCATACTCGTACATAACCGTAACCAGAATTCTCAAGGCCAGGTTATCCAAGTGCAAGCGTCTCTTTCTTGCCAGCAAAAGTTTGCAATTAGCCATCCCGCTCCAATTGAAAGCAGGATCGCAAAAAAACGTGTTTTTCATCAATATCTTTGCTCATGGGTGTTTCTAAGCTCAAAATTCTACGGAGTTCACTAGAAATATTTAATGTATTTAGTTAAGTACAAGAATAAAAAGTTAAATATCAGCAGTTTAATCATAGTATTGAAAAAAACATAACAAAAAGGGGTAACTTTGGGACTTTTTTCTATCTATTTGTAATTGAGAACGGTCGCTTATCAGCCAGATCCTTAAATAAGACATAAGTAATTGGTTTTCAGACTTTAAAACACAGTTTAAAACACTTTCGTTCGTGTTCAAAAAACGGCCTCGACCGGATAACAGCGTCTTAATTTTAATTTAAAAAATTCTTCTACTCTATGTGGTTCCGGTTTATTATCGGCCATCCCATAGCTTCCCATGGTTATCGTAAAAAGCGACTAAGGGAGAAGGTTTCATCTTATGCAGCATGTTTTTGTGAGCGATAGGCTAGCCTAGAGTCCACATCTATATGCTAGAAGCGAGTCTTGCTACAAATGCACGCTTCAGAATATGGTAGGTAATCGTAGGAAGGATTCTGACCGCTCCGAATTGGTTTATGGCCATGAGGGTGTATTGTAGTTTAATTTCTAATTTGAGTTACTATGCGGTCTTAAAAAGAATAATTAAAGAACGATTTTAACAATAAAGTTTTATTGTTTTCATTCCATCAAGGTCAGGGTAAACTGTAGTAACTTGGAGTCCTGCCCAGTAGGTATTTCATTAAGAGTATTTATTAAGCGCAAAGCTGTTACAAGAATTTAATAAGAGTCACGTCTGCGTGATGTGATGTAACTTTTATAAAACTCTCGATGCGTTCCTCCACCGCCCGGTCACGCGTCGCCAAAAGTTTTTAAAGGTTAAGATATTGTCTCGATCGATATCCTACCTAAAGATGTATATTTCTAAAAGCGAGTTTAGTCTTAGCAAGCTACATGGTGCGTTGTGTTGCGCAGGTGAACCTATTGTAGTGATAAGGTTCTGTACGTGTTGAAGTCTTAGCAAAACTTCCGAGTATGTACGAGTACATATTCTGTGAGATTAATGACGTTGAAACCATCTACATTTTCAGTCTTTTTTTTTCTGTAAACAAGTTTTTTCGCGATTTATATAATCAAATGTTATTTATTACCTAACAGCTAATGTTAATCATTGTAACGGGTCCTTACCGCGTTTTTTATGATAAACTTTAGTTTAACGAATACCCGCGTAACTCAAAAACCAGGTTATTAATTCTGGAGAAACGGTTAACGTTCTTTAACACCTTTAATATTATCAACAAACACCCATATCACTTGAACACACGCTAGCAATAGACATCTACAGGTGTATCAAATAGCTCCGTTATAATCCCGACCGCGAAACATTATGCAGCTTATCGGCATATCGAGGCAAACCGGCATCGGCACCCCGAATGAAACGACGGGGATTATCCTTGCCTTTTGTCTAGTTTTGTTTTTGTTTCAAATATGCCTTATCACTCAGCGCGATCTGTTTTTCTACGTTGTGCGCGACAGCGATATCGCAATGTTTCCCTGCTTAAAAAACATGGCACGGCGGTCACGTCCAAGCTAAAAAAGCGCTAGTAGTCATTTGACGGTTTGAGCCGGGACTAATTAGGAATTGATATTTTTTTTGGTGTATCATTTAAGAAACAATTTGGGCCTAGACAAGATATTGCCCAGTCCCGTTTCGCATACAAAACTGGTAAATTTGAATTTGATTTTTATAAGAAATCCCACTGCGGAAAAGGATAATTTCATTTCATTGGGAAGTATGATATTCCTCCTGTTTTGTGTATAATTTAAGCTATCATACTCTTTGTATTTGTTCTTTGATTATGCTCATTCATTAGTTGCGCAACGATTTGAAAAAAAAAATTTTCACAAGGCTTTTCCATTATACACCCTTCGAACACGGAGTTAATATTTTGTCTACTTACAAAGCTTTGAAAAAAAAATACATTTGTATTTTCTAATGAATAACTAATTTTTAAATTTCGATGGCTATTTTATTGCTCAAAAGTCATTTATATTGTTGAATCTAATTAAAATCACTGATTTTAATTAGATTACCTTCTGGGAGGTACAATTTGTTGCGTACTAAATTTTTTGTTTAAATGTGTTTTTGTATTTATGTCACTAAATAAACCCCTCCTATTAAAACTCCGTAAAAATACTGGGCTTAAGTGTGGCAGATCTAGGGTAAATCCAATCCATGGACCGATGTCGTAATCCCCCGTTGAGCTGCGGCGTACTTTTAATGATCTTTAAATGTGAGCTTTAGGTTCTACATTCGATTCATACTCGTTTTTAGGGGTCCGTGGTCAAACAAGGAACCCTTATACTTTCGTCCATTCTGTCTGTCTGTATGCCTCGCCTCAATAGCTAGCTCATTTTACGCACGTGTTAAATCGATATTTGGCATGAAGACGGATGAAAGTAACCCACAAACAGAAATGTTGTGTTTATGAAGCAATAAACTCCATCACACCACTATCTTGCGCCAGATAGCAACTACAACACAGACCTGAAAAAAATACGGACGGAATGTGACACTAAAAAGATGTGAAGCATGCAAGGTCCTACATTTTCGTTTGTTCTACAAGGGACCTCCACTCACACAGATGCACTAGCTCTATGCGCAGGTCCGACACCTGTCACCATTATGTACCGCGTGACAGCACGTACACAAAAGAAATGGGTGTTTCTGCAAAATCTAATTTACTTTAATTGGTTAGTATTGAAAATATTTAAGCAGACTTCGTTTTTATGGAGCGTGCCAACAACAACATGGGTTTATGCCCTGCTTTATGAGATGGATATGGGCTAATGATGATGATGATGATGATGAGGTTATAACTATGTTAAAAATTTCTAGCAGTATCATTTTTCTGCTTGTTTGCGGGTCATTTCTAATCCCGGAAGGGGTAAATTATTTGCATGGGAAATATGGGGAATCCGATTATTTGTATCCAGGTATTAAATTGATTTAAACATAAATTCTTTATTGTGATACACATGATGGTTTACAATACAATACAATACAATACAATACTCTTTATTTGCACACCAAAAACATAAAATAACAATATTATAAGCAAACAAAAGGGTACAAATGGCGGTCTTATCACTAAAAGCGATTTCTTCCACACAACCATAGGATGGAAGAACTCTTTAATAAAAAATATGTGGTAAGGCGGTGTAAATATATACCAAGTAATAATAATATATACATATAAATATATATATATATAATACATTATACACAAAGACAGTAGTAACACAGTAAACGTTAAAATACCAAATTGTACGAACTAAGTAGTGAGATAGTGGTCTTTTAGCAGCTTTTTAAAAATAGGTAAGGATGGAGCACGTCTTATGGAAAGAGGCAGTTCATTCCACAAACGAACTGACTGGACTGTAAAAGATTTGTCATAAAAAGATGTTCTGTGGGATGGCATCGCCAGCAACAAATTTTCAGCTGATCGCAACACTGGTGGTGAACACAACACGCAAACACATGGTTTATATTTATGGTCTACCAAAAGGCAATTCTTAATTAACTCTTTAATGTTTTCTAGATGCCATACGAACTGTGTATTGGACGAAATGCGAATTGGACCAAGTGCTACTAGGTCAGACTTGATTATTTATTTACTTCGACTGGTACTTGATCTGTGTTTCCAAGATATTTTAATTCCCTTTTGGTCTCTAGCATATCAACATTGTTATAACTGACATTGTTACACCTAATATCGTTAAAACCGCTCGGCGGATTAAAATTAAACTTTGAACTCATAAACAACGCTAATTATCTACTAGGCAATAAATCCTGTTGAAATTTCCGACGGGCTGCAGAAAAATGTTGCGCTGAACCGCAGGCGTGAGCCGGGCCGCCTAGTTAAAGCATTTTGTATTGTTTGTTACAAAATTTGGGAACAATTTTGAACTCTGACACGTAGAAAATAAAAAACACTTTTGCTATTTCAGTAGGTAGGTAGGTACTAATTAAAATTTTGTACCTTTTTACACCGATTTTTGTGCTTATATTCTTAAAAAAGGATTATCAATTGTAATTATTGAAGGTGTCGAAACGTTGGATTTTATAATAATAATCTTCCAAATATTATGTTTATTACACTGTGCCTCAAGCTAGGTACATTTTTTGTCAATAGGTTAAGGAGCGACTTCAACGAGAGTATTCACAGGGAAAAAAGTTAAATATTCATTTGTCTCATTTTGATAAGAAATCTTTCTATGATTATCTAGAGCTCACTAAAAAAAAGATTTTTCGTTGCCTAGTATGCCTGCCAGTTCGTGGTCTCCAATCCGTATTATGTACCTTTAACTAAAAAGAAAAATTTGAATACATCCGATGACGACTGGCCTTAAGAAAACCTTCCTTACCCGAGGAAAGGATAGTCTTTTGGGAGATATAACATATTATTAAGAAAAGCGTATTTCTCTGTCACTGTTTGCCTTCATTTGTGTTCATTGTTAACATAATAACGTTCCTTATTTTCACACCAAATATAGATAAGACAAAAATGTTTTTGTGTAATCCAGGTTTTTTAAAATCTTTTTATATAACACTTTATTGTATAGACTGCTTTGATACACATACACATTGATACAAACAATAAAAGATTTAATTGCAAAGGGGGCGTTTATGTCTTACGATATTTCTTCCAGCAGACCCACCCGCATAGTAGGTAACGAAGCATGGACAATATTGTTTTATGGCGCTTTTAACCGTAAGGCGATGACAGCCTAAATAATAGACAACAATGAATGTAGTCCATGTTAGATAATTATCTATTTGTACAATCCTTAACTGCCCCTCTAGCATGATTTCTCTACACACACGCGATCTGCCTTCGGTGTATAGAAAATGATCTGAGAGCAAGCGTCGCACTAGCCGCAACAAGTATAAGTATGGAAAAAAAAAGTTTCGCGCAAATAGAAAAATCATCCCAGGGGGCAGATTATGTACATTCCATATCACGCTACGATGACAAGAGCCGGTGCCGACGAAGTTGCGGGAAATGCTAGTAAATTAATAAAATTACCCAACTTTGAGATGCAAAGAAAATATTTAGCTGTTTCATACAAAACTGCAGTTCTGACTCAAGCATATTTTTTTCCTCCGTCTCCATTTGGAAATTAAGTTTGATGATCTTGACCAAATATTACTAGGGTGTTTTGTTCCAGTAGATATTCAGTTTCCATCCAATGTATTCCATATTCGTAGAAAGTCAGTTCAAAGTGCTACTTGGCTTCGGTATAACTGAAAGCGGCGGTGAAAAGTGACAGCTATTGCGTTTTGTTCCACTTCGTACGTTTCGGTCCAATAGCTCAGTCATTTTACGGTTTGACCAAGGACTAATTAATTTTTTTTCTTCCCTCCGGACGGAAAGCGTCAATTCTCTTCCCACTGCGCTAAACGAAGATGTTGCTTTCCACCTCCGTCGAGAAGAAAAATAGTATACTAACCTCGGACAGTAAATAAGAAAGCCTTAGATCATATGTTACATGAGATCTGGAACCTTTCTTACTTTCCTGCCCTCGGCATGTCCTGTCACTATTGTGAAGTGATACTTTTTATATGAGGACTTTGAAATTCGGATCCACTACCTTTTCGTGTGAAGAAAGTACGACATTTAAATTTGACAGCTGCGGATGTTTCAATTTCGAAGTTGGCTCCATAGTTAAAGTTGTTCAGTTTTATGAGTAGAATACATGCTAAAGTATCCGCAGTGATATAAAATTTACCCTGTACCTATATTAAATTTAAGAAAATCACGTTAGCAACGGCTCTAAATTTAAAATTTCGCATTTATTTCGATCTAAAAAGCCAGTTATTTTGTTTGCACATTTGCCCAGTTAACCACAATACCTCTTCCAGCTTCCTGGCTTAACCATTATACAAACTTTAAACACGGAGTAAATATTTTTATCTACATAGAAAGCTTTGAAAAATACACTACTACTTATATTCTAATGAATAACATTTTTTTAAATTTCTTGCTCAAAAGTAACTTATATTGTTAAATCTAATATAAATTTGTCCATTGATATTATTATTACGTCAAAAGCCTTCTGGAAGAACAATTTTTGATTTCTATGTTGAGTAGCGATTTTTTTTTTAATTTTTTTTAATTCGTGTTTTTGTCACTAAATGGTGCCGGCTACAGTTTAAAAGTCCCATTCATCATTACTTCCTACCCCTCTAAAAAGCTCCGTAAATTGACTGGCCTACAACGCTTACAGAAACGAACTGTGAAACGCAATTCTTGGCAATACGGGATCTCGTAGCTAGTCGTAGCCTTGTCGTAGCGCTACGCCGAGATACGTAGCACGGCGTAGTCTCTGCACCTCTTTTGGTTTATGTCATTCATTTCATTCGATCATAAGCTCACGAACATGAAGCTACTTTTCGGGGTAGTCAGAAATATTTTTATAACAATCTAAAAGTGTAGATCCGATTCAGAATAGACCACTTAATTTCTGGCCGTGGGTTTTGTACGAGGCAACTAGGGATTAATGGTTTCTGCAGTATTTTTGTGGGCGAAAAGGCGCATCCTGTCATCCTAAAACTTATTACTTATACAGGCTGTTTAATATTAAAAGGGGTGTGTTAGACCATCAAACTGAGAAAAAATTCACTAAGACAACGTCGTTTTTTTTTAAAATCTCCTATCGATACTGCAGTTTTGTATGAAACAGCTGATTGTTTTAATTTTTTCTCGATGTTGGCTCCATACTGAAAGTTGTTACCTGCCCCTGTAACTATTACTAGAGTGTTTTGTTACGCCCTGTATACGTTACCAATAACTAAAAAGAACATCACATAAATTCTAAGCAAGTGTCATGACCTCTTCGACCCGACCTGTTCCACATTCGTTTTACTACATTTGAATAAGCGAAATAGAAGAATTCCAATCTACATGTTGTCCCATTCAGAAAGTACGAAAATAAATTCTTTTTATTGTTTTGCTTCGTCATTTCGAAGACGAAAAAAACCCTTTTTCTCTCAAATAATGTTAAGACGAGGAGTAAGGGCTGCGGTATTTTTAACGAGACATATCGATTGTTTTGAACAGACTTGCGGTGCGAAGAAATGCGTCGTGTGACACAAAATTCATTTAACCCAAACTTTATACATTTGCATAACTTACATTAGGGGTGATTGTACCCATGATATTGAAATTTCCCTTAGAAATCAGCAAACAAGTTTTGGACTTTCCATACTAAATGTAGTTAGCTGATTTGAGTACATGCTACGAATAAAGAAATAAATATGGAACGATAACTCCGAACAAATCTCCTTAATTTTTGGCACCATGAGTTTTGGCGGCAAACGCCGTAATTGGAGTCGCCATAATGATTGAGTCTTGCGCGCTTGCGTGGTGTACACCAAAGTTCGTGGGGTCATTTTTTTACGTGAATTATATTTCCATATTTATTTCTTTATTCGTAGAGTACATGTAATGTAGCTTTAATTGATCTCATTCGAAAAATTTGTAGGAATCGATTTCCTAATCATAATGATGGTGGTGGTACGTGGTCCCCATCCAAATTGTACACGAAGGACACTTTTGATTAAAAGTAGAAACAACTTTTTTGCAGTTTTAGTAGAAAAGAACTGAAGTATAAAGCTTTTCCATGCATATTTATAACGTTTTTAATTAACCGTTGCACCAACCGACACGAATTTCACAACAACATTTTTGTTTATTTCCACAAGTGAAATGTACCTTTTTTTGGCAGCAACCGGTACATAAATAACGTTAAAGAGATTTACGATGTACGTAATAAGTAAACCTTACTAACATAACATCACGTCATTCTTCCACAGAATCACCAGTTTATCATAATACAACGTAATCTCCGTTGGACACAATAAGGCCCCTAAATCAAACCAATTTCTTCATTATGACCTGAACGTACGGGTTACCGCATAGAACATCATACGTGAAATATTATGTAATCTGCCGTGACGAGCCTTGTATCTACTGATGAATAAAATATTTTAGGGGCAAAATTACGAGAAGCTATCTTTTAATATTTTTTATCCAGTTATTTTTAAATTATAGTAGATTACACACAGAGGGCAGGAAAGTAAGAAAGGTCTCACATCTCATGTACAAACATGTGATAGAGGCTGAGTACACCACGCGTTAATGGTGCGGAGAACTTCAGGTTTCCTCACTATGTTTTCCTTCATCGAAGAACGGTACTACAGAGTTACAAATCATAAACAGGGTCTTAAAATCCAGGTGGTATCGAATCGCCACTAAAATCGGGGTTACATGGGCCATATCCAACTAGACGTTGGCCACATATTGTGTTTATTATCGTCTAGCTTTCGATCACACATTGTACAGGATGTAACAAAACATCATGGTAATATTTAAATGGGTGGTTTAGACCATAAAGTTATTAATAGAGTGAGAGCGAGATGTACCTGCAGCATCACTGTTTATACAGTGTAGAAAGAGATAATTGACGCGAGGCAATAGTTTTTGGGGATCTTATCGCAGAGTAAAAATTCGGTTTCCTTGAATAATTGCGAATCGAAAGTGAAATCGTAGATAATTTTGTGAAATATACAAGATGTTACAAAAATACAAATAAACCTTTAAGGGGGTGGTTTAGACCATCAAACTGAACAACTTGCACTATGGGACCAATATCGAAATTGCGAAAAAAATAAAATGATGTTCCATAATACTCTACAAATTGACTAGAGCTAAAATAATATGTATGGGATATCATTTTTTTTTTTCGCGATTTCGATGTTGGTCCCATAGAGAAAGTTGTTCAGTTTGACGGTCTAAACAACGGTTTTAAATATTTATTGTTACTTATGAAACACCCTGTATTGACACTATTTCATTAATTTATCCACGACTTCACGTTAGACTCAGAATTATAGAAAGTGCTTGAATTTTTGCCTGCCGATAGTCTCCTGAAAACATCCAAAAACGACGAAAAAAACTGCTGTCCAATACATTTGAGTAGAGTAAATACTACAGTTTATGAAATATTTGTTTATATTTTCTCATGGTTGGCTCCATAGTGAAAATTGTCAAAATCACCCCTTTAAATATTCCCAGGGTGTTTAGTTACAATGTCAAATACTGACAAAAGATTGCTTCCTTTTACGATCGGTTTTTACGTAAGCTCACATCATTGCCCCATGGGGGTAGGTAGAGACCACGGACCGCCACACGCTACGACTCTGAGACGCCTCTTAGGCTCATTCACAGTCATACATCTTTTCATGCACTTCCAGCGGTGAAGATGCTACGCACTTGTCTTTTTCGGAAATAGTAGATTACACATCGAGGGCAGGAAAGTAAGAAACGTCTCAGATCTCATGTGCCGAGGTCAAAAAACATGTGATCTGAGGCTTTATTATTTACTGCCCGAGGTTAGTATTTTTTTTTTTTTTTTTTTTTTTATTTAAAAATTGGTTTGCTCTTGACCTCAATCCTGTCCTGAGGACAAAGATGGGGTCGAAGATGTAGCGAGCTTACCCAGAAGAAGCCTATTCACTCTTACTTTGAAGTAATTCGGGTTGTAAGTGCTCGGAAATACTGACGCAGGCAGGGCATTCCACTCCTTGGCTGTGCGCATTATAAAAGAATCAGAAAGGCGCTTAGTGCGGATACGTGGGATATCAACCAAGAAGGGGTGGTATCCCGCGGTGCGTCTGGAAGTCCGAAAGTAGAAAGGGGAAGGTGGGATGAGCTCATGCAGCTCTTGTGCACACTCACCGAAGTACAATCTGTAGAAGACCGACAAGCAGGCTACTCTGCGGCGGTGGGCTAGGCTATGAAGCTTGGTTTCTACCAGCTTACTGTCGCCAATGAGCCTCCTGGCTCTACGTTCAACTGAGTCGAGAGCGTCTAGTTGATACTTAGCTGAGCCATCCCACATGTGGCAGCAATACTCCATACACGATCGGACCTGAGCTTTATACAACATTAAGAGCTGTTCAGGAGTGAAGTATCGCTTCACCTTGTTTAAGATGCCCAGCTTTTTGGCTGCAGATTGAGCCTTAGACTCGATGTCAGCGCCGAAGTTGAGTTTCGTAGTCAACCTCATGCCCAGAAGCTCAAGACTGCCGGAAATAGGGACAGATGTACCCCGGAAAGTAGGAGTCAGATTAAACGAACTCCTTTTGGCGGTGAACAAACAGGCCTGTGTTTTGGTGGCGTTGAAGTTGACTAGATTATTGTCACCCCACTGGGAGACAAGACTTAAAGTCAAGTTTGTCCGCTCCACCATGGCCTCCCTCTGTGAACGTATTTCAACCCCACTGGTCCCAACACCGGACAGATATCTCTCTGTGACAGTACTGTCATCTGCATACCCAACAATACCTGACACAAGGAGGTCATTGATGTGTAGCAGGAAGAGTGTCGCAGAGAGAACAGACCCCTGAGGAACCCCAGCATCAATTGCCATGAGGTCAGAAGAGCATAGTATGCTATTTTTCTCCTCGACGAAGGTGAAGAGCGGCAACTTCGTTTAGAGCAGCTGGACGACAATTGACGCTTTCCGTCCGGAGGGGAGAAAAGAGAATTTCATCATGGTATGTTATCCTCGGAACGCCTCTCCCAACACTTGGGTTCTCTTTCGGTTTTTAGTTCACCTTTTATGGGTATAAAATCTAAACACAAATACTGTAATTACTAATCCCTTAAATAATAATGTTTCACTTTGAACTTAAACTGATAGTACTAACTGGACAACAATAAATAAAAATAGAACAGTTTTATTGTCCAACTTGGCTCTCCCATGCCTTTTATGTTACTTTAATAGAGCATTAACATCTAGCAGATACGGTCTGTTTTCAAATTAACTTTTATACTGACCGTAGCATCTGCAATATTGTACGAACATAATGCTAGTCTAGTTCTTGTAATAGTTCACACAGATTTCATAGATAAGATTTTAATGAGTAAAGTAATTTTTACTAGAAACTAATTTAAAACATTCGTTATTATTTTTATAACCGTTAACAATGCTTAGGCCGAATTCGACCAAACTTAGATTTATAGAAGAGTAACAATACAAGGAACAATTTTACTTTTGGTACACCCCGTACTAAAAGAACGAATGTATAATTCACCTAAAGAAAGAGGTCGTTGTATCCGTACTTATTGCAATGTGAGGTTATACAGTTTTAATTTGTTAGGTTTCTTTTTATTATATTTTTTTTTAATTATGTGACATTGACATTTCATTTAGATTAGGGTTGATAAAACGCAAAATCAGTTTACTCTATAGCAACCGGCGACTTAATCTAAGAATAAAATTTACTCGTGTTTGGTCGAATCGGGCCAGCTAATACTGTTTTAAAGTCTGTTTAATTTTTATAACACTCAGGTTTTATAAACGAATCGATTGACAATTTATTATTTTTTATTCAGTACCTAATTATTTGCATAAAAAGTAAAACAAGTATTTGCATATACATACATCAGAAAAGTTTCAGGCAAATATTTTTTCCTTAAAAAAAGTTTTTAGCGTTAGAGAACTAATTTGTAATTTTATTTTTTTCATAATTTTTAATTACCTTTTCAAGAACATTACTGATGCCTTCCGATCTTTTATGATCTGGATGTCATAGATCCTGAATAATGAGGATTTGCAATCACCACAGACGCATTCAATATTTCGCGTCGGTGGTTAAAAACCGAGATCAGAAGTCGTAACATGCTGATGATGTCTTCCTTGCCGATACAGCTACGGCTGTATCACATCTTTTATCTCGTTCGTTCGCGCGCAAATAGAAAGGGAGCGAAGGTGTGACAGCGCTGTATCACGGTGGCATGCTACCCATGCAGAACAAAATAGTGAAATTGCCAACGTCAACTTTCCAATACACTTCTACTCTATCCTATCCTTATTCTATCGCTATCAATCTACGCAGCCAGCCATGTAATAAAGTGGTATCAATGCAATCTCTATTGTCCGGTTATAAGCGTATCTCTTTGTGGCAATAAACAGCGGTCAGGGCACGCTGCTGATGCGCTATCGATATTTATAGGGGGCGGCTGTGGCTACCAGGGTTGCCACGTTTGGAAACTTACCACTTTTACGGGAGATTGCACTGTTGTGGGCAATTTATTTTTTCTATCTCTATCTGAAGGGTGTAACAAAATACCCGCTAGTAATACTAAAGGGGTGCAAACTGAATAACTTTAACGACGGTGCTCCGTCTTTCATACAAAACTGCACTACCTACTATAGGACAGCAGATTTTTTTTTCGTTTATTTTGATGTTGGCTTTTTAGTGAAAGTTGTTCAGTTTATGGTCTGAAGCTTCGATCAAAATAAAATGAATGGATAGGCCTTAAGCGAACATTTCAAACCAGAAAAATGAGGCAAAACAAATGAAATTTTTACTTGTCACTTGTATGAAAGTGCCCTAGATTTGACAGATAATGGCGCTAGTTTGTATGTACCAAGTGCACCAGTAGTTTGCTTCAACTTACCGCGCTTTAGGCCTATCCATTCATTTTATTTTGATCGAAGGTCTGAAGCACCCTGTATAACATCAAGTATTCTTCGAGAAAACCGGGCAGACTAATAGTTGACATTGATATCAAAGGGGTATATGGATACAAAGAAAGTCCTTCAATCGCCGATGATTTGCTATCAACTTTTGAGGAGTTCATCAGACCTTCATCGAATTAAAATGGAACAAACTCGATGGTCCTTTAGAACAAAAAATCAATTAAAATATTCCAAAGTTATCGTGTAAAATACAAAAGAATAAAAACATGTAGACAAATTGAGAACTTCCTCCTCTTTTTGAAGTCGGTTAAAAATATGTTGTTTCGTCTACGGTTAAAAGAAACAGTGTACGAATCATCTACCTACGGTTAAAGAAATTGTAAAATTCCTATAGTGAGGGTAACTATTCGCACTAGCTGGCAACACTGCGGACCCCTGGCGCACACACTGGCACTGCGGGGATCCATTACAGAGCTTTTACTTTTGCTGTAACTGAAACCTACAAAATGTGGTTACCTATACGAATGTATTTACATTACTTAATTGCGGTTCGCATATATTTGTTTGAGTTGATTGAAACAATGTATCATTGCGTTGATTCAATTTATTGAGATAAGAAACAATGTTACCAACCCACTTTGGTTTAAATTGAATTCCAATTCCAATTTTGGTTTTATCGAGTGATTATTTTCATTTATCGTCTGCGCCCATAATTTATGCACCCCCATTTTTAATTCACTAGAAAAATGTTAAGGGTGAATTCAGACACTGAAACTAAACAACTTTCCCTGAGGAAAATGGGTTGAAAAACGAGAAAGTTAGGACCTCCCGTAGAAATCAATCGGCTGATCGGCATTTTTGTTTGAAGGTCCAAAACTTATCCTATTTTTCGTCCCACATTGCTTAGCCAAAGTTTATCTGAGTAATACTGAATTTTTCGAACAATATGAAATTGTATATCTATAAATCGATGTCTAAACTGCCTCTATTCCAAGTGTCTTCGAAATGGGCACCAGCTTTTTATTATGATAAAGTAGCAAACACCCAAACATTATCATTTAATAAAATCAATTGGATGTATTTATTGAGAGATACCAATATCTTGTAAAGTAACCCAGAACAACTAAAACTTTCGGGCAAAGACTAATTGTTGATTCTGGGATAATAATAACCTCTCTTTGGGAACACTTGCCCTTCAGTGATATTTAGATAGTATTTGCCCCGGGTGATCTTGTCTATATGTTATTACAGTAGAAATGTCTTAAGATGTCAACAAAAGGAAGTTGTATAGGTATGACGTATTGAAAGTCGACTTTAATCTATGTGATATGAAAAATACTGTAGAATTTCATATCGCAAGAGATAAAAAAAAATTAAACACAACGATAAATCTTCTTTTTTACGTTGACTGACATGTAAAGCTCCCATCACCTATATGGTTGCTTTAGTAACCATCAACAAGAATGTTGAAGTGTGGAGATACCACCCTAGTACATTGATATCGTTGTACCACCCACCACCCATAATGCCGCAGTTACCAATTTTAGCCTGGAACTTGCTATATTACAAAAACAGTCTCAAAATTCGAAATTAGATTTGTGATAATAATTCAAACAAGTAGGTACTAAAAAGTTAATTTCGTGACCTAATCGCAAACGGAATGGGTAAGACCTAACTTTCCAAACAAAACGCACAAATACCAAATTAAATAATCGCCCATTCCTAACCCACAACTACTAACTAATAAACAAAAGAGTCACCCGTCGTGGAACGGGCTATTCTTTGGTAGGGTCACTAAATAGACCGAAAACAGAAGGTAAACTTCATTGAAACTTTAATTGTAATCTCGTTTTCATTCTCGTTGTAGACTCTTCTCAAATCTACATACCTACATTTGGAAATCGGCAACACATCTGAATGATCTCTTTACAAACGTTTGTAAACATTACACGACGTACCTACTAACTAACTGATCATCGGTCGATACTATGCCATTTCATGTTTTTCACTATTCTAGGAGTTTCTCAAGTCTATTGCGTAATCATCAACGCCTACGCCATGCTATACAGGGTGAAATTGATATAATTAACATCCTTTGAAACTAAAAGTCTACCCATAAAACGAAACAACTTATACTAAGGGAGAAAAAAAAAACTGCTGTTACATACATTTGAGGCGAGCAGGCATTGTAGTTTAGAATGGAACAATGGAACAGCAGATTTTTTTGCTCCGATCGGTTTGCTCCTCTAATAAAAGTTGTTCACTTTGATGGGTAGAATCTATATCAATATTAATTTCACCCTGTATACCCATATCGATCCAAGTCAAGTCGATGATCGGTAAACTACATTATATCAGAACTGATTTATCTAAACGGCAACGACATTATCACAAGCACGAAATAGCGAGTAAAAACATTCAGCTAGGCTTTACGATAAAATGCTCTTCTGCAGCGTCCCTATTCAATGTTCAGGGCGGGAGGCTGCGCTGCGAGACGCGGGGCAGGGGGTTCGGGACAGGGTAGGACGGCGTCGGGACGGCAGTCCGTGCCGCGCCGCGAGCTCGCACACGCCGCGCCGCGCCGCGCCTTACGTAACGATGGGCGAGCCCGTGAGCTGATGGCCCCCCTCGTGTGGTGGCTGGCCGCCTGCTGGCTGGCCCGCGCCGCCACCGCCGGCAACCCCGACGCCAAGCGCCTCTACGACGACCTCCTCTCCAACTACAACAAGCTGGTGCGACCGGTCGTCAACACCACCGATGTTCTGCGCGTCTGCATCAAACTCAAACTCAGTCAGCTCATCGATGTTGTAAGCGTTTTATTGTTACCCCTTTTTAAGTATTAAAACTATCATGTTTTAAGTCTAATTACAGTCGAGTTCGAAAAGGTGATTCCTATTCAATAAAATCTCTATTAAGACTCACTCAACTGTAATGTTTTCAATTACATCGAGCAATTACGAAGTGGAGCGGCCGTGTTAGCTCGAGGCGGAGTCCACTCGACGGTAAACAAACCGTGCATCGTACGTGCCTTTGATATGCACGAGACCAAACTGACCTAAATCCAAGGGCTGCAGCTTGCAGTACGAATGCATTCGCCGCACTTGCGCGCAGCATTTGGAATTTAAATAGACACGAATTGCATCAACGCCTCGAGTCGGAGCCGCGACCCAGTTCCGCGGACTCTTCACTCTTTTTTTACATAAATCTTGTGTTTTCGTTCGCAAGACACTCTGCATGACGTAGGTATTTGTAAAGTGTCGTTTTCACACGCTTCTTCATATCGCCCTCCACAGCCCCGCGACTGGGGAGGCGCCGCGCTGTCTCTTCTTATGTATTTCAAATCGGATTCCATAAATCACCCGAATAAAGGCATCGTATCTTTTTTGATATTTATTAGAACGTTGGAATGTTTTTTCTGGGCGTGCGACGTATTTTTTTACGATTATGATGATATATTTATTAGATACTATAAAACGAAATGTGTTTACTGATGAAGGAGTGATTAACTAAGTAGTCTTGTTACCATCTTAATTTGGGGTAGGGTTGGCAAATGACAGGGATTACTTTTTTAATTGGACGTAAATAAAATGTGATGTTACTTTAAGTTTAATTACATCACATAAATTTTGCAAGACAAAGCGCGCCAACTAGTTTTATATGCTTACTTTACAATGCTATCTGCTGTCATAGGAGGGTTATAAGGGTTCTATATGATAGCGTTTAAGCTTTTGATTAGCATAGCCAAACAAACTGAACGCGTTTCGATCATCCGATTGAAAGCAAACAATAGGATTTTGAATTCAATCGAGAAGCATTTGTTCAGTTCATTTATTTGCTACAGAATTTTTATTTAATAAAAATCTCTATTTGAAAGCACCGTCGGATTATTGAAAAGAAATTTGTTATTCGTAGACTACACGTAGGCAATGACTACGAGGGCTACGAATAAAATTACCGTCGTTCTTTATTTTTGTATCTCTTTACTTTGAATTTATCTGAGTCTAGTTTCGAATTGGAATTTAAGTGAAACATCGTTGAGATACAAAATGAAGGCATTTTACAAAATTCGACAGTAGCAACATTTTTGGCAGGATTAAGAAGTACTTTAATTAAATTAGTCTTTCGACTTGAAACGTCTTTCATTTCGGTCACTTGCAAAAACCATAATGTAACGAAATATTATGTTTTAACAAGATAGCTTTTTTACTTTGGAAGTACCTACCGGCATTATTTTATAGCCGTTATTTAGAGGATAGAAGTCATTACTCGGTACAAAATATTTCAGGTACGTTACTGCTGCTGCGTTCCTGATACAGCCTACGATTGGTTTTAATATTACGAAGTGTGTACTTTAATTTGTATATTTCTAAAGATTAATTTAAGTACTTTAATTTATAACAACAGAGAATCAAACATGTTTTGGTGTTAATGTAAGTTAGCGTGTACATACGGCGACACATCAAGCTACGCAAAACAATTATAAGCTGGCCGCGCGTAGTTAGAGTAATGTATAACGTCGCACGGCCAGCTTATGTTTGCAATATGCGTAGATTGATGTGTCGCCGTGTATACTTTGTTTTATTTTTATTTATCTCCCTTTATTGTTTCTCCTTTTTCCTGCTACCTAGCGAATGTCACTACCTTTTAATATCTACGTATAAGGTTTAATTTTAGCCTATTTAAGGTCTCATGTGACAAGCGTCATAAGATAAAGATAAATATTCTAGTGGTTTCTAGTATTCTAGTTTCTATTCGCGTGTTTTTGTGGTGGTAGTCTCGACAATGATTAATGAAAGATAGTGAAACTTTTGACAGTAGGTACAGTCAGAAGCGAAAAGATTTATGCACTATTATAGTACTACGACGTGGAACAAAAGTGTATACCTACATATTTTCGTTGCTGACTGTACAGTCAGCAGCAATAAGTTATATACATATTTTCGTTGCTGACTGTACCTAGTCACGGATTCAAACCGCAAACATGTCAGTGCATACATAATGATCACTATTGTATACGCTTATCTATGTATAGATATACATAGACTGTCATTCCACATACTTGCATTGCTTTACGAATGGACATTAAATACGATAGAATGGCACATTACGCCTTTTAGGGTTCCGTAGTAAAACAAGGAACCCATAAGGGTTCGAAAGTAGAAGTAGTAGGGTAGTAGTAGTAGGGTGAAAGTATAAACTTTCTTTGAACTTGAACTCGAATAAAAATGTTATTTAGGAAAGAATTAAAAAATAAAATAACAAAATCATGTTAAGTTCTTAACCGGAAAAGAGAAAAGATATTTTCTTCGTTTCGCGACCATCACTAGGTAAATGAGCATCTTCAAATATGTTTTTCTCTGAAACCATGGGTTACTAGCTAGCTACTTTTAGCATTTTGCTAAGAATGACTTGCTTAGTGAAAATAGCTAACAAAAATATGTCCGCTCCCAGGGGATTCTATAAGACTGTGTGTTGAATTGAATTGACTTCTGTTCCAGTTTTATAATAGTTTAGTTAGATGAACAACACATTATGTAAAAGTTGTACAAATGTTAGGTCTTATTGAGCACTTTTAAATGGCGAAATCAATTTGTTCGTTGGCATTGGAAAATTAGATTCATATCACCGAATGAAATCGAATGATACCGCACAGTTATATTTACTTTGACTTCGAAATTGACTTTATCGAAATATTTAAAATTCTCCAGTTATTCGGGCCGGGCGAGGGCTTTACGTCGACGTTCGGGAAAATGCCTTTGAGCGAGGTTTTTAATCGTTTTATTGAACCTCGCTTACATGCCACGTTTCTTTTTTGGATAAAGGTGAGCACTAAATGTCATGTCATACTTTATCGGCATTCGGCTTAAAAGACAATGCGGGTTTTGTATGGAAGGTTGGCGCCTTATTTTTCACCGTTGCTTGTTTTTGGTTCAGCCATCAACCAAACTTGAAATTATATGCCATTGTCCATTACAGTATGGTTAGAAATGTGACTATATACATACTCTTAACTGATTTAACACTATAGCCTTAATACGATATTTATGTCCACCCCCCATCACACTGGACAGAGTTTCGGTACTACTGGTGAAACGTGGATGTTCTGAGGTTTCAAATATCTCTGACTACCCCCTCGGGGAATATAGTCGTGAGCATATACTATGCATGCTATGCTTCTTCGTATATTCCCAGGGAGGATAATCTTTTAGAAAACTTTAGGCAAGACAAGTACGAAGGGTTCCCTACCCTAAGTAAGGATTCAGGTTTTCAGGGGTAGAACCTTTTAAGGCGAATTTAATAGGGCGCCGATTTTGATAAATGAGGTATCATTAGATGCCTGTCAGTTTCAGGAGTGCCAGGCTATATTCAAAGCTAAGTTATTTAAACATACAGATGGGTTTTAATTTTCGAAAATGTCCGTAAGCTTGAGTTTATTAGCTTAGCGTGCTAATATTTCTTCAAACTAAAAGATAAATTTTGAAGAAATTGTATTAGACATTTCACATATTTTTGTTTATAATTTTCATAGAGTTAGAGCGTTGCTACTGTTGCTAGCGTCGCGGAGAGTTATGGAATGGATACTGAATCATAAGGATCCGGGTTCTAATCTGTACGTACGGACGACCATAGATCAAAGTAAAATTAATGGATAAGTCTAATAGGCTGGGCGTAGGAGCCGTAAAATAACCACTTAGTTATAATAATATTAGAGTTGAAGATGTGTCAAAAATATATATCAGGTATATGTTAATATAGATATTTATAAAATGTTATAACACTTTCGAACTTATGGTAAATACACTTTTGGTATTCTCATTATCTCATATTAATATTGATCTAAAATTGAATATTTCTGGTTTCAACTGTCATTATGTGTTGTTAGCTTCATATTATACAGTTGTTATAAATGTTAGATATCGGCGAACCAGGTTACGAACTATTATCTAAAGCAAGTTCTAGTTTTTTATAATATCGTAGAGTATAACTCTACATCATATACCTAATAATATATAAAAAATTTGCAGCCAATTTTTCTTTATTTACCCGACTATAACGCGAACATTTGAAACCAGAAAAAAGAGGCAAAACAAATGAATGGTATTGTACCGAGATAACCGAGATGATTGTAGTTTGTATGGATCAATTGCCCTAGCCCCTAGTTGTGTGCTTCAACTTAACGCGCTTTAGGCCTATCCATCTAAGAGGACGTCATGCCATGTACCAATGAATGTTTCAAACTTAAGTACGTAATACCGATTGTTCTCAAACGATGAAGGTGAACATCGCGAGGACACCTGCATAAGCTGAAGAGGAACTTCTGATGCGTATGTGGAGTCAACCATTCCGCATTGGCTATGAGTGGTAGACTAACGCCAATACACTCTCGCTGAAGGTGTGTTATGTGAAGTGTCTTCATCATCATCTTAGCCGATGGGCGTTCACCGCCTGACATAGACCAAGGATCGCCACAACGATCGGTCCTGCGCTGCCCTCGTCCAACGCATCCATGGAATCCATGTGAAGTGTGATTATGATTTATTCATCGGTACCTCAAGTGCCATAATTTGGTCAAAAGTAGTATCTATTCTTATGGTAGTGCCTAAATCAGACCAATCCAGATGTTCTTCGTGAAACAACTTATGATTATTCTAAGAAGCCTTGACTATTTATTATAAGGACTCGCCTAGCATTTCCCCTCTGCCACGGTAAAAAATTAATTGATCATGTGCATTTACATTACATTTTATACCTTATCACTGAACGAGACAGCCTATAATTGCGAAACAATAATTTCGAACTTAGAACGTTTGGAGTTCACACGAGACTACTTTTCATGATTTACAACATTCAAAATTAGAATCTAAAGTTATGGGGAATAAAATCCAAAGTTGCGGATTGCATGTTACCTCGCCTCGCAAAAAGTGGCAGAAATGTTTGTTAGTAGAATTACATGCGGTACCAGTCCTCATATAAGTAGTCAAAGCCAAGAAGCGATTTGAAATAATACCGAAGCCTGAGGTGTTAATTCAAATCTGTTCTCTTCGTGGAATACCTCTCGCAAACGATAACGATCGATACGAGTATTAAGGATGTATAAATAAGCCGATATCAAATGTTTGTGCGCTCTTGAGACGCTATAATCCGGTTGAGACCGTTTTTTGAACACGTCGAAACACGAAAAACAGTGTTTTAAAGTCTGAAATTATGTCTTATTTAAGGATCTTATTTATAGCTCTCATAACACGATTTGATTATGTTTTTTTAATACTATGATTAAACTGCTAATATTTAAGTTTTTTTTCTTGTACTTAACTAAATATATTAAATATTTCTAGTGAAATTAGGTTAATTTGGAGCTTAGAATCACCTATGAGCAAAGATATTGATGAAAAACACGTTTTTTTTGCGATCCTGCTTTCAATTTTAGCGGGATGGCTAATTGCAAACTTATGCTTGCAAGAAAGAGACGCTTGCACTCGGATAAGAGGGCCTTAAGTTCATTTTATGAATTCTCTAATTTTTAAGAGTCTTGCGTAACATAGAAAACGCTATACATGAGCTAATGTTTTAAAAAGTTTGCTATGATTCAAGATAATCGAACATATTTAGTTCCAAGATACCAGGATTGATTTACTTCATAAAATTATCGCGTTGGGTGAGTCTATCTCTTTCCATAAGCTTTCCCTCTTACCAAGGATAGTTTGATAATAGTAAGTAGGTATATCGTTTCTCTTATCATGATCAAAACTGAAGGTTATCAACTTCAGCCCCACTAATGTATGGCACGTAACGGCACGTTAAAATCAAGGTGTACTACTATCGAATACCGAAATATATAGACATTATTTGTAGATGGACAGATCGATGGACAGTCGATGTTTATTTAGAGTTTTCGCAGAAGCCCCTGCTAATGGATCTGCAACAATAGTATCTTTATAAAAATTCACACTCCTATCTGAGGTATCAATGTATCCAAAGCAATTTATATTTATTCGCTCTATTTTCGCTTGTATATCCAATACTCGATCAGGTATAATGTTCTAAAGTGCAAATATAACGAACTAAAAGGCTGTGATTCTACTGAAAAGATATTTATAAAATGAGCACTTAGCATAAAGGCTTTGTGGGACCAATACGTCTGTATGTCTGGCCTACTTAATATGCTGACGGTTTTAAAGAGGATGATAAGACCATCAAACTGAACAACTTTCTCTGTGGGACCAATACCAAAATCGCAAATAAAAAATTTACTGTCCTATCTCTTCTTATCGTGTGGGCAAGCCCTGGTGTCAGAGTTTATTGACGTGGTTTTTATGTAACGACCACTACCACCAGTAGCCGGGACCAACGGCTTAACGTGCCATCTGAAACACGGAATCATGCTATCCCATCATCGAGTAGGATTGCAGATTTGTAGGGAACAGCAGATTCACGATTTCGACTTTGGTTCCATAGAGAAAGTTGTTCAGTTTGATGATCTGATCATACCACTAAAAACCGTCAACATACTAAGAAAAACATCTATATTTCATTCCATATAAGGATGAAAAGATTTTCTAATTTCTTCTTAGCTTTCTGGCCAACTCTGATAAGCAAATATAATTTATTTATCTGAAAGAAGTACATCTTTCAGATAAATAAATCGCTTCGGCCGCCATCGAAACCGCAGTTTCGTAACTAGTTACGATCAAGGAATTTTTTTTACTTGAACGAAACAAGTTGCGAGCAAGGCTTATTTTTTACTTGTACGTAACTGGTTTCGATAGAGCAATTATTTCTACATGTACGTAACTGGTTTCGATGGAGGAATTATTTTTACTGGTACGGAACTAACTACATTAGGGTAAATCGATAACTATCAGAATTGACCATCAGACATTTCTTGGACGTTACTAAAGCTGTTTGAAACAGAGCTCTGTTTCTGTAATTAAAAAGGGCCTTAAATTTTCGTTGCTATTTGGAATGGAGTATAGATTGAGGTTGATACGAAATTACAACATGTAATATTCAATAATTTACTCGTTCTTGCACAAGACAAGAACGAGTACATTATTGAATGTTTAATTTATTATTTAAGCTGAGCTGTTAGAAACATTACATTTTCTCATATGGAGTACCTACCTAAAAGTAAAACAGTTTACCGTTCTCTGTTACTAACACTTAATTATGGACTAGGGGGGTATTACAGAAGATTTCCTCTTAAGTAAAGATAGACAAAGATGCATGTATACGTTGTATGTATTTGCATCCTTTTCTATCTACACTCCAGAAGAGATCTCCACTTGAGTGACGTTCTGTAATACCCCCCTTAGTTATTTCCTTGAGGCTTACTCACTAGAGTCGAGGATGTTTTTGACATTTTTGTCATACACATTATGTCAAAAACGTCCTCCACTCGAGTGAGGAATGTCAAGAAAACATAGAATACGGGTGTAATCTGAAATTTGTGAGTGTATTTTGATAGTTTTGTCGTTGTCACATCTCACCTCACTCCTGCCATGAACTCATAAACAAACCCAACATGTGTTTCACATATGCCGGGGAAATGTAGGGTTGTTCCCGGGGGGGAAACAAAAAATGGCAAGCGGCACTGAGTGGCGGTCCGAGTACGTCTATAAACCACTTTTCCATTATAACCTTTGCGCCACAGATTATAAAACATGCGGCAGTGCTCTTTTGACAGCTGTGATAAATTTCTACGTTACCTTTAGGTGCTGCTCTCATAAGGGGGCCTGCTCACTGGAGTTGAGCGTGGTCCCATTAATGGGTCATCGCAAGGGTTTCAAAAAATCCACCAATATATTATTGCGCCATTAGGTAATTTTGGGATTTTATAGGTAACTTTTTAATGGGTGGTCAGCTACTCTGCTTCAGGAAAAGGCTTGCCTTATTTGGCTAGGGTCTCATCGCAACATTGTGGGATAGGGTGAATTTGTGTGCAAAAACTTTTGATAAATATTTTCTGAGGTACGTAATATGGGTAATACAATATTTATGCTTAATGTCATTAAGGCCATATTATTCAGGTTTTACTTTTTTTTAGAAATTCTTTGTAGAACTCGTCACTTGCAAAACTTTGGGGGCGCAGGCTAATGAAAAAGAAAATAGAGCTACGTACGTGTTCAAACAGGGCCTATGTCCAGCTGTCAGTCCTGTCAGGAGTGCTATAGCAACTTGTTTTTGAGCCGCCGTAATATGTAGTGAAACCATTTGCGGCGAAAAAGCACTTCGTGAACTAACGGCCTAAAGTTTGTGGCACATAATTATATTGCCTCGGCATCGACTCACGTCGCAACGAAAAATTCAAAGTGTTATTTTCTGGATAAGAAGTAGCCTATGTCCGTCTCCTCGCCAATATGCATAAACAATTCATGGCGATTCGATACTCGGTTTAACAAAACAAAGTCTCAATTTTTCTATTCCTTGGATGGGAAACTAGCTGACCCGTCGTGGAATAGGGTCCTTAAAGCTTTCTAAAGGAGAAATGCGAAAGATACTTATACGTATAAAGTTTGCGATTGCAGACTGTAATACTTTGTTGTTAGGGTAAGTTTTACAACGTTCCTTTTACTAAGACGGCACTATCTGATTATTTCTTTACCTATTTGCTTCTGTTTCTTGTTAACACTGTCAGTGATAAATAGCGCTTTTAAGGTATAATATCTTATATTCAACGTTTTTGTGGTTTGTCTTACTTTATTCAAACCATTTTTAAAATGTGGTTTAAAAAAATACGATTTAGTTTTGGACTTATTTGAAACACGGGAGCCTATAAAGGATTAAAAATGCTGTTTCGTTGTTGATTAACGATAGGTAGGTACCTAAGTAATTTTAAATAATGTTCTGGCTTCCATTACGAACCATTTCGAAGTCCACATTTTTTTTTATATTGAATCCCTGCTAGAAATCATTTACAACAATTTCCAAAAACTGGACCTTAGGTGGAACTACTTCATTATACAAGGTGTTAGGAAAAGAATCATTAACGTTTAAACCAAATACTCTACCTATCAAACTAAACAATCTTTACTATGGGAGTAAACCTGTCAGAACAAAAAAACTATCAGCTGTCAAATTTGTGTCGAGTCGGCGCTGCAGTTTAGCATGGAAGAGCTGATTTTTTTTGCGCTGAAAGGTAAAAGTTAAAAATCCCATAGTGAAAGTTGTTCAGTTTGATAGGTATAGCGTATGTGGTTTAAAGGTTAATGATACTTTTCCTTACACTCTGTATTATGGAAGAACTCCTAATTTCGTGTTTCAACAGCGCTGTTTATTCTTGAAGCGCAGATAAGCAGCGCTGTTAACTCTGTGATGCAGCACGGCAGCCACAATGCTAAAATGCATACTGCGAAGGCGAACTTAAGCCGGATATAAAACAGGTTTCCAGCCTCTATTTCTGAGGTAAACACAAATGCGAAACAAATGAAACACGCCGGCTAAAAACTCAGCTCGGAAATTAGTGCCCTAAAGTCTGACCAAAAACTTTACTCCAACCAGAGGGCCGGGGAACATTCTTTGTCTGTCTGCCTCATTATTTTTTTGTTATTAAAGCTTTTGTTTTTGCTAAGTTCGGTGTTCTGTTTTGTATTTTTTACCTTTGTTGTAAGATGTGGTAAAGCATAAAGTAAATTACGTTTCCAAAGCTTTTGACTTTTACAACTTCAGAGAAAAAATAATGGGTGTAAACTTAAATGCGTTATAATCTTTAGGGACTGCTACAGACCATCAAACTGAAACTTTCACAATGGGACCAACATTGCACTTTTTTGCGATTTCAATTTTATTCCCATACAAAAAAAAAAACTCTGAATTAATTTTATACTAAAATAATGCTTTTTTGCCTTTTTTTTAAGTAACATATTATTATCATTCGTTCTTTCCTTAACTTGTTGAGATTATGTCTTCAATTTATGTTACCGATAAGAAAACCCGTAATAATATTAACATCGCCTTATGAGCAGAATTGCGTTTCAAACATAGATATATGCTTTTATCTTTTTATTGCTACATCGCTACCCTTCATAATAAAGTCACAGCTGGATAACCAACATCAAGTAGGTACAACTTTGCGTGCTATCGCACCCTGTATAGGGGTCCAGGGCACACCCCGCAAACATCGTGAGATTAGGGGTACGTAATGTTGTAATTAATCCCAAGCTCCAACATAAGGCCGTAAATCTTTGAAACCTTACTACCTTGTACCTGTACAAGACCCAAGTTTACTCTAAAGTGAACTTTATTACGAACGAGTAAAGTGTCAATGGGTAGATAAAAATGTGGCAGCAGTAACGGAGGGTAAACGTGCTGACGATGCACGAATTCTTTCCTGTAGTAGAAACAAAGCAACGTTAACGTCTCGGATGGGGGTGAAAATAGACGACGCGCCATGTTCTTTGAGCAAGTGGCAAGCAATTCTGATTCAAACTGAACGTACCTTCTCGCAAAGCAAGCATAGTTACATGACGAATAGAGACGTCGTATTTCAAAATTGTTCATGAAGTGGCTAGGTAGTCTGTGAAATATTTAGAAATAAATAGTCGCCTCGTCATTGAACTACCTATAATGTGTAATGTAATGCACTCGACGCAATCGTATGGGACAGCTGTTTTTTAAGCTCTAATCGTTTTGCTTCCATAGATAGTAAAAGTTGTTCAGTTTGATGGCTAGAGTCTGTGGTTTAAAGGTTAATAATACTTTTCCTTACACTCTGTATTATTGCGCCATTAGGATAATTTTAGGATTTAATTGGTAACTTTTTAATGGGTGGTCAGCTACTCTGCTTCAGAAAACGGCTTGCCTTATTTAGCTAGGGTCTCATCGCAACATTGTGGGATAGGGTGGATAAAAATACCTACGGAATTTAGTGATAGGCAAAAACTTTTGATAAGTATTTTAGGTAATATGGGTAACAATATTTATATTATTCTTAGCCCCACTTGCGCCAAACTGGGTTAGCAATAAACTCCAGCATAGCTAGCATGCCGCAGTGATACAGCGCTATCACATCTTAGCTCTCTTTCTATTTGCGTGCGAACGAACGACATAAAAGACGTGATACAGCCGTATCACGTGTAGCATACTACGAGTGCAGGTCAGGTTGGTAACCCATGATTTTTTGTATAGAAAAACAACTGAAAGAGCTATTTTATCCGGAGTTACTTGCTAACCCGTGGTTGGCGCAAGTGGGGCATTTTACTTTTAGAAATTCTTTTAGAAGAAGAACTACCTATGTGTAATGTTATGCTCTTATAAAAATACCTTTCGCCTGACCGAAGCTTAAAAACATTCTTAACATTTCTAAGATTTTTCTATTGTCTTCGTTCAAAACGTTACCCGAAACCGACGAGCATGTATGAAGCGAATTATTCAACGTCGGAGACGCAAATATGTCAGGAATCAAATGGTTTATCTCTACTTCGATGGAACAAAGGCTCGCATAGAATTTATGCAAAAAAATTTCATTATATAAATCACTGCGCTATGAAAAAGCCGCAGGTGGGGCCGGAATTGATAATAAAACGAGTCTAATTTCAAACAGCGGTCGAGAAACGAAAAAGAATCTACTTTCAAACAAAAGTTAAGGCAGGGGAAACGGGAAGGCTCTTCGCACTCAGTGAACCAGGAAGTACATCTGAAAGCCTTTTCAAATATCACTGCTAATCACTGAGGGAAATGACGTCGTCCGTGATGGATGAATAATTGTTCCTTTCTTTTTGAATCTTCTATTTTTGGACTGCTTTAGACAAGATGTAAATATAGATGAATACGATTGCTTAACAACAGATTTTCAAATTAAAAGAGTTTTGAGGTAAATTTGAAAAAAAATATTGGTAGGATTTATTTTCCAGTTCTGAAATTACAAAGACAATTCCACTGGTGCCCTACATGACCAACAAAATGGTGTTGGTAACTGCTAGCACCATAGAAGGTTCACCATACCCGGGCTACATCATCAGTAACAACAAAAAATATCTTTCTTTTGATATTATTTTTACTAAACTTATACTACAGCATTATACATACATACTTTTATGACAACATTGTACGGAATAATATAAATGACCGATGTAGCCAACACTTAACACATCTTATAAATGTAATGTAATTTAGGTACTATCTTATAATTTACAATTAAATAAAAAAATGACCTACTTAAATAACACAAATTAACGAAATGAATCAACAAAAATCATCTCTGCTAAACCTCTGTTCCCTTTGGACCCCTTTAAAAACAGCTCGTATTGACAGAGCACGTTTTTTGCATCAACTGTCAGGAAGGGTTGGATTGGGCAGAGCCTCCCTTTACGGAAGGGAGGTAGGTTAAATGTATAAGTGTACCTATACGTATGTACACAATTTCTGAGTCACTTTATCACGATCGGCTGAGCTTGTCGACTGCCATATCTTATGAAAATTAACAGCTTTTCCTCATCTTATCTTGCTATGTGGTGTAATAAAATATTCACTTTTGCATTCGTATTTTACAACTACCTATATGGATTCTAGGAAATTATACTTTCCGATAAGATTTTCCGATTCCTTCTTTGCATTTTGGCGAATTGAATAAGTCAATATAATTATTAGAAAGGGTAGTTCGGTTGGAAGTCTGATGGCTTACAGTCGTGTTTAAAGTACCTACCCACACTTACACTACACTTACCTACTTAAGGATTGCAGTGGTTGTCAAACTTCAACATCTCTAAGATGTCATAACTGTGTGGTGCATGTGATGAGGTGGTAAGTGAAGGGATCTTCATTATCAATGTTCGGGAATTTCTGAACGAGGTTAAAGGAAGCTGGGGGGCGAGAGAAAGCTAGCGTAGCGTTGCCCAAAGTGCAGGCAGCAAGGGCTTGGTAGCCAACCTCCCAAACCGGAATCAGAATCCATCATTTTAATGGAGATTAGAGCCCTATCAGCTAGACTGGCGCCGTTGGAATCGTTACCCCAGGATGTGAGGGACCTCCGCGCGGAGCTCGTCGACTAGAAATCATCGATTGATGAGTCCAACAGCCGACTGAAGGAATTTGACAAGAAAATTAAGGATATAGAGCTTCGCTTGAATCAGGTCGAAAAAGTGCAAAATCAGGTGAAATGCAGACAAAACTTGATAAGGTGGAACAGGACTACAATGAAATGGATCAATGGTCCCGCATGAACAATGTTGAGCTTAAAAAGGGCCAAGAACGAGAATCTGTTCGAAATTTTATATGCATTTGGAACCAAAATTCAATATCCGGTTTCGAAAACCCAAATAAATTTTATTACCAGGGTACCAACACGGGACAAGAATCAAGCAAAACCAATTATTGTATCCTTCATTACTTTATATGAAGATACAGCAAACATAATTACCTACCTATACAGGGTGTAAGGAAAAGCATATACTCTACCCATCAAAATGAACAACTTTTACTATAGTAGCAAACCAGTAAGAGCAAAAAAAAACTGCTGTTCCATACTAAACTGCATCGCCTACTCGACGACTCAAATGTATGAGACAGCAGTTTTTTTTTGTTCTTACTGGTTTGCTACTATAGTAAAAATTGTTCAGTTTGATGGGTAGAGTATGTGGTTTAAAGGGTAATGATACTTTTCCTTACACCCTATATTATACAGAGATACAAATACATTCTCACCACGTCGCACACATATTCTCATACGGAATAACAAGCATCCTATGTCAATCTAACGCCGTAGGCTACTAAAGCAGCATTATGTTAGCCGATTGTACAATTTCTGATAATCATAGAACTGTGACATCATCCCGACGTAGATAGCCTTCTGGCCGAACCAGTAAACATTTTAGGAGTTGAAAACTCGGCTATGGTTGAAATTTTAATGGCCGAATATTCACATAAGCCATTTTAATCCTCCCACTGTCAACTTTTGCATTTGGAGTAGGTTCACTGGTTCATTGCTTATGTAAAATGTAGTTTCCTTTTTCATTTCATTTGCAATAGTAAACAAAAGAGGGTGAAAAATGAAAGATATTCCATAGGTTGTTGGAATGCAACAGTTCTTGTTTGGTTTTTTATTCCTACAAATTCTCTTATAAACTTCGATAGTGTGATTTAGGTCTTGTCATCCTGATTATTCGTTTTTTGATTTTCCAGTTCTTTACATCGGTTTCCTTCAGATATCACCTCAATTACTTCCTAAACAGATAGATGGAAACAATTGTACCATAAAAAAAAAGAATAGGTAATAGTATATAAGTTCTACATAGTAAAGGTACTTGCGGCAAGATTTTTCCAGGTAACCCGGCGGCGTTGTATAAAATAAACCCCTATATAAACTTTCACTTAAATCACATTTCGTTCACCAAACAAATAGAAGAAGTCCATGTTGACGTGTCTAAGTGGAACAGTCAAACTAACACACTTAAGGACTGTGTCACTTGTACATAAGACATAATATAAGCTTATCTCGTATCAGGAAAGATTGCTACATAAGATTTCCACCTGCTGCCTGATCCACATTCATAAGTCGTCCCGCACGTAGATTTTAGGTAACGTTCACATTTGAGCACGTCGCGTCCCGCCTATTTGTCCCTTGTGTTACCATTTACTTACTGTCCAAAATATAATCACAGAGTACTATATAAATTATCATGCAAAATGAAGTAAGATCGTTTATTTGTACAAAAGAGTACCTATGGTAAAACAGTTCAAAATTGTTCGAAAAGGTTAAAGGTTTCTTTCTATCCAGTTGTGGAAAGAAATTATTGTACTATTGCGGAAAGCCTAGTGGTGAAAAGACCAAGATAGTGCATCAGTCCCATTCGCAGCCACTGACGGCACTAGCCGACACATATTAGCATAAGAGCCATTGGCGGCTATAGCCGACACCAACTCTATAAAAAATACATGTTTACAATAAATCACGGTGGCTTCTGTGACATTTTGTTTTGGTTTCTATTGTGGCTGCAATTAGGTTAATTACAAGAGCGCGGTCTGCGGTCCGATCTATATCTAATAAGTTCATGGTATGTAAATCTATTTTGCTATTACTAGATAGCTATTGCGTACAGCAAAAAATTATTGGTTGCCAATTGCCATCTCCTTTTTTGCTTTGAATAATGTAAATATTGATAGAAATGCAAAGTTCATCAACAAAATAGGTAAACTGATTGGAATCTAGATTGAATCGTTAACCTCTTGTAAAGCAAACGCCTTTGTTTAGAAACCGGGTAAACAAAATTCGTACAAAATAACGACTTAATTTCAAGATTGTCTCTCTGATGTTTATTACCAAGTAACTAGACCGTATATAAAGGCTTTACTCGCTAAACCTTGGTGGTGGAATTTAAGGCAACCCCTTCCGTGGGTCTATTTGTTATCATACAGGGTGTAACATAATACCCTAGTAATATTCAAAGGGCTGGTATAAACCATTAAACTGAACAACTTTCACTAAAGAGCCAACATCGTGAAGATAGAACAGAAATCCGCTGTTTTATAAAAAACTGCAGTAACCTAATCGACTCAAGTGTATGGGACAGCAGATTTTTTTCGACGTTGACTTTCTCTCCCTTTTGTCTTCATAGTGTAAGTTGTTCAGTTTGATGGTCTAAACCACACCTTTAAATTTCACTAGGGTGATTTTTTACACCAACCTGTATATTACAAGCATTTTGAAATACCGTGGACATTTTAATTTACACATTCATAAATACCAAAACACACACCTTAACCCTTTTGGAGAAGTCAGGAACTTTGCGACAACTACCAATCAACTTTTAAGGTTTTATTTGTAAAGCCCGACCAGAAATATAAAAAACCTCGCCATGTTGCGGAAAATCATTGGAACTAATTTTTGTACTTGGAACACTAACATTAAAGGTGACAGTCGATTGCAGCGCCCCCAAACCAGGTTTTTTATATTCCTGGTCAGGCTTTAGTATTAAACAAAACTATGTATACACGGCGCGGGAGCTATGATTCTTAAATCATAGCTGCCGTGTAGTTTTGGCGTGTACACGTCCACTAAATCGGTACCTATGCAAAGGATTTCTATTGTTCTCCTGGGCCTATGGCCAAAGTACCTTTCGATTAGCGTTAACGACGACAGTAGAAAACATAAAATTGTATGGACTTGAAATATGTTGACGAAAGCAAACCTCAATATGTTTCGATCGCAAATGTCAAATCCATACAGTCATTCTGTCATTTTCTACTAGTACGCCAGTCACGGTAGACATAGAAATCGCCTTAGGTCGCAATTGATTGCACGGAGCTGCATTTTTGGGATGTTGTTAGGATAGATACCAGCAGTATAAAACCAATTTTGCAGTTTCGAAAGACCTGTGCTAACCGAGGGGTGCTCGAAAAACCACGCATTTTCCGGTCATTTTTCAGGTTTTGACATATAACTTCTAAACGGTGTATCTTGCATAAAAATTGTGCACTACGTTTTTAAAGAAGACAAAATTATCTATAATAAAAATTTAATTGCAGCTCTGTAAATTAAGTAGGTCTTGAGACACAACACTTCAAACATTGGCCATTTTTCTCAAAAAGTTCAAAATTGTAGTTTTAGCCGTCTTCCGAACAGGATATCGGCTAAAATACTCATTCTACGAGGAAAATTATAAGAAATGAATTTATAAAGCAGTTATGTAACTTTAATATAAACACAAGTTGAACTCTGTACTGTGATTGATTCCTTTGTTATCAGGAAAAAAACTAAATATAAGGGAAATCGGTTTTTCAAAAAATGGAGCTTGACTCATTGCAAGAATTTTGTAAAGGATAAAAAAGACATAACTCAGTGGAGAATGATTTATTTTATGCAAAATGAACTTGAGTATGATTAATAATGTATCTATACAATAACAAAACTGTAAATGTTTGTTTGGTTGTTAGTTCGCGCATCACGCGAAAACTACTGAACCGATATTAATGTAACTTATTGTATTTGAAAGCTTATGATTAGACGTATAAACTGATATATATTTGATCTCACTATCATGACGAGTGCCGGTGCGGACGAAGTCGTAGGAAAATCTAGTACTGTTATTAAACCGAAAATGTTTGTTTGATTGTTCGCGCATCACGCAAAAACCACTAAACCGATTTTGATGAAATTTATTGCATTTAAAAGGTTATGATTAGACGTCAAATCTAGTATATAATTTATCTTGCTACAATGACGGGTACCCGTGCGGACGAAGCCGTAGGAAAACTCTCGTTTTTATATAATGGTGATAATTGTGTAATTACTAGTTCTCCCGCGACTTCGTCCACGCGGGTTCCCTTCATCGTATCAAAATAAATGATATACTAAATTTTAAGTCTGATCATAAGCTTGCAGACCTCGAAAGTTTCATCAAAATCGGTTTAGTACTTTTCGCGTGAAGCGCCAACCAACAAACCAATATTTACGGTTTAATAATAGTACTAGATTTGCCCACATCTTCGTCCGCACCGGCACTCGTCATGGTAGTGAGATCAAATATATATCAGTTCATACGTCTAATCATAAGCTTTCAAATACAAAAAGTTACATTAATATCGGTTCAGTAGTTTTCGCGTGATGCGCGAAATGTTATGGTATAGATACATTATTAATCATACTCAAGTTCGTTTTGCATAAAATGAGTATTTTAGCTGATATCCTGTTCGGAAGACGGCTAAAACTACAATTTTGAACTTTTTGGGAAAAATGGCCAATGTTTGAAGTGTTGTATCTCAAGACCTACTTAACTTTCAGAGCTGCAGTTAAATTCAAATTATAGATAATTTTGTCTTTTTTAAAAACGTAGTACGCAATTTTTATGCAAGATGCACCGTTTAGAAGTTATATGTCAAAACATGAAAAATGACCGAAAAATGCGCGGTTTTTCGAGCACCCCTCGGTTAGCACAGGTCTTTCGAAGCTGCAAAATTGGTTTTATACTGCTGGTATCTATCCTACAACATCCCAAAAATGCAGCTCCGTGCAATCAATTGCGACCTACAATGTTTTATATGACTGGCGTATAGCGTCAACGCCACTAGAATGTCACTTTATCTAGGGGCCCTGTAATCGAATGACACGAGAATAAACGAAATCCGCGGTGGCGTGCGAATCCAGCTGGACGTGCAAAAATGTTATCAAATTGGATATAATTCCAAAGTACTAATTGGGAAGAAAATTTGAGATTTCAAGATATTTATAATAATGAAACTTACCTACCCACTTATATGCCCTCGGTCATTAAAAACTCCCCAAAAAATATGTTATTTGTGACCACCATCTTGAAAAATGTAGTCAATCTTGACCAGCTCCAGCTGTTCCAGCGGCACACACACTTAGAGTCGAAAAAACGACGAAAACAACCATTAAAATGGTTGAAGCACTTCAAATGTTGATAAAAATTTGCAGATAATATTCTTTATTTTCGTAATCCACTTAGTTCATTCCAAAATATCAAGTGGTGTCATATTACGATAAGTCTAAACAATTAGGACGGAAAACATGAGTCACAAACGGCTTCGGTTTCAAATAAAAATGATTATTTATAAATAAGAACAAAAGACTCACGTATGTTTTGGTTTTCGGCATCGAGAATGGTTTATTTATCCATAGACATGATTTAGCACTGCCACTTTAAACAAGTAAACACAATAAATCACTTCACAAAACACCCACTTGAAACATGAAACCGACCGATACTTGAAACGCGCGGATTCAAACTGATATTCCGACAAAACTATCGAACAGGGGGTCTGAACTTCTATAAAAGACGTCGGGGTAATTTTGTAAGTTAGAGATAGAAATATAGAGCTTATGGATTATTCTGTAGGTAAAACAAGGACAGATAAATATAAAAGAGCAGGGCTGTTGGGGAACAGATATACCCCGGGCAAACAACGGTCCTTTTTTTCCGGTATGAAAATATGCCCGGTGCACAAAAGGAAGTCAAGGTCAAAAAACCGGTCAGATGAGTGGCTAAATTCTTTGATATCATAGTTTCGATCGAGGACTACGATCGCTCTGTCCAGGAGTTTTTAACACGATATTGGTTTGCGAGGAGAAAATACGAAGTATGCATTTATATTTACATAATTGCTATTATAATTTGTTTTTATTTGGTAGGTACCAATTTCTCAATTCAGTTTTTCGTGTCATTTTCGATGTAGAGTCGAGAAAGCTGATTTTTTTTCACGATTTCGATGTTAGTCCCATAGAGAAAGTGGTTCAGTTTGATGTTCTGAGCATCACCTTAAAAAAATACACAGAGTTCTATAATATTAATTAAGTTAGTTCTACATAGAAATGTGTAACATTGATATAATATACAAACAATTGTGTATATTTAACACACAGTTCATTCAACCTTCTGAAATGTATTTAAATCAGCTCTATTCTCTCCAAAATCCGTATAATTTAGTCTGAAGATGTACAGGATGGAATTTAAGACGCAATTTCCGATGAAAATTGTCGACTTGGTACACAATGGTGAGTAAACCATTGAATCGACTAAATTACACCGGGACTGTGCTTTGGTTGTTTTTATCCTTCTTTCCACATTTTAAATCCCTTCTATATTTGTCTAGAAATGAAACGATGTTAAATGTTATTAACGTAATCTTAAAACTTTAAACAGTGGAAGGGAGACAGGGCAAACGTGTCTGGTAATTGATCTATGATACAGTTTTTGTATTTGTGTCCGTATTACTACAGAATACTCCGGATACCTCAACTGCTCCCTTGTGCAAAGGGGCATCAAAATCTGACCCAGCAAGTTTAAGAAAATAACTCTAGTATTTCTTTTTTATGTCGTTTATCTGTTGTTCTGTTAGACAACAACAACAATGCATCTTCAACAGTTTATTGTTCCTACAGATTTTTACGTATTTCTCAGATTTTTTAGGTATAATATCGATACAATAAGAAAAAGTTGTGAGACCTACTTCTGGCTGTTGATCAAAAGATGGGATAATAATAATAAACACCAAAGCAGTATCACTATTGAGTCATATACCACTTTTACCCAGCCTCCTATTAAGATACTTATATGCAGTTAACATTTTCTTTACAGCTAGACAATTTCGATCTTTTTTTAATTAAGTGTAGATATTTTATTAATTCACTAGTTTAAATCCTAGCTTTGGAAAGCGATCAAATTCACTGTTAATTTATATTTTTTTCTATTGATTTTCTATTATGATTTGTACATTTTTGTGTTCTTTTTTATTATTTATTGCATCCTTTGTACATACGAGTTTACTAACTATTATCATCACATTATCCTTCATTTCATACCTTCCGGGTTACCAGACTTCCGGGCTACGACATTGAATGCGAACATTTTTATTATTCTATCTATCTAGTACCTACATGAATATAAAATAACAAGACGTTGTTTATTCAATTTTAATTCACCTGCCTGTTCAAGTATTCTTTAAGAGTACCATTTATTATCTTTCAAACGACCACTCGTTTCTTAAAAACGTAAATTACTTTAAAAAGGAAATCCAAGTCTCTCAGCTAAAAGCACCTCTCTTGGCTTAATTTGTCTCCTGCGAATATTTTGGTCGAGATATAAATACCAATGCTTATAGATATAGGTGGCTATAGTAGATGGGTTGTGATGAAACGGCTGTCACAATTTGTAGGCGCCTTTAGAGAAAATGGGAATGGCGTTACATCTAAAGATTTATGTAGTATAAAGCTTGTATAAAGAGCTTGACATAATGGCTAAATCTTATCTCTTACAACGGTCCTAAAGAAGGCTAAAGGCTCGTAGCTAGGCTCGCAATAACTATATAACAGAGTTTTGTTTTTGAGATGAGGCTTATATGTCACATTAAATATAAAACATAATAATTAATATCTTGGACATTGTCATGTCACACAAATTATCTAGTTACATTTAAAGTACCAGAAATTAGCCTGGACTTGTATTATGATGACTAGACAACGATATAGAATACGTATATAGATACAAACATCCATGACTCGGGTACAAATATTCATATTCATCATACAAATATTTGTCCCTTACGGGATTCGAACCCGCGACCCTCGGCACAGCAGGCAGGTTCTCTACAGACTGTGCTATCGGGCCGTCATTAGGGACTACATTAGGGACTACATATTTACGGAATGTCCACTCCCTGCCCCGCACTAACTTCAGACACCGCACCTCACCCCGAAGTTCGAGGGCAACTTTAGGGGAGAGCAAGAAACACATACAGCAGGGTAAGCGTGCGAGCGAGACGGTGCGTGTGATGTTTTTGCTATTGAAGTATGAGAACGTTGCATGAGTGCCGGGGGTGGGCTTATGTCAAAGAAAACTTTATTATTCCTCCGCCTATGTATAATGGATTTCGATAGGCTGATGGATGATGATGCTAATGAGATGACATGGAACAGAATATCGAAAAACATAAATACTTATTCGATTTGTAGCGATATGACCGCCATATATATGTACCTGATGTTTTCTGTTTTACACTGCTATGATGTTTTGGTGTGCAATAAAACAGAATCTTGTCCGTTATCGGCTCCGCCACATTTCCATTGAAATTATCCTTGCTAGAAGTGCTTCTACACATTGTTTTAATTAAATTAAAAGCATAATATGAAGAGGATTCAATGGCGGATGTGTTTCAAACACATCCGCCATTGAACCACATGATTGAGCCACATGGCTCCACCATTTTATTGTTGGTGTTTCAAGTTCGTGTTTTTGTTCAAAAACAATCCGTAAATCACCCGCATATTGAGTACCGAACAACGTCAAGCATGTATTTCCTATTTAAACTAGACAAAGGCAAAATCATCGACACCACGATGAAGCCACAATTATTATAATAGAATAAAAGTATTCTGTACACAATATTTAAAATAACAATGTTAAATAGAACAAACAACATTTCCGAGAAAAGTAAATGAGAACGGTAAAGTTTTACTTTGAAGACAACCTTAGCGTGAAATCTGGAATAAAGACACTGGTAGTAATAAGATTGTAGATAAAGATTGGACATCTACAATCTTATTCTACCAAAGCAAACTTTAAATAATCCATGTAGATTTCCGTTCAAGCCAAGTCAAAGGTGTGTTGAGACAATTTGGAAACATTCTAGTAGCACTAGAGTAACTAATATCGAGCGCGCTGCACAAACGAACTTCCATCCTAATTTTTTTAAACACGATCTAGAAACCAAATAGAAATTTTGAGAATAGGTCACTTTTCCGACTGTTTACGTATTTGTCCGATCCGTCTCATCCATACACCCGCGCGCCCCACCGACTAGAGTGCGAAAGAGACAACTGCAGCTTGGATAGATATTATCTACATGAAATCGACGAAATCTGTATTTCGTATTCTTCTGTTTTCTCCTCCAAAAATATGAGAAAGACTTTAGCTTTTTTTGTTTACCTATGTATTAGTCAAAGTTTGCTGGATGTCTGAAAACGGGTGATAAAATTGGTCATTTTCGAAGGTCCATAATTCTTACAGTATTAATTAATTTATGCAAAAAGCAAAACAGGAATATAGCAGAGGTAATCAGACATAGCATAAATTGTATGGTAAAATTTGCTCCAGTGTCTTTATCCAGGGAGGAAACAGGGGATATAAAAAAAGGGGTATAGAAAAAACGGTACATAGTCATCCTATTAATTTAAGATTTGTATGGAAAATTTTGAGCCACCCTAACTTTGAAACAATTTATATTAACCCGTCAAGTCCCGCGGTCGTATCGATATCGTCCAATATCAATTTTTATCTTAAGCCGGGATGCGAGTGGTTAACGAACATCTGACAAATCTAAAGCACAGATGTTGGTTTGAAGATTGTGAAAACCCTTTTTTTACTTGAATTACTTACTAAATGTTCAAATGAGGATGGAACTTAGTTTTGTATGGAACGTCGTACGAATATATCCAGCGTGGAGGAGTATGGCTCACTCACCCTCTTTGGTGAGTGGTCTCCTTTACACTAGGGTGGGATCCATGGATCTAGAATCATAAAGGATCCCACTCTTCCTTAGAAGCATTGATACAAGAAAATTGACGCTCGACTCCGTCGTCGATATTTCCAACTTTACGTGTGTCCCTTTCTATCCAATGACGTCACAACGAAAATTGAATGACGTCAATTTTTGACGTTGGATTAGAAAGGGACAGAGCTGGGACAAAGTTCGTAAAAAACGTCACTAAAAAAAAACTACGGAGAAGAACGATCCTTACCGACCACAAAGGAGTATTATCATGTTTCCCGTCTTGTTAGGCAGTCTGCACTCCACTATAGAGGATTCCAAACTTCTTGGTGGGATCACACATTGTAATGTATGATGTTCACGATTTACACAGAGAAAAATATCTAGTAGTAGGTACGAGTATATGAGGCAGCTCTTTAGCAGTAGGTATTTACTAGAAAATGTGTTGTAATAACAACTCTTGAACTCTTGTAATACACTTAACCTTAACTATAATCGACTTAATAACAGTAAATCTATAATGTAGTCAGCTAAAATAAATAGTATTTAGATATGTTCCTCCGTGTAATCCAGCACCTAATTCTTCCCCAAGGCGAAATTCGCATTATTTGGTAAAAGGCCCCAAATACAATCAAGAGTAAATAGACACCTTGTTATATGGGTAACTAGATAACAATGTAGAACACGTGTACAGGGTGTAAACACAAATGCGTTACATACTTGCTTATAAATCGCAGTGGATACGAACCTATCTTTTAGACTCTCCTTGTAAAACTTGTTTAAGGTGTATCATCCCCGGACCACGACTCTCCATACTAATCGATGCGAACGAGCGCGTGGCTCCGGTCAGAATTTAGCCGTTTTCTTTGAAAAATGAGATGATTATTTATTAAATTTAATTAAAGATTGAATAAGTCGGGCGGAGAGCGGGATTCGAACCCATGACCTGCCTATCCGAGGCATGCTCTACTAGTCCAGTAAAAATACGGGTCGAAAGGAAATAATTTATAATAAGCAATTTATTTCGCTAGATCGTTTATACAAATGATATTAAGATACTTTATTAACGAATCCCACTAAATTTCGTATTTTTAATTTTTAGTACTAAAATGTAAATTTTTATTTATAGTGTCAGATTTCTTTCTTTTTTCATTATTATTGTTTGTTTTAGGTTATGAGTTTACATATACTGTGTAAATTTTGTACTAAAATGGATTTTTTCGTAATTTCAACATATTTAAAAAAGAAGGTTCCGAGGTGATTTTTCGTTGGATTTACTTGTAATATAAAAGAATACAAATGAATTTAACAAATGGCATAAAAAAATTGTATATACTATTTTTTTCCAATTTTACATGATTTTTTTTACTTTGCTTAATTATTTAATAAAATTTTTAGGGGGATTTTCAATCTAAATGATAACTAGAATTATAATCTAAAATATGAAAGAAAAAAACCGGCTATTATAAATTATTTACATTCGCCATACAAGCGACCCGTAACTTTACTGGAGTATACTTCAACAGAACTGTCTTCGCCCCGCAAGCCACGACGAAATTTTCAATCTATATCATCGTCTTTAAAGGACATCAGCGCCATCTACCAGAGTTATACAAACTACTGATTCACACGTCTAATGTTGCAATTAGAATTCATGCGATGCGAAATTCGATTATTTATTAATATCGAAAAAGTAAGAAAACCACATCATTCTAAATTGTGATGTGAACAATATTGTAAATTTTCAACTGGAAAAAAAAGGGATGACTTTAGATTCCCTTTTCTTCGGTTTTATTAATTAAAATCGATTTCTAGAAAAACCACATCACTTCTCATATCGTTTAGATGGTTCAGTTTATTTTTCAGCTCAAAAAGTCTCATAGTTAATAAATAAAATGGTTACAAAATTACCCAAAAACCAGGAGATAGCCCCTCAACTACAAAAATAGTTTTTTCTTGATGTATAGGCAAGCTTAGATCAAAGTAAAATTAATGGATAGGCCTTACGCGAACATTAATCAAACCAGAAAAATGAGGCAAAACAAATGAATCGTATACTTCAAATTTGTACCCAATTGCCCTAATTGTGACAGACAATTGTGCTAGTTTGTATGGACCAATTGCCCTAGTTGTGTGCTTCAACGCGCTTTAGGCCTATCCATTAATTTTACTTTGATCTACACAAGGTGTTTCATAATTAAGAATAAATTTTTAAAACTCCTAAGGGGGTTGTTTAGACCGTCAAACTGAACAACTTTCTCTATGGGACCAACATCGAAATCGCGAAAAAAAAAAATTGTTATCCCATACATATTTTAGCTCTAGTCGATTTGTAGAGTATGGAACATCATTTTTTTTTTCGCGATTTCGATATTGGTCCCATAGTGAAAGTTGTTCAGTTTGATGGTCTACACCACCCCCTTAAAGGTTTATTTGTATTTTTGTAACACCTTGTATAGGCAAGTCCTAAATTAGCTCTACTAATTTAGGACTTGCCTACTCAGATCAAAGTAAAATTAAATGGATAGGCCTCCACGCAGAAAAAAAAGAAGTAGGTAAACAATGCTCCAAAAAACAAAACGGTAATGTAAAGATGTTCCTTTCTCATATGGGCAAGGAGGGTTTCCTTTATATACGAGTTAAATTCACAAGTAATCTGTAGGTAATCATTCCGCACATAAAACCTCACCGAGCAAACTTTTAAAGCTTAGGATTGCCAGTTGTGAAAAATGGAATGTCCCCTGGGAAAACAGAGGCGTTGATAGCACGGACCCGTGCAAATAAAATATTCACCGGCAGATTTCTCACGAAATGGGGCCCGACATATCGTCCAGATAGACAAGAGTGGAATGAAACACGGCCGCTTTGGACGGTCCCCACAGTAAAATGTTTACTTCACCGCACTTCACTTCTTAGGCCTGGTTCACACGTGCGTCACAGTGCGCTTTCTTTTTTTCCGATACTGACAAATACGGGAGCTTATTATTGCAGACTATGTAGTCCAATCATTTTAGGGTTTGACCCTAACAATAATTCATTTATCGCTGAAACTTTGCAGTGTGATAAAGTAAAGTAAGGTCAGGTGGGGTAAGGCAAACACACTAACATAACTAGTAAATACTGACTCAAACTCTATGGTTTGATCAAAAACATGAACTAAATCATACTCATATTGAATTAAACAAATTGTTTCTTTTATAACCGTCCCCATTACACTCCATATGTAACATATATTTACAGAGCTAGTAAAAGCACAAGCCTCACAAGCTCGGAAAGATTCTGTTTATCACTCGAAATCTGAGTCCAAAAGCGTATTTTATCCGCTAGCGTGGAAAGAGTTTTTGAAATTCGAATCTGTCTATTCAATATACCTATTCCTATACCGCCAATCCATCAATCAATTTCATGTCACTGGCCAGCACGAAATAAAAACTTTTTAAAAATGTTCTTTTTAGCAATTAACTTTTTTTCCTCGCTTTTGTGAGGTGAAAAGTTGTGTGTTGCGCTCGGCAGCAAAGTTATTGTGCGTCTCGTACCTTTGAAACCTTCGATGCGCTCAGGATTCTACATTTGAACCCACTCGCTTCGCTCGTGGTTCAATCTTAGAATCCTTCGCTTGCTTAGGTTTCAATACAAGTACTCGCGCCAAAAAACAACTTTGCAGCCTAGCATAACAAATAACTATTGTCTTACCCCGAGTTATGGGGTATAAAATAAAGTATGTTAGTCTTACCCCACCTGACTTTATATAGATTACGGTTGACATATAATCTAGGTTGAATTTTTTCCGATCCTAGATTATTTGTCAACCGTAATCTGTAGGTATAGTTTTCTTTATCACACTGCAAAGTTTCAGCGATAGATGAATTATTGTTAGGGTGTCCATTGAAGGAAACTCTAAAATGACTGGACTAATGGGGGGACAACACCAGTGACGGCGAAGCGCCCTTGTAGGTCAACTCACCGAAACGGGCACAGCGCGGTGGATTGAGGTAGGTACGATTGAGCGCAAGTACCTACGCACTTATATTTCTTTGGTGTGAATAAAATAAACGCTCATAAAAAACTAACTTCATGCTATGTTACAAAAGCGCGCGCAACTTCTGTCCCATAATGTCCCTTTCCCAAAATGTCCCCTAGTTCCAGAAAGTCCCTTTCCCAAAATGTCCCTTCCTCAAAACGTCCCTTCCCCAAAATGTCCCTTCCTCAAAATGTCCCTTCCCTAAAATGTCCCTTTCCAAATCTTTGATCTGTTTCTGCTAATGCGCCAAAAGTTCCAACAAATTGACACCAAACCTGTTAACGAAATTTTTCGGTTCAATTCATATTTTTAGTTTCAGAACATAACAATTTCATAAGTTTTGCGTTCCCTCTTTAAATTTTACATGTGGTAACATTTTGAAATATTTTCCCCACTTGTAATTGGATTTCATGGATTTTTGAATTAGTTATGAAAACTGAAAATTTTGATACGAGAATAGTGAAATGCGACAATAGCGCAGTACCTATGGTACCTTTACCTAATTGCTAACGTTTTATATATTCCCAATAAAACTATCGAAGGCACCTTTGACCTCCAGCCACGTCAGTATGACCCTAACTTTAGATATAATAAATAAGTGGCGGGGTCGAAAGTTCAACAACATATTGTCCGGATAAAAGATGAAATCAGTAAAAAGCCTTTTCAGGACAGACGGCGCTTTTGTATTAACGCGGCTTTCAATGCAAATGGAACCCTTTTAATACCTAACACCCGTAGAACAGAATTTTCATAACAGATTTTATCGTGGATATCATGAAAATTAATACATTAAAAATAATATTCAGACCTTTTTTAAGAGCTGTCCGCACGCCTGGTAGAGAGCACAGGTGACAAGAGAGCTGGCAGCTTCCTCCGGCAGCGGATAAGCTTAGCTATCCAGAGGGGGAATGCTACCAGCGTCCTGGGCGAGGCCTTAAATGAGGTGTTTTGTTTATAGGGTTTTTATTTTTTCTTTATCGTTGTATTTTTTTTTACCTTTTTTAATGTTATGTTAAGCTAATTATGTTAATAAATTATTATTAAAATACACAAGTACCTACCTTTTTTCATATAAGTTTATCACTGGTATTTCGCAAAATGAGCGGCTACGAAATGGGAACAAGGTCTAAATAAAATACCTCTCTACTTCAAAATGAGCCAAGCTTATCTTTTGCGTATAATAAATCCATGTACGATGAAAGTTTGGCTTTCATAGTTAAATTAAACTAATACGGTGAAACCTTAAACAACCATTAAGGCAGTATTATAAGGGTCAAATGTGGATTATATCTACGAAGGTTAATGGTGTGTTTCTAACAGAAGTGATTTAAATTTTGACTTTTAAACTTACTTTGTAGCAATTTAAGTCCGTTTAATTTTAGCCTAGTTGAAGAATTGAAGAAGAGAAAACTTATTTAGAATCCTTTGAAGTAATTACCGGCACATCAATGTTGAAACTTGGCAGGCATTTTCTTTAGAGCCTTTTAGCTTTTTTACTGACTTTCACTCGGGCTCGCACAAATGTTTTTTCTGGATTTGCTGCCCTAAATTCTACATCTACAGGATGTAAACTTAAGTGAAATACAATACATAATTTAGAGGGTTTAGTTAGACTATCATACTAAATAATACAGGAGACAGACATTGAAATAACGAAAATAAATCAGACTTGAGGTAGCCATAACTCATTTTTTATGAAACCAATTTTTTTTGCAATTTCGATAGTATTTGTCTCGTTCGGTTTGGTGGAGTTTATAATGCACAGAGGCGGCGGAAGGCGTGGGCGGTTTGGGCGACCGCCCACGGCCTCGAGGTCCGTAGGGCCTCGCACCTTTTAGCTTGCTCCTCAAAGGTTATGCAGCATTCTTCAAACTCATGTAAATTATTTATCCACATGGCCACATTCTGACCACAGCTGAATCATAGTGCTAAAAATTTCGAGCTTGCATTAGGTATATGATTTCTGGCCACAGTTGAAGCATTGTAGTGAAAAATTTCGAGCCCGCTTCGCTCGCTCCAGCTATTTTTATATGTTTTATACGGGAACCGACAGAGTTTTTCGGTGTAGATTTGTTTATTTGTATATTATACAGATTCAAAATGCTTGAAGCCGAGATCGCAGTTTTTTAAAGCCAAACCTTCTTAAAATTTGACCTGCAAATAAAAGTACACCAGCATAGGTAGCATGACACCGTGATAAAGGGCTATCACACCTTCACTCTCTTTCTACTTGCACGTGAACGAACGAGATAAAAGGCATGATAAAGCCGTATCACGTGTAACATGCTACGAGTGCAGGACATGAGGCCTTGCGAACCCAATCTTGCCCACATAAAATTTTGGTCTTGCGCCGCCTCCGATAACGCAGGGTGCGTTCGTATTACAATGTAAAACTACAGACAGGGCCTTAAATATGTAAAGCTTTTGTATTTTAATTATTTTTAGCATATTATTACCTTTACGAGGTAGTGCTAGTTATGTAGTAGGTACTAGATACTCTTTCTTATACCGTATATTTATTTCTTTATTTTTTATAGTAAGTATTATTGTACCATTACCTAATATTATATTAATAACTAGTGTTTTCCCGCGACTTCGTCCGCACAAATTATACAGCAGATTTTAAGTCAGATCATAAGCTATCAAACAAAAAAAGTTTCATCAAAATCGGTTTAGTAGTTTTTGCGTAATGTGCGAACAAACAAACAAACTAGCAATTTTGTCAATAGATGGCGCTGCACGTTTTTAAATCGCGCTATCGAATGTTATTTGAATTTATATGAAGAGAACCGCTACTTTTTTATTCCTTATGATTTTACGGTTTTATAATAGTTAAGATATGTAATAGATAGATTCGTTGGAATAGTGTGTACAGAGCTTGATAAGTTTGATTACAAAGAAAGATGAAGACTTGAAGCAAATACTAATATTATATTCGTATGTGTGTGTGAATTTCATTCATATGCCTCCAGCATGTATTTCGATAACAATAAATTGATTAATTAAATATATTTTACGATTTACCAGAATTTAATCAAACTACGTCCTATCCCTTATACCTTCTCCCATACACCCCGACCTTCTCTCTATCTTTTTATCCGACTTCAAAAAAAGGAGGAGGAAATATTTTGAAAATTTTGGTTCGTCCAACTCAAATAAAAAATTTTCTCTTTCGACCCTTTTTTCGGTAATTTGGATGGATGTTGTGTTGCTGATTATTTTACGTATGGAAGAGTGTTTCCAGATGATCATGTTGCATAAACAAAATGTAAAGACATCTTACTACAAAAAAGTTTTAAGCTGCTCCGGTAGAAAATTCTCAAAGATTCATCCTCCGTTTGGACCACCCTATATTGTTTTCTCCCACTCCGGACGGAAAACGTCAATTTTCGTCCCGCTGGCCACTTTCCGCCTCCCCGTCCAGGAAAAAATTGTATTTTAACCTCGGGCAGTAAATAAGAAAGCCTCAGATCACATGTTTGTTGAACTCGGCTCGGTCAACAATTCCATGACATCTGAGACCTTTCTTACTTTCCTGCCCTCCTCGGTGTGTAATCTACTATATCTACTGATTGTGTTTTCATTTTATATATTTGTATACGCATCACGATCCTATTCCAATTTGGGATGATCGCTTTTTAAGTGTGTTAATAACTAATAAAGGAATACCTAACAAAACTTTTATGATTACAATGCTGTACAAGCGGCTAACCTTTTATTGAAAAAAATACTGCGAACGAAGTGTTCTTTAGCCGCCTGATGCGACTGACGCGGGAAGAAATAGAATGGTCTGTTCTAAGCCGGGAACCACTTGGCAACACTTTCTGAATGTGTCTGTAGTTTTGCTTTGGTTGGATTTTATTTTATAACTAAGCTGTGCCCGCGACTTCGTACGCGCATACCACTGAAATAATATAAAGAGAAAGAAAAAAGAATAAGAAATAGACAGAAAGAAAAAGAAAGAAATAATATAATATTAATTATAACAAATTAAAACATAACTACACATAAATCTATCTACACAGGGTGAAATTGATATCATTAGCATCCTTTTAAACTTAAAGTCCACCCATCAAACTGAACAAATTTTACTATGGGAGCAAACCGATCAGAGCAGAAAAAAAATCTGCTGTTCCATACTAAACTGCAATGGCTGCTCGACTCAAATGTATGCAACATCTGATTTTTTTTGCTCGGCTTTTATTTTGGATCGGCGTGCTCGATCCTATTTACTCCCATAGTAAAAGTTGTTCAGTTTGATGCGTAATGTTATCAATTTCACCCTGTAGTGTAGAAGATGTTCGCAACGAATGTCGTACTGCATACCGTTATACTCCGTTCAGGAATTAGAGCGACAAAATGTAAACAAAGAAACGTCACTGTCAAAGTGACATTACGTGGTCAGAAACCTTTGGTACATTTTTTAAGAATTAAATTATGTCGGCACGGCATTTAATAAATTGCGTCGACATTAAAAATGTATCGTCTATCTATAAATAATAAAAACAATCGTGACAATTTGCATGAAATTTTAAATTATGTTATGTAGCCTGTTACACCGTCTGTGTGGGCTTTTTGTGCTATGCGTAGCATCCGCGCATAGCGTACGGATTGTGACGAAGGTATTTAACAATCAACAGAGGCGTTTGCGTTATTGTATGCAATAAAAAATATTTTTCTTCAAGCAATTTGTTAAAACGAACCAAAGGTCTAAAATATCTGATTGTTGCCATACCACGAAATAAAATATATACAGTCACGCTTTCTTTTAATCTAAAATAAATTATAGCTTGCATATTTTTAATTATTTTCCATACAAAATTAACATATCATTTGTCGTAATCATTTGCGAGTAAAATAGATAATTTACTATTATTCATTCCGGAGATAAGTTTTCTACAGTCTCGAGATGGTATTTTCTACACTGGTATCACTGTTGTTTACATTTTGTCGCTCTAATTCCTGAATGGAGTATAGGTACCTATATTATATTTATATTTTGTTATAAAATCTAAACAACAAAGGCGTTTCAAAACGCTTCAGACAACTTGGCTTTCAGATATTTATTGTCAAAACTGTGATACCTTTAGTTATGAATAATTCATTCTTGTTTAAGCGTTTTGTCAGAATTAATAATAAGAGACAAGATTAATTTGGAAGATATCTCAGATTATTCCTCTGTTCCATTTAAACTGGTAACTAAAAACACAATTACGTTTAGCGAGCGGATAACAATCTTTAAAAACTCATTTTATGGCTATTTAGTTTCATTTGAATAAAAAACGTTGATTTATTTCCAAAAGAAACTGGAAGGAAATTTTTATTTTACGACAGTTGAGAAATATTGCATGAGTACAGTAATGTTTTATTCGTATTAGGTTTCAGTGAGACGGAAATTGGATGGAAGTTTTGTAGGTTCTACTGTTTTTGAACTTTAATCATTGCAAATATTCTCTTCAGGTCCTAAAAATACCTAAGTTAATGAAAATTCGTGCAGTGATGTTCAATCTGTTTATTAATTTATAATTTAGGAAAATTGCTTTATTATTTTAGCGCTGGTCCTGTATTAATGTTGATTAATTTTGTTATCTTTTTTATTGATTAACTAGCGTCCCGCTCCTCTTGAATTACTCTTTCTATTAAAAAAAACCGCATCAAAATCCGTTGCGACGTTTTAAAGATCTAAGCATTTATAGGGACAGACAGACAACGGGAAGCAACTTTGTTTTATACTATGTAGTGATAGAATATGGAATGGAATGGATTACGAAGACTATTTACGGAATTTTTGTGTTTGTCTTAGAAACTACTTAACTGATTTGGATGAAATTTTCACAAAAGCATAGGGTTTAGTTTAGATTAACATTTAGGCTTTGTTTGTTGTTGGCATTTAGTCATGAGCATTTATGCTATGCTATGCTCTAGGCTGTGAATCATTGCAATCGTTCACTGAAAAAAAAATTGTCTACTTCAACCAAGATCTTGTTTATGATAATCATACATCATGAATCCATATGAGCCTGTCAACATCATGACTTCTGTGACTAAGAGAACTTTGTTAAAGTAATTTGGCTTGCTGTTACAACTATTATCTTTTGTTTTTAGTAAACAATAATAACGTCATTTCATTTATTTTGGTCCTAACTAAGAGAACATACTTCTTTATTGGCTCGCATTTTTTTCAGTGTTGTGAGTCCCTATTTAAAGTCAGTGGTCTGCGCGTACGGAGTCGCGGGCGCAGCTAATCTTAACTATTATAAAACCGTAAAATCATGAGGAACAAAAAAGTAGCGGTTTACTTCATTTAAAATCAAATAACATTCGATAGCGCGATTTAAATGACGTGCAGCGCCATCTATTGACAAAATTGTTAGTTTGTTTGTTTGTTCGCACATCACGCAAAAACTACTGAACCGATTTTGATAAAACTTTTTTTGTTTGATAGCTTATGATCTGACTTAAAATCTGGTATATAATTTGTGCGGACGAAGTCGCGGGAAAACACTAGTGAATAAATAAATCTGAAACTAACAAGTAATTCGCCAATGTCATAGTTTACTTTCCAACTGTACCTTAAAGTCAATACAGACTTAGAATTAAGACTCAATCGTAGACTTACAGACAGTCTACTTTTGGCATTCACGTCGTCGGTGCCAGGGGATCGGACGTCGCGTCTAAATAGTGAGTCATTACGAACTTCCCAAGTCCCAACTCAGAGGGCTCTTCAAACTTGTAAAATGTTTAACCCTCCTATTTCTTCCCTAGGGCTGCATTTGGGGGATTCCTTTCCCTGCAAACCTGATTGCCGGAGTAATTTTTCTAATTGGACAACTATCTAGTTCAGAATACTTATTTAAAAATTGGCTCTTACGGTATGGGCAGAGATGTGTCAAATCCGCAAATAGCTCACCAGTTTAATCGCGTCATACCGACGCGTAAAAAATTTGGTAGATTTGTCATTATCTCCTTTCTTTTGAGGTAAACAAAGGAAATCGCTCGTTTGTTGCAGAATTTGAAGAACCAGATAATGACGACGAACCTCTGGGTGGAGCAGTCGTGGTACGACTACAAGCTGCGGTGGGAGCCACGGGAGTACGGGGGGGTCCACATGCTGCACGTCCCCTCCGACCACATCTGGAGGCCGGACATCGTGCTGTACAATAAGTGAGATGAACATTACATTAAGCTGTAACTCGACTCGTTGTTAGTTACTTGCGTATCATAGAAATATCTGACGTTAGAAAGAAGGAAGAAGGTCTGGGCCTATCGACAAAGTAACATTTCTATTGGCGTCGACGCTAGTAGAATTGAAAGAATGTATGAATTTGACATTGGTGATCGAAACTTTTTGACGTTTGCTTTCGTCACCATACGTCAAGTCCATACATTATTGTTTTCTACTGTCGTTAACGTTAATCGAAAGCTTTATACGCCCTGAAATTAAAATAGGTAGCTTCTTTTATTGGTAAGAGGATAAATATAGAGTATCTTTCTTAATATGCTGACACTTTTTTAAGGGGACGATCAGATCGTCAAACTAAAAAACTTTCTCGATGCACCGACATCGAAATCGCGAAAAGAAAATCAGCTCTTCCATACAAAACTGCAAACCTAATCTAGCCTAATGTATTTTTTTTCGCTATTTGTCGGTCCCAGAGAGAAAGTTATTTAGTTTGATGGTTTGATTGTACCCTTATAAAGAGGACCCTGTATATCGTTGCAGACCTTAATTATTTACGTGGATGTTCTGAGGTTTCAGAATATCTCTGACTACCCCCTCGGGGAATATAGTCGTGAGCATATTCTTATGCTTATGCCTTAATTATTTCAATGAATTAGGTGATTTTTTTTCATTCAGGCTTTATGTTATAAAGACAGATATTTCTATGATAAAAGCATAATTATAATATAATAGGTACCTATTTTGCCGTATTCAGCCACGCAAGCTCTTTTATTTAAATTGTGAGTAAACGGTCAGTATTATTGCTAAATATAAAACATATGATGCTACAAAACTTGCAGGCTTTAGATGAAAACTTACCTGGTTCTTAGTATTAACCATGCTGATCAATAAAATTGTGAATGACCTACATAAAGTCGGAACAAAGAACCTAATCCCTACAGAGACCCCTCTCTGCGGGCGTTTGAATCGGGATATTTAAATGTGAATTTGTAACTTCTATATAGGGTGTTAAATTGTGTTTTTTTTTACAACAAACAAGATAAAAATATACATAACCCTTAACCTAAAGAAAAAGCAAAACAAAAAAGAGAAACAAAACTTATACTATAAATGCGTTACATATCGAACAGACTTTAGACGATCAAGCTGAACAATTTTCACTATGGAACCAACATCAAATCGCTAAAAAAATCAGTGCTGTTCCATAGAAAATGTCAATAGCTATCTGCAGCTACTCGATCAAAATGTATGAAACAGCAGATTTTTTACGCGATCCCTTAGTAAAAATTGTTCAGTTTGATGGTCTGAAGCACCCCATAAAATATGTTACATATTCAAGTTAACATCCTGTATGTTTTATTATAGGGTTAAATTTAGCTCAACGCTTTGACTTTGACAGCTGTCAAGACAGAGTGACAGAGCGACTTTTGCAAAATCCAATCAAATTAAAATACCTCACGACTCTTCCGCCGCCGCATGAACATTACGCATAACGTACCTTATACTAACGACCACATTCTTTTTAGGGGTAGTCAAAAAATGCAGTTAGAAGGATAAATTATCTGCTCTTTGCACAAACGCTTTCTTTTAATGAGAAATATTTATTATTGTAGTGACGGCGCCACAGCGCTTGTAATAGGTGTATGGTCATCCGAACCTAGATGTACAATATATACCTAGATATGTAGCACACGGTACGTTTAAAAATTAAATGTCACTTTTTAGGTAAATATAGATATGTCTACCTTCCATATGAAAATTTAAGTTAAAAAGCCTTCGTTTTGAAGCCAGTGAAAATAAAATAAATGTTTGATGCAATGTATTTGTGACATCTGACGATGAGCTCGCGTGGCAATACGAAAATACCTTTAAATTGAATTGTTAAATGCGAATCGGGAGAAGTAGCGATGCGTGTTAATTCGTTGAATCCTATCGAAATAAAAACATTTTCACATTTTAAATTTCCTTTAAAATCGCATCAACCTATTAGATTTTACCTTTAGATTATGTAGGCAGAGTATTTAGTCCAATCATTTTAGGGTTTGACCCTGACAGTAATTCCTCTATCGCTGAAACTTTGCAGTGTGATAAAGTAAAGTAAACAGATTACGGTTGACTAATAATCTAGGTTTCGTTTTTTCCGGACCTAGATTATTTGTCAACCGTAATCTGTATACTTTACTTTATCACACTGCAAAGTTTCAGCGATAGAGGAATTATTGTTAGGGTGTCCATACAAGGAAACTCTAAAATGATTGGACTAATTTACGAGTTTTCTGTCTAAGAGCAATATGAAGTGAACACACGAATATTCGAGGGGAGAGAACGTTTAACCAAGCAGTTATTACCACGCTCTCTCCAATATTTTGAGTATTCTTCGAAAATACATACAATACACGACCGTAATCCTTATCGGGGTGGTCACAAACAATGCTACAACTATCAACTTTCTGTTTAAGAATGTATTTGTTGCAATGTTTACATTTAGTAAAAATCAAAAATTATACCTGCTCGTTTTTCGATGATTGGGGAGGCTTTTATAAGTAAAGATAATGCTAATGATATAAGTAACGTTATCTTAATTAAATATACCACGAATAAAATAAGGTAAAATACATTTGAGTACAGTATATACTTTACTCAAACACGTCCAGGAAAATATCATGAACGTAATAATAACATTTTCCTGAAGGAGAATCATTTCTAAGACATTAATTAATATCATTCAGGTCGTTTTCGAATGCTTTGGCTATTTACGAACACTGTTTTTTTTCTGCTTAAGATAGAGTCAATATTATTTACAAGATATGGCGTGTTAATCTTGATTAGAAATATATTTTTATGTAATTTCATTTCCACAAATGCTTGGCAGTCTTGTAATAAAGTTAGCACTAATATAAAAATATATTCATTTTTGAAATTATTCTTGGCTGTCATTCAAAATAAAATAAATAAAAATGCAATGCTCAATTTCTAATGTTCACTGTAATACTCCGCGTTTAGTCTAGTTCTTACTCTAGATAAAGAATCTAAGCACAAAGGAAATGCGTGACATAAAAATGTAAAGTAGTTCTAAAACTAAACTTTGATCTTCAAAGGAAGAAAATCTTTCACAAGACCTTGCGTTCGGAGTTTAAAGAACCCACAAAGGGAGCTAAGAGGTACTTTAGTTAGGTAGGCTCTTACCATATTCACGCATCGCTAATTCTCTGTCTAAACAAGCCTTTATAATTACGTATTGCGACAAATGTTCGCTAATTGTCGTGTTTGTGTTCCCTCCCTTTATAATAATGTTATTTCATTACACCACATCGTTCCTATACTTTACACCCCTTGTTTGAACATTAATTAATTCACACAACATTTTTAGTTCAGACTTTTAAGTTATTTCTTTGTGTTAAAACTGTTGTACTTATAGACATTATAATAGATAATATTAGTAACCCCATACACTTTATACACATTTCCCCTAAACACAACTTGAAAAAGTAAAAAATTACGTAAAGTTTTATATCATTTCCAATTTGGTAGTCGTGTCAAAAAGGCACCGACCGACGTCGACTCTACTTCACACTTCCCTACTGAAAATGTTTCATGCGCTAGCTGAAAGTAGTCCTCGTAAATGGATTTTCAGTTTCATAAGCGAGGCGTTCGTAATCTCTCCACGAGATCGCGCTAAGGGGATTTTCATGCATTACGTTACGATAATAAGTAGGTGCAGAAATATTTTAACTTCCTCTCCTTTTTTCTTCATATTTCCACAAAAGACTTCTACGTCGAGAGAAGATAGCGACTACTCGGCCCAAATGTATGGAGCAGTCAATTTTTTTCGCTATTTCAATGTTGGTCGCATAGTGAAAGTTATGTTAAATGTGTTGGAATAGAAGATACAGTAGGAGTCGCGCACTACCGTATCCAATAGCGCAAAAACCCAATTCAAATAATTAATAATTGAAAAATTTCAGTTAACAAAACCTCCTCGTCCTTTGCTAATCGCAGTGTCATTTTCATACTATAGTTTATTTATAAACAGTTGTTTTATTATGTTTATTACTTTGCCACAATTTAATTATATTTGCGTCCGTATTTTCTGAACTTCCCCCTAATATGGCGTGTTAGGGTGCTGTTCAAGAGTTATTTCCCACGGTTCCACCATCGTACAAAACATCTCATTTTCTACTCGGCATTTCGTAATTTGTACGAAAACTTATATTGCTATTCTCTGAGTTGAGTAAAAGGGGATCGGCAAGTTTTTCCAATTGATAATATAAATCGATATGGTTTATTTTTGTTCTAACTCTCAAGTAAACAAGCGTCATCATCATCATGTCTGATAAAAGTTATGATATTATGTAACTGTAATTATTAGGTATTATAATACCTACTTAACTATTCTTCGCACCGAAAAAAAATTACGAGGTATAGTTAGATTTCGGATACAAAATTTAGGCATATTTTGTGCTTATTTTCACGTATGACTTTTACATAATAGAGTCACTGGCTGTACCAGCTGGCTCTTATAATAAATAATCCACTATTTATCGAGCAAACATGTATACAGGTGGATATTCTTCACATTTAGCGATCATTAAACAAAGTATTTAATGCGTAGTTATTGTTCGAAAGCGTACTGCGAAGCACTTATGTTATTGAAAACAGTTTTAAAACAATGAAAATTTTCGCATTAGTGATTATAATTCTACTTCTGCATTTGGTAAATAGCTTTCTATAAATAGATAGGATAGGAATCTTTCGGAAATAATAGAAAAATGAATTAGTAACCATTAATTGGAAATAAGGCAGTTATAGGATAAAGGAAAAGGGTTCAGGATTAAGGAATTTTAAATTAGAACAGTAAAATTTCCACACTCAAAAGTAAAAAAAATACAATTGGCTCTTACTTTCATAAGATTTTATACAAAAATTTTCTCTTTATACAAAAAAGTGTTTTGGTGATAATTAAAATGAATAATTTATGAAAAAAATGTTTTTAGGTGGCAGGAAATTCAACCTATTATTACGTGGACGGATTGAAGTTAATATTCGGTAGAGTCAAGTACGGTCTAACGAAGCTTTTCACCGACGTTAAGAACGATCTGGACGACGTTTTGAACTGTACTATGTATGCTGTGGACAGATTGTTACACGAAAAAGATTAAAATTATTCAAGCGATGTTGACGAGTTTTGTTTTTAAACAATTCCCTTTTACAGTATCCAGAAATTTCATGTTTACTATGTCACAAATGTAAGTTTATTTCACAATAATAATATTAATGTTAAAAGATCTGTGTTGTAGAGTTTCTGTCCACATCTTTTTTACAACGGAACATCTTCCGACGAGGTGTGGTAGAGTCAAAAAAATTTCGTCAAAAACAGAGATAAGAATCTGAAATTTTATATTTACTAATGTCCTAAATGTTAGCTTGTATTACATAAATATATCTAATCTAAACTATTATAAAACTGTAACTGAAGTGTGTCTGTACATTGAAGATATTTACAAAAAAAAGAATACGATATGGTTTTTAGGTATCCCTGACTCGAAATCAACCTTTTTTAGAAATTTTGTCTGTCTGTTTGTCTGTTTGTTTGTGTGTTTGTTTATTTGTTTGTTTGTTCGCGCATCATGCAAAAACTACTGAACCGATTTTGATGAAACTTTTTTTGTTTGATAGCTTATGATCTGACTTAAAATCTGGTATATAATTTGTGCGGACGAAGTCGCGGGAAAACACTAGTTAATTATAAAATTACTAGATGTGCGTATAGTAGGGTTTCATTCCGCATCTTTTTTACAACGGAATATCTTCCGACACTGGTAGTCAAAAAAAAATACGTCTATAATCTATGTGATATTATTTTGAATAATGATTATAGTATAGGTATCAATAGTAAAGAAATCTACGATACTTCTAACAACTTACATTTTCCAAACTCTACAATACATTATTTGATTGAACTAAAGAAAGGTGAGAAATAACATTTTTCTCGGCAAACTAGAAAGCCTTCAATTCAAAACGTTATTTGTTATAGCTAAATAATGGAACGACATTCATTTTGTTGTGTCCACTGCCCCTAGTCCGACATTGATTTATGGCCGGGATTGCAATCGTTACTCATTTCCTTTCCCGTAACCTGTGCGGACAACTAATGCGCCCTTTTTGCCCCTATTCCGCTAGTGGGCTTCAGAATTCACGCTTTGAATCACGTTGTTCAGGACATCCTGTAACGTGATTTGCACCCTATTCTCATCTCCTTTTCTTACTACCTTTTATACAGTTTCCAAAGGGTTTAATTTTTAGCTTTAAGGCTCAATTTTATTCGGTCTGGTTAGAGGATCAGATTATTATCTATTGAAAGGTAAATGAGAGTACTTAAGGCTAATAGGTTCCCATTTATACCCAAATTTTTCTCATTCATAGACCCTACCGCATTTCATTCATGTAATTACTTTTAATAGAGCCATTTTTAATTTTCATGTTTTCCCCTTAAAAGATGCAATATAAAAATATGTAATAAATGAGTGTGTCTGCATGTTTGTTCACTGTTGTATAGTGTTTAGGACTTAGGTTAACGTCCCGCAGACAAGGTAAAAAGAATAAAATACCTATCTATAGGCGGAGTTGCGGCGGGCCTGCTGCCGGAGTAAATGCCTTCGTGTCACAGTAAATAAGTGATGTGACAGGTGCATTTCCAGCCGAAGCCCCGGAAGCCCCCGTCACAAGCATCAAACAAACACCGGAAAATTTTAACGCCGCGTATTGTTCTTTCGTTTTATTTTACTATCGTTTAAAACGCAATACAGCCGATGTAGGAAAGGAACTATTGAATAATCGCTACACTCAAGTTGATTGTATCATGCTCGTATTAAATGTTATGTTTTTGTTGGGGAAATAAATAACAATTACTTTATAATTATTGTAATGAAAGAGTAGGATCATGTTATGTAGTATGCCTCTTCGAAGTTCAAGTCCGCTTTTGACAGCGTGTGAGTAGAATTTTACATACTGATCGGATTACACATACATACACACATATTCAATTATTATTTTGTAGAAAACACATGCGACCGGCTTGCGTATGGTACTAGCTTATAGTAAAACAAACACACGTCTGTAACACACCTGTTATTTCATTACTCTTACAATACCTCCGTCATCATGTGTATTATCAATAATATCACAATAAGTAGGTACATAGTACACGTAACATAACCTTTTGACTTTATAGCAAGCAACGGCCGGTTGCCACAGGCGGCCGAGCCTCTACGTCAGAATGAATGGCGCAACATGTCAGTATGTTAACACTCAACAAACAGAATGCAGTTGGCACGAGACGCACACTTTGAGGCCACGCGGCACGCGTAGGCCGCGTGACGGCTTGTAAATGTACCTTAACATTGCAGTGCCGACGGCAACTTCGAGGTAACGTTGGCGACCAAGGCGACCATCTACCACCAGGGGCTAGTGGAATGGAAACCGCCCGCCATTTACAAGTCTTCCTGCGAAATAGACGTGGAATATTTTCCGTTCGACGAGCAAACGTGCGTTCTTAAGTTCGGTAGCTGGACGTACGACGGATTCAAGGTAATGCTCGGAGCTTCCCCTCGCTCTGGCTGACAGCTCTCTTTGTCCGCAGCGCCGACGGTAACTACGAGGTGACGCTGATGACCAAGGCCACGGTGTACTACAACGGCATGGTGGTGTGGCAGCCGCCGGCCGTCTATAAGTCCTCGTGCTCGATCGACGTCGAGTTCTTTCCTTACGACGTGCAAACCTGTGTGCTTAAGTTAGGCAGCTGGACGTATGACGGCTTCAAGGTGACGCCCCGCAGTACGAGTACCGCTTGGCGCGCGGGCCGTAGCCGTAGGGCCCGCCCCGGCCGATGTCCATGCAATAGCTTGTTGGCTCGAACGTAATTCGTCGTGTAATTATTACTTTTCTGTCCATGTGGTATGTTAAACTCACTTTTACATTTTGACTGTACGATGAGGCTAGAGCGCAGGCGTGGAGCGCGCGCGCTGGTGCCGCGTCCCGCTCGCTCCCCGGCCCGCCCGCTCTCCGCTCTGACATGTTGCAAGTTTACATTTCGATGGTGATGGTTAAAGTATGTGGCGTAGCGGTATATCGACGTGCGCGACCACGAATGCTCCAGAATATCCTCGGCCAGTTCCACTTAGCTCGGTCGGCCTTCCTCGCTCGACACGGAAAGGTATAAAATTTAAACTGCCAGGTGATATGGGATGCAAAACTTCACTCGATCCGTCCTTATCCCACACGCCCCGCTCCGGCTGATTCTGTCTGCGCTAAGCGAAAATTATACCGGCATTACCATTAAATATGCATTTGAGTGGTACTTACCGCCTTCGCGAATGCGAGAGTATAGTAATTTGTGGCCAACGTTAATAGGGGTCGGTCGAGGCGTCTCAGGCGGGCGTCACCCGGGGCCCGGGGCTCCACACTCCCCTAGCCTCTAGCTGGCTCCGCTCGCGCCACACACACACACACGACGCTTGCTGCATGCTCCCGACGATCGATGTACTCTCACTCACCGCATGACTCCAGCTTACTCTCCACTTGCATTCCCGATCACGGCGGCCGACCGCCCGAGCCCCCCGGCTCCACACCGCTTCACACGATACCTTACACGCGAACAGCAACAGCTCTAGCACAGCACCGAGTGACCTGATATCAGATGTTCACACTTGTGACTCAGTACACTTTCGAAGAAAAACAGTCATCACGTTGCATATTTTATACCTTTCCCTATTAGCGACTCCTAGTGTCTCTAAGAATTCGATGTCACCGGTTTTCCGTTGCATGTTTAACGTAATTCAGAGACAATTCCACTCGAATCCTGACACGAATTCCATAGTGCACAAATCTAAGCTACATAGATAGATGTTAGGAGTAGTGACCGACCCGTGGCCGATCGAAGCGAGGGTGTCTCGCCTCAGTCGGTGACGCGTCGCTTGCATGCGATCAACACCAAAGCGAGGCGCGTGCCGGCGCGGCGCGCACCGCGACAGACCCGCGGCGGCCGGCGCCGGCGCGCGCCCTGTGCGTCCGGGCAGCGACACACACACGCCGCGGCGGAGCCGGCGCTTCCAGCCTCCTTTTCTATTTCCTCAACGACTCGTGCAGATGACTACAAGTTTCGGTCTCTTTTCCTGCACGCTTCCGATGCCAACGATGACTTTGGCATTGGCAAACTATTCGATGCAATACATTTTTGCAACACTTGTGTTCAAAATTAACAGATTTTGTGAAAGCGGGCAGAAGACGACGTCATCGTTAGTGGCTAACGTGTAATTAGAGACCGAAACACTGTGTCATGTTATACTATACGTTGCGGTTTAACCGAGATAGTATAATATGAAGTATCATCTGTAGAAGCGTCAAGGAATCCGAAAGCGGGGTCGTCCCATCCCAAGTTTCGGCGACGATCGTCTTTACTCGGTGTTCTTTGTGTTTACGCGTTGTTTCTTCGCATGTTTCGATATTTGGAAAAATTGTTGTAACGTGTTTCCTTTGAAGATATATGTTTGAGCGGTTTCATCGTTCGCTAATGATAAAATGGTTGACACAGGTACATCCTACTTGACACACTTTGTGGTATGGTTTAGCATTATTCTTCCAAAGTCACCCTTATATAATGTGATAAATGATTTTAGATAAATGCTCGAGTTTGGTTTAGCTGCATTGACAGTCTGCAACGGAGATATCACGGAATTCTTAGAGATTTGTTTCACATTGTGTGACAGGGTGCATGTATCGATTAAATAAAGGTTCTGCGATAAATAGAATGTTGGTAAAATAGATTTAAATAATGATGAACTCAATGATTTGGGTAGAGCAAAAGTAGGTAAGCATTAGAAAAGAAAGACTTGCACTCGAGATCAGAACGTCAGGTAGAAATACTCAAAAAAGCTTTTCAGCCATCTTATTTTTGCTCTACCTTTAAAGTAGTATTAAAAACATCATCTTAAACCATAATAAAATGTCAAACTAAATAAAACTACGATAACAACAACCTAGTACCTAATTATCTAGATGTATTTTGATCGTCTTGATGTTGTTATTTGCCTTTACCAATTATTATAATTATAATCAAATAATGATTTTATTGACTGACTCAAATTTAAAGCCGAATTAAATTCTTAATCCCAAAATACCCTTGTAATTCCCAGACAGATTAAATTTAATGTAATTAACGTCATGGCTCAATTTGCAAAAGTTTTGAATAGAAGAGAATGTCTAATAAACGTGAAATAGAATGGTTTTCTAATATGAATGTACACAGGTGGACCTGAGGCATATGGACGAGGCAGCGGGGAGCAATATTGTGTCAGTCGGGGTGGACTTGTCAGAGTTCTACATGTCAGTCGAGTGGGACATACTGGAGGTGCCTGCTGTCAGGTAAATACTCATTACATTACATTAATTTCTACCAACTATCTTTTTCAGCGATCAGTCGTAGCCCTCACTTCAAGGCAGGATTTCTTAACCATGGACCCCTCAATAGGCATCGCATGCCACCCCCGAAAAACCGATAAAAATCTAAATGTGCCTCCATCTTTCTTATGTATCCCAAAAAAGAGTGCGCATAACTTTTTTCTCGTTTTGTCGCTTTGTCGTGGATGGCATGCTAGACGTGCAGGGCTACATGTCATAAGTGCCGGGGACCATGGCCTGGCTATACGATTCATTCTAATTGGATATCATCATTTAATATAATGCAATAATTTGTAACGCCGCTTGTATTCTGTCTCTTTCCATGCCATTGTCTCTCTCTTACCTCCTGCATTTAACCTCTCAATAACATACTAATCAGATCAATAAATATTTAGGAATTTCGTAACAAGTTCACCGTTGTGTACCGAACATCACAGGTGTTAGGGTGGGCTGAATGTGGCCCACTATGTGGTGAGAGTGTGTTTACTACATGGTAATAAAATTGTTTAACAAAGTTCCAAAAAACACTAGGACGTTGACATACGGGGAATTGAGACATAAAATGAATAAAGTGTTGAAAAGTAAATGCTATTATGATATTAAAGACTACTTGGAGGACGAATACCTATTTTAATTGAAATAATTTAAATCTATGTTATGCAATGTTTAAAACTATTGATTTCAATTGATTGAAGTAATGACTTAATTTATATTGTAACTATTGAATCCTTAGCAGTACCTTCCCTTTGTATTGAAATTTTAAATACTTTTAACGACTTTCTTTTATTATTGTACGCTAGGATAAGAAGATTTGTATGTCATAATATTGTGACGGAAAGTGGAGATACTCTAAACATTTAAGACCATTGTAATAATTACTATACCTACTTTCGACAAATAAATGATTGATTGATTGATTGAGAGTTCAAACGTATTTAGTGATAGTTTTGTCTCTCACATTTGCTCACACTAATGACAGAAACAGGATCATATTTAAACATGTTTAGGCTTAAATAATTTTTAGGTGCAAGCCTGTATCAATGTAGCTTTATAGACAAACATTTAATTAACTTTAAGTATTTGATTGTCAGACTCATTTAGTTATAGAACTAAAACATTACGTTTTTCCTTAGTTCCGTATAATGTGGCTTCTTTAACTGATTCACTCAAAGGTTTATACAGCTCACAAGTACTAAAGTTAACATGGTACTAAAGTGTTTTATTTTATTACTGTGGGTACGTTACGTAGCAGTGCGTTGTAGGTAAGGGTTCAGTAGATACAGCCAGCTAATAAAATTAGAACTTCGTCAAACAAGTTCGAGGTGTGAGCGTGTCTACTTGGAAGGCCTTTTTTTATTTTATAAGTAATTTTAGGGGCGGAGAGGGTAATCTTTTTCTTACTTATTTTTAAATTACTAATACCAATAACCAGAGTGAACGAGAGTGAAGGCAAACAAGCGATCCAAATTGAACGCATACAAGCGTGGGGTTCTTCTACCCTAGCACATAGAGAAGTGCTTCATACAATGTTAAGTCATAAATATGTTGTTTAGATCCTAAAATGTATTTCGCTGAGACTATAATTCTTCCTAAAGACAAACTGTAAAAACGGTTTTGTTAGATTACAATTGATGCAATTTATACAGGATGCTAGGGTAAACCGTTGCATTACTTTAAGGGGTGATTGTACCAATGATACTGAACAACTTTCCCTAAGAAACATATAGGAAATTAGTAAAAAAGTTTTTGGACTTCCCATACTGAATGCAGTCAGCTGATCGAACTTTTATATGAAAATTTTTTTGCGAATATATGCTATATGTTTCATTGGAAAAGTTGTTCAGTATCATGGGTACAACTCAAAGTAATGCAACTTTTTACCCTAACAACCTGTATTTGAATAAAGTTTGAAACCCACAAGCGGACTATAATCAATCCCCGCGTATGTTTGCGTGCCGCTTACTTTACTTGAATTTTCTCATATCAGCTCTCATTTACTCCGCCACTGCTTCCAAAAGTCAGAGAGTTTTTCTAAAGTCCCCTTATCCACAAGTATATCGATAAAACAAGTAACCGATAGCTAAATAATATATTCATAGAGCCCCGTTCCAGTGTAGTTAAGTGCAGGTTCTTACCGTTTGCCCACTTCCGGAGACTTGGTCTAAGAAGGTACTTAGAAATTTCTCCAATATTGCGAGGAAATACGGCTGTAATAATAGGTTCCACTTTGTAAGCTTAGGTGAGATGGTACCGGTAGTATAGAATAATTAAATAGTTGACGTAACAATAGTACTTACTTAAAGTAGTGTTTCCCCTACGCTACGAATGAATGTAGGGAACTACATCGACTTTACCAAAAACTCTATGCTAGCTATCTATAGACATTTATATAATTCAGTATTTACTATACCAATAGTTGTTACTATGGTGAGAAAACATATCCCGAACAAACAGAAAAACAGCCGCGTTTTATTTGTTTTCTTTCTCTAAGACTACGCGAAGTGTTCGGAAAATGAACAGAAAGTTCGCTATAAAGCTCAGGCCACACACAGGCGGAGGCGGTCCGGAGGCGGGATATTTTGTAATGTACGAGTTTATATGGACACTGTCACACAGAAAGCCGAGCCGGGGGCGGCGCGGCGCGGCGCGGTACCGGGCAGAACGCTATAACAAACGGGCGGCCGCGCCACGGGCCGGAGGCGGCGGCGGCGCGGGCCTGGGGCGTCGCGGAAGCGGTCGCGGCCGCTGTATTCCATTGTAGTCAATGCGAGGTGTCCGGTCCGGAGGCGGTATTTACCGCACTGTCATTTTATATTTTACTAGTGTTTTCCCGCGACTTCGTCCGCACAAATTATATACCAGATTTTAAGTCAGATTATAGGCTATCAAACAAAAAAAGTTTCATCAAAATCGGTTCAGTAGTTTTTGCGTGATGCGCGAAAAAACAAACAAACAAACACACAAACAAACAGACAAACAGACAGACAAAATTTCAAGAGGTTGATTTCGAGTCAGGGATACCTAAAAACCATATCGTAATCTTTTTTTTGTATATATCTTCAATGTACAGACAAACTTCAGTTACAGTTTTATAATAGTTTAGATGGATGGCCGCTTTTGATGTCACACCGGCCGCCTCCGCGCCGCCACCGCGCCGCGCGGACCCTGTGTGGCAGGCCCCGGAACGCTTTCGCTTCCCGCAGAACCGCCGCCGGCCCGCTTTCCCGCAGGACCGCCTTTGTGTGACCTGAGCTTTAAGGACATGTCCCATAGATGTTGAAATGGAGCAAAATCTATATAATGTATTTGTTAATATCCTGCAGGTTCTTAATGTAACTATCCACACTCTACACTTCCTCATCTCAAAATTATCGGAACAACATAATATTTTTTTCTCCCCACCGGACGGAAAGCGTCATCTTTTGTCCCGCGCTGCGCTAAACGTAGTTGCCGCCTTCCACCTCCGTCGAGGATAGAAAAATAGTATACTAACCTCGGGCAGTAAATAAAAAAGCCTCAGACCTCAGCCTTCAGACTATTACTTAAAACCAAATTACTTGACAGGTAATTTTAGTGATATTTTTATTATTTTATCAGATTATCGGAGCCTCTTGATTTCACTAGGCATTGAGATATAAATTATTTCATGAAGCAGAAAATTGTTTTTCGGTAATTTCGCTCGCTTAGATATTCGCTACCAGTGAGTCTGTGAGTGACTAAATATTATAAGAGATAAGTGTACTTTTTGCAACCATCAGCAGCAAGGCTGATTCAGTGTTTATGGGATGTAGAGCATCTCTGTGATGGGAATGGACCAGGTCTGTCTACGTTACGTTAGTCGGTTTAGGAGTTACAGACGTTTGAAAGTCAGTAAAAAATTTACTGTTTTTATTATACTATCGTATGATATTATTGTCACTATAGCTATGCGAACAGTACAAAAACTGATATCATACGATCAGCCTTGCAGCTGACCGTTAATTTTATACTGACCTTCAAACGTCTGTAACTCCTAAACCGACTGACGTTATGCAGGCAGACCTGGTCTATCCCCATCACAGAGATGCTCTACACCCCATAAACACTGAATCAGCCTTGCTGCTGATGGTTGCAAAAAGTACACTTATCTCTTATACTAAAAGGAGAAACCTACGTTTTTCAAAGGACCCTCCTATTTCCTAACCGGTAATGAAACGAAGCTACTTGAATAAACTAACAGACTGTCGAGTATTTCATTTATCTTCTGTGTAATTAACACTTTGACTCTTAGCATTGAATAGGGCATCGCGTCGTCTACAAGAACTCAGAACTTTCACACTTTATTTTAGCATTATGATAAACCATGGCATAGAATTTGTTTACAACTTAAGTAGGAATGGCATAGTCGTGAGCATTTGCTCACTTCTCCGAGAAGGTGGGTACAGACTATTAATTATGTTGCGTATAATTAATAGTCTGTACCCACAGCATACTGCAGCATACTGTTATTGAAATACAATGTATATCCACATTTTAACTGTTAAGTGTTTTAAAGTGCACCATAGAACGTCAAGTGGGAAAGTTCTTGGGTCATTTCATACTATAGGAATAAAAGAAAGAAAGAAAGAAAGAAACTTTTTTTCAAAACTAACACACCACGTCTGCTAAGTAAGACTCTACAATTCAAAATACCAAAACAATGTTAAACGCAGCCTTATTACTTTCACATTTGACAGAATAAAATATATTAGTAGGAATAATTTGTCGACGGAGTACAATAGTGTCGACTTAGGTAAGGATCTTGTTAATAACCGTTTGCACTTAATTATGCCCCTTGTTGTCAATTTAATATAGCAAAGGCTGACGTCGAAAGCCTCAGGATTATGAGGGATACTTAGATGCCGTGACCCAGTTGGTACGACACAGAGCAAAGAAAACAAAACACACCTGCTCCACGCTTGACTCAAAAATTGGTATCAAATTCATGAAATTAGCTGATCCCATTCTACAAAGTACTTACATTTGTGTTTCTAGGAACTGAGCTAAATCCACAATGCCTATATGTATTATATACCTAACGTTGTCTTTCTATACGTGTTCTAAACCATAAAAAAATAGCGAAATAATATTTTCTTGATGCTGTATCCTTTTTGTCAGTTATAAAGTTAGCAAAGTTATAAGTGAACACTTCTCCTGCAACTGTCGAAGACTAATGCGCCAAGTACTTTTAATTCATATTTAGATCATTATTGATCATTAATTGTGTAATAGACATCTGTTTGCGGGCCGTATGTACGGCAGTAATATCTTTGGGCATAAGAATTGCTCTGAGTCGTCGTGGTTTTTTTTTGTCTCTATCGATGCTCCGCGCAACTACTTCGTTGGTCTGTGTTCACAAGTTGGAACTTTGAGATGAGAATGAAGGAAAGTTGGAAGATCGTAAAATTGTGCGAAAGCCAATCTTGAAGGAGAGTATTAAGTTTGAAAGTAGCTGTTGTTGATTATAAATATAAACTCGATTGACGTCGGGTCCGGGCGATGTTTCGGGTATTTGATCAAAGTCGTTTCAATATTTAGACGCTGTATATCATTGCATACCTATACATATTGGGTCCTTCTTCATATGCTGACGGTTTTTAAGGATATGATCAGACAAAACTGAAAACAAGTTGGGCCCTCTATAGTTAAAAAATGTGACTTTCTTCTGGTAAGCCAGGTTTTATGCTTATACGATTTATATTTTATGTAATCAAACGATTTGTAATCGATAACTGAACTACTTTTGATATTATATCTTTCGGAATTAGCAATTTATATTTTGTCGACGTTTACGACTTTAAAAGTCGCATGAAAAGTCGATATTTTATGGGTAAGTAAACAAACTACCTAGTTGTGTAGTTATGTAATTTCCATCTTAGTATTTCACCACCACATCATTTTTTTCCTTTTGACGACGAAACTACGGGTCGACTAACGAAAAATGTTGTTTTTACTTGACTCCTAATTCCTCCCTGAAGTCCTGAATAAAATAATTTAGGCATGTACGGGTTATCCACGTCCCGTCAAAGATTTTCAGGGTTTTGCGTAACTCTACGCGTTGTTGCTAGCAATGCCTATCTTCATTCGGCAGGAGGTCGTTCCCGATGTTGGCGCCCTCGGCTCGCACTCCGAGTGTTGTTATGGAACATCACTTACCTACACATCGCTTTTACGACAAGTATCCGCTTCGCAACGTTAAACCTTGCTTAGGGTCGGCACTTTTGATTGACGCGAACTCGTGTGGGGTAAAAGCCGGACGTCCGGGTATTGTCATACTTATGTATTATTTTTCTAGATTTGTGGTATGCTTACCTGTGTATGGGCCTGTTTCTTACCATTTTGGAATAAGTTCAAAGCTCATCTTACAGATTGTTTGACATATTTCGTATCAAAGATATGTGAAACTATCTGTCTGATAAGCTATGAAGAGTTTCTTCAGAAGTGGCATGAAACAGCCCCTATTCTTGTATTATTTAGGTAGGTACACTATATTATGGTCCTGCCTGTGTTAATCTTATCCAAGCTGGTGCTCTTTTTAAAGTTGTCTTCTTTGCTATTGGTTGATCAAACGCTCTTTTATCTTAACTCGGCATCCACTCTTAAAGTTTTTCCGTCCACCAGCCGTCACTTCTCCATGCAGGACGATCATTGAGTAATTCATACACGGCCGGAGAAATCCGGATTAACCCGATCAACTAGCAACCCTACCATACATTGACAGTCATTTCCCAACCTTATCACAGAATCACCTTCGCGGAACGTGGCTCAAAAACCTCGCGGCATGTCATGTATTTTCCCCATTTTTCTAACGATATTTCTTGCTGTTATATCCGTTTAATGTTGTAGTCACATCAAGTTACTTCGTGAAAATTCGTTGCACCTACAGGAAAATCTTGAAAAGTGTTCTTTGAATTCTGCAAATGGAGCTGAAACTTTAGAACGTAGTCTGAGTTAACTATATTAAATCAAGTTGTGCAGTGCAACTATCAGTGAAGGATTTAGACCTGCAGAGGCCCTTATGCAGTCTCGAGGCCTTAAGTTTACATTACCTATATTTTGGTTTAAACACATTAAATGCAAACTTCGAAACTTACTGTCCTTAATCAATAACCGAACCACATCTGATATTCGTAGGTACCTACTAATTGGCCTAGTCGACAATCCAGTTAGTATGTGGAAACCCGAAAAAAACAAGTTTGAAGATGTACAGACCAGGTACAATATCACAATTTTCAGTCTTAGATTTCATGCAACACTGTTTTTAAGTTTTGTGTTTATTTACTAGAAAAAAAAACATCTGAGGTACCTATCGAAAAAAACCATCGATTGAATTGAAGATAATAATTAATAGGTATGTAGGTATAAAAGTTACTACCTATATAAGTTCACCAACAATTTCAGCAAACCAGAAAAGAATTGAAAATAATGTGTGTGTCGAAAGAATGTTTTGATGAGAGATCATACATAAGAGCCCTATTAGACTATCATAGAAATATTATGATCATAGATGTACGAGTAATTTTTAAAGGAACAATATATTATGACGGTGCAACGATATCAATATACTAAAGTAGGTCTATGTGACGGTGTAATAATTACATGTGATTCATAATTATTGTCTATGATCATAGTTATGGGTTCCTATTTGATAGCTAGCGTACAAGTAGTAAAGAATTTCGACTGGAACTAAACTACAGAAACATATGATCATATTATGGGAAACATCAACTGTATTATGTAAAAATGAACAACAGCATCATTTAACTGATCATTGAATTTGACAGATATGAAATCATATTTATATGATCTGAATATGATAGCGGCCTAACTCAAAAAGAAATGGTACAAGACTGTTCAATTCAAGCCGAAACAATGAAGACCCCTCGTATTAATAACTGCTTTATGAGTCTTAGACAAGACAAGCAATCACAGGAGTCAGTGAGATTGCATTCAGGACAACATTTGCATTTTTGATGGGCAAAGTTCAATCGCCGAATTGCACAGATTGTGTTTCTCGTTCATGACGTGTACGAGTCTCATAGACGTGTGATATTATACAGGATGTTAACTGAATGGTTTCAGACCATCGAACTGAAAAACTTTTACTATTGGATCAATATTTAAATCTCTGGAATTGGTTTGGTTTTGGTTTTTGTTTTATTGATGACGAAGCGTGGGGTGGATTATAGTTTGGTAATTTGACGAAGCATATTGCGGATCTCTAACTGTTTATTTAAGGTTTTGTCGACATGCTTATGTTGCTGATTACCGGCTGTTATATTATAATAAGATTGACGGAGCTTGTGCTGACTGCTTGTTTTGTGTAGACATTAACGAACTAATATTATCAATAAACATTTTTAGTTGTAGATATTCGATTTACAATTTGTATGACCTATCGAGCGATACAGTCATTTAAGTATTAAACATTGACTAAAAAGAAAAAAGGAAACAAAAGATTCAAAACCCAGTGAATTCCAAGGCCCGGCTTATTTCTTAACTATTCTGTAGCCACAGCACAGGGCCCAAAAAGATGAAGTCCATAGGATGTTGATCCAGCACTGGCTACCTGTCTAAAGTTGCGAAAAAGTATACTAACTGAATCTTTGTTTTCATTTCACTTTGTAGCTTATTCTCTTTTCATCTAATAAGATTTGTATTTGCTCCTTGGAAATATTATTTTCTATTCCACTAAATGCTACGCTACGTGACGCTATACTGTATTTTTATATACGTTTTAACTTTTTATTACACCCTTACGTTTGAACGAATATATTCACCAACTTCTTGTAAAGTGGGCTTCGAAAACTTTCCATGTTAGAGAGAAGTAATTAGGCAAGCCAACTTTTGCGGAGCTTGAAAAGAGTTGTAACTTCAGCCACTTTTGACGCTAACGCGGTGTTTTCCCAAATTGTGTCGTGTATACACGCGAGATTTGACGCAACTTTCAGTATGGAGCCAACAGAAATTTATTTAAGCTTACACTCTATACAGTATAGATTTGGATATACCTACTAAGTTCTCGAGCCTATTTATATGTAACTATCTGTAGTTAGGTTTAGGGTAGTTACTGAGTCTTATCTTCAATACAAACACTCAATTAACTCCGCTAAGTGCGAGAGTTACTCGAATACCAACGGAAATTAACTTGAATTTTATTTGTATTTGATGAATATTAGATATAGGGTCATTACGCAATAGCGAACATCTATGTTACTATTTTCCGAACAAAATAACTCATGCAAAAGATTTTCAACGAATCTTCGCTGAAACTTTTAAAAGAAGAATAAAATTCGTTTTTCGCTTCCGTTTCTATAAAAAAGTTTTTTAAATAGAGAAAGACGTCGCCTTTCGTATTCGAGGCGCGTGTCAGCGGAACGTATTGTAATAGCTTTAACTTGGGCCAAGCGACCTTAGTTGAAAGCAACACAGGAAAATCCACTTTGAACCGCCTCCGGCGACGTCGTTTACCCGATTAGGCATTATTCCACAACCTAACTCTTACTACAGTTACAATAAAGCCCATTTTCCAATGTTGCAAGAAAAAAGGTTCTTTAGGTAAAATTTTTGAATGAGACTTGAATATTTATTGTGATATAATTCATAAGCGGTATCAAGCGACGGATGTTTTTCTTTAAATTGTAATAACTTGTTTCAGTTTTTCTTTCTGCCGAGTTAATCCTATTAAGCTACCTGTTAGGAATGGGATTTGATAAAAAATATCATCGGTTTTTTTATTAGGCTTCAATTTTGAGATGTACATACAAGACGACAAAGTGCGACATAAAAGAGTAGAAAATAAATGATGGCGCTGCCTCCACGCAAGAACGTCAAAATCACGCATAAGCTGGCAAGACCGACCTACAATTTGTACTAAAATATTTAGTTCCTGCTGTCACCGTTTTCTACTCTTTATGTCGCACTGTACCTATAACTAAAATCGATCAATTTTCTTTCGCTTCTTAGCGCTATCCTGGCATGCTTTGTTTCTAACATGGCCCACCACTGTAACTCCTCTCCTATGCAAACCTACGCTAAACAAAGAAGTCCAGCTAGCCCGGGGCATGACTCTAATCTGTCTTAGATCAATGAATTTAATCAATGCAAGAGCAGAGACAATAAATATCCGACTTCTCTGATACGGATTTTGAAATTCCACGTCCAGAAGCATAGTCACAGAAGCTGCCGTCTTATCAAGGACGTGCGTTTGTGATATAAGTAAAAACTGTTTTCAGTTTACGTTTCAATAAAAACACACATGGTCGCGACGGGCTATCTGCCCTTCACAGTAGACAGAGTTTCGGTACTACTAGTGAGTTCTGATTTTTCAGAACATCTCTGGTCTACCCTCTCGGGAAACAAAGCCGTGAGCATATGCTGATGCTGTATGAATAATTGAATTATTGACGAAAGTAATTTTCTAGAGGTACCAAGTTAGGGATTAGGTCCCAGAAAATTAAAGTTTCATAAAATAAACGTTACCTACATAATGTGAAGTGTCGAGTACTTACAGTGAACTAGCTTGAAGGTTTTATTACAAGAGGGACACGAACTTAAAAACTTTACAATTTCTCTATAAACCTGTAATTTCTCTATGATAAAACCTTACTTGAAGAAACTAAGTTTGAAATGGCATGGTAAAAGACGGTTGAGAAATGACTTTATTACAAACTAGTGGACCGCGGCGAACTTCGTACCGCCTTAAAATCTTCCCGACACACACTTGGCCGTTTTTTATAGCCTATGGTAATCACTGATAATGTAGCATTCTAATGGTGAAAGAATTATTCAGATCGGTCCAGTAGTTTCGGAGCCTATTCATTACAAACAAACAAAAAATCAAATCTTTCCTCTTTATAATATTAGTATAGATAAACAAAATAATTATACCTAGTACACTTATTTTATTAGTGACATTCAATAAAATTACAAATAAAGGATCTTAAAACTAAACTACCCTAGCAAGTTACAACCCGTAAAACGCTGGGTGCATTTCCTCGCTGAGAAGCCGGTTGATTATCAGCAACCTAAAATCGTGTGTATAATGATCACTCTTGATGCAGCAGAGGTGAGACAGGATTGTAGCGGGTTGCCTCATTTACAATGACAATTGTCATTTGAAATGACAATTTGAGATCCGTTGCTGAGAATGTTTGTTTGGAAATTAGGTACTATTATCATGTTTATGTGATACGGTTATATCGCACCTTTTATCTCGTTCGTTCGTGCGCCAGCACTGGTAGCATGCTACACGTGATACGGCTGTATCAAGTCTTTTATCTCGTTCGTTTACGTGCAAATAGAAAGAAAGCGAAGGTGTGATAGCGCTTTATCACGGTGTCATGCTACCTATGGAGGAGCTAAGGAGCGATAGCATACTGCCGCCGCAGAAGCCATAGCAAGTTGCGAAGGATAAGTTGCGAAGGATACGGCTGCGCGCAAGTATACAGGGTAAATTTTATATCACTGCGGATAACTTCCGTTCTTTCGTCAAACTGAACAACTTTTACTATGGCGCCAACATCGAAATCGCGAAAAAAAACAGCTGTCCCATACATTTGAGACGAATATACCTACGGCAGTTTTGTATGAGACAGCAGTTTTTTTTTTCGCGATTTCGTGGCTCCATAGTAAAAGTTGTTCAGTTTGATGAGTAGAATACATGCTGAAGTTATCCGCAGTGATATAAAATTTACCCTGTAGAAAGAGCTAGTGAAGGCGCGATAGCACTGTATCAGGCAAAAAAACATAGAAGGTACTCTTTTATGTACCCACTAACGCTAACCTGAACGTTAAATTTTTTACGAGTCTGACATAAATTGCAGAAACTTTTTAATTTCAATTTGTCGGCCCGACGAGCTATGAATGTGTAATGTTTTTTTTTGCCAACAGGAATGAAAAGTTTTACACGTGTTGCGACGAGCCGTATTTGGATATAACATTCAACATAACGATGCGGAGAAAAACGCTGTTCTACACTGTTAACATCATCATCCCATGTATGGGGATATCGTTTTTAACCGTCCTTACATTCTACCTACCTTCGGACAGCGGAGAAAAGGTGAGTTCATTTTCTTACCTTTGTCAGCATCTTTTTACGTTTTCGACAATTCGACACGTTATATATGCATGTAATATTATTAGATCTGCAAAATATTTACATATCATATTCTATTAGGGCTTATCATATTCCAAATAAATATAAAAATTTCATAAACGTATGTATGTATGTATTTATACGCATTTTTTCGAAACTATTCATCGGATTGTGACCATTCTTTTTTTATTGGCTTTCGTTTACTTCAACAAAGAGAAAAGTGCATGTTTCATCAAAATCGGTTCAGTAGTTTTCAAGATATGGACTAATACTGTGTGGCGGCTTGGTTTATATTTATGTGACATGAAGCGATAACTTCGGCATTTCTTGACCGATTTGGGTAAGTAATTCTTTTTTTTGTTCTGAAGGATTTACCTACCCCCGAAATAGTTCTATTATAGTTTGGTGAAGGTCTGATGACGGAAAAATACCTCCAGTGGTTTTCTAAAAATAAGCGTAAATTTGTAATATACCTAATACTAAGTGTAATTCCGACGCAAAGTATATTATTTTTAATAGAAGTAAATTAAATGAAAAAAAAAGAGATTTCGCCAAATTGTTATTAAGAAACGATCATAACAAATCTACAGTACATGCCCTTTATAGCTCGTTCCATTAATTTCCTATTGCTGGATAATAAATGTACCGGATAAAGTAGAAGACTAGCGTGAATAACGGCACACGACGCCATTAGTCCCGTGAAAAATTACTCCGACTTATTGGCTTTACGTTCCCGCCGTTTGAATATCAAATAACAGTCTTTGACGTACATCAATCAATATTCGTAAAGTGCTTATTGATCGTTTAAGGTGGTTTCCGTCCATACAAAACTTTGTCGTAGAACACTCGTAGACGGTATTAATAAAAGGTGATAAAAGTAATGTTTTATATATGGAAAAATAGCTTAAGAAATCTAGATTGCACGTATCAAATAATATTTACAATTTATAATATTATTACGAAGATATCAAGCTATGAAATTATTCATTCAAAATTTCAAAGCCTCAAAATTATCTTCGTAATTATATTATAAATTGTAAATGTTACGCGCAATCTAGATTTTCTTAGCTATTTTTCCATATACCTATAAAACATTACTTTTATAACTGCCTTCTACGAGTGTTCTACGACAAAGTTTTGTATGAAATTGACAACTCTGCAACCACCCTAAGCGAGTATACCTACGCATGGAAAAGTCATGAAATATAACGAAATGAGTACATACTATCTACCTAAAGGTGTACGCACAGAGAAAACAGCACAGTCAATGGGTCTACGAGAAATAAGTCTCCCTCGTGGACCCACCAGTGGGGAAAATTTTTGGGTCCACGAGAAAACAGTTATTTTAGCTAACTTCCTACTAAGACAGGAACCACTGAACCAGGGTATACGAGGAGATTCACTCTGCATGGTTTTGTAATTGCAATAAAATACATTGTGAAATCAACAATGAATAAATGAATTATGATATCATTAGCATCCTTTTATCATAGCATCAATGTACTAGATACGCAAAATATCTTAAAAAGAGGTAAAATATGGGTATGGTCTTCAAGAAAAAATCATTCTTCGTTTATTCATAGTTTAATTAAAATATGAAACTAACCAGACATTTAAACATACAAAATGTTAAATACACAATTTTATACAGACTATAAACATATAATGCAATAAATAAATAATGGACGACCTTTAAAACTTTAAGTTTTTTTACAGCATACGCAGTATTTTTCAAGCCATCTTTTATGAGATACTTCCTTATACCAAGACACCAAATATGTATGTATTGTTTCCAGTTTACAGTTGTCATATCACATTGGTATACGGCTCGGTCTGTCGGTGACATTTTTTCGTACATTTCCATCAGGTTATCGTCTCCAAACTTCCATGAGTTCATGTGAAAGTAGATGTATACACTACTCATTTTAAATGTTTTTTCATATAGTTTAACGGCTCTGAAAAAGAAATGACAATTATTAGATGGTCATACAATAGTTTATGTCGTAGTGTAGTGTAGCCATGTAAAGCGACAGTGACGCCCTCATTTAATTTCTACTCCTTTTGGCCAAGCTGTAAATACGTAATTTAATAGTAGGTACCTACCTACTATAACGATATAGAAAGTGTCAAAAAGTAGCACAGTAGGCTTGACCTAAAGTGGTAGATTATGTTAGATAGACATAACCATAACAGGGCCGGTATTGACTGTCTGTACCACCTAGGTACAATACGGGTGGCTCGATGAGGTTTTTTGAAATTGGAAACCAATCTTAATTTGTTTTGTAGAAATCAGCTCAGCGATTTCCAAGATAATAAGCATGGATTGAGAGCTTTGAAGGGATCTCAGCTAATATCACGCCATGGAACATCTAGTTTGGGCTCAAATGTTTAGTGACATTGCGGAAGTTCTAATAATCCATGATCTTCAGGGTCTAATTATGAACATTTCTCCCCTGCTTTCTAAGGGATTTCAGGAAGTCCTACCTTAGTAGCTTTGTGGAAATAAAAATGTATTTAAAAATAATGAACTTTAAATCCCCACAACGAACCAAAAATGTTTACAATCTGTGATACCATATCCAAAAGGGATCATGTAAGGTTACCCCTTACCGCCCGCCATCGTTATAAAACAGAAAGTGTTACTTACATTCTTTTTTTCCCCAATATAAAGAAAACTCCATCAATGATATATGCAGGAATATAGTGGAACAACCAAAACAATAAGTAATACAACATTTTATTTTCTTGTACATATGCACAGGGGTACCATAAAGCCTTGTCTGATCCATAATTATCGGAAAAGTTGTATAAATGATCAGTCAGCGTAGCTGAAACAAAATTATTGATGTTTAGGCAACCACCACAAGTGTCAGATGGTTACCCGTCTGCATAGATTAATATTTAATAGCGAAGACCAATTAAAATCTTTGCACGTCTTCAATTATATTTAAAAATTACTGTCACATTGAGTTACGGATTCTATATGCCTAGGCAAAAATAGCACTAAACGTCACAACGCTGTCCCATTCAATGTGGCGATATAACCACACGTAAATTGCTATCTCTTTCATCCTCCTAAACGCACGTGGCGCATGACGTTTGTTTGTTGTGTTACTTCTACTATGTAGGTAGTACAAAAATAGGTCAATGGCTAACTCTAAATTAGACAAATCTTTTCTGTATTGAATATGTATTTACCTATATCCAGCGTGTTTCTCGCAGCGGCCACAGTGTATATTTTGATATCATCTTCTCCCCTCTCTCTTCTTACTACAGTTTCGTGAGCCGCTGCAATTATTGCGTTGTTCACAAAGTCCACCGGCACAAAGTCAACGTAAGTGCTAGGAGAACCGTTTAATAAATGCAGGACGCCAAGTCCTATACCAGCGATAAGCTGAAAACACATTGTATTAAGATCAAGTGTCATCATTAACTTGATTTTGAATTAAACTGGTAAGGTTCAGGTTATTACGATACGATTACGATAGGTACGAATGTAAATTGTAATAAGGGATCATCACGTCTAGCATGACTTCTCTACCTGCGCGTGACTCGGCGTTTTTCCATACCTACTACATGAGTCGCGGCAAGCGCGGTTTTCGCTCTCCGAAAAGGGCGGAAAGAGGTCATGTTCTATTGCAGCAAAGACGCGTTGCGCGCGTGTAGAGAAAACATACTAGGCCATACTAGAATCCTATCTCTAGTAATGTCTATAAATTCATCAAAATAATAAATATAGTGGTTTAAAATAATATACTTAGACTTACCCCGCTCGGTCCTAGGATGTTTGTCTTATCAATCCAGCCGGGGGTAGGCTCTTGATGTGCAGCAATTACTGAAAAATTTACTTTTTATTTAACACATCAAAGAATCCAATCTTGTTTAATTAAACTCTGTCCCACCCAGTCTTTCACATCGTCAAATTTGTTACCGTTACAAAATGGTTTGGTTTTGGTCTGGTATTGGTTAAGAGATATTTTATAAGTGCGTATACCCCTGGAGAGAGTTAAAGTTACTACTAGTGAAACATGATTGTTCATGAGGTTTCAGAATATTTGGGACGCCCTCGGGGAATAAAGTCGTGAGCATAAATGCTATATCCAGATTTTAAGAAAATACATCGTCACTTTAACTTTTAAGAAGTTTTTCCAAAGTTGTAAAGTGGGGTAGAATGTTGAGTCTAAATATTTATTTATTTTAACCATAAACATAATATACTAGTATTATGTTATGTAGTAGTATTATGTTTATGATTTTAACTATTTATACGTGTGTACAACACGGAATTTATGTCCGCGGGCTGACCAGCGCGAGCACCGCGAACCTGCAATATCACTGCAAATTTTTTGTAGAAAAGAACGTTTAGGTAATGGATAACAAAGGTACCAAAATTCGAAAACCATTTGTGTCACAATATGAAATATTATTATTATTGTGTCCCGAAAGGCAGACCTATGGAAGACTGGCGTGAGGACAGATACAACATGCAGAAGCCCCTTTTGAGTCACTTTTATCCAAATGCAACGGGATGCACCAATCGTGATCTATCTCTGAATGCATTATGAAAATACACTCACAGACGGACGACGCTTGATACAAAAACTATTGTAAAGAATTTAACAAAAACTCAACAAAATTTAAGAGAAATTCAACAAAAAAGTAACAGTAACATATAAAGACTTGTGGCGCTTCAACAGCAAATACGCTAATCAGCAGAGACGGTTAAATCTTGACTAAGAAAATTAAACCCACAATGCCTTTACTGAGCCAATCTGCCGTTACCCTAACGAAAGAGAGAGACAGATCATACGATTCTACTGTGCGAGAGTGAGATACTAGGTTTTTCTTGCATTGTGCGTGTTTTTTAAACAAAAACAAGTTTTTATTCTGCATATGTATCGAATATCGGCCGAACGCGCCCTGACACGCAAAATTAGCAAATAAATAAATTTTGTGGGCGGTTTTCATACCATATTGCTTACCGTTAGAAAGAAGATCGACCAGAGAAGTTTTTGAAGATCAGAAGATCTCGCTCGATTTCAGTTTTTTTTTTAAGGTGGGTTGCTAATTTATTATTCTTCTTCCAAAAAAAACTAGAGATCGCATCCATGTAATTATGATAGAACCGTTCAACATCAGACATTCAAATAAAAAATAAATTTGGAGGTTGTACTCACAACTTTTCTTTTTATTCAAGCTTAAAATACCGACTTTCGGACTTATTTGAGAAATTCACCTAAAAAAATCCAGGATGTAGGATTTTTTTTTTGTGGGTGGCGAATTAGCAAAAGACCTTCTTCTATGCACCTATTTATTTTGGCAATCGATGCGCCAAACATCGTGTATACAGGCTGTTCAAAAATATAAGTGTCCATTATTGAGATAGGGATATAGCTCGTGTTGCTCGCGAAAGCGATTGTGGGCTTTATAACAGCCAACCAGTATCGTTAAAATTAGTTATAAACAATGTCGTACCAATAGCAGGGCGTACGATGCAAATGGGCAAGTCTCCCGCCATAGTGCGCACCGCTTCCTCGGCTACTGCTTTCGTGAAGGTGTATGTATTTGGCCAACCGTCGATTAATCTGTTAATTAGGTATTAGAATGTTAAATTATAAATAATGTGTATAGTTATATGTACGTACAATCGTAGAATTGGGCAGATCGTGACTCTACCTCTGTATTTCATGATACGCCGCCATTTCATGACTTTGTTGATTATTTCACGTTACGTAATATTACATGTTTTGGTGAGCAATAAAGTAGATTCGTTGATTGATTGATTGAAAGTTGGGCGGATCGATGACTGCAACATATTTGTCGATATTCCCATGTTAAACACCTCACCACATCATGATATGACTGGGCATAGGTATCGTAATGAAATCGAGCCAGGGTCATTACCCCAAAATTGTACTTAGTAACAGATACCAAATGCGTTTCTTAAGTTTCGCCAACTAATTAAATTTAACCTTATATAAATACAGTACCTATATATTATTCTTACCTATAAAGTGAGTACTTACCCTGGCGTTATGTTGTCAAGCACATTCTTGTCTAAATTCTCAGCGAACTCGATCAAGGTGGTGGGGGGCATCGGGCTAGGGTAAAACTGCTCTTGCACCGGTTGTCCGACGCGAGATTTTGTGCCATGTGAGTAGGCCGTCGATACGTGCACGTAAGACCTGACGATACAATCAACAAACATTATTTGTAGTTTATTGCGTAGACACTATTAGACACCCAATGTAGAAAATAAGAAAAAGAAGTCTAGAATTTGAATTTAAAGTCAGTCAACAAAGTGTAGCTGCTTTAAGAGGCTTTACAAGAAAATGTTCAGGTTTGAATCTCATCACCAACAGCTTCTACATATCCCCATCATCATCATCAGCCCGGTAAACCCACTGCTGGGTATAGGCCTTTTCATTTTCACGCCAACAAGAACGATCCTACGCTAGTCTCATCAACTGTTTGCCGGCTACTCTACATATTATGTCATCCGACCACCGGGTTGCTGGTTTGTCCACTGACCGTTCCCCCTCTCACGGCCGCCACTCCGTCACTGCGCCCTCGCAATAGGGATATTCTGCCAATGATGGCTACTACGAAAAAGTTGTCATTTTTAAGTTGCGCCAGTAGAAAATTTTCGAATACATAGCATAGCATATGGTCACGCACGACTATATTCCCCGAGTGGAGATATTCTGAACCTTAGAACATCCACGTTTCACCAGTAGTACCTAAACTCTGTCCAGTGTGACGGGGGGTGAGCCCGTCACCACTTTAATGGACAATGGGTACAATATTGAAGCATGCATTCTCAAATATCTTCTAAACTACAAAAAATCTCTGAACACACATGAGGTATTTCTGATATGGGTGTGAGGAATCCATTGAGGAATCTATAAAAAATTGGACGTCACCGTATGGATCACCACCATGTACGAGTATATTGCATATCCAACCAACCTCAACTTTTTGCAAGCTTTGCCTAATTCCAGCATCTCTCTGGTACCACGCACGTTGATCAAAGTGGCGACATGAATTGGCTCCGTAAAATTTACTGTTGCAGCCGAGTGGATGATGAAGTTGACCTTAAATATTAAGATACAATTAAGTATAGTATATTCCCTAGAGAACGTTTTTTAACGGACATATAGGCCCCCCACATAATCCCACAAAGGTGCTTATCTGGAGTAAGATTTGATCCCAAAATTGCCATATAATCTGATGATTTTATTTAGAAAACAAAACAATAAACATCTGAACGCTTGGAGAAAGCCACAACGATTTTTACCACTAGTCTGGCTACAGATTCAAGAAACAGAATTGAAAATGCTTCATATAGATACAATAGAAAAGAAATTTAATGACGTAGCTTAATATACCTCTTCAGTGAGTTTAGTCCAGACTTCATCGCTCAATCCCAGTCTGAGCTCGCTAATGTCACCGACAACTGCTTCTATCTTGTCACCAAAATCAGGCTTAGTTTCACGCAGAAGATCATATACCTGAAAATAGGATAAATGAATGACTTTCGGTTTTTACAATTCACAATATTATTAAACACTTATAGAGCCTTTATGTGATACAGGCTTTACGGGAGAAAACGTTTCATGACACCTAAAGATAACACATTGGATAGATAACACATACAAAGTTTCAAGCCGTGATCTCACACTAGACTCATAATGGAGGATCAGCATTACAATTACCATTTAGATACAAAATGCGCGGCAGTTATCTAAACAACGTGTTAATGAATAACCAACTGATTTATAACAAAAGAATAAGATTGCAACAATAATTTAATTATTTTGGGTAATTAAAATTAAAATTTATTCGCATTTTAAGAATTGAGGCAAAAATGATTTGTTATCGTTTCAGCAATTAATGAAAGCGCTATCGTGCTCATAGATACATTTTAATAATCTTGTTTTGGTAGTAGTAAGTAACTCCCCTGCGGTGGGTTGAATCGAGATCAGTATCTAAATTGTAAAATTAAAAAAAAAACCTACCTACCTATAAAATATTTTGAAAATAAGTACCTATGTTGAAATCATGGTAATTTGATTCGGCTCTCGATTCTAAACAAACGACTTTCTAGTTTTAAAATAAAATGCTACTTTTGTAACTTGAGAATGGCTGGACAGATTTGGCTATTTGTTTTTATAAATGTTCGTAATAGCCCGAATAAGGATTTTATGGAAAAACAAAATTGAAAAGATGTGAAATTTGAAAATTCGGGAAAAACTAAAAGTGTTTGTTCCTATTGAACTTTTTCTACTACTCTAACACTCTGTATAAATGGGTAAAATGTTGTCATAAGTGGTATGTTTAGTTTAAAAACCCGGTTTGCCGCATGTGGTGGTAGTATAGAGTGGTGAGTTAATTTGTATGTGGACGACGCGACACCTTCAGCACCAAAAGATGAATGAATGAAAAACCTTAGACTACGTCTTTAAATGTTCCTTTTTCTTCATGCTGTTCATTGGCATGGTCATTGCTTCCTTTCTGATGCGAGTAAATTAAGGAGCTGTCGAGAAATTATGATTATATCTTATAAAATATGAATTAACAAAATGTCGTACCGATTCTGATACCATTTCTTTGAGTCTCTGGTCAACTGATTTTTGTTTCTTCGAACGAAGTAACATGTAAATTTTCTTTATTTCACACGATCTGAAAATAATTTTTTACGTTAGATAGAATAATAAAATTTTAATAATATAAACACTATATAAACATAATATAAAAAATGATTTGGGAGGTATCAGTAAGTAGTTATCATTGCAATTATTCCTATTTTAAAATGCATCACTAAAACAAATTCATAGAATCAACATAAAGGAAATTAGCTTTGGATTTTGGCGAAGTGATCTAAAGGCGCTGTATCGCCTCGCACAACGTAGACCGGTGTGCTTTGTCAAGGTCAAGTGGAGCTGATATATGGTAGTGACAAGGTCATAGATACCAGGGGATCATTTAATTTCACTATGGTCATACCTATTATATTATATGCGAAAAGATAAAAAAACACTGACATTATAATGAAGACCGAAGGCCAAGGAACACCTTTTGTACCTACTGTCTTAATAACCGACACTTAGAATTCGGCTGTAGAAGATAACTTGGCTCAATCAAATTTATTTAATAGTTGTGAAAATATTTTACCTGAATAGCTTCTCTATGAGTTGCTTGCCGATAAACCCAGAGCCGCCAGTTATGAAGATGACGGCATCCTTGTAGAACTGCTGTATGTTGGAGTCACCACGCTGCATCAGCTCGAGGGTTCCACGGTGTCGGGAGACCAGCTCTATTTCTAGGGCCAACGCTGGATCCATGGCTAATTTAATGTGTAGTGTAGCTTACCAATCTGTTAGGCCGAATGTAACATTCCTTTTAGGAAAACCGAAATTTCTAATGTCGTATCAAATAAATTCATGGCCTATTCGTTGTCAAACATAAAAAAAACAAGAATCTTTCAAGTTTATCCAGCTGGTATGGTAATAAAAGTCTCTCGCAATGTTAATTTTTTAATTGTTTTGCTGATTCATGTTATGTGTCCGGGTATCGGGTATCAGGCATTGCTTCAAAATAGGGTATTTAACAGCATGTAAAATATAGGACCTTTTGATGGCATCCGTATTGAATATGAGTTTTGGAAACCAACTATTTAGTCAGTTAAGAAAAATACTGGATATTTGAGAAAATCGACAAAGAAAATATATTTTGTTTCGTCTACTTTAGTCACGTGATCGTAAACCACTGTGATTGGCTGAATGGTTGGTGACGTCAACTGCATGTAAACAGTTGCGTGTAGAGTATGAGTGTCGTACAAAGTTGACGTTACGATGACGTGACCTGCTTTGTTGTCAACTTGTCACGTATATTGTCAGGAAAAGCGTTTTCGCGGGATATTTATAGTAGATTACACACCGAGGGCAGTTGGCATGACATTGAGATGTGATCTGAGGCTTTCTTATTTACTTTCCTAGGTTAGTATACTATTTTTCTCCTCGACGGAGGTGGAAATCGACAACTTCGTTTAGCGCAGCGGGACGACAATTGACGCTTTCCGTCCGGAGGGGAGAAAAATAGATTTCGTTCTAATTGTAACTGTATGTGTATGGCTAGCATGCCACACTCGACATAGCGATAAAACGAGGAAACCGTTATGTGCGTTCGCTTTCCCGATTCCCATACGCGAAGTAACAAAGACAGGAGCACGATTTTTAATACAATATCCTGTTATTTTAAGCTTACCATGGAATTGACAATTAAACAAGTGACGTCATCCATTTTAATGAAACAGACATTTTGTTTATTAAAAAAAACATGTTTATTATTTATGTAAGTGTATTCTGTAATCCTTTCATTTTAAACTCTCTATCATAGAAAATATCGTTATTGAAACAATTATAATGAGATAGTTTTAGATACAGTTTACAAAAAAAACTGGACATACCACCATACCAGATTCCGAGTAGTTCTTTAAATATCGTATGTTAGAAAACGTGATCTCGACTTGATCATCCTGATATTACTGTGTACCTTCATACATACGTACGACAATACTCCTTGTGGTGTTCAAATTACCCGACAACAGGTAATAGGTCTATTCACCCACAAAAGCACTAGGTAAGAAACCTTTTAATAGTTTTAATACTATAAGATCAGATTTATCCACCTATAGACACCTAATAAACTGAAGACAAAACACTTTTTTTTCTTTTCAACTAACTTCTAAATATAATTGAATTAAAAACAATAATATATTTTTGGTTTTACCTAAACGAAGAGCACTGTGAAACTAACTCTAACTTTATAATTACAACAGAATAAAACTCTGGTAATCATTACGTATGAAATTTAAAATAGGCCGAAGGGTCGAAAGTCAATCGTATTCTATTTCTTCCGCGTTCATTAATTCGACGCCGGGTTTATAAAAGCCGAACGTTTTCGGTAAAATAAAATTGGAAAATAAGTAGGAACTTAGGTAATTCTAAAACACCTATAGATAATATTTTACCTAATTACAGTAGGTGGCCTTAGCGGGCAAGTGCACCTATAGCACAAATATCTCCGATTAGATACTAGAGTGACAACTTACATCAATGAACTATGATTTAGTTTGTAGCATCGATGTAAGGTGTCACTACTAGTATCCAATCGGTAGTTTTCGAGATATTTGTGGTAGGTGCACTTGCCCGCTAAGGCGCACTTTGCCACGTTCACCTTATTGCCTAGGTTCAATATAAATATGAACATACATGGTCCAACATAATACGCTGACAGTTAAGAGGATGATCAGATCATCAAACTGAACAACTCTCTCTATGGGACTAACATCAAATTGCGAAAAAAAATCAGCTGTCCTCTGCATACATTTGGCTCGAATAGGTTTGCATTTTTGTATGGCACAGCTGACTTTTTTCGCGATTTCGATGTTGGTACCATAGAGAAAGTTGTTCAGTTTGACGGTCTGATCATCTCCTTAAAAAAGTGTTAGGATAGTAGCCCTGTATGAAAGGTCTTCGAGAAGCAATCATAAAACTTTGTTTTCCGTATAATTATAATATTAAACTAATCAGGCGACTAAACATCCAAAATGTTAAATATACAATTTTATACAGACTGAAAACATACAATGTAGTAAACAAATAATTGAGAAATCTTAAAACTTTCAATTTCTTTACGCCATACGCAGTATTATTCAAGCCATCTTTCAAGATGTACTTCCTTATACCAATAACCCAAATACTGATGTATTGTTTCCAGTTTACAGTTGCCGTATCGCATTGATATACGGCTCGATCTGTCTGTGACATGTTTTCGTACATTTCCATCAGGTTATCGTCTCCAAACTTCCATGAGTTACTAAGGAAGTAGGAAAATACATCACTCATTTTAAACGTTTTATCATATAGTTTAACGGCTCTGAAACAGGAATGATAATTATTAGATCTTCGATCAAGATTAAACACGTAATTTAATACCTAAGTATAAAATAAGATAGATAGTAGTGTAATAAGAAAGCATCACCATAGAAAAGGTGGCAAAAAGCAGCACAGTAGTGGGGTTGGTTCATTTAGAGTCTGAACTCTTCACTGAATAGTTGTAAATGGACCATAAAAGTGTCGGTATCGACGTGCCTTTACGTGTTGACGTGCTTTCGAAGGTAGGTTGGTGTGTATGGAATAGCCATCAAAATGAACAACTTTCACTAGTGAAAGTTAAGTGGTGGTTAAGTGGTTATTTCCCTAGGGAGCCGAAATCTAGATTTAAAAAAAACTGCTGGTTCACACAAAAATGCATTACCGACTCGACTCAAATATATGGGACAACTGATAGTGATACAATTTTTATTCGACCTTGTCTCTATAGTGAAAGTTGTTCAGTTTGATAGTCTAATATAAACTACACCTTTAAATGTTACTTGGATATTTTGTTACAACTTGTATACGAGACAAATATTGCTCGTTTAATAGTAATAAATAATCTGTTTGTTGATGTCATAACCAAAGGGAAGGGGAGTAAATACTAAAGTTATTTAAATAAAATATATAAAACTGAAAATGTTACTTACATCCTTTCTTTCCCCAAAATAAAGAAAACTCCATCAATAATATATGCAGGAATATAGTGAAAGAACCAAAACAATAAGTAATATATAGTTTTATTGTTTACTGCATATGCAAAGGCATGCCATAAAACCTTGTCTGTTGCAAGATAATCAGAAAGGCTGTGGAAATAACCAGATAAAGTGGCTGAAACAAAATTATTAATAATGAGGACTGGCCCAACAAACACCAGAGTGGAAATTGCAGCCTGTCTTGTAGCTTTAAGTTGCATAACAACGGTATAAGAGTTCAAGATAAAGTGTTAAGGGCTATAACAGGTTCCACCAAATTTATAGTTGCAGAAAGGAAATAAAACACTGCTTAAGCCTACATATTAGTTCATTCTTGAACCCATTTACCACTAAAGCCTAAAGTGCATTTTGACACTAATAGCTATAGATGGTAAAGCCTGACCAGAAATATAAAAAACCTGGATTGGGGGCGATGCAATCGACATTAACCTTTAATGACAGTGTTCCAAGTACAAAAATTTGTTCCAATAATTTTCCGCAACATAGCGAGGTTTTTTATATTTCTGGTCAGGCTTTACATATTATATACTTGGTACTCTAAAGCGCTTCATGTCTGTAAAGACGATATATTTTTAGACTATTTAAAGCAACTATTTAAGAGTTCAAATAGGCACTACTTTACTAGCAGTTGCATTAAAGAGGAAATAAAATAATCAGTGAAGACTTCAGTTGTTTAGGAGTTATCTTCAAAGCCTATTCGGAGTTATGAACTGCATTACAGTACCTAATAAGAATCACTCTGAAGTTTACAAAAGTTAAAATAAGCGCCTAAAGCCGCATAAGGGAAGTATTTAGGAAGAAACTACGGCTATAGGCTGCCCACGAAGAAGTGTTTATGATCTTTTTACGTTATCCAAGCGAATATTGTTCAACAAATAACGTAAACAGAACTATTATTTTTAAGGATTGGGATGTTGTAATCTAAATTCATTTGTTATATGAATTTGACTATGGCTGTTTATGCATCTTCTGGCTAGGCGCGAGGAAATTTTATTTTTGTCAAGAAGAATGGTGGATCTGGACCCTAGTTTTTTTATACAAAAACTACAAATATTACAGGTACCAGTGGTCATAATCGGAATAAGGAAGAAATAATTGAATTGAAATCGGTGATTTAGGACCATCAAACCGAACTTTCTCCATGGAGACAACATCGAGATTTTTTTTATAAATCTGCTGTTTTACACAAAACTGCAATACACATCTCGTACACATCTCAAATTTGTAGGACAGTTGATTTTTGTCAATGTTGTCTCCTAGTGAAAATTTTTCAGTTTGATGGTCTAATCTAGACGTTTAAAATATAACCAGGGTGTTTTGATACAACTTATAGGTACAAGGTGTTTTATAAGTAAAAATAAATATTTAAAACTCTTAAGGGGGTTGTTGAGACCGTCAAACTGAACAACTTTCTCTATGGGACCATCATCGAAAACGCGAAAAAAAATCTGATATCCCATACATATTTTAGCTCTAGTCGATTTGTAGAGTATGGAACATCTTTTTTTTTTCGCGATTTCGATATTGGTCTCACAGTGAAAGTTGTTCAGTTTGATGGTCTAAACCACCCCCTTAAATGTTTATTTGTATTTTTGTATCACCTTTGTATATACCTACTTAAATTAGCAACAAACCTTTTCTGTATCTCAAATAGTATTTACCTACATCCAAAGTGTTCCTCGCATCGGCCACAGTGTATATTTTGATATCAGCTTCTCCCCTCTCTCTTCTTACTACAGTTTCGTGAGCCGCTGCAATTATTGCGTTGTTCACAAAGTCCACCGGCACAAAGTCAAGGCAAGCGCTAGGAGAACCGTTCAATAAATGCAGGACGCCGAGTCCACCACCAACTATAAGCTGAAAAGTGAAAACATCGTAATAATATGTCAAGTAGCATATGCTCACGACTATATTCCCCGAGGGGGATATGTCAAGTTTCATCGTAAATCATTGACTTACGAAGCTTCGATCAAAGTAACATTATTGGATAGGAGCACACTACTGGTGCACTTGGTCCATACAAACTGGCACACTCCTCGGTCTGTCAATGTCATCTCGGTGTGATCTCGGTAGGTACATATTTGAAGAATAACTGTCATTTGTTTTGCCTTATTTTTCTGGTTTGAAATGTTTGCGTAATCCATTAATTTTATTTGATCGAAGTTACCAAGTACCTAAGGAACGTCGGGTATATGCGTTTTGTTACTCTTTTGGTTCGGACAATTTTGAGCGCGGACCCTATTTTTTTGTTTACCCTACGTCCAGTATTTGGTAAGTCAATGTCGTTAATTAAATATTATACAGCTCTTTTAACTAGATGATAGCGGCCGCGGCGAAGTTGTGTGGCTGGCTACATCTATGGTTTAGCTTTTAAGTTCTCATTTTCTGTTTGCTATAACTTGTGGGTGTTGTCATCTATGGAAAGTCCCCACAACGTAATTCAGCCGTATCACGAGTGGCATGCTACGGCTTCTGTTGTGGTGTGTTTTGGGATTACGTGGCCAAAAAAGGGGTGTCAAAAGATGCGACTCGTCAAGGGCAACTTTAAATCGATGAATTGTGAAAAATGCGTTCATTTTTCCCCGTTTTTGGTCAGAAAAAAAATCATATCTCAAAAATCAAATGTGATATCGAAAAAATAGATAAAACCCATACTTAGAGATATGACTTTGGGCTATAATAGAAAATATATTAGAGGTGCGTATCACTGATAGGTTATTAGATGTTGTACCTTTGTGACGCGGAGTACCTAGCTAGAAATTTAATTCAGTTCATTTGGCAGATTCATTTTCAACCCGTACCCGAAAGTCTTGGAAGACACGAGACTATGAATTTAAAAAAAAGTATCTAGTATAGACTTACCCCGCTCGGTCCCAGCACATTTGTCTTATCAATCCAGCCTGGGGAAGGCTCTTGATGGGCAGCAATTACTGAAAATTTTACTTTTTTTAACACATCATCAGCCAATAATCCAAAGCAATTGTGTCTAATGAAATTCTGTCCCAGTCTTTAGCAGCGTCATAAATGTTATTGAAAATGCAAAATATTCACATAAATGATAATCTATTAGAGCTTCCAAACAAACATATACCTACAAAATGTTATCGGTGTAATGTATGTTTGTCCAGCACGTACTTCTCCGAAACTTTTTTTTTCATTGGCTTAGGTACTTCAACATAGGGAACAGTGTAATCGGTTTAGTAGTTTTTAAAATATGGACTAATTACGTGTAGTGTGACGGCCTGGTTTATTATGTGTGTTGCGCGATAACTTCGGCGCCGACCGATTTGGTTTTTATTTTTGAAGGATTTACCTCCGATTTGGTCCCATTTAATTTGGTGAAGATCTGATGACGCTCTTCGGAGCTACACAATACACTTTACTATATCTACAATTTTCTCTGCAACCTACCTATACATTTTCGGTTACATAAATATAGAACCCTTCTTAATATGCTAACACTTTTTTAAAGGTGAAACCATGAAGCTGAACAACTTTCTCTATGGGACCAAGGTAGAAATCACGAAAAACAAATCTGCTGTCCCATACATTTTAATCAAGTAGGATCACCGTTTTGTATGGGGCAAAAGATTTTTATTTTTGCGATTTCGATGTTGGTCCCATAGAAAAAGTTGTTCAGTTTGATGGTCTGATCATCCTCTTAAAAAACTGTCAGCATATTACGTTGGACCCTTTATAAATATTTATTTATGCCCGTGAGCGGACCAGCCGCGAACTAGCCGTATCACTACAATACAACACGAGAACGTTTAACAGTATACTTCGTTGAGGTCGTGTTGCAATCGAGGGCGATTGTTGACTTTAGAAACAGCCAACCTAATTAAAACAATTATATAGTTATAAACAATGTAGTACCAATAGCAGGGCGCACGATGCAAATGGGCAAGTCTCCCGCCATAGTGCGCACCGCTTCCTCGGCTACTGCTTTCGTGAAGGTGTATGTGTTTGGCCAACCATCGATTAATCTGTTAATTAGGTATTAAGTAAATTAAATGATATTATGTATAGGTACACACACATGGTACATAACCAATTTAACGATTATGACCTAATAGTATACATATACATTATGAATGTGATGTTATAATCTGTAACCTACAGCAATTAAATATAGATCTCTAATTTTTGGTTCTATATCTAGCTTACATTACATCTAATCTAATCACACACATCACCAACAAATGAATACAATAGTAGGCAGGGTGATGAGGCTGCGCAGTAGCGTTTTCGCCTAGAAATGTTGTTCTGCGCAGCCAAGGCCATGTTCAGGATGTTTGCCGGCCATTATACTTGCCCCAGCGTTATGCTGTCAAGGACGTCCTTGTCGACATTCTCGGCGAACTCGATCAAGGTGGTAGGAGGTATCGGGCTTGGATAAAACTGCTCTAGCACCGGTTGTCCGACGCGAGATTTTGTGCCATGCGAGTAGGCCGTCGATACGTGCACGTAAGACCTGACGATAAAAACAATAATTTGTAGCTTGCAGCAGTCTAGTGCGTATGATACCCTGTTTAACCTATTATTGGCAGTAATAGTCCAGAATCTGAATTCAAAAAGTAGCTGCCGCGAAAGGCTTTCAAAGAGAATGTTCAATTTGGAATCTTCTTGATGTCATAAAATAATAATCATCAGCTTTTATACAACCCCAATAAGACCTATTGGCACGGAGTTCCCGGCACGATGTTTTTCTTTATCAAAAAGCTACCTATGGTTTTACAAATCACAACTAACTAAACTAGCTGTTACCTAGTAAGATCAAACACATAGGTAATGTAATGCAATGTTATACATCCAACCAACCTCAGCTGTTTGCAAGCTTTGCCAAATTCCAGCATCTCTCTAGTACCGCGAACGTTGATCAAAGTGGCGACATGAATTGGCTCCGTAAAACTGATTGTTGCAGCCGAGTGGATAATGAAATTCACCTGAATTATGAAGATTACATTTATATTCCCTGGTGAACGCTTATATAAACATCTAATCGATTTCTATACAGGCTGTAAGGAAAAGTATCATTAACCTTTAAACCACATACTCTACCCATCAAACTGAATAACTTTTACGGAGTAAACATGTCAGCGCAAAAAAAAAATCTGCTGTTCCATACTAAACTGCAATGCCTACTCGACTAAAATGTATGAGACAGCAGATTTTTTTTTGATATAACAAGTTTGTTCCCGTAGTAAAAGTTGTTCAGTTTGATGGGTAGAGTATGTGGTTTAATGGTTAATGATACTTTTCCAGGTGTACTGTGTTTGTGTTCATAGCGACATTTTTGTATGACGTATGGGGAAATAGTGTTAGGGTTGGTGTTAGGTTCTTATTTTAAATTATTTATTCTATCACCCATTGATGCTGGTCCCAATATCCAATCTAGAGCTAAAATGATTTTATTTAGCAAAACAATTAAAACTGAACATTAGAACTAAGTGCAACAATCTACCACTTATCTTCACAATTGAAAATGATTCTTTCTAATAAATGAAAAGTTTTGACGTAAAGGTACCTCTTCAGTGAGTTTAGTCCAGACTTCATCGCTCAATCCCAGTCTGAGCTCGCTAATGTCACCGACAACTGCTTCTATCTTTTCACCAAAATGGGGCTGAGATTCACGCAGAACATCATATACCTGGAAATGGGTTAGGTTACATGAATGAGTTCAGATTTTTAGCTTTCATAATTTCATAAGTTGGATAAATTATATTACATTTCATTAGATGATATTAATGACACAACTAAAGGAAAACGTTCGTCGTTTTTGTTTATTTCCTACTACATATTATAGAAAGTTTTGCTCCACTTATTGATTCTCATCGTAACTAGCAAGCTTCTCTACGCATATCAATATTCATTATAATCCTTTAAATTAACTCGTATATCTATTTCTTTTCATGTCGTTCTTTGGTGTGGTCATGAGATTCCTTCCTAATCCGAGTATCTATGTAAGTTGATTATCTCTAGGAGGAATCACGATTTGATCTTATGAAATATTAATTCACAAATATCGTACCGATTCTGATACCATTTCTTTGAGCCTCTGGTCAACCGTTTTTTGTTTCTTCGTACGAAATAATAAGTAAATTTTCTTAATTTTACACGACCTGAAAAATAATTTTTGTCATCAGAATAATACAAATTGTTGCGTTGTTATCAAAGATCTGATAGGATAGGTTATCGTCATCATCATTAGCCCGTATCCACTCAACTGTCTTGTATATTGTCAACACACGTAGGTGTCGGGCGAGTCGTGATATCGCAGGCGGCGATAACCATCCTAAGATCAGACCAAAGGACTATACTTTAGAGTGTCTTGATAACCGAAAGTTAGAAGAGGAATAGGCTATCAGAAGAGAACTTGGCTCCAGTTTCTTTTAATATTATTTAATATTAATAGGTGTGAAAATTTACCTGAATAGCTTCTCTACGAGTTGCTTGCCGATAAACCCAGAGCCCCCTGTTATAAATATGACGGCATCCTTGTAGAACTGCTGTATGTTGGAGTCACCACGCTCCATCAGCTCGACAGTCCCACGGTGTTGGGAGACCAGCTCTATTTCTAGTGCCAACGCTGGATCCATGGCTGTACCTACGAGTATATCTAACAGCTTACTAATCTGTTAGGGCGAATGTAACATTCCAAATGATCTTTAGGATAAGAGAGATTTCTAACATTGATTATTATTGCAGTCTACTGTGAAATCTATTGTTAATTTATAAATACATACTCCCGACCATAATCACTGTCGGGGTGGTGAAACATTTTTCTACATACCTTCTTATATGTAGCTGTACCAACTAACTATCAATTTGCCGTTGTTGTAACGATAATGGAAGGAATAATGTGACAAGCTGTGATAGGTGCCTTAGTAGGTAGGTAATTATACTTTTTTTTTATGTTTATATATAAAAAATCAATGTACGTAGGTCTGTTTGTTTGTCCCTTATACATTCCGATATTATTCGTCCGGTTACGATGAAGCTTTGGTGGGTTGTTGTGCGGTAGTTGCGGTACCTAAAGTTTCTAAAGCTGCATCGCAAGTTCTTTAGAACAAAATACTTTTATAATTGTTCGTAGCCTGTAGGCAATCCGATAAGATTGAAGAAGAAAAACTATTTAGGCACCTACTTTGTTCCGTAATGTTTTGTTCAACTACTACCTAAATTTAATTTAAGTAAATAAAAAGAAAGAATTGCTTTGTTTTTTTAGCTAAGCGCACTGCGAAACTAACATGTACCTTAAAAAATTACAATAGAATAAAATTCTTGTAGTCATTATGTACCTATGCCTACTTGTAAAAGAAGAATGGCGAAATCGGGGCCGATTTTTTTTAAATAATTATTTAAAAAAAGGATATTTTAAGGAATTTCCTAATAAAAATCCACCTCTCTAAAAGTTGGACAATGTAGCTAAAAGCTGCAAAACGCCACCATTGCAGCAGTTTTTTTTTTAAATTATGTAAGTACCTACTAAAGTATTTTTAGTCGTTATGGAACGTCTTTGATTTAGTTGAACTGATAGGTAGGTACCCCTCGTTTCTTCAATTGTCATAATAATTACTTACGGTTATCGTAAATTTTCTTTAAACTTGAAACATGGAATGATAGAAGATTTAAGTGAACTATATAATCAGAAAGACTATAATTATGTGTCTGATTAGATAGTTCGATTAAATCTTCTATTCATTTATTATTCGTTCTCAATGTGTGAGAATGGCACAAATGATTTAAGAGGAATAAGGAAAAATACCTTTCTTCCAACTTTTACAGGTTACAACCGATTCACTTTTTTGTTTGTTAGTTATTATTTCACTCTACACGTACCTATTGCTAAGATTCATTTAGGTACATTTCCTCTAATATTGGGTCTGAAATAAGAATCTGAAATATGTCCGTGCCACTCTCCTTTAAAACAGGTCGGAAGTCAATCGTATTCTCTTGTCACTTAATTATATATAATGCAATGAATATATGAATTATAAATGTATTAATTATTGTTTGTATTAAATTTGTAATGTATTAATATGTTTTCTGCGTAACTTACACTTCTTTTTCATTTCCATATTAATTAGATAGTTTATGTATTTTTCATTTTTAGGGTCATCTAGAGAGTGCCAACGGGACCCTATTACTAAAAAATAAGCCTAAGCCTATGCTGGCTGTCCGTCCGTCCTACCTCTAAGAGCCTAACAGCTTAAGCGATTACTTTTTAGATTCAAACACGCGTATACGCGCGGGCGCGCGCGCTTTATGTGTAAACCGCAGATTTTTTCTCGTTTCTCAGGAAACAATGGTGGGCTCCATAGTGAAAGATGTTCAGTACGATGGTCTGAATTCACCGTTTTAGTATTTGCTAGGCTGTCACTTTAGACCCTGTATAAGTCTCTAGAAATACATAGAGACTTTAGAATCTCGAATGTTATTGACAATAATCAACGGTTTGTTTGTTCAGGTGACGCTGTCGATATCGATCCTCATTAGTCTCCACGTGTTCTTCCTGCTGGTGGTGGAGATCATCCCGCCGACGTCCCTGGTCGTGCCACTACTTGGGAAGTACCTCATATTCGCCATGATCCTCGTCTCCATAAGGTATGGTCATTATCTATAGACTGAGCTAACTTCACCAAGTTGGGTGACTGACTCCTGGTTTAATGGTTAAGAGCATTGGGCTCTTGACACGGAGGTCGTGGGTTCGATTCCCACCAGAGACTCCTATAATGTTATTTTGTGTGTTTTCCCCAGTTGGTTAGGACATTGCAAGCTGAATCACATGATTGTCTAAAAAAAAGATGATTTCGTGCTTCGTATGGCACGTCAAGCCGTTGGTCCCGGCTACTATTTCTGATGGTAGTAGTCATTACATAAAAACCACTTCGGATGTCGTAATAAGACGGTTTGAAAAAAACTCTGACACCAGGGCCACCAGTGCCCACACGATAAGAAGAAGAGCAAGTTCAGATTCCCGTTTTACTATTAGAATAGCTCTCTTTCACATTGCGTCTGAACGAGTAGAAGACGCGACGCCACTATAGCCCTTTTTCCCCTGGTTAAATTTTTAAACTATCGAAAAGTGTAATGATTTGGGCATTTCATATCATTCATGATAAACTACGAATAAGATGATAAAGCCCAAATCTATTGAAACCCGAAAAGACTATTTTGTTTGATTCACTACTGTCATGTTGAGATAAACCACTGGAAACCTAAATAGGACAATATTCCCCGAACCTGGGTTGGTTGAGGCAAATTAGTTCGGGTAATCTGTGAAATTATTTTTCTGATAATCGTTTAGTCACAGTACAGAGCTCCTAGTGGTTAGGTATTTTGAGTAACTACTACAGTCATCATAGATTTAAAACTTTTCGCTTGCGCTGAAAGATGGAGCCAAGAAATCGAGAGCGAGATAGCCAGTTGTGAAACCTTATGTAAACAAAAAAGACAAAACATATTTTTTTTCGGTCACCGTGGCCGGTTTTTGTGTTTGGCAAGATGTCAATCCGATAGAATCTTTCCCAAACAAATCGTCTTTTAGTATGCAAAATTCAAACTATTGATGTTCCATGTGCGGCCACGAAATGGCTTAATCTAGCTAGAGTGTAAATCTATGACAGTCATAGTATATGATTTTTTCTTACTACCCTTTCTTATACTATAATTTTTTCTTACCTACATCAGCTATTCATTCATTCTCTCCTTATTCAGACCCAAAAATTTTTTATCTTCTTCTATCTCTTTCATTCATTCAGATGTTTGTATGACACCTCGTTATTATAGTATTGTAGCTGCGTCCAATTTTGTATTGAATTTCGTACAGCGAGCGCTCCTAGTGGTTACGTTGAGAACTAATTTCTGCCATACGAATTGTCGACGTAACTACAGTAGTAAAGTACAGTGAAAACTCATGGTAGGCCCTCAGAGATGCTCGAGAATTTTATCGGAAATAGAATTAAATGTTTATAAGTCTCGACTTTACCACGAAAAGTTGCCGATAAAGTAAGATCCTATCTTTTCTGACGTAGACGTTATAAGGATATCCCTATAATACTAAAGACTAAACGTAAGTATAATAGTTACGTCACAGGTTACGTTACGTCTTTGCGTCGTTAAGGCTGGCTTGCACCAAAAACTATTTACGCTTAAACATGTTTAAATATGATGCTGTCACTGTCATTTGTATGAGCAGTGTGAAAGATAGAACTATCACTAAATACGTTTAACCCTAAATAATTGTTGGTGCAAGCCGGGCTAAATGTAGAGACGACTCAAACAAAACACTACAACAATCATGAGAAAATTCTCGGTAAGTACATAAACGTAGGTATCATAAGTCGTATCTATATCAAATTAATGTTGAACCGTTAATTGAAAAGTTTGAAAACAGATTTTACTATCTACGTAAGTTGTGAACTTTGCCAATTATTAATTTACGGCTACTTCCTGCCTCTCACATAATACAATAATACAAAAATACAACACGCAACTTTTTTATTTGTCTTCTATCGAAGGTCCAATAATTAATGTTATGCCTACACACACATTTTTAATTACATATTTTAAGGTGAAGCAGACACTGAAACTGAAGATGAATTCGACAGAGTGCAATAAAACCCAGCGAACTACAGTCAAGACAGGCACTGCACGCTACTATTGGATAGTAGATTAAACGAACACTAGTAGAACTCACTAATCCCTCCCCGTTTAGTTTATTAGTTTATATTCACCAAGTATAGTATATCTTCTCTCGCCATCTTGACTGCGAAACCCCTACACTCCTGTCCTATCTACGTGGCTCACTGGTGCGTCTGACAGAAGATCAATGTCTATTCGAGGACGCCAGCGCAGCATCAGCTCGGAGGAGAGAGTCGTATAAACACTCTATGGCCATATAAACGATTAAATGGCTAATAGAGGTAATGTTCCAAGCCTAACTATGAGCTTGCGAGTTTGCGAGCACCTCTAGCGTATAGTTGTAGCGCTGGCCCTCGTATTGCTGTCGTCTTTGCGTCGCACGGAACGGAACGGAACTAACAAGATTTTAATGGTAATTCCAGACAATGAAACGAAACCACTTTCTCTAAGGAACATGGGACGAAGAGAGAGAAAAAAATTTGGATCTTCCATATACAAAAGTGCATAGTTTCTATGGGAGAAAATTGTTTTCGTTTTTCGACCCATGTTCCTCAAGGAAAGTTGATCTTACACTTTGTAAGATCAGAAGAACCCTTAAAATATTGTTAGTAATTAAAAACTATACCCTGAAATGGAATCCGAGATCAAAAATTTCAAACAAAAGAGGCTCTTTTGTTTGAAATTTTTGATCTCGGATTCCATTTCAGAGTTTATAAGTTGTGTATTGTTTATGTTCGGTCGTTATGGCGATCCTTGGGGGAGGCCCTGGGAGGCCTATGTCCAGCAGTGAACGTCCGTCGGCTAAGATGATGATGATTGTTTATGTTATGCTATGTCACAGAATAATGTAATAGTAGTAATTAGTTCCACATAGTTATGTCTCATACGTACATAACACATCAGGAATATTATCAAAGTAGGAAAATTAGAATCTTCCTAGGTAGTACTTATAATTATCTGTATTATTGTCAATCAACTCCTGTTCTTACAATATTACGGATTAGTATTTAGTGATATTATAATGATTTTACTACGAAAAATCATTAAATAATTTACTTATTGCTTGGAATATGGTCAGTATTATCTAAACGAGGCCGAGGGTGTAGAGGGGGCGCTTTGATTGGCTGAATCTTTGACCCAGGAAAGATACATTTCGTTTTTACATAAAGAATCTACATTAAAATGATTTTTTTTTAAACCGGTGAAGCCAATAAAATTTGTAGGACCAAGAAACTAGCCGTCAACATCATAACTATACTTGTGACATAACATAAATCAAAGTGTTTGCGAATGAAATTTCTCGTGCGGCACTTACTAATACAACATAGTAAGGATCATCATCTCTGGACATAGGCTTCCCCCAAGGATCGCCATAACGACCGGTCCTGCGCTGTCCTCATTCAACGGATGATGCAGCAGTGTGCAAATGCACAGCTGAAGCAATGGATACGAACGAATATCTATGATGTTGGAAAACTGTTAAAACTGTTAGTGCATTGAAGATAATCCAGGAAAAATACTCTTGAAACGGTATTGGGACGTCTATAAATTTATCATGCTAGGATTATTTCATTTTAGGCTTAGGTAGGATATTTATAGCTTTCAGTTCATTAAACATTTTCACAGCCACAATTTTGTAGTAGACGTAATAAAAATTCGCTAAAACCCTATTATTAAATGCGGCCTTATAAATAAAAGCAATTTAAAATATGACCGGGTCCAGCCTGTTAACAGCCCCGCCATTTCCATATAAATTAAAGCGGTGTTCAAAACAAGATATTTGATTGTACGCCCTGCCTACTAATAAAGGAAAGATAATTAATTTTGAGACAAAAGAAATCGTCTTTGAACTTGTATTTAAGTCGTCAAAAAGTACCTTATGATTGAGATCAGAGGAAAAAGAAATCTTTATGTGAAAATGAAACAAACCACGAGTAAAGAAACTCTTATTAGGTATATTATATTGATCGGAAAAGTTTAAAATGCTGAATCATAGGAAAGTTAATTATAATGTATTAGTTGGGTATATATTTTACATTAGGTACCGTGAAGTTATAATAATAGCACATGGTTTTAAATAACATATTGTAGACTCGACTCAGATGAAAGTATTTAATCGCGCGATGACAGTTTCGTGCCATTTTGTTTCGAATACTACTTATTCTAGTAGTTAGGTATAGCATAAGTATAGAAATCTGCATATGAAAGTTATTATAACAGACAGCGAAGTTCGCATGAAAAGTAACAAACATGTTTGAACTACCAATTATTTGATCGATTAACTGTTATGTTACCTATTACACCTAGCTATCACCCAGATATCTGCAATTAATAAATACCCAATAAAAGTACAATACGTACTGTCACCCCTTTACTGCGTACTAACGCTGAAAATACTGGTAAAATCGCCGTTTTATAGAGCTAATGGTAATTAACACGTTATTAGAGGCGCAGCCGAACGAGACGCTGGCTGTAATAACTCGTTTGGTTTCGGTTATTAGTTCGAATATACTTACGTATTTATACGCATCATGCACGATGTAAGGCAGTGACGGATCCGGGTGTCACTCACACACACTTTATTTCTTTCTTCCAAGAAGCTTGTGTAAGTGCGTTCACACACTATGACGCACTGACGGAGCGGCAGATGTCATTTCATAGAACCACACCCGGTGCGTCAATGCGTCACCGTGTGTGCTTCTACGTGCGGTTTCGGACTGACGTTTGCTGCTCCGTCAGTGCGTCATCGTGTGTGAACGCACTTATTTGTATGCTTGATGCACAATCTCCTGTAAAGCTTGTCTACCAAGAATTGACATTATTCACATGGAGATATGGCGCGAGAGTGGACTCATATAGGTTATTCTGAACATGCTGACAGTTTTTTAAGAAGGTGACCATCAAACTTAACAACTTCCTCCATAGAACCAACATCGAAATCGCAAAAAATAAGCTGATCCATACTAAACTGAAAACCTAACCCGACCCAAATGTATTCTTTGCGATTTTGATGTTGGTCCCATAGAGAAAGATTTTCAGTTTTATGGTCCTGATTGTTAAATTATGTATTTGAGAATTTTATTAGAAGACAAACACTCTCGTAGATTATGACCATAGATAAGCTACTATTATACAGCATCTTCCTTCTTAAAACGAAATTAAAATAAAACATAATAATATATTAAAACTGTAGCGAGCAGGGGATCGAACAACTCTTCCCGAAGTTGTGACAACGACTCTTTCATTCATTTTTCCCTTATCTCCCCTTCTCTTCAATTATTAGCAATTTACAATATTCGGCTTCAAGCATTACCGAATTTCCATTTTTTCATACACGAATTTCATTCACACCATTAAGTATTTATCGTGTGTTGTGCATCTTGCCTTCATTTCATGTAATTTTGCATTTAGCTTACATTTCTTATGATTTTGTATTCAATTTAGCAATAATTTCTTCTTATTTATGTATATCACACTGTTGAGTATTTAGCGTGTGTTGTGCATTTATCTTGCCTTCATTTCGTGTAATTTTGCATTTAACTTGCATTTCATATGATTTTGCATTCAATTTAGCAATAATTTTTCTTATTTATGTATTTCACACCGTTAAGTATTTAGCGTGTGTTGTGCATTTATTTATCTTGCCTTCATTTCATGTAATTTTGCATTTAACTTGCATTTCATATCAATTTGCATTCAATTTGCTATCTATTCCGAAATGAATTTTCTCTCATCCATGCATTTCATAAAATTATCAAAATTATGACAGTTGTCGGCCATATTTCCCGACCATTTCTGTAGGAAAATTTATATCAGCATTTCATAGCATCACTTTTGGTAAGTAGGTATTTGAATTTTTTGTGTCCGGCATTATTTGAATTTTCACTTTGCAATTGTTGAAATATATTATTATTTACTTAGGTTTCAACAGCGACTGCGCCATGTTAAATTATGTATTTGAGAATTTTATTGAATCAAACACGTTCGTAGATTATGACAGAATGACAGAACTCAACTTTATTCTTTTCATACTTAATGGCCATCATACAACATCTTCCTAAAAACAGTCACTATGATAGTTGTCACTAAGTTGGACACTGTATATAAATACCTACTTACTTTACGTTTAGCCATTTTTGGAGAGGTTGCTTGGGTAGATTTGTATAAATTTTTTTAAGTACTGATCGAAGGACTCATTAGCATACATATACGTCCCACTGCAGGGCACAGGCCTACCCTCAAGGAGGGTATATATGGGCGTTAGTCCACCACGCATGCCCAATGCCGATTGGTAGACTTCATATGATTCGCATCAGAATTTCTTCGATTCGCACCCGGACCCTCATGATTGAGTGTCCATACTTCTTCACAACCCGCCGCTGATGCTCTCATAAGGAACATACTTATAAGTAGAGGTATTCTTAAGTATTATAACTAGATACTCTTTCTTATACTGTGGTATTGTATATGCAGTAAAAGTCTTGCGGCCCCTTAAAGAGAATATTATTCCGAGATCGAAAATGCGCGCTGCATACAAACGTACTATGGTGATATTTTCAATACTAACCTATTAAAGTCAATGAAATTTTGCAGGAACGATCTAGAAACAAATCTCTATGCTTCTATAGAGTCCGATTTTCGTTAAAATATACAGTTTCAATGCTAGGATTAATTTAAGATTTGCATGGAAATCTTTGAGGCACTATAACTTGAAAACTATACACTTTAACGAAAATCTGACTCCATACAAGCATAGAAATTTGTTTCTAGACTGTTTCTGCAAAATTTCATTGACTTTAATTGGTTAGTATTGAAAATATCACCATAGTACGTTTGAATAATATACCCTTAATTTTCTCACTACGTCCCTGTTTTCCACTGGCGTAAAAGCTAAAGGTAAATAACAAAACCGCTTATTCCAGGGGTTCTTACGTTCACTCCTGCTATACGCCCCCTCGATTTAGTCGCGCAATAAATCTTGATTAATTGCTATCTGCGCCCTCTACGTGTGGATTAGACTATTAGAATCTTAGCTGGAGCTGGAGATTATCAAACTAATATCAGCTGTGTGGGTCGCTAAATGTTTGATAAATGTACATACTTAAAGACCGACCAGAAATATAAAAAAACTCGCCATGTTGCGGAAAATCATTGGAACAAATTTTTGTACTTGGAACACTAACATTAAAGGTTATAGTCGATTGCTGCGAACCAGGTTTTTTATATTTCTGGTCAGGCTTTAAATAGAACTACAAAAATAATTTCCTCACAGAGATCATTAGCCCAGTCATTTTACGGAGTTTTGTTCGGAGCAGTAGGGAGTAATTATAAATGGTACTTTCAACTGTTACCGGTACCATTTAGTGACAAAAAGTGAAAACATATTTTAAAAAAATCATTACGCAACATAGAAATTGAATCAAAATCGAAATTGAATCCCTGCTATAAACTTAATAATTGTTATACCATTTTAATTAAATTCAACTTCTTAATTTTATACACGAGATAAATGCTACATTAGAAATTTCGGGCTATTGCGGACATGATTTTTTTTAATGTCATTATATTTCTAGGCCCAAATTTAATCTTATATGGTACACCGAAAAAAAAATATTTTTAATTAGTCATTAATTACTCATTCGGTGAGCTCAGCAGTTGATAACGTCAAAATTACTATGGAGATACGCATCGTTTTACTGTTGATTTGACTTTCAAAAATCATACTTCAGGACTGCTATTTTTGAAAGACAAATCAGCAGTAGAAAGATGCATATCTCCAGAGTAATTTTACCATTTTCAACTGCTGAGCTCACCGAATGAGATTCAAAAATCGCACTCCAGACCCTAAAATGACTGGGCTAAATGCCCAATTGACGTCCAGACAAGTGAAAACTTTTGGAGATGGCAGTAGCCCTACATGAAACCAACGCAGAAATCGATCGATCTATAATTGGTGCGTGAATTATTTTTGTCATTTATTTCGTGCCCATGCCACGGCAAAATAATTTATATGTGGGTCGCTATGGCCGCCCAAAGTTTACCCCGTTTTTATTTCTTTCTAGTACTTCTCCTCAGTTACAGTGATTGTCAGTGTCATTCCCCACTTCCACTATTACCTATTTCATTATTTGCTTATTTCATTCTTCTTCTTCTTGTGGTGCCATCTCCTATCGGAGGTTGGCTATCATTTCACCTATTTTCATTTTGGCCTATTTCATTACACACTAATAATAGTTAGGTACCCCTACATACACTTACTGTCGGTCTACGAGCTGGATATTTGCACATAAAATGCAACGGCACGTGAAAAGCGGGCGGATACGATTATATCCACAATTTTCTCAAGCATTTTCCCGCGATATGGGACGTAGTAACCTCTTAAATGCCCATTCTACTTATCTTATACGAATGCATATAAGTACGTCCATATTTTACACAAACTCACATTCGTTTTTCGGTGTTCGGAAAGTTTTCTTCGGAACACGCGACCGGATTCTACAAAACCATGCATTTTATTTTAGGCGAAACCGATATATCGTAATCAGAGTGCACCTTTAGGGCGTTATCCGTTTCCACCAGCAACGGATCGAGTGATCATAGGCTTCTTCTTAAGGGGCTACCTGCCGGTTTTGGGTAATTTTGTAACCATTTTATTCATTAACTATGGCACTTTTTGAGCTGATATTTAAACTGAACCATCTACAGGATATGAGAAGTGATGTGGTTTTTCTAGATATCGATTTTAATTAATAAAACCGAAGAAAAGGGACTCTAAAGTCACCCCTTTTTTCCAGTTGTAACCATTTTACTCTTACATTTTTAATCGGAACAAAATGAAAATTTACTATATTGTTCACAATACAATTTAGAATGATGTGGTTTTTTTACTTTTTCGAAATTAATAAAAAATCATCGAATTTTTCAAAGAAAACAGCAAAATTCTGACCGGAGCCACGCGCTCTTTCTCATCGATTAGTATGGAGTGTGAGTGAGAGGAGAGTGGTCCACGGCTGATACGCCTTAAGCTGACGGTTTTTTAAGGGGATGATCTTGATCAGACCATCAAACTGAACATCTTTCACTATGAGACCAAGGTCGAAATCGAGAAAAAATATCTGCTAGGTAGATTGCATTTTTTCGCGATTCTTCCCTTAGAGAAAGTTGTTCAATTTTATGATCTGATCATCCTCTCAAAAAACCGTCAAAATTAAGTTAGACCCTGTATATCTAATACAGAGAGCGTATCCTGTTATACTTAGGTACCTACTTAAAATTATTAGTCTTGGAAACGGCTTAGATAAATGTTGTACCTGTTAAGGAATATTTTTTTTTTTGAATGGTGTCTGGCTGTCAAGCCATATAGCATGGACACTTCAGCCCACTGCTATTTCAATAAAAATGGCAATGGAAAAAAATCAAGATTATTACATTTTTTCGGTGTGAAAATGGATTTTCTTGGATCTTCTTGTAAACGTGGCAGTCTAGACTTTGTAGTGCTAACTTTGTTGTTTGAAAATAATTATGTTGTAATTTTATTTATTTCTAACGAAAAAGGCTACTTTCATTAGCATAACATTTCCCATGTTATGCTAAATTGTATGTTTTATTTTTCAAAAGTATTAAATTATGAGGTGAGCGAGCCTTAGGTTGGGAACCCCTATTTTAAGTAGCCCCTTTACAATCCACCCACACTTCGGGGTTTGAGAGAGGTTTGATTTTGCATCGTTTATTTACAGGATACGACGTAACCGTAAATATTCATGAAACAGACATTGCTGCCTTAATATATAAAATATATCTAATTTGTAAGCCCTCTTAAAAGTTGCCCAAACGTTTTTAATTCACTAACCATTGGCAGTATTTAAAACAAAACATTTGTAGTAAACTTCATTCACATTTATTTATCATAATTATATTTATCGATTTCTGTAGGTACAAGATTTACTCACGGGCCGTAGCCCGGACTTTTGGAAGGCTTGCGTGGGAATGCGAAGGGATGCATCAATCCTGGTCTATGGAACCCCTAAAACGACCGCTTGCAAGGAGCTTCAAAGCGGAGCACCTACTGAGCGGCTAGGGTGGAAATGTGTTTACTGTACGTTAAATAACTGTCAAATGTCAACCGACAACTCATCAGGGACCCTACTCGCCACTTCAAGCTTTGGCCGCACAGAGGCGGTTCTGAGGGAATGCGGTCCGGAGGCGGACCTGCGGGAAGCTAAATCTCCGAACCCGTGCTTATTTCTCTGTGGCATACAAATTCGGATATGACCACCACACCATACACTACAAAACACACAAAACTCTTCGCGGGTTCGGTTCGTCTCCACAACCAGACCGATTTTGAACATCCTTCAAAATCACACTCCAGAGTAAGTAAGGGACATCCATGCAAATACTGAAACGGTGAATTCAGACAATCAAACTGAACAACTTTCACTATGGAGCCAACCACAGGAAACTCGGAAAAAATCAGTTGTTTCATAGAAAACTGTACTCTACTCGACTCAAAAGTAGTTACAATGCAGATTGTTTGTTGCGTTTCTTGAGGTTGGCTCCATAGTAAAAGTTGTTCAGTTTGATGGTCTGAATTCACCGTTTCGATATTTGTCAGGCCGTCCCTTAGACCCAGTATACTCGTATAGCTCTTGCGACTCCGAACTACACGGCCAGCCAATGAAGGCAACCACAGAGAGGGGGGGATCTGATCCTGCTCTCCAACAGCATTTATAGTAGATTCATAGACTTAAACTCTAGCGATAGACTTGCCCTTTCATAGAAGCAACATGTTCCACTTGAATGAGGTGTCCGCACCTGATTGATGTTCCCGAGTTCACTTCATCACTATGGCAATGACAGACCGCAATCTGTCATTTTGTGTTGTTTTGTGTGACATGTTTCAACGAGCTTGTCTATCGCTAGAGTAATATGTCTATGAGTAGATTAAACACCGAGGGCAGGAAAGTAAGAAAGGTCTCAAATCTGATGTAATTGTTGACCGAGGCGAAGCCGAGGCCGAGCCGCTTTCTTATTTACTGCCCGAGGTTAGTATACTATTTTTCTCCTCGAAGGAGGTGGAAAGTGGCAACTTCGTTTAGCGCAGCGGGACGACAATTGACGCTTTCCGTCCGGAGGGAAGAAATTAATATTAATACCTATAAAAAAATATTATTTGTTTTTTTGTTTTTTTTTTTGTTTGTTTAGTGCAGAGTGCTCGGTGGCGCGTTGCGGAGAGGTATGGACTCTCAATCATGAGGTCCGGGTTTGAAACCGCACGGACCACATGCCACGTACCAATGAGTTTTTCTAAGTTATGTACGTAATACTGACCGCTCTCAAACGGTGAAGGAAAACATCGTGAGGAAACCTGCATATGCAGAAGAAGAAATTCTGATGCATATGCTTCGACTATTAATTTGGTCGAAGTGCATACGTGAAGTCTACCAATCCGCATTGGGCACGCGTGGTGGACTAACATGTAAGCAAACACAAATGTCCGGGTTTGTAAATCCCCTAAAATTATAGACGTGTAATACCTATAATGCATTATACAGGTGTACATTAAAATACGTTACATTATTGATGATTCAAATATAAATGCACATAAGTATTTATTTTTAATTCATTACAGTGACGTCCGTAACCTTGTAAGTACGCACAGACCACTAAAACATTTGACGTGAAAATATGTACCTAATCCTATAAGAGAAATAATTACGGTTATTTGTTATGAAACCTGCTTACTACACTAAAATATAAGCCATATTGTTTTCCGAAAACTCCATCTTGATTGGTTTATTAATTTTAAGTGCTGCGCGCACAAACAAACAGTAATCACGGACATGAAAAAAAGACGGACGTAATGTCACACTAAAAAGATGTGATGTACACTCACACAGATGCACTAGCTCTAGGCGCAGGTCCTACACCCGTCAACATTATATGTACCGCGCACACAAAAGAAATGGGTGCTTCACTCGCGATTAGACGAGATTACTTCCGTCTGTTATTCAAGTCCGTGACAGTAATCAAAACTTATGAGTAGGTAAATGTTTCAGTCATCTGCGTGCATCTAAAACAAACCTACAACACATGAATAATATGCAAACTAAAATTAGGTACTGAACGAAAGTTTCATATAAGCGGCCGCTGTAGGTGCACTCACACATAGAACGCTTTAAGGTGTACGCACATTTTTCAGAGGCGAACGAGCCGAAGGAGGCGAAAGAATCGAATTTCAGAATTCGGTATGTCAAGTTTTTTTTTGGAGGGCTGAATCGAAAACCATTTCGAGATAATTGTCTCAATAATCATATCTTCTACGACAAAGATTTTAAAATGAAAGGATTACAAATATTTTTAATAAAATAACGTTTTTTTCGGTACGTCCAGTGACGTCACTGGCATACCTGTGAACTCCGGTTACCTATCGTACTTTCGAAAAATAGTTTTCCGAATTTTAGTTCTCCGAAATCGTTATACTTTTTATTGTTTCCCTTTTTTTTTGTTTCCCCGAAATATTATTCGCCATATTTTAAAAAGCCAGATTTTTTATTGTCCTTTTTTTCTTTTAACCAATGGATCAAAATTCTGTAACACAGTTTTCCGAAGTAATGTAAGTCAGATAATTTACTTTTTCGAATATTTGTTTTTCCGTACAGTCACATTTCCGCAGAAATATTTAACCTAACCTATCCTAGAATTTTAAAAACACCAGATGGTTTTTTCAGGCAGGGGGCGTCCACCTCTCGCACATTCAACATACATTATAAGCAAACAAGCAAGCATGCAGCAAGCAAGCTAGCATGCAGCAAGCAAGCAAGCATGCAGCAAGCAAGCAAACATGCAGCAAGCAAGCAAGCATGCAGCAAGCATTTTGATGCTCCGCTCGCTTCGCTCGCTCCGCTAAGTGTTTTACATGTTCTAACCTAACCTAACCTACAATTTTAAAACCACCAGGTTGTTTTTCTCAGGCAGGGGGCTTACGCCCCCCGCACCCCCCTAGCGGGGGGTGCAGCCCCCCTGCACCCCCCAACATGCATACAAGCAAGCAAGCAACATGCAAGCAAACATGCAGCAAACATGCAGCAAGCATGCAGCATGCATGCAGCAAGCAAGCAAGCATGCAGCAAGCATTTTGATGCTCTGCTCGCTTCGCTCGCTCCGCTAAGTGTTTTACATGTTCTAACCTAACCTAACCTACATTTTTAAAACCACCGGTTTGTTTTTCTCAGGCAGGGTTCTTCCCCCCGCACCGGCCCCCCTAACATGCATACATGCAAGCAACAAGCAAGCAAGCAGCATGCTAGCAAGCATGTTGGTGCTATAATCCTGGTATCATGTATCTACTAGGTAATTATTACAGAAAACTTTACTGTGTTGTGTCAGTGTCCTAGTCATACTTTGGAAGAAGTTGCTTCTACATTTTAAAACTTCGAACCCAGAAGACCGTTGTCAAATGAAAAAAAATGATTATGAAATTCTGATTTTAAATTTTCTGGAAAATGATACTTCTGTCAAGTCTTTATAAGGAGTAACAAATGTATGTGTAACAAAATATCTGTCACTAGAAAATTCTATAAACCGTTTTCGAACAACTGAAATTCGGTCAGTGAAATTTCGAAAGTAAGATAGGTTACCGTGAACTCCTTGTTAAACATAAAATAAACTTGAAATAACCGGCCATTAAGAAAAAAAAATACATTCACAATGTCAGAATTTGACATTTGATGTTGCCGTATCTGTTTCCAGCATAGAGTTAGAAAGAGGAGGCAGGTTTTAATTTTTTTAAATATAGCAGTAGGTAGTGTTTCTCCATGGAAATCGAATTATTTTTTCTCCACCATTTTTGCACTTAGAGATTACAGATCAAAATAATTTAAAAATTAAATTTATATTGATAAACTCGATGAATCGCAATAAAAATGAAATAGGTGTCTTAAAATTATGTCTTCTATCCGTAAAAAATATAAAAATGACGACCAAAAAATACTTGACATACCGAATTGGTTGTATGAAGTTCTATGCACATCGCACACTTATCCGCGGCGAATCGGACGAATCGTCAGAAGAATTAAGAGGAAATTCGTCTCGTTTGCCTCCTTCGGCTCCTTCGCCACGGATAGATATGCGGTCACCCTTAGAGGACGTACGAATAGGTGCACACGCACAGCCGGGGTATGCTATGTGTGAGTGAGTGCACCGCTTGTATGAAGCTTTCATTCTGCAGGGATATTTATTCATATGCCTACAAGGTCACGGACTGAAGTAAATCAAAATATGCGCATTTATATTGAAATCGTCAACACGTAGTTTTTCGTTGCCAGCATGACATTCAAATTATAGTATTAATTACAAATTGAACTTGAACGTAGCTATTTTAATTTATTTTAACACGGAAATATTGATGATCATGATGATTATAATGTTTATGGTTCTACTGGGTATGAGCATGTGCATGATAGGTAGGTTAGGTACGTGCGGTACGACGGCGACGTGGTTTTGGTACGAGGGAAATCAGGGAAATACGCTACTACCCTCGGATAGCCGACAAAGAACTTACACATAATATGCTCTCATTACATACATATAAGATAAGATAAGATAATGTTTATTTTAAATTTTTGATTACAACTATTACATTTAAACGGTAGACCAAAAACGAGGCAAGCCTGATACGCGTGGTCTACGATTGGGTATCCTTAACAATAAACAAAGTAAAATGTGTTTTACAATTCAATTAGGGCAAAAAAGTGTGTGGGGGATTAGTGTAGGTTTGTGTGTGTGTGCGTATGTATTGTATTTGCCTTGTATGTTAAGCTATGCTCAAGAATTTGGCAAAGATCTTGAGCATATGTATGTAATTCGAATATGAGCATTCGCCTGCAAATTTTATTCTGCTCATTTCAGCAGAATAAAATTTGCAGGCGAAAACACTACACTCCTCAACCCCTCCCCAATTGTCAAGGTATTTGCTGGATAGAATATGTAGGTGTATAATATGTAGTTAGGTACCACATATGCATAATATACCTATTACAAACAATTTATCTAAAAGAAGAATAAAATTTGTAAAAGTCGAAATATTTAGTAAAAATTATAATTTCCTAGCTCAGATTTTTAGGCTAGCTTGCACCAAAAAGTATTAAGGCTTACACATGTTTAAATATCATGCTGTCACTGTCATTTGTATGAGCAGTGTGAAAGACAGAACTATCACTAAATACGTTTAAGCCTAAATAAATACCTGTTGGTGCAAGCCGGGCTTATTCTCGGTCCATGGTTAATTAAAAAAAAAAACGAAATTTTTCTGTTTAATCTTCATCTTATCGTGTGGGCTGCAAGCCCTGGTGTCCGAGTTTTTTCAGACCGCCTTACAGCCTCTGACTTGGTTTTTATGTAACGACTACCTAACCACCAGAGATAGTAGCCGGGACCAACGGCTTAACGTGCCATCCGAAGCACGAACATCTTTCTTTTCAGAAATCAGGTGATTCAGCCTGCAATGTCCTAAGCAACTGGGGAAAACCGCTACAATAATGTTAATGGGCATCATCCAAGATGAACTGCTGCCTTGAGCCATTTAAACAGTTTTCAAGCCAAGTCCTTCTTCTACCCAACCTACCCTTGTTTCCTTGTAACATGATCAGTAAGAAAACCAACTTAAGCCAATCGCAATAACCGTCACTTTGAATTGCAGTATATGCGTGACGGTTGTGGTCCTGAACGTGCACTTCAGGTCGCCGCAGACGCACCGCATGGCGCCGTGGGTCAAGCGGGTTTTCATCCACATACTGCCGCGGCTGCTGTTCATGAAACGGCCGCAGTACAAGTTTGAAACCACGAGGTAAGACCGTCATCTATACAGGATGTAAATTTAAATGCTTAATGGTATATTACCGTTGGCACGCTCCATACAAGCGTAGTTTGGTTATATTTTCAATATTAATCAATGAAAGTCAATAATTTTTTTCAGAAACAATCTAGAAACTAATCTCTATGTTTGTATGAAGTCAGATTTAATTTAAAAATTTCCTTAAAAATCTTAAATTAATCCTAGCATTAAAACTGTATATTTTAACGAAAATCTGACTTCATACGAACATAGAGATTAGTTTCTAGTTACATCACCAGACTACGTTTGTATGGAGCGCGCCAACGGTAGTATATTTCATTTCATTTATTCATAAACAATAATAATTATCGTGTGCGAATATAACACAGGCATAAAAGATAATAAGGACGCTATACATTTCACAAGATAGATAGATAGATACAGCAATAAAGATATTATACAAAGCATGACTTAAAAAGGTAGGCACAATTAAAATAATATTCAATAAAATATGTAATGATGTCATAAGCTAATTATTACACAAGAACAAAAGAACAACCCTATACCCTTATGTGGATGCTTCAGACCGGACCACCAAACTGAACAACTTTCTCTTTGGGCCATCATTGAAATCGCGAAAAAAAATCAGCTGTCCCATACATTTGGCTCGAGTAGATTTGCAGTTTTGTATACAAGTATAACAGAAAGGTGGTAACTCATTATAAACATTATACACGGTGTAAGGAAAAGTATCTTAACATTCAAACCCCATACTCTACCTATCAACAACAACGTACAACTTTTATTATGGGAGTAAACCTATCAGTGCAAAAAAATCTGCTGTTCCATACGAAACTGCAATGTCTGTACTCGACCAAAATGTACGAGACAGCTGATTTTTTTATGTTCTGACAGGTTTATAAATAGTAAAAGTTGTTCAGTTTGATGGGTAGAGTATGTGGTTTGAATGTTAATGATACTTTTCCTTACACCCTATATAATGTAAGAAGATTGACGCCCGGAGGATGTGAACCTTTCCCCCTTTTTAAATTTCGAACTTCCGTCACACAAAAAAGTTGCGGATCAGAATTTCAGAGTTTAACTCGTAGAAAGAGAAGGCACAAGAAGGAAGCACGTGTCTTGTCATATCACTCAGTAAGAGATGCACATAGCAAATTCGCTCTAGTTGAAAAAGGAGACCGCTACTTATTGCTGTCCTTATCAACGTATCCACTTTTTTGTACTTCGGCCATCTGACTCCAAAGTTTCACTTCATATAAATTGTATGGGACAACCACCTGACTCCGAGATGTCACTTCATATAATTCGCTATCTCATACCCGGTTACACTGATATTCGGTCTATTAGCGTAAGCGAAAAATTTTTCGTCTATGGTTTAACTTCATAAATTCTCTAGTTAAGCCTGGTAAAATAAATAGCTGTCACATATAGTTACATGCTACAAAATATTTTACTCAGTGTAGCAACATTTTTTTTATATAGTCCATTTTGTGTCCCACTGCTGGGCAAAGGCCTCCCCTCTTTTCCTCCAATTCTCCCTTTGCAACGCGAAATCGGGCCAACCGTTCAGGAAGGTATTCAAGTCGTCCCTCCATCTTCTCTTGGGTCTTCCTCGACGTCGGCAACCGTCTTGTGGAACCCATTCTGTGGCCATCTTGGTCAACCTCTCCGGGTGCATTCGGCAGATAAATGTCCTGCCCAATCCCACTTCAGCAGAGCTGTTTTAGGCCTACGTCCGCTATACCAGTTTTGGAGCGCAGATCTGTGTTTTGCACCCGATCGGTTAATTTTACACCTAAAATACTGCGTTCCATAGCTCGTTGGCAAATCTTGAGACTGGATTTCTGATGTTCGGTCAAAGACCAAGTCTGAGCACCGTAAGTTAAGATGGGCAAGATGCATGCACATGTCGACGAGTTTTCGCTTGAGTGTCAGAGGAAGATCACCCTTCATAAGCTCTTTCCTGGACCAGTAGCTCTTCCAGGCATTTTGAATTCGTCTTTCGACTTCTTTATCTTGTCTGTTCTCAAAAGAGACTATCTGGCCCAAGTAGATATATTCGTCGACATACTGTAACACCCGCCCATCTACCTCAACCTTACGTTTTGTGCTGTTGGTCATAATTTGTGTCTTCGACATGTTCATCTTCAATCCAACCTCAAGACTCGCCGCACTAAGTTAGCAACATAGTAAAGTAATATTTTAGCTTTGCTCAAAACACGGGCATCATTACATTGACATCGTAGTTCTGCGATTAATGTTTCAGAATAACGAACGACAAGAGAAATCTATACACGAAACAAACAAATAGGTACCTATATACCTATATCTACTGTTCTAGTATATTACCCGGGTAAATAATTACCCACCGAACACGGTAAACAGGACTCTCTACACGGAAAGTAGCTTTGTTTACAAGTAAGAAAAGTTTCAAGTTCAAACTTAATTTCCTTCAGAAATTTTCACGTTGTAAATCTTGTCATATTTTATTCTTATCAGTTAACTTTAATCGAATTTAGTTCAATATTGGAGTTGGTTATTAAATCACGGATAATAGTACGAAGCGTAAATTAATTAAGTAGGTATAAGTTGGCAACACCCTTCCGCACTAATCTGCTTTCGACTTGATTCCTTCTTGGTGGCGCCCTACCCCCTAACCGTAGTCTGAACTACCTTCATTATTATTATAAGTTTAATGTCGCCGACAACACATAAAAATTTGTAACTTATGTGGCTTCAACACCTTTTGTGGCTTTTTTGCTTGAAGCTCCTTGGCGTTTTTGCTTCATAGACGTCGTCGTCGACACAGAAGTCATGAAAATCTTAACTATTATAAAACTGTAACTGAACTGTGTCTGTACATTGAAGATATTTACAAAAAAAAGATTACGATATGGTTTTTAAATATCCCCGACTCGAAATCAACCTTTTTTAGAAATTTTGTCTGTCTGTTTGTCTGTTTGTTTGTGTATTTGTTTGTGTGTTTGTTTGTTTGTTTGTTTGTTTGTTTGATCGCGCATCACGCAAAAACTACTGAACCGATTTTGATGAAACTTTTTTTGTTTGATAGCTTATGATCTGACTTAAAATCTGGTATATAATTTGTGCGGACGAAGTCGCGGGAAAACACTAGTAATATATAAGACTTAAAACGCGGCTTGCCTATAAATCTCCACCTGGAGTGCGATTTTTGAACATCATACGATCAACTCGGCAGTAGAAAGATTCATAATCTCCGCAGTAATTTTGACATTTTCTACTGCTGATTTCAACATGTGATGTTCAGAAATCGTAATCCTTATAGGTCTTTTCTCCAACTCTACCTCTTAGAAAGATAAAAAATTGCAACTCAGTCTTTGAGCGCCCTGTAAGTAGATATGACTTGAATGTTATAACGTTTATTATGGGATTTAACGCCATAAACATTAAAGAGGCCAAAGCAAAAATGTACCACCCCAAAGAGCGTTTGCGGCGGCTAGCTCTAAAATCTATGAAAACGTTGCTTGAATTGCAGAAAAATAAAACGAAAAGTCGTGGAACAATAACAATAAACGATACAGCAATACAACCCAAAGCCGAAAAGGGTTGTAAGCACTTTTAGGTAGAAAGGTAGCTTGCGGCGAATCTATTTTATTTGCGAATTAACATCTCTTTTGCATCGACAGGACACCGACGTCGGTTATAAGATAACGTCTTTAATTTCCTAATAAGAGCTTTATAACTTTCCTTCTTGCCGAAGTTCTGAAGTAATTTGAATGAAATTTAAATATAATAGAACAGTAAATTGGTGAGTGTTCGGTTTCGCTGAATTACCGACCTTATGCTAACATTGTTTAAACTTGGTAACGATAGGCAAGATTGTTTTTAGGCTTGGACTCGGTTTCGATTTGATTACTTGTCAGATTTTTAACGTAAACGACATATTTTCATTATCAAAAGTCTAAATCAACCTACAAACAAATAAAAAACGAATAGCTTTACTTTGAACTGCGTTTAAAAAAAACTAAGAGTGGTAGAACAGTTTTAATTCTAGCAAAACATCTTTAGTTCATGCCCGTTCTAGCGGTATGCAATATGTACAATTTCTTTTAAAACAACTGAAGTAATTCGTTAATTTCAACTACCCGGGCCTTTTTCTACGGAACTCTACATGTGCGAAAAGTGAAACAAAAGCTGTCAAAGTGATGGTTTGGGGAGAGGTGTGACAGAATTAAAGTGCATAGCTTAATTATTACAAGTTAAGGTGTTAAAATAAAAGGTGGAGTCTAATAAGCTATCTACAAGTATACATAAAGACAACAATCAAAATGATAATCAATTTCATCATTTATAAAAATTGTTCAAATTGATGCCCTTGATTTGCTATGCATGCTCGGCACCGTTCATCCTGTATGTAAGTAGGTACACTTACTTGAAATTTCACGTAAAGTACAAAACAAATCATAGCGGATGGAAACTTTATAATCAACTTTGCAACAATTTTCCTTCGTGAACCGGATCTACGAAGCCCTGCGAATGGTTTCCCATTATACCCGCTCGAAGTTCAATTCTCATAACCACAAATGTTTGGTTAAACTAACTGTAACTAACTTCGTTTTGTCAGAACTTTTATTTGGGTGTGGAAACGGGATCCCCGGGGAGATATTCGAGATGTTCACGTGGCTCGGTCTGGTCTGCCCCTGTATGATTTATTTTAGTAGCTGCCGAGTTGTGATTACGTTTACTATTCTAGTGAACCGCAGTGTCATGTGAGTGTAGAATATAAAAGATTATGCGGCCGTGCTTTCTCAATACCTAAACACACATATGAAATATACATGGTGTAAGTGACAGCCTAGCAAATACTGAAACGGTGAACTCAGACCATCAAACTGAACAACTTTCACTATGGAGCCTACATAAGGAAAAGCGAAAAAAAAACAGTTGTCCCATACATTTCAGTCGGGTAGGTACAGCAGTTTTGAATGGGACGGCAGATTTCTTTTTGCGTTTCCTGAGGTAGGCTCAATAGTGAAAGTTGTTCAGTTTGATGGCCCGACTTCATCGTTTCAGTATTTGCTATGCTGTCACTTACAACAGGTAGGTATACCTACCAATCGGGCAGAACTCGCATTCAATCTCGTAATCAAAGACTTTTTGGTAACCTTGACTAGTCTAGACGAGTGTAAGAATTAGAATTATTTTGAACTTGATTTGACCTGAACGAGTTATAAGCGTCCTCGGTATTGATTTACGTTACCAAAGTTTTGAGTGTATTTTTTCAACAATGTTCATGTAACCTCACCTCAGCGAAACGTATCTGGCAGATAACACATTGTTTAAGGGCCTGTTTCACCACTTCTGGGTAAGTTCTTATCCGACAGATAGTTTGACATATTTTGTATGAAATTATTTCAAAATAGGTATCTGTCGGATAAGCTAACAAGAACTTATTCAGAAGTGGTGAAACAGGCCCTAAGTATTGTGTCTAGTATACAGTGAGTTTGACTGGTTAAACTAAAATTTAACATTGTTTTACCATAAAGTTATTACTGGTTTTTACCCTGTTCATAATCGAGTCGATAAATATCAAACGCCGGTATGTCCCACCTCTGGGACGTCCCATTAAACTCAATAAAAAATAATTTTATTAAGTTTGAATGGACCTGACAGAATAGATACGTCCCTTCAAACTCAATAAAAATTAATGTTTGTTGGTTTTGAAGGGTCGTATCTACTCAAATAGATCTCTAAAAACATAATAAAAATTATTGAGACTACCCAGAGGTGGGACATACATGGTGGGGTGCGTTTGATATTCATCGGCTCAATTATAAGTGGTTTCCAAATTTTCCAATGAGTCGGTCGGCAGACCGGCATTGTTAGCACAGGTGTTAGATACCTACAGCTGCCATAATCACGAAATGACTGAAGAACTGCGTATATTTTTAACATCATAGCATGCATAGCATAATATGCTCGCGACTATATTCCCCGAGGGGGTAGTCAGAGATATTCTGAAATCTCAGAACATTCACGTTTCACCAGTAGTACCGAAACTCTGTCCAGTGTGACGGGGGGTAATATAAGCAAGCCCGTCGCCACTTGTAATGGAAAGTTGGTACAATACATGCCTCGAAATTGAAGCATGCAGGTTTCCTCACAATGTTTGTAAATTGTATAAATCCTTTTTTTCGTCTTGGCATTATTGACAGTTCGTCCATTTTTTACCAAATCTTCGAGGCTGTAACATGATTCTGAGTGGTTAAAATAATTTGATAATGTTTGTGTAGTAAATATTCTCAGAAAAAAGTTTCCTGTTAGGGGCTTTCGAATATATTTCCCATTTTCAATATAGCTTTGATACGCTGGTTTTTCTTTTTTTTCTCCGAAATTACGTTACGTTATGTTTGTTTTAAGTAAGTATATTAAATATAATCACAACGCTAGTCGTCACTACTGTTTTTTTCTGATACATCATTTGAATCTCAAAACTAATCAAAGTTTTACGTAGTTATGCAAGACCTATTGTTAAAACAAAAGACTGTAAAAGCCTACTTGAACCATTTCAAATCAAACACCATCTATCTCGAATCAGCCTGGCTATTGTAATTCACTTAGCGAATGAATGTCTATTACGTAGCCGAGTGCTATAATGGCTGGTTGTGCCTCGGTGCGGTTAGCAGGCATTAACTAAATGGATCTTGGACTAGATTGTGGTGTAAACGAGGCTCGACGAAGTTATGAGCCGGTTAACACCTCAAGATGAATTGAATGTTAATATTAGTTAGGATTTCATGATTAGGCTAGGTACCTACAAATACTTGATTCGTATCTTCTTGAAATTTCTAACATGACTGATGTAGACTGTCCAGAACCTAAAGCGTACGATTAAAAGTACGATGGGTAAACGAAATCTCAGGAGTGGTGAGTTGTCCAGCAGCCAGATGGATCGATATCAAACAAAGAGCGACCTTGAAGTGTCCTTACTGAAGATTACCAACTTGGTCAACACTACAAGAATATCTATAACCGAGAAATATACATTTTTGTACCTAGCTATAGTTTGATGACATTTTGAGCTTACAACCTACTGTTAGTGCTGCTTATTAAAATTCAATCTTCGGAACCATTATTGAAATGTTTGTATACTTATTATTAAGTATATCGGAGTTGTATAGGGAAGTTGCTAAATAATAAACATTATTTTTTTCTTTTTTATACGAGTACTTTGTCCTTTATATTTCTGAGATTATCTGTTTTTCACCCCCAAGGGTATGGATGAATGTGCCTGTAAACTGTTTCATGGGATTTGGTTTGGATTCTAAAAATATTTGTAGTAGGATTTTATTTGTGGATTGTCGTTCAATTTTTTAAGAACCAGCTCTATTCTTATTTCTAAGACAGAACAGAGAGGTTCATAGCACAAAGGTTTTTATGGTAGGAAGTATCTAGCAGGCATTCGTCTCTCCAGAATTTATGACAAATATTTCTCCCCTCCGGGCGGAAAAGCGTCAACTTTCGTCCCGCTGCGCTAAACGAAAATGCCACTTTCCGCCTCCGTCGAGGAGAAATACAGAAGACACACCTTGAGCAGTATAGAAGAAAGCCTCAGATCACATATGATCTGAGACCTTTCTTACTTTCCTGCCCTCGGTATGTAAATATACTATTGTTCTTTCTTCCCCTTCGCCTATGTTCATTAGGTACACTTGTATGTTCCGCAGATCGCGCTATACAGCATGCGGCGTGGTCGTCAGGTGCGGGGGTGCGGCCAAGCCGCTGTACCCCTACAGACTGGCGGCGGCGGACGACGACTGCTGCGCCCCCGGCGCCTGGCCGCCCCCCGTCGTGCCGCCCCCGAGGCCACTCACGCGCACGCCCAGCAAGGAGGACTTGACACATACTACTTATCTTAATTCTGGGTAAGCATATCACCCTGGAAGACTAATGTTTCAACAGGACACGCGGACATATAATATCTTAGCCGCTTTCACTAGAATATTGTAATTTATTTGAAAACTCATTAGTAGAACTCCATAAGGTAGATCTTAATTCTGGTAGATTTAATTAACATCGTTTTTCTCTACTCAAATTACTGTTAATTTGTTAACCATGAAACATTTTTCTCCATGCAGTTTAATAAAAGCGTCGATGGCGCGTTGCTGAGAGGTATAGGTACACTCAATCATGAGTGTCCGAGTTCGAATCCGCACGAACTACATGCCATGCACAAATGACTTTTCTAACTTGTGTAAATAATACCAACTGCTCTCAAACGGTATAAGAAAACATCTTTAGGAAACCTGTATTTAAGAAATTCTGATGCGTATCATGTGCCAATCTGCACCAAACCGCATTGGGTATGCGTGGTGGACTGGCTCCCGTACCCCGTGCCCTGCAGTGGGACGGTTATAGGCATTTCAGTACAGTTTAATGGTGGTACTTGATAGAGAGGGTGTAGGTACTCACTCGCTTTACTATAACGACTATATCGAAATATAGGTACTCTTATACAGGGTCTTTCTTAATATGCTGACACTTTTTGAAGGAGATGATCAGACCGTCCAACTGAACTTTCTCTATGGGACAGACATCGAAATCGCGAAAAAAAAAACTTGTATGGCTCGTTTGGCTCGATTAGGTTTGCAGTTTGTAGTTTTTGTATGGAATAGCAGATTTTTCGCGATTTCGATATTGGTCATATATATAGAAAGTTGTTCAGTTTGACGGTCTGATCATCCTTTAAAAAGTGTCAGCAGTCAGCATGTTAAGAAATTACTTGCTAACTATGCCTCCGACAGCAAAACACGACATTTGCAGAGATGGGCGATTGTTACTGATTCTAATATTCGAATGGTTTGATAGTACTAATATTAACAATCGAATACAAAAACAATCGATCGCTAGTTCGCAAATTCGAATAAAACCGCTAGTTCATTCATTCACTTTGCCATACAAAATTGGGCTGTTTCTTCTTACAATAAAGTCTACTTTTAATTGATATTCGTAGTAATAAGTAAATAGTTACTGATTTGCGAACCGCTAGTTCATTCATTCAGTTTGCCACACAAAATTGAGCATTTTTCTCATATTGTTAAGATTACTTTTAGTTGATAACAATAATTAGTTACTAATAAAGCCAGGAATGTCTCCGTACGAGGGATCTCCTCAACGGGTTACAGCATGGACTTGATTTTTTTTTTGCATTCGTTCAGTTTTGATAGGCAAAACACATATTTAACCAGAATCTGGTGCTAAGCCAGGAATTTCTCGTCGTCGTCCTATGTCCTCCGCCCACGCCCTCCCGTCCTCCGCCTGCTCCCGTCGGTCCACGTCCTCCGTCCGTCCTCCGCCCGCTCCCGTCCGTCCTCCGCCCACGCCCGTCCGTCCTCGCCCGCTCCCGTCCGTCCACGTCCTCCGTACGTCCTCCGCCCGCTACCGTCCGTCCACGTCCTCCGTCCTAGGCCCGCTCCCGTCCGTCCACGTCGTCCGCCCGCACCCGTCCGTCCTCGCCCGCTCCCGTCCGTCCTCCGCCCGCTCCCGTCCGTCCACGTCCTCCGTCCTATGCCCGCTCCCGTCCATCCACGTCTTCCACCCGCGCCCGTCCGTCCTCGCCCGCTCCCGTCCGTCCACGTCCTCCGCCCGCTCCCGTCCGTCCACGTCCTCCGTCCGTCCTCCGCCCGCTCCCGTCTGTCCACGTCCTCCGTCCTATGCCCGCTCCCGTCCGTCCACGCACTCCGCCCGCGCCAGTCCGTTCTCGCCCGCTCCCGTCCGTCCACGTCCTCCGCCCGCTCCCGTCCGTCCTCGTCTTCCGCCCGCGCCCGTCCGTTCTAATGTGAATAGCGTTAAGTTCGATGGTTGAATGAATGATTAAATTTGCCACACGAAATTAGGTATTTTTTCTCAGTAAATACAGTTTACTTTTAGATGATGTTACGGATATTCGAATGAATAAACTAGTAATAATGAAATTTGAATCGGGAAGAATGAGACGACGCAATACATTCTTATTTACATCTCGCTTTTTCCTCAAATTCGAATGAAATGTAAGGTTATTCGAATAATTCGAATGACTTCTACAATCGAATTATTCGAATAATTTCATTCACAATCGCCCATCTTTAGACATTTGTATTTTTTCGGTGCCATCACAGTCCATTTGGGCACCTCCAGCTCCTCGAGATCCTTGGTGACCTGGTCTATCCAGCGATACCTGGGCCTGCCCACCGGACGGCGCCCAGAGGGTCTCCCCAGATAGTATCTGGCAGATACGCATACTAGGAAGAAACTAGGCAACTTCGCATGTTAAGAAGGATCCGTATAACGTTAAAGCAAAGCACAGTCAATATTCCTGTTCCACAGTATGGGCGACAGTAATCGCTTCGGCGGCAGCTGCGTGGTGCACGGTTCGAACGAAGGGGCGGGACTAGCCAGCGCGGGGATTGAGGACGAGGCGCTGAGCCCCGTGCCAGACCCCCCGCCTGGCTTCAGCCACTCGGCCTGCCCGCCCGAGGTGCACAAGACCTGCTTCTGTGTCAGGTTCATAGCTGAACATACGAGGATGCTTGAAGACTCTACTAAGGTTCGTTAAAGGATATATTTTTTAAATAAAATGCTTAGGGCAAGGATAATTTATATCGTCAGGAACACCTTGTGTAATAAAATTTTTAACTCGGCGTAACATTCACCGAGATCATTTTTAGAATTTTTGTCTGTTTGTGCATCACTTAAAACTATTGAACCGATTATGATGGGGTTTTCACAAAATCACACGGCTTAATTTGGATTAACATTAAGCCTTTGTTTGATCGCAATCGGGTCATTCAATAAAAAGTACCTAATGAGTATTTTAAAATAGGTTTGCGCGATCGAACTAGTTCGAAGTCACGCGGGCCGCTAGTACCTAATTAATAAAGGAAAACGAGCCTCCCCGAGTGACGTACCTACCTACTGAATCCGATATAGGTCTGGGCAATCAGCGAGCCTGTATAGTAACGTTGGTTGGCAAACCTCTTCAGCACGATGACAAGTCAAATCCATTGTCATGCTCGATGGCATGCTACAAAAGAAATAACACAGGCCAAGAGCAAGTCGGGTTCCCTGGAGGGCTCCGTACCATATTAACAAAAAAAACGAGTCTGACACACTCTTGGCCGTTTTTTACTATTAGTTGTTTTACCTTAGATTATGCAATATAATCCCACCATGTTTTACGGTATTTCCGTTTTTACGATCAAACAAAAACAAAAAATATTTAATAATACACGTTTTTTGTATGGGTGGCTTCATTTTCAAATTTTTGTATATTTTATTATTTGTTAGCAAATCCAAAATAATTATTGTTAAGTATCATATTTTGTGAACATTTGAACTCACTCTATTACGGTTCAATAGATACAGCCTTTTAAAAGCTAGGACAGACGGACGGACGGACAGCATAGGCTTATGAATAGGGTCCCGTTGGCACCCTTTGAGTATGGAGCCCTATATGGAGACAGAATAAAAGAAAATTTGTGCATGCTGTAGCTAAGCATTAGAAGTGATTAGATTTGATAGAACTTAAACCAATCTACATAAGGCTTCGTTCCAGCGAGCGTTCGTTATAAAATGGTATAAGTTTTCCTCTCGCTAGGGTTTGGGAAACTATTTTCTGATGCTATGGTACCTAAATATGTCGTTAATGAACGTGAGTCCTAAAATTCCATCCGTCTAAGAGTCTAGACTCTAGACTCTGCTAGCACGTCTCTCAGTACCTAGGTAATGATGTCATAAAACCCATTAAGTACTACGCTATACGTAAAGATAACTCTATTATTTTATTAGGAGATCGTGTCTCGGCATTTTTGCTCGTATTTTCTAGAGTTATTCCGTCCCACTTTATTCGACACGTTAGGTATTTTAAGTAGGCAGGTACATCTCATTAAATTAAGCTTGAAAATTTAATGAAGTAAATTTTCTTCAAACCGAATATAATTATGGAAATGTCTTCCACGCCATCTAATTTAATATTTAGCAGGATTAGTTAGAAAGGAAGGTACTTAGTTAACCAAAGAAGGATGTTTATTAATAAAAGCAACCAATGAAATGAAAAATAAATTGTAAAAAGTAAATCTGTAGAAGTTTGAGGAAAGGTCTTACTCCTTATGATACGTTTTCCTTTAAGTGTGTGAGCTGATATAACATCCTTTCTCATTAGATAGTCCACTCGTTCTTCAATTAATTCATAGTTTTTATTTTAATGAGAATGCACCATACCCGTGAAATTGGTATGAAACTGTCAGTGCAGCCAAAGCAAGCATAATAGTTGCATTTTGCTACTGTTTTCTGACTGACTTGTTAAACTATGATTTTTTTAGTAGGCACCTACCTGTGATTTGTTTCTTCAAGTCTTCAAGTAGTTTCAATTAATTATGACAAGCGCGGCACCTGTATAACTTGTAGTTTTTGTAAGAATGACTAGGTCCAGTATCGGCATTTTTCTCTATACTTAAAATTGGCATTATAATCTCTGTTTCTTTGACGCAATTAACATCAGCTAAAAAAAATTAAGGTTTTCTGAAACGAACGTGTTTACGAACATACCTAACTCCTGCCTAATTTAGCTTTCAGAAACAAACATAATATGTTTACATAAAATGTTAAGTTCCAAGAAACTTCTAGGATTTACTTATCGACGCAGTGGGAACAGTACCTAATGTCGTTATCTCTTCGCCAATCGAAATCACTTAACCTAAATATTGAATTGATAACAATTTACCCAAGCCTACACTTAAGCTATTAGATAAGGTTCCTTAGGAAACCGTAAGGTGAATCTGGATAAATACGATTATGTAATGGGTTAGTATATTAATAAGATATACTTCATCCTATACATACAACGGTCGTATACATACAACGTGTCAATGAATAAGCGGAAAACTTCATACACGCCAACTGATTTATAACAAAATAATTAGATTGCAACAATTATTTCTTTATTTTGATGGTTTAAATACGTTTTAATTTTACGCTTTTATTATTTTTTTAAGTTTTGAGGCAAAATAGTAGATTGTATCACAAGGGCGTAAAATAATATTTTTAAGGCGAGGGCGCTATTTTGAATCCAGAGCATAGCGAAGGATTCTTGAGTAGAATCCCGAGCGCAGCGAGGGATTCTAAAGTAGAATCCTGAGCGCAGCGAGGGATTCAAAGTATGCCGCCCGAGGAAAAAATAATTTTGCGGCCGAGTGATACACTCTACTTTTCATCCCCCTCTATGAGGAAAATAAATAAAAGGCGCTTCTAGTTTAATATTTGCGTTCGGTCTCTTTGGTCGCGGACCTATGTAGCAAAAATACATGTTCCAAATTCAAAACTCATCATTGCCCGCTGTAAAAGTCTCTTAACAAAAAGTGCAACTTTAGGCGCACTTAAAGAGGACTAAAGTGACACTTTTTGAATAGATGGGATGAAAAATGATTTGTTATCATTTCAGCAATGAATGAAAGCGCTATAACGTGCTCATGGACTTCGATCTCATGGATAGGTACATTTTTAAGGGTGAGATCGAGTTCAGTAAATTTTAAATTCACAATTAAATTATTTAATATTTTGAATTATGTATGGCAGTGAGTGTTGGGTATGGCAGAAGAAGCATGAAAGTAAAATTAATGCTGTTGAAATGCGTTCCTTGCGAAGCATGTGTGGAGTTACGCTGAGAGATAGAGTGAGAAATTGTGTGATTAGAGATCGATGTAAATTGGAAGAAGATGTTGTGACAAGAATAGAGAAGGGTATGCTTCGTTGGTTTGGTCATGTGGAGAGGATGAGTGATAGCAGATGTACGAAAGAGATATATGGAGCTAAAATGAGTGGATGTGGCGGCAGAGGGCGCCCTCGTAGGACGTATTCTGATCAAATCAGTTGCGTCCTACAAAAAGGGGAGGTGCGGAGTACTCGAAACCGACGGGCATGTATGAAGAGATGTATGGATGTGAATGAGGCAAAAGATGTATGTAAGGATCGTAGTAGATGGCGCGCTCTGGTCTCTGCCTACCCCAATGGGAAAGAGGCGTGACGTTATAGATAGATAGATAGATAGATAAATTACCCATGTTGAAACCATGGTAATTCCATTCTGCTCTCGATTCTAAACAAACTCCTTTCTAGTTTTGCGTTAATTCATTAACACGTTATATACAGGGTGTAAGTGACAGCCATGCAAATACTGGATCGGTGAATTCAGACCATAAAACTGAACAACTTTCACTATAGAGCCTACCTCAGGAATCGCGAAAAAAAACAGCTGTCCCATACAAAACTGCTGTAGGTACCCTACCCGACTAAAATTTATGGGGCAGCAGATTTTTTTTCGCGTTCCTGAGGTAGGCTCCATAGTGAAAGTTGTTCAGTTTAATGGTCTGAGTTCTCCGTTTCAGTATTTGCTAGGCTGTCACTTACACCCTATATATAATTCGGTGGGTATACCTACCTACCCCACCCACATATATTTTCGGAATCCTTGTGACAATCTCTATAAGGACCATATTTTATTTATTGATTATTATTCTGGAAACATGTACAATTCAACCCTGCCAAAAAAAATACTTACTGCAGCCTTGATAAGCACGGAATCTGGCTTTTAACTTTAGATATTTTGTTTATTTACATACTATAGCTATCATATTGAATCCCCGCAGGTAAAAGAAGATTGGAAGTACGTAGCTATGGTACTCGACCGTCTCTTCCTATGGATCTTCACGCTGGCCGTCTTGGTCGGGACAGCAGGCATCATCCTGCAAGCGCCGACGCTCTACGACGACCGAGTGCCCATAGACAAGCACTTCAACCAGATAGCCACGTCGTCGCTCGTCAGATGCCCGCCGCCGGCGTAAGAAAACATTAAACATTTTGCTATAATGATCATGATCACAGAGCACTGAAACGTAGCTCGCTTCTCCACGCCGCAGTATTTTCTGTGGTAATGATGCGGTACTGTGGTGATGTTTGTTCGTGACTGAATTTCCTAGATACCTACTACTTAATTGACTTAGATGCAGATATTCCTATTGAGTATTTCCAATTAAAAGAAAAGATCTTACTAACTAATACTAAACTAACTTTATATTGCGAGGAAAGATAACGGGCTGAATTTATATCAAAAAGTGTAAAGAGCTTATATGATCCCATATAAGCTTAGGCAATACCTACCTACCTACAGAACATTCAATACATTGATACATTCAAAATGTTCCTCCTATTTCAATGGTTCAAATACTGGGTGGCTTGCACCAAAAAGTACAAGACAGTGTCACCATCATAATATAAACATTAAAGCAGGTCTTCCAACTTCAGCATTGTGAGAGATAGAGCGTTCGTTAAATGCGTTTGAGCAAGGAGACCATGTAGACGAAGCGAGGGATTTTTAGTTCATCAAACTTAAAATATTTTAGTACGGGCTACGATAATTCGTAGAGTATCTATGGGTAGTACCTAACTAGTAGGTGCTAGTAGTTAATCCGAGCTTCGGCATATACCAAACCTATTGTGTGCTTCGGCACTAAAACTAATTCATGAAAAAAACACGCATTTGCTTCCAAATACCTACAAAGCTAAAATTGGACTACTTCCGACGATGGTCTACATTAGATTAGACATATAACATAATTTTATTTTCCTCGTAATATTAAAAATCACTAACCAATATAACTTTCGTGATCAAGCACACCACTAAAACACAGTGTCAACACAGTCGAGTCGAGTACAATTTCGTATCTTGCGTTCTAACCTTTACTTTACCTACAGAAAATCACACGTAACAAGACTCTACCACAGAAAAGATACATATAGTAAAGCAACTTCATGCAAGCCCTAGAATCGACGCACGCACACAGACGAGTGCCACTTACACGGCCCGCTACGGTACTTCAGTCAGCAGACAAAGTGACATTCTATTGGCGTTGACGCTAGTAGAAAATTACAGAATGTATGGATTTGACATTGGCGATCGAAACATTTTGACGTTTGCTTTCGTCACCATACATCAAGTCCATACAATTTAATTTTTTCTACTTTCGTTAACGCTAATTGAAAGTACTTTGTCTAGGGGGGCAGCACTGTTGCGCCCCGAAGCATAAGAATGGTTAATAACTGTTATTTAACTATTCTTATGCCCGAAGTACCTTCAGCGGTTCGTGTACGTTGGGCACGTCTGTTTTCGTGCGTCGATTTGAGCACTTGCATAAAGTTGCTGTACTATACCGGGTACAACTTAATATGCTGATGGTGTTTTATACAAGGTGTTACAAAAATACAAATAAACATTTAAGGGGGTGGTTTAGACCATCAAACTGAACAACTTTCACTATGGGACCAATATCGAAATCGGAAAAAAAAATGTATCTTCAACAAATCGACTCGAGTCTCGAGCTAAATTATGTGATATCCGGTTTTTTTTTTTCGCGATTTCGATGTTGGTCCCATAGAGAAAGTTGTTCAGTTTGACGGTCTTAACAACCCCCTTAAGAGTGTTAAAAATGTATTCTTACTTATGTAACACCCTGTATAAGGAGATGATCAAATCATCAAACTGATCAATGTTATCTATTGCGAAAAAACATCAGCAGTTCCATAAAAAACTGGAAATGTATGTGATAGGATAGCTGTTTTTTCGAGGTTTTTTCGATACTGGCCTAGTATTGGAATCACGAAAAAAATACATTTGGGGTCGAGTAGGATTCCAGTTTTTTATGGAACTGCTGATGTTTTTTCACTATCGCATGGAGAAAGTTGTTTGATAGTCTGATCATCCCTCTAAACCGTCAGCATATTAAGCGGGACCCTATGTATCTCTTGTCTGTGACTGTACCTACATCGCAGGCTGATTACAAAACATTATCTACAGGTGGTACCATTCAGTCATAAAGTCCCGAACCTGACGTCACCACGAGTCGCCGCATCCAGACCCGCACACCCGTCCCGCCCGGATCGTGTTCTATTCCACGACACGTACGTTAGTCTAGATTTAATATCTTCTCATTCTTCATCTGCACTTTAGTCTTTCATTATTTCATCATTAGGTACATTTTCGTTTTTACAGATATAAAACTTTCATGTTGGTGTCCGATTTTAGCACGGGTCGATGTTTAACATTTCTCATTTGGGAGATAATTATTATACTTAAGTTTAATATTTATTGTTTTCAGACACCAACTTGAATGACCTAACAAAAAACTTTTCAACGATTACAAACCTCATTGCATAATGCTCATGACTATATTCCCCAAGGGGTTTTCAAAAGTGAACTAGACGAGACGACGTGACAGCACTAGCAACGAACATATTATGCAGTCAATTAAACAAAACACGACAGCACTATAGTAGCGAGCATAAAACAAAAGACGAAAGAGCGAGCATATCGAATCGCGAGATTGTAACTGTAATCGTTGAAATGAACAAGAATTTAAAATAGTATTTGAATAGAGAGTGATATTAACTTGATTATTAATTAATTTGATATTAACACAGTAAAGTTTGATCAATCTTGCTCTATTTTATAGCAAATGTTGATACCTACCTACCTACTAACACAAATCATCTTCGTGATTTAATTGAATAATCTACATTGTGTGGATCTGTAGTTTTATTACTGATCGAAGGATTTGAAGGTTACCTATTTATTCGTAGGTAGATAGGTAGGTTCCTACCTAAAATTGTCATATTCTATCAATTTAAAACAACTACAAAACGCCTTCACTTCTATTGGGACAACATGTTTTAGTCACAATATTTGAAATTAAATAGGTTGATTTATTGTTACTTACATTACACTGTAATGTATGTAACATTACAGCATACAAAATGTACCTACTATTGCTGTATCTTCTTCTATAGTTCGATTCGATGGCATATGTAATTGACTTTCACTTGAACATTGTGCTTGTCCGAACCCACCCTGAAATAACTTAGTATAGCTTGGCAAAAAAGTCATGATCGTGGTGACAGGTGGAACTAAAATTGTAGTATGGTGGTGTTGCCAGGTTATGCGTGATTTTGACGTTCTTGCGTGGAGGCAGCGCCCCCATTTTTTATCACGACTTTTTTGCCAAGCTGTACCTACTTACCTATATTTTATCTTTCTCACTCACTAAATATTCAAATGTTATTAAAAAATTAAAATAATAAGTAATTTATTTTTTATGTACTTAACGTTCGTTCGTATCCCGCATCTAATTGTGACAATAAAAGAAGCAATCATTCTTTTGAATTTGAACAGCAAATTAATGTCTTTATTTCAATTGTAATCTCACTGTCATCTAGTAAAATAACATCTACTTATCCAATTCAATAGGTACCTAATGATAACTAGAAGTAATGTCTAAGTAAACAAACGAACAACCACCAAATGAATGTTGTCTGTGTTCAACAATTACTTAGGTAATAGTCGTACTTAGAGAACCTAGTGTCATCGGCTAAGAATCCTGAAACCTATACCCTCCATTGCTGAACATGTTTATGAAATTCTGAAATAATTTGTAACTTTTTTATATGGCACTGTGAACAGTTAACAACAAAAGTTTAATTCTGAATTATTTGCCCTAATCCATATTATAAGCCGAAACGAAAACGAATCATATTCTATTTGAATTAGCATTTATTTATATTACGTTATGAAATATTAATAATTAATCAGCAAATTAAAAATAGGCAGTTTAAATCTCTGTTTTATGCGGACATCTCAACATTCGTTTGCTAAACTAAGCATTTGTTGTTAACTCAGATTTTAGACCAAATTTTTTTTCTTTCTTTTCTACTATACTAGGTAATCCAATAAAAATGTTCCTTTATTCTTTAGATACCTCGGTAAGATGACTTATAGAGCTCAGTATATATATAAGGTTAAATTTAATTCGTTGGCAAAACTTAAGAAACGCATTTGGTATCGCGGGGTAATGACCCCCCCCCCCCCCCCCCCCGCTCGATCATATGATTCTGAGATCAATGTCCACCCGCGCCCGCATATCTACTGCATGCACTGCGCGTATAATAATAATTTTGTTAATCATCAATACCAATTAACTATAAACATTGATAGTGCAATCTGTTATCATTAACAAGTGCCCAAGAGACCGATTTTTTTATCTCATTCGGTGAGCTTAGCTGTTAAAAATGTCAAAATAACTACGGAGATGCGCATCTTTTTACTGCTGATTTGACTTTTAAAAATCATACTACAGGAGAGCGATTTTTGAAAGTCAAATCAGCAGTAAAAAGTTACGTATCTCCGTACCTAGTAATTTTGACATTTTCAACAGCTGAGCTCACCGAATGAGATTCAAAAATCGCACTCCTGGTTCAGTTTCGCCAAATAATTAAAAGTGACCCTATATTATAATGTATCAAAGAGTTTATCATAAAATCTCTTTTTAATAGAGATGTATTGGTAAACAGCTATTTTCGCATTCACATAAATTCAGGGGTGGCTATTGCAGTTTTTTATACTTATAATTACTTGGTGCTTCACTGATGCATGATAAACTACTTCCAAATTAAATAGTTTTTGTTTTTGTAAGAAATACTTTTATTATTATTTTCTGTAGGCACCTACTTTTATGCATAATAATAATTTATGTAACAATAAGTCTCAGCTATTACTTATGAAATAAAATCTTTACTTTGCACAATACCTATACCACATTTAATACTAATAACATATACCTACCTGTAATTAAAAACAGTTAGAAGAACTGTAATTAATAAATACTTAAGTAAAATCTCTAAGGTCCACAAAGACACCACCACCACAAACAACAAATAGTCCAAGCATTTTAGAGTTTCCTTGTATGGACACCGCACCCTAACAATAATTCATCTATCGCTGAAACTTTGCAGTGTGATAAAGTAAAGTACCTATACAGATTACGGTTGACAAATAATCTAGGACCGGAAAAATAACAACATTAACGACAAATACATTATTTGTAATCCGTAATCTGTATACTTTACTTTATCACACTGCAAAGTTTCAGCGATAGTTGAACTATTGTTAGGGTCAAACCCTAAAATGATTGGACTAAAATAAGATCCACAATGATTAAATGTATAAAAAAGTCTTTCCAGTCCATTTGATGTGATAGTCAGTTTTTTTTAATTGCAGTAGAAATGGACAGGATAGACCCAGTTTTAAACAATGTTCAAATATGTATTATGTTGTTGTATACTTTTATCGAACAATTCAGGGTGTAAATTTAAATTTTTACATACTTGAAACCATCAAATTGAACAACATTCACTATGGGACCAAGAAAGAAAATAATGTACCTAGCCCTTGGCGTTTTCTATGGAACAACACATCTTTTGCAATTTCAATATTATTCCCGTAGTGAAAGTTGTTCAGTTTGATGGTCTGAAGTAACCCCTTAAGTAGGTATGTACCTAAAGCATATAAGTTTATAAACAGTATAACTACAAAATACGCACACGGAAACTGCCTTTGTTCATCACTTAGCTACTAGAAGCAAAAAACATGGCTATACCCTTAGATTTATTTTGATCTAAGGCTATACCTAGGTAATGCGTTAAACTCTGTCTAGTGGATTCCCACGATTTAGTAAAAGACCAAATCCATCGAGGATTTGATCTTTTAAAGACCCGAGATGTATTGAGCATACAATGGAATGAAAGTAGGCACGACCAGACTTCCGATTATTTTCTGAATTATGCCTATAGCGCTGCCCTCAATCGTATTTTTTTTATTTCTAAACAATTATACAACATTTCCAAAAAAGCTAATTGTTCATTTTCAATTCATCGAAACGTTACGGATTATTATGATGTATGCTTGTAGTTATGTACCTAGGTAGCATTCTTGTTTTGGACATGTTGTAGGATAATCGTTTAGAAATACTTACAAAAAATACGATTGAGAGCAGCACGGTGTCCCCTTAATCGTGGCTGATCAATTAACATTCGATGAAATAGTGGTATATGCGATATGGCGTATAAATCGTATAATACCGCTCGGGCGACTGTTCAAAAGTTCCACCTACATCGACAGCTACCTATGTCTCTCTTCTTACATAAATAAATAATAAATTAGCCTTATCACTAAACATCATATTCGTTTAGTTCGTTACTGAATGTTTTGTGTGTATGAACATGCCGTATCTTCCCCTTTTTGGTTCTATCTAAGACTAATAAATAGAAATATGCACACGGATTCTTGTTCACTAGAAATGGGAAATGTCGATCGAAATGTTTTGGACCATAATTATGTATAGCAATGGATGGTGGGCTTACCATATACGTAATCATATGCCAAACACCTCGCTTATTCTTGTAAGAATGTATCTTTCTAATGAACATGTTTAGTCATGTTATTTTATTGTAACGGTCATGGGTGTTAGGTATAAGGAAAAAGATAAGATAATTATTCTTTATTTTATTTGCACTCCAAAATAAACAAAAAACAACAATACCTATACACGAACAAGAAGGGTACAAAAGGCCGCCTATCACTAAAAGTGATTTCTTCCAGACAATCAGTGAAAATTAAAAAGGAATAAGATCGAAAACAGTTTTATGAATACCTACTTTAATACATAGGTAAGTACATGAATAAATACATTTTCCCGCAAGATGTGCGCTGATCCTTTAGTAGCAAAAAGTACATAACTAGACATGATATCCTCGCTGAAGAGATTTCTGCTACCAGACCCTAAATTGTATGAGAAAGATTATCGGAGATAGGTACCTACGTAACGTTGCGAAATAAAATTGACTAACATACCTACACGGACTTGAAAAAAAGACGGACGTTATCTCATCTAATCACGATCACGAGTGAAGCATTTATATTTGTGTGAGTGCTGACGCGGTACATAATGGTGGTTGTAGGACCTGTGCCTAGAGCTAGTGCATCTGTGAGTATAGGTCCGTGGTAGAACAAACGAAAATGTAGGACCTTGTATGCTTCACATCTTTTTAGTGTCACATTACTTCCGTATTTTTTAAGGTCCGTGCTTACTTATACTTAGTTTTAAAAGTTGAATGAATTTTTCATACAATTTTTATAAATCTTGCTATTTGCAACTTTGGCACTTTTGCACGGTTGAAAATTTGGCAATCGTAGCGCAGTTCTAACCACGAACGAATTATTTAAATAATATTGACAAAATGATACCTACTTATACCTACCTATAAGTACCTGGTTACATACTGATTACGTTGTTAACCAATGCTAACGTAAAAAGCATTAAGTATGCGTGTTTGTCATAATTTATGTCAAAATTTTGAATGTACTTGTACCTACACCTAACATTAATTTAATACTCAATACTCAATATTTTATTGCATTCCATAATGTACAACAAGGTGTTAAAAGGTCCCCATAGGTAAACGCAGGGCCGGGCCATATTTTGTAGATTTTTAGAACCTATCTTCTCGTTATTATAGAAAGATACAAATTATTGAAAAGTGTAGCAGTGCTCTTCAACATCTCGGCTTTATTTGCTATAGATCATATTTCTTATTTTTCGATTAAAAACATATGAAACCTGTGTTCAAAGGAAAGCCTGAATATCGGAAAAAACTGTATTAAGTATGTGCATCTTCTTTTTAAGTTGAAGTCACTTTTACTTGAGACACACACAACTTTGTGTAGACAATTTAAAGATCTAGGTATAATTGCTGCGAAGCATTTTTTTTAAGACCAGTATTTAATGAGTTAATTATATAATTGTGAAATCGGTAGCCACGACATTCGTCAAATCTGGTGCCAATTTCGTATGACAGAATTATTTCTCAACGTAACCACTAGGGGCGCTGTACGAAATTCAATACAAAAACGGTAGTTTACTACAGTAGTTTTACTTTAGTTTTAGGTAGGTACTACAGTGTAAACTCATGGTAAGCCCAATGGTGTGTGTCCCTAATGTGTGCACCTAAGTGTAAAGAACCTACTGAAACAATTTCAAAATTACCCGTTAAAACAAAGCTAAACATGTTTATTAGTAAGGAATCGAACGCGGATCTATAATTTGGATTGTGGTCTCATTATCTGTTAATGTTAGCGCTTAAGTAGACATCGAAATTAAAGTTATGCTTAATTGTAAGTCATTTTAAAACTATTAACAAATTGTTATTGACGAGTCATCTCCAATGTTTTTGTCAATCACTCACTGAAAAGAAGAGATTACTCAAAGAAACATTGCAAATATTAGTCGCAACTCGCTAATAACATTTTGAAGATAACACTCATAGTTTCTATCTCTAATCCTATCTTGAAAATCATACCTAAGTATTAAAACTTTCTCCTAAGCAATTTCACTATTATTATTTTTGTCGTAGAATAGAACATGTACGATTAAATAAAAATATCGATTTTATTATTTATAGGAAAACCATAGAAAGTGAAATAAATAAAAAATACGTCATTTACGACATAACAATGTAAGGAATATTTTAATATTTATTTTTTACAATCAACCATATTATACATATTTTATATTGAAGAAAAAAAATACAAATTATGTTTGAATAGGTACTTGAAAAACGAAATATAAACGTTTTACACGCCCATTGAAAGATATCCTTATGATAAATAAGTACAATATTATAAAGATTTAATTTAAGTGACGTTTGCTCAATTTTACGAAGGAGTGTCTAGAATGTTTCTACTGAATTGTCCCACCCTTTTAAATAAAAAACTAAAAGGTTTTTTACGTTTGATATTTTCTATTATGTTTAAGTTGTAAATAAGGATCTAAAATGTTGTTAATTTACATTTATAATGATTTTATTACTTTTTCTGTCAATGTTATAGTTACACATTTTTAAAGTTCATGTAAATATTAAGGCACGCCTTCAAAATGAGCCGTGCCAAAGTTTTGGACAGGAATTGAAAAAGTGAAAAAAAAACAATTAATTTAATATCAACATTAATAAACAAAGTGAAATAAAAAAAATATTTGTACAAACATAAAAGATAAATAAAAATGGCTAAAATAAACGCTTTTCGTGTTAAATGTGAAACGAGTTACCTATGTAGGTTTATGGATAGCCTAGAGTCGTGCTAATTATAATGATCGACAGAGAACGATGGTGTCCATAATACCGTAAATTTGTGATAGTAGAAATAAAGGTAGGTACCTACCTCGTTTAGGTCGGTACATTTTTCGAAAATTGTGAACAGGCATTATCTAACTACAACCATATAAATTTTTTAAATACTTAAGTTAAGTATGTCTTTTAGTCCACTGTAGCACACTGAACGCATTATGATTAATATATTAAATTATGTGGCTACTTTGGCGGTCAGCCAAGTAGTATAATGCAAATCGCTCCAAAACTTGAGTTATCTACCTATTGACATAGAACCGAAAATAATAATACAATCATGTTTATAATGAAAGGTATGTAGGTATAATGCTGATAAGGAATTTATGAAATCGGGTATGAAAACGTCAAATCTTTGAATGAAAAACAATGCAATCTCATTTATTTCTATTACCACAAATTTTCGGGCACTAGCGAATGTATCGGTGCATAGTTTTGTGACCCTTATTAAAACAATATGAATTAAATAAATCTAGTCGTTTAAGAACAAGCACGTTGGCTGCTCGCAGTAGAGTAGCGCAGCTCAATTGTAGAGACGTAAGTTTGTAATTATCTATTTATATTGTTAATAAAACCGTTATAAGATAGATTATGCGTTGTTTTTTCCTTAATATAACCCATAAAGGCATATTACTGGAGAGACCACCCTGAAACAAGTTCTATTTTTGCTAATTTTCAAGCCAAACCTTTCCAGTTTTTCCTGCCAATAAGCTCTATACCTCAAGCTAATGAGTTCACAGAGAGACTGAGAGATGACTCCAAAGAGAGAAAGCTTCGACACCATCGAAGGAATATTTAATCATGTGCCAACACGGTGTAGTGGACAATCTATGGGAGACGTTGGGCATGCGCAGAGACAAAGCTTTTAGGAGCGCACAAAATGATCACGTGATGCGCTCTCCCAATGACTCCCATAGATTATGTCGAAGCTTTCTCGCTGCGAGATATTTACTCATGTGCCTAGAGTCCAGCCGACACTAGATCGAATGTGAAATATTTTTATACGGATAGATCATTATATTAATAATATTTACAAGAACTGTATCTACGTGACTTAAATTAAAAACGTAAAGCGTTAACTTTTTTAAAGGACACTGGGCAAAAACGTATGGCCAATGTATGACCCCCCGCTATAGCACATGTAGTGACAGATACAGGATAGGTACTCAAACGTACGTCATAGTACACAAGGGGTATCAACATATTTTCTAGGAAAAAAAAGATACAGAATGTTTTATTTTTACGGTCATTTTAGGAAGAAATCATTTTGAGATTATGGCCCAAAAAGGGTAATCTCTATATTAAACCTCCTTTCAAACGTAGTATGCCACTTATGTGGGGTCTCTTTGACCACTCTTGCCCACTGTCCTTTATGCTCTCGAAAGTTTGAGTAGGTACCAGAAGCAGTAGTTTTTGATGCTATGCTAAAAGGTCGCTAAGTACCTACAAAAGACAACGAAAAACTTTTACCTTCCCTACTAGGTTCGACTACTGTAATTTATAGGAACAAATTAGTTTGTCACTCAAATAAAAATAGTTTTAATCAATACAATAAGTAATCACCTCCCCAACTAACTGAAACCACCACACGGTGTATAGTCACACATCCGGAAGCCGTATGGGTCTGACATCCAGGTTTGAATGGACAACTTCGTTTCTTCCTGGTGCGTGCCGTAGGAGGCGAGGCGACTAAGGACTAGGTAAGTTGTCAAATGCAGTGTTTTTGTGGGCAGTAGGTTGACGACCACCTGTGACCCGTCATAATTACCCTAATAAAACCTTTAAAATTAACAGACAACTCACAAAATAGACACTATACCACCTAATATTCTTTTCTTGAGTTTCTCGTGTCCACTTTAAAAAAAAATGTGGGCAGGGAAAGTCAAAAATAGAATCAACAAAATGTACTTGGTTGGAAAGTTCGGCCAAGTCCGAATTCGTACACGTATCCGGCAAACATCTGTCCGGTCTTAGATAAATAATTTGTCTTCGGAGCGTAGCTTTGTCAATGGTTATGTCCAGCCGTGCGGGAAAATTTTCTGAAATCTCTAACCGCGCCCCCTGTATACAGGGTATAGGGTAAACAATTGCATTACTTTATAGGGTATTAAATTGTACACATGATACTGAACAACTTTCCCTAAGAAACCTATAGGAAGATGCCTATGTGTTCTATACAACACTATGTCTTTCTATATGTGTTCGAAAAACCAAAACCATCCGAAATGTAAAAAAAATGCGAAACAATTTTTAGACTTTCCATACTAAATCCAATCAGCTGATCGCTCGTTTGTATGAAAAGAGTTATTTTTACGTACTTCCCTTATGTTCTTTTGGAAAACTTGTTCAGTATCATGGGTAAAATCACCCATTAATGTAATGAAAAGTGTGGTCGCTGAATGAAACTGTCTATCCTATATTATTAGAACGTTATGAAATGGCCTTTCTACTCCTTTCAATTATCTTCAAGAAAAAATTATAAATCTTTACTCCCCGTAAAATACTGAAATAACCAGACAGAAACCCAAAGCGTAAAATACAAAATTTTATACAGACTATAAACATACAATGTAGTAAACAAATAATGGGAGACTCTTAAAACCTTTTGTTTTTTTAATGCATACGCAGTATTTTTCAAGCCATCTTTTAATAGGTACTTCCTTATACCAAGACCCCAAATACTGATGTATTGTTTCCAGTTTACAGTTGCCGTATCGCATTGGTATACGGCTCGATCTGTCTGTGACATGTTTTCGTACATTTCCATCAAGTTATCGTCTCCAAACTTCCATGAGTTACTAAGGAAGTAGGAAAATACATTACTCTGTTTATACGTTTTGTCATATAATTTAACGGCTCTGAAATAGAAATAATAACAAGGTTAATCTTCAAACAAGGTTCAATTTAAAGTTATTCGCGTTATAAGTTTTGAGGCAATCTTGTTTTGGTAGTAAGTAGACCGTGGTGGTCCAGTGGCGAGTAACCTTGCCTGCCGTGCAGGAGGCGATTCGATGGTTCGATCCCCGTCCATGCCGACTCGTACCAATCAGTTTTTCGGAATTTATGTACGATTTGTAACACCATTGGCTTTTCGGTGAAGGAAAACATCGCGAGGAAGCCTGCATGCTTAAATTTTCGAGGCATGTATTGTCTGTCTGTCGGCGTATAGTATAAGTGACGACGGGCTCACCCCCCGGCACACTGGACAGAGTTTCGGTACTACTGGTGAAACGTGGATGTTCTGAGGTTTAAGAAGATCTCTGACAACCCCCTCGGGGAATATAGTCGTGAGCATATGCTTGTTTTGGTAGTAGGTACGTAGGGTGAGTGTGCCCGTGCGGTGGGTTGAAATCGAGTTCAGTAAAATTGATATTATTTTATAAACTACTTTCCAGTTTTGCGTTTATTCATTAACACGTTGTATATACATATTTTAGCAAACCTTATTAAAACATTTGTTGTTGAAAATAAAAGTAACTAGAACTGATTTATTTAAATATCAATCAATCTAACCAACTACCAACAACCCACTGCTGGGCATATATGGCATTCTTTGACTACATAGGTATATTTATTAATTTGCAATTAATAGAAACATAGGTCACACTGAATGTTTTTAGAACGGGCCAGATAGTGACCATCAGTGAGACGGACGACAGAAGTAACATACAATATCATTGTATTAAAAGAGGTTTGGGTTTGAGTTTGCCACAAGGCTCTGTCATCTCTTCCTAACATCCCACAAACTAATTGGCACAAGCAAAAGGCCATTGACTTATAAATAAACTTACTTTTCTCCCCTCCGGACGGAAAGCGTCAATTTTCGTCCCGCTGCGCTAAACGAAGTTGCCGCTTTCCACCTCCGTCGAGGAGAAAAATAGTATACTATCTCGGGCAGTAAATAAGAAAGCCTCAGATCACATGTAATCACTAATAACATGAGGATGAGATCTGAGACCTCTCTTACTTTCCTGCCCTCGCATGTTATCTACTATACCTATCTTTCAATAATGTTTCTTTCTGCAGTCACGTATTTAATAAGTATCGATAAAAAAATCTCTTTGCTAACCTACTGAAAGTTTTATTCGATTGTCAATTTTATTTTATTTAACAACTCAGAGGAAAGTGAATTTAACAAGGCCAAATTTTTGCTGCACAATTTATTATTTCCAGGCTAGATAGATTCTGCTACTTACTTTAAATGTGACTAGATTTTGTGACAATGTCCAAAATATTTACTTATTACGACTGTCGTTTGTGGTTTTACTCGACAACAAAGTTATGTAGGTACCTAAGTATGATAGATTGACATTTCATGACGAAGCCCCATCCCGTGAAACTGTTTTGCTGCTCCGGGGTGCTGTTTTGATAAAATTGCAACAAAAACGATGTTTTGAGAGAGTAGATGCATTATTCAAACCCGCGCGCGACTTGAAATTGGCGTTATCTTTTGTAGGTATAACGTATGGATCCAGCCAGATGCACACCCCCTAAAAATAATCCTGCCAGCGCCCATGGTGGAGATGCATAAAAAGGAATTGAGACTCCAAATAAAAATAAAAGTAGGTATACCCAGCTTCCTACTTTGATCCATATATTTTCTAAAAACTTTCAGTGTGTCCCACGTATTGGGTAAGTACCCATTTTAATAAAGTTGCCAAGACATATTTTTCTCCACGTACATACTTACTAAGCAAAGGAAATCAATGAGAGCGATTCGGTAGGAACAAATAGGGAACTCCTATACTTACATTCTTTTTTTCCCTAACAAAAAGAAAACTCCATCAATAATGTACGCAGGTACGAAATGCAACATCCAAAATAATAAATGATATAAAGTTGTATTTTTCACGAAGAATACAAATGTGTACCATAAAGCCTTGTCTGATGTCATAGAACTACAAAACTCGTAGAAATTCTCTTTCACAGTATCTGCAACAAAATACATAGGTAACTAATTGGGAAATACACCTCAGTTTCGCTTATCTTGCCTCGCATGCCTGGCACAAAATCAAGAAATTTTCTGGACTGCGAAAAGTAATTAGGTTTAAGCCACTGCCACTTACCTTTAAACATTAAAAACTAATCTCTAGACCAGGCATGTCAAACTCTAAGTCATTTGGTGGGCCAAATGCATAATGATGCCATACGATATGATGATGATGATGATAGTAATCCAAACCCGCCGCAAAATTGGATCGGGCCGCAAAAAGATATAGACTGTCTATAAAGTCTTCACAAAAAATCAGGGCGCTATCTCCACGCCAGAATGTCAAAATCAAGCATAACCTGGCATCACCACCATACTAAAGCATAACCTGGCAACACCACCCTGCCGCGCTAGCAATAACAGCAGTAAGTACGTTCGACTTGATTTCGAGAAAACGTCGCGTAAAGTTTTCGAAACATTTTTAATTTTCCTGACTTATTTATACAGCTATTTTATTTTATTTATATTTTTATATATAGCTGAAATCATGTAATTTGATATATAGTAATCGAAAAGTTTGTATCTATATTAGGATAATAGTAAATAATGGAAAACCGTTTATACTAAGTAAAAGTTAGATACTTACTAACAGTTTGCTTAGAATAACGGCAGCAAGTACCGACTTACTGCCGTTATCGTAAGTAGTTCATACAAATCATAGTATGGGGTAGGAAAAAAAAAGATGTAAATTTATAGAAATCTTGTGTCTATTAAAAATCTGCATAAAAATAATCAAAACCTTTTACAAAACTAAATTTAGTATTAGCCCTCGACGGATTTTCTAGGGTTTGGTTTGTTATCTTTCGTTTCTTACCTACTTCCTTTTAAAAGAGGGTTTTAAATAAATATATATTTATTCCTTTTTCGATTACACGTTAACATCCGTCGCGGGTTGGCAATGATGGGTGAGAAAGTGACAGAGGCCCCGAACGAACTGAACGTACGAGTATGATTGACGCGGAAGCAAAAAGCAAGTTTTTTGGATGAGTAACATAATTCAGTGTCTGTGAAATCTTCTCTCCAGAAATTAGAAGAACACACCAAGTCTCAAAACTATACCTCTTTGAGCCTACCTATGCTCAAAACACCATTGGCTGGAGCGAGCGAAGCGAACTCTAAATGTCACTCTTTAAGACTCAAAACGGTGTTGGTATGAGTTCCATTAGCTTATAAAATCATAGACTGGAGCGAGCGAAGCGACCTCGAAATTTTACACATTAAGTCTCAAAACGGTGTCGGTCCGAGTTCCATCACCTAAGCTTAGGTCCTAAGCCATACCCAAAACTCAATTCAAAGGCTGAAGCGAGTGAAGCGAGCTCAAAATTTCACACACCAAATCTAAAAACGGTGTCAGTTCGAGTTCACATAAAACACAATTCCAAGGCTGGAGCGAACGAAGCGAGCTCGAAATTTCACACTCCAATACACTCCAAAACGGTGTTCGTATTAGTTCCATTAGCCTACCTACGCTCATAATATCATAGGCTGTAGCGAGCGAAGAGAGCTCGAAATTTCACACACCAAATCTAAAAACGGTGTCAGTCCGAGTTCACATAAAACACCATTCAAAGGCTGGAGCGAACGAAGCGAGCTCGAAATTGCACACTCCAAGATTCAAAACGGTGTTGGTATGAGTTCCATTGGCCTACCTATGCGCATAATATCATAGGCTGGAGCAGGCGAGTCGACCTTCGGAGAACGTGGAAGTTTTTGACAATTCTCAAGTTGTTAACAATTCTTAAGTACTTCAAAATAAACTATTTTCTTAAATTTCTCGAAAGTTACTACCGATGCATTAAGCAATTAATACTCGGAGTAAATTGAACTTTACTTACTATAACCGCAGTACTTTGAGTTCCTGCTAATATTCTTAGTAGGGTACCAAAATGTAAATTTCACTTTACTTAATATACTAGCAGTTCTCCTAGTTACTGCTCATATTCTACGTAGTTAGTACTAAACGTTAAATCAATTTGCTTAATATAAGAGCAGTACTTTTTGTTACTGCCCTTATACTAAGTAGTGGTCAAATGTTAATGTTGACGCATTACTAAAAAACCAGCAGTAAGTATAGGTACTGCTATCATTCTAAGTAATTTTTCCCATTATTAAGAGATACTGCTCTTATGCTTACTGTAAAATACAGGTTCCCGTTAAGCTATCAAAATAAGAGTCACAACATAATATAGAGCTCATTTTGCTGATTCCGAATCTATATGTAACTCAATTTCGTCTAAAATCGTACTTACTGCTGTTTTTGCTAGCGCGGCAGCACCATACTAAAATGATTAGTTCCTCAATTTTATTTTTAATTTCTTTAAATAAATAATTTTATTTTGTTCCTCAAACATTCATGTAACGACTTTATAGACAGACTATACAGTGAGGCCCGCAAGCTTGACATGCCTGAGCTAGACTATCGTAGTTTTGTAAATTAAGCTGTCTGCATAATCCACAAAAAGTGTACTACTACGGTAGGTACAATGGCTACGGAACCCTATCATGGGCGAGGCCGGCACGCTCTTTTGCCGTTTTTTTAATCTCTATTTACCTAAATCCATCTTGTTCCTTGCACTGCCTACAGTGTATATTTTGATGTCAGTTTCTCCCCTCTCTCTTCTTACTACCGTCGTGTGAGACGCTGCGATGATTGCGTTATTCACATAGTCTACCGGCACAAAGTCAGGGGCAGCTCTCGATGAAGCATTTACTACATGCAGGACACCCAGTCCCATACCAGTGACAATCTGAAACAATGAAAACACGTGGGAATCAAAATTTTATGTATCTGAAGATCTGAGGCTTTCTTATTTACTGTCCGAGGTTAGGATACTATTTTTCTCCTCGACGGAGGTGGAAAGCGACAACTTCGTTTAGCGCAGCGGGACGAATTATATTTTGAAGGTAATATAAGAGGTCACGTAAGTAATTAATGTTAGGTAAGCGAAATATTTTAGGTAGGTAAGCGAAATTTCGTCTGCAATAATGAGAAAGTTAAAAAAAAAAATCATTACATAAGTAAATGCAATTCACGGATGTCTGAGCATGGAATACCCACCAACAGTTTGTTCAAAAACGAAACACACTCGAGAAATCATGGTCAATTCACGCTAATGTTTAATTTTACCTACATATCAAGCCAGCTTTTCAGTGCATCACATATGTAATACATCACATGTAATACATGGACAGTCAAAGTGTTGACACTTACCCCGCTCGGTCCTACGATGTTTGACATATCGAGCCAGCCGGGGGTAGGCTCGTGATGGGCAGCAATTACTGAAAAATTTACTCTGTTTTAACACATCATCAGAGCAGCCGCAATAATCGAGATTACGAGAGTTGGATGTCGGTGTTAGATGTTAAGAGGAAACGCGGTCTGCAAGACATTTGAAGAATTGGTTCTTTTCTTACAGATATATTGCTGTCGCGCTGCTCCCGATCAACCGAGCTACAAGTTCGAAAGTGACAACAACGGCAGCTCGGACTGATTTTACCTACATAAAATAGACGAAACCACAATCTCGTATATACCTCAGTTTCCTCCTCCGAAACTAAACCGATTTTAATATTTTTTCATGAATTAGGACTTTGGCTATGTCTGTAGGTATTATTCCTTTTATTGTTTTTATTCGTCTTTGTTTGCTGGGTGTCTGAAAACGGCAGTAAAATTAAGCTATTTTAGTCAACTTACAAGGTTCCTAGTTCTTATCGTAATAAATTTATCTAATAAAACAGAGACAGAGGTTTTACAGGGTGTAAGGAAATAGTACATTATGATACAAGTCAAAGAGAATATAATCATTACATTTAATACAAGTGAGCAAAGTTGGTCATTACAGCCGAGGCGGGATTGCATCACGAGCCGCTAGGCGAGTGATGCTAGTTAGCAGAGGCTGTAATGACCAATGCTCACGCGTTTCATACGACGTTTTTCAACATACCTACTTGCGAGGAAAACGATATAAAATTTAGACCAATATTTGTGGAAAATGGCGCGGGGCGGGGCTTTTTTTTTTTTTTGATTGAGAGGCGATGACTTTAGCAACATTCAACCAACGACAATTTGTTTGAAACAACCTAATATTAAAAACGTTATAAACTTAATATTTATGTATTTATAACACAAATTAATGTTAATTTGTTAACTGAAATAAATTGTTTGATGAAATGAAGCTTTTATTTATCATATTTTAACTAAAACAGAATAATTTATTCAGAAAAAAGTTTTTTTTTTTCGAAAAAAAACTCTTTGCTGAGATTTAAAAACAAACTATAGAAAAAAAATGTTACATTACCGCACTAGTGCGGGAATATATAATCTTTTTTGCACGCGTGTTCTATAAGCTGCATTGTGTACCTAAAAGCAGTGCAATAAGAGCCACTTTACGAGCAAGTATGTTGAAAAGTATCATTAACCTTTAAGGTGGTTGCAGACTTGTCAATTTCACAATAAACTTTGTCGTAGACACAGACTAGTCTGTGATCGTAGAACTATTAATAAAAGAAATGTTTTATATATGGAAAAATAGCTTAGAAAATCTAGATTGCGCGTATCAAATAAAATTTACAATTTATAATACCTACTTAATTATAATTAATTAATTAATAATTATAATGATATTAAATATAATTAAATTAATTATATTTAATTATACGTAATTATAATTAAATTGTTAATGTTATTTGATACGCGCAATCTAGATTTTCTAAGCTATTTTTCCATAAATAAAACATTACTTTTATTAATACCTTCTACGAGTGTTCTACGACAAAGTTTTGTGTGGACGGAAACAACCTTAAACCACATACTCTACTCATCAAACTGAAGCACTTTTACTATGGGTTGCTCCCATAGTAAAAGTTGTCAGCGCAAAAAAAAAGTCTGCTGTTCTATACTAAACTGCTATACTACTCTACTCTATACTCCACTCTAAACGTATGGAGCAGCAGATTCATTTTTTGCGCTGACATGTTTGCTCCCATAGTAAAAGTTGTTTAGTTTGATGGGGTATGTGGTTTAAAGGTTAATTATACTTTTTCTTACACCCTGTATAGAATGTATGGTTAAAAAAAATCTCTCGTATTATTGCTTATTTTATCTAGGGAGGAAACTGGGGAAATACGTTTGCATGGACTAAACGGCACCCGCATTTCCTCTAAAGCAGGGTTTCTCCAATTTTACCAATATTGTTTCAGTTTTTTTTTGTCATTATACAGGGTGTTTCATAAGTAACAATAAATTTTTGAAACTCTTAAGGGGGTTGTTAAGACCGTCAAACTGAACAACTTTCTCTATGGGACCAACATCGAAATCGCGAAAAAAATAATTTCATATCCCAATTATCCCATACATATTTTAGCTCTAGTCGATTTGTAGAGTATAGAACGTAATTTTTTTTTTCGCGATTTCGATATTGGTCCCATAGTGAAAGTTCTTCAGTTCGATGGTCTACACCACCCCCTTAAAGGTTTATTTGTAGTTTTGTAACACCTTGTATATACTTATAATAATTAAGTCATTATACCTAAGATAATTACTTCCCACCTCTTTTAACAAAACTCCGTAAATTGACTGGGCTTAGTAGTACCTACCAGTAGCAGGGCGCACGATGCAAATGGGCAAGTCTCCCGCCATAGTGCGCACCGCTTCCTCGGCTACTGCTTTCGTGAAGGTGTATGTGTTTGGCCAACCGTCGATTAATCTGTTAATTATTAGGTAATTATTTTATTTGACAAGGTGTTGCTAAATACAAAGAAACATTTAAGGGAGTGCTTCAGACCATCAAACTGAACAACTTCCACTATGATGGCTTCATATGTATGGGATTCGACTCAAATGTATGGGACAGCAGATTGTTTTTCGCGATTTCGATGTTGGCTAAATAGTGAAAATTGTTCAGTTTGATAGTCTAAGGGCCTGTTTCACCACTTTATGATAAGTTTTTGTTAGCTTATCCGACAGCTCATTTAACATTTATTTTGTATGAAGAATGTTTCAAATGAGCTGTCGGATAAGTTAATAAGAACTTATTCGGAAATGTTGAAACAGGCCCTAAGCCTCCTAATGGTGGTTGCAGACTTGTCAATTTCATACAAAACTTTGACGCAGAATACGCGTAGGCGGTATTAATAAAAGTAATATTTTATATTTGGAAAAATAGTTTAGAAAATCTAGATGCCGCGAAATAAATAACATTTGCAATTTACAATATAGGTAATAAAACGAAGATGTAAAACTTTGAAATTTTCTGAGAATAATTTCACAATCAACCAATGATATGATTTGTCAATCTTTTAATGATTATAGTGAACTCCTTAGAAAAAGTATATGTCTAGAATGAGCCTCACACTTGTTCCGTATAAAACAAAAGGGGCTAACTTTCTTAGGTTGGTGTGCGTGAGGCGCCATACTAATTATGTATGTGTGCGTGTACCTATATGTATAGGGTTTTGGAACCAGTACTGGTTCCTATTTTTTTCAACGCTTTCGTAGCTTTGACTGTCTATCTTGATAATCTAAGGTGAACTCTTTATAAGAACTCTAAAGTAAAACATAAAATAATAAAAATCTACCAAATGCGCCTCGCGCTAAGGGAACCCAGAGAAAACACAGATTTGTTGGTAAATATTATAATTTATATCTGCGGTTGTACGGAACCCTCGGTCCGACTGGCACTTAGCCGGTTTTATTAAGTTCGTTATTTTAGTAAATAGTAAATTCTTACCCTGGCGTTATGTTGTCAAGCACATTCTTGTCTAAATTCTCAGCGAACTCGATCAAGGTGGTGGGGGGCATCGGGCTAGGGTAAAACTGCTCTTGCACCGGTTGTCCGATGCGAGATTTTGTGGCATACGAGTAGGCCGTCGATATGTGCACGTAAGACCTGGAAATTAAACCAACCACATGCTTGCAACGGTTTATTGGGCAAATACTTACTAAATAATATTTATGCGTGTATATAAGCATGCATAAGCATATGCTAACGACTATATTCCCCGAGGGGGTAGTCAGGGACATTCTGAAACCTCAGAACATCCACGTTTCACTAGTACCGAAACTCTGTCCGTGTGACGGGGAGTGAGCCTGTCGCCACTTGTAATGGACAGTGACCAGAGTGACCTACATGCCTCGAATCGAAATTGAAGCATGCAGGTTTCCTCACGATGTTTTCCTTCACCGAAACGCCAGTGGAGTTACAAATCGTACAGAAATTCCGAAAAACGAATGAATGAGATTCAAAAAGCGCACTCCTGGAGTGCGATTTTTGAATCTCATTCGGTGAGCTCAGCAGCTGAAAATTTCAAAATTACTATGGACCTACGCATCTTTTTACTGCTGATTTGACTTTAAAAAATCGCACTCCTGGAGCATGATTTTTGAGGTGTTTTTTCTTCTTTATGTTTTTCATAAAAAAATACCAATTGTGTTTCAAATCGTTTATACAATGATTTCATGTTTGTGAGCTTCTTTTTTCGCGAAACAATGATCGGAAATACATGGCGTGATATTGCTAGCGAAAGCTGTTTGTGTTTCCAATCAATTTCATAATTCGGTATGTCAAGTTTTTTTTGGTCGTCATTTTTATATTTTTTACGGATAGAAGACATAATTTTAAGACACCTATTTCATTTTTATTGCGATTCATCGAGTTTATCAATGTAAATTTAATTTTTAAATTATTTTGATCTGTAATGAATGTCTAAAAAATGGTGGAGAAAAAATAATTCGAACTCCATGGAGAAACACTTCCTACTGCTATATTTAAAAAAAATAAAACGTGCCTCCTCTTTCTAACTCTATGCTGGAAACAGATACGGCAATGTCAAATTCTGACATTGTGAATGTCTTAGATTATCAAGATAGACAGTCAAAGCTACGAAAGCGTCGAAAAAAATAGGAACCAGTACTGGTTCCAAAACCCTATACATATATACACGCACACATACATAATTAGTATGGCGCCTCACGCACACCAACCTAAGAAAGTCAGCCCCTTTTGTTTTATACGGAACAAGTGTGAGGCTCATTCTAGACATATACTTTTTCTAAGGTGAATGTATTTTTTTTCTTAATGGCCGGGTATTTCAAGTTGATTTTATGTTTAACAAGGAGTTCACAGGTATGCCAGTGACGTCACTGAGCGTACCGAAAAACGACGTTATTTTATTTAAAATATTTGTAATCCTTTCATTTTAAAAACTTTGACGTAGAAAATATGATTATTGAGACAATTATCTCGAAATGGTTTTCGATTCAGCCCTCCAAAAAAAAACTTGACATACCGAATTATCAAGATAATTATCAATGTATAATCATCAAGATAATTATCAATTTATAATCATCAAGATAATTATCACTTCGAACCCAGATTATAATTATCTTGAAATAATTTAACTAAAATTATCTTAGCTAAGTCACGTAGTCACCCAGGCGGTATCTTAATTCTTAATACATAGGTACTGTGCCTTAAGTTCTCAATCAAAAGATGCCTCCTTTTATTGCGCCACTCACGGTTCTGTGCCAATCTTCTCCATGTCTGACCCGCAACCCTTACAATGTCTCTGTCGTCTGCCCAAAGCATCGGTGGTCTACCCACGGACCGCCTTCTCTTATCCACCATTCCGATAGGGCCTTGGTCTACCCTATCGCTTTTTAGCGATAAGACCGCCTTATTTGTACCATAATCAGTTTATTTCCGTTTGTGCATTGTAATTTATTTTTGGTGTAAATAAAGAATATTTCATTCATTCATTCATTCTACCGTTCTTATACACAACGCAACATCTACCTACTGTAAATCTAACAAACCTCAGCTTTTTGCAAGCTTTGCCGAGCGTTAGCATCTCTCTAGTACCACGCACGTTGATCAAAGTGGCGACATGAATTGGCTCCGTAAAATTGATTGTTGCAGCCGAGTGGATGATGAAGTGCACCTGAATTGTGAAAATACTATATCATAGTCTTTGAGAGATTCGCGTCTATCATTCATATAACATTTCAACGTTTTTTTTAAGGTGGACACGTAATTTGTCTGTCAAAAACTGCCTACAGTCTGACTCAACAGATGCTAAGAATACTTAGTTCCAATGTACCTACCTCCTCAGCGAGTTTGTTCCAGATTTCATCGGTCAATCCCAGTCTTAGCTCGCCAATGTCACCGAAAACTGCTTCTATCTTGTCACCGAAATGGGGCTGAGATTTACGCAGAACATCATATACCTGTAATGGGTGGGTTAGATGAATTTATGCCCATTTTGACCATTCATCATGAGCTGATTGATTGGATATAATACAGGGTGTAAGGGACAGCCCTCCGCAAACTGAAACGGTGAACTCAGACCATCAAACTGAACAACTTTCACTATGGAGCCTACATCAGGAAACCCGAAAAAAAATCAGCTGTCCCATACATTTGAGTCGGGTAGGTACGGCAGTTTTGTATGGGACAGCTGATTTTTTTTCGCGTTTCCTGAGGTAGGCTCCATAGTGAAAGTTGTTCAGTTTCATGGTCTGAGTTCACCGTTTCAGTTTGCGGAGGGCTGTCCCTTACACCCTGTATAATAAGATTCCTATTAGATAAAACGACTAAAGAAAAATCCTTAGGCGTATCGTAACCTCATTGTTGATAGAGACCCGTTATTCTTAAAAGTTTTCACCACACATTGGTGCTTTCCAATGCATCACAAGTAGAGTTTCTGGCCGCATCTTCTCTATAAAAACGTAAATTACCATCATTGTATAGGTAATGAAATGCAACCCTCATTAGAACTGAAAAAAGTAAGCGAAGGTTCGGTAGATTATTTAAAATCTAACTGCTCAACTCCATTCAATAAATAGATAGTTACTTAGTAAAGTATTGGTTTATGTTACTTAAAAATATTACTATACTTAGGTACTGAGACTTTTGATCTCACAGAAAAACCGTGGAAATGGTTTTGTGGGACTTTCCTATGTATGCATATTTTCTGAAATAAAGTACTTACCTAAGTAGTTAGTTATTTATTTGAAATTTAATTTTAATTTATTTTACCTTCCGACGAGGTGGTAGATTCAAAAAATGACATCAGAGGGTATCTATGTGATATTATTTTGAATAAGTATACAATTTGGATTCATTGATTTGATTTGCCTATGTGTGCGTTACGCTAATTTTCCTTCATGCTTGTCCGTGGCTTCGTGGTCAGGCTAGCCTAGCTCTTTTCTAGCCCGAGTAGCTTTAATCCACATATACAAGGTGTTACAAAACTACAAATAAACATTTAAGGGGGTGGTGTAGACCATCAAACTGAACAACTTTCACTATCGGACCAATATCGAAATCGCGAAAAAAAATAATTATGTTCTATACTCTACAAATCGACTAGAGCTAAAATATGTATGGGATATAAAATTATTTTATCGCGATTTCGATGTTGGTCCCATAGAGAAAGTTGTTCAGTTTGACGGTCTAAACAACCCCCTTATGAGTTTTAAAAATTTATTGTTATGAAACACCCTGTATATTATGAACATACCTACGTTATATCCTTTTGGTTGTTTTACCTACTCTAGGAGCTGCAAGGGACTGTTATTTGATCAATAATATAAATAAGTAATGTACAAAAATATCGTACCGATTCTGATACAATTTCTTCAAGTCTCTGTTCAACCGTTTTCTGCTTCTTCGTACGAAGCAACATGTAAATTTTCTTGATTTTACACGATCTGAAATAAATTGTTGTCGTCGTTTTGTCAAAATCTTTACATTTTAGTCACAGAATAGGTAATTAGGTAGTATACTAGAACGATTTCGTTCGAAATTCGAAATCGTTCTAGGTAGTATACCTACAGTTCTACATAATTTAGTCGTAAAAACTCATGCATCACACTTCATAGCATTTCTAGTTTCATTATTTCTTGCCGAAGAAAATTCGTAAAACCATTAGGTATGTACCTACCCAAAGTTGGTAGGTGTAGGTAGGTAGGTACCTAATAATTTTCAGGTGGCGAAGTCTTAACTATTGAAGAGAGCTTGTCTTCAGAAGTGGCCACTTCGCCAATATTGGATGGCTCCCAGAAGGTGGCTTGATATCCTTGTTAATTAAGGAAGCGATGATGTGCACAATACGCGACATGGTTCTTATATTCTCGCTATTTCTCACTCAATGTTGGTCCAAAATATATAAATTTATCACCCTGTCAAAAAGTCGAAGGGACTCTTTATACCGTCTTGGGAACTGCAAGTTAGAAGAGGAGTAGAGAAAATAGTAAGGTGGCCAGAATTGGCTGTCTTTAACTAATATAAAACTGTAGGTACTACTTACCTGAAGTGTGTCTGTACATTGAAGATATTAAGGTAAGTAAAAAAAAATACGCTTTTAGGTACCTATCCCTCTCGAAAACAACCTTTTTTAGAAATTTTGTCTGTTTGTTTGTGTGTTTGTTTGTTCGCGCATCACACAAAAACTACTGCACTGATTTTGATGAAACTTTTTTGTTTGACTGACTTCACTTACTTACTTACTTACTTACTGACTTAAAATCTGGTAAGTATATAATTTGTGCGGGCGAAGTCGCGGGTAAACACTAGTAACTTTATAAAACTTCTCAGGGATGTAACTTAGTAGGGTACAATAACACATTATATAACTAAGTACCTACCTATTAAAAAACAATGTCTGTACCTATCTTCTTAAAACTTTTTATAACTTTAAACTGTAAACTTTCTTAAATCTTGCTTTAAACTAGCTTACGATAAAGTAGATAAGTCAATTACTTAAACTAGCGAAACCTATTAATAGCTGAAGAAGTGTTAATATTATCCCTGTTTATATTTTTTGTAAAGCTGTTGGTTTTGTCAATAAAATAAAATAAAAAAATAAAAAACACCCATTAGTTCTACGGTAGAACTGTTCAGTAGAACTACTGGGAATGAACGACATAAAATAGTCACTGTACATAGGATAACTTATTCTGATTCCGTTTTCATTCAATACCTATTATTTAATATGAATTATAATTAAGTAAGATTAAATATGACACCTATGAATATATTTTACCTGAATAGCTTCTCTATGAGTTGCTTGCCGATAAACCCAGAGCCGCCTGTTATAAAGATGACGGCATCCTTGTAGTACTGCTGTATGTTGGAGTCACCACGCTCAATCAGCTCGAGGGTTCCCCGGTTTCGAGAGACCAGCTCTATTTCTAGGGCCAACGCTGGATCCATGTCTGATAGTAAAGTTCCTAATCAAATTATTAACAGCTTTGTACGCGCAGACCATTGGAATTTGGAACATGTAACTGTAAGGAGGCTGCATATGTATAGGTAGGTACCCAAGAACATTGACTAGTTAATTCGGATCAGGTCGGTTACGTCCTTTTCCCTGAACGTTTATCACGTAAGTATATGTATTCTATATCGTTGTCTAGTTATCATAATACAAGTCCAGGCTAGATTCTGGAACTTTAAATGTGATTAGATAATTTGTGTGACAATGTCCAAGATATTTATTTATTATTATTTTATTATTTCATTTATTTTTGTTTTAATAACTGAAAAATAATCTTTCTTTTCTGATAATTCTGCAAGAACAAAGATTTTAAGGAGAGCGGGTCCGTGGCATATACCTACGATTATGGATTCGAATCTTCTAAACATTGGCCTTGGATACCTAAGTATAAATGAATAAAATGAAAATACCTTTTAAATTGTTTGTAGTCGGTTCTCGATCAAACAAAAAAAAACAATTACTTATGAACTTCTGTAATACTTTAAGACTTGTGATGTGTCTAAAAACTACCGTTATAATGGATAGGTACAATCAAAAAAATATCTACTTATGTGACGTCCATAAATTACGTGACGCTAATTAGGGGACGGGGAGCGGGGTTATCGTCCAGTGCCAATTGTATGCAGAATAGGTAATACTTAGTAGGGTAGACCCGGGTTAATTGTAACACGGGTTAATAGTAACATTGACAATTTCGGTAACTAAACAAGGCAAGGATGTGTGTGTGGAAAGAGGTGATAGCTCTTGCATGTCTGGACCTACTCTCCAATTGCCGTGTGTGCAACGTGGAGGTGTCTTGTGTTACAGAGGAATTAATTTTATGTGCGGTCATTTCAATTATTTTCGATCAATTCATTACGTTGTAACTTCTGAAATAATCCATGTTTTAAACAGATATTACGATCGTACGTTGTAATAGGAACTAGAGAATGCTACAGATGATGAGAAGTTCATTATTTTCGTTGGTATCATGGTTTTTTAAATTTTTTTATCTAAAATTGACACCAAGGGATAATTGTAACACTTTTGATGGGGTTGATTGTAACGTTACAATTAACACTGTGTTACAATTGACCCATGATCAAATTTTTATTATTAAGATGGTTTAAAAATACTCTGACATCAAGTTGACCACTTGCCTCCACCAACCCGCACCAACCTCAGCGTTGGATTGAGAACGGCCGCTCCCTCTAACTCTAATTTAGATTGATTTTTATAGTATGTTAGGTGGAATATTATTGGGTAGGCTTGCTTTCTAATTTAACTTCTAATTTAAATTATATGATTTTTTATAAGATTTTGACAGAATTATATGATTTTTGATTGCACTTTAAACGTAAATAAATCCACGTGGCCAGGTATAATAGTCACATTTGGTTTATTGTAACAGCTTCGTTTGTATGAAAACCTTCATGGTTGATTAAAATATGCGAGAGTAAAGTTTTTTAGTTTATTAAAATGCTATTACATATAGTTAACTAAAGTAATTAATAATAATATATAGCAATTATTTACATTTTTTACTTTAAAGCAATAAAACGCTAAGTTATTTTTCCGTAAAATTTTATAAAAACTGTTGATAATATTCTAAAGCGATAAAAATATTACTAATAAAGAAGAGGTAAGTTACTTGATGGTAAATAAATAAGACCGATTTATTGATTATTTTGGGTTTTATTTAGATTTATAAAACTGTTACAAATGACCCCCGGTAAGAGTTAATTGTAACACCGGTCACTGCTCACATCAAGAACGAATTACGAAAGGTTCTATAAGACTTCAGAACACTTTAAATGAAAAATCCAGTACGTTAAGAAACTGCCTTTCATAATGTGTATGTAACGTTTCTTAGATATGAATAGTTTCCCCGCAATCGAGGTAGAAGTAAAAACTGTTACTATTAACCCGGGTCGACCCTACCTACCTAGTTTGTCGGTAGGTACAATACAGAACGGACGGACGGACGACGGTGTCATTCTTCTTCCTTGACTAGTAAAACATCTTTTGACTAAAAGGCCAAGAAGTGGCATACTTAAAAGGACATCTTGTACGTTTCATACATTTTTAGTCCAATATATGGAAGTGCCGGACAGGAAAAACTAATGCTATATTCTGTTAGAAATTGTGCATCTTAACACTTTAACTGCTGACGACCTACCTGGTAGGTCAGCGACCTATGGGCCGCAGTGCTCATGACTCACACCTTGAGTCAGAATCGTATAGCATTCCACAGTGTTAGCACTGCCCGAATGTAATTGTTTTGAGGTTAAGCATTTATTAGAAAGCTGAAGTTGTAAGTCTTATTACCCACTTACCTACATCAAAAATGTATAAAAAGGCAGATTTTTTCAACCCATATAAAATCAAGGATAAAACAGCTTTGGTGCCATACCTACTAATAAATGCTGAGAAGGAAGAGTTCTAAAAGAATATATCCTTAGCTAATTTCATCGAAAATGTATGAAAATAAAGTTCAGATAATTATTTCGAACCCAAATAAAACCAAGGACAATATAGCCATACAGCTTAGGCGCAAGCCAGACAGAAGCGGCGCATTAAGACGCTGTTATCCGGTGAAGGCCGTTTTTGAACACGAACGAAAGTGTTTTTAAAGTCTGAAAACCAATTATGTCTTATTTAAGGATCTGGCTGATAGGCGAAGATTAAGTTTAATAGATAGAAAAAAATCCCAAAGTTACCCCTATTTGTTATGTTTTTTTCAATACTATGATTAAACTGCTCATATTTAGTTTTTTATTCTTGTACTTAACTAAATACATTAAATATTTCTAGTGAACTCCGTAGAATTTTGAGCTTAGAAACACCCATGAGCAAAGATATTGATGAAAAACGTTTTTTTGCGATCCTGCTTTCAATTGAAGCGGGATGGCTAATTGCAAACTTATGCTTGCAAGATAGAGACGCTTGCAGTTGGATAACCTGGCCTTAAGTGTCATAATAAATGCATAGACAGACAAGTTCTAATATAGCTTTTTTTTGCTGGCATGTTCAAATTTTGGACCAAAATGGATGATGTCTTTTTTTGGGATGGTAAAATTTAATAAATTTGCGGCCAATTGCAATGTCCGAACATTAGCGGCGCTAGACCATACGTAGGCGCCGCTAGGTAGGCTTTCCGAGACCCTTTCCACATCTCACCCAGTCACACAACGGTAGATACGTAAGTTAAAATGAAAAAAAAAAATGTAAATGTTGCACTGCGAGCACAGCACTGCGAGTTAGCTGTGGCCATGTGTTTGGAAATAACTACTACAGCGGTGCATCCGGATAGTTCCGTAGCTTGATTGGATTGAGCATTGAACAGTCTGTTTAAAAGTTTAAAAATTAATATGGACATGGGTTTTGAGGGCCCAAATCCAAAAATGATTTCCTGGGATAAGAGAAATTGTAGAGAACTATATATGACGATAACTAACTATAAAACTGTATCTAAAAATCATGTTGGATAATGAATAATAAACACATACAACTGTAACAAAAAAATTATTAAAAATATACACTTAGGTATCTAGTTTACAAAAGTCTAAAAACAAATGTCATGCATCGTAGTTATAATTAAAAATAATCAATATTTTAGGCAAGGTAATCAAAGGTGGGCAAGAATTGTCACGCCCTGGATCCCAGAAAACGGTCATCGGCGTCCAGGTTTTCCTAGGAAGATGTGGCGGGATGATCTGGATGCTTTCGATGACGCGTGGCCAGATCATGCCCAGGACAGAGATGGCTGGAGGATTAAAGGGGAGGCCTTTGCCCAGCAGTGGGATGAAATATGATAATAAACCAAAATTTCAGGCGTTAACTTACACTTACCTGGGTACTAAAACTACTTATCAATACAATCTCCTTTATAATTGCTAACTACGCATTATAACATTAACAATAGGGTCGACAATATTTTAACAGCTCTTTAAATATTGCTAAGCCGTTATTCTGCCTGCTCATCGTGACGTCATCATTATAAATTGACTCTAGGTGCATGATTAAGAATAGTCATCACTAAAGTTCAATAGGTCAGGATTATCAAAAACACTAGGAGCATCATGATCATCACGCGGACGGTTAAAGAAGTTATTCATAACCGTATTTGTAAATTTACTTCTTTCTATCAGTTTCTCTGCGTCTTTGACGGCTTCTTTTTGCGATTCCTTGCTAGGTGGTGCAAAGAATGAGTTGAGAGCAGACGCGTCAAGCTTGGATAGATCAGTTGGTTCTTCAATGCTTGGTGGTTCATCGACTATCTGTAGTTCTTCACTGGTTTGCGTATCATAATCTGGTGCAGACTCTGATTTTTCGGATGATTCTGGTTCTTCACCCGAATCTTCTGCCTCATCAATTTCTTTATCAGTATCCTCTATTGACGGTATCTCAGGATGTTTGAACAAACTCCTAGCGATATCTTTGAAAGTCTTTGGTACAGGCGTCGCTGAATCTTTTGCGATTAATTTGTTCGAATCGTCAGACTTCTTGGTTCCAATGTTTTCTAAAATTTGCTTTTCATCCTTTTTCCACTGAGAAACATCTTTTTTTGCATCTGTATCGTTTGACACACTTTTTAAGTCTTTTATAATTTCTTTGACTTCATCCTCATTGGACAATGTTTTTGCCGATTTGTCTGCATTTAAAACTCCTAAAACTTCATCAAACACCTGACGTATTTCATTTGTAGCCTTTGCGTTTTTATTACTATTCTCAACATCTTGCAGAAGTTTAATTTCCTTCAATACATCGTCAACTGTCGACTTTTTTCGATCTAAGTTTAGATTTTCTAATTGACCCTTGACGGTTCCAGATAATTCATTTATTTCTTTGTTCAATAAAGCACTTATTTCAGTCAATCTATTTGTTTTATTCTTGAATGCACTCTCAACAATTTCTATCTCTTTGTGTGCGCCGCTCGCATCAATAAGTTCATTGATTGTTTGGTTCACATTAGACATAGTTGCTTCAAGTTCCCGCGATAACCCTTTTTTCACGTTATCTGTGATTTCGTGAGATATTCTAGGTGAATTTTGTGTTTCAGCAGGTATGTAGCTGTCATAACTTACTTCTGATGGTGGAACTTCAGGCGACGAAGCACCCTTATCCGCCTCGCCTTTACACCTCTTCTCGTATTCCGACGGATGCCTGAATATTCCACCGAAGGAAAACACCTTTTCAACCGCCAAAATTGTGCAGTCTATAGTATCCCTTACATCAGTCACAACGTCATTAAAAAGCTTCCCAAAACTGTTCTCAATAGTTTCAAATGCGCCTCGAAATCCGTCGAAAAACGACGCAGATGTCTGTAATAAATAAATCAAGGTTAATTTTTAAAGTCATTTTAATTAAAATGAGGAGACTTAAAAGTTCAGTTTCTGGGTCAGTACGTACCTGTAGTATTAAAACTGAGAAGATAACTGACGTAACTGTGATGTTCATTGTGCACTTCATTATATAAAATTAATTTATATTATAAGAATAGCACAACGTGCAGGTGGTATGGAGAGATATGACAGACTTACTAATCTGTAGCGTCTGTGCCATAGCTTTTCACATTTAAGGCTCTGACACTTCATTGTTTACTCGTTAGTTAATAAACAGACACGCGTCACTAGCTACTGCCCGACACTTGTTACAATATTTGCTAGGTAATACTTGAATACAATTAACTATAATATGGCTTATAAAAGTAATCAATTAATGATAGATACTATAAAATTAAAATATAGTACCATTATATTAAGTAAAAAATTTATATGACCAAAAATTAAGATGAAACGGGCTTAGTGAATGAAACTGAGAAATTGATCATAATGAACCTTTTATTAGTTACAATTGAGTACCTTAAAATACGTTTTATCACAAACTTCATCAATATCATAAGATAGTTCATACAAATTGTAATACACTATAACAATAATACGCCTTCTCGAAAAAGATTTAACTTATAATTAATGCAATCTACACATATTCGGGTCTGCAGAAATGAGCTGGGCTGTGTTTCGCGGTTATACATTTTAGTGAGTACAGTTCACAGGTCAGGTGTCAACCGCCAGCCGTTCGAAGTTGAATAAGTAGCGATCGCGCGCAAGGGTGATTTGTATGTTTGTGGTAGGTATTCCGATTCGGAATATCCGTTCGACACATTATGCCTATATTCAGACCCGAATATGTATAAAGCACGCCTCACATAGTTTTAGATAATGTAGTTTTAGGTAACAAGATACAATTATTGTCAGGTAATTTTGTATTTGACGCGCTTTCTGACAATAACATTCATTCGTTCAACGCCGCATTCACAAATGCAACATTTGTAAATTTTTTAATATTGTCGACAGTTATTTTAGCCGTCGATTTTATTTTAATCTATGCTGCACGCTGTTTTTATTGAACTAAAATTACTGTAATGCCACATTACTGCTGACGCTTAATATTCGTAGTATTTCCCTTATCGTTAGTACCAATAGATATACGTCCCTTTGACTTAGCTCCTGTTGCTACAAAAACCAGTCTGATCAATCATTTTAAAAATAATTGGCAAAGGCAACGCTTTATTTTCATACTAAAGTTTTCTGGCAAGATTTTATCTTATCTTCAATTGATTGAAATTTACTTTTCGTCGTGAGAAAATATAACGTTAAGGCCCGATTCCAACAAACGCGAGTAAATATTATTCTTAGATTAAGTCGCCAGTTTCTATAGAGTAAACAGATTTTGCGTTTTACCAATCCTAAATGAAATGTCAATGACACATAATTAAAAAAAAAAAAAAATAAGAAATAAATAATCAACCTAACAAATTAAAACTGTATAACTTCACATTGAATAATGTATATGGATAGCTGTCTGACTGATCTGAAAGAATGCGAAAATGGTTTAAGAATGGGAGAATTATTAGTCCAGTGCCTCTTGTACGCTGATGATCAAGTGATACTTGCATCGTCGTCGGGACAGTTACAAGACATGGTTACTCTCATGAATGCAGCATTGAAAAAGAAAGGAATGAAAGTGAATGTGAATAAAACTAAAGTAATGGTAATGGAGAGGGATGAATGTGTGACTGACTGTTATATAGCGATTGAGAATGAAAAAGTGCAACAAGTGAATGAGTTTGTTTATTTAGGACTAGCTGTTGCCCGCGACTCCGTCTGCGCGGACCTTAACAAAGTATCCTATGTGTAATCCAGAACATATTCTATCTGTGTGCCAAATTTCATACAAATCCGTTCAGCCATTTTTGCGTGATTGCGTCACAAACATCCAAACATCTAAACATCGTCACAAACTTTCGCATTTATAATATTAGTGAGAAGTGAGATGAGATGTATGTTTACTAGAGACGGGAAATGTGAGGGTGATGTACATAGGCGAGTAACAGCGGGAAATAAAGTGAACGGTGCTTTGCATACCATTGTGGCTAGCCAATGAGCGTTTTTCTTTTTGTTTTCTAGGGGATCGATAGATGGCGCTACGGTCTGTGCGAAGAAACGTCAACATTTCAAAAAGTATTTCTTTGAAACAATAAAGAGGGAAAAGAGGATCAAGAAGATGCCAACGCATTTTTTGATGGCATATTTCATTATTTATTAATCATTTTAATCGAAAATTCGTAACTATTATATCGGACTTGGTTGTATGGGCTCGATTCCTTGGCTTTAAAAAAAAGGCAGACACAGTCTTGACACGATTTTGACAGGATCTCGCGAACGGCTCTATGGAGCGATAAAATGCCATCTGTCGAGTTTTTTAGGAACTAAATTTAAAAAAGAAAAGAAAAACGCTCATTGGTGTCGAAAAAGGCGCGACTTGCTATACACTATGGTGTGTTGGGTGCCTACACTTATGTATGGCAGTGAGTGCTGGGTATGGCAGAAAAAGCATGAAAGTAAAATTAATGCTGTTGAAATGCGTTTCTTGCGAAGTATTTGTGGTGTTACGCTGAGAGATAGAATGAGAAATTGTGTGATTAGAGATCGATGTAAATTGAAAGAAGATGTTGTGACAAGAATAGAGAAGGGAATGCTTCGTTGGTCATATGGAGAGGATGAGTGATAGCAGATGTAAAGTGAGTCGAAGTGTCGGCAGAGGGCGCCCTCGTAGGAAGTATTCTGATCAAATCAGTTGCGTCTTACAAAAAGGAGAGGTGCGGAGTACTCGAAACCTACGGGCATGTATGAAGAGATGTATGGATGTGAATGAGGCAAAAGAGGTATGTAAGGATCGTAGTAGATGGCGCGCTCTGGTCTCTGCCTACCCCACTGGGAAAAAGGCGTGACGTTATAGATAGATAGATAGACAAACACCTCTTTCTTTAGGTGGATTATACATTCGTTCTTTTAGTAGGGGTGTGTAAACACCAAAAGTAAAATTGTACCTTGTATAGTTACTCATCTATAAATCTAAGTTTTGTCGAATCCGGCCTAAGACAATTATAATATACTAGTGTTTACCCGCGACTTTGTCCGCACAAATTATATACCAGATTTTAAGTCAGATCATAAGCTATCAAACAAAACAAGTTTCATAAAAATCGGTTCAATAGTTTTTGCGTGATGCGCGAACAAACAAAAAAACAAACAAACAGACAGCCAAAATTTCTAAAAAAGGTTGATTTCGAGTCAGGGATACCTAAAAACTATATCGTAATCTTTTTTTTGTAAATATTTTCAATGTACAGACACACTTCAGTTACAGTTTTATAATAGTTTAGATACGCTAACATGCGTAAGTTAAAGTTATTACAACATAAAGTAAATGTTAACATTTCAATGCAAATATTACAAGAAAATTTTAGTTTTATTCAACGTTTTAAATACTTTTTATTTTATTGTATTATTGACACATAAACAGACAATCCACAGAAAATTAAATAATGGGTAGAAATGGTAGAAATGCCTTCTGATAAAATTTTAATTTTTTACAGTTTTTTTTATAGTTTGGCAACTCTTTGAGCAAAAGAGATATTTATTGCTACGTAATAAGACTAATAAGGTAAAATAGACATTATAATAGTTAGAAAGACTGATGGATGAGGTATGACCTAATCTAAGAAAGATAATTAATTAAAATTGTAGTTTTTATACGATATCCATAGATTACAGTTAAACGTTTTTTTCGTTTTATCATACGGTTCAATTAAATCATTAATATAAACATTATCTTACAAACTATTAAATAATTATGTACATTTATAGAATAAAAATGATTCGTGAATATAGCAGTAAAAAAAAGTTAATATTAATAATGATATTTACGATAAAATTAAATAAAATTTCTCACATAAAATATCAACATATTGCGAAACAAAGTAAAAATAAAGTTGTTCTAGAAAATTAGGTACAAAAATACACGTAATAAAAGGAGTAAATAGAAGCACAATGGAATGTAAATAGTGACGTCAACACGTAATTTTTGAATAAAATTTGGTAGGTAACACTTGAACGAAACGAATTTATATTTAGCACTTGCTATTTGTTGATACCTGTAGGTATACATTGTTACTGTAATTAATAAAATGTATTTTATGTATTTCTGTAATATTATAGGTAAGTATACACCCACCCCCCGTCACACTGGACAGAGTTTCGGTACTACTCGTGAAACGTGGATGTTCTGAGGTTTCAGAATATCTCTGACTACCCCCTCGGGGAATATAGTCGTGAGCATATGCTATGCTATAATAATATTTATAAAAGAAGCGATAACGATATAATTAGATTCGTTCTATAAGTATCATCAGCAATTGAACTACAGTTTACACTAACTACATTTTTAACTCTCGCCTCCGTCGTGGACATAGTATCAGAATATCTCGAAAAATATCTGCTTCAACATTAAACCTTTAACCCCAAATAATTTACGTATCTGAACGATTGTTAAGTCTATGTACCATTGGGGTAGATTGAAAGTTCAAAATTTTTCTAAATTGACAATATTAATAATTTTCTTCGGATTTTACTTTATCGTTCTAACGGGACTGGTCTCGGATCACAACTATTGTTTGCGGTTTCTATAAATTTAATATTCTGCCTTTTAAATATAGGTTAATCAAATTGTCAACCTACATCGCGCATCGACTGAATCTAAAGTAGTACAAAAAATTTACATATTTCTAAATACAATGTAGGTACTTCTACTGTGATATAACGTTTCAATGTGACTGTATGATATTCGAATTTTAATTAGATTTATATAATGCACGATACAACCATAATACATTTCACTAGACAACCTAACCGTTACGATGATATGGCAATACAATAAACATTTAATTATTTATATTTTAAAGCTAACGACTACTATATTAAAATATAATTCAGAATAATATTAAATATAATTTATCTACAACATGAGTAGCTATGAAGAGATCACTCACGAATATTGGCTTAAAATCCTGCGTTGAACGGAACTCAAAAATAACATTAATAAATGAACCTTGTCAGCGCAGAGAAAGATGGCAAAACGATATTATGATATCCTATGTTTAAAAACGATACTTTCAAAATCTAAGGGTATACTCAGTTATCGTAGTACAGAGGCTGAAAAAGGTGATATTTCAGCTTAGACTTAATTCAATACAGGATTTTTAGCTGCTCAGTATCGATCACTTAGGTTAAAACAATAATTGAGCCTTACATATTTTAGATGGTAGCTACCTTTGTAAACATAGCCCAAGACTAACATTGGTCATAAACTAATAAAAGAAAAATTTCCAAGTCATTTGATCTCCGATAAATATAGCTGTCTCGAGATCGTTTTATACTGGACTTTTCCTATATTGGAAAGAGTCGAACAAAATAATTGCGAGCTCCGTTAGACAATTGCACAAGTAAATATAGGTACTTACTTACTCTAAGCTTAAGATTAAATTGTTTTTTATTTTCTCTCTAATTTTCATAATTTTAAACGCTATAATAAAAACGAACACTCAAATTGAGCATTTCGGAAAATAGACATATCAAAATATTTAAATTTTGCGACGTTCAATAGATCATAAAAATAAATGGTAATTTTTTAGGTACAAATGCGATCAATTTAGTACAATCAAAGGGCGTGTATAACGTCAGTGCGCCTCTGTTATATTATTCTCTGATTCAATGATATTATTTTTTGTAGAATCTAAAATTATCATAATGTGAAACAAGTTTCATAATCAAATAAAAAAAGTTCTTTGCAAAAAAAAAACTGACCGATATGCATGGGTTTGAGTGTTACTAGCCACAACACTATACTAGTATTAATTATTTCGGTAAATGAATATGATTGAATGTATAACTATTGTAATATGCATAACCTTTGTATAAGAAGTCATTATTATAGTTTTAGTGAATAACTTTTTTTTTAGGTTTCCTATTTTTTTTTCTTTTTCTTTTTTTATTTTATTTTCTCCGCTGATAGAAACATATTTTAAAAGTTTGTGCAGGTTAGTTGACACGTTTTTTTTTATAGAAATAAAACTTGAAGCCCATTTGAAATTGGAATCGCAACAATAATGTAACTAGAAACGCACTGCCCAGTCTCCGACCCACCATTTACACAGTCAATTTCTGATTCACGCATAATTATCATCAAACAATCTCACCCACTCATTATGTCATGGCGTCTGCTCACTCGAATCGTCGCTAGTTGGGGACTCTCTCTCGGGAGGCAGGGGAACAGTATCCTCTCTTAGTTCCCTAGTAGGTGGTATAGGAGCTATGTTAAGTTTAGGTAGCGGCGGTATAGGCGGGGTGGGCGTGGTCTCCCGCGCTGGGGTGGGCTGGTTGTTGGGAGCGGTGAAACCGTTCTGCATTCTCTGGTAGTGAGGCTTCCATTTGTTGGCAGGTGGAGTGTAGTTTAGGTGGTCGTATTCCAATTCTGAAAGCGTATGTTTTTTTTTAAGAAGTTCTAGCCCGTTGGAACCCATTGCTCTAGGTTACACCTTGGACATTTGGACACAATAGTCGTGGTGGTCCAGTGTCGTGTAGCCTTGCCTGCCACGCAGGAGGCGATCGTTCGATCCTTACCAATTCGACTAGTACCAATTAGTTTTAAGGAATTTATGTAAGATTTGTAACACGACCGGCTTTTCGGTGAAGGAAAACATCGCGAGGAAAACCTGCATACTTCAATTTCGAGGCATATATTGTACAGTCGGCACCAATAAGTTATATACACTTTAGTACTACGACGTAGAACACAAGTGTATATAACTTATAGCTGCTGACTGTACCCACTGTCCATCATAAGTGGCGACGGGCTAACTCCCCGTCAGACTGGTCAGAGTTTGGTACTAGTGCAACTTGGATGTTCTGAGGTTACAGAATATCTCTGACTGACCCTCGGGGAATAGTCATGAGCATATGCATGCATGCGTCCTATAAAGAGGGTGAGGTAAAAATTGGAGGGGAGTGTCCGTACCACGTCCGTACTGTAGGCGCGTTGCGAATTATGGACACTCAATCGTAAAGGTCATAGTTCAAATCCGCAAGCACAAACCATGTAAAAATACATTTTTCAAACTTATTTACGTAACATCAACTTTTTTTTTTTTTTTTTTTTATTCTAGACGGGTTCGCTCTTGACCTCAATCTAGTCCTCAAACTGCTCTCAAACTGTGAAGGAAAACACCGTGGGGAAACCTGAAACGCTGAAGAAGAAATTCCGATGCGTATGTGAAGACAAACAATACGCATTGGGACTAACGCCCTTTCACCCTCCCTGAGGTAGGCCTGTGCCATAGTGTAATAAAAACTAATAGTGGTTAAGCTCATCGGTTGCGATAGACCAATCGTGCGCGGTGTGCTGGGGCAGAGAGGAGTAGGTACCCTAACTGCGAATTCAATTAGGGTACGGCCGTCCCCGCCGACCCCCCGTACACGGTGCGAGCGTGTGCTCGCTGCGACCGCTGAGCTTCACCACTATTAATTTTATTACACTATGCCCGTACCCTACAGCAGGCCGGATATAGGCTGATGGATGATGATCCCTGACTTATAGAGGGTAAAAATAAAATCGTACCATATCCTTCTTTATGTTTGATCTCGTCATAAACGTGGTCCAGTTTGTTATCGTCGTCTATACTGTGGTACAGATTAGGATTCGTTGCGTCCGCGTCCTTATTCTTCAGCGAGGACAGCGGATCGTACGCTGGAAGAAAACAATGTTACAGTTAATAACTTAAGACGTAATAGTAGGTGGAAATACCTCGGAGGCATCTTTTATTTTTCATTTTACGACTAGATTTATACCATTTACCGAAACTAAAGTCATACCTCAATATTTTTGGATAGTTCATCTAGTGAAATCATCAACTGAATACACGATTGGAATTACTTCACTCGATAGAAAATCGTCACAAAGATGACGTATTTTCATACATTTTTAAACATTTTTCTCGGTTTAGAAGAACTTAAAATAGTTTCCGATTGTTGGTATTTATACTCACATATTCACCATTAGTTTAACTAGTGCAATCATAAATAAAATCTAGAAAAAGTACTTTGGTTAGTTGTTTTTAATCGAAAATACGGTTCACGCACACACTTTTCGGAGCGCTCGGCAATCGCGTTTCTCATAGAAAATATTCGTCTGGACCTATGGCCCCTTAAGGGGCTACCTGCCGGTTTTGGGTAATTTTGTAACCATTTTATTCATTAACTATGGCACTTTTCGAGCTGAAATTTAAACTGAACCATCTACAGGATATGAGAAGAGATGTGGTTTTTCTAGAAATCGATTTTAATGAATAAAACCGAAGAAAAGGGACTCTAAAGTCACCCCTTTTTTTCCAGTTGTAACCATTTTACTCTTACATTTTTAATCGGAACAAAATGAAAATTTACTATATTGTTCACAATACAATTTAGAATGATGTGGTTTTTTTACTTTTTCGAAATTAATAAAAAATCATTTTCAAAGAAAACAGCAAATTTCTGACCGGAGCCACGCGCTCGCGCACGAGTGTGAGTGAGAGGAGAGTTGTCCACGGCTGATACGCCTTAAAGTAGTTATATCCAGTAGGACCAGTCCGCAGACAGGCCTGGCTCACTCTGCAGCTCCGTAGGTATAAAAATGTACGTATGCGACGCGACCCCGTCAGCAGGGAAAACTCATACATCTCGCTTTCGTCCTCGATCCAGCGATTCCAGCGGTCTCGGACGGAAAGCGTAAATTTTCGTTCCGCTGCGCTAAACGAGGAGAAAAATAGTATACTAACCTCGGGCAGTAAATAAGAAAGCCTCAGATCGCATGTTTGTTGACCTCGGCGACTCCCTTCGCGTGAGTGCGGATTTTAAAATCGCGTCAGTACTTTTAGCATTTTCGTTGCCGACATTTTGCTATCGTATAGTTTCACACCGTACCACAGCGCCGATTATAACGTCATCGACGCCAGGTGCACAGATAATGTGACCGGGAGTTTAGATAGAAAATGGAGACGTTTAGTCCATTTTTGTAAAGCCTGAACAGAAATATAAAAAACCTCGCCATGTTGCGGAAAATCATTGGAACTAATTTTTGTACTTGGAACACTGACATTAAAGGTTATAGTCGATTGCAGCGCCCCCAAACCAGGTTTTTTATATTTCTGGTCAGGCTTTACAACATTAAATCATGGTGGAAGTACTTTAAAAACAAGAGACTCACGGTCACTGGAGCCGGTGGCCCTCATCCTCAGTTTCTCCATGGTAGTGTTGTTCAGCTTACTGCCACAACTGAGGTTGTTCACAATGTGGTTCGCGTTGTTCAGCAAAGTGGCGGAGTCGTCCCGCGTTGACCCTTGGAACGAATACACCGGGTTGTCGAAGTGCTGTTGCTCTGTTGATTTCAAAAACATATCATTAAAGTCACGACCATTTTATTTTTAGAGTCGGTGTAGAAAGGTTCATTTTTAGCAAAGCAAACTGCTTCCGTGGTCTAATGGTTAAGAGCATTGGGCTCTTGACACGGAGGTCGTGGGTTCGATTCCCACGGGGGGCACCTAGTGAAATGTCACTTTGTACGTTTTTCCCTAGTTGGTTAGGACATTGCAGGCTGAGTCACCTGATTGTCTGAAAAAGAAAAATTATTCCGTGCTTCGGATGGCACGTTAAGCTGTTGGTTCCGGCTACTATCTCTGGTGGTAGTAGTCGTTACATGAAAACCACGTCAGAGGCAGTAAGGCGGTTTAAATTAACTCTCCAGGGCTTGCAGCCCTTCGATCAAAATAAAATTAATGGATAAGGCCTTACGCGAACAATTCAAACCAGAAAAATGAGGCAAAAAAAATGAAAGGTTTACTTGTCACTTGTATGCAAGTGCCCTAGATTTGACAGATAATGGCGCTAGTTTGTATGGACCAAGTGCACCAGTAGTGTGCTTCAACTTACCGCACTTCAGGCCTATCCATTCATTTTATTTTGATCTAAGTTGCAGCCCACTCGATAAGAAGAAGCAAAACCGTGGTGGCTCGGCGAGTAGCCACGCCTGCCGTGCAGGAGGCGATGGGTCGATCCCCGTCCAGGCCGACTCGTACCAATTAGTTTTTCGGAATATGTACGATTTGTGACACCACTGGCTTTTCGGTGAAGGAAAACACCGCGAGGAAACCTGCATGCTTAAATTTCGAGGGATTTATTGTACCCACTGTACTTTATAAGTGGTGACTGGCTCACTCCCCGTAACACTGTATATTCTGCCCGCTAACTGTATATTCACTATCAACACTTCACAAGAGCTTTCAACCGGCAGTAATAAGGTTCCAACTCATCTACTTGTGAAGAGTCTCACTTCTAATATCTAACCTATTATTAAACTGTAAAAGAAGTGTGTCTGTACATTTAAGATATTTACAAAAAAATAGCACCAATATTCGGATTTTTTTTGTCCGTCTGTTTTTTTGTTTGTTCGAGCATCACGTGAAAACTACTGACCCGATTTTGATGAAATTTTTTTGTTTAAAAGCTCATGTTTTGACTTAAATAAAATCTGGTACTTATATAATTAGCACCAATATTCTGATTTTTTTTGTCCGTCTGTTTTTTTGTTTGTTCGAGCATCACGTGAAAACTACTGACCCGATTTTGATGAAATTTGTTTGTTTAAAAGCTCATGTTTTGACTTAAATAAAATCGGGTACTTATATAATTTGTGCGGATGGAGTTGCGGGTAAAAACTCGTAAATTATAGTCTGTCTATAAAGTCGTGGCATGAATGTTTGAGGAACTAATCATTTTAGTATGGTGGTGTTGCCAGGTTATGCTTGATTTTGACGTTCTTGCGTGGAGACAGCGCCCTCTTTTTTTGCCAAGACTTTATAGACAGACTGTATAATACTTGTACAACAACTAACCAGGCTGTGAGCTGGGATCGACAGTGTAGTGCACGTGCGCGATCTCTCGCTTCAGGTTGCGCACGCGCTTGCGGTAGTACAGCAGCACGAGCACGGCAGCAGCGAGGCACAGTACCGCCATTATCACCATCACTACTGTCAGCCCCGTGTTCGACGATCCTGCTGAAATTATCATTTGTTTGATTAAAGTCCTTTGGTAAGCAAATTTTGCCTGTGTTGTAAGGTGTTATGAATCATATTTCGTTTTATGGTTAACTACAATTCGGTATGTCAAGTTTTTTTTTGGTCTCCATTTTTATATTTTTTACGGATAGAAGACATAATTTTAAGACTTCTATTTCATTCTTATTGCGATTCATTGAGTTTATCAATATAAATTTAATTTTTAAATAATTTTGATCTGTAATCTTTAAGTGCAAAAATGGTGGAGAGAAAATAATTCGAACTCCATGGAGAAAAACTACATGCTGCTATATTTAAAAAAATTAAACCTGCCTCCTCTTTCTAACTCTATGCTGGAAACAGCCACGGCAACATCAAATGTCAAATTCTGACATTGTGAATGTTTTTTTTTTCTTAAGTGCCGGTTATTTTAAGTTGATTTTATGTTTACCAAGGAGTTCACAGGTATTCCAGTGACGTCACTGGACGGACCGAAAAACGACGTTATTTTATTAAAAATATCTGTAATCCTTTCATTTTAAAATCTCTGACATAGAAAATATGATTATTGAGACAATTATCTCCAAATGGTTTTCGATTCAGCCCTCCAAAAACAAACTTGACATACCGAATTTGAAATAAAGCTATAATTATCTTCTTATGTTTCTTTATGACGTTATCACGTAAAACTATCACCCGTAAACCGACTTTACAGACAAACATCCCGCTTCATAGATAAACAATGACCCACTTTCAAAGTATGAGAAATGAAAAATAAATAAAGTACAGACCGGCCATGTCGACGTGTATGGCGTCTGCGGCGTGCATGTCGCAGTGGTCGCCGATGAAGCCGCGGTGGCACACGCAGCCCTTCACCGGGTCGCACACCCAGTTGCCCTGCGACGAACAGTTGCACGCCTCCATGCAGTGGTCGCCGTAGTAGCCCTCCGGACAAACTGCAAAGTTATTTATAAACTATTATAAAACTATACAGGTTTATAAAGTACCTACTAGTGTTTACCCGCGACTTCGTCCGCACAAATTATATACCAGATTTTAAGTCAGATCATAAGCTATCGAACAAAAACAGTTTCATCAAAATTGGTTCAGTAGTTTTTGCGTGATGCGCGAACAAACAAACAAACAAACAAACAAACACACAAACAAACAGACAAACAGAAAATTTCTAAAACAGGTTGATTTCGAGTCAGGGATACCTAAAAACCATATCGTAATCTTTTTTTTGTAAATATCTTCAATGTACAGACACACTTCAGTTACAGTTTTATAACAGTTTAGACTCATTATCATTAGACGGGCTTGCAAAATTGCCCGTCTAAAGGCCGAAAGCACGATCGCAAATCCGGCTTCGGCTAATAACCAAGAGCACGCACTGCTCCCCTCCAAAAATGTATGCGATTTGGCCTTGACAGAAAGCAGCGATCAGTTGCCCGTCTAATGGGTGCTTAACACCTATATTCATAGTTGTTTCCTTGAGGCTTCCTCACTCGAGTCGAGGACGTTTTTGACATTTTTGTCATACAAGTTATTTTAAAAATGTCCTTCACTCGAGTGAGGAAATGTCAAGAAAACAACTAAGACTACGGATGTAAGTCTCACCGATGTACCTGCGCAGGAGACAAATTTTAATAGCACGCATAATTATATTATATTGACCAACCAGTGTCTGTACTTTGAAGACGTTTACAATGTATGGTTTTAAGGTGTCCCTGACTCCAATTCAACCTTTTTTATTTAGAATTATTGTCCGTCTGTTTGTTCGAGTATCATGCAAAAACTACTGAACCGATTATGATGAAACTTTTTTGTTTTATAGTTTATGTTTCGACTTGAAATCAGGTAAACGCCCTGCAACACTCGGTGGGTACTCACACTGTGTGCAGTAGTTGCCGGTGTAGCCGGGCGGGCAGCGGCAGTAGCCGTCGTTGGGGCGGCAGGCGGCGCCGCGCGCGCAGCGGCAGGGCTGCGAGCAGGCCGCGCCCCACCACCCCGCGCGACACTCGGTGGGTACTCACACTGTGTGCAGTAGTTGCCGGTGTAGCCGGGCGGGCAGCGGCAGTAGCCGTCGTTGGGGCGGCAGGCGGCGCCGCGCGCGCAGCGGCAGGGCTGCGAGCAGGCCGCGCCCCACCACCCCGCGCGACACTCGGTGGGTACTCACACTGTGTGCAGTAGTTGCCGGTGTAGCCGGGCGGGCAGCGGCAGTAGCCGTCGTTGGGGCGGCAGGCGGCGCCGCGCGCGCAGCGGCAGGGCTGCGAGCAGGCCGCGCCCCACCACCCCGCGCGACACTCGGTGGGTACTCACACTGTGTGCAGTAGTTGCCGGTGTAGCCGGGCGGGCAGCGGCAGTAGCCGTCGTTGGGGCGGCAGGCGGCGCCGCGCGCGCAGCGGCAGGGCTGCGAGCAGGCCGCGCCCCACCACCCCGCGCGACACTCGGTGGGTACTCACACTGTGTGCAGTAGTTGCCGGTGTAGCCGGGCGGGCAGCGGCAGTAGCCGTCGTTGGGGCGGCAGGCGGCGCCGCGCGCGCAGCGGCAGGGCTGCGAGCAGGCCGCGCCCCACCACCCCGCGCCGCACGCCTCCGCGCACGTCGCCCCGCGCCACCCCGGCAGGCACTGGCACGCTCCTGCAGGATACAATCAATAGTCAATATCATCATTTTCCTACCGTTATCACCGATTATTTAACACTTACTGACAGAACAGAAATTGCGCGCTTTTACAGCCGCAACGATGAAATAAAACGCACCTAGTGTCAATGCACGACAGCCTGAATCGTGTGCGATACGATACGCGGTGTCATAGGCACTTATCTCAGCTGTTAAACGTGATTGACGGAGCATTGCCCTTACCTCATTACTTGTTATAATATATGTATGCAATATGTCGTCTCCCTCTAATTATTTCTTTTCGCCTTCATTTTAGCACTCACTCCTTTTTAGCTTTCCGTACACAAAAGGTGCCAACGGGAACCCATTCATAAACCTACGCTCTCTCTCTCTCTCTGTTTGTCCTACCATTAAAGTGTTTAATTGGGTCCCAATCAGCATTGTACCAACCAGTAACGTGATGACAGTCCGCCCCGTTCTTACAGTTGCATTTCTCGGCGCAGTTGTCGCCGTAAGTGCCGAGCGGGCACGGGTACTCGCACGTGACGCCCGTGAACCCGCTGTCGCACTTGTACTTGCCGGTCAGGGGGTCGCAGGTCGCGTTATCTGCAACGTAATTAACAAACATTTAATTTTAAAGCAGTTGAACCAATAGATATCCTATAAGAAAAACTGAGTTATACAGCCGGTACACCCCTACATGCGCGACTGGGGCAATACGTGAACGTTCACGTACGAGAATGAACGGCAGTTTGGTAGAATGAAGCGCATGTATTGTAGGGGGTGTACACACGGAGACAGATCAACCTACCCATAGTTGAACTCTATGTTCATAGACATAAGATCCAACTATGGGTAGGTTGATCTCTCGCCGTGCGTACAAGCCGCCGCGAGCTTGTATGAAGCTTTTTTTCTTGTAGGATATCTATTCTGTGATAGAACTGTCAGTGTTGCATGAGCACACTCGCACTCGCTCAGTATACAGGTTCTAACCTCTTCTTGTCAGTGTGAGTTCAATGGAGTGTCAAGGGTGTGGTATAAACTTTTTTACATAAAAAAACAAACGAGCATCTACACTGTAGATGAAGATGATACGTTGTAGAATCTACAGGGTTACTCGTAATTCAACGTATTCCTTCCAGGACGTTAAAGGGCAGCAAAAATGCAACAATTCGAACCCCCATTTTGTATGACCGAAAATCTATAGTTTATTTCCTATATTAAAACTGGAGTAGAAACTGTAACTAATCTTGGACTGGGTACGGATACATAATGGTAAAGTTAAATATCGGGGCAATGCATCGTATTACGCAAATAATTACGAACCAAAGGCCCGCCACGAAAATTGCATGCGTTGGGTAATCAATACAAAACGTTATGCAGATTGTTGAAGTAAAATATTAGTAAATATCACGATGTTTTTGGATTTGCAGTGTTTGTGCAACTAGTGCATTTGGAACCCGTTCGTTGGTAGCTATAGTTGTTATGAACAATACAGTTTAAACAGGGAATTTCCAAAATAATGGTGAATAATTGGAAACAATTTAAACAACAGTGAGTTAGTAGGTTCTAGTGTAACGACCAATATTGGAACTGGCTTTGTACTAAGTAAAACCACTTGGACGGGATCATACTCTTTGGAAGAGCGTGGAGTGTAAATGAAAAATACATAAATAGTTTAAAAATAAAGATGGATGTTAATTGATGTTCACATCAAACATTCAAAAATCATACTACAGTATAGCGATTTTTTAAAGTCAAATCAGCAATAGAAAGATGCATATCTCCATAGTAATTTTGACATTTACAACTGCTGAGCTCACCGAATGAGATTCAAAAATCGCACTCCTGTCCATCACTTAAAAAGCAATCACGAACAAGCTGACACCCGTTTTGTTTGTTACATGTAATTGATGCTGCCCAAAGAAACATCTTAGGCCCAAAGTGGGTTTGAGACCCTAATGGTAAACAGACACTGAAGTTTTACTGTTGCTCATACATTTCTTCGACAGGTTACCAGCGAATGTCTGGATTCAATGAGGAATGAGCGCGAGTAAATCAAAATACGTTTTAGTCAATAAAATTGTTCAAGCACTCGGACCAGAAATAAACTGTTTATTGACGTTCCACGCTCTTACAGTATGCGATAGCACAAGCTCATTGTCAGGTTTTTCGAAGAAAAGCACAAGGAAAGTCTTCACAGAAAATTACGATCTTCTGGAAGGATTTGGAACGGTCGTTGACCTAACAGAAGATCTAAAGCAAAAAGGTGAGAAGTTTAATATGGCTATTTACTGTTATAATATTGGTAACGTGGATAAACTTCTACCGTCACAAGAAGCTCTGAAACAACATATAAAAAGAGCAAATTACCAAATGTACGTTTGGGCCACTGTAGATGTGGCATTTCATAATTTACCACCACCACCACCAACCATGGATGAACATTGGAAAACGAAAAATTGTCACCGATACTCGTAACAACGTTAAAACCATGTATTTCGTATAAGATTTGGAATTAATGTCTTGCCAATGCAAAACAGGCTGCCGTAGTGCGAGATGCAGATTTGTTAGTAAAATTCAAAAATGCATGCAGGGTGTTTGCCATAAAATATCAGTGAGGAGGTATGCTTAAATCAGTATAATTTTGGTGATGATGATGAATCACTCTAGACATTGCATGCTTGCAACGAACAATTGTTTTTTATAACAATTAACTAAATTTTTTTTTTTTTCTAAATCTCTTTAGCATTATTTTGTTGTTTATATGGGTAACAATAAGATAATAAATGACTAACTAAAATAATACTAACTTAATAAAATATACAATAAATAATTAAAATCTAATTTTCTAAATACCTAAATAAAACTAACTAAATTGTTTTGGATTTCTCATTCTTTTATTTACTTTTCCAAGGCAGCCTCATTCTTGTATATATAGTGTAAAACGTAATGCGTTAAGTAGGTACATATTATATCGAATGGGGTACGTCAGACCATCAAGCTGAACCACTTTCACCTTGGAGCCAACATAAATATAGCGAAATAAAATCAGATGTCCCGTAGAACATGTCAATCTCTTCTGGACCAAAATGTATGAAACAGCAGCAAATTTGTCTCGTAATTTCAAAGTTGGTCCCATTGTAAAAGTTGTTCAGTTTTATGGTCTAAAGCACCCCCTTAAGTATGTAGGTAACACATTTAATATTACACCCTGTACATCTACAATTTATGTAAACGCATGTCCAAATAATATAAAAATGTATGTTTTTCGAATCAATATTACAATGGAAACCTTAATTTAATATAATCTATAAATCATAATGTTATTTGCAGTCCGTCCACCCCGCCCGCACACCGACGCACGTTTGGACTCATAGTTACAGTGCACCAGAAAATTTGACACAGCTCAGTCGTTTGAAGTTGTATTTTTATACAATTGATGTTGTAAGATAGCTAATAAAATTATCTATGTTTTATGTAATGGCTATAATCTCAATAAAGTTACTCGTTTCCGAGAAAACTGGAGGAATGATTGCTGGTAGGTAACAAAAAATGCAATAAATTGAAAATATTTCAGTAAATACAAATTTTTCACATTAGGTGTCTATGAAATGGTTAAGGTAAATTGAATAAGCTTTCAAATGACACCTTGCACAACCAGATTGACCTCATAGGTGCGCTACATTTGAAGAAAAACTAAAACCGTCGGCGGCCATCTTTATGACGTCACTGCTACCCCCTCCACCACTTTAGAATTATACAACAAGCAGTTTCGTGGTCCAGAGAGTACCCTGAACACACCCATACCTGTTGTAGGTATATACAGAACTTACATACGAGATTTGGTTTAGAGACGACTTTTCCCCGCGTGGCCGCTACACTAACTCAATATTTTGATTTGCAGAACATTGGTGCAAGAGCGTTATGTTTCAAGTTAATATCAAGCTAAACGGGCGATGTACTTCACATTGCACGTGATCGGGTACTTAATGTTGTAGGTGCGAGCCATAGGAAAGAGAACCAGGAGAAATCGCATAAGGACTATTTAGTTCAAGAACTAATATAAAAAATGTTTTCAAATAATGACTAGTTATGACTGAATTTCCATAAAATTTTCATAGTGAATTATAACCTTTTCCTGAACGTATTGTAGGAACCGATGCGGGGGCAACCCATATCAATGGCACGCGGGCATCTAGATGGCACGTCTATTCTATTCTATTCTACTTTAAAAAAAAAGGCTGCCATCTTGGGTATTTGATGATTTTGCCAATATCTAGTTTATGTAGCAAAAGTGCTTGACGTTGTACGGTAATTTATGTATTTGGTGACTTCAAGGATTGTTTTTCGAAAAGAACACTATCTTGAGCCACCACTGGAGCCCCGTTGTAGACCTGGGAGGGGGCAACCAACAATCGACGAGCGACGCGACTACCCAATAGCAGATCCACAACGCGACTCCGGCACGTCTATAAGGCGGAGCCGGGTCTCTCTTCTATGGTGCAACCTGTAAAGGAGGCGCTACATCGAGAACAGACGAGAAAATCTGAGAGCGAGAGTGTGGATGTCCTTCATTGTCCTCGCGGCGTCGTGAGCCGTAGTAATTTTCCTTGAAAGGTCTCGCCTAGAAGTTCTCACGAGAGTGCAGTGCCTGCTTAAAGAATACTTACTAGCGCCAGAATCAGGGCAGGCCTGTGAGCAGCCGGCGCCGTACGTGCCGGGCGAGCAGGGCACGCTGCAGTCGGCGCCGGACCACCCGGCCGCGCACACGCACCGGCCCGTGTCCGCGTCGCACGACGAATTGTTCACGCACGGACATTTAGCCGAACAGTTCTCGCCGTAGTGACCTTCCGCACATTGCGTCTCGCAGCTTACGCCTGTTAGGAGTTATAGAATGTTAATTTATTGGTGTATTTTTGTTTTAAGGTTTAAAATTAAAACTCTTGAACCCTATTTAATAATCCTCTGCGGTCTTATAAATAAATAAAACTATTTACGGCCTGTTTCACCACTGCTGGAAAAATCCTTAAAAGCTTATCTAACAGCTCGTTTGTCATATCTTTCATTATATCAAACAATCTGGCATAATAGGCTATTAAGAACTTATCGAGAAGTGGTGAAACAGGCAATTAGTATTGAAATTGATGATTTATGAAAGTAGTTCCCATTTAGCAAGTAAGTATCGCTAACAGACGACAATGCAATACCTAATCCAATTACATTTAAAACATTATTAACCTTTGAAATAAACCTGATAGAATAGCTTAGATCTCACTTTTTTCTATTTCTAAATAACACACCTGTCTTAATTGCAGTGTCCGAGTCATGGTTCGTTGTATGTATTCTATATCGTTGTCTAGTTGTCTAGTCATCATAATACAAGTCGAGGATTGATTATGGTACTTTGAATGTGGCCACAAAATTTTTGTGACAATGTTCAAGATATTTACGGATTGAAAGCGTAAATTTACGTCCCGCGTCGACACTTTGCGGTTGCAGAGTGTCGCTCGTAAAGGACTCGCGTGCTAAGGAAAGCTCGTCGCGCTCATAGACTTTACGAGCGACACTCAGCAACCGCAAAGTGTCGCTCGTAAAGTCTATGAGCGCGACCCTCTGCGACCCACGGCGACCGCAAAGTGTCGCTCGCCTGTAAGAGCCCTAAGTGCAGTGAAAAACACAATGATCTACTTTTGATCGACGATGAGATGTTGCAAAAAGTGAGCGTTTAAAAACCACACGTTACCAGGAAAAAGAACAGACAAAATAAGAAACGCAAAACATTTATTGATGACTTCGATGCAACTTATCTAAGTAACCAGAAAATATATTATTCACGTAAACTCTTCCACCATCCAAGGAAACTTCCCAGAAACTACCTTTTCCCGTCAAGAGAGCATCTTTGACATCGATCGAAGCTATAGGATTTGGCATGTGTAAGTGAGATAATACTTCTGCCGCCACCTTTAAGGTTGTATTAGGATTTGTTACGTCAAAAACGTTCATTGAAAAACAATCGTTGATTACAATTTCTTTCATACGATGTTTTCTATGTTTGAAAAGATTCACGATATTTTCCCTTATTTCTTTGTCGTTTTCTTTGTGTTTTTTCATGTAAATAAGTTGGAATATATCTCCTTTGCTTGTTAAATTCTTCTTGGATATAATTTCGTCGGCGTCTCCGTAAATTCCCGTTTCGTTAGTGTTTCCACAAACAGTATCGTAAAGTACAGAAGACCCGAATACATCTGTTATTGAATAACACAAAAGGGGTTAATTTTAATACCTCTACATGGGAAATTTTCTGTACGTACCTTTCCTAGGCAGACCTGAACCAAGAAATAAATCATGTGAATATAGTTTTTATAAAATATGATTGAATAATAAATGCATCTAATATGAATATTCTTAACTATAACTATTCTTCTTTCGAGTCGATGGCATATCATTTTATATTTTTGCACCTCAGTATTTCGCTACACGGATAGCACTACCGGCAGTGACTGGGTAACTTAGACCTTCGTTTTTCAAGATATTGATAATTCTGTAGAAAAGGTTCTGTTGGGTTATTCAAAGGGTGTTTCTAGGGCTTATCTCGATAACCTGGACGAAACGAATCACACCATTTACAATTCTTTTTTACCCAAAATGTGAAAGACATTTCGAAATATATAACATATTGAGTGTTAGATTATTATCGTGCTAATATCTGCCTATCTTATATCAGAAATACCTTGTCAACTGCTCTCGCAGATCACTATCCAGCAACGTACCTAGTGACAACTTCCGTACATACAGGCGTGCCTACAGCCCTACCCGAAGTAGTCTTGCGACACAAAACCTCTACATTACAGTACAGAACGTGTACCTCTCCAGCCGCTCTCGCAGACGCACTGGCCGGTGACGTGGTGGCAGCCGACGGCGCGGCCGGAACAGTTGCACGCGTATGTACAGCCCTGCCCGAAGTACCCCGTGGGGCACCGACGTTCACAGCGGGCGCCTAGGTAACCCGGCCCGCATACACACTCGCCTGTTAAATGAAGAGGATTCTTAGATTCTTTATTGTACATAAAACAGCATAATTACGAAGAGAAGATTACGTCATTATTGAAGAGGATTGATTATAGTTCAATTATTTGGAAACTATTACAGGTTTAATTTCTTCCCCCAACTTAGAGTCACAGTTTGTTATGCAATGTTGTCGTGGGTAAGGGTTGAACTACATCAGGAAGCACGGCATCGCATTTATCCGTCGCTCCACCCTTTTCTGTCACTCAGGAACGTCATTTGCTAGAGCATATAAGATAGACGGAACGCGATCGCACGCGGCGTGCTGTTCCGTTCCGTCTACCGTCAGAAAAGGATGGAGCGACGGAAAAATGCGATCGCGTGCGGCCATGTGTAGTTTAACCCTAATGAGATTTGACCAAGAAGTTTACACGGTATACCTAACCTGTTACCATTCACCCCTCGGTGGAGATCGGCCGTCAAGCGTAACATTTTATGTTTGTCCAGTACGGGTAATAGGTCCCCATTACAAAAAACGGTGTGTATTTTATCTTTATGTTTCACATGTTCGACCAACTCTCATATTAATTACATAATTATTAATTTAAAGAAAATTTGAGTTACCATTCACAGGATTACACGGGGCGTCGTTTTCACAGTTGCAAACCTCACGGCACTTGAACCCGAATGTTTTTCCATCGCACGGCCGATCACATTTCAGACCATCGTAACTGTGAAAGAAAAGCAATGGTTAGACCCTAACGTCATAAAGCTGTTACAGTCAACTTTAACAAACAAACTTTTCTATTCTATTTTAACTCAAAAAATTTAACATGGTCCCCCCGAGACGAAATTTTTCAACCTAAAATTTTTCACAATTTTATCACAATGGATGCATTTTTTTTAGATGTTACCTCTTATTTTCAAAGATTTTTGGTTTATTCTCAGTATGGTGCATAATATTAAATATTAATCCAAAGATTTTTTACAATTTTCACTAACACATAACAAAGGGCTGACATTAGCATTTTTAGAAAATGTATTATACCTACTTTACGATTTATTGAATTAAAATGCATTTGGCGCTTAATACACAGACAATGATTTTGCATACAAAATTATGATATTTTTGTACGCGCTCTTAGGCCGAAGCGGAGTTCTCTCTGCCGTGGGTACAATACACACCCGGGTTTACAGTCGCACTGGCCGGTCTCGTGGGAGCAGTTCGCGTTGTTGTGACAGTCGCAGGTGTCCGCACAGTTGTCTCCGTACAGCGGCGACGGACAGGGCTCCTCGCACCGCAGTCCTCGGTAGCCCGGCGCGCAGAGACATGACCCTGGAGATAGTAGGTTCAGTTATGGCACAGAATAGATTAGTGTAGCCGTGTACGGGCCAGTTAGCGCGTACACTTGATTGTAGTGAAGTTGCTTGATAGTAGTTGAGGAGAGATGAGAGAAAGAAGATGTAGTTGAAGATATAAAGTTTTACTTGAAGATAGGTAAAGAAACAAAGTTAAGTTGGCGAATCTTTCTCTAATGTGTCTTGCGTGACAGTTGAATATAGTCTCTCATGATTATTACTTGATACATGCATATTTATAATGAACGCTATTCCACGCGGCCAAACTAGGTCACCGCGTGCGCAAGCAAATGTTCGGTGGTTGGACCGTACAAGCCGATAGCAGCCTTTAGTTCTATTGTGAAGTTAGAAAAGGAATCCGGAGGTATTACTGTCCTAATGTTGTCATAGGAAAATATACCTTACTAGCTGTTGCCCGCGACTTCGTCTGCGTGGACTTTAAAAAAGTGTCCTATGTGTTAATCCAGAACATACCGTTTACCGAATTTTAACCAAATCCGTTCAACTGTTTATGCGTGATTGAGCCACAAACATACAAACATCCAAACATCGTCAAAAACTTTCGTATTTATAATATTAGTGAGATGAGATTTCTTCACGAGGAAGTCCTGTGGAACATACTAGATGAATAATTGTGTTTCGTTCCTTAGATCAAAATAAAATTGATGGAAAGGCCTAAAGCGCGGTAAGTTGAAGCACACCACTGGTGCACTTGGTCCATACAAACTTACGCCATTATCTGTCAAATCTAGGGCACATGCATACAAATTTGAAGTAAACCTATCATTTGTTTTGCCTCATTTTTCTGGTTTGAAATGTTCGCGTAAGGCCTATCCATTCATTTTATTTTGATCGAAGGTTTCGTTCATACAGTATACCTAGTTAGAAACAGATGAAATTCTCTAATTTGTCTTCCCCGTTATGACAGCATTGGAAATGAGTTCGAAACATGAGTGAGTTCAAGAGTTCTACATCATCTTTTCAGCCGATAGAAGTCCACTGCTGGAGACAGGCCTCTCCCAAGGATCGCCACAACTACAAATCTTGCGCTGCCCTCATCGATTCGATCGATGATGCGCATAATTCGATCTCGCAGGAAAGCTCCGATTAGCCCTCTCCATTGCCCATTGGGTGGTCTTTTGGGCCTTGAGTGAGCGACCACATCTCAGTTCCGTGCGAGTTACAGAATTGTGTTCATAGTCATCGTAAAGATAGCAAGCTCAGGAGTGTAATTCTCTAAGGTAAGATCCTTCTTGCATCCTTCAGAGCGTCGAAGATGTCATATTAAGTTTGACACAACGCATACCGAATTGACAACTCGCCGATGTGTCAACCGATGTTTGCGCTAAGAGAATTGCACTCCTGGGTCCCTAGACAAAGTACCTTTCGATTAGCGTTAACGACAGTAGAAAACATAAAATTGTATGGACTTGACGTATGGTGACGAAAATCAAAATGTCAAAATGTTTCGATCGCCAATGTCAAATCCATACATTCTATCATTTTCTACTAGCGTCAACGCTAATCGAAAGAAACTTTGTCTAGGGGCCCTGAGCAGATTGGTGGAGGCAACTACACTGTGGAGCGATGATGATGATGATGATGATGTACTGTAACGTACCGTTGACGGGGGAGCAGTGGCCGCTGTTCTCGCAGCGACACGTGTGCCGGCAGCCCTTGCCGTACGTGAGTAGAGGACACTGGCGCGAGCACATCTCCCCGCCCCACCCCGCCGAACATTCGCACGCGCCTGTCCACGGGTCGCACCTGTAACACGTTATTATTTATTAAATAAGTGAGACCACCTGACTGGGTGCTTCATAACATCAAACTGAAAAACTTTCACTATGAAGCCAACACGGCAATCGTGAATTAAAAATGTGTTTTCCATAGCATCCACTTTACACTTGTAGCGCGAGTCTTTGTCACGTCTCAAGTCAATTGCACGGCTCGCTGATGTTTCAACCGATGTTTGCGCTTAGAGATTTGCACTCCTGATCTAGTCCATCGACTAGACAAAAGAATAAGAACAGAAGAGCACTCACATGTCGGTAGTGGCAGGGTTGCACTGGCAGTCGTTGTCGCAGCGCGGGCCCCACTTGTTGTCGTCGTCGCAGGCGCGGCGCTCGCACCAGCCGCCGCGCCAGCCCGGCTTGCACGTGCACGACCCGTTGCGCGCCGAGCACGAGCCCCCGTGCAGGCACGAGCACGCGCCCGTGCACCCCACCCCGTACGTGCCGAGCGGGCACGGCTCCAGGCACTGACGATGTTAAACATTAGTTCACTTGCACATGCATATGCTCAAGACGTTCAGAGGGTCAGAGATATTCAGAAAACTTAAAACATCCACGTTTCACTAGTAGTACCGAAACTCTGTCCAATGTGACGGGGAGTGAGCCCGTCGCCACTTATAATGGACAGTGGGTACAATACATGCCTCGAAATTGAAGCATGCAGGTTGCCTCACGATGTTTTCCTTCACCGAAAAGCCACCACTGGCTTTTACAAACCGTACATAAATTCCGAAAAACTCATTTGTACGAGTCGGCCTGGGACGGAGATCGAACCATCGCCTACTGCACGGCAGGCAAGGTTACCTCACAACCATCACGGCTTAGTTCACTTAGTCTAATTTAAAAATTTACACGCTTTTCTGGTATTGGAACTGTCAAACCGATCGCAGCCATGCTGTTGCAGAAAGTAGCATCTCCCCTAAAAGCTGGTATTAAATTTGCTTGAATGTTTACAAAACCACACACTCACTCAACATGTAGGTAATCACCAAAACTACAAGACGACCATACCAACTTAAAATTAGAAAACATCTAGGTGCTCACACGTAAAGGGTTTTGTTGCGCACCTTAACTACGGTGAAAGTTTGTATGAATTTCGTAGTAAAGATTGCCTAATTAACATTAAAAACAAAGAGTGCCTAATTAACATTAAATTATGAAATTTACCTTTTCGCCCGTAAAACCAGCTTCGCACTGACAATGGCCTGTAACATGGTGGCAGCCCGCGCCGTTGGCACATTCACACGTCTTCTGACATTTCTCTCCCCATTTACCAGCTGGGCATCTGCAAAAAAATATTTGAACATGAACAAATTGTATGTCTCTAAAATATAAACTAGAGTTGTGCTCCTTTTTGTTCCAAAGTTATTTTTTCGGTGAAAATCTACTTAAAATCCTAAGAAAATCTTAGTGTGAATACACACTAATATTATAAATGCAAAATGGTGGTTGTCTGTATTTTTGTCACGTTTTCGGGAGGTTTTTAGCAGCTTGAAGTACTAGTGGGGTACTATACTTTTGGTCGCAGAAACAAATTGAATTCCACAAGAGGGAAGTTTTGGTCAAAAGCCAGACATGAATAAACTTCAAGTTTAATTCCTTCATTTAAAAATATCACAAGTGATATGTTTATATGTTAACTAGTGTTTTCCCGCGACTTCGTCCGCACAAATTATATACCAGATTTTAAGTCAGATCATAAGCTATCAAACAAAAAAAGTTTCATCTAAATCGGTTCAGTAGTTTTTGCGTGATGCGCGAACAAACAAACAAACACACTATTTTGTCAATAGATGGCGCTGCACGTCATTTAAATCGCACTATCGAGTGACATTTGAATTTAATATGAAGTGAACCGCTACTTTTTTCTTCCTTATGAATTTACGGTTTTATAATAGTTAAGATAACAATTTAAACAGCAAAGATAACGCCAAGCAGGGCTGCCAGATTGTATAATTGGATACAAAAACTGTATAATTGGGTACCTGTTTGTATCCTCTATGTATCCTGGACCCTCATGTATAATTGGATACATAATCAATATTTTCAACTGAAAAGCTCTGCTTGAGACGGTAAATCGCAGAAGAGAAAGATAAAAGCCACTATAATCAGTCACGTTACAATTCAATAGAGTAAAACTCCATGTTTCGTTCAAGTTTTGTAAAATGTTGTCTCTCGATTCAACCGAGACCAAAAGATGCTATAAAGTTGATAAAAAATACCTGGAGTGCGATTTTTGAATCTCATTCGATGAATTCAGCAGTTGAAAATGTCAAAATTTCTATGGAAATATGCATCTTTCTACTGCTGATTTGACTTTCAAAAATCATACTACAGGAGACCGATTTTTGAAAGTCAAATCAACAGTAGAAAGATGCGTATCTCCAGAGTAATTTTGACATTTTCAACTGCTGAGCTCACCGAATGAGATTCAAAAATCGCACTCCTGTTGGGAATGAAAATATCGATCTGTGGTGTGATTTTTGAAAATCATACGAGCGGTTCGGCAGTAGAAAATGTCAAAATTACTATGGACATTATGCATCTTTCTACTGCCGAACCGCTCGTATGATGTTCAAAAATCGCACTACCGAGTTCAAATTCCGTGATGAATAGTCAGAAAAAAACATTATTTTATACGTTTCGGAGGTTTTTACACCTGTATGTATCCTGCGAGTCAATTTTGTATAATTTTGGGAACCTGGCTGAATAATTATAAAATATCTACTGGCAGCCCTGACGCCAAGACTAACTAAAATTCAAATCACAATGAGCCTGGCGGAAATCGTCCATTAACCCTGTGATAATTATGAACATTAAGTTTATCTTAGATAAGCTTTGAAAAGCCCAGAAATGTCGCTCGCTAGGGGCTACGCTGCTCTGTTACCCTACTTAGTGAGATATGGAAAAGATTGCACACAATATAGAGGCTATGCTTATTATACCAACATAAAAACTACAATTCGACTGGCCAACTGTATTGTGCTGCGTGTAACAGACTATTCAAGACAAAACTCTGATTCTCCAGCCCCATCCGAGCTCACGCCAGGAATCAATGAGGGTCGCCGTCGACGGACACGTCATAATCATCATCATCATCAGCTGACTAACTTTGAATACATTTTTACTCTTTTTTAGGGTTCCGTATCCAAAGGGTGAAAACGGGACCCTATTACTGAGCCTACGTTGTCCGTCCGTCCGTCCGTCCGTCCTATCTATTAAGGGCTGTAACTTTTGAACCGTAACAGCTGGACAATTGAAATTTTCACATAATTTGCGTTATTACGGCGAATTTGTCTACAAATAATAAACATGTTAAAATTTCAAATTAAGGGGGGTCCTCATAACAAGAAACTAGTATTAATCAACGTTTTTTCGTTGTGATTATAGAACAAACTCTACAGTATAACAACAAATTACAAAAACCGGCCAAGTGTGAGTCGGTTCGCGCTAAAGGTCCCGGAGAAAACAAAACGTTTTTCTAAATTAATGTTGTGTGGTGGCGTGGTACGGAACCCTCGGTGCGCGAGTAGCCCGACTCGCACTTTACCGGTTTTATTACTTCTTCGTATGCTTGTATGTATGCCAATAAAATTAATTATATGTACATGTAATATAATCTTACCTATTAGCGCAAACTAATCCGGTCCATCCCGCGGTGCACTCACAATCGTTTGTCACCGCGTTACATTTACCCTTGTTCTGACATCTGCATTTCTGCGGACACTCTTCGCCACTTGGACATTGTTCTTCGCATCTGTGAACAGAAAAGATACATTTTAGTTTAGTGGCATGGAAGGATACATGGGGGTCTAGCATGGCTCCGCGACCACTATTACTCTCTTTCTGTTTACGCACGCTAGCTTACTCGCGCGCAGCAGTTCTTTAATTTATTTCTTAGCAATAATTAGGTTTGTTTCAAAAACAAAACGATTCTCCGAAACTCCATCAGGTGTAATGTGATATCTATAGTTGCTGCGCGGTATTAAAATAACAAGACCCTCTGTTTTCCTTTGAGGTGAAGTAATACACTTTCATTCAGCGGCAGTATTCCCAACAGAGTATACAAACCGGCTCTCTTCGCAGAGTATGTCAAAATTTTCTAGGCGAGCGCCTTCCATCGTCAGCTCATGTGCGCTTTCCATCAGGTGATAGGTAATACTTCCTGTAAAACTGTATATACTTACAGTGGACCAGTGAACCCAGCAACGCAGTCGCAGGCGCCAGTGACCTGGTCGCACAAGGCACCGTTAGTGCACCGACAGGTCTCCTCGCAGTTGTCGCCGAAGGACGGCGCCGCGCAGGGTCGCTCGCATGCGTCCCCGCGCCACCCGGGCGTGCAAGCGCACTTTCCCGTTAGAGGCTCGCACGTCCCACCGTTGAGGCATTGGCACTGGTGCTGGCAGTGACGGCCCCATTTACCGTCCGGACAAGCTGGTGGGGAAATAAAGATAAATAAAATGTGGGCGTAGATAAAGAGTCACGAGTACCTTAGAACAGCATAAACCTAAATCGCGCTAACAAAGTTTCCACACGTGCTGACATAAATACAAGTCTACTAGTAACTGTCGGACAGCGACCAATCTTCAGGCATCACAGAAAAAGCGTGGCGGATAATTTTCCCTTTAAAAAATTGCACTGCTCTGAAAATTTTTAAATGTATTCGTTCTGTACCGAAAAGAAGTGGCTTCGACCATGATAGAGATTCTTATGGGATCTTTTATTGGTCTCAATCTGCTCGGAAGAACATCTGTTGTAGTTTTACCTCTTTGGACAACTGCAATGTCAATATTTAAAATAATATTTGTTTGTACAAAGAACGTTTTCCTTTGTCACTTCCAATAAAATTCTCACAACATAAACATCTAACTTATTATTCAATAGATATTTATATTTCAACACGTTATCAGCACGAGTTGCTCTTTTGTGAGTGAAGTCACAAATTAATTTCACCATTTAAAAGTGAAAATTTTCTGAAAACTTCGGAGATGTCAGATAAAGGATCGAATTCAAATCTTCGTTCCCTTGCTGGAATACTTTTAAAAGGTAGGCAAGATTATCCGATATGGAAGTTTAAGATGAAGATGTACCTAGTACATGAAGGTCTGTGGAATAGCATCAGTGGCTACCCAGATGATGACTCGACTCTCGTTGATAATAAGAAAAGAGATGACGAGATCACTTTAGCAAAGATTTGCTTAACCTTGGACGGACCAGCGATTACACATGTTCGAAACAGTAGGTCGGCAAAAGAGGCGTGGGACACATTAGCGGCGGCTTACGAAGATAAGTCGATGGGTCGTCGTTTAGCCCTTGAACGCAAGCTCTACAGGTACACTCTGATTGATTTTGAAAATATAGAGATGTATATAAATGCCGTGATGTCCACTGTCCAAGACTTGGCTGACATAGGCAAGGTTATAGAAGATGCTTCTGTCGCAGCCATTCTTTTAGGCGGCTTGACGCCGCGCTTCGATCCCCTAATAATGGCATTAGAGAACTCTACGAGTGCCGTCACAAGTGAGCTCGTAAAAACTAAACTTTTGAGTGAATTATCGAGATCAACCATAAACGATGAAGGTTCCAGTTCAGACACAGCTTTGCGCGTGCAGATTAAGAAAAATAGCAAGAAACGAGGAGTAATTTGCTACAATTGCAAGAAGCCTGGTCACGTCAAGCCGGACTGTCCACTCAACAGAAAGTCCAAAGACGATGGCTCTAGCAAGGGCACAAATGAACTTGAGAGTTTATTTGGCGCATTGAACGCGGGTTCTGAAGAAATCTCATCTGAAAAATGGTACGTAGACTCTGGAGCCAGTGCACATATGTCTGGAAGATCAGATTGGTTAGTGAATTATAAAGAATTTACAACTGGTCAGATAAAGAACGCAAATGGAGACATATTGTCAAGTGCAGGTATAGGTAATGTTCCTATTTTAAATAACTTTAAAACGGAAAGTGACCGTAATGTTACGAAGATTTCAAATGTAGTGTTTGTTCCTAATTTAAATACTAATCTGATTTCTGTTAAGAAAGCTACTGAAAATGGATTTAGTGTTGTTTTTGATACGAAAGGTTGTACATTTTATAATTCTGTAAATTTTACTTGTACAGGTGATGCAGTTTTACATGGATCCTGTTATGGTGGATTGTATTCGCTGGATTGTACAGTTAGTCCCCCAAAACCCTTATCAGCGTTAGAAGTACAGAGTGATGTAACAAGTTTTCGTTTATGGCATAAACGACTTGGTCACTTATGCCGTATAGGATTAGAGAAACTTAAAAAGGAAATCTAGGCGTAGTGTACACTGAAGTGAGAAAATTTATGACGAGGATGGGTATGAATATGAAATTGAATAAATACTATGTTAGGTTGTACTACCATGACTCATTCATTGACTAGGTCAATTATGAGTGACTATGCTAACATTATAAATATATTCCTATGTAATTATACATTGGTGCTATCCGAGTTCACCACAAATATGATATAGAGTTTTGTCTTACGTATAACTGTTGGACTTTACTTATTTATTTAGTTTATTTTAATCTTTTATATGGTTCATCATGTTTATTTATGCAATGCATTAGTATAATGTAATAAAGAAAATTGTAAACTGCGCTCGTCCTATTATTAATCCGTCGAATAACACTATTACAAATTTAAATAGAATACAAGTTTTTCACATGGAGATGTATGGACTGTCGATCTTGAACGTCCAGGTTCAAATCCGCATGGACGACGTGTCATTTAACAGTTTTTCTTACGTATGTACGTAATACCGACTTCTCTCAAACTGTGAAGGAAAGCGTCGTGAGGAAACCTGCATACGCTGAAGAAGAAACTCTGATGCATATGTCTAGTCCACCAATCCGCATTGAGGACGCGTGGTGGAGTAACGTCCATACACGGTCCTTGAGGGTAGGCCTGTGCCTTGCAGTGTGACGTATATTATATGTTGATGATGATGATGACATGGTTTTACACCTTTACAGCGCTGCAAATAACAACAGCAAGTCGGTAAAGATTTGGTTTTATGATATCTTTTGGCAACATTTCCTTTGCCAAACCAACAAATACAAATACATATAGCATCAGAAACAAGTCCCAAAATAACATAACGATTTATATCTGTGAAAATTGTAAACAACAAAATTTCGCACACAAACTGCACGCAAAGTAGGGACTTCAGTGGTGATAAATAGTAATGTAGGTTACATCCTATTTATAGTCTAACGTACGGTACGGTGGCATGCATGAAACAGATGTGATAAATATTAGTAAGGATTGTCGCGAATGTATAGACTTAGATTGAAAACATTTGGTTTGTAAATTGTTTACCACCCACGGTTGAGTAACCATCTGGAGTTATTTATAAATTGAAATGGAATCAGCGAAAAACAATATCCTGTATCAGATCTGATCACAGCAAAGGTATTCAAAATTGCAAGGGAACTAGAATTATGATGTGCGTATGGATTGAGGAGCCACATTTGCTATTGAAAAAAGAATTCTATGGTCATTTTGTAGGAAATTTGTAGATTTTGTAGGCCCAATCCTGGAATTTGTAGGAAAAGTATAGAGAAGTTACATGAACATAAAGGTGGCTCCTCAATCCATAACGTCAGGATTGAGGAGCCACCCTGTATCTCTGAAAGTACGTGATGAATCTTTTCGAAAATTTTGTAGGATTTAGTAGGAGTTGGAAAAAGATCCTACAAAAAAAATCAGCTCTCTACGACCAAAACTGAAAAAGCTACAATACTTTGATTGTGGCTCCTCAATCCTGACGCATCAGGATTGAGGAGCCACCCTCTATCTCTGAAAATACGTGATGAATCTTTTTGAAAATTTTGTAGGATTTAGTAGGAGTTGAAAAAAGATCCTACAAAAAAAATCAGCTCTGTACGACTACAACAGAAAAAGTTACAATAGATAATTTGATTGTGGCTCCTCACACCAGATAAATGCCTATAACTACATATGTACGTAACGGAATTCACAACCGATGATGCCAATATTTAGTAGAAATTTCTACTAAATATTGGCGTAGTCAAATGTCGCATATCATCAACACCGACAGAGCTACGCGTTTTTTAAATTTTCCATATAAAGTCACCATATAGGGTGACCACTAACATAAGAATAGTTAAAACTGTATAGAATGGAATCTCCTTTGTGCGTGCTCCAAACGCCGCCTTTTAAACACCTACTTCCCCCCTCAGCCCGCAACGCCCCGCTGTCGCCCACGTAGGCCGCCAGGGCTGTCACTAATTTCTTATGGCTTTTATTTACTTACTTCATATTTTATACGTACGTTAACTATAGTTTAATTAGTGTATTTAATTATGTATAATAATTTTTTAACCGATTTTGCTTACTATATTATTCCTCATACAAACATAGATAAGCTAGGTACTTAATTTGATACAAACGAACGCTACGACTACTGTCGCTAAGTTGGTGACTAGGTAGTAGGTACACGTTTCAAGCGGGCGCCGCGCGGCGCGGCGGCATGTCAAAGGGCGAGAGATAGTGATTTGCCTCACTTGTGCAAGTGCAATAATATCTTATATGTACCTATACTCCATTCCAAATAGCAACGAAATTATAAGGCTATTTTCAATTGCTGAAACAGAGATTTGAAACACTTCCTCTCACTTATTCTTAAAACAGCTTTAATAACGTCCATGATATGTCGGACTTTTATTATTTGCTAATCAGAATTCAACAGAAAACAAAATAGGAATCGTAAAACCTCGTCGTCCTTATTTGGAATGGAGTACAGGTATTTACCAACTTTTATAACATTACCTACAGTAAACAGCCTACCTATACTACGTTCCAAATAGCAACGAAATTTTAAGGTTATTTTGAATTATAGAAATAAGTATATATTGCAAAATAGGAATCGGAAAATCTCGTCGTCCTTATTTGGAATGAAGTAGGTATCATTAATAAAAAATATTACAAAATGGAAAGATGTTTAGGTACTTACCTGTCTTTAGGGAGATTAAAATAACTTAGATGTGGCATTGTATTCGAACTGTTTTTACACCCAAACACACAGCAATAACTAGGCATTGTGAAAAATTAATAATTTCAACCGAACGGAACGTGTACGAGCGAGCGCGCAGCGGCCGTCACAGCCCCGACTGACTTAGCTGCTTAGCATCTAGCGCGCGGTAGGCTAATAACGTGACCTTGAACGCGTTCCGCGCAGAGTTTCGCTTCTATACAGTTTTAACTATTCTTATGCCACTAATAAGTTAAATCCTGAGACACATTTTAGTACTATCAAGTTGGTGGCTTATTATGTCCAGAAAAAGAATGCATAAGATTACCTTTCCCTTAGTCGCCTCGTAAAGTACTTACCTACTAATTAGTTCAAATTTTTTTAGCTTCTTAACCGCTTGTTCGTTGTTAATTGATCGTAATTTTATGTATTCCTTAACATGTGTTCTGCGGTATTCAGTGACAACAAATCTCAGTCGAAATGCAACAAATTTTTAGGTAAGTGTAAATTCCTAAACATATAGGTACTTAAAATTATCAGTACTTACTACTACCTACTATACGATCCTGAAACTAGGTGATGCATTCAGGAAACCACAGACAGGTACACACCAAGGTAGGTACTTAACTAGTTTTGAATCATGTTAAGTACTTCATATCTCTTAATTCAAAGGGGATATTACCTTTGACGCGCTCCATACAAACGAAGTCCGGTCATATTTTAAATACTAACTAATGTATGTTGTCCGATTATAGTTTAAAAGTTACACCCACGGTTGAGTAACCATCTGGAGTTATTTATAAATTGAAATGGAATCAGCGAAAAACAATATCCTGTATCAGATCTGATCACAGCAAAGGTATTCAAAATTGCAAGGGAACTAGAATTATGATGTGCGTATGGATTGAGGAGCCACATTTGCTATTGAAAAAAGAATTCTATGGTCATTTTGTAGGAAATTTGTAGATTTTGTAGGCCCAATCCTGGAATTTGTAGGAAAAGTATAGAGAAGTTACATGAACATAAAGGTGGCTCCTCAATCCATAACGTCAGGATTGAGGAGCCACCCTGTATCTCTGAAAGTACGTGATGAATCTTTTCGAAAATTTTGTAGGATTTAGTAGGAGTTGGAAAAAGATCCTACAAAAAAAATCAGCTCTCTACGACCAAAACTGAAAAAGCTACAATACTTTGATTGTGGCTCCTCAATCCTGACGCATCAGGATTGAGGAGCCACCCTCTATCTCTGAAAATACGTGATGAATCTTTTTGAAAATTTTGTAGGATTTAGTAGGAGTTGAAAAAAGATCCTACAAAAAAAATCAGCTCTGTACGACTACAACAGAAAAAGTTACAATAGATAATTTGATTGTGGCTCCTCACACCAGATAAATGCCTATAACTACATATGTACGTAACGGAATTCACAACCGATGATGCCAATATTTAGTAGAAATTTCTACTAAATATTGGCGTAGTCAAATGTCGCATATCATCAACACCGACAGAGCTACGCGTTTTTTAAATTTTCCATATAAAGTCACCATATAGGGTGACCACTAACATAAGAATAGTTAAAACTGTATAGAATGGAATCTCCTTTGTGCGTGCTCCAAACGCCGCCTTTTAAACACCTACTTCCCCCCTCAGCCCGCAACGCCCCGCTGTCGCCCACGTAGGCCGCCAGGGCTGTCACTAATTTCTTATGGCTTTTATTTACTTACTTCATATTTTATACGTACGTTAACTATAGTTTAATTAGTGTATTTAATTATGTATAATAATTTTTTAACCGATTTTGCTTACTATATTATTCCTCATACAAACATAGATAAGCTAGGTACTTAATTTGATACAAACGAACGCTACGACTACTGTCGCTAAGTTGGTGACTAGGTAGTAGGTACACGTTTCAAGCGGGCGCCGCGCGGCGCGGCGGCATGTCAAAGGGCGAGAGATAGTGATTTGCCTCACTTGTGCAAGTGCAATAATATCTTATATGTACCTATACTCCATTCCAAATAGCAACGAAATTATAAGGCTATTTTCAATTGCTGAAACAGAGATTTGAAACACTTCCTCTCACTTATTCTTAAAACAGCTTTAATAACGTCCATGATATGTCGGACTTTTATTATTTGCTAATCAGAATTCAACAGAAAACAAAATAGGAATCGTAAAACCTCGTCGTCCTTATTTGGAATGGAGTACAGGTATTTACCAACTTTTATAACATTACCTACAGTAAACAGCCTACCTATACTACGTTCCAAATAGCAACGAAATTTTAAGGTTATTTTGAATTATAGAAATAAGTATATATTGCAAAATAGGAATCGGAAAATCTCGTCGTCCTTATTTGGAATGAAGTAGGTATCATTAATAAAAAATATTACAAAATGGAAAGATGTTTAGGTACTTACCTGTCTTTAGGGAGATTAAAATAACTTAGATGTGGCATTGTATTCGAACTGTTTTTACACCCAAACACACAGCAATAACTAGGCATTGTGAAAAATTAATAATTTCAACCGAACGGAACGTGTACGAGCGAGCGCGCAGCGGCCGTCACAGCCCCGACTGACTTAGCTGCTTAGCATCTAGCGCGCGGTAGGCTAATAACGTGACCTTGAACGCGTTCCGCGCAGAGTTTCGCTTCTATACAGTTTTAACTATTCTTATGCCACTAATAAGTTAAATCCTGAGACACATTTTAGTACTATCAAGTTGGTGGCTTATTATGTCCAGAAAAAGAATGCATAAGATTACCTTTCCCTTAGTCGCCTCGTAAAGTACTTACCTACTAATTAGTTCAAATTTTTTTAGCTTCTTAAACGCTTGTTCGTTGTTAATTGATCGTAATTTTATGTATAAATTTTCCTTAACATGTGTTCTGCGGTATTCAGTGACAACAAAACTCAGTCTAATGCAACAAATTTTTAGTTAACTGTAAATTCCTAAACATATAGGAACTTAAAATTATCAGTACTTACTACTACCTACTATACGATCCTGAAATTAGGTGATGCATTCAGGAAACCACAGACAGGTACACACCAAGGTAGGTACTTAACTAGTTTTGAATCATGTTAAGTACTTCATATCTCTTAATTCAAAGGGGATATTACCTTTGACGCGCTCCATACAAAAGAAGTCCGGTCATATTTTAAATACTAACTAATGTATGTTGTCCGATTATAGTTTAGAAATTACAGTGCCTCAAAGATTTCCATACAAACGAGATGCGGCCCCGGCCATAGAAAGAATGCCAACGGTTGTATACAGCTGTATATTATTTTATAATTTAGGTAATATTACATTTATCATGTACGAACCCTTAAATAATTTTTATTATGCTTATTTTGGTAAAAAACTATCTAAACTGTAGAAACACCGGTCATATTCTGATACACCCTTTACGATCTGTTTTCTGTGACAATTGTCAGATCTTATTTTTTTATTGCCTTGGTATTGCAGCTTTATCATTTTTTCATATCCATAGTACATTGGTAATCTATTGTATATGCATGCATTACCCCAGGGACAAATTTATATGGAAATCTTTGAGGCACTGTAACTTTTAAACTATAATCGGACAACATACATTAGTTAGTATTTAAAATATGACCGGACTTCGTTTGTATGGAGCGCGTCAAAGGTAATATCCCCTTTGAATTAAGAGATATGAAGTACTTAACATGATTCAAAACTAGTTAAGTACCTACCTTGGTGTGTACCTGTCTGTGGTTTCCTGAATGCATCACCTAGTTTCAGGATCGTATAGTAGGTAGTAGTAAGTACTGATAATTTTAAGTACCTATATGTTTAGGAATTTACACTTACCTAAAAATTTGTTGCATTTCGACTGAGATTTGTTGTCACTGAATACCGCAGAACACATGTTAAGGAATACATAAAATTACGATCAATTAACAACGAACAAGCGGTTAAGAAGCTAAAAAAATTTGAACTAATTAGTAGGTAAGTACTTTACGAGGCGACTAAGGGAAAGGTAATCTTATGCATTCTTTTTCTGGACATAATAAGCCACCAACTTGATAGTACTAAAATGTGTCTCAGGATTTAACTTATTAGTGGTCACCCTATATGGTGACTTTATATGGAAAATTGAAAAAACGCGTAGCTCTGTCGGTGTTGATGATATGCGACATTTGACTACGCCAATATTTAGTAGAAATTTCTACTAAATATTGGCATCATCGGTTGTGAATTCCGTTACGTACATATGTAGTTATAGGCATTTATCTGGTGTGAGGAGCCACAATCAAATTATCTATTGTAACTTTTTCTGTTGTAGTCGTACAGAGCTGATTTTTTTTGTAGGATCTTTTTTCAACTCCTACTAAATCCTACAAAATTTTCAAAAAGATTCATCACGTATTTTCAGAGATAGAGGGTGGCTCCTCAATCCTGATGCGTCAGGATTGAGGAGCCACAATCAAAGTATTGTAGCTTTTTCAGTTTTGGTCGTAGAGAGCTGATTTTTTTTTGTAGGATCTTTTTCCAACTCCTACTAAATCCTACAAAATTTTCGAAAAGATTCATCACGTACTTTCAGAGATACAGTGTGGCTCCTCAATCCTGACGTTATGGATTGAGGAGCCACCTTTATGTTCATGTAACTTCTCTATACTTTTCCTACAAATTCCAGGATTGGGCCTACAAAATCTACAAATTTCCTACAAAATGGCCATAGAATTCTTTTTTCAATAGCAAATGTGGCTCCTCAATCCATACGCACATGAATTATGAAGTAATACGTTATAGACACATTTAGTAATAACGGGCTTTTACCCGCCACTTGGCCCGCACAATTTATACCTATACCAAATTTTAAGTCAAACATAAGCTTTCAAATAAAAAAGTTTCATAAAAATCGGATCAGTAAATTTTGCGTGATGCCCGTATAACAAACCAACAATCAGACAGCTAAAAATCCAAAAATTTATGATTTGTAGTCACCTAAAAACCAAACGTAATCTTTTTCTTGTAAATACCTATCTTCAATGTACACACTTCTTTTACAGTTTTATAATAGTTTAGATTATTATTAGTTTAGTAACGGATACCACGAATACAATCATCATCTATATAAAACAGTATTCACAAGAGGTTACAAACACATTGGAAATTATTGTACGCACTATAAAACCAACTTGATTAATACAGCAATGTCCATTGAGTACCGTACATTGTGCATTGTGTCCAGTGTTTTGAAATACGGTTTTCTTTTACCGCTGTTTTTGACGCACTCACCTTTTATATGGCTTTAGACTGTACGTTCCCACAATGCAAATAGCGTATACACGGATAGCAAGGATTCCACTAATTTAATTTAACCCTTAAACAGGCATAGTACGATTTATCGACCACATAAAAGTAACTGACAATGTACCTACTAAAAACTTACAATAAGGTTCATTATTGAATTTAAATATGGTGGCCAAGGCCTGTTTAAGGGTTAAAGAGACAAACAATTATTTTATAACTAGCTGTTGTCAGAGACTTCGCCTGCGTTGACTTTAAAAAGTATCATGTGTGTTAACTAACGCAGAGCATATTGCATCTGTGTGCCAAATTTAATCCAAATCCGTTCAGCCGTTTATGTGTGATTGAGTAACAAATATGTAAGGTCTAACAAAATTAGCTGAAACTATTTTAAGGGGATGATCAGACCATCAAACTGGACCACTTTCTCTACCAATATCGAAATCGCGAAAAAAAAATTAGCTGTTCCATACAAACCTACTCGACCTAAATGTATGGGAAAGCAGATTTATTTTTCGCGATTTCGATATTGGTCCCATAGAGAAAGTTGTTCAGTTTGATGGTCTGATCATCCCCTTAAAACAGTTTCAGCTAATTTTGTTACACCTTATACATAGTTACACAATTATAGTATTAAATAATAATAGTGTTTGTCAATTCTACTGTTGACCGTCTCCATCTATTTTATTCACTGTAAGACCAGTCCCATTGTAGGGCATCAGCGTTCTCCCACGAATAGGGGGAGGATGGTAACAGGCCAGAATGAACTCCGGGGTCACTTCACTTTTTGATGAAAATCTATTTTTACATCTACATTCATAAACAGTTTTCTGAACGCTCAAAATAAAAAAATCTATCTAACTGAAAAGTGTTTACCGTAAACTCACAAAGCAAACAATAGGGTCCACTCTCACTTGACAAACAAACAATAACTCCAACCGTCAATTCCTGCAATGAACCAAATTTAAAAAGTACTTACAAATATCACAAGCAGGTCCTCCGTAGCCATGTTCACAGGCGCACGTGTTTGGCGCCACACATTTGCCGTGGACACAGTTTTCAGCACATACAGGCACGCACTGCTTTCCCTGTGCATCAGGTGTGTACCCAGCACAACATTCCTCTACCGGTCTATATTTAATCAGGGTATCGGTCTTGAAGATCTGTCGGAATTTGATCTTGTATTTAGAACATCGTGGCGGAAAATTAAAGCACCACGAATTTTCTTTTACTTGATACGGCTGCTGCTCTGATACTCTGACTGTTGTTACGTATCTGAAAAGAATAAATGGTTCATTAGTTGAAAGAAGACAGTAAGTTGTAGGCTGTAGGATCTCACTGCAGGTAAAAAGCCTCCTCCGACGAATAATGGTGAGAGGGAGTGGGCCAATTAAGGGAGCTCGAAAATTCTATGCCAGTAAGTTGACCACTAATCCTCAAGATTGAAAATAAATAAAGTATGAATCGCCAAACAAAAACAGAGAATATTAAAACTATCACCTTTATAATCATTATAATGTAAATCTTATTAAATCGTAGTACGATTTTATTCTTCTTTCGCCTTACTTCTTAACCTATATTTTTTGTTTCTGAAAGATTATCGTTTGCCCTCGACTTCTTTTACCTTGTCTTTCAAAAAGTACCCAAGTCCATAATCCGACCAAATCCGTTCAGTCGTTTATGCGTGATTGGGTCACAAAGTCACAAATATCCAAACATAGTCAAAAACTAATACTAGATTTATTTCAGTAACTTAACTTATGTGGGGCTTATCTATTTACTATTATGGGTCAACCACACAATTACAACACAGAGTCATGCAAATTATACTAATTGTATTATCCGAAGGATGTGAAAACGGTCTATAACGTTGTGTCAACTAATCCAATTGACTTACTGGTAAGTCCATTAAACGGCAAGAAAATAAACAATACGGAGCAACATGTAAAAATATTATTTTTCTCCCTTTAGTCATAAAATTGATATCACATGATGGCATCCTGCGGACCGAAACAAAGGATCCTACAGTTTATTGATCAACTCCCTTGACATAACCCTCGGCCTATGTGATAAGTATGTAAATGGGTTGATTCGTGGGACAATGCTGAACGGGATGGGGACAGATAAAGTTAACTGACCCGATGAATAACTGCACAGATCGGCGACAATCATTCGCCCCGCATTCAGAAACTAAAATAATAAACAAGACTCGAACAAAGAACAATGACCACAAACTGACTATCGCATTTCAGTGCAATTTCTATAGATTTATTATAAAATTATTCGTTCAGTATTCAGTTTTCGTATTTTTGCTAATGTTTATTGAAAACAATCAGTGTTGTTTGACTTTTGGCCTTTGCTTGTTGTTAAAGAGGCGTTTTGTAAACTTTGGCTTACAACTAGATGCCAACAGATACCTGAAGAAAAGTCAAGATCACTGTAAACTTTATACTTCAAATTATTTGTCATATACGGAAATACTTTTATTTACTACACCCTTTCTATTCTAAGATGATGGTGATCATGAATTCTATAAGATAATAAACAAAATACAGTTTAGGTTAACATGAGTCTGGGATTTCAGTAGTAGAAAACGGACCAGGAATTGAATTAACAAACTTCTGTAAATTCTATCAGAGAAAACCAAACACTTAGCATAGCATAGCATAGCATATGCTCACGACTATATTCCCCGAGGGGGTAGTCAGAGATATTCTGAAATCTCAGAACATCCACGATTCACCAGTAGTACCGAAACTCTGTCCAGTGACCAAACACTTAAGGGTATATTATTCGGAGCGCGCTCCATACAAACGTACTATGGTGATATTTTCAATACTTACCAATTAAAGACAATGAAATTTTGCAGAAACAATCTAGAAACAAATTTCTAAGCTTGTATGGAGTCAGATTTTCGTTAAAATGTATAGTTTTCAAGTTACATGCCTGAAAGATTTCCATACAAATCTTAAATTAATCCTAGCATTGAAACTGTATATTTTCACGAAAATCTGACTCCATAGAAGCATAGAGATTTGTTTCTAGATTGTTTCTGCAAAATTTCATTGACTTTAATTGGTTAGTATTGAAAATATCACCATAGTACGTTTGTATGCAGCGCGCATATTCGCTCTCGGAATAAAATTCTCTTAAGACTATCATAAACAGCGAACTTCATATAGTGTTCTTGAAATATAACAAAATAAATAATAAAATAGAAGTATACAGATCATCAACTAAGATGAATAATAATGAAACGAAATTGCACGGCAAATTCTTTAGTAAATTAAAAAACTTCAATATTTAGACTTCATGACGATGATAAAATAACTTTCCACGACCTTCATGGCCGATTACCCACGCATTGACACACTTACTTACTTTTACTTTACGTTCTATTAATACTAGCAGAACCGTACAAACTGTTTGCTTCAATAGAATATTCAACTGACTAGGTAATTAAATACCATTAATTTATAGGTACCTCTAAACTACTTCTTCTTCTTATCGAGTGGGCTGCAAGCCCTGGTGTCAGAGTTTATTCAAACCGCCTTACGGCATCTGACGTGGTTTTTTTGTAACGACTACTACCACCAGAGATAGTAGCCGGGACCAACAGCTTAACGTGCCATCCGAAGCACGGAATCATCTTTCTTTTCAGACAATCAGGTGACTCAGCCTGCAATGTCCTAACCAACTGGGGAAAAACGCACAAAGTGACATTTCACTAGGTGCCCCCCGTGGAAATCGAACCCACGACCTCCGTGTCAAGAGCCCAATGCTCTTAACCATTAGACCACGGAGGCAGTTCCGGTTCTAAACTACTATGATGGAGTTTATCTACATACGTTCGTTCATAATAAGTTACATCAAAACTGTTCGTCGTATTTTCGAAGATGGCTCCATACTGAAAGTTGATCAGTTTGCTGAGTAGAATACATGGTTAAGTTATCCACACTGAAACTTTATCCTGTATAGATAATGTACAGTATTCAAGTTTTCTGTTATTTTGTTAAAACTTGTGTTTCGATGATAATAATTCTCCTTGGGTTATTATAATGTATAGCTATTTAATTATTCATAATCATAATTTGTATAATATTTTCTGCACGTAATTCTTACTGTCTGACTGAATCATCCGCACGTGTGTGGGTCACTGTGTTGATAAACTAGGAGTGTAAGTGTAACTAGCGGTGTCAGTCATCGTTTAGTGCGAAAGGGTAATAAATTGATGACACCAAAGTCTTAACTTCGGGGACAAAATTGTACAAGGAACGAAATTTCTTTTTTTGGATTTTCATTCGAAGGAATATTTAATCTCGACATCAAGTTGCTTAGATCAGGAAGTTTGGGAATACAGAAAATTTTAAAGTCCTGACAAAAGTCAGATTTGCATAGAAAAGTCCTGAGAATTTGGCGCAAAAACGTAATTCAATAAAAGTACCTATATTCTAAAAACCAAAGAGGTAAAATTAGATTATGTTTTTATTATGTTTTTAAATATGTTCTTGTTAATTAGGTACGTTGATTTGTGATACGATCCAAAGAAGATTATATTTTGTTTATTTTGATTGTAAAGTTCTAATAAAAAAATCAGAAAAATCGACTGTACTAGGTATCTAAAATTCCCGATATTTCCAAAATTCGGCAGCAATTCTATCTGGGGAGCCTAAAAATTCTGAAATCTCAGGACAAATCCCGAGATATGGCAACCCTAGTCATGCGTCCATGTATACGGGGTGAAACTTAATATCATGCTAACGGTTTTTAAGAGGATGATCAGACGAATAAACTGATGATGCGCGCTAATCACGCCTTTTATCTCGTTCGTTCGCGAGCAAATAGAAAGAGAGCTAAGGCGGAATAGCGCTATAAGTTATAACACGCTGCCATATTACGGCTGCTGGAGATCATACTGAACGCATTGATACCATATCATATACCCGTTGTAGAGACAACTTGTGCCAAAATCGTATTTAAGCATCTTTTTGAAATTTCGCTGACCTTCTATTTTGTATTAACGTCATAAACTCATTATAGAGTTACTCATTCATCAGCTAGTTATATACAAAACTGCAAACCTATTCAGCCCAAATGTATGAAGCAGCTGATTTTTTTTCGGTCCTTTCTATTTTGGTCACACAGTGAAAGTAGTTCAGTTTATTGGTCTGTCTGAAGCATCTCCTTAAGTATTTAACGCATTTAAGTTTACACCCTGAGTGACCTACTAATAAAACCTTGCAAAACGAAATTATAAACAAAAAATTACACTACTAGTCCCTCTCGCCTTCTAGACCTTCTTTTATAAGGTACTTAATTAGAACAGCAGTTCCATCATACAGTTATTAACTTTTTTATTTTCTTACGTTTTTGTTTATGAAATATATTTAAACTATATTATCAGGTATTCTTCGAAATATTGAGAAACCAATAACTAAAACAATTCATAAATTAGTTCTGGTTGACGTCATCTAAAATGTGATAAAACTTTAATGGTAATGGTAACTAATGTTCTACAGAATATGGATGTTTCATTCATAATTCTTTGTTCAGGATTTTCCTGCTATAATAAAGAATCATTAATAATTACTTGTTACGTAAATAAGGAAGGAGGCCATTGTCGTTCAGTGATTTTTGTATACTTCCTAGGCTATCTTATGGTGCATGCTGAAGCCCAGAATACTGCATTCCCAAGTTGCCTAACATCTCAGACCTCAGTATCTTATAGTGCATGCTGAAGCCCAGAATACTGCCTTCCTAAGTTGCCTAACATCTCAGTATCTTATGCTGCATGCTGAAGCCCACAATACTCGTAAACTAAGATAAGAGTTAACCTCGCAACAAGTGTATGTAGTACAGTAATTCTATGTATTCAATGTATGGGGAAAACAAACAAATTAATAAAGTTTTTAAACGTATGTGGCATGATACCTTTGGGTGTGGTGTTCAAAACTCACAACTCTCCCTCCCCCTCCACCTGACGCTTCACCCCCCCTCGCCGTGAAATTTGTCCCCGTTAACAGTATTTTATCTTTTTTGCGAAAACTATAATAGATACAAAAAAAATGTCATAGGCAAAAATTATCCTCATTAAATTGTACACAAAATAAGTAGTATGCAGTTTCTTCATAGGACATACCCTTTGAGGGCTAGAGGGACGAGAAAGTAACAACATTTCAAAAGTTATGAAATTTGTATGGCGACCCTCATGAAAAATGAAGATAAAAATGAAATGATTCCATATTCTTAATAAGCGACCCCGAATACCCTCTGATACAAATTTTCAGTCGGTTCGGTGAATCTTTAAAAGCTGCTTTGGCGTTAGAAATTTCCATGGCAGCCATATTGGATTTCACAATTTTGATTTTTTTTACCACCAACCAAATTTGACTAGGGTCCTCTATGACATTTTTTCGAGGTCCATACCTCTTTCTATCATAGTGTTACGAGCGACGGGTTCCGGGATTGGAGTGAAACGCCAAGTCCAAATTTACAGAGTTTATTGGGTTTATCTTACACACGGTCCTCCTCACAGGGTCCTCTTCGCGGAGTCCTCGACGCAGAGATTCCCCCTTGCACAGTCCTCGTCACAGGGTCCTCAGACGGGGGTTCTCCTTTACACCACTGTAGCACTGTTCACTACGTCACTTCTATGACGTCACGACACGTCACCACTACGACGTCACGACACCCGTCACAATTATGACGACACGGCACTACACTCACTTGACTACACACTGTTTACTTCTCACTAGTTACTTTTCACTTATTCTCTTCTTCCTTTTGGTTTCGCACTTATCACTGTTAAACTCAGTACTGCCCTGTGGCCGCAAACTCGCCGGCTTATATAGCCCTATAGAATCTTCCAGAATATTGAATTTCGATCTTCATTTCGTTATTTCTTTGTTTCCTTCCAAACGCTTCTAATTATCTCTAGCTCCTCCCCCTTTCTCGAATATTCCTAGACACGGTTATTTTGTCTCTTTCCAAATATTCTTTCCAATTTTCCTTCTCCCTCTTTCCTCTGGAACATTCCTGAACAATAGAAATATTTTCGTCGGGGTGAGGTCTCGAACCCAGGACTTCTCGAATTTTCGAGATCGCACGTCCGACCGCTGAGCCACAAAGCTAATTGACAAACCCTCTGAAATTGTGAATGCCTTTTTACGATTAACGTTTGGCAGCATCCGTGACACTGCCCCTCCCTTAGTTCTGCTCGTCCCGAGCATCATTACTGCCGAAATATCGAGCTAACCGGTCAACGTGCACTATCTTCAAAGGGCTCCTTGGCGATCGTCGGATTCGGTATGTGACGTCGTTTATTTTAGTCACTACCTCATACGGTCCTTCCCAACTTGCTTGTAACTTCGGGCACTTCCCTTTCTTCCGGACTGGATTATGCAGCCAAACCGATGTTCCTTCCTCGAACCCCGTATAGTTCGCCTTTCGGTCATATCGTGTCTTCGAACGGTCACTGGAGTTTTGACCTGCTTCTCGAAGTTGTTCATAGATGTCGACCATTTTCTCTCGCAGTTCGCTTACATAATCACTGATACTTTTAGGAGTGCCTGGTGCGCATCCTGATAATAAATCCGCTGGAAGCTTCAATTCTCTCCCGAAGTTTGCTATGGCTGGAGTTGCTGAAGTACTCTCATGAACAGCGGTTCGATAAGCTAACAGGAAAAGAGGTATGTACTCATCCCAGTTATCCTGATGACTATCGACGACCTTCGCAAGATGTCGTTCCAAAGTTTGATTGAACCGCTCTACCATGCCGTCGGACTGAGGGTGATAAGGAGTAGTCCGAGTCTTGTGGATTCCGAAAATCTTGCAAACTTCCTGGAACAACTGTGACTCAAAGTTCCTGCCCTGATCACTGTGCATTTCTAGCGGAACCCCAAACCGGCAGAAAACTTCATTTACTAACTTGGTGGCCACAGTTATCGCTTCCTGATTCGGGATGGCAAATACTTCTGGCCACTTTGTGAAGTAATCCATTACCACAAGTATATACCGGTTTCCTGATTTAGTGACTGGAAATGGTCCCGCGACGTCTAGTGCGATTCGTTCCCAAGGCGCCCCAACATTATAAATTTTCATTGCTGCCCTGCTCCTCGTATGAGGTCCCTTAACAGCTGCACAGACTGTGCACTTGCGGCACCAATCTTCCACATCGTCTTTACAATGCAACCAGTAAAATCTTTCCTTTACCTTTTCCAAGGTTTTCTTTACACCCAGATGCCCTCCGGAAGTTCCATCATGAAAAACTCGTAGAATTTCTTTCACCTTAGCTCGTGGGACCACCAACTGTAGATACAAGTCTTTGCCATTCGGTGTCTCCCATTTTCTACAGAGTAATCCATTATGTATGACGAGGCTCTTCCACTGTGCCCAAAGTCCCTTCGTAACTGCTCCATACCTTGCCACCTCACTCCACTGAGGCTTAGAATCATCATTCCTTAACCAGTTCAGGATTGGCCCGACTCCTGAGTCCTGTTCCTGTTCAAGGCGCATCGCCTCGTTTCCCCACTCATCATTGATGGCATCAGTTCTGATAACCCTGAGTAAAACTGTGTCCTTCCCTTCCTGCTTGCTGCAGTGCTTACAATCTTCTGGACATGGTCTTCTTGATAATGCATCTGCATTGGAATGAACTCTTCCGCTTCGATGTTCCACTTCAAAGTTGAATTCCTGTAGTTGCTCCAACCATCTTGCCACTTGACCCTCCGGGTTCTTAAATTGAAGTAACCATTTCAATGCAGCGTGGTCTGTCCTGACTAAAAATTTACGTCCCAGCAGATACTTCTTGAAGTGTTGTACAGTCTTCACTACCGCCAATAATTCTCGTCTAGTTACACAATAGTTTCTCTCTGGTCTAGACAATGACTTACTGAAGTAGGCTATTACAGTTTCCTGCTCACCATGTCGCTGTGAAAGCACACCTCCAATCCCGATGTTACTAGCGTCCGCATCTACAACAAATTCCCCTTGAACGTCGGGATATCCAAGAATTGGTGCCTCACTTAGACGTTCCTTTAACTCCATAAAAGCCTTTTCACACTCTGAATCCCATGTGAACGTCCTCTTCTCTTCCGTAAGTCGATGTAGTGGCTTCGCGATGTCCGAAAACCCTTTCACAAACCGACGATAGTAGGAACAGAGCCCAAGGAAAGCTCTAACTTGTGTCTTATCTCTCGGGGTCGGCCACTCCCTTACAGCAGCAGTTTTGGCAGGATCGGTCTCGACTCCTCTCTCCGAGATTACATGTCCAAGGTAGTTGACTTGCCGTTTAAAGAAAGAACATTTGCTTGGACTCAACTTGAGATTAGCCCCACGCAGCCTTTCGAAAACTTTCTCCAACTTTTTCAGATGATCATCGAAGTCTCGACCAACAATAATGATGTCGTCCAGGTAAACCAGACACGTGTCACCCAGAATTCCAGCAAGGACACGTTCCATCAATCTCTCGAAAGTCGCAGGGGCGTTACACAATCCAAACGGCATCACCTTGAACTGCCACAGTCCTTTCCCTGTAGAAAACGCAGTTTTCTCTTTGTCTTTGGGGTCTACGTCCACTTGCCAGTACCCACTTTTCAGATCGAGCGTCGAAAACCATTTCATTCCATTCAAAGTGTCTAAGGTGTCGTCGATTCTTGGCAAAGGGTAGCTGTCTTTCTTCGTTACTTCATTAAGCTGCCGATAATCCACACAAAATCTTGTTGAGCCATCCTTTTTCTTGACGAGAACTACTGGTGAACACCAGGGACTTGATGAAGGTTCGATGACATTACTCGTCCTCATGTCCTCTATCATTAGATGTCCATCGCCGAATCGAGCCTCCAGAGCTCCGAAGAGTTTATCGAACGTCAGATTTTCGCCAGCTCCTACGGCTTCCAGCACGGTGAGAGCCTGTCCCTGGAGTGCTAATGTCAACGCAGACTGCGCCTCCTCTTTGCCCCAACCATTAACCTTCATTGCTGTCTCAAATTGTAGCTTGAAGGCGGGCCATGACGTCAGTCCATCGTAAACCGGAGTTTTGACACCTTTTGGCTGTATGGGTGAGTCAAAAACAGCAGCGACACGCCTATGAGATTTGCTCTGCTCAACATCTCGTCGGATTTTGGCAAACTCACCCTCCACACGATCAAACCTCTCCTCAAACTCACCCTTCACATGATCTAACCTCCCTTCAAACTCACCCTTCACACGATCCAACCTCCCCTCGACGGCTTCGACTCTCTCTACTGCCTGCTGCAAGCCTTTCGTTATATCTTTATGAAGCGTCTCCTGCATCGTGCGCATTTGTTCTTCCTGACGGTGAGCCTGCTCTTCCTGACGGCGAGCCTGTTCCTCATCACGGTGAGCCTGTCCTTCTTTTATTGCGCGCAGTTGTTCCTCCTGCCTGCGAGCCTGTTCCTCCTGGCGGCGAGCCTGTTTTTCCATCATGCGAGCCTGTTCCTCCTGACGGCGAGCTTGTTCTTCCATCATGCGCTGGATTTGATAGAGGAAGTTCCCTGGGTTCTGCTCCGGAGTGCGCTGCACTTCACCTCCTTCAGGTCTTCTCTCTGGGGTTCGCTGCACCTCAGTGGTAAGGGCCGCACCTTCTTGCCGCGCTTCTGACATGGCCCGAGTGGTGACTCCCTTTAACTCCTTGGGCACCAGCGGCATCCTACTCCAATCCCACTTCTGACACCAAATGTTACGAGCGACGGGTTCCGGGATTGGAGTGAAACGCCAAGTCCAAATTTACAGAGTTTATTGGGTTTATCTTACACACGGTCCTCCTCACAGGGTCCTCTTCGCGGAGTCCTCGACGCAGAGATTCCCCCTTGCACAGTCCTCGTCACAGGGTCCTCAGACGGGGGTTCTCCTTTACACCACTGTAGCACTGTTCACTACGTCACTTCTATGACGTCACGACACGTCACCACTACGACGTCACGACACCCGTCACAATTATGACGACACGGCACTACACTCACTTGACTACACACTGTTTACTTCTCACTAGTTACTTTTCACTTATTCTCTTCTTCCTTTTGGTTTCGCACTTATCACTGTTAAACTCAGTACTGCCCTGTGGCCGCAAACTCGCCGGCTTATATAGCCCTATAGAATCTTCCAGAATATTGAATTTCGATCTTCATTTCGTTATTTCTTTGTTTCCTTCCAAACGCTTCTAATTATCTCTAGCTCCTCCCCCTTTCTCGAATATTCCTAGACACGGTTATTTTGTCTCTTTCCAAATATTCTTTCCAATTTTCCTTCTCCCTCTTTCCTCTGGAACATTCCTGAACAATAGAAATATTTTCGTCGGGGTGAGGTCTCGAACCCAGGACTTCTCGAATTTTCGAGATCGCACGTCCGACCGCTGAGCCACAAAGCTAATTGACAAACCCTCTGAAATTGTGAATGCCTTTTTACGATTAACGTTTGGCAGCATCCGTGACAATAGTTTCCACGGGCCGTTGACCTCATCCGTCAGGATTCGACCTTCTGAGAAAGTCGAAATATTCCTTCGAACACCAAGGTATCCTTATGATGATCCCCAAAACAATTTTACTATACGTTGGTTGGGGGAAACCCGGTGAACAATTATCCGAGTATCTATCTACTATCTATGGAAAGTGGTGGGGATCGACCAGATACCTCCAATTGATCTCCAGGTTCCCCTTTCGGTACAAGGATGACATCCATCATCACATGGATGCCTTGATGATACAGGGAAAACTTTGACTTCCTCGGAAGGTCGACTCTTGACGGATGAGGTCAACGGTCCGCGGAAACTAAGTCAGATAGTGTTATGGACCTCAAACAAATGTCATAGAGGACCCTAGTCAGATTTGGTTGGCGGTAAAAAAAATCAAAATTGTGAAATCCAATATGGCTGCCATGGAAATTTCTAACGCCAAAGCAGCTTTTAAAGATTCACCGAACCGACTGAAAATTTGTATCAGAGGGTATTCGGGGTCGCTTATTAAGAATATGGAATCATTTCATTTTTATCTTCAACTTTCATGAGGGTCGTCATACAAATTTCATAACTTTTGAAATGTTGTTACTTTCTCGTCCCTCTAGCCCTCAAAGGGTATGTCCTATGAAGAAACTGCATACTACTTATTTTGTGTACAATTTAATGAGGATAATTTTTGCCTGTGACATTTTTTTTGAATCTATTATAGTTTTCGCAAAAAAGATAAAATACTGTTAACGGGGACAAACTTCAAGGCGAGGGGGGGGTGAAGCGTCAGGTGGAGGGGGAGGGAGAGTTGTGAGTTTTGAACAACACACCCAAAGGTATCATGCCACATAAGTTTCAAAACTTTATTAATTTGTTGATCTGAAAAACACAGAATAACCGAACTAATGTGTAAGACGGTCGTGAAGCTCAACTGTCCCCATACAAAAAATGCCGTTTTTACACTCCTACACGTATTTGTATGATGTTGCAATGCTATTGGTATGATAAAATAGGTGTTTCTCCTCGGCGTTTGAACGCTGGTCATTATCCTCACCAAATATTTTCGCCTTGTTTATAAAGAAAGGTATAATTTTAGTTTTAGTATAAGAGATAAGCGTACCTACTTTTGGTAACCATCATTTTAACGAAAATCGGACAACATACAAGCATAGAGACAACGATATCAATGTACTAAAGTACTAGATACGGTGATCAGTAGGAACTGCATGTTACTCTTGAATGGGGTGTATGCACCTGATTCATGTTAGTCTCCTTTGCACTAATGAGAATGGCAGACCATCTGTTTGACAATCTGACATTTTTTACAATAATTTATAACAATTTATTTAAATATTTTTAATAAATAAAAACCACCTGTAATCTTTTGTAAGGTAAACTACTATTCTAATATATCTTATCTTATCTTATCTTGTTGTGGGGGCTGGCAGGCCAGCAACACTTCGACCCAGTGGGATCTTTTGTGTTAGCCCCAATACTTTTCGCTTTCCTCACCCTTCAAATACATGGTCAATGAAGGAGGCAATACCATTGAGGGGAAGAAACCTAAGATCTCCCGGTTTTGGGTATCCATCTCCGAGGAGGCACATGCGTTTTGCCGCCAAGACATCACAGTCACAAAGAATATGTTCCATAGTCTCTTCATCCTCTCCGCATGCTCGGCAGCTGGGATCTAGGGTGAGTTTCATTTTGTGCATCATCGCGCCTGTGGCGTAGTGCCCAGTGAGGGCTCCGACGATGGCACGAGCCTTGCTCCTGCTGTTGTTCAATATGAACTTTGAGACACGAGTTGTCACATTGCTGATAAATTTCTTGGAGTGTTGTAGACCAGCAAGGCCAGACCACTCCTGTTTGTGTGTTTTATCAGCCCAATCCCTGATGGCCATTCTTATGCTGCATGCCGGGATTCCCACGCTTGGTTCTGGGCCGACCATTTTTCGTTCTGACCCGGCTCTCGCCAGCTCGTCAGCATTCTCATTACCCTGGACTCCAGTATGTCCCGGGACCCAGACTAATCGTACAGTATTGTGAAGACCAAGCTTGTTAAGGGTCTTCACTCCGTTCAGAATTAGCCTGGAACTTACATGATAGGAGTTCAAGGCTTTGAGAGCTGCTTGGCTGTCACTAAGGATATATATAGTCTTGTTGGCTACCTTTCTATATATATTCTCTTGTGCACAGGCTATGATAGCATACGTCTCTGTTTGAAAGACAGTTGCAAATTCTCCTAGACTGATACTTTCGTTGTAGTCTTTGGAGTGTATGCCTGCACCCGTACCTGACTCGGTTTTTGAGCCATCAGTGTACCAAACAAGTGTGTTCGCGTCCGGGGTACGCAGTCCACGCTTCCATTCATCCCTTGTTGGGACATGTATTTTGTAGTTCCTCTTGAAGATTCGTATGCTCGGCATTGTGTCACCGATCATATTGAACCTCCTTCCGAGCTCACTGTCCAGTCTTAGTGCAGTGTGTCTCATCTTAGGCATATCGCTGTGCCAGGTTTGGGTCACCTTCATTCTGTAAAGAGCCTTCGTAGCTTCGGCCTGTATGAATATATGAAGCGGTTTAAGGTCCAGCACTATGTCTAGCGCCGCAGTAGGTGTTGACCTGAATGCACCTGTCATAGCCATACAAGCCATGCGTTGTAGTTTCCCAAGTTCTTTCACACATGTTTGCATTTTGGTTCTCGTCCACCAAACTATGCTGCCGTAAGAAAGTATTGGTCTAACCATAGTTGTGTAGATCCAGTATATAACCTTGGGGTTTAGGCCCCAGGTTTTACCGTAAGCTGATCTGCACATATTGAAAGCCATTGCGGCTTTCTTTATAACCATTTCAGCATGTGATTTCCACGTCAGTTCTTTATCTAGGATCATCCCCAGATATTTAACCTCTGTAGACCATGTTAACTCCTTGTTATAGAGGAATGGATTCCTAAGTCTTGTCAGGTTTCTCATCCTCGTGAACGGCACAATTGTCGTTTTCCCTGGATTTATAGACAAATGATGTTCATTGCACCATTCCTCCACATCATCCAAGGCTTTCTGCAGAAATCCAGACACTGTATCTGGAAATTTGCCGTTGATTAAAATGACAATGTCATCTGCATATCCCACTGTGTACAGTGACTTTTTGTTCAGGTTTTCTAGGAGCGAGTCAACCACCAGACACCAGAGTGTTGGTGATAGCACCCCTCCCTGTGGACAACCTTTCCTTGTTGTGGCTTGCACCTCGTCTCCTAGGAGAGTGGACGCAATTTTTCTGCCCTTCAACATGTATTCTAATATAAGGTCAGTATGTAAAATTATAAGGAAATGTAATTATTAATTTAAATTTGCGAAAATAGGAAAGTCTATTAATTTCCTCAAGATTGGGTAAGTCCATTACATTTTGTCTCATTTCGGCACCCAAAAAGTGATATATAAGAAAAAGAGACAAGGTATAATGATCATAGAAGAATCAAGAGACTTAAATCAGAGGGCACAAAATAGGCACAATTTATTGAACTTATCGCGGTTGCCGGACGAACATCGTTGATACTTGAGATTATATTTTTATACCACTTGTTTACGGGATATAAATTATGAGAAAACATATATTTTTTACCTTCAGATGAACAAGATGAAAAAATCAGCTGTTCCATACAAGCAAGCCTACTCGAGCCAAATGTATGGGACAGCCGATTTTTTTTTTCGCGATTTCGATGTTGGTGCCATAGAGAAAGTAGTTCAGTTTGACGGTCTGATCATCCGCTTAAAAAAGTGTCAGCATATTAAGAAGGTATACAGGGTGTAAAATTAAATGAGACACTTAGTTAAAGGGGTTCTTCAGTCAGACCATCAAACAGAACAACTACTACTACTACTCTACTAAGGGACCACAATATCGAAACGCGAAAAAAAAATCTGCTGTCCCATACAAAACTGCAAACATAAATTAACTAAAATGTATACACCAGTTTAAGTACCTATGTGTCGCATTTAATTTTACACCCTGTATGGCTTTGCTTGGGAAACATTTTAATGTTTGTTTCATAGCAATCTGTTCACAGTTCACGCAATCAAAAGTTATGAGTAAGTATTTAATTCTAAAGTTTCAGGTACACACGGCGTCACATCAAGTTACGCAAAGCCAAAATAAGCTGGCCGCGCGTAGGTAATGTATAACGTCGCGCGGCCAGCTTAATATTGGTTTTGCGTAGCTTGATGTGTCGCCGTGTGTACGTATTTCAGTAGTCTGCGCGTAGGTAGTCGAGGGCACCACTAGTATTTAAACAACTTTGTACAAATTCATACACACATTATTGTTTCACAGATAGTAGGTATAATACCTAACATACATATGAACTGGGCGTTTTTTTCTAAATATATCCGCACACATTTTGTCATGTCTATCAGTTTGCACTCAATTTACACTGAAACCAAAGACCGTTTTGATTGAAGGTTTTGATTATTTCAATATTTAATTAATAATCTGTAAAATTAGCAGGTTATACAGGTCATTTATTATAAATAAATTAAAAAATAAGACTAAAGTTAGTTTTGAACCCCCATTATTAGTAATGTCCCACAATGACCGACCTAGTTTAAAAAGTTACAAAATAGATATATTTTAGTTTATTACAAGTAATTGATGCCTTGTTAAGGTTCACTGATTGTTATTTTTAAAGAAAAAAGACACATTTACTAAGAATAAACTGTATAATTATATAATTTCGTTCCAAAAAAGTTACAAAATGGAAGCCTGAACCACTCTCTTGTCCCAAAATAATCACATTTTCTTTGAAAATAATCATTTTTTATCCAATTTGCAACTGTTATTATGCATTTCAAATAAGTGCGAATCATTCTACGTTGTTCCAATTATAATAAAGATATGTTTTTTTTTGTATTCCATTTTGTAACCACCGGGATATTTTTTTACGAAATTGCCCAACTGTCGCATCTGTCTTGGTCAGTGATGCTCTTTGACCAAATTATAGTAGTTTCTGTTTATATAAACTAGATGGCACTAATGTTCCCGAAGAGTTTTTGAACATGTTGTTTGTTTGAACGAGCAAGTCTATCGCTAGAGTCTACGTCTATGCATAGAGATTAGTTTCTAAATTGTACTGCAAAACATTGACTTTAATTGGTTAGTATTAAAAATATAACTAGACATCGTATGTATGCAGCGGGCATTAGCGCGTTCGGAAAAAAGTTATTTGTAGAGCTAATATCATCGTTGTTAATGTATGCATATAAACTATTAGTTTGAAACAATTGACACTTACGGTTCCTGCCTCGTGCAAACATTGGGTCCTTCCAAAAGCGCGCCGGTAGCAGCGACCAGGGCCAAAACCCCGACAACCTTCCGCCACATCTGTACTTGTAATCAATTCACTCTCCGCACCGAATCTCCATAACAGCGCTATTGTTTTAACGCTTACGTCACACTCACACCGTGCATACAAATATGTCGGTTTTTATTTTTGCTTTAATTTCTGCAACAACAATTACCTGGAAAGGAGAAAAATATTTTTTATTTTGGTTTGTTTACAGTTCCTTGTTTGGTAGGGGTATTGTTATTATAAATATTATAAACATTGTTTTAATAATTATGTAAAGGAAAATGTCCGATTAAAGATAAGCTTCAATTAACTACCGCAGGAAAAAAACATTTATTAATAAGGACATAATTATGAAAATTATAATATTCATGCATGGGTTGCTTACATAATGTGTAAAATAAAATATGTAATAAGTATTAATTAATAATCCATTAGTATATAATATTTATAAAGTTTATAAACTATAATAAATAAGTAAGATATGTTTAAGTACTAAAAAGGTAAAAAGTCATTGATGAAATGATGACTCATTAATCTCATCATCACTACCTATTCTTAACTTTTTATGATAATTTTGAACTTTGCACATGTTGTTTTGATATACCTAATTGCAACGGGTCACTCACTACTTAACTTTTATTGATAAATTCATAAATTCCATTTTGTAAAATATAGCAAAATAGAAAAATATACAGTAGGACGACATTATCGATGGGCCATTAATTAATCGTTAGTATTATTTAATAATAGTAGATTACGCACCGAGGGCATGAAAGTAAGAAAGGTCTCAGATCTCATGTAATTGTGTGATCTGAGGCTTTCTTATTTACTGCCCGAGGTTAGTATACTATTTTTCTCTTCGACGGAGATGGAAAGCGACAACTTCATTTAGCGCAGCGGGACGAAAATTGACGCTTTCCGTCCGGAGGGGAGAAAAGTATATTAAAATGGAAAAAAAGCACAGATAAAACATAATTCAAACCATTAACTACCCATTGAGTGAAGAACACGCATGGAGGAAATCATTATTATATAGTAAAATGCATAATATGACATTGAATTGCTGCCCATGTCGTGTGGCTGCCGGTTATAGCCACTGCACTTGACCACAGTTCTGATCGTATCGGTCTGCCGTTCCATCAGATATACTCTACAGTTATGTATAACCGAATATAGTGTAGAGTCTACACTATATTCGGTTATACATAACAAAAATCTAACGATCAGCCTGTCTAGTGTGATTTTCCTAATTGCACACGACTTTCGCTGTATAATGCTTCATCATGCGCTTTTCAGAGAAGAAAAGTCGCGCGACAAGTCGACGCAAACGTTATTTGCATACCTAGCAAATAAGCCTAGTCGCGCCCAAGTACCTATCAGTCAGTAGTCATCTCACATCAGTGTCTCACCGATGCTGGAAGGTCATTTTTACAGCTGAATCGAAAGATGCATAGTTTGATTAGAAAGCTTATAGCAAATCTTTTTTTATAGCCTTTTTTGTGTCCCACTGCTGGGCAAAGACCTCCCCTCTTTTCCTTCAATCTTCCCTATGCAACGCGAAATCAGGCCAACCGTTCAGGAAGGTATTCAAGTCGTCACTCCATCTTCTCTTAGGTCTTCCTCGACGTCGGCAACCGTCTTGTGGAACCCATTCTGTGGCCATCTTGGTCCACATCTCCGGGTGCATTCGGCAGATATGTCCTGCCCAATCCCACTTCAGCAGAGCTGTTTTTAGGCCTACGTCCGCTATACCAGTTTTTGAGCGCAGAATATAGTATAGTAGGTATGGGTGCTTCTGTGTTTAGCGCGTACGTACACTTATGTACTTCAAAATGTCCTGCCTACCTGACTGCTTTTCTATAAAGATTAGCAGTCGCCATAGTCGAAATAGACTAGGAATCCATAATTATCAGTACAACATTGTAAAAGCATGTCGAAAACAATCCCACGGGCATTGCGCCAAACCAGAAACGTAATTCTAGGGAAATGTTCGAATAAGATTTCCTTCTTCTCTTAAAATAATATTACTAAGTAATCTGAACTGTTGAAACCGATAAAGTGTTGTACATGTTTTGTTAACAATTTAGACGGCAGCAGTCGCGGGAAACCAATTAGTGATTCTTTTGTACAAAAAATTATGACGTACCTATAGAAAGAAACTCTATTATTCTCTCGGCAAATAGTATAAATAAATACAATAGGTACGAGCTCCAACAAACAAATATACTGACATAAAATCTAAAAATCTATGATTTGGAGACAAACATCTGTTACAATTTAATAGCATAGCATGCATATGCTCACGACTATATTCCCCGAGGGGGTAGTCAGAGATATTCTGAAACCTCAGAACATCCACGATTCACCAGTAGTACCGAAACTCTGTCCAGTGTGACGGGGGGTGAGCCCGTCGCCACTTATAATGGACAGTGTGTAGATACAATACACGCCTCGAAATTGAAGCATGCAGGTTTCCTCACGATGTTTTCCTTCACCGAAAAGCCAGTGGTGTAACAAATCGTACATAAATTCCGAAAAAACTCATTGATACGAGTCGGCTTGGACGGGGATCGAACCATCGCCTCCTGCACGGCAGGCATGGTTACTCGCCACTGAACCACCACGGCTGTACAATTTAATAATAGTGTAGTATGATATGCAAACAATGATATGTCAACAGATTTTCGAATTCAGCCCTAACCCGCATTATCCACTTAATTTCGATCACCCTGTTAAAAAGGGGAACACAGTTAAGTACGGCAAGGATACTTTTTTTTTTTCACATTGTCCAATTTATTATCAAGAGGGAGGATACAAGGAAAGGAAATGACCCGGTAAGACATTGAACAAAAGTTAAATTGAATGTGAACACTCAATTGGAATTGCAATCTTATTTTATCGCACCTCATCTCGTGTATTCGAGTCGTAAGGAAAGGTCTTGAAAATAGAAATGTTTATAGGACGAGATGCTGAAAACTTAAGACGCTATTATCCGGTCGATGCCGTTTTTTGAACACGAACGAAAGTGTTTTAAAGTCTGAAATGAAATTATGTCTTATTTAAGGATCTGGCGGAAAGGCGATGGTTCTCAATAACACGATTAGATTAAGTTTACTCGATAGAAAAAAATCCCAAAGTTACCCCTTTTTATTCTGTTTTTTCAATACTTACTATGATTAAACTGCTGATATTTAACTTTTTATTCTTGTACTTAACTAAATACATCAAATATTTCTAGTGAAATTCGTAGAATTTGGAGCTTAGAAACATCCATGAGCATGAGAAAGATATTGATGAAAAACACGTTTTTTGCGATCCTGCTTTCAATTGAAGCGGGATGGCTAATTGCAAACTTATGCTTGCAAGAAAGAGACGCTTGCACTCGGATAAGAGGGCCTTAATTATTGTCCATCCAGGACAACGTGTTGGAAGCGTCTAGTATCCATTAAATATAATCGATATCTTTCACAGTGGGGTAGGCAGAGACCAGGGCGCGCCAAATACTACAATCCTTGCATACCTTTTTTGCACATTCACATACTCTTCATAAATGTCCGTCGATTTCGAGTACTCTGCGCCTCCCCTTTTTTGTCGGACGCAACCGATTTGATCAGAATACGTCCTACGAGGGCGCCCTCTGCCGACACTTCACTTTAGCTTCATATACAGGGTGAAATTGATATCATTAGCATCCTTTTAAACTAAGAGTCTACCTATCAAACTGAACAACTTTTACTATGGGAGCAAAATGATCGGAGCACAAAAAATCTGCTGTTCCATACTAAACTACAATGCCTACTCGACTCAAATGTATGCAACAGCATATTATTTTTTGCTCCGATCGGTTTGCTCCCATGGTAAAAGTTGTTCAGTTTGATGGGTTGACACCTAGTTTAAAAGGATGCTAATGATATCAATTTCACTCTGTATTTCTTTCGTACATCTGCTACCGCTCATCCTCTCCACATGACCAAACTAACAAAGCATACACTTCTCTATTTTTGTCATAACATTTTTCAATTTACATCGGTCTTTGCAAATTGTTAATAAAATAAGCATAATATTTCGGAAACAAGTCTTTCAATCCCTTTAACAAAGTCTTTGGATCTATTCAAACCTAGACGAATAAAGAGTCAATGCGAATAATAGGTATAAATTCATTCAATACGATGAGTTGTTAAATCTAAAAATAAGACGTAACCGCTCTCGAGATAAGGCTGTGCAACTGATTAAAGTTATTACCGTGTCTAGCCTGGCAATGTTAACAAACTGCATTCTTTCTGCACATTGCACTGCTAGAGAATAACATGTTACTGGTTGGTGGAGATTCTTTGAGACTACATTTTTCCTTCTTATTTTCACCTTAACTATGTTTTTTTTTTAAATATACCTCTTTGAAGTAGAGTACAATTTATATAGGATCCTTATGCTGACGGTTTAGTAGGTAAGGGGATGTTCAGACTATCAAACTGTACTCTCTATGGGACCAAGGTGGAAATCACGAAAAAAACATGCTGTTCCTATGAAACTAGAATCCTACTCGACCAAAATGGGACAGCTGATGTTTTAAACGCGATTTCAATGTTGGTCCCATAGAGAAAGTTGTTCAGTTTGATGGTTAGATCACACTCAGTTGCAGAAACGCTCATTAAAGTTAATTCTCAATTAAATCTCTTGCTGTCCCTTTTTATATTGTTGACGTCGTAAAAGCTAATAAGAAATTTAATAGAGGATTATCTTTAATGAGCGTTTCTGCTACTCAGTAGCAGAATGTCTCTTAAAAAACCCTGTATTAAAGTTTTTGATTCGAATTATATTCAGAAAAATTTACGCAATTTTAAGGTCTTTGCGTTTCTATAATACCCAGTAAGTATACCTAACTATACACGGGACTACTTGATAAACCAAAACACGAATAAGTAATTGTCCACATATTATTTCCATAACCATGTTGGAACATAATCCATTCAATACAATGCATTCATAATGTTAATTTGCATACCTACTGACTGCTCATGCTCAGTAGACTTTTAGTCGCTATGCATCATAAAATATTTTGACACTTAAGCCGCTAACTGCAGTGATTATTAGTAGCTGTTTCCTTAAAACTCCTGCAGTAAGCAGTTGTGATGTGACCTCGCAAAATGTAAAAACTATGTTGAGAACGCATTTTATATCCAGGAATATATAATGGAATATCTAAACTATTATAAAACTGTGACTAAAGTGTGTCTGTACATTGAAGATATTTACAAAAAAGAAGACGTTATGGTTTTTAGGTATCCCAGACGCGAAATCAACCTTTTTTAGAAATGTTGTCTGTCTGTTTATCTGTTTGTTTGGTATATAATTTGTGCGGACGAAGTCGCGGGTAAACACTAGTATTATTATAAAAATTTTAATGAAAGAGAAAGTTTTTCTATCAGTAAAAACCTTTTTGGAAACATACATTTACGAAAAGCTTCATAAAGTTTTAAATAAATAAATAAATAATAAATAAAGAAAATTCACCGTAACTCTAATTTTACTGATGTTAGTACCTTAATCTAGACTACGTGATTTGATTTTATATTGCTATACCTACCTACTAACCTACCTACATTTTCTACGTAATGTCCACAAAAAGTTTTTGTCTAGAATGTAAGTAGTATTTTTATGATGAATATGATATCATGAAACGTGTAGAAATGTGAACAAAATAGTATTGCGTTCTGCTGTAATTCTGCGTAAAAATTTCATACTTACATAATAAAAATTAGAGGAAAAATACGAACTAGGTATAGAGGTTCTATCATTCATAAACCCGTTATGATAATATTATCACCATCAGACCTAACATTTACGTACAAATAATTATATGCTACGTACAACTAATTGTAAAAATTGCAATACAACAAAAAGAAATAATAGTTAAAAATAAGGAAACATTATTATTATTATTTAAGTCACTACTTGCGTAGATATTATTAGGCTAAAAACTATTATTTTTTTGCTCATCACTGCTTCAGAAAGCATCCATTCCAGTAAGCATTGTTGTTGACTTACTGATCATTCTTGGTTTCAGCATATAATATTGTTTATCTGCGCGATAAAACTATGAATTCTACATGTATCTACACTATATTTGGTGATACATAACAAAAATCAAACAATCAGTCTCTCTAGTGTGATTTTCCTAATTGCACACGCCTTTCGCTGTATAGAAAATGACTTCATCATGCGCTTTTCTTTCAGAGAACGAACGTCGTCGCGCTTATGCAAATAAGCCTAATCGCGCCCAAGTAGAGACACATACTAGAGGGGCAAGTTTTCATCATTTCACATCTGTGGCTCACCGAAGCTGGAAGGTCATTTTTACAGCTGAATCGAAAGGTGCAAAGTTAGATTAGAATGCTTTTTGCTAAAGTTTAAATGAATGGTTTATTAAACCCTAACAATAACAATATTGAGCAAACACTAACAATATTCTTTTGTGATATAGAAACTTTGCTACAAGTACCAGCTTAAGATTGTAATTGCAGCAAAAATAAAATACAAGTCCAGGCTAGATTCTGGTACTTAGATAATATATTATGTGACAATGACAATGTCCAAGATATTAATTTTATAGATATACGACCTTATGTCTTGTCAAGTATTTTAGCCTACATCAAGACAGAGTGAGATACAAAACCATTAAAGCTGTTATCCATATTTTAAAAATGCACCTTGTTTGTCGTTGCTAATTCATCGAAGATCAATTACGATTAAAGAAGAACCACTACACTTACATACCTACCTTTAAAATTACTAAATTATAGTTGAAAAAAAGGAATTCGCGCTTCGCGCTACGTCTACAGTTTTAACTCGGGCCGCTTTTATTTTAAACATTTTGATTAATATTTTATTTGGTTGACCTTTCTTTCATCTTTGCATTTTAATTTGCATTTGTAGATAATATGTACTATACTAAACACTCCTAGAATGATTAATAGACACACTCATCTGGACCACACATCGGTTATAACAAGACCTGCGTGGGAGACAAGTTCAGCCAATAAAAATTGTTGACAAAACTAATTGCGCAAGAGCATGTAGGTATTCTAGATAATAGAACTGTTTATTTAGCGTAAGCAAAATAAAAACCTAATGACTAGACATAAGTCATATTTTCAAGTGTTGGAGCGTTAATTTTAGAAATTTTGTTATTCAATCTCGATGACTTTGTATCTAAGTTAACCGATCAGTTTTTATCTCGAACTAAATAACGAAGATAGATTTGAAAACTAATTTCACCCTGTCCGGGTGGACAGATACATTTTCACAAATACCTATTATATTAATACAATCCAAAAGCGTTCAAAGTCTTAAATCGAAATATTGGAACTTAAAGCTCACTTGTTGTTGGCCTATATTTGACGTGTTGATTAAAGCGTTAATTAATGGCATTAGGCGTTAGTGTGGCCCCTGCATTATTATTGTAATCTTTACAAGCCAACTATAACAATATTGCATGCAAACGTCTTTACCGAGTGACTATTAAACTGATTAGTCGGGATGGAACGAATATCATGTCACTTAAGATAGTGATATGATAGGTACCTATGTATAAGAGTAAGTTAATGAATGATGTAACATGTCTGCATTAATCGTAGAGTTATCCCGTCGACGGGTGTGTGTTCTTTATACAACGAGGGGTCCAAAATTTAGGGTTTAAAACCACGCTTTTAGGCATTCTTTATTTGGCCAAATGCGCATGAAATGTTTTACTACAATTATTGTTTACTTTCTATTGTTTTAAAAGTTTTGTGTACCAATGACTTTTTCTAACTTATGTACGTAATACCATAAATAGAGGAAACGAGATAAGAATGAGTGCTTCTCCATAGTAAGTGGCATGACTCGGAAAATCCTTAAAATCCCGTCTCTTAGATGGCGCTGACTCCTTACCGGCGATCTAAAATGTACTAAATTCCGGTGTAGGCAGCTTAGTTTTGAGGAGACCACTTTATATATCCTTACTCCATGGTAATACCGACTGGTCAAATGGTGAAGGACGGCATAGTGAGGAAAATTGTGTACGCTGAAGAAATTCTGATGCGTATGTGGAGTCTACCAATCCGCATTGGGCACGCGTGACGAACTAATGCCCATACCCTACCATATACCCCATATAGGCCGATGATGATGATTATTAAACTTTAGGTAAAGTTTGTGAGTGTGACGATGTCACAGAATAAGTAATATAACAAGTACCTATATAGTTCTACATAACGATGCCGATGTTTGAGACTCAATCACGCACGGATGAACGAATTTGGATGAAATTTGAAATACAGATAGAACATAATTAGGTATTCTTGATAAGGATACATACTTTTAAAAAGTGAACGCAGACGAAGTCACATGCAAAAGATATAAAAATAAAGTACCTATACAGATAGGTACGTGTTAGCAATGCTTCATGCATACACTTCCTAAAAATATCCAGAGTAATACAATTTCATCCACTAAAAGGCTTAAGTAATAAATACAAATATATAATAATTATAACGATATTAATGCAATAATAGTTGATAAAACTCGTTTTGGAACCACGGTACTGATGTTTCCAAGTACTTTGCAGTTTTGAGAACAATGTTTTTTTTGCGTTTTTGGAGCTCAGTGGAATAAGTCATAATTTCAACTAAGCTGAGAACGCTCGAGTAATAAATAATAAATATCTTGGACAATGTCACACAAATTAATAATAATAAATTAATAAATACTTAATAAAATAAATACAATTTGTTTCATGATATTATAAAAAAAATCAATAATAGTGGATAACACTCACAATTAGCTTCACTTTAATCAGTCAATTAAGAACTCCAGAGATAAGTAAAATAAGTTTGTAAATTCTTTACTTTATCAGACAGAGTTAAGTAATTGAATAAATAACTTCAGAATGCACTAGATACACAGCACAGCGGACACATTGTGTGTGACATGAAATTGAAACGTCTGCTACTTATAGGATGATCCCCATTATCAGAAATTTTGTGGTTACAAAAACATTTGCAGCAATTGATTATAATTTTCAGTTTTTCCCCTTGTTCTTTTGTACAAATATCTCTATGGTGTTATTAAAGAGACATTTTTTATTTACCTATTTGTTAAATTGATGAATACAACAGAATAGAAAATTAAATAAGGGCGAGTTTATCACATAAGAGATTTTTTCTAGGATTATAATATTTGAAAAGGAAATTATCTCCTGCCAGACTATATAAGATACCTTACTGGGGATCAGAATTTCTAATATGTAGGTAGGTACTTCCTCGTTAGTTGCATGGATGCATGGAAAATATTTTGGCGATTCCTGACATTTCTTGTACTCTAACTTCAGTTGGTTGGTCCGAAATAGTATTGTGATCCAAAAAGAAACAGCCTCTATTGGCATAAAAAAAGTTTTTGTGTAGACAAATTGCCAATTTTCTTACTGACTTTACATTCTGTGATTGCCTGGTCTGTGATCTGTTTATGTGCCAAATAAATGAATAAATGCAGGTCAAAAAGTGTCAAAAAGGTAAGGATAATCCCCTAACAACGTTTTGCTGTTCCTACAACGACGATTAGGGTCCCCCCCTTACTGCGCCCCGCCGCCGTCCAAAAGAATCCACCTGTATATACCAGACCAAAGCCATAGAGTTACGCTCGCTTCGTACGTAGGTTACTCTATTCGGGGAATCCCCTTTTAGAGAAATTGAAAGATAAAAGTCATTAATAAAATTAAAAACACCTATGTGCAGTTAAATAAAGTTTTGTTTTTAGGTGCGACGGGCTTTATTCAGCATCATTTCACCTGATAGAAAATGCATAATGAAGCCGCAGAAGTAGCACGCGCTCTAAGAAAATTTCAATTTACTGTTTGTTTCATTGAACAAATATCTACAACAACAAAGAAACAACAAACACAAATAGGGTCTCGTCTTGTGAAGAGGATATTTGCCAATATGAATATTATTCGTACCTATAAATCTTCTCAAGTAACACAAGATATGGTAGCCCTAATAATTTCAAATGTCACCCAGTCAGTTTACAGGAAGCCGCTAGCCGTAAGAGTAGAATCATCGTGTACTAAGAAAATGACACACAATTCAAAGTAGCGCAAGTATTTACACAAGTTGATGTATGCTTAGAGATGAGATGTAAGCTTCTAGGAGAAGTAGCTATACGCAGTATCGTTATAACCAAAAACCCAAAACTGTTGCTAATTAAAAAGATGCATAGGCAGACTTGTTCACGAAACTTTTATAGGTATTATACCATGTCTTTGTCCTTTTTGGTCATGATCGTCACCTTAAAACATTGCGAGCTGCATAAGGCGAGAACCCAATAAAGGACGTGGAAAATAAACCCGAGCATCGTGCAACGTTCGCGATTATTGTCAAAACACAAGTCAGCATTCAATATTGAAGACATAAAACAATTTGAGGCTACGTTAAACAGGTCAATTCTCTACAGTTATTTCAACATACTAAAGTCCCGTGAATCAGGCCGTTTTCGTTCTTGCTCCGTGGCCATAAGATATATTTTCAGAAGGCTTCTTGCTTATATGGTATAACGGAGCAATGTGGGTATAGTACGGTACGGTATGGGTAAACATTCTTTGAACTTGGTATAAATAATGGACGAAAGCGATTAAATACCATTTATTATCATATATCGCGTATCATACAGGAAAATAGCTTGTATTTGTGGGCTTTTTGCATTACTACCGGGGAAAGCAGACCCCGGAAAAGGTGGTGGGACGATTTTGATGCTTACTCCGAAGCTTACTCCAATGATATGCGTGGCGGGATGTTGTTCTAAACAGAGACGTGGGAGAGTTTAGGGGAGACCTTTGCCCAGCAGATAAAACAGAAAAGAAAAAAAAAACTCATAGTAAAATGTACTGGGTACACATAGATATAGCTGGCCTCATTCGTGTTGGCATAGGTATTGGTAACGCTAGTTTTAAACTCGAACGATTGATCTGCGCCCGAGACCTAAAATTTTATCCTTAAGTAAAATTAGGATATAAAAACTCATTTCTTTTAATAAGGTATGCTGAAACTTGTCTCAGCTGCGGAAGGTATACGCTCTCATTCCTTGAGTTTGCATAAAATTAAAATACTCGTTTTACAGGTTGAATTCGCATGACTCACAAATATTACACCAATTGCACCCTTTTATTTTAGTTATGTATAGGCGCAACGGGACACTGATGCCCACCACAATCTCATCCAGGACATTTGATAAACAAACATTGAATACTCAGAAATCATTGTTATGAGTTCGAGTGATAAGGTCCAATATTTACTAACATTATGAGAACTGTAGGTATGTCTTAAAATGACTTATTTGGTCGCTCTAAGTTGTGTCAGAGAAACTTTTCAGTGTTGACATGACACCCCTTAGCGTGTGTTGACACTACTTGACACCCTCTCACACCTACTCTCTACACTAAACCATATTTTGAGTGGTGGTGAGTGAATTGACCATGATCATCAAAGATTTTATTACGACCAAGATATTTCGCGATCTATTAGTTTACCGAGATGAACTTAAAATATGTTACTGGTAGGTAGGTGCCTAGATTCTGAATCGACATTTTGGTCCAAACAAAATACAGCTCACATCAAATCAACAGTCAATTTATTATGATATTAGACATAGACATAGACATATATTTATTAATAATTTTCATTACAAGTCATTTTATTGTACCTTATGCGTAGGTAAACATTTCATTTTAAAACAAAGAATAATAATAACAATAATTATAATGTGCATCTGAAGAGAATGTCTTTAATAAATTGTTTTTAATGTCCGAACAATTAATAAATTATTCAATCTTGCATGCAAGCAAGAACTCGTTATATGAGTAGAATGCTTGCTGGACAAGCCATAGGCGCAGTCTTTTTTTAAAAATAGGCAAGCTCTGTGCATCAGTGACATCCCGCGGCAGACGATTGTATACCGACGGACCCATGACCCTTATAGTCATTGAGGACTTTGTAAGCTTGTGAGTAACCGAGCAGAGCCTGTGGGTGTGCCGGACACTGTACGAATGCCCGTCACCGAGTCGCCCATACTCACTCAGGTTCTCCCTCGTATAAACAGCCACCTGGTATATTAGAATACTCGGCAGCGTCATAATGCCTAGGGCTATGAAGTGGTCTTTAGCAGGCTCATCACTAGGCACGCGAGCCACCATCCGTACAGCACGCTTTTGCATTCTAAAGACACGCTCCCACTCAGCAGCGCGTCCCCACAACTCCACACCATACTGCAGTAGCGTCTGCACGGTGGCGAAGTAGCACGTCCGTACAACCTCTTTTGGGAGAGTTGAACTGAGGCGGCTTAGGGCAAAACAAGCTCCACCCAGTCTCCCGCAAAGTTTCTCAATATGGGAATCCCAAGTGAGGCTTCTATCAACATGGAAGCCGAGGAATAAGGTGTTCGAAACTTGCCCAATCGTGATCCCTTCTATACACACAGCTAAAGGACGCTTTATACGACCCGCTAAGTCGAACTGTATGAATTGGGTTTTTGTTAGGTTGAGCATAAGTCCGTTTTGGCGAAACCAGTTCATCAACTGACTCGCTACCGAATTAAGTTTTGAGTTTATTACATGAACCTACAAGAATTTACCCATTGTTATCATTTGATTCATCCATCGAAACCATTGAATATTACACATAACACAAGTAATGTACTTACCAACCTACTAATTTAATAGTTTAACAGAAGTCCAGACTAGACCCTGGTACTTCAAATGTGACTAGATAATTTGTGTGATAATGTCCAAGATATTTTTTTTTTCATCACAAATCAAGTCAAAACTTAAATTTATAATTATGGTATATAATATACAATCGATTCTAGTTAGTGTACTTCAGTCATACTTAATTCATACCAATTTAACCACAAACAGCATATTTTATTAATGGAATTTAGACAGATGTTATTCATTAGCTAGGGAGGTCAAATAGGTACATGAGTTTCTTAAAAATTTACATAAAATAAAAGAAAAATCTGCTATACATCTGTGTTGAGCTGTCTAGCAATAATGACAGGATGTAATACCTATAATATTAGTCACTGTCTTGTCTACTTACAAGTAGCTTTGTTAATAAATAGGAAGGCAGACAGTTAACAACACAAGTAGTTTCAATTTTCAGTTCTTTGTTACACAAGATTAGACTTACTTCAGAAGAGGTACATTTTGGCAAGAATAGAAGGAAGATAAATTAAAAAACATCGTCAAACACCATCAACTTATTATAATACTTACGTCTTTTTTTTTATTTTGTTCTTCCTCACCTTTTTCTTTTTTGCTTCAGCACCATTTAAAGGTTTGATGCTAAATTTAAAAAAATGCAGATATTCTTATAAAGAGCCAATTTTTTTTGCAATTTACATTCAGTTCATAGTTCATACTATAAGTTATGTTTGTAAAAATATGACAAGGCGATGACTGTACATTATTAACACGTGTTTTTTTTTCATATTCTAATATTGAATACAAGTCTACATGTGTGTGTTCTTTCTGGTAAATTTTGTGTTTAGCTTGAAAAACACGAAAAATATGGTCAACATATTTCATGAAACTGTTATTCCGAAAAACTCATTGGTACGAGTCGGCTTGGACGGGGATCGAACCATCGGCTCCTGCACGGCAGGCAAGGTTACTCGCCACTGGACCACCACGGCTTTAAGAGAATATTATTCCGAGAGCGAAAATGCGTGCTGCATACAAACGTACTATGGTGATATTTTCAACACTAAACAATTAAAGTCAATGAAATTTTGCAGAAACAATCTAGAAACATATTTCTATGCTTCTATAGAGTCAGATTTTCGTTAAAATATACAGTTTCAATGCTAGGATTAATTTAAGATTTGTATGGAAATCTTTGAGGCACTGTAACTATAAACTATACATTTTAACGAAAATCTGACTCCATACAAGCATAGAAATTTGTTTCTAGATTGTTTCTGCAAAATTTCATTGACTTTAATTGGTTAGTATTGAAAATATCACCATAGTACGTTTGTATGGAGCGCGCTCCGAATAATATTCCCTTAAGTATACATACATACTATTAGCATTTGAAGCCCATTATAAAACACTCTTTTATCAAGTTTAATTCTTCCCATTTTATAATCTATTTAATATTTTTAAAGAAGCCATTAAAATTCAGAATAGGTACAGAAATCTAGTGAAATGTTAGTTGTTTTATTTATTCAATACATATGGCTTTCAGAATATGCCTATTGCAATATAAAGTCCACGTTTTTTTGAGTTAATGATGTCGAGAAGAAATCGTTTCGTAGCGATAAGACCACCTTATTTATACCACTGTAATTTTCTTTTTGCTTACTTTATATGAGTCATTCCATGTAATGGGTGTTACAGATCGTACACCTTCATTTTGACGATTAAGCAATGACTATGAAAGAAAACAATTACCTACTTTTTCTTTTTTGTCACAAACCTTTTACCCCATACCATAGTTACATAAAAACTAAAAAAACCAAGAAATGTATGCTAGATTAGGTGAATCTAGTCTAATTATGGATTTGTTTAGTTTTGTTTTTTGCTTCAAAAGTGCCATAGTTAATGTATAAAATGGTTAAAAAGTTACCTAATTTGACGGTAAAACCGGGCGGTAAATCGCCCCTTAAATAGATATTGTCAAATTAATAGTGAAAACAAAATTCCATGCCATTTAGTAGATCTTCCATATCTTTCATTCTGCTACATTCCATAGTATCAATTAATTAATTATTAGTCAGAGCTGATATTCTGAAACCTCAGTAGGTACATCCACATTTCACTAGTTGTACCGAAACTGTCCAGTGTGATGGGTGAAAAGCCTGAAGCCACTTACCGCACCGCCGCTAGACCTGTATAGATATATCAATGGATTCAGATTTTTCCACTACATTCCGGGCGTATTCCAGTTAATAAGTTCTATCATCTAATGGTATTAAACCCTACCCACTATGCAAAATGTGCAATAAGGTGGAGGACCTTTAAACATGTGTCCGGAATGGAGATCTGTGATCTAGGTTTATAGTCAAAAGTAATTGTTACAATGGGCAGCTCAACTGCTATTTTGCTGGATGACCCTCTGTCAAGCAGAGTAGTAAGCTTATAGGTACCTATACCAGTTTGTTGGACTGTCCATTACCTAAGAACCAATTCCATAAGAACAATAACTGTATAAACCTATGAGGCAGACATTGTCACGACAGGTGATAAATGCCTTAAAAAAAAGAAGCATAAGCATAAGCATAATATCTATATTCCCCGAGGGGGTATTTTTGGTATTGGTTGAGCGGGCTCATTTTCTGCAACTCGACAAATTAGGCGCCTATTTTGCGGGTATACTTTAGTTAGGAGCAGTTGAATGAAGCTTGTGTTCTACTTGATATTCAAGTGACAGTGGTGATGGTCGTGGGCAGGTGGAAATCAGAGCTGCTGTGCGTTTACCGACCTGCACGTCGTCACTGTACCTAAAGCTTGGTAGGTAATCCCACTGCACCACCAGCCTAAGACATTTAGATTTTTAACATTATAAATAGTAGAGACTTTCCAAGATTTGCTTGCCAATACTGGTAAGATTCAGTTGAAATTTCCTGAGTCAGCCTACAAAATATTATGATAATTATAACCACTTTGCCAACTTCCTACTTCGAAAAATAGCTGTATTTATCCTAAGACAACACTGACCTAGACTACAAGATGATTGAGAGAACAAAGTATTTGAAAGAAAATGATGATTTACATTGTTTGTTTAGCTAGCAGCTATCTGATAGACGGATGATTGGATTGGCACCAGTTGGTCTTATTGACACCAATTTGGTAAAACTCATAGGTGCAAGAAACCACAGAAATAAAAGGAAGATATAAAGGTAGGACTCACTTGAAACTCTCCGCTAACTGTTGGTCGCACTGATAATTCCTTACAGTATAAAGTACATAAAATGATTCACTTATTCTAAACGACTGTGTATTTTGCACGTCCGGAATCAATTAAAAATGCTGAAGCGTACTGGTTACGAAACTGCAATCACACGATTTGTTTACGTAAATAATCTTAGAATCAGCGAATATCTTCTACTTCGATTCCATTAAGCGGAAATAATAATAAATTTACACAAGATTACACAAAACAATTTCACGGACAGTCATAAATGACAACTCTGCTGCCAATGAATGAATGGAATGGAATGAGTTGAGTTGAATTGAATGAGGTAAAGGTAAAGTCAATAGAGGCGAAGTTCTACGTATTGAGCGATTTTCAGAAAGACATTAAAAAAGAAAAAGTAGTTCCTAATGGCTCGATAGATGGCGTTGACGAGACAAGGGCGAACGAGCTTGCAGATAAATGGAGTTTTGCGCGGGAAACAAGACGAAACGGGCGGACTTTGTTTCTTAATTTTCTAAATTAGTTTTTCGTGGCTATTGTTGTGATAATGTGGTGGAATTAGTATAATAATGTGCCTTTAATGGAGAACAATATAGTAAAAGTGAGAAATAAAGTAAGGCACGACCGTTCGATTCGGATTGATATCCCCGCGTAAAACTTCCTTAAACATTGCAATGTGTGAACCACCCTCGCATTTCAATGAGTTAGGTTTAAGTTATGAAAAAATGAAAAACTTCTAATACGGATTCCTGTCAATACCTATTGAAAACTTATTGAAGGCATCGGCAAATAGAAACTTGATCTCGGAAATGACAAAAGGAAATGACGAAAACCACAGAAATGACATTATTACGGAAAAACGAAAATTAACTTGGAATATGATGAAGAAAAATTATAATTTTAACACAGATCAGGCACATGTATAGTGCCTTTTACAATGAATTTATAAAAAAAGACAAAATCTGACTTGGCTGCATGGGCTATGTTCCCTTTGCCTTTCCGCAAGGATAAATGTAACAACAACAACAACAGCTTGCAGATAATGAAATACAAATAAAATATGTAGTAATAATTTGTGTTTTAAATTAAAGTATAATATAACATATAAATTTCGTCAACGGATTCATCTGACTCAGTGACATGCATTTTTGTTTACTTTTTATCCTAAAATTTTCGTCTCCGGACCCCTCTCTGGTCAACACCATCTATCGCCGCTACGTTTGAGTAGCTGTCATAAAACTTCTCATTAAGCTAAAATTTGTTGCTTTAAAATAATAAAGTTGGAAAAAGATGCCTTGTTTGATGATGATTGTTATTGTTTCGTCTCGCTGCACGCTGCGCCTGCGCCGGCAGCCGCGTCTATGCAGGCTCTCTAACCGCACTATTTTTTGTTTTGTACGTAGTGTAGTTAAGGGGAGGTATATAGGGTGCGTAAAAAGATGTGTCGCTGTGTGAACATGCCATCTGTTGAGTTTTTTACGGAAGTAAATACTTAACCTTTATTCGCGTAGACCATCTATCGATCCCATAGCTAGAGAACCACTTGACTGAAAAAACGATCATAATTGAGGAGTTTTCTGACAGCTAGTAAAACCGCTATAGATAGCGTTGATCAAAGATGGATGCGAAGACGAATTTTAGGCTAAAAAGTAAACAAAAATGCATGCCACTGAGCAGAGTCAGACGCATCCGTTGACGAAATATCTGTCCATATTTTGCCGCTAAAAACAAACATTTAAAAAGTGAAAAATAATTCGGTCACCTATTATTTTTATGTACTTACCTAGTTATGTTTTACCTTTTAACTATCTTTCAGATTTTTAGGTCGTGTTGAATAAAAAATCTATAGGTACTCAGGCCGAGATTCAGAGACGATTTTTTCCGACTTAGCTCGAGCTAAGTACGAGTGAAATGTATGGATTTTGACATACGGGAGTTCGAACTATGACTTACAAATCGTCTCTGAATCTCGGCCTTAGTCATTTCATAGCGATCCCCGGTCCGTCCCCTACGCATTAATGAGGGATTTTCAGAAAGCCATTAAAAAAGGAAAACTAGTTCCTAATGACTCGATAGATGGCGTTCACCAGACAAGTGCGAGCGACCTTGCAGATAATAAAATACAAATAAAATAGTAAGAATTTGTGTTTTTAAGTAAGCAGCAAAATATGAGCGTATAAGTATTTCGTCAACGGATGCGTCTGACTTAGTGACATGCATTTTGTTTATCTACTTTTTAGCCTAAAATTTTCATCTTCGGACCTCTCTCTGGTCAACGCCTTCTATCGCCGGTATGATGAACTACGTTTTAGTAGCTGTAAGAAAACTCCTCATTAATGTTATTGGAAAACTCCTCATAAGATAATTTTATCAAAGACAACGGCTGAATGGGAAATAAAACCCTTTGCCTAGAACTGAAAAAAAAACGGAGTCGGACATGTCATACAAACTGTCATTTAATTTTTCATTCATTCCAATTCATTCATTCATTGTTGTTGCTTTGATGCTTTCTCATTCTTTCTTGTGCTCATTTTTATTTGATAACTATATATTTTCATGGTACAAGATTTTTGCTTATTTTCTGTTCAAATTGATAATGTCGTCATGGATTCATCATCAATTGTAAGTTTCAACAATGATAGCAATTTCCAGGCGACGCTCAAAGCGGATAATAACATCAGTGTCCACGAATTAGCTCTCCACGCAATGAGAGATCGATGTTTACTTCTCCAACGAAGAATAAACTCATTGGAAACAGACAATATGCGGCTAAAACTAGATATTACAAAGAACGAAAACACCTACATTCCTTTGCAAGAAGACGAAAAAGTAGCATTGCACCAAAAAATTGCTGAGCTAAACAAACAAAAGTCCCAACTAATGCACCACGTATTCATGGTTTCCTGCGAAAACAAAAACTTGTGGAACAAAATCTCTTCAGTAAAACCATCAGAGAAACCTAGTGCTAAACATCCCCTACTTAGGACAAACACATACATCCACAGTACACCAAAAACTAGCGCAAACTATCAAGAAAAATATTCCGAATCCAGTTTAGAAGAGATATCACTAAAATTAATAAACAGTTACATTCAGGAAAAGTCTCAATTAGTTGAGCAATATGAGCAGATGGCGCAGTTACACGAAGATGACGTCCTGAACGTGGACTCCATAGGCTTCACTTACATGGAGGATCCTACGACGGATTCACTAAAAGATATCCGTAATCAGACAGAAAAGCTGCAGTTACTGAAGCAGGAGCTGATGCAGCAGGAAAAGGACTTAAAATTTGTTTTGTCTAAGGTTGAAAGCGTCTTGAAAGGTGTGTATCTAAACTATTATAAAACTGTAACTGAAGTGTCTGTACATTGAAGATATTTACAAAAAAAAGATGACGATATGGATTTTAGGAATCCCTGACTCCAAATCAACCTTTTTTTTATAAATTTTGTCTGTCTGTTTGTTTGTTTGTTCGCGCATCACGCAAAAACTACTGCACCGATTTTGATGAAACTTTTTTTGTTTGATAGCTTATGATCTGACTTAAAATCTGGTATATAATTTGTGCGGATGAAGTCACGGGTAAATACTAGTTTAATTATAAAGCTTCACCCTAATATAGCATCGGTGGCGCGTTGCTGACAGTTATGGAAACTCAATATTGAGGTCAAGGTTCGAATCTGCATGGATGGCATGTACTGATGAGTTTTTCTATCTTAAGAGAATTTTATTCCGAGAGTGAAAATGCGCGCTGCATACAAACATACTATGGTGATATTTTCAATACTAACCAATTAAAGTCAATGAAATTTTGCAGAATCAATCTGGAAACAAATCTCTATGCTTGTATGGAGTCAGATTTTCGTTAAAATATGCAGTTTCAATGCTAGGATCATGGGCGTACCCAGGGGGGGGCAGGGGGGGGCAGCTGCCCCCCCCCTGGAATCGGCCTAACCTCGTGAGAATTCTGGTCAAAGCGACGTCATGTCACTGAAAAATTTCGAGCTCGCTTCGCTCGCTCTGATTTCTGTTCATTATGGCACTGTTATGACGGCCAAATTCTGGTATTATTCATAAATTTCGAACTCATTTCTCTTTTTTCTATTCTACTATAGCAGCATAGCTTGCTATAGACATGGTAGTCTGTGATGAGAAATTTTGAGATCTCTTCGCTCACTTTGCTCGCTCCAGAATTGGGTGAAAACTCGCTTCGCTCGCTCTAGGTTTTGGATCGTATATCTTTTCATAGTGTAGTTAAATCTTGAGCTTGCTTTTAGGTCGTAAAAAACTCGAGCTCGCTTCGCTCGCTCCAGGATTTAAAACTTTTTTCACTGATCTCACTATATTGCCTTAAAATCTCGAGCTCGCTTCTGGCTAGACACATTGCAGTAAAATCTCGAGCTCACTTTGCTCGCTCCAGAATTTGGTGAATTGTCGAGCTCGCTTCGCTCGCTCCTGGCTACGATTGTACCACAAAGACCTAGATGCATTGCAGTAAAATCTCGAGCTCACTTAGCTTCGCACACTCCAGAATTCAGTGAAATTTCGAGCTCGCTTCGCTCGCTCTAGGTTTTGGTTCCTATATGTTTTTATGGGGAAGTAAATTCTCGAGTTTGCTTTGCTCGTTCCAGATTTTAGGTCGTCAAAAACTGGAGCTCGCCCAGACTTGCCCCCCCCCAAGACCAAAAGCTGGGTACGCCCATGGCTAGGATTGCTAGGATTTTCAGTTTTGTATGGAAATCTTTGAGGCACTGCAACTTTAAAACTATACATTTTAACGAAAATCGGACTCCATACAGGCCTAGAAATTTGTTTCTAGATTGTTTCTGCAAAATTTCATTGACTTTAATTGGATAGTATTGAAAATATCAACATAGTATGTTTGTATGGAGCGCGCTCCGAATTATATCCTCTTAAGTACGTACTACCGTGTGCTCTCAAGCAGTGAAGGTAAACATTGCAATAACCTGCAAAACCTGCATACACTGAAGAAGAAATTACGATGTGTATTTGAAGTCTACCAATTCACATTGGGCATGCGTGGTGTACTAACGCTCACTAAACTAAATTAACATCAAACCCTTGAATAAATCTGAAGTTTGATCCTCAGTGTACAGTACTGTAGATACCTACAAAGGGATTCAAATGTACCTATACAGGGTGTAAGGAAAAGTATCATTAACCATTAAGGAGTAAATTGGCAGCCGACCGCATGCAGCAGCAGCATACGACGTGTCGGATCCGACACGTCGGAGCGACGCGTCGCTCCGAGTGTCGGAGCGGTATGAATTCGAACCCGACCGCACGCAGCAGCAGCATACAGCAGCTGCAAACAGTGTTGCCGACTTAGGGTATTTTTTGGGGTAAAGTGACACATTAAATTACGACCGTGCTCCCCTTTGGGATACTCAGAATCCTTGTTACAAACATCAGTGATCTTAGTAGCCCGGTTCCTTTTCACCTTTTTAGGGTTCCATGCCCAAAGAGTGAAAACGGAAACTTTGTCCGTCCGTCCTACCTATTTAGTGCTGTAACTTTTGAACCGTAATAGCTAAAAATAATAACAATGACAAAATGTATCAAATTAAGGGGGATCCTCATACAAAAAACATTTTTTTTTAAAGTTTTTAGGGTTCCGTAGTCTTAGTTACTTTACTTCTAAATTGCTGGAGTAAAAAAATCTTAAAATGTTATAAGTAGTAGATTACATACCGAAGGCAGAAAAGATATTTATTTGGAAAATAGCTGCTTAATGAAAACAATCTGCTGTCCCATACATTTGGCTCGAGTAGGTTAGCACTTTTGTATGGGACAGCTGTTTTTTTTTTTCGTGATTTCAATGTTAGTGCTATAGAGAAAGTTGTTCAGTTTGATGGCCTGATCATTCCCTTATTATATTTGAACACTGTTTTACCCAATACCGAACGCCCGTATGATGTACCTAGGTATCGTTGGAATTTAACGGAAAATGTGGTTGAAAATAGTGATTTCATTAAATTAAATATTATAGTTGAATTTGTATGAATTATCGTGCTTTACCCGACTTTTATTTTCTATCGCATGCCACAAAATAAATTCGTGAATTTAGGATAATTATCGCATGCCTGGCAGCACTGGACGACACTACTGGTGTGCGGTCGAGGCTCGACCGCATACAGCATGTCGCATGCTTCGTGTCGGATGCTTCGCAGGGTATTTCATAGAACTACATACAAACCAGTAGTGTCGGAGCGACACGTCGTATGCTGCTGCTGTATGCGGTCGGCTGTTAACCGGCACCTTTAAACCACACGCCCTACCCATCAAATTGAACAACTTTTACTATGGGAGCAAAACAATCAGAACAAAAAAAACAGCTGTCCCATATATTTGAGTCTAGTAGGTATTGCAGTTTAGTATGGGACAGCTGATCTTTGTTTTGCTTCCATAGTAAAAGTTGTTCAGTTTAATGGGTAGAGTATGTGGTTTAAAGGATAATGATACTTTTCCGTACACCCTGAAGTCGATGAATAATTAATATAGTAATCATATTACCTAACATACATTTTTTTTTTTTACAGATGGCTACAAATGTCCATCTTGCATCGCAAACAGTGCAAAAGTAACAACATCAGAGCATAAAGAAATAGAAACAAGTGACAGTTTAACCAACTGGGCAACACCGGCAGATTCAAATGCTTACAACAATTTCACAGACATGAATCCAACTTCCTACAAGAAACCAGAGATATCGAAGGATATAAAAGAAGAACCGGCCGATAAGATTTGCCCAATGTGTGGCCAAACATTCCAAAAAGACATCACTTTTGGAGACTTCCAATCACATGTAGAAAGTCATTTTATAGGTGAAAGTGAGCCAGAATCAATTGTAGACAACTTTGAAAACATTCCCAGTTCGTTTGATAATGTGATTTAATTGAGAATGATGAAATGAGAATTAATTTAAATTCCCATTAATATTTTGATGAATTGCAATGTACCTATCATTAATAAGATATAAATTAAATTATTGAATTGTGTTGTGTCTGCCAGGAAATGTTTTTGTAAATGCTACCTCTTAGTTTTAGTAGCTAGCATTTACTTTGAATGAAATTCACTTGTTTTTATTAAATTATCTTGGTTTCTGAGATTAATTAAGATAATATATATATATACTTACTTACCTCTTTTTCTGTTTAGCAACAACCTAAAAATTTTAAACATGTTTTTTGTTTCTTTCAACTGCTTCTTTCAAATGTATGAAATTTGTATAAAATTATAATTTTTGGGGAACTAAGTATTTATTGTTTTGATTAAATGATAACTATTTGTAAAATAATTTTATATATGGTATTCCACCGGCTAGAATGTTAGGTGCGATAGAAATTGTAAGAGAATATTCAAATTCATGTCTTGAATTTTATTCATGCACTATCATTGGATATTTAGATAGGTAAGTACCTATAAGAAATTGACACAACGACGGTGTCGCCATTCAAAACCATCCACCACCAATGTGACTTTGTAGTGGAAATGCCTAGATTTCTTTGTATAATGTACCTAAGGCTTGAATTTTAATGTTACTTGGTATAGAACTTAAATGACAGAATGAATGATGTACCTACTGAATCATCGCCTGCCATTCATGGATCTAAGCTTTAGATTATAGGACATTCCATTTTTGGTGTTTTTCCTAACCCATTCTAGCCCATGGAGAGTAGCTACATCCAGTGATCAATAATCATGTGATGACATAAATAATAAAATCTTTATCTATTAGTTACATTCTATTTTATTGTTGCAAGTAACCCTAATACATCAATCATTTCTTAATAAAATTGTATCTAAGCTAAGTCAGTGGGTTTGACATCAGTGGAGTTGGAAGGCTGTTGAGTTGTTTTCTGAAGGAGATTTTTGCTGAACCACTGTGGCCTTTCTTTCTTCATTTCAATGATCCTTTTGCCTTCCCAAAATTCTTTAGGCTGTGAATAAAAACATAGAAAATTAGACATAATATCAAATTTAAAAAGAAGAAACATTTCTGTCAGTGACTTCAACGGTATTCTGATGCCTTGCCATCTAAAGTGTTGAGATTGAGATCATCAGTAAACTAAATTATTACTTTGAATTTATTATCCTTAACAAGGAGTCCTTAATAATCCACTAGTCTACAACCTTTCTACAACTAGTAAAATCAAAAACTTTTTATCAGACATCAAAATGCATGCATATGATAAGAAAAATAACTGGCCAAGAGCGAGGTGTGTACTCGCACATAGAGGGTTCCGAAACTAAAGTTACCGTAAGAAAAGATGAGAACAGTAATACAATATTATTATGTTATCTTTGAAATACGAAAACCGCCGCTGTTCGGAAGGTACAAAGTGGTATAGCGAGCACAACATAGAAAAGTGTAACGATATTAGAGAAATTATGTCATGATAGTTCTTAGCTTACAGCCGTTTAAATATTGTCATATTAAGATGATGTACCATGCTCAAAGAAGTGACAACGGGCTCGCTACATGAACACTTACATCGGACAAGTTTGAGTACCTACTGCACGAACAATTTTAAGTGATATTTAGAATTCAATATTACTACGAGTACCTACTAAGAAAATCCCTGAATATACCAATTAGAGAATAGGTAGGTAGTCTTAATGTAAATGTAGGTAAGACATAAATTTTCTTTAACATATTTATTTTTCAAGCGTCTGCGTGGGTCAAGAATTGTTTCCAGTGAAAGAAAGTGGATGGATAATAGCCAAGTATGTTTGTTAACAAATGGGTGGGTACACCTAACTCCTAACACCCTCTAATGACTACCACCTGTATTTTAAGTTCACCAAGAAGTTTATGCGTTGCAATGTCATTCAATCATTATGCAATCTTTTTGAACCATGATTCTTGAACATGGATATAAACCATGGGTTTAGAACGTAGAAAGAGAAGGTATAGAAGGAAGCACGTGTCTTGTATATTCACTCAAAAAGAGATGCACATAGCAAATTCGCTCTAGTTAAAAAAGGAGATCACTACTTATTACTGACCTTATCGACGTAACCACTTTTTGTACTACAACTGCTGTCTGACTCCGGAGTCAGTCATCTAGCTTCATATAAATTGAATAGGATTTTATGACTATCGCTGTCTCATACGTGGTTACGTTGTGGTTCAGTCTATCAGCGTAAGGGAAAAACAATATTTATGATTTAGAATGATAATGGATCCATCATAACCTCCTTACAGCAACCTTCTTTCGTACGTCGATGTTTCAAAGTTTACGTAAACACCTTTCTATCAGAACGAAAATTTAATAGTATAACTCTTTTATTTTTATTTTCGTCGTTGGATTGGAAGGGACCAACCAACAACGACGATGAAAACGTACGAAAGAACGATTAACGAAGTTTAGAGAATTTACATTTTTCAGCGCTTGTACGGCAGTCTGTAGTCTGTACTCCAGATATAGACAATACTTATTTCCTGCAACCTGATATAAACCAATGGATACAATCCTCCTTACAAGCATGGAAATACAAAAATTGGCCATGGCGGTCGGTAATGTTCCACCTTTTTCGTAAGTTTCCATCGTCAATATTTCCAACTTTAGGTTTGTCACTTTCTATCAGAACAAAACTTTTTTTTATTTTCGCCTTTAGATTAGAAAGGGATAAACCTATAGTTGGAAAATCGACGATGGAAACTTACGAAAGAAGGTCGAACAGTACCGACCTCCAAGAGTATTTTCATGTTTCACCGCTTGTTTGTAATGAGGCGGGTTATTGACGAACAGAAGAACTAGGTATGTCTTTTTCTCACATTAGTACTAGCACCCGAGTTGGATAGAAATACAAGACTCCAGTTTGTCTTCTCTGTATAAAAGCCTAAAACCAAGAATTTATAAGGAACATCAGATAGCGTAAGCGAAAGTTCATGATCAAGAAGGTTGTAAGGTACTGTCTCTAATTTCATTGCATGGTTATGATCAAGAAGCTTGGAAAGCGTTGATTGAGTATTTTTTAGATTCGTTGACCGCATATACTGGAGGGACAGAGTTATGACAAAAATGTATGAAATCTCGTACCTTAGCCCGACTAAGTTGCATGATTTTGTTAGCAATTTCAACTTCATCAGCATCAGCATAGCGTATACGCGTGTCTCGTTTCCGCGATTACTATTATTTTAATGCCTTTTTGAGTCATTCTATTTCTACATTGGAATGGTGTTGTCCATGATCAGTAAGGTGGCATAGGTATTTTCTATAGATTGGTTTATATCCAAGTCTCACAGGAAGGATCTCCTAATTCTAAAGCATAAATTTAAGATTGTAGTTAGTCTCTTTTCTCTTATGAAATACCTTTAATAGTAGAAAGAAATTGAACTATAGATATTTGTTGTTGCGGCTGTCCACTTTCCACGTTTTTTGACACTTTTTGATATGCTAGTGTATGTAAAGTTATGTAAAGTAGTAACTTTTTGTGCCTTTTGTCCTACCACAAGACACAAAACATAAAAAAAAAAAACTTCAAAAAAAGTGGACCGCCTTGCAAAAGGTATGGCTCCCTCTATGCCTTTAGGTATAATCTCTTTGATCCATGTCCATGATTCACTATTGACGTATGATTGACGTGCAAAGATTTTATTCCGATTTGTCCTAATCATTATGATGAAAAATATTTCATTTGAGAAAATAATTATATCAATCCATCTTAATAACGTAGTTGTTGCTATGGCTTAATATTATGTTTCTTTCCGTAATTCTCTTATATTATGTTAGGATTTTTTCAATAATGAAATACGGTTTGCTGTAAAGTAATAATTTTTCAGTTGGCTGCATTGTGAATCGGACCTCACATCCTGTCATTCAAGCAAAGTTCAAATGTTCAAAATACTTTTACCGTCTCGAAATTATTTAAATATTAACTATATTAAATTTCCCAATGCAATAGTGATTTTTCACAGAAATCTTAAGCACCTACCTTTCATGCTATCTCTGGATGTAGATTGGTACTACTAGCTGTTTACCAAGTTTCGCCGATACCGGTAAGTAGGTACACCCGTTCTTACATGAATCCATATAAATCACACATCAAAATATCGAAACAATTATTCAATTATTATTATAGTTTTTTGTATCTTTCTTCATTTTCATGACTAAAACTGGTGTTAATTTGTTGGATTTTATTTAAAATGTAATATAAAAAGTTTATGTCTATGCTCATCAACGAAAAGCATCAACTGGCACCTTAAGTTTGTTGGTACTGTATTTTTTCAATTTTCTCAAAAACTATTATCAATACAGACACCGCTATAATTTTCCTACAAAATTCAATAGTACATCGACATATCAGAATTATTTCAGATTTTTTGGCTTTATAAGTTCGGAGATCAGGGGGGGGGGAACCAAAATTTTTCGTTCAGTCGGGCTTATAAATGAAGAACTACGCATCATTTAGTAAAACGAACTACCAATACGAAATCTACGTTCTAAGCCCTTTCAAATGATACCAAACTCGGCTAGATTGGAAAACTTTTTTTTAAAAGTCGTCAGTTTTTGGACCCTAAAAATTAGTAGAAAAATTATTTTCTCAATGTTTAGTCTCGCTTTACGTTTGGGTTAGCATGATTGACCACTATGCCGAATTTCAAGTCGCTAGCTTCTATAGTTGCTGAGAAAAGTGGCTGTGACAGACGGACGGACGGACACGAGAGTGATCTTATAAGGGTTCCGTTTTTCCTCTTTGAGGTTCGGAACCCTAATTATACAAAATAATTCCCAGTGAAGTCATTAACGTTTCATTACTTTTTATAGATTATTCTGCCTGCTATTATAAATAGTAATCAAGCTAAAGAATAAGAGACTAAAATAAGTTTAGTGTTATTTTCAATTTCAAATTGAGAACTAAGATATAATTTATGCAGTCTACTAATGTTGGATTTACCTGTTCAGGTAGATTTTCCCCCTCATACAGCACAACAACATCCTTCTCAATTGGACCATTTCCTAACTTCTCTTGTATTTTGGCTTGAATTTCTTTTGTTTCCTTTTCCACTTTATTGTAGCAGTTTTCTGGAAATACAAAAAAGGCTAATTTAAAAACTTTAATATGGGAAACGTTTACATAAATAAAACATGCTCAAAGGGCAACCTACTAGCAGATATTCTGAAAAAGTGGGGGCAACATTAGAGTAATGTGGATATTCTGAATATGGATTATTAAAGATATCTCAGACAACACCTTCGGGGCATATAGTGCTGACATAATTAAACATCATAAAGTTTAAATTTAAAAAAAAGTTGTAGTGGTCCAATAGCGAGTAATCTAGCCTGCCATGCAAAAGTTGATGGGTCAATCCCCCCAGGCCGACTCGTACCAATGAGTGTTTTGGAATCTATATACGATTTGTAACACCACTGGCGTTTTGACGAAGGAAAACTTCGTGAGGTAACCTGCATGCTTCAATTTCGAGGCAAGTATTGTACCCACTGTCCATTACAAGTGCCGACGTCACACTGGACAGAGTTTTGATACTACTAGTGAAACGTGTATGTTCCGAGTGACTACCTACCCCCTTGTAGAATATAGTCGTCAGCATATGTTATGCTATACAGTGTTCAATTTAGTTTTCTACAGAAGTTCTCTTAAGACTGATTCGATAGGTTCATATAGTTGAACAAACTACTATCATATTAGGGTCTTTATTGATCAATGGGTAATGATAAGACCATAAAACTAAACAAATAAATCGATGGGATTAACAACGAAAACGCTAATAAAATGTACTATCCCATAAATTTGGGTCTTTGTATTGACATTTACATACATTTTTTCCCCAATATCCATGTTAGTCCCATAAAGTTGTTATGTTTGATGGTCTGATAATCCCATTTTTTAGATCACATCTCCTTGATAAGTGTCTCAAATGCTCCATACACTAGGTTCAAACCAAATTAAAGGTGACAACAGGAACAAGACATGCTTGACACTTTCGTTGCTCATGACCTACGTCACAGGTCAGCGACAAATGGGCCGCAGTGCTAAAGAACCCACGTTATGAGTCAGTTCTATTGCATTTCGCCTGTAATAATGACTTACCGCGGTAATCACCGAAAACCTTACGCCAGCGCGAGTGATCCACCAGAGAGCAGAGAGAGCCACATTTATCCTTTCAACGTTACGACTGTGTGCATGATGATGAGGGGGGTCAAGTTCTAATGCATTTCACCTGTGCTCATGACCTACAGCGTGAGTCACCTTAACCCTACGCCTGTGCGGCAGACTCACGACTGCACGATTTACGAGGTGGGTCAATTTTAGCACTGCGCCAGGAGCATGGTTTTCAGCTTAGCACCGAAAGTGTTAACCAATATGATTGGTATTGGTTGAGCAGGCTCGTTTTCCGTAACTCGACATTTTAGGTGCCTATTTTGCGTTAACGATTAGGAACTTGCCTGCGTTAGACGAATGCAACCTCAAATTTAAGATATTTTATGTCCGCCATTTGTAGCTTAGCACTATCACGGCTGACTACCTAGGCCTGGAATGTCCAGATTGTATTACATTTTGCGGTGTTAGCACACGCATCACATTGTTGTTTTGAGCTTAGCAGCTAATATATCAAAAGCTAGTACTCACCGCAGAGATGGCCGCGTTCATGATTGTGACCACAGTCATTGCACACTTTAATATTGGTCTTGGCAACAATCATCTTCCATACATATTCGGGTGATCCATATTTCCTCTTCCATCTCCTCTCTACAGTTCTCCTGAACTTTGGTACGGCTAATAAGAAGCCATCTCCAACTAAATCCTTGAGTGAGAACTTTGACTGTGGTGCCGGGAGTTTTTGCTCATGGACATAAGCCAGGGCAAGCTCTGTAATGAGAGTAAAGTTGACATGTTACCAATAAATACAAATACTGCCATTGCCTTCTGTAAAACGGGCATTAACCGTTGAAGTCCTAAGCATGAATTAATATGTATATTGGTTATAGATAGGTAAGTCGCCTTGAATTTTAGGACATCTTAATTATTAGCGATGCCGCTTATTAGCAGCAGGGGAGCCACATTATGAAATCAATTGAAAAAGACAGTTGGCTATCACGAGAATCGAACCATAGCCACCCAGATTGTGAGCCGATTGTCTAGACCTCTAGACCAACAAGACAGTGGTTGATACAAACCCTAATTAAACACATAGGCTTCGATACGTCACCGATAGATGGCGGAAGCTGTCTATAGAAAAATCTGCATTCCACTTAGTATGTACTAAGATAACATAGCATGGTCCCAAGGACTCTATATTATTTCCAATTTTGCCCGCAATGCCATTGGTGTGAAAATATGAATCAAGCTATGGTGTAAAAATGGGCTTCTATGTATAATCATAGATTAATATGTATATTGGTTATAGATAGGTAAGTCGCCTTGGATTTTAGGATGTTTTTATTATTGGCGTTGCCTCATATTAGCAGCAGGGGGAGCCTCAGTATGAAATAAATTGAAAAAAGATGGTCGGCTGACACAAGGCTCGAACCATATGCACCCGAAACCTGAGCCGGTTGTCTAGACCACTAGACCAACAAGACAGTAGTTGATACGGGCGAAATCTCACTATTACAGCGCAGCGGTGAGGTGTAGCGCGCTTTCTCTGCACTTTAGATACGAACCCAAATTCAACACTTAGTACTTCAAAAAGTAACCGATAGATGGCAGATGCTGTCTATGGAAAATAGCGTTCCACCTAGTTTGTACTGAAGATAACACAGCATGTGTATAACTTCACTAGTTTCACTACACTACTGCTACAACCAATGTGTACTTATGCCAAGTTCCATCAACGTTTTTGTTTATAGCACCATTGCCGCAAGAAGTGCTTTAATCTATAGAAGTAAAATATGTCTCAAAACTTCTTATCCGCTTGCTAGAAGGGATGGAATAATTCTCAAATCCAAACAGGAACATGCAACGGTTATTGAAGAGAGAGTTACGGAGTAAGCGGTAAATTCCGAAATTACCTCTGGGTGGGTGTCCGAACATGTGAAATATATTACGTTCCACGGTTTTCAGCACGTTTATTACATGAGGAATCATTTTTCAAAGATTTTGTGGAAAAACAGCGAACAAAACAATTTGAGGTTATTTTTCATTGACAGACAGTGACAGCTGACAGCAACAGAGCAACTGTCAAAAAAATTTAGCTAGAGGTGAGCATAAAAACAATAAAATTTATTGTTTTGTTTTTCAGATAACTCAAAATTGATACAACTCACTTAAATGTAACTTGGAATACCTTCTCGGCGCTGGCATTAATTTTTAATTTGCTATACTTAAAAATTAATATACAGAAAACGGCAGTTTTAATAATTTTATTCGAACTAAAAAAACATAATCTTGAGAGTATGATTTTTAAAGCCAGGTCCGCAGCGCCGTGTTTTCGTTTTTGCTAACACCATAACATAATATTTTACCCCCCCGCAGGTGAAAACAATGTTATCGTTATTATCGTTTTAGCAAACACGCAAACAAGGCGCAGCAGACCCCGCTTAAGGCTTAAAAGCCTAGTAGCCGCGCTGAGTTCAATAAATGGCAACTCCAAAAAAATGGCGTTTGACAATCAGCTGGAAGCAAGTGGGGAGGAAAAGGCGATCGTTCGTGTGTTGTGCGTTATGTAGTTCATGTCCTCAAGCGTTTCGTTGCAGTTGTAGCTATGGCGTGTTTAAGTTCGAGTAGGCTCTGTGCTCGTGTACAAGATAAGTTATTGTGTCAATTCGGACATAAAGTTCGAAGACAAACTGTATTTGTGAAACTCAAACCTCCCGGACCATCACCGTTGCGGATATTTGGAAAGACATGTCAGGTTAGTTACTTATTTTTATTCAATTTTATCCTGAATTAGTGTAAAAATAATAGATTACTTACACCCTAATATGAATATAAACATAAATCATATTGGTGTACAGCAGACGACTGAAAACATAGGTATTATGTCACTTCATTCATCAAGAGGTCCTTTTTACATAACAGCGTGACAGTAACCTATATCTGCGGTCAGCTGATCTTTGTGAAATTAGCTCGATTTATGAATGAACTGGTCACTCAAAGTGAGAAAATATTTGAAAGTAATTAAAATGCAGTAGAAACGTTAGTAGAAAAGGATTATTCGTTGGAAATGATAAAAGTGAAATCTTCGAGCGGGCAGTGGGTCGGCTCGCAACACACGGCTCGCGGCTGGTTTGTTGGGTTCGTCCGGCGAATTTCACTGCTATCCAAACTTTTACTTTCGACAAACAAAGCATGTTGTTTGGTTCGTAATTATCTTGAACAATACTCTCTATTATAACCTTACAAACGTCTTATCAGTAAGGCCATAGAGAAGCGATAAATTGGATTATCATTATCCTTCTGCATGATCGTACGAAAGCCGAAGCTAGATAGTTGTCTTGGTCGGGAATGCCCAGCACTGGTGTTGGTCGGGAATACCCTGCAGTGGTGTCGATTTGCACCAGGCCAGTGGGAGCCCGCGATATCGTCGCGCCGAGACGCGCAAGGCGCGCGCTGCGTCGTGCTTTCTCGCGCAGCGTGCGAGCATGCAATGTCCAATCTCGACTACCACTATACTTTCTAAGCAACAATTATTTTTCGCATTAATATTTCATTTGCTCCTCCAATCGCAATTGAATTACCAGCCGATTTCTTTGCCCGTAGTCTTGTCCTCATTTACTTTGTCGCTAGCTTGATTTCTAATAACCAGCGGTTGAATTACAATGCTATTGATCGTTAATTGTATATTGGTAACATGAGTATTTTAAATTCATCATAGTCATCTCCCTAGATAGCGTCGTTGGCCCACTGCTAGTGAAAGTTGTGAGATGATTCGTTGAATTTTTAATAGCGCGAAAACTGGGTAAGTAACCTGTAGAAGGAGTGCCGTAGCCTTTCTTATTTGATTCTAGTTCATTTGGCGAACATTGACCCGGTTTGTGGCGAAGTCGCGAGCTACCACTCGTCGCCTGTCTTTGGTTGCGTTGCGTGCCGCATTGGAGCAAAAACTACTTGCTAAACTATTAGGAACTGCATTTCTAACGATGTCCAAGTCTGTCGCAAAAACCTGCTTTTAAAATGTCGGCAAAGAAATGATAAATGTATGGAATGTAGAGTTGCCCAATTAAAGTATGTAGGTACCTACTATGCAATCACGTAAATATAAACAAAATACGTTATTTAGGTATCTGGGCAACAATAAGTGATTTTGTTTGTACGTAGATCAAAATCAATCGATCTTTTATGTAATAAATATCTAATGTTCCTAAGTAGGAATGTAGGATGTTTATTTCACGCCTTTTCGCGTCCTTGGCATTTAGAGTAGCTAGATATCTCTATTAACTTGATTTACCTATTGCACATCCAATGCATCTATATCAGAGAGCTGTAACGTTTTAATCACGAATTTTTTATACATACACTCACTTAGAAGTGACGATTTGCATCGCCCATAATCATTAAACTAATTTTTCAAAGGCCTTTGTTCTTAACAGATAAAGTACGTTTCTGATTGCAAACCTAACACAGCTATTAGGTTACAATAATTGCTCGCCTTCAGACGATCGTGCAAAGTTTTGCTGCACCGAACGCATTGCATGTAAAACGGATGAATGGGTAGTTTTGATAGCAGTTAGTGCTACGTCGGTTTGCGCATTATTTAGGTAGATGTATCGCTCGACTGGGCCCAATACGTAACGACCTGCGTAAATGAAGCTCAGTAGAAATGCGGAACACACAACTATTTGTTCAGTCGACATCATTGTATAAGACGTTTGCGGCAACGCACACAACGTAGCATATGTTATTTTCGACTTACAACATTTTGCTTGAATCCTAAATTACGTGATGTCAATACAAAAGGGCATAGAAAGCATGGAATGTTTTTGTTTGCTTCCATTTGTGAGAATTGTCGAAAAGTCAACGTCTGAAATCAACAGAACTGTAATTTGTTGACCCTTGATTAAACTTCACAGATCAATTGGTCAGAGATCATTTCGATATTTGTATAAATCAAAATAAAAAATCTCGATTCCAAATTAAATCCGGAACATATTATTGAATTTGCTAAAACACCCTCAAAGTTATTTTGTGCAAGAGACAACAGTGTTTAAATTAACAGATACTGTAGTAACGGTCATTGCCACACTGCTTGATTATCACAAAATTTTCGCAAGATGCGAGCCTCCACGACCTATCGAAAGTTACGTTTTTACGTCTTCCACCGTGCCCGTAGGTAAATTGTGTAAAACTTGATAAAGTTCTGCGCATGCGTGGGTTAGATTGTGACACACGGACACCAAGGCCTTGGACGCAGTTTTGTTACAAGATACGTTATTAAATTCTTGTCTTGACTCTGGAACATGGATTGTAACTTAGGGATGCGTTTTATATACACGAAAATGTTGCAAATTAAGTTATTAATGTTTGCTTAAACGTTTATTATCTAGCTTGATTCTTCACTTATTCCATGTCATGAAAATACGATGTTATCTTTAAATAAGGTCAAAAATCTCGCACAATATGTGAATATAGCTCTATGTGTAGAGGCTACTGTTTTAGTCTAAGCACCCAGTGTTTAATGTTTCTGCAGCTGCTAAGTACTAGGTATGTTGTTAAATAAATTCTAATATTTAGGTGCAGAAGCGCAACCAGTTACTGGTCGTCCTTGCAACCGCTGCACGCTGCCCGATAGTTCATTAGTAGGTCCTACAATTGAGCAACCAAAGCGTTTCGGTCGGAGGCAAACAATGAACTCATCAAAGACTGTGGAAGTAATATTAATTACTGCCGTTTGCGCTCGTGACCAAGTTGTTTGATAAGGACCCTAATATTTGTCAATTTGTCTTCAACAAATGTTAATGTTCGCGACTTTGACATCATTTTCAAAGCTGCGTACATAGGCAACCTAATTTTTAAGTTCGCATACCATGCATGACTAATTGTTAATTCTGCGGTACTAACGCGAATTGTGCAATTCAATGAAATGGATCATTTGCTCTCTAACAACATTACCCTGTAAGTAAATTACCCTTTATATGAAATCCATTAGCAGAACTCATTAACAGAATAGGTTACAATTTGTGTTTTGAGAGCATGACGAACGCATTTTGTAATTTGAGTCTTGTTCATTTAAAAAACGAATGCTTATTCTTATGTTAGTGAATGACTACAAATGCACAGGAGTGAAGAAGCATTAAGCATTGCGATGTATCCGCGAAATCGCGCCGTCAATGCCAACATTCTTTTAATTTCAACGCACCTAATAATACAGGTGAAACTTCCCTTTATTAAATTGGGTGGTTATTACTCTTCGTAAGAAAATTAGTGGCCACGATAGTTTTGTCCCAGTAATTGTACGTTTCGAGCTTGCAACTTGCAACAATGTTACAAGACATTTAATTTGAAATTAGACTGCTTAAAAACTTCCTTCCTTATTTTTGCTAATTTTAATGCATTTTCATGCACACTCTTGGATAACTGGTTTTCAAGGCTATCATTTACCTGAATCGAAGTGCTTAAATTCATATGCAGACGTTTATTCTATGATACCTACTACCTATATCGTTTAACTCTGAAGATGATGTAGTCGATCTGTTGATGACATGGATGCAACATACAAAGCCTTCTTTTGACATTTGAGAAATAATTGAGATGTTATGATACATGTGACATACATACACAGAACACACACCTACTAAGACTCATTAAAGCATGACTGATTGACTTGTCATCAATCATCATGTACCCGCACCTTGGCCCAGGCTTGGCCCTAGAAAACTTGACATTTTAGGAGATAATTAAACAGTGGTCTACCTATTGTTTAATTACCTCATACAATGTCAAGCTAATGCCTACTTTGTAGCCGTTTTTAACCGACTTAAAAAAGGAGGTTATTTTGTTTATTTATAAGTAGGTAATACTTCGTGTTATTTTTCGATTTCAATCCTAGCTGGACTTCTGCAAAACAATTCACTACCAATAGTCTCTATTATGTATCAATAATAATTATCTACATCTCTAAATTAAATAGTATAAAACAAAGTCGCTATCCGCGTTTGTCCTCATCATTCCTGTTTCTCCGCTTACTTCTTCTAAACCACGCAAAGGATTTGACTGTCATTCAGATAATGTTTCTGGAAGATTTATACCTATTAATATATTTTTCTTCCCTCCGGACGGAAAGCGTCAATTCTCGTCCCGCTGCGCTAAATGAAGTTGTCGCTTTCCACCTTCGTCGAGAAGAAAAATAGTATACTAACCTCGGAATTACATGAGATCTGAGACATTTCTTACTTTCCTGTCCTCGGTGTGTAATCTTAAATCTACTATATTATTTACAGATCCCACCCGGGTGAAGCTGGGGCGGGTCGCTAGTAAAATATAAATTAACTCGCAAAGAGTATTAAATCACACAAATTTCAGCACCCGCACTAAAGTGACGAAGTATCCAAACCATTTAAAAATAATAATAAAAGTAGCCAATTAATTTAATAACTTCAACATTCGACATGAAACATTATAATTTCGTCGCGCGTCATAGTTGAACATTGTACTATGAGCCTTATTCGAACAGCATAAGGGTGTGACTGAAGGGTTTCATTACGATTGAAAGCGTATAATTAAGATTCCGTAGCGTCTCAATCAGACGACCTCTCGATGTAATCGGTGTGCGTGTCACCTACATGCTAAGTCTTTGTGACGGGCCGCTCTCTGAGTCAAGCTATGGGCTATTTGAGTGCAGTGTTCAGGTTTACGCTACTATTGGTTAGCTGTAATTTAAGACTATCATCATCATCATCTTATTTAAGAGCTACGCTCTTGTCGGTGGAGTATTCGCCACTCTTGTTTGTTTTCCGCTAGTGTCTTGAGTTCCTGGTACGACACGACATCAACCTTTTCCTTCACTTGGGCTAGATAACTCTGTCTGGGTCTTCCTCTGCCTCTTTTCCCCTCTATCTTTATAGACTAAGACTATGAGCGTGCAAAAATACGCCGAATCGCTTCGAGAAAAGCCGGAAAGGTACGGCAGTCTCGTTTTGTTGAAAGGATTACCCCCAGATCAAGCCAAGTGAGAACAATTTGAAGCTCGGATGTACAATTCCGCGTAGCCCAGGGTTCGCGTGTTAAATAATTCATTCATTAATCACATTATCGCGTATGTCTCCTACTAGTAGGCAGAGACAGAGACAATGGAACTCCATCTCTCGCTTCCTGCACATTCATCAGTCTCTTCATGCATTTTCCTAGATGTCGGATACATCTGACCTGACCTTTTTAAGCACATGGCAAATTAGAGAAACGAGAAAACTGTAATGTGCACTCATTTTGGCATGCATAAAGTAGTAAAGACAGTAGACACATCTAGATTATCATCTTTTCTCGTTGTCGGGGGTGGCATGCTAGGCCCATGGGGCATCCCTTTGACTTAAATAATACCTCTTATTTCCGTAGGCAGATATATTTTATCTCTACCTGTTGCCATTTTGACATTCCTCTTTCTTCTTTAACAACAATATACCGCTTCATTCAGCACAACAACTTTTTGGCGAATCCAAAGGCAATCTTTGGCAAGTCCCTAATACTTCACCCAACGAAATCTACATCTGTGCGCTAGTTGGGTGCATATACTTAACTACTTTCCATTCCACAACTAAGGCATCGAGTACGCAAAGGCTATGTTTATATGTTCCAAACTGCCAGCTATAAATAAATCGAGGTGTCAAGCTGTCAAGTGCTTACGTCACAAAGTGTTCGGTTCGGTTACTATTCAGTTAACTCACGTATTGTTTCGAATTTCTAAACTCACCCGTCCCATCTATCCGCTTTGCTGTCATTGCCCTCCTAGTTTAGGGCAGGTCAGGACATAGCATAGAATAAGCACACGACTATATTCTCCGGGGGGTAGTCGGAACATTCTATCAAATCCGCTAAGGATCTTGTTGATCCAGCCTGTCTGGTGTTACCGACTTGTGATAAACGGTCTAAAAATGTCTAAAAATAAAATACCTACATCGTTTTTTTTACGAAAAACAATCAGTAAAATAATTATGATTACGTTTTCGTTAACCTTTAGAGTTTAGAGGTTTTTAGAAAAAGAAACAAATAGACATTTTCTTAGACTTTTATCATTATTATATTTATAGTTTTAGTAGACATTTGGTTTCATATGCAAAAACTATTTAATTAAGTAAATTGTTAAATTTCCTTAATACTTCTCGTAAGACATACTTATCCGGTAATAGTAAAGTTGTGTGCCACGGTAACATCAAAGAAAACAAGACGAGACATATTTTTTTTTTTAAATTAATTACAACCTAATTGAACTTTGTTTTTTTAATTGATTTAGTTTTATAAAAGCCCGTATTTTCCTAATTTATTTCTCGAGTTTATCGTCTGAAATGATTCCATAATAATCGATTAAGCTAATTTGCAAGTAATAAATAGTGTATGATGGTGTAAAATTAATTAACTTTTTCAAAGGTTTATCAATTAGGTGTAGGTTTATTAGGATTGTATCACAAACAATGGAACTCTGGGAAAAGAGCAAATTAGTGTAGTTTGACAAAATTTACTACTTACAAGTTGCGATAATATTTTAGGTTATTGCAAAGTATTAATTAACTAATGAACGCGGAACCTAAAAACCGCGTGTAAGAATTTAAACACATCATGACTTGAACGTATTCCACATCTTTTTTAAATTGAGGAAAAGAATGTTAGTTTGTAAATGTATTAGAAAAGTTTCAGAAATTCAAACATCAGCAGACAGATCTGTTATCTTCTTTAACAAGTCGCTTATGCGGAAAATGTAGAACGCTTGTTGCCTGTTCCTTTGCTCCTCTAGGCATATGTCTCTTCTACACTTCTCCATATTTCTCTATTCTTCTTTACTGTCCAGCCATCCAACTCTCCGCGCCGCCTTTTGTATACATATATACTTTGTGGAATATTATCATTCTATAAATAAATCAATATCAAACCTCTTACCTACACCTACAGCAACATACCTATATTTATAATGATCTCATCAATTGCATTTTACAGGGTGTTTGGTAGGGAGGTGTACATACGCCTAGGGTAGAAACTAGGGAGGGTCTGCTACCTACCCCCGCCCATTATTTTTATTTTAAATTAAAATTATTTAAAATTAAAATTATCCCCTTAAAATTATTTTTTTACCTTACTACGGTACTTCAGGCCCCATAACTTTTCTTCTCTACAATTTTCGGGTGTGAAATCAATTTTTACAGTACACTAAGACTCTAACAATTAAAACAAGACCATTAGCAGACCTGTCCTATGGATAGATTTTGAGCTAGAGGTAGTTTTAGTTTAAAAATCGTTTTTTTTTCTAAAAATAAAAAAAAAATCATTAAAATAATACCTTGAGGCCAAGGTCAATATAATGGGTGGGGGAAGGTAGCAGACCCTCCCTAGTTTCTACCCTATGTGTATGTACACCTCCCTACCAAACACCCTGTATATGACTTCAAGATACCTATGACACGCTTTTTGCACATTAATTCTTTATTGAACCATTAATTATTTTTTTGTGTACTAGTTTTATTATTCAACACTTACTTTGTACTTACGTACGTTAGCGTCACGAACTTTAGTTGCCGTTTTCAGGATTTGACCTTAAGGGACCATTGTTAAGGACGCTTGCCAGCCAACTCTTGTACAGCTTCACTCATTCCAGCTACCCTGGTACACTGTCCTCTCGCCATCTCTCACCGACATGGTCTTTCGTTCTACTAACATGTACCACTCTTCATCGCTTCTACCCTAGTACGAGTACTATACTGAAGCCTGTCACCCCTTATTCACAATCAGCTCCTTGCGTCCTTGGTGTTCGGACAGCGATCGCTATAAAAACTACTTATCATTGTTGTCAGCCTGGTACAATTCTAGCTCAAATCTATCTGTTACTCATAGTCCGTCCCTAATTCACAAACCGCTCCCAGCGTCCTTGGCGTTCGACCTCGCGGGGCGCCGACTGCCGCTGCCGACCCACATACCTGTCACTTGAAACTAATTGCACCTCTGATTATTGCTGGCAGCCTAGTACTCTGTGCGGTGAACGGTAGTGTTAGGTTAGTATGCTGTTTATTAAATATGCTGCGGTTTTGCTTCTTATAATATGCAGTGCAAGGTCTTTGTACTCTTTCTGAGCTACTGTTTTATCCATATTAACAATTTTACAGTATAAATGTAATGGTGCTGGTGAATATTGATTCAAACCTATCAACTACTAGTCTTGAAGAATTCAACATCATCAAGCCGTGGTGGTTCAGGCCGACTCATACCAATAACTTTTCGGAATTTATGTACGATTTGTAACACCACAGCCCCTCTAGCATGCCACCGCCGAGAAAACGACAAAAATCGAGACGTGCCTCCATCTTTATTATTTTACGTACGCCAAAAAGAGCGCGCATGACGTTTTTCTCGTTTAAACGCTTTGTCGTGGGTGGCATGCTAGCCGTGCTGGCTTTTCGGTGAAGGAAAACATATCGTGAGGAAACCTGCATGCTTTTATTTCGAGGCATGTATTGTACTCACTGAATGACGGGCTCACTCCCCGTTACACTGGACAGAGTTTCGGTACTACTAGTGAAACGCGGTTGTTCTGAGGTTTCGGAATATCTCTGACTACCCCCTCGGAGAATATCGTCGTGAGCATATGCATGTATACTACATTGTTTAAGTGCGAAAGGTAGGGTCCATGGGATCCAGAAGCCAAAAAAAAAATTAGAGTAGAGATGGGAGCTTCCTTGCTCAACGAATTAGCTTAGCTATTCAAAAGTGTGAACATTGCCAGCATGCTCGGAACCATGTCTAGTGTGGCCACACCCAACGTTTTTAATTTTTGAATGATTTTATACCTGCATCGTTTTGTAGGTAACGTTTTTCTTAACATTTTTGTCCGTTACTTATTCACAATGTGCTTGAAGTTAATAGGTATTAAATGAAATATTTTTAAGTAAAGTGATAATATAATACTCGCAGATAATCTACCTATACAACTATCTACCTATACTACATTTTTATCGCTAACTCAGACCAGTCTGATCGACTAACCCACCATATCTACAAATATTTGTTAAAACAACCATATTCGGTTGATTAGTTTAAACGCAGTTTAACTCAAATTACTAGATGTCATTGTCCGATAGTATAATTAGATAATTTTAGTGTTTATGGAAAGGTTTTGCGGTCGGCCAACCTTCTCGCATGTTTAGAAGTAATTAGGTAATCTCGTGTCGCATTATTAGATGATATTGACCCTTTTTGCGCCCGACATGCTGATGCAGGTCAAATTATGTAAATGCGCTTTGGATAGGAGTCCAAAAGAAATGCTGGGCACTATTAATTTTATGATTTAGCTCTAACAGTTCATTAAAAAATGCATAATATTACCATAGATGTAGTATTATTTCTATCTATGATAGAAGCTTAATTTTACCATGTACTTACGTTTGTATCAGGCCTAAGAAAATTAATTGAAACTTTTTTAAGGGACAGACCGACCATCGAACTGCACAACTTTTTCTATGGGACTAACATCAAAATCGCGAAAGAAATGTTTCGCTATCCCATACATACAGGTTGAGTAGGTTTGCAGTTTTGTATGGAACAGCTGATTTATCGCCATTTCGACATTAACCCATGGGGAAAATTATTTGTCATCCCCTTAAAATAGTTTCAGCTAATCTTGTTGGACCTTATATTTCCAGTATTGATAATAAACTTTTCGTGTAAGTTGTGTTCAAACATTAACTGACAATTATCGTAAATAAAATGGACATCAGGTAAAATATAATTAACTAAGCAGAAATTTTACTGACTCACTGACTTTATTAATGTAAGTTTGATCTAGAACACTGTTTAATTTGTCTAATCGTATAGGAAAGATCAATCTGTCTTATCTTTGTATCTTTATCTATCACTTAGATCCGCTTAGTTATTATAAGTCTGTATTTAACTGGACTATAGATTGATTCTAGATACATAAAATTGGAAAATGCCTTGTCTAAAAAGTTTCAAAATGTTTGCATCTAGTTTGCATATATTATTGGTTATTTTATTAACATACCGCCATGTTGTGCTGTTTCAAATAAAATTAAAGATTACCGGAAGCTTAAAAGCACGAAAGCACAGCTCCGGATTGTAAGCGTGCGGATTCAAGACATGGAGTGCGATTTTTGAAAGTCACACGTTCAAATTGGCAGTAGAAAGATGCATAATCTTCAAAGTATTTGATATTTACTACTGCTGATTTGAACGTGTGACTTTCAAAAATACCTGTCCGAATAACGTACTAAACTTTTCCAAACTTTAAATTGTTTTCTTAGTAAAATGACGAATAGGAAACTCATTACTTAGTCAATTAACAATAAAGTGCATTTCACTTAAAACACTGGACATTAAATAATTATTTGTTTTAATCTTTTTATTAAAAGGGAAATAAAACGCGTGTGTCGCGCGTTGATGTCGTTTGTATGGGCTACGTGAGCGACTTGAGCGGTTACGCTGCCTACGACAATTTGATAAAAAACCTGTAACTTAGATTCTTTATTGCACACAATAACGTAACATAAGTATAAATATTATAATAAGTTGTGATGTATAAAGGCAAGCTTAAGTATAAAGTAGTTTTCTTATAATGTCTTTAAATATAAAACAACTGTCTCATCATTTCTGTTTCTCCGCTTACTTCTTCTAAACCAGGCAACGGATTTTAAAACGGTTAAATTGATATCATTAGCATCCTTTTAAACGAAGAGTCTACGCATCAAACTGAACAACGTTTACTATGGGAGCAAACCAATCGGAGCAAAAAAAAAATCAGCTGTCCCATACTAAACTGCACCCGCCGCCGCTGCCTACACGACTCAAATGTATGGGAGCGCAGATTTTTTTTTGCTCCGATTGGTTTGCTCCCATAGTAAAAGTTGTTCAGTTTGATGGGTAGACTCTTAGTTTAAAAGGATGCTAATGATATCAATTTCACCCTGTAATATAGATCCCAGGGCGAAGCTGGGGCGGGTCGCTAATCTAATCTAAACTATTATAAAACTGTAACAGAAGTCTGTCTGTACATTGAAGATATTTAAAAGAAAAAGAGACGATATGGTTTTTAGATGTCCCTTACTCCAAATAAACCATTCTTCGATTTTTTACCTCTCTGTCTGTTTGTTTGTTTGTTCGAAAATCACACTAAATCTACTGGACCGAATTTGATGAAACTGTTTGCGTTTGAAAGCTTAAAATTAGTCTTGAAATCTGGTATATATATCTGGTATCTGATTGCCTTTATCATGTGGCATGCTAGCTCGCATCCACGAGAAAAACCCAAGACCCAACGAGAAAAACGTCATGCGCGCTCTTTTTGGCATACATTAAGTAACAAAGATGGAAGTACATCTCGATTTTTATTGTTTTCTCGGGGGTGGCATGCCAAACAGGGTAAATTTTATATCACTGCGAATAACCTCAGAATTCCTTCTTAATATGCTTACTACACTTTTAAACGATCAGACCATCAAACTGAACGACTTTCTCAATGGCACCAATATCGAAATCGCGAAAATAAAGCTGTTCCATACATCTGCAAACCTACTTGAGCCAGACGTGGGACAGCTGATTTTTTCCACGATTTCGATTTTGGTACAATAGTTAGTATGGGAAACCGTCCGCCTTGGACGCGGCGAATAGTAGTATGATACTAATCGAGGTTTTTTGTATGGGCCTGCTGTCGTTCGTCGTCGGTCAACGTGTCTTGAACCTTAGCCTTGATATCATATCATATACATTAGATTACGCATTATTCAATCCTCAATAACTTTCCTTCATAAATCACCAGACGGCCTATTACAAAACGTCAATTAAAAGGACGTGTCAATCGCTATTCACTTCTATTTAAAGAACAGCGTCGCGACGAGCGATGCGCAAGCGCAAGAGACTTCAGTGTTCGGAACGCTCACTTTCTATCGAGTTTTAATTGTTATGTGCGGCGCGGACACATGCAATTTTACGTGCGGCAATGTTGTTCATCATTTACATCGATCACGGATTTACTTTTTTTTTTTCCAATATTTAAAACGCGTTCTTTTCCTATTCATGAATATTGCTTTGTGTTGTTTAGTTGAGGTCTGTCTATTGTTTTATCTCTTTATACAGGGTCGAATTAATATGCTGACGGTTTTTAAGAGGATGTTCAGACCATCAAACTGAACAACTTTCTCTATGCGATCATTGTCGAAATCGCGAAAACGATGCAAATCGACCCAAATCTGCCAGGACAGCTGTTTTTATCGCGATTTCGATGTTGGTCCCGTGGAGAAAGTTGTTCAATTTGATAGTCTGATCATCCCTTTAAAAAAACCTTCAGTAGATTAAAAAGGACCCTATTATATCTAGGCTAGTGGTACCACATATAGTATCCTATATGTCGCTTCGCCTCGGTCAAGAAACATGTGATCTGAGGCTTTCTTATTTACTGTCCGAGGTTAGTATACTATTTTTCTCCTCGACAGAGGTGGAAAGCGGCAACTTCGTTTAGCGCAGTGGGACGACAATTGACGCTTTCCGCCCGGAGGGGAGAAAAAGATGTATCTGAATACCTTCAGAAGCAAGCTAGAATTCTCATAACTAATATTCTTAATGAAATACCAGTTAGATTATAACATTGCTTGTTACCATTGTTATGCATGGTCTTAAGTAACTCTTTATAACTTACAGGTTATCAAGTTGACGAACTAGTATTTTTTTCTAGAGAAACGCGAGTAACAAATTACGTATTTTTAACAATTTGAGTATGCTATTAAAGTTTGCAATTTATTGTAGGTATTGATAATCATAAGATTCTTTAATGTACTTATGTAAATTAGTATCGATATGAATTCAGTCATGAGGAGAGGGGTGTCTTTTGCCCAGTATTGGGATGTGGGACAGACTGCGTAAAAAAGGAATTCACTTACGTTATTAAGTATAATTTGAAAGTTTAATAGCTTTTTAGTTAGGAACGTATTTTGTAATATAAGTAAACAACTGTTTTTTTTTTAAATGACTAATACAGCATTGCTCAGGGAGCAGTTACTGCTTTTTACTGCGGACTATTGGAGGGACCACGAAGGGTCTACCGATCCAAATGAATGAACTTAAGCAACCGACCTAGGGGCACCCAGAGGGGTACGGACCTCGGCATAGGACGTTGCTGGGGCTACGCCGCGGATTGGGTAGCGGGGATCGGTGAGATTATAGAAATTGCAATTCTTAAAATGTTAATGTACTATAGTGGAATTTTCTGTCACCATGTTTCGAAAATAGATGCATTTTTCCAACATCACGTAAATGTCTTAGTCACGGATAAATACAATCATTTGCGTCAATGTCATCGGCAAAATTTCCCAATGCTAATTGTAATGTACCACTTAAATTAATGTACTTGCCTATCGTTTAAAAGAAACAAGGAACAAACGAAAGAGCAGTAAAATAAATCAACCGAACCACATTCCTTACATGACCTTCGTAAAAGTGACCTTAAGAAAAGGTTCGATTGGTGTAATTCCCCTGCAGTACTATCCCCTTTCGATCGCTTCCGTGTGACTCTTCACACAGTGTCATGCAAAGAGCCATTATAGCGTCTCAAAATAGCTTCAGACTTATTATATTCTTTTTTTAAAAGCCCCTTAAGATCCGGGATCCTATAATTGATGATATGGAACTCGCTTCGGACAATGCGTTATTTACATTTTGCCCTGTAGAAACACGTATCTTGTAAATTTACTTTGACGGATGCTACTAAGAAAGCCAATTGTTTATTAAACGTACATATTTATTCGTCTACAATTTATAGTAAGAAATATGCAGCGGTTAAAAATAAGAATGACGAAGAATTTTTACAAGCAATAAATTGTTGCTGGTCATTTATTTTTTTAAAGAATGTTTATTAATCATGTCTGGTTTCCGTGAGAGTTTATTCGAGGATAAAGAAATGAAACAGGTTCCTAGGATGGCATTTTAATTTCAATGCATTACCTGCTGCACTTATGTTTTTATTAATAACATACCTACATTAACTCACCAACGGATCCCTTTTTGGATCGTCAGAATTGTTGCTGCTACTATTAACTACCATAGGCTGTTATATCAAGATTAACTTTTATCATATTATTTAGGGTTTCAGAATGGTGTCGTTATCACTTGTCAGTTTGTAATATGGGATATCAAATTAATTATTCGTGGGATATCAGATATGAAATCGTATGGAATGATAATTTCAAATATTCATTTATCATTCGTTATTGATCTACGTTATCAAGGGTTTTTTCAATATTATGTAGTTTTTATTAGTTAACATTTAGATCATTAAGCCCTTAGGATTCCATCGCAAGACAGAAGTCCTTGTTTCTAAACTCCATCGCGAAGTATTCCAGTCATTTTAGAGTTTCCTTGTATGGACACCCTAACAATAGTTCATCTATCGCTGAAACTTTGCAGTGTGATAAAGTAAAGTATACAGATTACGGTTGACAAATAATCTAGGACCGACCGAATCAATGCTCAAGATGCGTTCACAAGATGGACAGTCTCTGGGTCAATGGCTGGCCCAACGTGTATATGAGCCTTTAGGGTGGGCGCGTATCCATCCGCGGCGAAGGAGCTGAACGAAACAAATTTACTTTTAATTCTTCTGACGATTCGTCCGATTCGCCCCAGATAAGTGTGCGAGGTGTCATTGTATTTCATATAAAGAATTCTAAAATTCGTTTTTTTCTCATCCTTCGGCTTGTTCGCCGCGGAAATATGCGTCCACCTTTTTCTTGTCTTAAAGATATCGCAATCTATTGAACAAAACTGATTGCTATCTATAGCATATACACTCATATCCTTCTCGGTGATGCGGTGGTAAAGATACATTTAACATTGCAAATTATGACGTTAGTGAAAATGTTGTTTAGTCAGTATATAATAGTCAATGTGGTTTGGTTTGTTAATATTAGTTAAGTATAGTCAATAGTAAGTCTTTATTACACAACGGGTGTTTCCAAATTAGTTTAGTGATTACAAAAATAACCCATGGTATGATGATTGTAAATTATTCATAGCACCATCTTACGCATCGATATAATTATGTATGAAATCGGTTGGAATAATTATTCAGAATATTCATTCATATGGCAGGATATGTTAACAAAGATTTATACGAATTAACGCAAAACCTGAATTTATACATAACTGTGGCGGCTTTTAGACGAGGTATGTTGCTGGGAAAATTGCTGCATTTTCGTGCTTTTTATTTAGGTTTGTTTAGATAGTTCGGTCTCGTCACGTACACACAGCGACACATCAAGCTACGCAAAACCAATATAAGCTGGCCGCACGTAGGGCGAATAACGTAAAGCGCCGACTTTTTTTTTTTTTGCGTAGCTTGATGTGTCGCCGTGTGTACATAGGATGAATGAGAGTAGAGTTAATAGGGAGATTTATTGATCCAATGTGAACGGAACATTCGAGAGAGCGTCCGAGGAGAAGGAAGTGCATGAAGAGATGCATGAAAGTACACGAGGGGAGAGAAGTAGTACATTGTCTGAATCGTAGTGTGTGGCGAGCTGTAGTATACATGTGCTTTTATTCTAACAATCGATACTATTATAAATGCGAAAGTTTCTCTGTCTGTTGGTCGGTTACAGCTAATATATTACTGTAAATCTTCTTACTGGAATTTTTTAAGTAACTGAACTTTTCAGAAGTAATTATTTAATGATGTTTGAGTTTGCGATAGTAATGAATGATGACGCAAAGAAATATGTAATGTAGCAAAAAGGATCACGTCAATAGGATTCTTGTCAACAAATAAAACTATTATTGTGGTTCCGTTGAGCAAATATAGTTATATAGTAGATAAATATTATCCACAGTTTTTCCTTCCCACATTGTGTACAGATGACGTTAAAAAAATATATTTAAATGATACATTTTTGTAATTTTTACTTTTTGTTCTCTTATTTTCCGGGAGCTCAGTGGCGCGTTGCGGCGAGGTATGAACTCTCAATCATGAGGTCCGGGTTCGAATACGCACGGACAACATGCCACGTACCAATGAGTTTTTCTGTCTTATGTACGTACCTATTACCGAATACCGACTGAAACGGTGAAGGAAAACATCCTGAGGAAACCTGCATAATAATATGCAGAAGAAGAAATTCTGATGCATATGTGAAGTCTACCAATCCGCGTTGGGCACGCGTGGTGGACTAACGCCCTAACACCCTCCTAGAGGGTAGGCCGGTGCCCTGCAGTTGGACGAATATAGGCTGATGATGATAATGACTCTCATTTACCAACTGCTTAATGTGCCTTCTGAAACCCGGAATCGCTCGATGTGAAACACAAGGGGTTTATGAGCATTCTGCGAATTTGGACGTTACGGGGATAGTCTTTGCACAGCGCCAGAGCGTGCTGCATACAAATGAAGTTAGATCATATATTTTCAAGACTAAACGATTAAAGTCAGTGCACTTTTATAAACACGATCTTGATCTCTGTGCGTGTAGTCGTTCGTCTCTGTTTGTCGTCGCCTCTGTTCGTTTAGATGTATTTCTTGACATGTTGGCCCCAAGTTGGCCCTACTAAGCCGAAAGTGTAGAGGCACAGAGACAGTTCAGGCACAGAGATTAGTTTTAGATCTTGTTTGGAAATTTTCTTTGACATTAAATGGTTAATATCTTAAATACTGGTTGTTAGGGTACACAGTTGCAACTGTTTACATTTGCATTACTTTAAGGGGTACCCATGATACTTACCACTTACAAAAAGTTTAACATTAAGGCGGGGTCATACAAGAAACTATTTTTTATCAACTTTTTTTCTTCTTGCTCTATCGTAAAAACGGTAATACACATAAGCGTCAAACTTGGTGTGATTATAGAGCAAACTCGACAGTATAATACCAAATAATAAAAACCGGCCAAGTGTGAGTCGGTCTTGCGCTAAAGGTCCCAGAGAAAACAAAACTTTTTCCTAGGTTAATATTTGTGTGGTGGTGTGGTACGGAACCCTCGGTGCGCGAGTAGCCCGACTCGCACTTGACCGGTTTTATTTTTATTTATTAGCAAATCCGCCGTAATAACGCACATTATGTGTAAATTTCAACTGTCTAGCTATTACCGTTCAAAAGTTATAGCCCTAAATAGGTAGGACAGACGGACGGACGGACAACGTAGACTTATGAATAGGGTCCAATTTTCACCCTTTGGGTACGAAACCCTAATAAAAAGAAAAGTAAAACGCTAGTTTTAGTCGTGAGTATGCCGTTCCAGTTAGTAGTATGACTTCCTGACCGCCAGAAATCAATATTAAAACCTACCATTCAAACGGTCAAACCCTAAACCGCAAAATGACTAACGTAACGCAAACGCGTACGTGCACCGGTGCAGTTTTGCAACGTAGCCCATCATGCACTGCAGTTGCAGTTGCATAAACTCTTGCGCAAACATATCTCGGTCACTGCCGCTGCATAGTTTTAAGGGCATCGGCGCACCCTTCGCCATTCCTTTACGTATCATATAGACTAACTATAGTTTAATGCGTTTTGGATGGTTATGTTTAATGTGTGTTTTAAGCTTTAACCACTTTGTTCGTGGCTTAGAACAGGGTTTCTCAAAGTGGGGTACTCGTACCACTTGAGGTACGCCAGTTAATCGTAGGGGGTACGCGACAAAATGTATGTAATGGCGGCCAAAAACTTACCTATCATTGCTGGAAATGTCCGCATACACATCAAACTCATCGAGCTGATTTTAAAAGATGTCTTTAATTTATTTTTGGGTATCGAGACAAGAAGAATATCCGGAGCTTTCACGTAAAACGGTGAAATTATTTTTGTCCTTCGTAGCATTTTACTTATGTGAGAGTGGGTTTTCACACCTGAAGCCGTAGCATGCTAAAAGTGATACGACTGTATCATCTTTTATCTCGTTCGTTCGCGTGCAAATAGAAAGAGAGCGAAGCTGTGATAGCGCTGTATCACGGTGGCATGCTACCCATGCTGGTCATGATAAAGACGAAATACAGGAATCGATTGAACGCTGAATCTGAATTAAGATTGAAATTGAGCGTATTGCTCCACTTGCATCAAAGAATAAGCCTACCCATCACATCAATTAATAAAAATAGCATACTTACTTCTATTTATTTGTTCTATCAACAGCCAGTTTTTTAAAGGTTGGTCCTTTAAAAAACTGGTCCTTGAAAGTCTAATGGGGGTGGAGCTAAAAGTTTGAAAAACCCTGGCGTGGAATATACCACCCTATTTCTGAACGTGGTTGACATAATGACGAGACTAAGGGAAAGAGCTTCTTTTGTATGTTTTTGACTAGACGCGTTATTTCATCATGTGAACTTACATAAGCAAAGGTTCACTTTGGTGGGACGTATATTATTCCCAAAATTCCTTTTGTTACGGAACGGACCAATCTTGTAAGGAAATTGATAGTTTTCCATTACACGCATGTGATGTTTTATTATCTATACGTTGTTTTATAGCTGAATAACAGCTGTTGACAGGCTGACAAAGGTGTCAATCTTATTCTGTTGAAAACGGGAAGGACTCGTAGGTGTAAATCGTTTGTTAAATGGTTTTTACGATTTGTATCGAGGTTTAGTGTATTGTTTCATATATAAACTGCAATTAGATGTAATCTGCGAATTGGTATAACTAGCTGCGAGTATATTGTGGCATTATGACAGCTTATGCGTTAAGTATTACGTCGTCTTTGTTTTGTATAATTGTGTATTTTGGTTGATAGATTTTTAAGTTTTGATTCGATACGGTGCCGAAGTATAATTAAGATTTACCGTGCACATTAACGGATCTGTTCGGTAATTATCAGGAAATCAGCGTGGTACTGTGATTTCGCCTTTTAAAATGCATGCAATAGGTATTTATCAGTTCTACAGTTTTTGAGAGGGCGGTTATTATTTAATCTAGAATTAACCAAAGCGCGGTAAGAATCTGTCAAAATGTTTAATCTTTATCAGTTCTTCAAAACAATAATTAGTTGTAATATGAAAGTATTAAGAATTGTGAGACTTGTAGCAATAGATCTATGGGTCATTCTATTAATTAAACAAAACTTGAAACATAGTCTAATTAGGTAAGTAAGTAGGTACACTAATGTATTTTTAAACTTTTCAGTTGCGTTATTAAAAAATCGGTTGCCAAGCAGAAAAGATTATATAATAACATCGTTACACTGTTCTCATCCCTTCTTACGGTTACATTTAGATTCGGAACCCTCTATGTGCAAGTACGAACCTCTCTCTTGGCCAGGATTTTATATTTAATCTGATTGTGAATATTGTGATGCTTATAAAACCTAAAAGTCATTAAAAGGTTTTTTTAAAAGCAGGCCATGTTTGTAATCTAAATACTGAAAAATAGTAGATAACACACCGAGGGCAGGAAAGTACGAAAGGTCTATTTACTGTCCGAGGTTAATATACTATTTTTCTCCTCCACGGATGTGGAAAGCGGTAACTTCGTTTAGCGCAGCGAGACGAAAATTGACGCTTTACGCCCGGAGGGGAGAAAAATCTTTTATGTTAGTTTTTATCACGAGCAGAGAAAAAAAAACACTCATTCAGTGTCATGCCACCGCACCGGCACCGCAACAACTATAACCCATAACGTATTATTTCGCGTTTCTATTTTTAAATATCTCTTCGGAGTCGTGAGGTTGGTTACCCACCGCAGGTTAACAGGAAAAGGTGTTTAAATACGTTTGTTTATCTTTTGTACTTACACCGACTAAAGTACATAGGTTTAATAACAATACCTTAGTGTATCTGTGTGGATTGAAATAGGGTTGCTAATAAATGATAAATTTTGTGCAAATTTGATCTTATACCATTTAACTATGGACGAGTTGCGCGTGTAATTCTACTAACAAACTTTTCTGAAACTTTTTGCGGGGGACGAGGTATAGTGAAATCAGCACTCTCTCACGAGACTAGTTTTCAATGATAAACCAACTTTGAATTTTATTCCATTACTTTAGAATCTAATTTTACTTATTGAAAATCATGAAAAATTTTCTGACTTCGTCCGCACAATTTTATACCAGATTTTAACTCAAATCAAATAAGCTATCTAACATAAACCTGTTTAATCAAAACAGTCAGTCAGTTTTTGTGTGATGCTGTTACAAACAAACAAACAGACACAAATTCTAAAAGATGGTTGAGTCAGGGATACCTAAAAAGCATGACGATATCTTTTTCTTGTAAATATCTTCAATGTACAGACACACTTCTGTTACAGATTTATAATAGTTTAGATTATGAAATCCAAATACTAACTTAACCATCGTATTGTTACAGAGAGTAACAACATGCGGTCCAGCGTGCGGGTCCGGCGGCGCGGGCGCATCAGTCGCCACCGCCGGCGCGGCGCGGCGGCTCGCCTCCAGCCTCCAGAGCACCAGCACAGGATCCCTGCCAGATTACGGCACACAGATAGTAGACCCCTACCGTCTGTTAGAAGACGACTTGAATGGCATATACGAGGATATACGATCGGTAAGTACCACAAAAATAGCATCATTAGATCCATTTTTGAGCGTAGGCTTTGTGGGAACGATATCGTCGCGTTATCGACGCGATATTTCTGATATCAATTCATTGTGGCGGCAGAATCGCGGTGATAACGTTCAGCAACAATCGCGATGATTCAGTCGCGACGTCTCGGCGGTGGTTTCAGTTGCGAAATCGCCTACGCGCAAAAACGCTTGTGTGGTATTGATATTGCTTTTAGCCTCTAATATCCTTATGGTGAAAGTGTATTGGTGTTAATTCCACCACGCGTGCCCAATGCAGTTAGGTGGACTTCACATACGCATCAGAATTAGTTCTTCTGCGTATGCAGGTTTCATCACGATGTTTCAAATCATAGATCCATAAATATTAGTAACATTTGCTTAAACTAGTATTATCTTCTTCTATTATGACTTCGTTAAACTTTCTCTTACGCCGAAAGCCTTGGCTGTAAATAGCTTTTAAATTAAATAATTTTGAGTACTTTCTGTTTGAAAAATTTAACTTAACAAGTTAATAAACTAAGCCGACAAATATCTGTAATCATTATGAAATCCTAGTTTGTATTGATTTTTATTACGTAAAAGTGCCCTCAGTCACACAGTCGGAAAATTAGAGAGTTTAAATGAACATAATATTCATATTTAACGTCTCGTGAGGTATATTAAGGCGCTTGCAAAAATAAGTTCAAAGTCGCATGCCGCTCTAAAGTTCTAGATACAAAATCTAATTACTTTGCGTCACCGATTGGTGCCTAGAACACTAATCATTTCTAGCCTTGAAATAAGATCTAGAACGTATTGACAATACTGGGAGATTATATTTTTCGTGTTGTTATTTAAGCAATTAGTCTGTACCCTGAGAAGTTTACGTTCACTATTTTATACGACGTTCAAAGATAGGCAATTTTTCAGCAATTTTGTGGAATATTAGTTAAGTGCTCATTTATTGCATAAACAAAACAGTTCCATGACTGGCTGAATGTCAGACTGACTGGCTGTGAGAAAACGTACAGTCTAAAGTCTAAACCGCTGAAGATAGAATCAGAACATTTTAAATTATACTAGTGTTTTCCCGCGACTTCGTCCGCACAAATTATATACCAGATTTTAAGTCAGATCATAAGCTATAAAACAGTAGTTTTTGCGTGATGCACAAACAAACAAACAAACAAACAGACAGACAAAATTTCTAAAAAAGGTTGATTTCGAGTCACGGATACCTAAAAACCATATCGTAATCTTTTTTTTTGTCCATCTTCAATGTACAGACACACTTCAGTTACAGTTTTATAATAGTTTAGATTCATGAGAGGTTTAAAGGGTGCACTAAGAAAGGATTTTTCGAAAACTTACTCATTTTATTTAGGGGTGAAATGGGGTGTAGACTTTTGTATAAAAATGCCATAGATATTAAATAGAATTCCCTGTTTGTATTCGATATCCACGCGGACAAAGTCGCGGGCAAAATGTAGTATTATGCTATGTTATGTATGACACAAAATTGATGGGACCAAAAAATTTATTCAAAGTAATATCACATAGATAGCTTTTTGATGACATTGCATTGCTTTGACTCTACCACCGACTTAGAATTTTTAGAATTTTTTGGCCATGTGCCCGTGTAAGCACTTCTTTGTATCTGTTTCCTGGCGACATCCCTCTAATTTATATATTTCATTTGTTTTTAATTTCTTATATCTACAGGATGTAACAAAACTGAACAATTTTCACTAATGGAACCAACATCGAAATCGCGAAATGAAAAAATCTGCTGTCCCATACATTTCCGTCGAGTTCTGTATGGGACAGCTGTTTTTTTCGTGATTTCGAAGTTGGCTCCATAGTGAAAGTTGTTCAATTTCATGGGCTTAAGAACCCCCTTAAGTATCACTAGGGTGTTTTGTTACACCCTGTATGTAGCAATTTTATACAGTGATGATTTTTTTCACGTTTTACATTGTCACTCAGACTTTATGTTACTAAATAACGATTTAGAACACATACAATACTCGTATATACGGTTCCATGACTTGGGTATTAATGTTCGGATTCTTCTCACAACTATTGGTCAAACAGACACTTGAAATTTAAATGAAATTGAAACAGATTTATTGTCACAGCACAAAAAGTTTTACAACATAATTTCATCTAAATATAAATATTAAATCTAAACTATTATAAAACTGTAGGTAACTGAAGTGTGTCTGTACATTGAAGATATTTACAAAAAAAAGATTACGATATGGTTTTTAGGTATCCCTGACTCGAAATCAACCTTTTTTAGAAATTTTGTCTGTCTGTTTGTCTGTTTGTTTGTGTGTTTGTTTATTTGTTTGTTTGTTTGTTCGCGCATCACGCAAAAACTACTGAACCGATTTTGATGAAATTTTTTTTGTTTGATAGCTTCTGATCTGACTTAAAATCTGGTATATAATTTGTGCGGACGAAGTCGCGGGAAAACACTAGTGAAATATAAACTTGAACATGACACTTTGGTCAAACAGATTTCATTGATTCAAAAGAAACGTAAGGCATAATGTATGTTAACCTACCTTAAGTTTTATCAGTCTGAATCTTTTCTTATTTGCCGTTACGTAGTCGCAAAAGATGCAATTAAAATATCTGACCATGACTTTGTGAGATTAAGTGCGAAAATAATTTAAAAGTAATGTTAATCAGAGCGTATGCCGAAGCTCCGTTACACTGTTTAAATTATACGTAAGTCATGTTTTAGATAATGTAGTATGAAAATATTGGGAAATCTGGATTTGGATAAAATTCATTAGCCTCAAATTAAGTCATTTATTATTTTGAGTAATATTAGAAATTTTTTGGTTTGTCATATTATGCCTATTTGCATGTTTTTAAGGAAATTGGTTTTTAGAAAACTTGACTCACTAGGCTACTTGGCTATTGAGGGCACCCAAGATGAGACAAACAAGGGGGTCACAGCCATACCTTTTATTAAACGATTCTGAAGTGATTAGGCGTTCGAATGACCTTGATTTTTAATCTAGCAGACCTACTCAACAATAATAGATTTTATAATCACCATTATCAACGCGATATAGATCCCTTTGCTACCGGTATACTCCTGTGGGAAACAAAGGGAAGACCTTTATGTCGCGTTCACACGCACGCCGTGCAGCCCGGCAAGCTTAGGCAAGTTCGTTGTACATTGAGGCTTCTATAAAGTTAAATAGTAACAATCACTTTACAGACGAGTCGATGTACAGCGAACTTCTTAATCTTGCCGGGCTGCACGGCGTGCGTGTGAACCTAGCATGAGACCTTTCACGTGCTGCTGAACCGCGGTGCAACATTGTACATGGAATATCTTCCCTTTTCCTTTACAGCTCTCTTCCTTTTCCTTTATAGCTCTCTTCCTTTCGTTATCTACAGCGCAGGACCCGCTATAGTTTCAACCACTGTTTGCCGGATACCCTACTTTACAAAAAAATGTAGTATTAAAATTAGGCAGTTTTATTCTTTGTGATTTTGAATTTACGTTATGATTCTTTGTTTGAATCTATCATCATCATCAGCCCATCGTCCATCTCCCAAGGCGCGCCACAAGACTGTCCTCGTCCTTCCTCATCCGTCGCTTCCCGCTACCTTTTTTAGATCGTCTGTCCTGCGGGCAGCAGGGCCACACCACCTTACACTACGTTTGAATCTATGTACTGCATTAATTCATTGATTAACATAAATAGTGAATCAGGATAATTATGTATTATGCAGCCTGGTAGCCTAAAAATTATTGTAAATAATTAATATTCAAACACGCACACGAATTTGTTACCCATCAGGTTATATTCTAAGCCAATTTACATAAAGACTACGATTCATAGTAGATTTTACAATCCTTTGTTATCTATACATACAGGGTGTAAGGAAAAGTATCATTAACCTTTAATCCACATACTCTACTCATCAAACTTTTTTTTTTTTTTTTTTGTTATTTTTATACTATCTGCAATCAGTGCTGACACTATAAGCAGATCATGAAAATGATGATTGTGATTTGTGGAATTAACCAGCTCCCAGTGGAGAGTATTCCCTTATTGTTGCCTTCTAGGAATGTCTAGATCGTGTATGTTGAGTCGCTTTAGCATTTTTATGTCATTACTGTTGTCTGTTAGTGCAACTGCTAGCTCATTAACATGATTGGCTAGTCTATTCTTATATCGTTTCGAGATATTTGAACCCATCAAACTGAACAACTTTTACTATGGGAGCAAACCTGTCAGCGCAAAACAAAAATCTGCTGTTCCATACGTTTGAGTCGAGTAGGTATTGTAGTTTAGTATAGTTTTGAATTTCTGATAAGCAACCTTTTTGTGTGACGGAAGTTCGAAATTGAAATCGGGAGCGGAAGTTCAAAATTTAATTCATGAGAAGTATCACATCTACTGGGCGTCCCGTGACAACCAACTTTTTTTATTGATTAAATCAGCTTAGTTGACTTTGGAAGACAAATCTCAGCATTTGCGTTCCTCGATAATGTTATTTGTCTTATTGCCTTTGTTTATTTTTATAAGGTTATTCGAAAGGTTCAATCAAACTTTGTTTATTATTCTAAAAGGTAATTGAATGGGTATTGGTGTACAATGTGCATGTACACTGTCCATTGATCGGCAAGTATGTCAAAGTCAGGACGTGCTAACGCGCGGCCGGGCGTGGATTGTGCAATTCGCGCATCAACTATAATTGCTTGGATACCGTTCTATAATAACGCTTGTTATGGTGGTTGTACACTACTACAATAGACACACTTGTTACTTATAGGGAAATAAATTGATACAGGGTGTAAGGGACAGCCCTCCGTAGACTAAAACGGTGAACTCAACTATCAAACTGAACAATTTTTACTGTGGAGCCTACCTCAGGAAACGCGAAAAAAACTGCTGTCCCAGAAATTTTAGTTGGGTAATTGTTTCTATGAAACAGCGGTTTTTTTTCGCGTTTCCGGAGGTAGGTTCCATAGTGTAAGTTGTTCAGTTTGAACTCAAACCGAGTTCACCTTCAGTCTGCGGAGGGCTGTCACTTACACCCTGTTTTCTGGACATTGTCACATAAATTATCTTGTCCCATTGTAAAGTACCAGAATCTAGTCCAGTTTTGTATTACGATGACCAGACGATATACAATTCATTATACAAAATATTTGCTCCTTGCGGGATTCGATCCCACGACCCTCGGCACAGCAGGCCGGTTCACTACCGACTAAGCTACCAATTAATTCTGTTGTGTCAAAATAATACTAAAGTACGTTTTATAATTGTTTCTATCGAGATAGTTTCATCTTTTTTGCAGAAAGTTCATTAGTCAATCTTGTTCCAACTGCACGTATAAAAAGTTATAGTTGTAGATTCGACGCAAAAAAATTGCTTTCGATTACAAAAAGCCACATCAAAATCGGTCCACCCGCTAGGGAGCTGCGAAGCCACAGACAGCAAAACACCCCCCGTGTGGTGTTTTTAGCGTCGGTGGTTAAAAAAGAATTACTGTCATGTGGAAATAACAAAATGGATACCTACGCAATACAAATATTTTTTTTAGAATCCGTAGCGTACGGGAAGTTCTGTTGCTCTTCTAAGATAAGGTTAAGTGAAACCAAATAAAAACCTAACCAAAAAGGTCAGGATTCCTATTTGGATCTGTGAAGGTCAGGTCGCAGTAGTTTCGCGTAAAACAAATAAAACATGCTTTAGTCAACCCAGGGCAGGAAACAAATCCACCATACACAATAAATGCCATCTAATACACAATAACCCCCTTTAATGTACTCATTTATATGTACAATCTGTAGATATGAAGTCGGATATACTGGGTATTATTATTTACTAGCGGCGCCCGTGGACCACTGACTTTAAATACTCAAAACTTTTGATTGTATGAACTGATTGCAATGAAATAAAGCCTATGTTAATCAAACTAAGCCCTATGCTATAGTGAAAACGCCATCCAAATCCGTTCAGAATTTTGTAACTGATGCGTGCACAAACAAACAGATGAACAGACAAAAGACAGAAATTCTACAAATTGTGCCTCAAATATATTTTTTGCAAATATCTTTAATGTACATCACGGCTAAGGTTACAATTTTATCATATATGTATTAGAATATAGATAACTGACTCGTATACACGTTGCTTATTTAGCGTCTCGAACACAATAATAATATGTATATTAATTGTAATTAAGTACAAAATGCCATTGATAAACGTGATTACGACGTGGACGTGGTAGTTAGTGTTTATTTTTGAATTACTACCATTTGGCAGGCTTCCATGTCTCGTGATCACGTGAACACTAAAAAAGTGCAGTCGAGCGCAGACTGAAAAAACACGTGTATTCGAATTATTTATAAATGTCATAGTGACTACAGTTTTAAATAACATTTCGTTTATAGCTTTAACGTTTTTTTCCAAACTTTATGCGATTTTTAACTGAGGTGACCTTTAAATGTTAATAGATAAATGTCACCTTCATACGTTAAAATATCGCACTAACACTCATCTTACTAACGAATCCATCATAATGGGCCTAATTCTAAGACGATTTATAAAGCCTTATTTCATCAAACTAAGTAGATGTTTCGTTTATTCGACGACCTGGTTGGTGTAATGGTTACCACGCCGGATTGCCAAACCAGGGTCCTGGGTTCGAATCCCGGTTCGGTCATGGATGTTATATGTTCGTGCCGTTGTTGAATGGTTTCCATAATAAAAGCCTTTAGTGCTAGTTTGGGATCATTACAATGTATGTGCCTGTGAGCGTTATTTATTGATTATTTATTATTTATTTATTTGGATAAGACACCGACGTTCGTGGCTGTCTTGGAAAATTCGGGTGCGACTACGCTTAGCTTGCCGCATTCTCGGCATTTGAGTTTATCGGTTGGTGCAGGACCATGTTCGTCCCTTATGTCTTTACGACTAGAGATTCGAGCCAGACTTAATCTTGGGATGTACAACCGTCTGCTAACCTTCCTCTTTTCACCCATCCGAGTGGTCGATCACTTCGAGTGGTCAATTTTGCCAATTTTTGTGTACAATGTATGTATGATGCCTTCCTATGTATGTAAATCCAATTGGAGTACATATATAAGATTAATAGCTTGCTACGATCCTCACATACCTCTATTGCCTTTTCAACGTCCATAAACAACAAGAAATAATCTATTTTTAAAAAGAAATCCCAACAGGAAAGGTTTAGCGAGTCCGTATCCGTTTACGGAGTCAGCTGGCTCGCCTACTTTCCGTTTGGAAATCTCGTCTTAAACTAGGCCCCTTGAATGCCGCACCGGCGGTTGCACTTTTGTATTATAAATGCTCGTTTCCTACCGCTCTTTATGTCACTGTGTGTGTCACTTGACAAAAATTATTTAATTCCTATGAAATTACAAATCTGATATGCACACTTTCAAAAGTAAAAAAATATGTTGCATTGAAAAAGTCTAGACGAAAGATAAAGATAAAGATCATTTTATTTGTAGAACATGAATATTTGGTACAAACAGATGTTAGTAGGTTTTAAAAAAGTCCTTCATGCCTTGCCTTCTGGCGTACAAAAAAAAAACAATACGAAATCATTCAACATTTTATAAGTATGTCCGAGTTTGGTTTTTGTCGTGTTTCATACCAACAATACAATACAAGTTTAAGGAAGTTAAATAAATAACCGTAAAATATATCAATCAAAATTATACTGTTTCGATGAGGAAAATTCAGATCGATGACATCATTGCTTTTCAAACGTATACTACTGAACTGTGTTTATCATCAACTGTTAATTCTGTCTAATTGAAGAACACTGTGGACATTTAAAAGTTTACTTTAGCAAGAAGTCGAATGTCTTGTTAAGGAATGCGAATTTATGACGAAATATTTTTTTCCACGTATTTATCGTCGAAGGCGCGATGTTCTCGCTCCACAGATCTTACCATTTTATTGAATTACAAATTATACGATGGCCTAAATATGAAACACACATTTAAAAACTCACGTCTTACTTATTGTGTTACAACCCAATTCGATCGGTTTCAAATCGGAATGGTGTTTTTTGGCAGTTTTAGTGATTCTGCTTCTTAATATTTAGTTAATTAATTTCATAGAATGGATATTGATCTTAGAAATAAATATCTAAACTATTATAAAACTGTAACTGAAGTGTGTCTGTACATTGAAGATATTTACATAAAAAAAATTACAATATGGTTTTTAGGTATCCCTGACTCGAAATCAACCTTTTTTAGAAAAATTGTCAGTCTGTTTGTTTGTGTGTTTGTTTGTTTATTTGTTTGTTTGTTCGCGCATCACGCAAAAACTACTGAACCTATATTGATGAAACTTTTTTTGTTTGATAGCTTATGATCTGACTTAAAATCTGGTATATATATGTTTGTGCGGACGAAGTCGCGGGAAAACACTAGTTACTTATAAATAACCTAGTACAGTCATAATACGTTACCAATTTTGTAAACGATATAATCGGCAACATACATACAATAGCCGCAAAGAAAGTAATGTTTTGTTTCTGTGATCATTGTACACGTCGTCTGAAATTAATTAAATAAGTAACAAAAAGCAGAATCCCTAATGGACAACATGTTCAATCTAAATCCCCAGTAATATTCCTATCAAAACGTTTTCTATTAAATATTTTACAAATGTCTTACTCTTACTTCAGTCACAGATTATTAACTAGTTACTAACTGCCTCCGTGGTCTAATGGTTAGAGCATTGGGCTCTTGACACGGAGGTCGTGGGTTCGATTCCCACCTAGTGAAATGTCACTTTGTTCATTTTTCCCTAGTTGGTTAGGACATTGCAGGCTGAGTCACCTGATTGTCTGAAAAGAAAGATGATTCCGTGCTTCGGATGGCACGTTAAGCTGTTGGTCCCGGCTACTATATCTGGTGGTAGTAGTCGTTACATAAAAACCACGTCAGAGGCCGTAAGGCGGTTTGAATAAACTCTGACACCAGGGCTTGCAGCCCACTCGATAAGAAGAAGAACTAGTTACTACCCTAACTTCATCAGTTAAAACTACACAAGACCTGCAATTCCATTCACAAAAAAATTTCATTCATAAATACAACAAAACTCGAACCGAATAGCGAAATTGAAAGCCATAAACAAATTAGCACACCTTTTTGTACACCACAGATGTTTCGGGGCGAAGTATTGAATTTTAATTTGATTAGTACTACCGTAATAATGAATGGGTGATTGTCAGTGCCGCGCGAAATTTCTACTGACCTTGTTTTTTCACTTCTTCGTTTTGTATTATTTACGCACTTTCTTTACCTGCTGTTGGTTTAATTAGAAAAATCATGCTGGAAATTACGTTTAGATTTTATCAGATCTGTGGGGCTATTGGTAACTTATTATGACTGTACTAGGCTATTTTTTATTAATATTTTGTTTCTGTGATCATTGTATACATTGTCTGAAATTAAATAAATAAGTATCAAGAAATTCAAGAAACAGAATCCCTAAGAATTGCTAAAATCACCATGTCTATATAATAGCGATTTAATCGGGTAGTTACAAAATAAAACCGCGTGATTATGCCAAGATTATGTCAAATTGCTGATTCAAAAATCGTTTGTTACCTGTGGACCCACTGATTTGAACCTCTGGTGGGTCCACTAATATTTCGATAACACTTCCAGTTACTTATTTGGTAATCTGTCTCGTAATTTAGTTTTTTAATAATATGTTAATTTTATAAAATATTGATATGTTTTATTGAAGTCTAAACTTACATAAAATGACCCTCAACTTTGGGCACTTGTGTAAATAAATGAAGGCAAGCCTATTTTACTGATATACATAATGTATCAATGTACGATGACGGCAACTTTTGGGGGCCTTGATGTCTATTAACAAATACACATAAAAGTGACCGCAAGCCCACTATAGTATTTCAAATGACTGTTAGATACACAATGTCAAACGTGACATTGGTCATGTATAGAAATTTTCAATTTGACTTGCTGAATACATTAATTTAATGTTGAAAAGCTAATTAGTGAAAAACTGAGATGATGCTAATCTGTTAATCATATACAAATATTGTCAATTTCTTCTGTCATTGAGTTGATCTTCTGTCAATGTAACCTACATTACGTTGTAACCACGTTGTAACCATATATCAATAAGCTTGCTATTTATGTAAGTTCTAACCAACTATAGTTCGTTCAATGCCAATCGCCAATCACACCTCGCCTGGCGGAATATAATCCCTTACCCAAACACTAGAAAAGGAAGATCTTCCCTTTCATTTGTAGGAATAGGGAAGATGATATTTACTAACTGAATTGACGGGTGCATAAATACTAGTATAATGAGTACTTGGGTGGTCTAGGCTTTGGAATGGAATGTGGGTGGTTTTAAAGTTTGTCGACTTATGCATGAGGCCGTAAGAGTTATGTATGGAAAGTGTTTGCGTTGGAATTTGCATGATTACTTCTCCTTGTCCTTTGTAGAGAGAGGGACTTCAAAGCATTCGTCGAACCTAGAATTTACATTTTTATACTATCTTTAGTCCTAACCTGTATGTTTTAGACAAAGGCCATTAATGAAGGGGAAAATTATCATGTCCAACCTCGTGGAGTCAGTGTGGGTTGGTTGAGGTAATAACTTACATCAGGCAAGCAACAAATCTGCTAGCAGTCACTAACTTGGTGAACTTGCTGTCAGAGTATATTCATATTCCGAAAAGCTGGCACTACATATGAAATGCCAATAACACGGCCATCTAAGAACGCGTATCAATCGACATAAATTGTGTCCGCCGAAATATGAAAAACCCACTAGAGCTTTTCGAAAACTACTGTATCTTTTTGTTTATAAAGACGTGATATATAAAACGATAACCACTGATTCATTTTGAAACAGAGCAGAGAAAATGACGCAAAACTTAATCAAATCAATTAAGAAAACGATTTAAACTAATCTTCACGCTGTGCAGTTAATATTAGAGGCGTATCATGTGACAAAATTATGAATAATTTGATATTACTCAACTCATTCAAGGCGCAAGTTGTAAGGTTTGTATAGAAATGCTACGTATTAGGCGCGGCGGTCCGGTTACACCGAACTCTCGAAACATTATTACGGGCAAGGGTCAATAGTTGCGCAATTTTAGACGTTAAGGTGCTGATAAATTGAGACAAGAATCACAGGTTTTATAGTCAAGCTCTAAGGACATCCATAAATCTTATGTTAGTGTTTAGTCCGAAAAAATATTATTTTATTGTATGAATGAAAAAATTATATAGTTTGTATTATTTTCATTCATACTTGAGGACTTCAATACAAAATGTATTCGTATCTGACACTAATACACGGTACGGATTAGGGTTGAACTACATCACACAGCACCGCATCGCATTTTTCCGTCGCTCCATCCTTTTCTGTCACTCAGTTACGTCATTTGCTGGAGCATAGAAGATAGACGGAACGCGATCGCATGCGGCCGTGCTAACGCGCGATCGCGTTCCGTTTATCTTATAGCATAGCATAGCATATGCTCACGACTATATTCCCCGAGGGGGTAGTCAGAGATATTGTGAAACCTTAGAACATCCACGTTTCACCAGTAGTACCGAAACTCTGTCCAGTGTGACGGGGGGTGAGCCCGTCGCCACTTATAATGGACAGTGGGTACAATCTTATATGCTCTAGCAAATGACGTTCCTGAGTGTCAGAAAAGGATGGAGCGACGGAAAAATGCGATGCGGTGCTATTAAATGAGGTTCAACCCTTATGTCAGAATCAGTCTTAAAAGTTCTGTGGTCTCTCTTATATTCTGTTTTCTAAAGAGAGCTTACAAATTTATGTATCACTAAGGTCACTTCATACAATCAGCGAGATTACGTGATTCCAAAAGGTTTTGAATTTTCTATCCTTTTAAAATATACTTGCATTTAGTATTATATGAGTATGTTGTAAAAGGGTAGAAATTTCAAAAAGTTTTTGAATCGAAAGGCACTTTTGGGCATCTGACTTTGGTTGACGTAATCTCACAGATTTTATGAAGTCTAGTTACGCAATAGGCTGGCAGGTTTATGTGGCACGTGACACATTTTGGGTAAATATTTAACATCCGCTTCCGCAGTTCAGTGGTCAGGTTATGGGCCAAACGCCTTTGTTTAAATTTTATGGTTCTGAAAAGTAATTATATAACATATGAAACGTAGTGGTAACTAGTGGTTAGCACTACAATTCTGATTTGTAGATATGAGTGTTTAGACAGAAACACGATTGAATAGTGCAGATTGAATTTATACGCTTCCTTCATGTTTTTTTTTTTTTAAATGGGAACAGTTATTTTCGAACACCATGCCATGGTACAAGTCTAGACGACTTAACAAATGTTTTTGTTGGTATGCTATTAATGCGCTTGTTCGTTAAGCTGCTTTTCAAACTTCAAAGACTTCATTGCGACACAGGTAATATAAAAGTGGTGAACAGTATTTTAGATAGAGCTTTTTGATCTGCCCATGGGCATGCAATATTTAATTTGAGAGGCATGCAGAGCATTTATAGTAGATTACACACCGAGGTTAGTATTCTATTTGTCTCCTCGACGGAGGTGGAAAGTGGCAACTTCGTTTAGCGCAGCGGGACGAAAATTGACGGTTTCCGTCCGGAGGGGAGAAACCATTCTATATTACACTTAAAAATTACATTATTACAATTTCTTCAGTCCAATACTACTCTTTTTCGGGCAAATGCCCAACACTCCCTCTACTCTAACTCGTGTGAACCTGAACTAACAGCGGCGACCACTCACAACACGAGACAATGCAGTCTATTACCCGGGGTCAACTTTAATCTATCTTGAAACCTACTATTAATTTTAGGTAAAAAAAATATATATTTGTCAAGCTTGTCATTTTGCGGAATTTAGTACTGCGCCTACAATTTATCTCAAATTCTCAATTTCTCCTTTATTAGGAACATTATAAAACAGTTTTTAAAAATGTGTCTTTTTATCTACTTGCATTTTGGCCTAGGTAAGCATAATTCATTTCACTTATAAGCTAATAACATAATAACATAATTAATCAAAATTCAAATGTCATTGCCTAATCCATTAAAATGTTATTACTAACCTTTGACTCCTACTGGGATGATTTTTGGTATTGCAGTTAGAGTAACATGGAACCTTGAATTTTACGAAATTAATTTGCATTATATCCTCGAATAAGCTTGTGTTATATTTCGGTTATATTCCGAATTCCGAAATTCCTATGCATATGTGAAGTCTACCAATCCGCATTTGGCACGCGTAGGGTAGGCACATGAGAGTAGGACTGTGCCCTGCAGTGGGACGTATACAAGGTGTTTCATAAGTAACAATAAATTTTTGAAACTCTTGTTAAGACCGTCAAACTGAACAACTTTCTCTATGGGACCAACATCGAAATCGCGAAAAAAATAATTTCATATCCCATACATATTTTAGCTCTAGTCGATTTGTAGAGTATAGAACATAATTTTTTTTTTCCCGATTTCGATATTGGTGCCATAGTGAAAGTTGTTCAGTTTGATGGTCTACACCACCCCCTTAAAGGTTTATTTGTAGTTTTGTAACACCTTGTATAGGGTCCTTCTTAATATGCTGACAATTTTTTAAGGAGATGATCAGACCATCAAACTGAAGTTCTCTATGGCACCAACATCGAAATCGCGAAAAAATAATCAGTCCCTCCATACAAAACTGCAAACCTACTCGAGCCAAGTGTATGGGGCAGCTGATTTGTTTTTCGCGATTTCGATGTTGGTCCCATAGAGAAAGATGTCCAGTTTGACACATCATCCCCATAAAAAGTTGCAGCATATTAAGAACGACCATGTATAATTATGCCAACCTTGAAAGTCCCAGGTCATGCTTGACCATGGCCAGACATTTTGTGACACAACCAGCATCATTATTCATGATTTCCTTCTGACTGCAGCCAAACGGTTGCATTTGGGTTGTGCACAATGGCTGGATGTGCGATAATCTTGTTTTATTTCGTAACCGTCGCGCTATTGTCATATGTTTTGTAGTAATGGTGGTTGCTCCAACAATTTTGAGGCAACATTCAAATAGTAATCAGCCTTGCATATCATCTACACTATTATAAATCTGTAACAGAAGTGTGTCTGTGCAACGAAGATATTTATGAGAAAAGGTTACGAGATGATGTTTGGGTGGCAGTGAAACCAAATTAAAAAAAATTGGATTGTTTGTCAGTCTGTTTGTTTGTTCGAGCAATACGCAAAAACTACTGGGCCGATTTTGGTGCAAATTGTTGTGTTTGAAAGCTTATGATTCGACGGAAAAACGGTGATTTGTCTTCTTCAATGGTTATTTGATAGAAGTGTATTTATATCTGCATAAAAAATTGCTTTATTATGCCAAAATAAATAAATTTTGAACATTCGTCTTCGAAATTTACGTCCTATGAGTCACATTTCCATTATTTCCGTAAACTCTACGATGTTTTTTGAATACTTAAGTCTAGCTTTGACCTCAATAAATTGAGAGATGTTTGCATAATTTATACATTTTTAAGCTCTTTGTTTGTTTTAAAACAAATTTTCCGGTTACTACGCACCATAATGTTACGTAGAGGGTCTACGCCGTAGCACGGCTGCTACGCTTTTCGTAGTCATCTTAAAATGAAAATGAACATTACTGCTATTCCTCGATTCTTTGCTTAGGTTTCATTCAGTACTTATGTTACAATGTTAATAATACTAATTAACTATACCTTACTGAGGTTTCCACATCTCTGTGGTACTTTGGTTTTATTTATAGGCAGGGTAGGATCACATTTGTTATACTGGAACCATCTCGCCTCATCTAAGTGTAAATATGTTAAGGTTAGCTTGCTTATACATAAGTAAAGTCTAGGTATACTAGGTGATTTTGTAAAACTTTCCTAATTTTTAGAGGTAGTTCAGACCATCAAACTGAACAACGTTTACTATGGGAGCAAAACTAAAATCGCAAAAAAAATCTGCTGTTCCATACTAAACTACAATGCCTGGTCGACTTAAATGTATGAAACAGCTGTTTTTTTCACGATTTCAGCGTTGCTCCCATAGTAAAAGTTGTTCAGTTTGATGTTCTGAATCACCCCTAAGAAAGTGTTTAAAAATCACCTAGTATAAATAATTGAATAAAAGTTCAGTGACATAAAGCGATATTAGAATGTGAAAGATTGTGATCAGATGGTCGCGTTGACAGGAGCTGGAGAGGAACACAAACCAGACGGAGCTGAACACCATAGCGACGTACTACTTCGACGGGCAGGGCAAGGCGCTGCGGCCGATGGTCGCCATCCTGATGGCGCGCGCCGTCAACTACCACGTCTACGGCGAGAACAGGTCTGTTACACTTACTTACTTTTACCATCGAGTAGTTAGGTACCACAGAGAAACACAAACCAGACGGAACTGAACACCATAGCGACGTACTACTTCGACGGGCAGGGCAAGGCCCTGCGGCCGATGGTCGCCATCCTGATGGCGCGCGCCGTCAACTACCACGTCTACGGCGAGAACAGGTCTGTTACACTTACTTACTTTTACCATCGAGTAGTTAGGTACCACAGAGAAACACAAACCAGACGGAACTGAACACCATAGCGACGTACTACTTCGACGGGCAGGGCAAGGCCCTGCGGCCGATGGTCGCCATCCTGATGGCGCGCGCCGTCAACTACCACGTCTACGGCGAGAACAGGTCTGTTACACTTACTTACTTTTACCATCGAGTAGTTAGGTACCCCAGAGGAACACAAACCAGACGGAGCTGAAATCCATAGCGACGTACTACTTCGACGGGCAGGGCAAGGCGCTGCGGCCGATGGTCGCCATCCTGATGGCGCGCGCCGTCAACTACCACGTCTACGGCGAGAACAGGTCTGTTACACTTACTTACCTTTACCACTGAGTCCGAGACCGAGACAAAACTCATGGTGGTCTAGGGGTGAGTAACCATGGCTGCCGTGCTGGCGTTGGTTCGATCCCCGTCCCGTCCAATTTATGTACGATTTGTAACACCACTGGTTTTTCGGTGATGGAAAACATCGTGAGGCAACCGGCATGATTCAATTTCGTATTGTTTCTACTATCCATCTTCTTCTTATCGTGTCGACTTCAAATTTTGAACAAAGTCGCTAAATAGTACCTTGCCAGAAGTGGGCAGCCGATACTGCACCGTCGCTAGCGGTCATGAGCTCCTCCTGCGTACAGGTGTTAGGGCACGCAGGGCACGATGTGAGATGGGCCATCGTTTGTGGAGCTCCACACAAGCTATCCATTATAAGTGACGATTACCTATTGTAATATGGTATTTACGAAATATCGCGGTAGTAGGATCAAATTTTTATTTGAAATAACAAATTATTTTCTTAAAAACTTGTGTCAATAAGGTCGGTGTCAATGACTTGTTATGCAGATAATTGCATAGCACTATTTAAAATTTGTCGGCATTACTTTTGGGAGTACTATCGCGACTGTATGTATGTATGAACGTAAATTATTGATGGGTCCTTATTCAAATGTGTAGAATACTATTAACAGATTTCTAATTGCGAAGGAAGGTCTGTCCCAGCAGTAGACCGTAAAAGTTATTGTTTCGACTAGACATCGCGTCGGCCTAGTGTTTCAGACACTGTTCAAGTTTCGAAATAGAAACCGAGTTAATCTCGCAACGATTTAGATTTAAGACCCATTTACAAAACACACCTCTCTGTTATCTCCTTGATTGGTAACTGTAAATTATCACGATAAAGCAGCCTATACCCAATTCTCGTAGAGTGGAGAGCAGTGGATGCGGCCCATAACCTATTGAAGTACTCGTAACTTGAGAAGTTTTTAACACTTCAATAATGAACAGAGTTAATGCTCCAACTACAATAGATCGCAGTAATTGTCACATACTCTTATTTATTGACTTTAATCATTGACTTACACCAATATATATATGGATATATATTAGTGTAAGTATAATATATATGGTATATAATATATATATAATACATATAATATATATGGAGCTAAAATGAGTGGATGTGTCGGCAGAGGGCGCCCTCGTAGGACGTATTCTGATCAAATCAGTTGCGTCCTACAAAAAGGGGAGGTGCGGAGTACTCGAAACCGACGGGCATGTATGAAGAGATGTATCGATGTGAATGAGGCAAAAGATGTATGTAAGGATCGTAGTAGATGGCGCGCTCTGGTCTCTGCCTACCCCAATGGGAAAGAGGCGTGACGTTATGGATAGATAGATAGAATCATTGACTTACACTCTTGCGATAGACAGGCCCTTTCATAGAAGCAAAATGTTCCACTTGAATGCGGTGGGCGCACCGCAATGTGTCATTTTGTGTTGTTTTGTGTGACATGTCGTTTGTTTGAACGAGCTTGTCTATCGCTAGAGTATATGTCAGTGACTTTAACTAACAATTTAAATTTTTATTCTCGTCGCGAATCACATAAAGTCGGATTTGATAGATCCGACCTTATGTGTCCAGCTTCGAAAATTATGTGTCGGTGTCGAGTCTTTAGTTACCTGTATCAAGAACTTGATCGGGGATTACGATTCTCACTGTCACTTTACTGTTTCCATAGTCTGTAAAGGTAACCTTTTAAATCAGGGTTTAAATTAGGTGGCTAGCCATTCGCTCACAAAAAACATGCACACCTTATCAGAGAACCACAAATCCAGGAAACGGTCACCCCTAAATCAATTGTTAGGAGGTTAAAAGGCCGAGGCAGAAGCGCACCGTGATATTTTGTATGAATACACGTCGTTCACTTTAACATGGCGAGAATACATCTGACGTGCTTTAAGCTAAATCTAATTTTGTTCGGTAAAAAGCGACGATCGTTCAGCTTCTAATGAGTTACATAAGTCACAGGTATTTCTATCATATCAAATGGTAATGATATTTTCTCCCGGCGGTCGAGTTTACGCGCGGCTTTTAGTTCATTCACGCGATCGCGATCGTGGCAATATGATCTGATATATCCTTTATCTCACACAGACGACGGCAAGTCTTGCGGACGAAGTCACGGGAAAACTAGTCTAAACTAGTTGATCTAATTAAAGATTGAAAAAGTCGGGCGGCGAGCGGGATTCGAACCCACGACCTGTCTAATTGCAACATTAGACGTGTGGGTCAGTAGTTTGTACAACTCTAGTAGATAGCGCTGACGTTCCTTTAAGACGATAAAATATATAGATTGAAAATTTCGCCGTGGCTTGCGGGGCGAAGACAGCTCTGTTGGAGTAGAGCATGCCCCGGATAGGCAGGTCGTGGGTTCGAATCCCGCTCGCCGCCCGACTTTTTCAATCTTTAATTTGATTAAGCTAAGATGGCATACATGTAAAATAATAAAATTCTAGTTGATCTAAACTTGCTTTTTAATAATAATAACTTAACTTGGATTATGTTTTTACTTATGTTAAAAAAAACATTAAATCGTGTTTTTAAGCGTCTGTAATTATTTATGTTCTAGATATTTCGATAGAGATACAACGAAGAGCCGAGTCTAGCTTCACCGTAATTAACTTTAAAACAAAATGGAGTTGTTTATTATGTTGTTATAAAAATATTCCTCTCGTGTATTTATCAACCCGTGGCATAAGTTACGCCACCAGCATCACATAGTGAATAGAAAATCCCCTTATTCATTTATGGAAATCGAACCAGACGTGCTAAGAGTACGATTACATATTTTTATTTGGGTTTTTTATTACCTGTCTTTAGTGTGAAAAGATCTAATTTTAGCTTAGCTTATAAAGTAAGAGTCATTATTTAACACTGGAAAATTTTGTATTTCAATGCTAAATATGATGTCACAATGATTTATTTACATTTATTCACATATGCTCGGTGTTTCTCTGAGGGATCACATCAGAAATGAAGTGATTCGTCACAGAACTAAAGTTGCTGACATAGCTCAGAAAATTAGCAAGCTGAAGTGGCAATGGGCTGGTCATAGTTGCCGATGACAACCGATGGGGTGTCAGAGTTCTAGAGTGGAGACCGCGAACTGGTAGGCGTAGTGTGGGACGCCCTGCTGCCCGCTGGACAGACGACCTTAAAATAGGTAGCGGGGAGCGACTGGATGAGGAAGGCCAAGGACAGAGTTTTGTGGCGCGCCTTGGGAGAGGCCTACAACAGTGGACGATGATAGGCTGATGATGATGATTCACATATGGCTGACTCATTTGAAGCTGTATTGATAAATATTTTCAGGTGGCGAAATTTTAGGTTTTTAATAAAAACAAAAATGATCAGTTCCATAAAGGATTTCAAAGAAATTAAATTTTCACTGAACTCTTTTGCGATCTTAGTATTAGTCCCATGGCGAATTTAGTCTTAACTTCATTACCACATGGACTATACAATTAAATATGAGTTTACGCGCCAGCCAGTACGAAAGTTATAGCCTCTTCATAATTATACGAACCGTTAAAGGCATGTAACTACTTCCCTGCAAATGTTTGCCCATCCGAGTAAAATCCGGATGTTTTCAAGATGTATACGCATTTTATAGGCGAGCGCAGGCACTTTCCACCAGCCGATATAAAGCCAAATGCAAGCAATTTGTAAATAAAAAAGATACCGCGCTTATAATTAATCGGCAGTAAATAAGAAAATGTCGAGAGGAATTCATTCGTTCAAGGACAAGCTTAGACATTGAACTATGTTGCAGATGAACGGACGCAATCGACAATGTTTGCAAACCGTTGGGAAACTTTACAGCCTTAGGCTGGTATTTAGCCGATGACGTCACCAAGTCGTGACGTGACGCGAACGAGTTTTACAAAAATGCTGTTAGTCAAAAATTACGGTGTAAAAGTTCGAGGAAAATTAAGAAACCGGGTAATGACTTTTCATAATTCGTGGTATAATTTTTATTTTACATCATTATATTATACGGTAAAAAGTCAGCAGAGACTCGGGTTTGAGTATTATATGAAACACAGCGAACACTCATTTTAAGGGCCGGCACTACCTACGGCCCGTTTGACATATCTGTCAAAAGAAAAAGACCGGTGGCCGACAACACTCAACCCTATCTTATAAGATTAATGAACAAATAAATTTTATAGCTAAATTTAGCAATAAGTTACTTGCAAAAAACTTGGTCAGCCGCGGCGCAGCTTGGCTGGCATAGCACGTTTACTGGTGTGAAGGAAAAAGTGAACCCTGGTGACACAACATTTTACCTCGTTGAATTAATAGACGGACTAGTCTGTTGGTCTAGAGGCCAATTAGTAAGGCCTAAAAAGTCTGGTAGGCCGCACCCTATCCTGGCAGGTTCATAGGTCTGACCGAATTTAGTGTACCTACCTACTACCCGGAAGGCAGATTTTCATCAAATTGATGTTGAATGTTTGGTCGTACGTGGCAATACTCCTGCACCTGCATCATCTGGATTTGAGGGCCGTAGGTCGAAATTGACATTTACAGTAACAGTACAGTACCGTGATGGACCCAAAATGTGACTGATCAAAGATCACCCCTGGTGGGTCCCAACCATATAATATACAGTATTACTAAGGCTTAAAAAAACTTAAAATTATTATAACAGAGCAAACTAAAACTTATAACAGAATAATTTTATTATTATAAGGCCGGATTCGACCAAACTTAGATTTATAGAAGAGTAACTAAACAAGGAGCAATTTTACTTTTGTTGTTTACACACCCCGTACTAAAAGAACGAATGTATAATTCACTTAAGGAAAGAGGTCGTTGTATCCGTACTTATTGCAATGTGAGGTTGTACAGTTTTAATTTGTTAGGTTTCTTTTTATTATAATTTTTTTAATTATGTGACATTGCCATTTCATTTAGATTAGGGTTGGCAAAACGCAAAATCAGTTTACTCTATAGTAACAAAGCGACTTAATCTAAGAATTAAATTTACTCGTGTTTGGTCGAATCGGGCCTAAGTTTAATATTATTGGTATTAGCAAACTAAGGGTTTTTAATCTTTTATCATCATCATCATCGTCAGATATGTTTTTAGCACGGAATAAAAGTTAATTTTGCAGCAGTAACTGGAGCGATTGCCTTCAAAAACATTTGCGCAAAAGGACATCAGTGTGACCACTTTTAGTAGATTTCTACTTTATTGGTGGATTTAGGGCAAAGAGAACGATAATTTAGTAGTGGGAAATTCTTTAGCAGAATAGAAATTCGGTATTCGAAAATTTTATCAAAAATGCAAGGATTCAGTCTAAAAAAATCTAAGCTGGCAATACAAATGGCTGTAAAACAATTAAACAAAAAAAAACCATCCATTGCAGGGTTTGGAAGTTTTCCGGAACTTCTAGAAAGCTTTAATGACTGGTTAACTTTTAGACGGATTTAAAAATTCTAGAGGCATTTTGGGTAACACTTAGCCAAAAGTGTTTTTTTTACTAATTCGGACCTGCTGAACACGAATTTCGATGTTGGAACTCCTGATTTTGCGAGTTCAAGGAAGGAGGGCTCTAAAGGTGACTTTTTCAGTTTTTTACGTTTTATCGAAAATTTTTGTAAAGACAAATTAAATTAAATCGGATAAAATTTTCTACAAAACAAGTTCTTTGCACTTTTGTCATAGGACTTTAACCTTTGAATCCATGTTACAAAGTGATGAAAACCAATAAAAATTATACAAAAATGCGGAAATAACATGATGAGCGTTCAATAAAATTTATAATAAATGTTGTTCAAAAACGCGTTTAATATTAAATTTTAACCATCTGGAACGACATAAATATTATTTGGTAGAATTTGAAACAGGACTTGGTAGATTTTGGTAGATTCTCTGAAAAAAGTGGTCAAGCTGAAGGACATTGCGCGACAAAAGAACACACAAAAGAATTGCACAAAGTTATTTTAAAAACTAAAATGTTACTTACAAAGGGCACTGTTTGGTAGTTTTTGGTTCATACATACATACATACATACATATGCTCACGCCTATGTCCCACTACTGGGGTAGGCAGAGACAATAGATCGCCACATGCTACGATTCTGACACACATCTTTCGCCTCCTCAACATTCATAAGTCTCTTCATACATGCTCGTCGGTTCCGGGTACATTTTATTTGGCCCTTCTTCAGTACGCATCCTATTTGGTCAGCGTACGTGCGCCTAGGGCGACCCCTTTCAACCATTCCATTCACACTTTCCTTGTAGATTTCATACGTCAGCCTACTTTGGCTCATTCTTTCCACATGGCCAAACCACCTCAACATTCCTTTTTCAATCCTTGTCACTACATCTTCTTTCAGACCACATCTTTCTCTAATCACACTATTCCGTAACCGGTCCTTTAAAGTCACACCACACATACTACGCAGGGAGCGCATTTCAACAGCATTTATTCTAGATTCATGCTTCTTCTGCCATACCCAACTCTCACTTCCATACATTAAAGTTGGTGCCAACACACCCTCGTGAACCGCCAAACGAGCCTTTTTAGAAATAGTTTGACTCTTCACGAAGGTGTGCAAGGCTCCATTAATCCTATTTCCTGCTTTCACTCTTCTCTCTATATCTTCGTCGTACTTTCCGTCTCTTGTGAACATACAACCCAAGTACACAAACTCACAAACTTGCTCTAGCCTTTCATCACCTATCATAATCTTACATTCAGTCACTGTTTCATCGCGCTCGATAACCATTACTTTCGTCTTATTTACATTAACATTCATTCCCTTCTTCTTAAATGATTCATTCATACATGTTACCATCTCCTGCAAATCATTTACCAATGACGCAAGCAGAACTTGGTCATCGGCATACAACAGACATTTGACAAATAACTCGTTCATCCTTATACCACACACTCTTTCTTTCAAATCACTCAAACAACTGTCCATGAATAGGTTGAATAGCCACGGTGACGCTACACAACCCTGTCTGACACCTCTGGAGATACCAAACCAATCGGTATGAGCCCCGTTTATCCTGACACATGCACTGGAACCCTCGTAGAGAGATTTCAGTGCCCGTATCAAGTTACCATTCACCCCATACATGGCCAAAGTATCCCACAATTCTTCCCTCAACACTCTGTCATAAGCTTTCTCTAAATCTATGAAGGCGCAATAGACTTTTTGGTTCTTGGCCCAATATTTTTCGGCAATGCACCGCATAGAGAAAACTTGATCAGTGCATCCCATTCCCTTCCGAAAACCCGCTTGCACATCCCAGATTTGTCCCTCCGTTGCAGTCAATACTCTCTCAATTAAAACCTTGGCGTACAATTTTCCAACGACACTGAGTAAACTGATGCCTCGGTAGTTTTTGCACTGCTGCTGAGAACCTTTACCCTTGTATAAAGGGACGATGACTGCTTTACACCAGTCATCTGGTACTCGTCCACAGGTCCAGCACTTGTTGAACAGCAAATACAGAATGCTAGTCACCACTCCGCCACCACTCCTCAGCATCTCAACTGTCACTCGATCAAATCCTGCAGCCTTGCCAACTTTCATGCTTTTCAACGCTTTCATAATCTCATCTACACTTATCGAATCTTCACATTCTTTATCGACATTGCTGTTCGATACATCCACCACCGAAGGAACTGTCGTTACATTTCCACACTCAAACAAGCATTCAAAATATTCCTTCCACACTTCTAACAGTTTGTCTTCTTCTTTCACAATACACCCGTTACCGGTTCATATTCATATTCATATTCATGTTCATATTCATTATTATTATTCATATTTTCATATTCATATTAATTTATTCGCATTCATGTACAGTTACAGCATAGGTGCTACTTAGTAGCTAAAGTCATGTAACCATGAACCCTGAAAGGGCACAGTAATATTAACAAGAAGTATTTCAAAGATAAGAAAATAATTATTACAATAGAATTTTATTATTTTACATGTACGCCATGTTAGCTTAATCAAATTAAAGATTGAAAAAGTCGGGCGGCGAGCGGGATTCGAACTCACGACCTGCCTATCTGAATTATTACAATGTCAACAGTTAGGTTCTTGTGGTAGTTTTTGGTTCTTTTGGTAGGTTTTGGTACTATGGGTAGTTTTTGGTAGAGTTTAGTATTATTCGTAGTTCTTGATTATTTTGGTAGATTTTGGTACTTTTTCGTTGTTTCTGGTTATTTTTGGTAGATTTTCATACTTTTTGTTATTATTTGATAGAAGTATGAAAATTACCAAAAACTAACATAATAAACAAAAGAGTTCTTTACGGCTTGGCTACGGGGTGAGTCTGTTGACATAAAATATAAAATATTTGTTTTGCAAAAGAGGTGCATTCGAATCGTAAGCGGAATTCAGACCAACAGGGTGTCATGCCGATCCTTGTTCACCGACTTTAAATTGCTCACTGTGACAGCTTTGTATATCCTCGAGCTGTGCAAAATCGTGAGACGATACCCTGACAAATTCCCAAGTAAACCCCCATTCCGTAGCAAGACTAAATTTAACTCGCAAAAATGAGCTACTGGTACCAAATTACCGACTAGCATCGATGCAAAGAACTACAAAGTCGAATGCTGTTTTTGTGTATAATAAAATACCCGATGACATTAAAGCCCTACCCGACAAGAGATTTCTGAAGAAGGTATAAATTAATCGAACAGTGTTTTAAGAACATTAAACTGATTTTATGCGACATTTAATTTGATTGTAGTAGTGAAAGGTGATAGTATGTAATTGTCTGGCACCTATTGTTTAAATCTGTTTTTTTTTCTTTATGTTTATAAATTATTTGTAGTGTGACTAATACTTTGTACTTACCATCTGAAACTTATGTAAGTAACTACCTACAATTTAAGGTAAATAAATGAAATGAAATGAACCAAAACAAAAAGTACCGAAATAACCATAAACTACCAAAAAGTACGAAAATCTACCAAAATAACCAAAAACTATGAAAATTACCAAAAAATACTGAAAGAACCAAAAACTACCATTAATTACCAAAACTACCATAATAACCAAAAACTACCAAACTGTGCCCGGAAAGTAACTTTAGTGAAATTCCTTTGTGTTGTCTTGTGTCGCGCAAAATTCTGTCGTGCAAATGTCTTTTGAAGGCAATCGTTTGAGTTACTGCTACGACATAGAATTCACTCTTATTCCATACTTATGTACAGGGTGAAATTGATATTATTAGCATCCTTTTAAACTAAAAGTCTACCCATCAAACTGAACAACTTTTACTACGGGAGCAAACCAATCGGATAAAAAAAAATCTGCTGTTGCATACATTTGAATCGAGTAGGCACTGCAGTTTTCTATGGAACATCGTTTTTTTATTGCTCCGATCGGTTTGCTCCCATATTAAAAGTTGTTCAGTTTTATGGGTAGACTCTTAGTTTAAAAGGATGCTAATGATATCAAATTCACCCTGTATAACATATCTGACGATGATGATGATGATAACAGATTATCAATCGTAAGTTTGCTAGTACCTACCAATAATAATAAACTTATAATTATTCTGTTATAATAATGGGGACAAAAATTTACGAGTAATAGTCGACCAATTTATAAAATGTACTTCTAAGTCCACATATCGTGACGGGCAACTACGGAACCTTACACTGCGTGTGGCCCGACACCCACTTGCCCTGTTTTTTATAAGTAATAATGGGTACAAAATGGATCTGTTCATTAATTTTCTAAGACAGGGTTGGGTGTTGCCGGTCACCGGTCTATTCGCAATGATTTCGAACGATTGACGGCCCATAGTAATTTGTATGAAGAAAACGTCCAAAAAAATATGTGAATTTTGGTAACAAATTGCAAAAAAACTAGAAGTCATATCGAAAAACTGATTTGTTTAAAGTGTTCTTTGATGCTTTGCCATTGATTTGAAACATATTTTGTTGTTTTATTTTGTTTAACTAAATCACAGGACTCGGAACGCGGCAGTGCTATTCTAGAGTTTTTCATGAAATTCTCGATTACTTTCTGATGTAACTATAAAATTTTACTGAAATTTTTTTTGTTCATCTTGTACTTCATCTTTTAAAGAAGCGATGGTATTAATTTTGTTTCTAAATATAGCTATTTACTATCCTCAAAAGTCGGAACGCCGTACCCTGTTTTGCCCGATTAGGGTAGTGCCGACCCTTAACATCTTTGAAGGTTCGCCGAAAGGCCAGCTTGCCATCACGACTTGACATACTCGTATAATTCCATCCAATACAGATTTATTTAGTCTAAAAAAAAAATACTTTTCATACAAACATGCGATCAGCTCAATCAGCGAATTTCCTATAGTTTTCTTAGGGAAAGTTTATTAGTATCATGGGTAATGCAACTGTTTACCCTAAACACCAAGTATTGTATTGAACATGATTTTATACGTCTAACATATAATTGTTACCCCTAACAGTGCACTGCTGCCTTCGCAGCGGCAGGTGGCGATGATTAGCGAGATGATTCACTCAGCGTCGCTGATACACGATGACGTCATCGATCAGAGCGACTTTCGTCGCGGCAAGCCCTCCGTCAACGTGCTCTGGAACCATAAGAAGGTAATGTACATATTTTTATATAATTCTAGCTAAGATTTTGAAGCTACACTTCTTTTGGCGCTGATCTGGAACTGTCTCGTTCGAGAGTAGTGGCATACGGGATGAAATCTATTTTGAGATGTAGTTTACAGACACCTAACGCGGTCGATCCCGCGGTTTAGTACTAAAGCGTTAGAACTTTTTGGACCTTTTCTCGCAGGTTCTACATAAAAAGCTTCGGCTTGTTTTCTGTTTTTATTAATTTAGTTCTAACAAATGCAGTGTTTTTCAATAACAAACTACATTATATTCAAATGAGAGAGCAATTATGAGAAAAAACTTATGAAATTAATCTTGTATTGGCAAATGTTTACCCACTGGAAAATTCTTCAAATCTGGAGTAGATTTTTTTAAATTCTAAATGGGCTTGCGCTTGGCTACAGCTCGTCTTTACTTAACTACTATTAGACCAACGTCGCAATTGCTTTGTTTCTTCTTGCACCTTGGGCCTTTGTTCTCAATTGAATTTATTTCACATCTACAAGAATTACTTTAGGTGTCACATAGGCCTATAAAACGATCAAGACAAGCCCTATGCGTTCATTAAAATGTGAATTCACGTACGATGAGGGGGAATTTGCGTCAATCTACATAAGATCTGTAATGTTACAGTAGTCACATCCATAAATAACTTGATTTGTATGCTGCACGAATTGAACCGTGTGCGTATCGTGTTTAATACGTACTTGATCATAATAATAAAATGGTTTGTCACTTATCTTATACACGTGCAATTAGAACGGACATGGATGATAGATTCAATACCTCTATGCTTTGTGATTATGCTATGAAAGTCTTTGGTTTTTGTCATCAATACATCATATTATCATATCGCACACCTAGATCTAAAGGGAGCTAACTCAAAAATCTTAAGTTTTGAGTTATGCACACCATCGAATTCTTTGTTTCATAACCTAACGACCAACAAAACAGATTTAAAAATATTTCAACAAAATCTTTCTTCTAGCCGCATTTAAAAAGCTTGGATCTATACTAAAAACTCCTGCAGTACACAGGGATACGGTAATCAGTTTTTCGCCTTTTCTGAAAAAAGTACTTTTTTGAGTTAATACCTCTTTAGATCTAGGTGTGCGATATATCATTTTATTTTTCTGTTGTTTGTTTATTTCTTCTTCACAATACTGTAGATAAACAATCAATTTCTGGCTCGAAAGAATAATTCTAACCATCGACTCGCAGTGAAATGCTTCAAGCATAAAGTGAGTCATTGTTTAGTGGCTCAGTTAATTATAGTTCAATTAAGTTTCATTCGAAAGCCTAGCTACAACAGTATACGATTAAAAAAGTTTGTTGTTTGTACTTATCTATCAAAGAAGCGCACCACTTTCTGTTCATTCATTGAAGGACCCTATTTCACTAATCATGATGCGTTTACAAAAATTGCATAGGATTTGGTGCATTATTCATGTACAAATTAGCATATAAGCTCACGACTATATTCTGAAAACTCAGAATATCCACGTTTCACCAGTAGGTAGTACCGAAACTCAGTCCAGTGTGACAGGGGGTTAGCCCGTCACTACTTATAATGGACAGTAGGTACAATACATGCCTCGAAATTGAAGCATGCAGGTTTCCTCGCGATGTTTTCCTACACCGCAAAGCCAGTGGGCTTACAAATCGTACATAAATTCCGAAAATCTCATTGCTACGAGACGGCCTGGACGGGGATCGAACCATCGCCTCCTGCACGACGGCAAGGTTATTCGCCACTGGACCACCACGGATTTTTTTACAATACAAATTAGTATGTATAAAATAAAATAAATAACACTTCAGGGCGATTTCTTCTCTTTTCGTGTCAGCATGAGTTGTCGCGTGACAAGCACTCGTGCTGTAGTGGTAAGATTAGCCAATCAGCAATCTTCGTATCGAGGCTGAGTCCCCAGGGTGCGCCATACGAACTCAGTTCTCGTCACTCGGGGTCATTCCTTGGAATAAAAAAACTCTATTTGTGATTTTTTATGACCGCGGCGAACTTCGTACCTCCTTAGAATCTTCCCGACACACGCTTGGCCGTTTAATTAAGCATTCTAATGGTAAAAGAATTATTCAGATCGGTCTAGTAGTTTCGGAGCCTACTCAATACAAACAAACAAAAAATTATATCTTTCCTCTTTGTTATAATAATAAGTATAGACATAGACAATGTTACATTGAACAAAATTAAACGGGTAACCAAAGGAACCTCCAATAACTTCTGCACTGGCCTTTACATAAAAGCAATGGTATCGTTGGTATCATGTTTAGAATAATAATGTATAATTAAGATTTTTTTGCCTTCTATAGTTCTATTGTTGCTATGACTAAATATCGTAAATCTGTCTGTACGAAATCCAATAATGATGACGCAGAATATGTAGTGAAGCAATTTGGATGGCAAATTTTAGATGGTTCGGTCGCGTAGAGAGAAAGAACGACGGAAGCCTAATGAAAGAAAAATATCAAGCGAAGGTGAGAAAAACATTCCATGATCAAATTAATGATCCTTTTCTGAAAAGGACAAGTGCGTAGCACCCTAAATCGACGGAAAGTCATGGAAATATGTATGAACTAGTGTTTACCCGCGTCTTCGTCCGCACAAATTATATACCAGATTTTAAGTCAGATTATAAGCTAACTAACAAAAAAAGTTTCATCAAAATCGGTTCAGTAGTTATTGCGTGATCCGCGAACAAACAAACAAACAAACAAACACACGAACAAACAGACAAACAGACAGACAAATTTCCAAAAAAGGTTGATTTCGAGTCAGGGATAAGTATTACCTATAAACCATATCGTAATCTTTTTTTTGTAAATATCTTCAATGTAAAGACACACTTCAGTTACAGTTTTATAATAGTTACGATTAGATGTGAACGAGGCTTAAGAGGTGTGGCAGAATCGTGGTGTGGCGGTCCGTGGTCTCCACCTACCCTCATGGGACAATTGCGTGAGCGTATATATGTGTTTATTTGTATTAAAGATTATTAATAGAACCTAAAGATAATAAATCCTGGTCTGAAGGCAAGTTAGTAGTTAACTGCTCTTAGAATGTATAAGGCTTTTAATTTATTTAGTACAAAGTAGTAGTAGTAGTAGTAGTAGTTTAGTAGTAGTAGTAGTAGTTTAGTAGTAGTTTATTTTGTAGTAGTTGTAGTTTAAGTAGTAGTAGTATTTATTTAGTAATAGTCTACCGCCTTGTTTTGTGCCTATTGTATTTTTTATCGGTAGTGTTACTGTTTATGTTTTGGTGTAAATTGAAGTATATTTGATTTGATTTAATTTAGTCTACAGTGCAGCCACATTGAAAGTACAGGCACAAAATAATGGTTTTGTGATACGGTTCTTTAGGAAAACTATCCCAAAATGCGCTCGAGGTTGGTTCTCCATGTTTTCACATTCATAATAGCATTTAATTAGACAGAGCTCCATGTGACTCTCATTATCGAATGATATTACAGTATTGTATGACGCTGATTAAAATTCTTGTGATGTAGTTTCGATCGCGCGCCGAATCGAAAGTAAATAGGCTATCGAATGAGGCGCGTCCCGTCACATCTGTTGCTAAGGCAGACGGAATGTATCGAACGGACGCTAAATATTTTCATTGGAATTATTCGCAAAGACCTTGAAATATATGTTTTATGTTAATATGATGAATGCCTTTAAAGTTTCAGTTTGTATTTTCGTCCTTCTGACGATGACAGGCCTAAATTAAAAGAATATCAATAAAAAGTTAAGGTGTTATTTCGCCCGTTTTATATACAAAGAGCTAACAAATATACAAACAGCTATCAAATCTTAGGAAAACCAGACAGCCGTTGGTACAAAATCTAGAATTGTTTTTTTTTTATTTATTTATTCACTTTAATGGGTATATTATGAGTATTTTAAAAAAAATCCACGCCAATCTGTACAACAGTTTATCGGCGAATTGTATATTTACAAACTCTCGACTGCAGTAACATAAAGTGTGTTTTGCCCATTATTTCCTATGAAGATGGATGGAAATATTACTTTCGAACCGATGCGATGTCAATGAAGCATGGCGAGATATGTTTAATATCAGAGGCATTTCATGTCATTCGATTTATTTATCAAAAAGTAGATCACAACAACCAATCATATCTTTATAACCGTCTGTACTACGACTGAATGACTCATAATATTTTTTGATCATCTAAGTATCTTCTATCGATGTAAATAGGTTTCGTACTGCTACACCACTATTATTTTAACCAACTTCTGACTACTTTGTTCTTATAAATAAAAACATTTCAACGTTTGTGGGCGAAGGGCCATAGGCCACTAATCTTCAAACCACTTTACCATAACAAAGTATTCTGTAACAATAGGCAGAGTGAGTGAATTAAATAGCTAAGCGTAGTAATGTGATTTGGGCCAGCGCGTGAGATCTGGGTTAAGATCACGCCATTCAAGACGCCCCGTTCAGTTCAATCGTTCGGTCATTGAATTCGTTCTGCGTTCGTTGTTTTGTCTTCCGAGGTTTCTGAGAGCTTGCACTTTACAACTGCGATATCAGTGTCGTTTCTTATCGAGAAATCGGTGGTTTGTGTATCAATCTATCAATAATACTTTAATTTTAACAAACATAACGACAAGCTTTGAAAATCACTCTGCATTTCTTTGTATGTCGGTATAAAATAAGGTATAGAGGTAATTAGTGGATTGAGAACGAAAGCGTATAGGTATATGATCCCGAATTCCCATTGTCGTACCTATTGGTTTTTAGCAAACCATCCAGCGTTTCAATTGGTTAGAGTTTCTGATTTAGTAACTAGACTTTCTGAATTTAACTACTTGAAGGGTAAGTTATAGTCAACTAATTTGAAATATGGGCTACCATAGAACTTTGTCACAGTCACCTGTAGCTTCTGTTAAACTTAACTGCAAATAGATAGTTTACTGTGACTGGCCCACATTTCAAGTTGTTTGAGACACGTGGTAACTGGTAACCAAATGATTTTTTTGATCTTTTGTTTATTTGTGATAAATGCTTGGTAAAATATATAGGGTGTTAGGGTAAACAGTTTCACTACTTTAAGAGGTTATTGTACCCATGATACTGAACAACTTTCCCTAAGAAAAGTATAGGATATTCCCAAATAAAAATATCGGCTTTAATACAAACTTTCGATCAACAGATTGTATTTAGTATTTAAAATCCATTTTTTATTTTGAGAATTTCCTGTAAGTTTCTTATGGAAAGTTGTTCAGTATCATGGGAACAACCACCCCTTAAAGAAATGCAACTGTTTACTTTATCATTCTGTAGTTTTATAATGATCTAAGTATAAAAAAACTGGGTCAATTAAAATATGATAGCGCCCTTGGTCCGTGACGATTTTAAAATGTAAATTTTCTTAATTGATAAAGTATAAATATTTATATTCTACGTGTAGTTCAGTATTAGTATTCTTGTGCAATTTGTTGTTTGACTAATACAAATACAAGATCATTATCGAGATCAATATAGTTATGAGACAAAACACATAACTAGTCAAATAAATTTTACCATGTATTCTGTTTAATAATAAAAATGTATTGCATAAAAGTAAATTCATAGAAAATTCGTTGTCAAACCAAATTCACATAATTTTCTATAAGCTCCAAGCTTCCGCTACAAGCTTCGTCAATGGCGAAACACAAGATATAATGCGCATGCAAGCTTCGTCAGACTATCTAACTAAACTAAAGGTACGCAACCCCGCCTCAAAGGTCCCTAAGTCTGAGTTTCAGAGACATTTTTTAAGTCTTAGTTCGAACTCCCGTTTGTCAAAATCCATACATTTCGACCCTACTTAGCTCGAACTAAGACTAAATAATCGTCGCAGAATCTCGGACTAAGATGCTGGCCGCATTGCCTCTCCCTGGGCAGCCATGCAGAGAAGCAATGCAGCCGCTTCTGCTTAATTGACTAGGCGCGAAACCTTAAAAAAAAAATACTACTGCGTATGTTATACCTGAAGCAATATTAGCTTTAGGGTTAACTCCGTCCTCACTATTTACCCATTTGTTGTACAAATATTGACCTTTGCTACGTCCGTTGTGTTCGATTTCGTTTTCTTTCATAGAAAGCTATTTTTGCGATGACCTGCTTGAATAGTACTTTTACTTGAAGCGTGTGTTGTGGTGTTATGTTTTAATATCAATTTCTATCTCTTACACGTTATACCAATATCTGTTTCTAGTTTTGTATAAAAATTTACAAAACACGAAATGAAAATCGTTTGCAAAGTTTTGTTAAAGTCAATTTGTATTAAAAGTTTTTTTTTTAATACGAAGTGTAACAAAAACCCTAGTAATATGTAAAGAGGTGTTTTAGATAAGATAATAAAACTAAATAACTTTCACTATGAAGATAACGTCTAAAAAAAACTATTATATAAATTCTTTTTCACAGTTTTCATTATTAAAATGTTGTACCTAAATGCTTTCCCATTTCCTTTTTTTTTTTTTTTCAATAAAACAGATACAATAGTATAATCTAAGTACTTAGATATAGACAGCGAACGAAAACCGCGTACGATTTATCTGCCGCCGCTTATTCGCGATAACATAATACTAGGTATACTCCATTCCAAATAGCAACGAAATCCTCAGGATACTCTGAATTACTGAAACAGAGACTTGAATCATTACTCTCTCTTATTCTTAGAACAGTTTAAATTACTTGACTGTGAGACACTTATTTATTTGCCTTTTGAACATGGCTATTATGTCTCATAAGTGTACCTCTTTATAGAACTGTTCCGTACACTAATAGGTCAAAAAACTCCAAGTGTTCAACAAGGCACACTTAAGTTGAAGCGGTCAAAACTTGTCCTATTAAATGTTTGAACTTCAATAACACATTGACCCAGTTTGACGCAAAAACAAGAATTCTCTTATAAATAGGTCGTTGATCACAAACAGGTTATCGCCTTACACAGACAATCTGTGATAAGTAGTCCGCGTCGCAATCGGCCGGTGTTTCGACGTCCCTCTCTCTCTTATCTTACAACGAGTGTGATAGAAGATGATGGAGATAGAAGTAGACGCGCCTCACATGCTCGAAGTCCGAAAGCTGGACGAATGTTGGAGAAAGTGCACCACGACAGGCGTCACACCTCAACGTTTTTTATCGTCAGAGTTTTTCGATTTCCTTGTATTTTGAAATAACATAGGGGCCACTATTGCAACGTAAAGTAAATTAACTTTAAGCCTTAGCTGAAAAAAAAACGAGTGAATCGTAAAAAAAAAATAACGGTACGTATTTTTTAAAAGGTATACAAGGTGTTACAAAAATACAAATAAACATTTAAGGGGGTGGTTTAGACCATCAAACTGAACAACTTTCACTATGGGACCAATATCAAAATCGCGAAAAAAAAAAATTATGTTCCATACTCTACAAATCGACTAGAGCTAAAATATGTATGGGATATCAGATTTTTTTTTTTTGCGATTTCGATGTTGGTCCCATAGAGAAAGTTGTTCAGTTTGACGGTCTAAACAACCCCTTAAGAGTTTTAAAAATTTATTTTTACTTATGTAACACCTTGTATAATTAGTTTACCAAACCATGGAAATGAATGTAACATCCTTTTATTACGACCGGGAGTGATGGTCATTTACAAACTGCGATTGCAACTAATTTAACATTGTTACATTAATAATTAGGTATATTTTAACACATTGCGGTTGCAAGGTCGTCTGCAAGCTTTGTCGGCACCATTTTGTTATCTTCAGACAATCAACAACAATATTATGACAGTTACGTTTAGTTTTACGGGTTTTATTAAAGAAAATAAAAAAAAAAATAACAGGTTTAAATCAAACAGAAGCATAGCGCTTTACTAAAAGTCCAATACACGAATTGTGTAATATTTCTCTTTGAATGAATATATTTGTCAAACATATTATAACCATTAGTTTTGTCAAGGCGATTTTCGTAAGTATTTTCACAACACTCATTTAAATATTTCATTACATGTATGATTTTTATAAAATTATAAAGCTTTGCATAAGAAGAAAATTGCTTTGAAGAACAATGAAATTGAGAGTTGGGGTGGCTTCAGCGAGGTTTATGATAGCTCTTTGTTCACAGCCTTATTAACACAACTAGTAGGCGAGACGCGTTTTGCTATGCGTCCTTCAAGAGTAGAATGCTCATTTATGGCCAACGATTACATCTTCCGGTGATGTGATCTTCGCTTCGGCTCTACGTTTTGTGAATCTAAAAGTCGTAAATATTGTTCTTCCTTCTAATGTGTGTGGTTAGCGAAGGCCTCGTTGTGTAACCATTACGACCTTTGCCTTTGGAGCTTGCTGTACTCATGGTTATGTGTGACTAGCTGTGCCCGCGACTCCGTTTTCGTAGATCACTGAAATAGGTAGTTACTCATATTGGAAACTACAAATTAGCATGGCTTCTGATTGAATCAGCCGTTTGCGATGCCGATGAGATAGTATTTAAATGTTATTCCAAGTTCTATACTTTTTTAAATTGGATTACTGACTTGTTTTTACTTGGTGCAAGCAAACATACAAAAATTGCAAAAAATTTCTTATTTCATTTTAAAACTTAACCTTCATCCCACTGATATCATTTTTAGCAAATATTTTCAACGTGGCAGACACGCCATGATTACGATTTTATTGTATGTATAGAATTAATATAGATCTATAGATTAGAATTTTGTGATATGGTAATATTATGTGTAAGAGTTATAGTCAACGGTCGACTTTGATAAATTATAGGCTCCAAAATATAATTATTTTAATCTTTTTAAAAATACATATAACGTTCACATTAAAGAATAGTTAGAATTTTGTGTATTAAATGTTATGACATTTTATGAAAACTGATTAATCAAATACATTTATGGTATCATTATATTCATTATCTACCCATCGTTTGTGAATAACTTCGTTCACTTTCTTTTCCCCCTATACAGGGTGAAATTGATATCATTAGCATTCTTTTAAACTTAGAGTCTACCCATCAAACTAAACAACTTTTACTATGGGAGCAAACAAATCTGAGCAAAAAAAATATCTGCGGTCCCATACTAAACTGCTAATGATATCAATTTCACCCTGTATATCATCCTACTGGTGGGTTAGTTTCCCCGTTATCCTCCCACTTGTGTCTAACGAACACTTTTTGCTTTAGTAAAACCGATTCGACCTTCGCATTTTGTTAGTGTCTAATAATTTTCAAGTGAAAGTGTAAAACAATGTTTGTATGTGAAATGTTACACGTTTTAGTTAACAAGTAAAGCAAATTCGAGGCAAAAAGATCTTAGCTCTCAGCATTCGCAATAAAAGTTCGAAACAGAATTAGAGGGCTTACGAAAATAAGTTATGAAAACATTGACCTTGGTACTCTGTCATCACGTCGCTGTCGTCTAGACTTCTTTCTACCTAGGGTTGCCAACCCTAATATATAATATAGTATCTTACTATATTACTATAATTCTGAGAAAAATAATAGTAGGCAAAACTACTATATTTTGATGACCAAAAGAGAAATAAAACATATTCCAACATGGTCCAATAAAATTGCCCAATAACTTGACATTACTTTAACAATTCTTTCTCTCTTCACCACATACGTTCCATTTGATCTAGACTGGATACTTCCTTAACAATTTTCTACTAAAACTGGCGAAAAATTACGACAAGTTGTAAAGTCAGATTTATCTGATTAAAAAAAAAACTATTATTTCTGTATCGAGTACAGCGATTCTGGGTTTACAGGATGCATTATTTTCTATAACTAATACGAAATCGAGAGACGACTGTTCCTTAAGAATAAAAACTTGGCATTCAAACCAAAAAGTAGAAAACAATCGGGATTAAGAATCTTTATTATCCTCATAAGAAATACAATAATTCACTTACATGCGTCTTTTTTGACATTTTAAATTAACATATTCGAAAAAAACTATACATTTTCTTATTTTTCTCCGATCTACTATATTTTTTCGGGAACTATTATGGTCTCGAAATACTATATTTGGTCTAAAAAAGTTAGCAACCCTACTTCTACCCTACCTTCTACCGTAAAGAACCTACTAGCGGAGACACCTGCCCGAGTTCCAATAACCCGTATTTGAGTTACATCAGCTTATGTCATTCGAATTTTTGTACCTTGTATACTTTTATCATAAAAGTCTGTTAGTTTAAACAGTGTTTTTCTGGTATCAGGATGTTGTACATATTTACGATTAGCTAATGTAATGTTACTATGCACGGTGGGTGTGTTTGATGAGCTTATGTAATGAATACGTGCTTAAAATCAATTAGGGTTTCTACTTTATTAGTTTTTCGGTGTCTTGACATGCAGTTTTGTTTTTTGAACGTTTGTAGGCGTCACGTGTTTAAACTAATTCGATTTCGGGTAATCTTTTTTAGATGAGTGAAGCATAGGCGCGTGGTCATGCAGAACCCGTTCCCTCCCACATTTAGGGTTAATTCATGTTGAAAGAGAGTCGGCCGGCAGCGCGTGGCATTTTACCTAGCATAATAAACTTGATTTGGGAGAGGTGGCTTGTGTGCTGCAGTGAAACGTTTATAGGTGATGATATGAAAATATAACTAATGCGCAGGCATACGCTAACTTCAGAAAGTGCCGAGTATTCGACTCCCGATTAGATGAAGCGAGGAAAATAAAGAAGCACCTGTCTTCGTCATTTTGATTTGAGCACATAAGGTTGTTTTCAGTTTTATTTCGGAGATAGTATAATTTTCTTTATTTGATCTCATTCCACTGACGCTCCCTTTTTCAGAGCCAAGATTTTCTATAGTTTCAAAGATGAGTAATCTCTTAAGAATGTTCTACATAATCTTCATTGTGACTATTCTCGCCACGTGCGATCCTCATTTAAATCGCTATTCCCGCATGCAAGAGAACAATAAGTATCGCGACATATACTGAACAATGCATGTACGATAGGAATCCGCAATCGGGTTGACGTCTGAACGTCCTCGCCTATTGTAAGAGGCAACTTATAGAGCACGAATATTTGTCTTTACAAGGAAAACGGAGTTCATTGACTTAAGAATATTATAATGTGAAGAAATGCGTAATTCAAATTGCATTACAGTGCCCCTTTTACTTGGAAACTTTACATTTAAATAAAAGATCGAGTCGGTCAATATTTACACGAGCGGGCCTCGATGGAGGGAAATCTTGAGTTATTACTAATGTGGTTCAAAAGATAAGGTCTCAGCATTTAGTGGTCAATAAAACCGAAAATGTTTTTAGCTCAACTGATAATGTGATTACATCATCAGTTAGTTGAGTATTAGGTCTCGTACTTTAACACAACTAAAATAAAATTGTACTCTATAGGTACATACATATACATATATTCACGCCATTATCCCATGGGGTTAGACGACGCTACGGCTTGCACTTGTATCGCCTCATCCACTTTCATTCATCTCTTCATGGACTTCCGACGTTTGAGGGTCCTACGCACTTGTCCTTTTCGGAGAAGACCATTTATTTGGTCGTGGTAAGTTCTCCTCGGACGCATCTCTTAACTGAATTTTGCTATAGTCAAAGTTAATAGAAATGACGCTATACATTGGAGCCAAGGGGAAAGAAAGTGCTATTCTCGATCGTATGTTATGTAGGTGGATCGATTTACGTGACATCCGCAATCATCGGCTATCTTTGATCTTCATTTCAACCGGCTGACGCAACACTCAATGAATGTAGCCTTATTCTGCTCTTGCGCCGAAAACGGCCGCGTTCAACCGTAACCGTCATCGTCATATCATTTTATATATATTATCATTCGTTAATCTATTGCTTCCAAGGTGCTTGGAAATTATTTTGTTTTTCAATGGATCACAATATCACGATTAAAGTTTGCAACTTTTCATTGGAATTGTTAATTGCTTATCAACAATTTAATTAAAGCTATGCATTCAACGGCTTTGTTTTGAAGAAGTTCTTTTTATTAATCATTTACGTTAATGTTCTACTACAGTGTCTAGACAGAAACTTCCCCAAATCTATAGTCCAAGATACCATGAAAGACCTTCGTTATTTCATAAAAGCTGAAAGTTTCTCAGCGTATGCTCCCAACAAAGGTAGGAACGATGATGGGCAACTATGAAGTTTGAGTCATCGTGGCTTTGGCAGGTAGCAGGTTAAAGTTGTCTGGCCAGGGGTTGGAAGTATCAAAACTGTTGGGCTACTGAGGAAACAGCTTCTAATAGTTATCCAAGTAACATGTATAAAATTCAGCTTGTATACTCTAATGTATGTATAGTTACAATGCAAGACACTTTTTAATATTGTTTTCTTAATGTACAGCGACTTATCGAGTCTCCTACAGCTCTGTCATTTCGACCTTGAGCAGATCTTTTGTAATCGCCATGGACAAGGACAGGAATCGTAAGATTTTCTCCCTAATAAACGTAGGTTCTGGATTTTACTTTCTGTAAAATTAATAGCATTTCCTTAACAGGTGTGGGTTTTTTAAATTTCTCACGTTCTGATTCATATACCGAAAGTGGCATAAAGAATTTGGTTTTTGAAATTTTCGCATGCGAATGTTTGGAATTCAAAGATCTATTCTCACAACGGATATCCGAATTGAAATCGATTCCTTACATAATATTCTCAGAATATTATCGTTTTATTTTGTAATTATTTCACTCGTCGAAATGTTATTAATGTCCTCACGTCTTTTTCGATTTATGTGAACAAAAACTAATTGTCAACTTGTAATGTATTGAAAATTAATGCTGTCGGCGATCTGTTGTTTCATTCTTTTTTGTCGTGATGTAATATCATGTAATTACTTTTTGCTTTAGTCCAAGTTTGAAGTCTGTGCTCTTTTATTTTAAGGAAAGTCACTTTGATACTGTTTATTCTTAACGTGAAAAGGCAAAAGTGGTAACATTATGTGCACATACCAATATACGACCATGGATATAAATAAACCAATGGATGCAAACCATGGCGGTCGGTAACAATACCTTTACCACCTTCCTGTCTACGACCGATTTTCACCAAAACTTCGTAGTTTTATCGTGATAGATAGGTAATTAAACTTTTTTAATTCCAGATGTGTCAATGTTTTAGTATTTCCTTCATAGATGATTATGATGATGATCCCTTGTCGATTTCGACTACCGCGACTGCTAATGTTTATAGAAAACCAATCAGGTACGCAGGATATTTTGAAGTGCAAAAGTGGATGCTCTAAACACAGATGCACTCTCTAGTATTCACCCTCCTTATTGTATGATGGAACGGTAGGCCGATATGCAACTCTGTGGTAAGATCGGTTGGGTCCGATGCAGTGGCTATAACCGGCAGCCATACGGTTCCCGTAATCTAAACTATTATAAAACTGTAGCTGAAGTGTGTCTGTACATTGTAGATATTTACAAAAAAAAAAGATTACGATATGGTTTTTAGGTATCCCTGACTCGAAATCAACCTTTTTTAGAAATTTTGTCTGTCTGTTTGTCTGTGTGTTTGTTTGTTTGTTCGCGCATCACGCAAAAACTACTGAACCGATTTTGATGATAATTTTTTTGTTTATTTTTGTTTAGCTTATGATCTGACTTAAAATTTGGTATTTAATTTGTGCGGACGAAGTCGCGGGTACCTACCCTTGTTTCAATTTAAGAATAAGGTGACAAAGGAACAGCAAAATTACTGTCGTTGTACACAATCAAAACAAGTTCTGAAATCCTAAACGAGGCATGAAGAACAACTTCCTTTATTGAATGTGAAGATTTGTTAATAGCACATATAAACATATATCTTTAACTGAGGATACTGTTTAATCTGGAAATCTTCCTGTTAATTAATAAATAAAATGTTGTCTCCTGCCTATTTTAGCAACCGACCCAAAAGTTACTAAATAAATGCATCAATGACTTCCGAAGGACGTATCAGTACGAGCTTGCTTTCACCATCGATGAGGGAGGGGCACTGGATGGAGAGGGGGGGGGGGGGGTATATGAACACGACACAGCCTCTCAGGTGTGAGGTCACTGAACGTTACACTTTAACTTTGAAGATCAGTGCTTTTGCAGACGCTTTGACGGCGGTTCCGTAATAGGTTTTAACAAAATATTTGTATCGCCAAAGAAAGATTGGCATTGCCTGAAACGAAGTATAGGCAGCTGTATCCCATACTCGATTAAACACTTCTTAGTGTACGGTCAAAACAACTATAGTTTTCATTATTTCTGCAAATGTCTGTGTGGTATGGTATACTATTTTGTGCTAGAAGAATTTTACTAGAAAAAGAGCTTGTTACTTTTGAGTAACCCATTGACTTACTAAAATAAATTTAAAGCTTATTGAGTGTATATTCTATTCCTATTCCGTTATTAATTTCGTCATACGTAAACAAAACATTAGCAAAATAAGACAAAAATTTGTATATTGGCACCTTTTTGCTGAAATCGTTTTGACAATTAGTGTTGTGATTTTTTCTAGATAAAGATAAGATAGAATAAGATAATCGAGATTTTCCTATTAAAATATAATTTTATGTGATCGATCTCATTTTCATATTTTAATTTAAATAAGCAATTAGCTTGTGCTTAAGATTTCAAAATTTGTGACCGACTTTGTACTGTCCGAAAACCAGCACCCAAACAGAAACTTTCTCTTTTTTCGTTTTTTAGGGCCTCGACCGCTCGTGGGGCCAGTAGATCGATCGAAATCAAGTTTTATGTTTACTTTCCTTTATATTTTGTATTATATATCACTAAGTAGGACATTTTTCAACATTTATTTTGTTTATTTAAGGAAAATATTTCGGGACGATACAAAATATTCTAAATTTTTGACCTAAGTTATTTTTATTACTTTTGAAAATAAGCAATTCAATACATTTAGAAACGATATAATAATGAAATAAACTGGATTGACCAGCTATGTAATTATAGAATTGCATAATTTTGGCTCAAAATTAGGTTGTTGCCTTTTAATGGTTCCGAACCAATCTGATGTAACCTTTTGAATAATACATTTAGGGCAATGTATAATGTTTTAAGGTTTATCTATACATATAATAAAACTGTACACTTTGGGTGTCCGTTCATTGAAAATATTTGCATAAAAGTATTTTGGAGGATTAAGAACTCGATTCGGAAGAAGTCAGAAAAAAAATAGGGCGTGAAATTAAATGTTACTCCAAGGTAACATTGTAGGTATTTCATCGCGATCGGCTAAAATAATCAAAAGATATACCTATCTGTGAATTAAAAGTTACACAAATACGGCATTGTACGTATGCCAGTGGACCGTGCGGACAAAGTAACCTACTTTGTCCCCGCGGTCCACTGACATAGTAGGCACAGCTATTAGGAATAAATTTAATTCAATTTATTTAAAGGTTTGGTAACGATGCATTCACAATTTTACACATTTTTAAACATAAAAAAAAGAACAGGGTCCTTCTTCATAATATGCTGACACTTTTTTAAGGGGATGATCAGACTGTCAAACTGAACAACTTTCTCTATGGCACCAACATTGAAATCGCGAAATAAAGATCTGCTGTTCCAAACAAAACTGCAAACCTACTTGAGCCAAATGTATGGGACAGCTGATATTTTTTTCGCGATTTCGTTGTTGGTCCCATAGAGAAAGTTGTTCAGTTTGTTGGTCTGATCATCCCCTTAAAAAAGTGTCAGCATAACTCTGTATATACAGGGGTCTTAAAGTCACCAAAATGTTATTAATACATTTAAATATTTTCAAATTTGTAGAATAATCTTTTTAGTCCTGAGAAAGTTGAGTATCGAAGCTTATAGCTCTTACATTGTCGATTTATAGCATTTCTCCTCAAAGGTAGAAAGGTCATAGTGGTAGTCAGAAACCTGTTCGGCACCTCTTCACTTGACCCGTAAGACTATGTGACTAAGGCTTAAAGTATCCGAAACTCTCCCATAACATTTTTTAACTGTTATTACGGCCGATGCCGACGCCGATGTCGGTCACACGTATTTAATTCTTTACGATTTATAATGTCACTAATTTTTGAGGAATTTTAAGTTGAACACTTTATCTACAAATTTTTTGTAAGTAATAGCTTTTGACACAATCGTTTTGTAATAAACTAATAAGGTTGCTTTTTGGTTTTGAGCGATGAGTAATATCGAGCCATTTATCGCGTGATTAAAAGGGAATCGCGTGCGCAAGTCACCACGTTGATGTCTTTTGTATGGCGCAAATTGAATGGTCTCGCTCGCTACATGCGTCCAAGCTTTACCTGAAATTTGCATACATAAAACAATAGTTACGACAACTTGTTGCAACATCCGCGTGTTTTCGCTTAATTTTATTATTAGAATAATGACGAAAGTCCGTAAACTATTACTTTCGAATGCATGAATGACTGGTCATTCCGTTGAAAGCAAAATTCAACACTTTCCTCTGACCCACCGACTGTATTAAATAAAGACTGCGAAGTAAAAACTGGTCTTCATAACTGTAATGCGCGGGGCGGGACGCGGGGATGTAGGTCGTGCACCATTCCGCCTCGCAATTAGATCCTAAATTAATGAGCATACGACTGTTTTCACTATGACACTAATTCTAAACAAACAATTGTAAGGCGAGAGTCTAAAAGCTTATTTCGTCAGAAAGAAAAGTGAGTAATGTTTTGAAATTTACATTTTTATAGAGGTGGGACAAAGAGCCTTGATTCAAACGAGCGTCTTCATGTCAAGGTCGATGGGTACCTTAGTGTCTGTTTCTCTGTTGGTGCGACGTCGTCGGAACGGTGCACGCCGGCTAGTAACTTGTTTACGAACGTGAGAGTCGAGTGGAAGAGTCTAAACACGAACTGTCTTAGGTCTCATCGGATCTGTCGCCGTGTACTGAATTCCTGAGGTTTTGTTTACGTTCTGATGCAACTTTCTACTTTCTTTATCCGATTTGATTCGTCTAAATTTAATTAAAAATTTAATGGTACGCAAATATTTGCAGCTGTTTTAAATATACTAGGTACATTCTATATACTTATTTACAGTCTATAAGTTCAATAATAAAATTTAAACTACATACTCTACCCATCAAACTGAACAACTTTTACTGGAACAAACCTGTCAGAAAAAACAAAAAACAGATTTACTCTCATAGTAAAAGTTGCTCAGATCCTAAACGCCTCCGATTAACATTTTTGTAAATATTCAATACTTACCTACACACGGCGACACATCAAGCTACGCAAAACCAAAATAAGATGGCCGCGCGTAGGTAGAGTAATGTATAACGTCGCGCGGCCAGCTTATATTGGTTTTGCGTAGCTTGATGTGTCGCCGTGTGTACATCCACACCAAGTTTACAATTTTATTATTTGTATAGATATGCATACGATCATCTTTCACCTCTAACACTCTAACCGCTCGCAACTCAGCTTTAAGATAACAATGGGTGGTTCAATATTATCGTGTACGTGGTAGTTCAAGGGTTAATCGCTTTATGGACGTTGCTGGCCGATTCTGAGAATATCTGACCTTTACCAGTAGTAACTATTTAATAATCTATGCCTTCACCTATACTACATACATTACATTTATAGCAAACTCCTAGCACACATTTTCAGTCCGTGATAGGGCATTACTAATAACATTATGTCTAGACAACAACTAAACAAAAATATTCCCATGTCGTAGAAAATAAAGCTTCTTCGTAATATATTTGAAGGCAGGATTAATCACTTGTCCGGCCGGATGAAACCGGATTTAGACCTGAACGAGCCTCTAGCAAGGCAGGTGTGTCGAAACGATGGCCCACTCGGCCAATAATCGCTAGATACCAGCTGGTTTCGCAACCACTGCCTCGCCACTCACTGAACACTTCGATCTAACGTTGGAAGCTAGTATCGATCTTTGGCTCGATCGAAGTATAATATGCAAGCTTGTTAAATGTCTTATAATATACTGACGGTTTTTAAGGGGATGATGAGACCATCAAACTGAACAACTTTCTCTATGGGACCAACTCCGAAATCGCGATAATAAAAACGACTGTCAAACATTCGGGTCAAGTTGGTATGGAACAGTTTTTTCGATGTTGGTCCAAAACAGAAAATTGTTCAGTTTGATGGTCTGATTATCTCCTTAAAAACCGTCATACATTTTTATGGGTTGGTCATCAGGGTACCAAGAAAATTTGCACAGACACACTGTAAAAGAAACCTTAGTCGCCTCGTAAGATGTCCATCACCCTTTTTCGGGAGACGAGGCCATTGCCCTGGAATTCTGACCCTACAGACTGTAACTTACTAAGAAATTCATAAAAAATGGTGCTGGTCCATTTGGCAATATATCTAGTTATTTACTATTGATTCAAAGGACAAACGTATTATATTTAACCACATGTTTATTTATAAATTTTGTAACTAGGCTCTAATCGGAAAAACTGTGTCAAGAGATGGTTGAGTACACTAAATCAAGGTCAAAGTTCTTTAGTTCACGACTTGTCCCTAATAATAGGTATATATTATCATGTAGTGACGTATTCAAGGTATTACAGCCATGATGGAATGTTAATTAAATTTTCCACGTTGCCTGTGATCAATAAGTTGAGACTAATCAATTTCAGCAATCTAAATCCAGGTACAAAAATTGTAACCTTTGTCTCATGTTAATTGATCCAGTTTTAAACCAGCAGCTTGCAAATTTCTTCACTTCCTTCCTATCCATCTTATTTAAGAGACCTCATATTTCTGAAAATGTTTATAATGACGGCCTGGATCTGTAACTATAACTCAAAAAAATTGACAAATCAATCCTTATTATATCATATAATCCTGAACCCTACATTGTTCTCAACAAGTTCCATATTTCACCAGCAACCAGGGATTCGGGGGAGTCAAGGCCGTAAGACATACATCACATTCACCTTCTACTTCCACTGTCACGGCCATTTTGCGAAACATCACTAATGCCACAAACAAGCCATTCTAGTTCTTATGCCACTCTTGTAAATGTCGCAATTTATTCGACTGGTTCTAGTTCTGGTGTGGTAATGGCCTTAGTTTCAAACTAGATGGAATATAAGGTTTAACAATAAAGTGCCGGTTGCACTGAGGCCGGGCGATGCAATTGCTAACTGGTCCGCCCTGCCAAAATCTGTATGGTTTTATGGAATTTTCTTATACGAATCATACTGGACAGAGTTTAGGTAGTACTAGCACATGATTAAATATCCGAACAGTGAGCTCAGCAGTTGGAAATGCCAAAATAACTATAGAGATATACATCTTTCTACTGCTGATTTGACTTTAAAAAATCGCACAAGTCAGATTTTTTTGTCAATCAAGTATTATTTTTGAAAGTCAAATCAGCAGTAGACAGATGTACATCTCAATTGTAATTTTGACATTTTCAACTGCTGAGCTCACCGAATGAGATTCAAAAATCGCACTCCTGATCGGAAGCTTTATACACGCCATTTGGATCCATAAAACAATGTATTACAACTTTTTTCGCGAGTCTAGCGCCGTTGCGCCTTCTAGTCGTGTCTATTCATATGGTACTAGTGAAACGTGAATGTTTATGATATCTCTGAATACCCCCTCAGGGAATATAGTCGTGAGCATATGCATGCATATACGAATTCTAATATACGAAAAGTGTTGGTTTACGTTTATGTTACCTTTATATGATGGTTTGTAGTATTTTGGATTACTTTGTCATCGTAAAAGGAAACTACATACTACATAAGGAAACTACATAGTCTAAAATCAACTATTAGTAATCTAACAACCTCAGTTATTTTGATAAAGCTTTTGTAGCGTAGTCACAATAGGAGTTTCAGTTTTGAAAGAGAAACTTATGTAAATAGCAACAACGACATTTCCATAAGCATATGACAAAAACTTAATTCTTATGAAATGAGAGCAGAAGTTGAACTCAAAAAGCATTAAAATGTTATTGCTTACGTAGAAACTACGTAATAAAATCGACGGTTTATTTAACAGGGGTGAATGACATTGAAAGGCCTTGAAACAATTATTTAACTTCTGAAATATTTATGCTATTTTTATTTCATTATTTATCTTTCTACCAATCCGCATTATAACGCCATATCACCCTCCTTGAGGGTATTGGCCTGTTCCCTGTAGTGGGACTTATATAGGCTGATGATGGTATGAAATAATTCTCTGAAATAAGCTTAAAAATAAATTGCAGACTTCTTCTTGTGGTGCCTTCTCCGGAGGTTGGCTATCATTAGAGCTATCCGTACCCTGGATAATGCAGCCCTAAAATTTGAGTATGGTGGTGTTGCCAGGTTATGCGTGATTTTGACGTTCTTGCCTGGAGGCAGCGCCCTCATTTAATTTCTACTCTTTTTGGTCATGCTGTAACATCATTATTTAAAAAAAACCCTATTATTTATTTAATTCGGATTAAACAAAAAAAAATTTGATGTGTAATCCGAACATCAGTGGCTGAAATGATGATGATGGATTAGTATTTTAAACAGTTGTCTTCGCTGAAAAATCACAGTTGTTCATGTGGTGCATTGCATTACAATGTTTTATGTGTAATGAATTACACAAATAGAAACTATGCAACGCATTCAGAATTAACTTGTGAAATCGTAGAGATTTTTCTGGTAAATAATTCATGTGAGTCGCAATGCTACGACTTTCGACACGTGAAAGACTTTCACTCTTATCATGGCTGTTATTTTGTATAATATCCATATTGATTGACATTTTAATTGAACAGGATTACTAATCGATAAACATGATACAACGGATATTCAATTTAAAAAATAAACACGGTTTTTATTACTTCCTCTGTGTTAAATTCAAAATAAAGTCTGTGTCAAAAAACTAAAAAGAAAAAAAAACGTATAGGTAATGTATATTTTATCTTCCCCGTAGTAATCCCTGAAGTCTTCTTTTTTAAGGTATTCATTATTATATCTTAGGGCTTCAATAACTTTGCCAAAATTAACACACCCATAATATTACCGTATCTGAAACTCAGTTGTATTTCCCAAGGTTAAAATCCCATATTTCCTTATATTTTCAAACGACTGTTATCTTCGTGTGTTTAACAGCAGGTATGCGCGTAACGGATAAGTTTTTAGCCTTTATAGTTAGCAGAAAGTGTGCTAATGCGGTGTGCCCAGCCAACCGTACAGACACGCGCTCCCGTGCCCGTGCTAGATCCCGTTGTTTTACCCATCCATGTACCATCGAATCATCGATTCTCTTTATTATACTCTAGTTGTGTTTTAGCATTTCTTAGTTATAATTTTTTTTCGTAATTATTGAATTGATTCGTTTTAAAAGATCAGACTCTAATTTTGTAACAGAATGTCTAAAGATTTTTTTTTCAGACGCAAATGTGTCGCGATTTCAAACGCTTTGCCACATATAGCGTATTATGATTTTTCATGATATTTATCTGAAAGAATTTGGTGTAAGAGGACCGAAGTTTGAACTACCTAACAGTTCGGACCTAATGTCAAGAACAACCGGGAGTTCTTCTTTATGCCAATACCATACCAAAATATGAATTAAAAAAACTATTAAACTTGAAACATACAGGCTTCTTATTTAAACTAGTGCTTCAGTCCATAAACTGAACAACTTTTATTTCAATATAGAGCCAACATCGAAATTGCACCCCTTTTAAGCACCCTTTTAAAATGGCCAAACCTTTTTGTTACACTCTAATAGGTAACCAACTACTGGTTATTGTTAAAGATTGACACACCAATATTTATCAAAGCATCATTGCAAACCCGATCCTTGCAATGCATACTTTTGCACAATTAACCAGTGCAAATACAGTTAGCATTCGGTAATTAAGCCGAGGACGTTGTTGAGTAAGTTTTTTAAACACTGCATTAGACGTGATAGTTCATTGTGTCATGGGTGCAGTATGGTGAACTAGAATACGAAGATCGTTTGTTGTACAAATTGTGTGCTTTGTAAAACCATGCGTGCTTGAAGGGCAGTGAGTTCGCTTCGTTAATGCTAAGTATTCACGCTAAAGCTATACGCTCGGATGAGCCAAATCATACATGAACTCTGATGAGTAGAGCACGGTAATTTTCAATGACAATTCAGTGTACAATGCTGAGAATGTAAGGATACATTGCCTACTCCATGTTTAGTGTCATTAGTAACCAGCAATGTACCTTGAATTGTAATTTTAATTACAATTGTCACGTCTATTATGTAGGGCCCAGTTTGGATTTGACTCACGCACAACGACCCACAAAATAACGAGACCTGTAGTTTCGGGGAGTCTTTGACTGAGATTCAGACACGTCGTTTGAACGTGAGTTGCGCCTATGTAGGGTTTAAATTGTATGGATTTTAACAAAATGGGAGTTCGAATTCTTTAAAAACGTCTCTGATTCTGGGCCTTAGACTGCACCGCCTTCTTGGCCACATTTAATGTGTTTAGTCACCACGAGTCGATACTACTACATGATTAATGTAGTGCGTCCACAAATAAGGGTTCTTACAAATTATACTGCACACGTTAAGCCGTTGGTCCTGGATAGTTCCGTCTGATAGCGATAACTATTCGGTAAGCCTAGTCGCAGAGGCTTTGAAAATTTTCGAACATCAAGTTGACCACCAATCCGCACTATGCCCGCGTGGTGGAGTATGGTCCACTTCCTATAACCCTTATACGTGAGAGTAAACCTTTGCTCTGTAGGTTATATCTTATTTATTTACCCATTACTGTTGTGCGATGTAACAACGCATGAAAATGTTATTAGCTTGAATGGCGATGGCGGGCAAAACGAGGGCAAATCGAGACCTCATCGTCGCGCTGGCGCTTCTATAGTGATATCAAGAGCCCAAATGACTTTATGCGCTGCGACGTCACATTACAGCGATGTGTTAGCGCCCTAATGTGGCATCAATGCCAGCATGTGTGATTTGTTTACCCAAGGATTGGAAACGTCTTCTATTTGGGCTCCGAATTATATGGCTCTACAGCCGGACGCGCACACTCATGATATAATACAATCTTATGGATATATGCATCACGTCATTCTGTCACTTTCACAAATTTTAACATATATAATTTCTGACAGAGTTCATCGGCATCAATGACTAAACATTGTATACGTAATGTTTAGTTAATTAATGATTCGCGGCGAGTTAGCTTTGAAATCATAAGTGTAAGTCATTCATTGATATGTTTGATACCTAGGTAAAATAGAAAAATGACAGCTAAATTATTTATCTTAGGTACTGATTTATTATACGATTTAAAAAAAAAATGTTTAACTGACAGATTCATCAAATCATCACGCTTAATCACAAAGGGGGAATATGAATAAGGAGGCCAAAGTTCGACGAATTTAAAATGTTACCAATAAGTTACCTAAGAGCGGATAAAACATAACCAAACTGCAATACGGTCACTTGAACCAATTTTTCGTGAACGTTGAACGTAATTGGATAATGAATATCTTTTTAACCTTTTTACGAAACAAATATTTGGTACAACCGGTTGTTAATGCTCTTAAATTCTCGTTTAGAAGTGAATTACACATAATAATACGATTCGCTTTAACAATCAAGAGATCTAATCACATTAATTAGTAATGGTTTTCAATTTTAGTAATTATATTTTTATAAAGCTTTCATTCACACGTAAAGGAAGCGAGAACAAATTCGAATTCGATTGGATGCAGGTGCATCGATTTTATGAACTATCATCTGTTGATAAATTCCTTTCGAGATATAATCTCTAAAGCATTTACAATACGAAGTATTGCGCTCAGTAAAAGTTGAAACAAAAAACCTAAAGAATCTTACGTCTTTTCATATGATACGAACAGGTGCAAAGAATTGAAAATAGTTTTCAAGCAACTTAGCATACCTGCACTTAGGCAACAGAAGTGACAAGTTCCAAGTGACTAGTGTTTCGTATCAAGCACAGTATCAAGTGTACGTAGGCGCGCCAAACCCGGCCACTGGATGTAGGCTAACAAGTGTCCAGTGACTGCTAATGAGCGGTGAGCCAGCGCCAGCGCTCGCGCAGCTCGGCGAAACGTCCGCGCCATTACTATGCGCCCGCTCGCAACACGACTTTCTCGACATTCCTGATGCCGGAGAAATGGCCACCTGTTCACATGTTACGATTATTTTTGTGAATTTTTTATTTAGGTGTCTGCTAGAGCAGTTTGTGATGAGTCGGTTTTGGCATGACTCACAGCTGAATAGAGCTGAAGTGTATCTGCTTGGGTAAAGAAAAGAAACAAGGCTATTCATGTCTCTATTGTCAACGCGTGACAAGCCGAGATTCAGAGGCGTTTTTTTATGACAAAATTCATTCATTTTCGGCCCAACTTGTTACTCATAAAAGATCTCTAAATCTCGGCGTTAGTGTCTCAATCGATTGGATTATTGATTACATATTGTTGTGGCTGTTTGTGGCTATTTTTTTTAAAGGCTAAAGGAAGCTGATGAATACCGCTAATTTGTCTTTGCTTTTCGGGCTTTTCTTTCTTTGCTTTTTGTCTTTTCTTTTTTGGTTTGTCGGCCGGTGCAGTATTCTCGATTTTACTCTAAATAATATTCATTTTAGTCTGACTATTTCCAAAGATTTGTGTGTTATTTATTATCAATCTAATGTGACTCAATATAAAGTAAAGTCATTTAAATAATGGACTAACATTTCGTTATTGCAATATGGCATTGTGTCTAACGTCAGCGGAAACAAAGAAGATTAATAATTGTAAAAATTGACTTTTATAACCTCTGAACTCTTAGCTTTGTAAGGAAATATTTGCCTCAGTTTTTACTTTAGAAAAGAGTCTAAGAAACCATTCATAAATTGTAAGATAACTACATAATAATATTACTCAATATTCGTAATTATTCAAAAGGTAACAACCTAGTTTAAGTATTTAACTTTACGCTTAGTATATTAAATCCGATTGAGCATAAATGAGTATATTTAAGGCGTCACGTCATCTATTGACGCTAACCTCACTTTTAACTCTTAAATTTCGACGATTTTTTTGTAATAAAAACTTTTATAATGTTGTAGCGTATTTTTTTGAGAAGTCATAAAAAATTATAAAGAGAATAAGGTATCATTAATAAACGTAAATGTATCATAGTTGATGTAGTTTTAATGCATTATATACAGGGTCCTTCTTAATATGCTGACACTTTTTTTAGGGGATGATCAGACCGTCAAATAGTCCAGTAAAAATACGGGTCGAAAGGAAATAATTTATAATAAGCAATTTTTTCGCTAGATCGTTTATACAAATGATATTAAGATACTTTATTAACGAATCCCACTAAATTTCGTATTTTTAATTTTTAGTACTAAAATGTAAATTTATTATTTATAGTGTCAGATTTCTTTCTTTTTTCATTATTATTGTTTGTTTTAGGTTATGAGTTTACATATACTGTGTAAATTTTGTACTAAAATTGATTTTTTCGTAATTTCAACACATTTAAAAAAGAAGGTTCAGAGGTGATTTTTCGTTGGATTTACTTGTAATATAAAAGAATACAAATGAATTTAACAAATGGCATAAAAAATTGTATATACTATTTTTTTCCAATTTTACATGATTTTTTTTACTTTGCTTAATTATTTAATAAAATTTTTAGGGGGATTTTCAATCTAAATGATAACTAGAATTATAATCTAAAATATGAAAGAAAAAAACTGGCTATTATAAATTATTTACATTCGCCATACGAGCGACCCGTAACTTTACTGGAGTAAAACTGAACTCTCTCTATGGAACCAATATCGAAATCGCAAAAAAATCTGCTCTTCCATACAAAACTGCAAACCTACTCGAGCCAAATGTATGGGACAGCTGTTTTTACAAGTTTTTTTTTTATTTGGATGTTGGTCCCGTAGAAAAAGTTGTTCAGTTCGGTCTGATCATCCCCTTAAAAAAGTGTCAGCATATGGAAGGACCCTGTATATGCATAATAATGAAATTAGCAATGTCATTTATGGGACTGCACATACTTTTTTAATCGTACCTTATTTCGTGCTTATTTTTATTATATTTAACCGTTTCCCGGTTCAAAATAGACCACCCCGTTTTTCATGTAGCGTGGAGTGGACGTAATACGTAATTTCATCCCGAAACAAACTCGTGTAAGAATTAACCTTGCTTACGATTCCACCCTTGAAAGATGGTTTGTCGTTGTAGCAAAGGAAAATTAAGAGATTTGAGTTACTTTTGCGATTATCGTCTGTAAGTGGCGCCTTAAGGCACTTGTTATGTACTGAATTACGTTACATGCTTCGACATTGAACTAAATTCATGCTCACGATCTTACACTGAATTGGAAGATCTATGTTTAATACAATATTAAAGGCAATCATCATTGGGGTCAAAATATTTAAAATGTAATAAATATTGAGGTCATTACAAAGTCTAGTCTAGATGCACTAGCTATTTAATAACTTTTTGCAAATTGTTGTTTTGTTTCAACAGTTTGTTTTTTTTTAGTTGAAGTTTAAATTGTTTCACTAAATTATAGGTATTTTATTTTGAACCAATCTTATTGTTTACGTTGCAACGCAGATTAATTTCAATGATAAAGTCAACGTCATATAAATTATTAACTAAAAACAGGATCTTCAGGAAAACATCGTGAGGAAACCTGCATGCTTCAATTTCGAGGCGTGTATTGTACCCACTGTCCATTATAAGTGGCGACGGGCTCATCCCCCGTCACACTGGACAGAGTTTCGGTACAACTGGTGAAACGTGGATGTTCTGAGGTTTCAGAATATCTCTGACTACCCCCTCGGGGAATATAGTCGTGAGCATTTGCTATGCTATGCTAAACAGGATCTTTCTTAAAATGCTGACACTTTTTTAAGGGCATAATCAGACCATCAAACTGAACATCTTTCTCGATGGGACCAAAATCGTAAACGCGAAAAAAAATCTGCTGTACTATTTGGATCAAATAATTATCAGATTTTTTTTTCGCGCGCTTATGCTCTTCGATGCTCTTCTAATGTGAATCGACCCTGATTCTTCATTTTTAAACGTTGTTCCCGTAACATAAAGTCTAATAAACATATTGTCTTGTTTTCAGGTGGCGATGGCCGGCGACTTCATCCTCGCCGTGGCGTCGATGATGATAGCTCGTCTGCGCAGCGATGACGTCACACTTGTGCTCAGCCAGGTCTGTTCGTTTCGCTCCTTCACACTTCGACACCCCGCTGTACCCCTTTAGGGGTTAATTTTTGAAAAATCACACTACACCCCTACATACTCCATAGAATAAACGTTCAAAATTTCATGTTTCTATCTTCAGCGGTTTAGACTGTGTGTGTCTGTCAGTCAATCAGTCAGTCACGGAACTGTTTTTATAAGTATAGATTTAGAGGGGATTCCCGCGAGCGCGCCCAAGCGTGCTGTACACAAACAAAGTTTGATCCTATTTTGAATATCAACCAATTCAATGCAATTTGTTTAACACGGTCCAGAAACTAAAGATTTTCGTTATATAGTTCAACAGTTACGATTATTCTTAATAGCTTATTATCTGACAGATCGTTTGACGCATGTTTCATACAAAATATTTCGAACAATCTGTCAAATAAAATAACCTATTAAGGTGGTTGGAGAGCTGTCAATTTCATAAAAAACGTTGTCGTATAACACTCGTAGACGGTGTTAATAAAAGTAATGTTTTATATATGGAAAAATAGCTTAGAAAATCTAGTTTCCGCATATCAAATAATATTTACAATTTGTAATATAATTACGAAGATATAAGGGTTTGAAATTTTGTATGAATAATTTCAAAGCGTGATATCTTCGTAATAATATTATAAATTGTAAATATTATTTGATATGCGCAAACTAGATTTTCTAAGCTATTTTTTCATATATAAAACATTACTTTTATTAACACCGTCTACGAGTGTTATACGACAACGTTTTGTATGGAAGGAAACCACCTTAAGAATTTATCCAGAAGTGGTGAAACATGCCCGTAGTAGTAGTGATTTGTAAAATTAAGTGTTATTTGTCGTTTTGGATAATAACTGGTTTTATAAACTTTGAGGTTCTTACTCTGCGCCGTATTTTGCACAATAATAAGAATTCATAGTCTCAAATTGATATTAGAAGTAGGTAGCATTGCAGATCGTTCTCCAAAGACGGTAAAACAGTAATACAGTATTTGAGAGTTACGCGGTTATTATTTAATCTAGAATTAAACATTTTACCGGGTTCTTACCGCGTTTTAGTATATTTGAGTTCCCGATATTTCGACAGTGTTACAACTGCCATGATCACGGGATGACTGAGGAACTGCAGGTAGATTGTTACGAGCAGACAAATCTGTCTACACTCACTCTTCTTCGTTTACTCCGACCACTACTATCGGAACTCACTCGAAACTCATTGTCACTTTTGTCACTTGGTCCAGCCCGACAAACTGTACTCACTGTGTCACTCCGACGCTTGTTTGAACCCGGTAAAATGTTTAATTCTAGGGTAAAACAGTAGTTTCGTTTCGAGCTAAGTTCTTCGATGTTCCTTTGAGAAATAAGTAACTATTTAAATTCTGTCTAGCATCTTAAATTGCTTTTATCGGTGGGTGTTTACTCACGTTACATTATGAAATGGTTAAAGCGAATGCGCTTTATTAGTACCACAGGAGGTCACCAGTTTATTTTGGATTACGAGAATTTGGAAACTACAATAAAAACGCAATGCTTTAACCTTTACGTCGCGTTTGCACGTTATAATACTCTGTTGATGAAAGACCGTACAAGGAATGTTAATCTGTAGATTCCTAAAAATGTCAACCTACCTCGCGGGTCCATAATAAAGTCTCGCGGTGCGAACGACCTTAGATCAAAGTAAAATTAATGGATAAGGCCTTACGCGAACATTTCAAACCAGAAAAAAAGAGGCAAAACAAATGCAAGGTATACTTCAAATTTGTATGCAACTGCCCTAGATTTGACAGATAATGGCGCTAGTTTGTATGGACCAAGTGCCCTAGTAGTGTGCTTCAACTTACCGCGCTTTAGGCCTGTCCATTAATTGGACTTTGATCTAAGCACACGACCTACGTGGCAAGTCCGGCGTATATCGCATTCCGCGTCGCGTTTCATGTTTTGATCTTGGCAGCGAATGTATTAAACTAATCATTCTGTGAAATGCCAAGACTCTATGATGAAAGTAGACAGACCAAAAAATATAAACCTTGAATCAACTTCAAGTATGTTTTGAAATACAACATTATGGATATGAATAATATTAAAATCTTAGTAAAACTATGATGGATCACAATCCTTTTAGAATCGCGTGTGTGCATGTTTCTTGGTATTGAGGTCAAAACATCGATTACTGTTCGAACATATTCTTCTGTAGCTAATAATCCTTACATCCTGTAATTATTGTTCCTAAAACTCAGCTCCGATGCGTAGAACATGTAGATTATATGCATATGTAGGAAGGTGAATAAATTCATCAATTAATTGAACTAATCGATCGATTCTACTACGTATTTAGTTCGGAAATACATAACATGCTCATGCGTAGCCGGCACGCTATCGGAAAAATCGAGAAAACTTTTATCCTACTGCTGGCTTCTTCGACAGCCTGTATACGAGGTGTAACAAAACATGCTAGTAATGTTTAAAGAGGTTGCTTTAGACCATCAATTAGAACAACTTTCAGTACGAAGCATAGCATAGCATAGTGTATTAAATTTGCTGGATCCAGCCAGAATTAAGTAAGTATGTTTATCCAGCAAAAATCCAGCTGGATTCAAAATGCTGCTGGATTGCAATCCCTACTGTGTATGCAATATTTTGTTTGACTTAGTCGAAATTGTTGGCAAAAACATGCAACTAAGTTAAACAAAGGCACGATTTTTCATTAAAAACAATTATAATTAACTCCACCCCTTTCCAGTATAACACGCTCAGCTTGTCTAGATAATATTCATTCTATGGAATAAACGTGAACCCTCTTCACATTATACAGAAACTGATGAGTCTCAATCCATCTCTCTCTAACTCGTCGCGTGATGTATATTACAGGTGGTGACAGACCTAGTGCAGGGCGAGTTCATGCAGCTGGGCAGCAAAGAGACGGAGAACGAGCGGTTCGCGCACTACCTCACCAAGACATACAGGAAGACGGCTTCGCTCATCGCTAATGCTGTCAAAGCGGTCTGTATTCGTTTATCTTTCCAGTATGGAAGTTTTTTTACCCCTTATACAGGTTCCGTCTCCATGTGCTAACACTTTTTAAAGGGGATGATCAGACCATAAAAGTGAACAACTTTCTCTATGGGACCAACATCGAAATCTCGAAACAAAAGTCATGTGTTGGCTCAAGTAGGTTTGCAGTTTTGTATGGAACAGAAGATTATTTTTTTCGCGATTTCGATGTTGGTGCCATGGAGTAAGTTGTTCAGTATGACGGTCTGATCACCCCCTTAAAAAAGTGTCGGCATATTTAGAAGGACCCTATATACATACAGGGTACAGCTTAATGAGCTGACGGTTCTTTAAGAGTATTTTCAGACCATCTAACTGAACAACTTCCGCTATGGGGCGAACATCCAAATTGCGAAAAAGAAATCAGTTGTCCCATACATTTGGGTCGAGTAGGATAGAAGTTCTGTTCTGTCTGAAACAGCTGATTTTTTTCGCGTTTTTGACTTTGGTCCCTTAGAGAATATTCTTCAATTTGATGGTCTGATCATCCCCTTAAAGGATCGTCAGCAAATTAAGAAGGACTCGTTATAAAGAGACGTTGCCGAAGAGACAGAAGCACACCTTTTCTGCATGGGATGTTCGAGATTTTCTCAATATCATCTGGACCAATGTTGATGATTCTTCCACACCTTCCAATCCTTTTACTTCTGTCATGGTTTTAGTATACTATTAACATGGTATACTAAATTATATTAAATCAATTTTCCATACTTATTTAGCATTAGAATTTTCCTGTCAGTCTTTACAATGTAACCCAACTCTGAATAATAGGGGAGCGGACAACTGGTCAAATTAGCAACTCTTAAGCGAATGTCAAAACGTGCGCTTTGTATGAAAAATTGTACTAGATACCCGGAGTCACGTTGCAGGGTTTGCCTCGAACAGTTGTCTCTCGCGTGGTGTTCGCGCGGTTCGCGTCTCAGCCTGCCACGAGGCTCCAAAATCCTTCTCAGTTGTTCTTACTCAAAAACAATCCTCGAGATTGGATAGACACTCCCTCAAACTACTTGACACTGGCGATATCTAACGAGGAAACGCCATTAAATAAAAATAGAATATAATACTAAACATTTCAATAAGGCCTGTATTCACGGCAAGGCAGTGATTAGTTATTGCCGGTCATTAAAAAATTTTGAGCGATCACCGATAGAATATGATTTTTTTTTATCTTTGATTTACTTTCAATCTTTTTAGTAATGACCCGCAATTACTAATCATCTGCACTCGCACTAATCAAAGTTAATACAGGGCTTTACTTTTTGTACTTCATCCTATTATTAAAAATAGTATTCAACGTTTTTTTACTAAGAAAAATATATTATAATAAAAAATATATTTTATGCAGTCCGCTCCCCTATTGCTGGGCTAATAAAAACCCCCTCGACCACCAGGTGGCGCTGCTGAGCGGCGCAGACGAGAGTACGAGCGAGCTCGCCTTCCAATACGGCCGGAACCTTGGCCTCTCCTTCCAGTTGGTCGACGACCTGCTGGACTTCGTGTCCTCGGCCCAGGCCATGGGCAAGCCCACCGCTGCCGATCTTAAGCTCGGCCTTGCTACTGCACCTGTGCTTTTTGCATGCGAAAAGGTAAGAAGCAATAAGTATTTTATTTTCGTTCAGTTTTAATGATGTTAGGCTTGTGATTCCTGCGTAGAATATACCACCCGTTGAGAGAGAAGGCACTAGAGGTCAGTTCGTATTTTGTCCTATTCACTACATTAGAAATATATTCACTCAAATATATAGAAAGAAATTCCGATGCGTATGTGAAGTCTCCTCCCATTTCCTCCCGTGGGTGTCGTAAAAGGCGACTAAGGGATCTACCGGAGCATGGGCAGCAGCATCCTCTGAGTACACACATTCAATCCAACTGCGATCGCCAACCCGCCTGCCAAGCGTGGCGATTATGGCAAATCCCCCCTGGGAAATTTTTGGGGAGGCGTATGTCCAGCAGTGGACGTTTATCGGCTGATATGATGATGATGATGATGATGATGATGTGAAGTCTACACTTCCGCATTGGGCACGCGTGGTGGACTAACGCCCATACACCCTCCATGAGGGTAGGTCTGTCCCCTGCAGTGGGACGTATATAGGCTATGATGATGATGACTCGATTAGAAATGCATATAGGAAATTTTCTCTAGTTAATAAGGAGATCGCTATATAACCAACCCCCTTCTATTCCAGTACCCAGAACTGAACCCGATGATAATGAGGAGATTCCAAGAGGCCGGTGACGTTGAGAAGGCATTCGAGCTGGTGCACAAGTCGCGCGGGCTCGAACAGACGAGGTTCCTGGCGCGCAAGCACGGGGCCGAGGCCGCGCGCCTCGCCGCAGAACTCGCAGATTCTCCCTACCAAAAGGGCCTCGTCGTCACAACCGACCTCGTCCTCAATAGGATCAAATAGCACCACCCGCCCTACGAAAGGCATCCCTAGTTCTAACGGTGCACTCGACAGACAAGAGTCCCGCGTATAGTCCCCACACTATGCGAGTCCCGAACCATCTCCCCCCACTTGTAGGGTAATCGAATTTTCAAAGTAGTTTTTGGATTTATACTATAGCATTCTTTTATATTTTTTTCCCAGGAGTACTTTGAAAATGTTTTTAATTTTGTCGCCTTTTATTTTAAAGGCTCGGAATAGACGGAATTTTGGATAGCTTTTTTTTTATTATATTCGTAGAGACGTGAAACGTTTTTATTTGACTTTTGAGTGTTTGTGTTAGTAGGAGCTCGGTCCGACGGCGGCCGAAGACTTATCGTGATGTGTGGACATTTTATTGTGAGTGGGGTGTGTGCTGCCGACATCGACACACGGCGAGATATTATAGTAGATATTATTGGTATCGATTCGGTATTGCCACGACTTAACTTAACTAAATTTATTCCTGTCAGTTTCTAACATTCGACTAAGAAAAGAGACAGAAAACCAACAACTGACTTTAGTGCTGTCAAAGTGACGCTACACGCCCAAAATAAGATGGCATCATAATGCACGCCATCTTATTTAAGTCGTTTTTTAGTCGAATGTTAGAAAATGACAGGAATAAATTTAGTTAAGTTAAGTCGTGGCAATACCGAATCGATACCATTATACGTCAAGTAAACCATGTGCCCTGGTAAATAAATTATGCATAATAACAAGTTATATTCAATTTAAATGTAAAAGTATGTACACATGTTAAACAATATTATCAGTCTGACTGATTGTTAACATCGCCGATGCGAAGTATCAAATATCTATGTTACTTATCTGTTGGTTAAATATGTATCTGCTACGTAATTTATATACTTATATTTATACTTGTTACGAGTATGTTTCCCTCACTTTTGTGACCTGATTTATTTTAAGATAGTTTTCTATGAAAGTACTTATTAACACCATTAAACTATCTGAGACGATTGGATATACAGGTCGTTGTTTTTGAATTACTGGGGAAAGTTACTGTGCTTGCTGGTTCCATGGAAACACGAACAGATTTGTATGGCGACAACTCCGTCCATAACGACAATTTACCATCAAAATGTTCCCCATTGTTCGAAAAAAACACCAAGTATTGTTATAGAGTGAGCGCGTATGTATGTGACGAAACGTTACCAAATACCGCTGTACATAAACATTATTGTACAATAAAAGCTCAACTGTTGTTTATCTAGATACAATATTTCAAATTAAGTTCTTATAATCAAAATATTTTGTACATAGATTCTTTAAAAAACCTATATAATACTTTTTAGGTTACTCATTTACTCTGTTTTAGCGTCGTGCAATCTTTCTTATAATATTAACATGGTTTAGGGCCCATTTACACACTAAGGGTTTACAGAGATCGGACCCAGAAGGTCAAGTGCCACTGTAACTAATATCAGTGGTGCTTAAGCCAAAGGACCTCCGCTTTCAGACGTAACGGTATTTAATTAGCCGTTCCTCGAAGGTGTGTCACTGCTTTAAAATAACTAGTGTGAAAGTACCTGTGTTTTAACACATAAATTCATCACAAAATTGTTGTTGATTTCACAAAGTTCTTGTTCGACTATCCTGTAATTTATGCTATGTAAATACCAAAAGAAGTTGACCCTTTCAGCGATGTTTCTGTGCCACAGAATTGTAAACTATGACTCGTATGGCATTAAGGTCAATATTCTACGTAGATTAGATATGTCGTTATATAAGCGGGAATGTCGCTGAGATGGCAACCTTCCTCGAGAGTCATTGGATAAGTTACCCGCGTCTTATCTTCAAACAGAACCAATTACCTCAATTTCTTTAGCGTACACGATACATACTTAGAGGTGTATATGTTTTTAAATAGTATTAAATCTTACGTTTCGTACGAAGCCGCACAATATTTAGGCAAAATCATAAAAGCCGATAGAAACTTACTAAACTTTGCTATTAGCTAATTATATTAATTAGGTTTATTGTAAATAATACAATGGAATATTGTAAATCAATTAGTATGATTGAAGGTAAGAATTTTACCTAAATAATATGCACCAAGAGCGCAGTATTTTTAAACTCTTTCTCTAAGTTCTTGTTATTTAACAAAATATTAGTCATTATTAAGGTAACAGTTAGTGTAGGGCCGACATAATGACTGAAGATATATTGTGACGTCATAACCCATGCCGCTGTGAAAGTTAAATCAACATATGTAACAACGACCAATAAATAACTAGTTAAATATTAAAATAAATCTTATTCTGAAGTGTCATAAGTAACGAAATTGTTTGAGTAATTAATTGGACAAAATTATGGTAAATATTTGGTCAATAATTGGTCATTATGTCAGCCAATAAACGACGGCGAAGTTGTATGTTTTTTGTACATTAAATGTTAAACAATGGGAGTCAATGAATTTTATTTATATTTGTATGTACATGTACGTAGTTCATACTGATTGTAAATATTACTACTCTGTAAAATGCAAAATAATGAATAATTTTTAATATAAACATTAGTTACAAAATATGGTTTTATTTATCTAAGTATTATTTTAATATGTGATTTATATAAATGAAAAACATATATTTACAAGGGTCTTTTGTTATATCCTTTACATCCATAGGCCAGTTTAGGCACTGACACATTTCACGACATGACTCCTACATGGTCTGATCATCCCCCTAAAAATCCGCCAGCATATTAAAAAGGACACTATAGGTCATAAAAAGGCATTCTGGTCCTAATAAAACATGTTTATGTCGATGTTGGCTCCATCGTAAATATTTATTTTATGGTGGTTAGACCAAGTTTAGACCATCAAGCTAAACAACTTTCACTATGGAGCCAACATTGAAATAAAAATGTTTTGTCAGGACCACTATAAAGCCTTTTAATGACCTATAGGGTCCTTTTTAATATGCTGAGGGATTTTTAGGGGACAGACCATCATACTGAACAACTTTCTCTATGGAGCCAACATTTAAATCGCGAAAAAAATTCTGCTGTCCTATACATTTGGAACGAGTACAGGCACGTATTAAGAGGGAATAGGTGGGGATAATACCCCTCGAAATCCGGCTTTTTGTATAGAACAGTGCTAACAGTGATTTCTTTTTCATTGTGTCCAAATAATTAATATTTGGGATATTGACAGGTGCCGCATGTGCCGGGTTCGCAGTGGCGACGGGCTCACCCCCCGTCACACTGGACAGAGTTTCGGTACTACTGGTGAAACGTGGATGTTTCGAGGTTTCAGAATGTCTCTGACTACCCCCTCGGGGAATATAGTCGTGAGCATATGCTCGACAGGTGCAACTGTGAAACTTTGTCACTCCACGAACTGGACATATCATGAGTTCCAAAACGACACCTATGTGACTACAACGACGAATGCAATACAACAGTCGGACGGCGCGGCGTGTCTGCGGCAATCGATACCCGCGCCCGGCACCGCCAGGACGAAGCTCGGAAAAATGTCAAGCGAAATATATGTGCCCTTACTGACTGGGCCTAACAAAGGCTAAATCTTTATTAGTTACATATACTATTATTATGTAAATTTTCAATTATCTCTGTGTTTTTGTAAGTTGGCTGAATGCTTCATTTTATATCGTATCGGTTATTATCTGTTTTTAAACAGGGTGTAAAATAAAAGGGTTAGGCCACCAGGATCCCCTAGCCCGATCCCCCAGGAATCCTGGTGAACCGCATCAGTTCACCAGGATCCCCCAAACCTGTATAAGGCTCATTCACATGGTGGCATGGCAGCTAAAACGGATAATGTCATATTCACTCGCAAAGGGTCATACTCGTAAAATGGCACACCTTTAAGTATGAGCTGTTCCATGTTATGACGTTTTTTTATGGAACAGCAGATTTTAATGTTTATGTTCGCTCTATCATAAAAACTGCAATACATACGAGTACGAGCGTCAAACTTGGTGTGTTTGGTTATAGAGCTCACTCTATGTAAGTATATTGAAATAACAAAAACAGGCTAAGTGTGTTCGGGCTCGTGCTATGGATCTCGATTTTTGTGGTATAGGTAGGTATAGGGTGTTAGGGCGGACAGTTGCATTTTTTAACTGATGATAGGTACGTACTGAACAACGTTCCCGAAGGAACAAAGAGAAATTCGCAAAAAAAAATTCCATATTTCTACTGCTGATTTGACTTTCAAAAATCATACTTCAGGAGTGCGATTTTTGAAACTCATTCGCTGAGCTCTGCAGTTGTAAATGTCAAAATTACTATGGAGATAGGAGATATGCATCTTTCCAATGCTGATTTTAAAAGTCGCACTCCTGAAGTATGATTTTTGAAAGTCAAATCGACAGTAGAAATAAGCATATCTCCATAGTTTTGTCAGTGTTGGAATTTATGCTACTAAAAGACTATCAATAACAAAAGGTGTTTGCTACATTTGAAGATGAAAAAATTTTAATTTATTGAATGTTTTGGTGCCGGTTTTTCTCCATAGTACCTAACTACCTAATTTTGACATTTTCAACTGCTGAGCTCCGCGAACGAGTTTCAAAAATCGCACCACTGTTTGCTGGTTTGCTGCCATAGTAAAAGTTATTCAGTTTGATGTGTAGACTCTTAGTTTAAAAGGATGCTACTGATATCAATTTCACCCTGTATAATCCAATGTGAAATATCGCCTAAAGAAGTTTCGCCGGCAACAAGACCGAAATAAAAGTTTGCTACTCAAGTAGTTACGGTACCGACGGTAAACTACTCGTACATGCGAAAGTAAAGAAAGAATTCACTCGATAAGTACATCTTGGAGCGCAACGTGACATCGCCTTATGGAAATTCGCAATTTATAGGCATTCCGACTATATTTGATGGGCTCTATATCGATTAACTACCATTCGTCCTTTTTACAAATGATAGAAAAGTAGTTGAACCTGATCTTTGAACTTTCAGATTGACATTTAACTCGAAAGGGTAAAAGCACGTAAAAGTTCGCAGATTGCATAGCAGGTACCACAGAGTTAAACCCGGTACATACTGGGTTGGATTAAATGACCAACTTTCCTGAAAATTTCGTTTTTATTAGCGATATTGTGAACTGAAACACTTTCACTACCTACGGAGCCTGCCTCAGGAAACGCAAAATAAAATCAGCTGTCCCCATTGAGGTACTATGTTAACTAGAGAAGCTACCGAGAAGTAATGTTTTGTAACACGCGTTAGGGTGTACGCGCTCTAACCCACTTAGCCTGTGCCAGGCGCTCGTCGCAGACTGACGCTCCCAGCACGCGCCCCGCACTGCTGATCATGGTGCACAGATTTTGTTCGCATTGTCTGCTCTATCCATAATTACTCAATGGCTGTCCCATAGATTTGAGTATGGTGGGTACAGCAGTTTTGTATGAAACAGCTGTTTTTTTTTTTCGCTTTTCCTGAGGCAGGCTCCGTAGTGAAAGTTGTTCAGTTTTATGGTCTGAGTTCACCGTTTCAGTCTGCGGAGGGCTGTCCCTTACACCCTGTACAAGAAAAGAAAAATTTTACCTCAAACTATATCTGGCTCGTCTTTAACAAAACTAGGAACGCGTTTTGTAATAATGATTACCAAAACAGTGTTTTATTTAATTAATCACAAAATACCTAGTTATTCTGATACTTAAACAAATGAAATTTAATTTTTATTCGAAAATGGCTCTAACGATTTGGATGAAATTTTCTATTTACATAATGTTTTTCTTACAATGTTATTCTAGATAGGGGATTGATACTCTAGATCAACATTCATAAGATCAACATTCAAAATATCAACACCATAATGTCAGCAAATCAAATGATCAACAGTTCAAAATATCAACACTTCATAATATCAACAGTTCAAATGATCAACAATCAAAAAGTCAACAATATAAAAAATTTACATTTAATTTAGCAACAATCCGAGAACTTGAGCCCACTGCTGGACCTACGTAGCTTACGCAACTTATATTAATGTATTCACAAACTTTTAAGGGTTTACCGTTGGCGCGCTCCATACAAACGTAGTCTGGTCATATTTTCAATACTAACCATTTAAAGCCAATGAAATTTTGCAGAAACAATCTAGAAACTATGTTCGTATGACGTCAGATTTTCGTTAAATATACAGTTTTAAAGCTAGGGTTAATTTAAGATTTGTATGGAAATCTTTGAGGCACTGTAACTTTAAAACTATACATTTTATCGAAAATTTGACTTCATACAAACATAGTTTCTAGATTGTTTCTGCAAAATTTCATTGGCTTTAAATGGTTAGTATTGAAAATATGACCAGACTACGTTTGTATGGAGCGCGCCAACGGTAAACCCTTAAAAGTTTGTGAATACATTAATATAAGTTGCGTAAGCTACGTAGGTCCAGCAGTGGGCTCAAGTTCTCGGATTGTTGCTAAATTAAATGTAAATTTTTTATATTGTTGACTTTTTGATTGTTGATCATTTGAACTGTTGATATTATGAAGTGTTGATATTTTGAACTGTTGATCATTTGATTTGCTGACATTATGGTGTTGATATTTTGAATGTTGATCTTATGAATGTTGATCTAGAGTATCAATCCCTCTAGATAGATTTCATACCTGAGAAAATCCGTTTTTCTTATAATAAAACAGAAGAGAATGAATTTGTTTTGTGTGAAAACTGATTTTCTCAGGGATGAAACCTATTTAGATTAACTCGGAAGATCGAGTAAAGTCCGATGGCCCAGATAATAATTTTTTTATAAATTATTGCTAATAAATTATTCTATAACTATAGTAACATATTGAATGTAGGTAATAGATTCGGGACGATTATTCAATCGCCAGGTGACATTTATTTCGATGAATAAAATGTACAGGGTGTTAGGGTAAACAGTTGCATTACTTTAAGGGGTTGTTGGACCCTTAGATCAAAAAATTTATTTTGATCGAATGTTGGACCCATGATACGTGTACTTATAGATAGACTTCATACAAAAATCACCAACAATCATATTAAAGCTTGAGCAAAGACATTATTTGCTCTATAAGAATAAATCAAGAGAAGTTAAAAAACAGGAAGCTGGGAAAGATTTAAAAATCATCCAAAAAGTTTTTATTTTCGTCTACAGATTTTTCATAAGTAGGTACATCCAAAGAGTTTTCATGACATCTAAGAAACACAGAACTGGCAGCTATAATATCTAACAGAAAAAAAGTTACGTTACTCCAATACGCCAAATCAAATACTCCAATTAAAAAGAAAAAAGTTTTCTTTCTTTTTCGTTTTTATGGCTTTTGATATTTTTTTCCCAAGATATCTTGCCAGTTCATATAACAAATTTTTGAATTAATAAACAGTTTTTATTCCGATATCCCAAATAATCCCAATAATATCTCTTTGGTGCATATTTTCCAAGCTGATTCTAATTCAATGAAGCTGAATAATTGATTTCTCGAGTTCTTCGAGTTGTTGAGAAATTAATGCCCGATTTTCGAGTAATCTTCGAACAGAAACCCTAAATGGAAGTAAGTTAGTCAGCTTTTGATTTGAATTTACAAATAAAACCTATTAACTATATAGTAGTTAAAGATCAACCAGTCAAGCCGCTGGCCGTTCGTTAGTGACGCTAAAGATGAAATACCCTAAGGGGGGCTTAATTCGGAGCGCGCTCCATACAAACGTAACTACCTACTATAGTGATATTTTCAATACTAACCAATTCAAGTCAATGAAATTTTTCAGAAACAATCTAGAAACAAATTTCTATGCTTGTATGGAGTCAGATTTTCGTTAACATGTAAAGTTTTAAAATTGTGCCTCAAAGATTTCGATACAAATCTTAAATTAATCCTACCATTTAAACTGTATATTTATCTAAAATCTGACTCCATACAAGCATAGAGATTTGTTTCTAGATTGTTTCTGCAAAATTTCATTGACTTTAATTGGTTACTATGGAAAATATCACCATAGTACCTACGTTTGTATGCAGCGCGCATTTTCGCTCTCGGAATAAACTTCTCTTAAATTAATGCGGTCACCCATCCGCTGACGAACCCGCTTGACGTTGCTCATAGAAGCACCGCTGCACCCTTTGCCTCTTGCGTTTCCCTCAAATTAATACTTCTGTATTATAAAGTTTGAAACTAGGGTGCTAACGACTAGGTACTCTGTTCAACTGCAGGTTAATGCCCCTAAGTTTTCAATAAAGCAATTAACTTTGCCCTACTAAGAAACTATTCGAAACCAACAGCAAACAAACAACCGGCCTACATTCTTTATTTGATAGCTGTTTCGCCTTGGACACTAAAAGGGTATACCTATATCAAATACATGATAATGATGATTTGCAAAAATGCTACATTTGGCGATGTCGGAATTCAGAGCTTGCCGAGTAGCGGGCCGAGTCATACGTAATCTATTTAATTATTAATTATTCAGTTACAGTGATGGGATTCTATTGAAGTCAGTAGGTATAAGAAATGCATAACCTACCGAAAACGTACTAGGTAAATAATCATTAGTACGTTTTTAATACTTAGATTAAGTTTTAGGAAATAGCCAATTAGCCAGTATTCTAAGCTTGTATGTTAAACAGTGACAAACATTTGCTAGCTTCAAAACTTATGATATTTAAGATATTGATGCGATTTTAATAGTTACCTACTGAATCGTTTTTCAGACTTTACCATTTATGAAACATAACTATTGTAACTAAAACAATTGATATATCTGCAAGTCAATAGACTCAAGTAAGTGTCTTCAGTCTAAATTAACTTTATAATTAACTAGTGTTTTCCCGCGACTTCGTCCGCACAAATTATATACCAGATTTTAAGTCAGATCATAAGCTATCAAACAAAAAAAGTTTCATCAAAATCGGTTCAGTAGTTTTTGCGTGATGCGCGATCAAACAAACAAACAAACAAACAAACACACAAACAAACACACAAACAAACAGACAAACAGACAGACGAAATTTCTAAAAAAGGTTGATTTCGAGTCGGGGATATTTAAAAACCATATCGTAATCTTTTTTTTGTAAATATCTTCAATGTACAGACACACTTCAGTTACAGTTTTATAATAGTTAAGATGTAAGTATCGGATTCCTGTAAAATGCAGTGCTTTCAATTATTCCATACGATCCTGATACGAAGTTCCATTTTAAACGAGCGCGCTCTACTTACACTGTAATAAAAAGTTTCCGTTCTACATTTCCACCTAGAAAGATAAAATTTATACAATTATTTATGAGTATATTTTTGAACTAAAGGCTTACAATTTTTAAAGCTTCTACTTCGTTTAGATACCTAACGGGTTGTATTGTGAGTACCTAGCCTTATTAATTAATATCATAGGTATATCTACGATTGACAATTTTTAAGTTTAATTAACCACTATTTATTTGATGGTTTTGATTACTAGGACTTCAATCATTAATGATTATTACATGTGAAGTTATTATGATTATATTGCAATATCACCATACTAAAATGGGTTTAAAAAAAATTAAAAAAATGTCTAGTAACAATGCAGTATTTAAATAAAGAATATTTACCCATGTAATTTAAATTTCCACCCACAGATACTTGTTATGATTAAAGAAAAGCAATCCAATCTAAATCCAAAGCAAAAATTTATCTTAATATGCTGACACTTTTTTAAGGGGATGACCAGTAGGCCTCGCATGCCACCCCCGAGTAATCGAGATGTGCCTCCATCTTTATTGCAGACCGTCAAACTGAACAACTTTCTCTATGGCACCAAAATTGAAATCGCGAAAAAGAAATCAGCTGTTCGATACAAAACTAAACCTACTTGAGCCAAATGTATGGGACAGCAGTTTTTTTTCACGATATCTATGTTGGTCCCCTTAGATTATCAAGATAGACAGTCAAAGCTACGAAAGCGTCGAAAAAAATAGGAACCAGTACTGGTTCCAAAACCCTATACATATACACGCACACATACATAATTTGTATGGAGCCTCACGCACACCAACCTAAGAAAGTTAGCCCCATTTGTTTTTTAAGGAACAAGTGTGAGGCTCATTCTAGACATATACTTTTTCTAAGTTGGTCCCATAGAGAAAGTTGTACAGTTTGATGGTATGATCATCCCCTTAAAAAGTGTCAGCATATTAAGAAGGACTACAGGGTCCTATCGTCCTTATTGCTATCATTTGTTCTAACTCTGCAAACTCTGAGAACGTGATCAGTAACTCAAGGTAGTAACTACAACAGCACAACCAAAAACAATACAAATTACATTTCTTATTCTTTATCGTGTCGTGAAACAATGCAAACGTTGCAAGGAGCGTGCAAACCAGCTCGGTTTCAGCGGTAAACCGTTTCAGAAGTTCGCAGTGCCACACGAATAGCGGCCCCGGTACAACCAGAAAAATGGTTTACAACATTCTACTTCCCTTCTTATTTATAAGAATTTGTTGGTTAATTTCGTCTATCGGAGTGATATGAAATTGTCGAGATTAGTGAAACTTTAGGCTAAATGTTTGCTTTGCACTCAAGACGGCTTCGTAGGTAAGATATCAGTTTCGTAGTTAAAAGGAAAAGTTTTGCTTGCGTTGGTCGTAGGTGTAATTTCTTAGATAAGTTTTGCATATGAACCACGTTTTTTTGAAACTATGAATTTCCGTAATTTGCATGCAAATTTTGTTTATACAGGGTGAAATTGATATCATTAGCATCCTTTTAAACTAAGAGTCTACCCATCAAACTGAACAACTTTTACTAGGTATGGGAGCAAACCGATCAGAGCAAGAACAATATCTGCGATCGGTTTGCTCCCATAGTAAAAGTTGTTTGTAGAAATGTGTCTACTTGAAAGTTAAATCTGCTAGTTACCTATAAAATGTCTTGCTGATGTCTTAATTGTTTACTATTGTTCAATAGATTTGAAGCAGATAAGAGTAAGAAATGGAAAAATTCTAATAAATGTTACTACGAAATAGGAACGGTTTTTATGTGTTTTGGTGTTAATAAAGTACTTATTATTCTTTCATTCATATCGTTATCGGCCACCATCAGTCAGTTTTCATAAGTACTTTATCAATAATAAAAGAAACATTATGTAGGAGGCTAAGTGCTCCATCGTCGGGGTCAGCGCGGCGGCGAACACGAGAGAGAAAACGAGCCGAGCAGACGCGCGCTGAAGGCGAACGGCTCGCCAGAGAGCACCGCGAGCAGCGAGCGCGGGACAAGATGCAGCAGCAGCGACTGGTAACTCCTCACTGTAGACTGAGCCGAGCAGACGCGCGCTCGAGGCGAGCAGCTCGCCAGAGAGCACTGCGAGCAGCGAGCGCGGGACAAGATGCAGCAGCGGCGACTGGTAACTCCTCACTGTAGACTGAGCCGAGCAGACGCGCTCGAGGCGAGCGGCTCGCCAGAGAGCACCGCGAGCAGCGAGCGCGGGACAAGATGCAGCAGCAGCGACTGGTAACTCCTCACTGTAGACTGAGCCGAGCAGACGCGCTCGAGGCGAGCGGCTCGCCAGAGAGCACCGCGAGCAGCGAGCGCGGGACAAGATGCAGCAGCAGCGACTGGTAACTCCTCACTGTAGACTGAGCCGAGCAGACGCGCTCGGGGCGAGCGGCTCGCCAGAGAACGCCGCGTGCCGCGAGCAGCGAGCGCGGGACAAGATGCAGCAGCAGCGACTGGTAACTCCTCACTGTAGACTGAGCCGAGCAGACGCGCTCGAGGCGAGCGGCTCGCCAGAGAGCACCGCGAGCAGCGAGCGCGGGACAAGATGCAGCAGCAGCGACTGGTAACTCCTCACTGTAGACTGAGCCGAGCAGACGCGCTCGAGGCGAGCGGCTCGCCAGAGAGCACCGCGAGCAGCGAGCGCGGGACAAGATGCAGCAGCAGCGACTGGTAACTCCTCACTATAGACTGAGCCGAGCAGACGCGCTCGAGGCGAGCGGCTCGCCAGAGAGCACCGCGAGCAGCGAGCGCGGGACAAGATGCAGCAGCAGCGACTGGTAACTCCTCACTGTAGACTGAGCCGAGCAGACGCGCTCGAGGCGAGCGGCTCGCCAGAGAGCACCGCGAGCAGCGAGCGCGGGACAAGATGCAGCAGCAGCGACTGGTAACTCCTCACTGTAGACTGAGCCGAGCAGACGCGCTCGAGGCGAGCGGCTCGCCAGAGAGCACCGCGAGCAGCGAGCGCGGGACAAAATGCAGCAGCAGCGACTGGTAACTCCTCACTGTAGACTGAGCCGAGCAGACGCGCTCGAGGCGAGCGGCTCGCCAGAGAGCACCGCGAGCAGCGAGCGCGGGACAAGATGCAGCAGCAGCGACTTGGTAACTCCTCACTTGTAGACTGAGCCGAGCAGACGCGCTCGAGGCGAGCGGCTCGCCAGAGAACGCCGCGTGCCGCGAGCAGCGAGCGCGGGACAAGATGCAGCAGCAGCGACTCGTAACTCCTCACTGTAGACTGAGCCGAGCAGACGCGCTCGGGGCGAGCGGCTCGCCAGAGAACGCCGCGTGCCGCGAGCAGCGAGCGCGGGACAAGATGCAGCAGCAGCGACTCGTAACTCCTCACTGTAGACTGAGCCGAGCAGACGCGCTCGAGGCGAGCGGCTCGCCAGAGAACGCCGCGTGCCGCGAGCAGCGAGCGCGGGACAAGATGCAGCAGCAGCGACTGGTAACTCCTCACTGTAGACTGAGCCGAGCAGACGCGCGCTCGAGGCGAGCGGCTCGCCAGAGAGCACCGCGAGCAGCGAGCGCGGGACAAGATGCAGCAGCAGCGACTGGTAACTCCTCACTGTAGACTGAGCCGAGCAGACGCGCGCTCGAGGCGAGCGGCTCGACAGAGAGCACCGCGAGCAGTGAGCGCGGGACATGATGCAGCAGCAGCGACTGGTAACTCCTCACTGTAGACTGAGCCGAGCAGACGCGCGCTCGAGGCGAGCGGCTCGCCAGAGAGCACCGCGAGCAGCGAGCGCGGGACAAGATGCAGCAGCAGCGACTGGTAACTCCTCACTGTAGACTGAGCCGAGCAGACGCGCGCTCGAGGCGAGCGGCTCGACAGAGAGCACCGCGAGCAGTGAGCGCGGGACATGATGCAGCAGCAGCGACTGGTAACTCCTCACTGTAGACTGAGCCGAGCAGACGCGCTCGGGGCGAGCGGCTCGCCAGAGAACGCCGCGTGCCGCGAGCAGCGAGCGCGGGACAAGATGCAGCAGCAGCGACTGGTAACTCCTCACTGTAGACTGAGCCGAGCAGACGCGCTCGGGGCGAGCGGCTCGCCAGAGAACGCCGCGTGCCGCGAGCAGCGAGCGCGGTACAAGATGCAGCAGCAGCGACTGGTAACTCCTCACTGTAGACTGAGCCGAGCAGACGCGCTCGAGGCGAGCGGCTCGCCAGAGAACGCCGCGTGCCGCGAGCAGCGAGCGCGGGACAAGATGCAGCAGCAGCGACTGGTAACTCCTCACTGTAGACTGAGCCGAGCAGACGCGCTCGAGGCGAGCGGCTCGCCAGAGAGCACCGCGAGCAGCGAGCGCGGGACAAGATGCAGCAGCAGCGACTGGTAACTCCTCACTGTAGACTGAGCCGAGCAGACGCGCTCGAGGCGAGCGGCTCGCCAGAGAGCACCGCGAGCAGCGAGCGCGGGACAAGATGCAGCAGCAGCGACTGGTAACTCCTCACTGTAGACTGAGCCGAGCAGACGCGCTCGGGGCGAGCGGCTCGCCAGAGAACGCCGCGTGCCGCGAGCAGCGAGCGCGGGACAAGATGCAGCAGCAGCGACTGGTAACTCCTCACTGTAGACTGAGCCGAGCAGACGCGCTCGGGGCGAGCGGCTCGCCAGAGAACGCCGCGTGCCGCGAGCAGCGAGCGCGGGACAAGATGCAGCAGCAGCGACTGGTAACTCCTCACTGTAGACTGAGCCGAGCAGACGCGCTCGAGGCGAGCGGCTCGCCAGAGAGCACCACGAGCAGCGAGCGCGGGACAAGATGCAGCAGCAGCGACTGGTAACTCCTCACTGTAGACTGAGCCGAGCAGACGCGCTCGAGGCGAGCGGCTCGCCAGAGAGCACCGCGAGCAGCGAGCGCGGGACAAGATGCAGCAGCAGCGACTGGTAACTCCTCACTGTAGACTGAGCCGAGCAGACGCGCTCGAGGCGAGCGGCTCGCCAGAGAGCACCGCGAGCAGCGAGCGCGGGACAAGATGCAGCAGCAGCGACTGGTAACTCCTCACTGTAGACTGAGCCGAGCAGACGCGCTCGAGGCGAGCGGCTCGCCAGAGAACGCCGCGTGCCGCGAGCAGCGAGCGCGGGACAAGATGCAGCAGCAGCGACTCGTAACTCCTCACTGTAGACTGAGCCGAGCAGAGGCTGGTGGTCTATATTTTGAAAGTGTTCTACCCAGTTTATATTCAAATGGAATGTGAGTTAACCTAGGTACAATTTTATTTATCTGCCCTTTCATTCTAAGCTCATTTGTTTCCAATAAGGTATTCATATTTTAATTCTTTCTTTATAATAGGTAAGTAATTACGTAATTTGAGAAAGCTGTGTTCTTGTCAATAGCATAAACAGCCAATTGTGTATTTTCTTAACGCGCCAGAGAAAGCTGCCAATACATACATACTGTACTTGCCTATGGGTAATTTTCTAAAACGAGAGAAGACGTGCGTTACTGACTTAGTCATATAATGTTTCTCATAACATAAGAGTAGCTAGAAATATTAAACTCATGACCAGGGTCCCAGGGTCCCATCCCATTTCGTGGCAGTCCGAAACGTTGCTATCTCTACTTACATTTACCTTCAACTTTTTAAAGCTTGCCTTTGTAGCAAAGTTCACAATCAGTATGTTAAAGCTTACGGTAGTATATTACTGTAAGTATATACAAGGTGTTACAAAAATACAAATAAACATTTAAGGGGATGATTTAGACCATCAAACTCAACAACTTTCACTATGGGACCAATACCGAAATCGCAAAAAAAAAAATTTATGTTCTATACCTACTCTACAAATCGACTCGAGCTAAAATATGTATGGGATATCAAATTTTTTTTTTTCGCGATTTCGATGTTTGTCCCATAGAGAAAGTTGTTCAGTTTGACGGTCTAATCAACCCCCTTAAGAGTTTTAAATATTTATTGTTACTTATGAAACACCCTGTATACTCTGTGGTTAAAGTTTCAGAAAAAAATTACTTAATCGCCATGGGTTCCGACGAAGATTTTCTATGAGAAACGCGATTGCCCAGCCCTCCGAAAAGTGCGTGCGTGTGCCGTATTTTCGATTAAAAAGAATGAACAAAAGCAGATTTATTTAATGATTTCACTAGATAAACTAATAGTGAATATGTGAGTATAAATACCAACAATCGGAAACTATTTTAAGTTCTTCTAAAATGAAAAATGTTTAAAAATACGTCATCTTTGTGACGATTTTCTATCGAGTGAAGTAATTCCAATCGTGTATTCAGTTTATGATTTCACTAGATAAACTATCCAAAAATACTGATGTATGACTTTAGTGGTATAAATCTAGTCGTAAAATGAAAAATAAAAGACGCCTCCAGGTATTTCGTCCTACTGAAGTATCAAGAGATGGATTATTTTTTGCCCCCAAAATCACTACATAAGAAACCTTAGTCTTACTTACTTCTTATAACTTACTTTTGCCTCTTATTGCGTATAACGTATAAAATGGCAAGAAATTGACTGTTCTACTAACTAATTAATAATTACTCTAAAGATACAAACAACCAATCAATCAAATATATAACCTTATTTTACACCAAAACATAATAGTAAATAAAATACAGAGAAAAGATACAAGAGGTACAAAATAAGGTGATCTTATCGCTAAGAAGAGATTTCTTCCATATAACCCTTCCTTTTTACTAGTTACTATACAGGGTGTTAACTTAAATGCGTTACCTACTTAAGGGGGTGTGCTTCAGACCATAAACCTGAAAAACTTTTAATACACGGGACCAATTTTGAAATGGCGAAAATAAATAAGCTGCTATTATCATTTTCTATGTGACGGTAGATTTATTTTGTGCGTTTGCGTCTTTGGCTCTTTATGAAAGTTGTTCGCATTTATCTTTACACCCTATATAGGCTATTATTACCAAGATAAAATAAGCTGTCAAGTTAGAAAAGGCCGTAGTGAAAATACAGAATGACTTGGAAGGTCGGGTACGTTAACGTGACAGAAAATCGATTGGGGCAGGCTTTACAAAGTGAGTCTCTACCAAATCGTTGGTACAATTCATGAAGCATGACCTATTTTAGGGTGACATCATTCGCCCTATGGTTCAATGGACCACCCCATTTGTTCCCATAGGTGTCTTTCGAGGCGACAAAAGGTTTAAGCTTCGATCTCGTTGGTCCCGTAGTGAAAGTTTCTCTGTTTGATGATCTGAATCTGAAGCACCACCTTAAGAGGATAGACGGTCTGAAATGCTAATTTGAAGAAAAGGTCACTTTTCCAACCGTATACATATTTGTCCGATCCGCCCCACCCATACACCCCACCGACTAGAGCGCGAAAGAGACAACTGCAGCTAGGACCGATTTTATTTACATAAAATCGACGAAAACAGCATTTCGCATTCCCCTGTTTTCTCCTCCAAAACGATTTTAATAATTCTTTCAAGAATAATATGAGAAAGACTTTGGCTATGTCGCGTTGCTTTTTTTGTTTATATTCGTCAAAATTGTTTTCTGGATGTCTGAAAACGGGCGGTAAAATTGGTTATTTTCGAAGGCCCGTAATTCCTACAGTAATTAATTAATGTAAAAAAGCAAAACATAGGGACATGGCAGAGGTGACATAGATTATATGGTAAAAAAATTTTTGCTCGTTTATTATCCAGGGAGAGAACAGGGGAATACGTTTGTATGGAAAAAACTGTACAGGAGAGCGATTTTTGAATCTCATTCGATGAATTCAGCAGTTGAAAATATCAAAATTTCTATGGAGATATGCATCTTTCTACTGCGGATTACACTTCCAAAAATCATAATTCAGGAGTGCGATTTTTTAAAGTTAAATCAACAGTAGAAAGATGCATGAGAACGCTTTTGTATGACTGCGATTTTTGAATCTCATTCGGTGAGCTCAGCAGTTGAAAATTTCAAAATTACTTTGGAGATACGCATCTTTCTACTGCTGATTAGCCTTTCAAAAATCATACTCAAGGAGAGCGATTTTTGAAAGTCAAATCAGCAATAGAAAGATGCGTATCTCCATAGCAATTTTGATATTTTCAACTGCTGAGCTCACCGAATGAGATTCAAAAATCGCAGTCATACAAAAGCGTTCTCATGCATCTTTCTACTGTTGATTTAACTTTAAAAAATCGCACTCCTGAATTATGATTTTTGGAAGTGTAATCCGCAGTAGAAAGATGCATATCTCCATAGAAATTTTGATATTTTCAACTGCTGAATTCATCGAATGAGATTCAAAAATCGCTCTCCTGTACAGTTTTTTCCATACAAACGTATTCCCCTGTTCTCTCCCTGGATAATAAACGAGCAAAAATTTTTTTACCATATAATCTATGTCACCTCTGCCATGTCCCTATGTTTTGCTTTTTTACATTAATTAATTACTGTAGGAATTACGGGCCTTCGAAAATAACCAATTTTACCGCCCGTTTTCAGACATCCAGAAAACAATTTTGACGAATATAAACAAAAAAAGCAACGCGACATAGCCAAAGTCTTTCTCATATTATTCTTGAAAGAATTATTAAAATCGTTTTGGAGGAGAAAACAGGGGAATGCGAAATGCTGTTTTCGTCGATTTTATGTAAATAAAATCGGTCCTAGCTGCAGTTGTCTCTTTCGCGCTCTAGTCGGTGGGGTGTATGGGTGGGGCGGATCGGACAAATATGTATACGGTTGGAAAAGTGACCTTTTCTTCAAATTAGCATTTCAGACCGTCTATCCTCTTAAGGTGGTGCTTCAGATTCAGATCATCAAACAGAGAAACTTTCACTACGGGACCAACGAGATCGAAGCTTAAACCTTTTGTCGCCTCGAAAGACACCTATGGGAACAAATGGGGTGGTCCATTGAACCATAGGGCGAATGATGTCACCCTAAAATAGGTCATGCTTCATGAATTGTACCAACGATTTGGTAGAGACTCACTTTGTAAAGCCTGCCCCAATCGATTTTCTGTCACGTTAACGTACCCGACCTTCCAAGTCATTCTGTATTTTCACTACGGCCTTTTCTAACTTGACAGCTTATTTTATCTTGGTAATAATAGCCTATATAGGGTGTAAAGATAAATGCGAACAACTTTCATAAAGAGCCAAAGACGCAAACGCACAAAATAAATCTACCGTCACATAGAAAATGATAATAGCAGCTTATTTATTTTCGCCATTTCAAAATTGGTCCCGTGTATTAAAAGTTTTTCAGGTTTATGGTCTGAAGCACACCCTCTCAAGTAGGTAACGCATTTAAGTTTACACCCTGTATATTAACTGGTAAAAAGGAAGGGTTGTATGGAGGAAATCTCTTCTTAGCGATAAGACCACCTTATTTTGTACCCCTTGTATCTTTTCTCTGTATTTTATTTACTATTATGTTTTGGTGTAAAATAAGGTTATATTAGATTGATTGGTTGTTTGTATCTTTAGAGTAATTATTAATTAGTTAGTAGAACAGTCAATTTCTAAAGTAAGTTATAAGAAGTAAGTAAGACTAAGGTTTCTAGTGTTTTTTTGGGCGAAAAATAATCCATCTCTTGATACTTAAGTAGGACGAAATACCTTGGAGGCGTCTTTTATTTTCCATTTTACGACTAGATTTATACCACTAAAGTCATACATCAGTATTTTATCTAGTGAAATCATAAACTGAATACACGATTGGAATTACTTCACTCGATAGAAAATCGTCACAAAGATGACGTATTTTTAAATATTTTTCATTTTAGAAGAACTTAAAATAGTTTCCGATTATTGGTATTTATACTCACATATTCACTATTTAGTTTATCTAGTGAAATCATAAAAAAAATCTGCTTTTGTTCATTCTTTTTAATCGAAAATACGGCACACGCACGTACTTTTCGGAGGGCTGAATCTCGGAGCTCGGAATCATACTCAAGGAGAGCGATTTTTGAAAGTCAAATCAGCAATAGAAAGATGCGTATCTCCATAGCAATTTTGATATTTTCAACAGCTGAGCTCACCGAATGAGATTCAAAAATCGCACTCCTGGTCTATCCTCTTAATTATCCTTTACAATGTATTTACATTTAGTGAAGCATCAAAGCTGAACTTGTAATGCGGAATCCATATTGTGTAGAATCGCGAATAGGAGGAATAGCGTTTGGCAAGAACTCGGATCAATCCATATCTGTACTACGCACAAATAATAACATACCAGGGGTGCGATTTTTGAATGTCATTCGGTGAGCTCAGCAGTTGAAAACGTCAAAATTACTATGGAGATAAAGATCTTTCTACTGCGGATTTGACTCTCAAAAATCGCTCTCCGGTAGTATAATTTTTGAAAGTAAAATCAGCGGTAGAAAGATGCGTATCTCCAGAGTAATTTTGACTAATTTTGAGTTCGACGTATGACATTCAAAAATCGCACTCCAGGAGTACGATTTTTGAAACTCATTCGCTGAGCTCAGCAGTTGAAGAAAATGTCAAAATATGCGTCTTTCTAATGCTGATTTGACTTTCAAACCCATACTCTAGGAGTGTGATTATTTAAAGATAAATTAGCAGTAAAATGATGCATATCTCCATAGTAATTTTATCATTTTCTACTGCTGTTCAACATATCGTCGTATCCTACGAATAAAGGCACTCTTGCCGTTGTGCCTTTTTATTTTTATTGCTTATTTAAAATCAGCTACCCTTTTTACATCAACTTAATTCAATAAATCACCTCAAAATCAAATTTATCAACAAGAAAATCAAGGTTTAAAAAAAGCCACTATTGCTATCTCTGGAATTATCCGACGAAAATGGCCACAACAGTGCTAGTGACTTTTTTCTCCCCGGGAGCATGACGACGTGCGGGGGGCGGGGCGGACGCACGTGCCACTCCGCCATTTCTCCGCGCACTCACTCCCTGGCTGGGTTTCCCGCGCGTTTGCGTTGTCGTCGCTGTTATTTTGTAACAATAATTACTTCGCGATACCTAAATGATAAGTTTTCCTAAATTACAATCAAACGACGAGGACATAAACTAGTGGATATATCACTTTCAAGGGATAAAATTGCTCGTATTGAAGTTGAAAGACCAAAGAGGAACACACGTCAATGTAAGTATAAACAATGTTTACAACCTCGCGTTAAAGTTCATTTGTTTTTGTAACTTAATTGATTATGCATATATTTTTATAAAAACCGAGAATAACCGAAACATTTTAAGGGTATTAGGTTGTATAGAGATTTATTTTGAGCTCGCTTGATGTTAAGAAATGTATTCATCGTTTTCAATGTAATTTTAGGAACTCCGTAGAAAAAAGGCGCTATTGCATCAGTGGTTTTATTCCACGGAATTGTCTAATAAAGTGGTAAAATAATTAGTATGAAGAGTTTTCAGCCCTAATCGCTTTTGTGGCCTTATTCTACGTGCTAATTTTATTTTGTATGTTTTTTTAACATTATGCAGTTTGTATGTATGAAATTACTAGTTTAACTAACATTTTACAATTAAAAATAATGTAAAATACAAGATAACACATATTGTATAGCTTTGTTAATGATTTTTTTGAGAAGCCTTTGTGGTGGTTGGGGCTTTTTACCATTAGGAATTGTATGTGCTGCATATTTATCTTTTAGCTTTACTAACAAATTCGAATGCATTTTTTTGGATTTTAGATACTCGCATGCGAAAAAAGTCCCCGGTACCAAAGGGAAACGAAAAAGAAGTTTCATATTTACTAAAACATTTAAGAAAAGACCTCAATAATAGTGTAAGTATCGGTAGAACTAAAAATTTCTTAACTGATACATTTTTATATAGACAGCACGGTTCGCCGAAAGATCTTTAGAAATTGGACATACTTGACCGATACTATTATGTAGGTATAGATAATTTAGTTCGCCGAAAGTTTGGTTAATCAAATTAGCCTTTCAGCGAAAGGTTGTATCGCAGATAGGGGTGCGTGCACAACTCATATGACAAAGAAGCTCAAATAAATTGCCGCTAGACTACAGTTGCAAAATTAGGCTGTACTATCTTGGTAAACATAAAAATACTAACTACCTACCTCATGAGTCATGACACAACATTCATTTTATAATTTGAAAATATCTGCTATACATACAGGGTGTAAGTGACAGCCTAGCAAATACTGAAACGGTGAACTCAGACCATCAAACTGAACAACTTTCACTATGGAGCCTACCTCAGGAAACGCGAAAAAAAATCAGCTGTCCCATACAAAACTGCTGTACCTACCTACCCGACTCAAATGTATGGGACAGCTGATTTTTTTTCGGGTTTCCTGAGGAAAGCCCATAGTGGAAGTCGTTCAGTTTGATGGTCTCAGTTCACCGTTTCAGTATTTGCTAGGCTGTCACTTCATCATCATCATAGGCCTTTTCATCTGTGGCAGATGATTTAAGCAGTGTTCTTGGAGAAGAATTTTTTCTCATGGCTGTACAGCCCTATACGTGAGCCGCATACACGTCCGCAGCGTCCAGGCTGTCACTTACACCCTGTATAATAAAAGTAAAAATAAAAATGATGAAAGACGCTGATTTATAGTTGCAGGAGTTTTAAATCGTTAATGAAGGCAAGCAGCTTGCTTCTAAAAACTTTTATTTTTGTAATGATATCTTAACAATACCTAAACACTTCGAGAGTCAATACAATTTTTCAAACCAATCTTTTTATTAGAAAATCAACAAAATTGTATTGACTCTCGAAGTTTTTAGGTATTATCTTATTAAGATATCATTACAACATTACAAAATAAAGGTTTTTAGAAGCAAGCTGCTTGCCTTCATTAACGACTTAAAACTCCTGCAACTTTAAATCAGCGTCTTTCATCATTTTTATTTTTACTATTATTATATGTACGTATAGCAGATATTTTCAAAGTATAAAATGAATGTTGTGTCATGACTCACATGAGGTAGGTAGTTAGTATTTTTATGTTTACCAAGATAGTACAGCCTAATTTCGCAACTGTAGTCTAGCGGCAATTTATTTTAGCTTCTTTGTCATATGAGTTGTGTACGCACCCCTATCTGCGATACCACCTTTCGCTGAATACATATTATCTATACATAATAGTATCGGTCAAGTATGTACAATTTCTAAAGATCTTTCGGCGAACCGTGCTGTCTATATAAAAATGTATCGGTTAAGAAATTTTTAGTTCTACCGATAATAGATGAACAATGATTTCTATTTAAAATTATATCGGTCAAGGGTAATTCTGAATATGATTATGGATTCTTTTTACATTTGTTGTAGTAATTACCTACATAAGTGAACGATAAATAGCCCCTAATGCTCTTACGACCTGGCATATTCCGGAGAAAAAAGGCATAACGTTACTTAAGTCAAAGAGAACACATTTTACTCCAGCGAATAAGGACATAAGGGACAAATTTACCAGAAATCATGAAATAATGGTCTTAGTTACAGTTTCGTTAGAATCCCAGAGTAGTTTAACATTGTTTTAATAGCTAACATCTCAAAAATATCTGTTAGTATCGAAATAAAATACAAAAAACGTCCTCCTGAAAAGTTGTCAGTTTGCAGTTGCGCCTTTATTCTTAGGATACGACGATATGACTTCCAAAAATACCACTCCAGGAAGCTGGCATAGTTATTGTCTAAACCATCTCCTGGTTTAGTTTACTGACTGCCTTAAAAGCGGTGAAACATGAAAATAGGCCATGGCGGTCTGTAAAGTTCGTCCTTGTTTCATAAATTTCGATCCATGTTTACAAAGTGTTAATTTAGTCCCTTTCTATCATGCGTAAAACCATCGATCAAATATTACTATGTATTTGATCGATGGTTAAACTTAAGAGGAAGGAAATTGCGTCCTTGGATGGAAGTGGACAAAGTAAACATGTCGGAAACATCGACGGAAACGTTTTCGAAAGAATGACGAACTTTACCGATTGCTATTGCCAATTTTCAAGTTTCGTCGCTCGTAAGGAGGATTGGCATCCACTGGTTTATATCCATGTAACACACAACACAATGTGACACTAAGCTGAAAAGAGACAGGATTGGTGTATACTCCACCGACAAGAGTGTAGCTGATGATGATGAATACAACGTACCTACTCAAGTACAATAATGTAAAAATGTACAATAAATTGGCAGGCTCGTGAGCAGCTGGCATCGTATGAGCCCTGGGGTCGTGCGGGTGGCGGGGCGCCTAATCAGCGTGGTGTTCGCTTCACCAACCTTCGTAATACTGGAATCTTCCCTGAAGATGAGCTCAAGGTTCGTGCCATTATTATCTTATAATTATGTACCTATGTCTTTTCCTTATCGCGGGACATATGTGTCCCGGACCTTTGGGAGACGTGCGTGGGGCCGAAGCCAATACGTTGGACTTTAAAATTATTATGACAAGTAACGGATGTGATTGAGGTGAAAGAGGTGTAGGATGTAAGAATCGTAGTAGATGGCGCGCCCTAATAGTCTCTGCGTTCCCCATTGGGCATGACATCATAGATATATACAGTTATTGGCATCCTTTTAAACATAGATTCTACCTATCAAACTGAACAGCTTTTGCTTTAATTCTTATAATTTTCACCTGTTCTTAACGCATCACCATTTTTCAAATGTGTTTGTGTTCATAAAACAACCCTTGAGATCCCAAAATTAACTCGTGGCAGAAAAACAGTAGATACTAAAGAAAGAAAACAGGTACCTTATGACTTGCTAAAACATTATTCATACGACCTTTGTGTTTTTGGAATAAGCTTCTATGAATTGTTTTTAATTACATGTAATAAGTAGGTACTAATAAACGTTAACTTATGGTTACATCACCTGTATGTTGACTACCAATTGTCAGTTTAAAAAGAGTGTTGTAAATTGTTTTACTAACGGCATTGTACGTAGGTGGATGGGTGTCAACGAAAAATGTTAAATATCTCCATTATATAAGACTCATTTGTGATGCTATAAAACTGTACACATTTTATACGCTTCATTTGGGGACTACGGTCAATTTTAATGTTGAAATTACCTGAATATTTGAATACATAATAACTGTGACTAAAATTTAATGATGCTTGGTAATTTTCAAGTCGATGTAATTGAATCCTATATGAGAAGTATATTGTTGACCTTTTATAATCAATAATAGTTTGAAATGGTATTGCTTGTGTCTTGTTTTGATTGACGCGACTCTAGCATAGCATTATTAATTATTTTGTTCTCTAGTGTTGATATGATAGTGGAGTGGATGGAAATATTATGGTATATTACAGGGAAAAGGTAACTATATCAGTACCTATACTTAATAGTGTTCTAGGAGATAGTTTTTCTTTAGAAACTGTTACAAGACCTATAGATAATTTTAACTAGTTATTATAATTGTGTATTAAAAAAGTGGAAGAGTTCAGGGGAGACCTTTGCCCAGGAGTAGAAGTAATAGGTTTAAAAAAAAAAAAAAAAAAATATAATTGTGGAAGAAAGTTTCATTGTCATGCCGTTCAACCTATATACATGCCGTTCAAAATATATACAGGGTGAAATTGATACCATTAGGGATCCTTTTAAACTGAGAGTTTACCCATCAAACTTTTACTATGGGAGCAAAGAGATCAGAGCAAAAAAAAATCTACTGTTCCATACAAAACTGCAATGCAATGACTCAAATCTATGCAACAGCAGATTTATTATTTGCTCCGATCTGTTTGCTCTCATAGTAAAAGGTCTTCATTTTGATGGGTATACTCATAGTTTAAAAGGATGTTAATGCTATCAATTTCACCCTGTATATTGTCATGATGTACGATAAATATACTTTATGGCAATGGCGAGGACGTAGGATACGTTTTATAACGAAAACGAAACAAGTTCCGTTGGCAAATCAATTTTTAAGATCCTCATTTACCTAAAGAGTTACTGCGTATAAATTTATAGGAAAAACCCAGAAAACGCAATTAGTTGCAATTTCCCCATAGTTGGTTACAATGTATCTGACCTCTGACCTCTGCAGTATAATTTCTTCAAGGATATTTCGGCAGCATTTTATATAATAATAACAAGTCTATAAAGTAAGCCGCTGTACACATAATCTACTTAATCAATCAACTGTTTACACTTAATAACACACATAAAGAGGTAAGCGAAAGCAATAAATCTATATAAGGAAAAGGGTCATTTTTAATACACGTCTGTTAAGGCGGGACCGCATCAATGATGCAACGAAGATGAGTGACGAAAAAACGTGCGAATCGACCTACCTTCTTATGGCGGATACGAAATTTGTCTACATATATTTTGTATGCTTTATTATTCTTGTGCCCATTCTTCAAGATCTTCAGTTTTTATAACTTGTCTCATCATTCTTTGGTTGATCTTATCGCTGCATCTTTATGTGGACAGACTATAAAATAAAATAGTCGTTTTGATGTTTGCACTGTCTTTTGACAATGTGCGTTTTTATTTAGGAAATATTGCTGTAGTGTTACTCTACCATTGTGTTAATTCGCTATCTACACCTTAATCTAATCTTTTATACATCTAAACTGTTAACACAATTTTGTGTGTTTCTGTACTAGCACAGTTTTTTTGCTGAAAGCTGATTATTTAAAACATAGATACTACTCATTATTGCTTTAACTTTGGTACCATCAACAATACTTTTAAGTTTTCTCCTGGAACGAGAGATATCTTTTAAGCACATTGAAGGTTACAGGGTGGCATGAACTTAAAACATTGACTGTCATAAAACATTGGATGTAAAACGCTAAGGGCCTGTTTCACCACTTCTGAATAAGTTCTTGTTTGCTTATCCGACAGATATTTATACATAATTTCATACAAAATATGTCAAACTATCTATCGGATAAGCTAACAAGAACTTACCCAGAAATGGTGAAACAGGCCCTAAGTCTTTTATGACTTTTTTTTAAATAGTTTGTAGCTAGCTAGTAATGTTTCTTAAATTATAATATCAGTTATCTTTAAATTATTAAATTGTAGCCATAGGTACGTACGTTATGGAGACTAGATAAAGATATCATCATCATCTCAACCAATAGACGCCAGATAAAGAGATGCTTAATTATAACCAACATCCATAGGTACAAATATTCGTGTTCACTGCAACACTTTCCTCAGGGCATGTCTCAATACGAAGCCTGCCACCGATGGCCGTCGCCGCGGCGTCGCCGGCGCTGCACCCCACTGCGCCTGCGCGAAGACCCGCAGCTCTGCTATGCGGACACCCTGCGCAAGAGTGTCGACAACGACATCCGGTACCGACGGACGCCCGATCAGCAGAAGCATTATAAGGAGATACTAGGTTAGCTATGATCATTGAATAGTTATTTAGAGAGTAGACAACCCGAATAAAATCTGTGAGCCATGATCAGCACTCAGAATACAGAATAAACCAGAAGGAGTGTTCGATTACATTCATAAGCAGCGCGCTGTGTCCAAAACGATGTCACAACACCGCCCCGCCCGCTCTTCACACATTAATTAATTTCTCAAAAAAAATAATCCTAATATATTTAATAGATAGTAATTTATCGATTTAATTAGGATTCTATTCAGTAATTACCGATGCGCGCTTTGGCCATCGACTGACTGACTACCCAACTGGCAAAATTTACTCTTGTAAATATCCCAAGAGCATATTTTTTTCAGTCTTATATAACACTTACAGCCTGCTATAAGTGTGGAATTGGGCGCACTTTATAAGTCTATTCACCCTTTGCCTTATAATGGTCTTGTGAAGTGTATTTTCAATCTTACAAAACTCTTAAGGATGCTTTTATAATTACAAACAAACTTACAAGTGACTTACAATGGCATGCTTTAAGGGCAATTGCCCTTACAGTCCTCTTACTAGTGCTGCTCTAAGTGTAATATCGCTTGTAGTCCTCTTTGTGATCCCCTAGTAAGAGTGTAATCACAATTCGCCGAAGAGGTCTAGTCGCGTGTGTTCTGAAATGTTTTTTGGATTATAATTATTAAGACGCATCAAAAACGTAAGTAATATTTTATAATTTATTTCACTTTCCTATGAAACGTAGTGTGTATATTTGCATAATTGTTTATTAAAGTATATATGCGACTGCGATTGCGAAGTAGATTTTCTCGATTATTTTTAAATTTAAATAATAATATTATCGAAGGGCCTTTTCAAAAACGTGTCTTAAATATTAAAAATTATTTTATTTATTTGTGAAATACATCAAAATGTGGCCATTACCACCAATTATGATTTGTAAGTGATTAATCAGAACTAAATAAGAGCAGTACTCTTATTTAAGGCTTTTATCGCACTTGTGAAGTCAAAATAAACCAAATCATTTGGCTACACGGCCATATTGCAGATACGTATATTTCTTCGGAACGCTCCACTTCTCTTAAACCGCTTCCATTTGAGTAAATCCATCCTTTATAAAAAACAGTTATTTAAGCAAGCTAAATAGGACATCTATTTTCCGCCATCTTGGCCAAACAACTGACACAAGCAGAAAAAGCACTTTTAAGACTCTTTGAACGTGCTACTAGTCTCTAATATGTCTTAGGTAAGATGAATCACACTTATAAGTACTGGTCTTACAACAGGTTTATGAAATGCCCTAATAAGTCATTCACTCTTAATAAATACTTAGTAAAGTATCTTCTAAGATCGAGTGCTCTTGCAAAATGCTTGTATAAGTGTTAATAAAGAATCAAGGGCAATAAGGCTTATTAAATGCGCTTATAATACCACTACTCTTATAAATGTCTTATTACGTTTTCTTATATACGTCTGTAAGAATGTGTTACAAGTATGAAATCACATCATCATCATCAATCACACAAGCAGATATAATTAGAATAACCGTCAATAGAGATCAGTCACTTTTAAGACTCTTTGAACGTGCTACTAGTCTTTAATATGTCTTAGGTAAGATGAATCACACTTATAAGTACTGGTTTTACAACAGGTTTATGAAATGCCCTAGTAAGTCATTCATTCTTAATAAATACTTAGTAAAGTAACTTCTAAGATCGAGTGCTCTTGCAAAATGCTTGTATAAGTGTTAATAAAGAATCAAGGGCAATAAGGCTTATAAAATGCGCTTATAATACCACTACTCTTATAAATGTCTTATTACGTTTTCTTATATACGTCTTTAAGAATGTGTTACAAGTATGAAATCTCTTATAGCCTAAATAGACTTATAACATGCCATTATAAGGGTTTCACTCTTAATCAGAACACATATAACCCTTATATAAGGCTATAGATCTTATAAGCTTTTGTTTGTAAGAGTATTTTGCTAGTTGGGTAGATATCGCGCCACTCCAATTTGGAGTTGTGATTGCCTCACTTTCAAGCGCGTTTACGGTTTCTGGCTTATTCTGCATTCTGAGGATCAGCAGTGCGGAGCGCGTACTGGAGTTCGTTCGTAGAGGCGCCTTTTGAACATCATACGATCAACTCGGCAGTAGAAAATGTCAAAATTACTATGGAGATTATGCATCTTTCTGCTGCCGAGTTGATCGTATGATGTTCAAAAATCGCTCAGGCTAAGTAAGCTTTTACCAATTGGCCTATCTATACGATTACAAACAATTCAGTCTGGGTGTCGCCTCTAGTACCTCAATGGCTACGACAAGACTTGTAAACTGTTTTATTTGAATTAGGCTTGCCAATCGTTCTGTATTTCCCGTTCCTACTTACCTATTTTTGACATAACATTCAAAAGTCTTGCCGGGACAGGACCTGTTGTGTTTAACCTTGCATCATAATCAAACAACATAATGCCATATTAAATAATATCTCCCCGTAAAGTGTTCCACAGCACGGCGCGGTGGGTAATGATTTATTTTATTTGTCCCGGGGCAAAAAAGTACACCGGTTATACATTTTGTCGGTATCTAAAAGATCGGGCCTGAGTGGCGATTTTTCCAATGTTAAAAAAATATATAAAATCTCGAAAACTAACAACAAATAACCCGAAAACAAACTTTGATGTTTTATCAGATTTTTCCCTGAACAGTTATAAACGTGCCTATCTCCTGTTTTCGGTTTTGACGTTGGGTTTTGGGACACCCTGTATACAACCTTAAGATTCATCTGCAAAATTAAACAGATCTGGAGTGCGATTTTTGAATCTCATTAGCTGAATTCAGCAGTTGAAAATGTCAAAATTACTATCGAGATATGCATCTTTCTACTGCTGATTTGACTTTCAAAAATCATAATTCAGGAGTGCTATTTTTGAAAGCCAAATCAGCAGTAGAAAGATGCGTATCTCCATAGTAATATTGACATTTACAACTGCTGAGCTCACCGAATGAGATTCAAAAATCGCACTACAGCACTCGTAGCATGCTACGCGTGATACGGCTGTATCACGTCTTTTGTCTCGTTCGTTCGCGCGCAAATAGAAAGAGAGCGAAGGTGTGATAGCGCTGTATCACGGTGTCATGCTACCTATGCAGGCAGCAAATACGTCCATGAACAGACTTTGTCCTGATGTTTCAAGATCTTATAAGTATGTCAATGTCGTAGCATGTGGCGATCTATTGTTTTAAATTATCCCTTTTGGAGGCATGCGTGACCATATGTATGAATACATTCACGAAACATAGATCTGTATAGTGATACAGATCTATGTTTCGTGAATGTATTCATAGTGATGTATACATATAAGTTATACGCAATACAAATATATTCGGTCTGGTTCCAACATGAGCCTGAAAACAAATAAGTAATATTACGATTCCGTGAAAGATTCCGTGACAACCCACCGAAGAAAAAAACTGACGGGGAATATAAATTATTTCTTAGCGATTCTGAAGGTTGCATATTTACTTGCGTGACCTTTTCCCATTATTTCCTGTTACAGACGATATGGTCGTCAAACGGAATAAAGCGATCAAGGACGAAAAGAAATGGGACCTGGAGTGCGAGCGCAAAATGGTAAAGTCTCGACCTTCGATTTTCTACTCTATGCCAGTGTTTATATAACTGTTTATCATTGCAGCAAGCCATGGACGGGCCGTGGGGCAGGCCAGGCCCCGGAGGCACCACGTGGAGGAACCCCCGTGATGTTGGATTTAATTTCTCTAAGTCTATGGTGAGTTTAGTTTAGTTAAATCCAATAGTTGCTATAAAAAAAAATATTGGTAAAAACAAACATCACAGAACCTGTCGAACTGATTCATTGTTATTATGAGATTATAGGGTATTATGATTGAAGAGAGAAAATAAACAGGAAAACATTAAGCATCATTTGCATCCTTATGAAGTAAACATTATACGTAATAGGATAAGATATATAGGTCCTTCTTAATATGCTGACACTTTTTAAGGGGGTGATCAGACCATCAAACTGAACAACTTTCTCTATGGCACCAATATCGAAATCGCGAAAAAAAATCTTCTTCTCCACACAAAACTACAAACCTAGTTATTCGAGCAAAATGTATGGGACAGCTGATTTTTTTTCTAGATTTCTATGTTGGTCCCTAGAGAAAGTTGTTCAGTTTGAAGGTCTGACAATCCCCTTAAAAAAGTGTCTGCTTATTAAGTTGGACCCTGTATATTAAGATAAAATGGCAAATTGATTATTTATCTTTACCCCTTGAAAATAACTTATTATATTTTTAGAATCAAATTATTGTTATCTTTCTGTTTCAGGGTTGGACAGATAACGAAATGTTTCACAAAATACAAGGGGACCAGAAGCGCTACAAGAGATCTTCGCTTACTTTACCAAAAGTAAAGAGAGATGATGATTCAAAACTCGACAAAGAAAATATAAAACCTTCAAATGTTAAACTACCCGATATTAAACACACTAATAGCCCTAACGGTAGTGCAGAACACAAAAGGAAAAATACAGGCGAAAAAAAGGAAGACAAAGAAAACGGGAAAGCTAAAAGAAGTCCAAAAAAAAGTAAATTCGTTAAAAGACTTTCGAATGGAGAAAGAGTAAAAAGGACTGTTCTTGAAGACAATTTTGAGAAAAGTGTTTTAAAGGAGGATATTAATTTAGAGAAAAAACCGACGCCAGAAGCGACGATTCTTCGAATAACAGGAGGAGTGGAGCTTGTACCTCTGCTGGCCAGGAGAAGACGAGTTGGAGCTCGAACTCTACCCTCCAGTGATGTAACCCGACCTCCTGAACAGTCGTGCCAGTAAGTATGTCATCATAAACCTTATTGACGATGATGTCGAGGCATTCGCTGTTGATTTTCGTTTGTTAGGAGACAACATTCTTATCGCTGACATAAATAATGATGGTCATGCACCAGTCGTTAAAATGCGTCTGACGTAAAAGATTGTTAAACAATGAATCTAACAAGACTCGGTTAACCTTTCTAGTGCAGCCTTGTTAAAACTAGAAACAAAAAAGGACAACGTTAGGCAATATTTACTGTTCGAAACCAGTCATTTAACATTTAGATTCTCTATGGATATCTACATTAATCCGAGAAAGTGTCTGATAAAATCTAAAGGTTAACGAAATGACAAAAGAAGATTAAACATTGTCAAAGAGACTAATACGACCCGACACGCCCACCAAGCTTGGCTCCTATTGTAGTTTCATAAGTCTTTTATATAATGTATTTGATGAGCAGTCGAAGTATTGCAAAAAATGCAAGAATGTCCAAGGTTCAATAATAGCCTTTTGATTAAAAGAGGTCGAGGCGCCTGACCCTTTGTTCTGAAAACTATAAAACATGATGTGACACATGGTATAATGGTTGACTTATTCGTACAGAGACAGCCATAATTAATATACCGGAGGCCTAGCCTACGCAGTATAATAGAACAATATACCAATGTCTAGTCATGCGAAATTTTTACAGATGTTGAAATAAGATAAAAACTGGTAAAGATCGTGCGGAATTGCAGATAATAGTTTCATAATCCTAACTAAACCTGTTAAGTAAATCATTAACATACACAAACGTTTAATTAACTACCGACGAATTTAATACTAAAGTTCAACGAAAGCCAAATTAAAACGTTTTTGAAATTTATATTAATTAGTTGCGTGCATGCATATTTCATATTTTTATGGTTATGTCATTCATCTTGCTGAATGTATCTACAGGTGGCGAACTATGTTGTTTTATTTAAAACCTTAATCCATCATAATCAAAATTGAATTCTTCATTTTCATAGATGTCCTAATAAATCGACAGAGATGGTCATTACCTCACCTAAATGTATGAGTTTAAAGATCTCTATCTGTTAACATATTGAATGTATTTCGGAATTAATGGATTCTCATTTATTTGTTACAGTGCGTAGGTTAATATTGATATTTATAATTAAACTCATGCTATTTATCAATGGTGGTTAAATAATGTTCATTTTCTCGATGCTATAGTAACATTATTTGACAAGTCTCCGAAATAAATTACATTATCAATTGATCACGTACCTACTGCTTAATTGTTGTTACTTTATAATTGTCCTATTTGGTTTATTATAAGAAATACGATATTATTTTCGTTTAGTCTTAACCTGTACCAGCTATTTCAGGGGATTTCCTCGGGTCTCCTTTAAAATTATTCTCAAAGACACGATTACTTACCTATATGATTAATATCTAAAGATACGATACGATGATAATATCAATTTTGATGTGCTTTTCACAGGTCGATAGCCTTTTATCAAAATATACTTTTAGGATTAGACACGACGGCATCAATCTATTCGACGAAGTCGCGACCAAAAGCTAGTATCTACATCTGAAAATATTTGCTTCCTAAATATACCTACCGTTAAGAAGAATAATGAGAAGTCACACAATGGTGATTGATGAACACGTAAGATGATCTCGGCACAAGTCGGCGCGTGAGCCTGCGCGGTTGTCGACACCCACATTCGTACTCTCATCCGTTTTGATTAGGGTTGTCGACTGTCTGTAATTAAAGTTAAAATTCATATTGTTATTGACTATTGATGAATTATGAATGTTGAGTGTATATACATGTACCCAATCCAAACTCAATTAGATAGATATACATATTATTATGGTCGCCATTACTACACCTGATTCAGTTTTAATTTCTGAGTCTATTCAGGGTCCTTCTTAATATGCTAACACTTTTTAAGGGGATGATTAGACCATCAAACTGAACTGACATAGAAGGACCCTATATGTTCTGGTGGATATGCAATATAAATCTTTATCCCTTTGCATTACCTATCTGATTCAAAATTATTATGATGAATCAAAATTTGCAAGAAAACTATTCCTTTGATCTTCTTTCAAATGCCTCTCTACGTTTTCTCTATGCTTCTCTAGAAAGCTATTGATTTTGTCCTGCTACCTTCGTTGGACAGGTTTTAGCCCAGACCTTTTATAGCAAACCAATCGGACCAAGAAAAACTGCTTTTGCATACATTTGAGTCGAGGAGGCATTGCAGTATAGTACGGAACAGCAGATTTGCTTCCATAGTAAAAGTTGTTTTTTCAGCTTGTATGGGTCTCTCTGAATGAACACTCTTGAATTAATGTGACTCTTTGTTGAATGATGTCAATTTCATATTGTATAAATCAAAACGAATGTTTGTATTTTTGACCTGTATGCTTTCCCAAACCATTGATCAGATTGCGATGAATCTTTGGTAGGTTACACACGCAGGTTTCTGAAAAAAGAAATGGCCAAGTGTGTGTCGGGAAAAAAAGGGGCATTGCAACGCATGCCAGGCAAATTTTGATTAAACTAAGAGGGGAAATACAAGGGTATCGGCACTCAATAAAAATTCATAGCATTCGGTGTCGAAACCCTTGGACCGTGGGGTCCCGGCACCCAGACGCTTTTTAAAGACCTGGCCAAGCGCCTGGTATATTCGACCGGCATCCAAGGGCTGGCGCTTTCCTCGCTCAACGGATCAGTTTAGCCGTTCAGCGAGGAAACGCTGCAAGTCCTTCTTATTTTTAAATTTTTAATTAGTTATAAGTCCCTTATATAAATTAAATTACTAGTTTATAAAAAAAAGCACTAGTAGCAACCCTACACCGTACCGAGTAAATCACAGAACAGGCATGTTGACCGCCATCGATCGAATAGCATTGTATTGCGTCACGGCTTTCTATCCGATTTCATACTCATTCGGTATGCGGCTATGTGAAGATTTACTATTTTCATTAACTTTTTCTAATTAATAACTTGCCACCAACTTTGATAATCATCTCTGACATTGCTTGATGGACTAAGGCCGGATTCGCCCAAACTTTGATTTATATAAGAGTAACTATAAAAGAAGTAACTATACCCCACGTAGGGGTAACAGGAAGAGAAGAAGAAGAACTATACAAGAAACCATTTTACTCTTAGCGTTTGTTCCGAAATAACTTCATTCATACTAAAAGAACGAATACATAATCCACCTAAAGAAAGAGGTCGTTGTATCCGTACTTTTTGCAATGTATCTACAGTTTAATTTGTTAGGTTTCTTTTTATTAAATTTTTTTTAGTTACGTGACATTGACACTTCCTTAGTCTCGTAGATTAGTATTCATAGATTAGGGTTGGTAAAACGCAAAATCAATTTACTCTAGAGTAACCGGCGACTTAATCTAAGAATAAAATTTAATCGCGTTTGGTCGAATCGGGCCTAAGCAGCCTTAAATTTGGACAATGCGTCTTATTTCGTATTTTTTTGTTCGTGATGACCTTTTTAATAAGACTCGCAATAGGAAGGTATAGTTTCTGTTGGTACAATTCTATGAATATCTGGATCGTCTGGTATTCTGCCTGTAGCATTGTTCAAAGACAAGCAATCAAGGAATGTGAAAAGAAGTGATCCATACTCCACCACGGCCTTGTTATACAGGGTGTTAGGGTAAACAGTTGCATTACTTTAAGGGGTGATTGGACCCGTGATACTGATAAAATTTCCCAAAGAAATCTACAGGAAGTTAGCAAAAAAATTACAGACTTTTCATACTAAATTCAATCAGATGGTCGAACGTTTGTATGAAAAGTTATTTGTCTTTGTTTCCTTGAGAAAGTTGTTCAATATCATGGGTACAATCATACCTTACCCTAACAACCTGTATTTCTTTCCTCAGAAATGTACACATAAAAGTATTCTTATTTATTACAGATGGCGTGAAATACTTCACGTGGATTACTTAAGAGAATTAAAACACCAAATGCAAGTCAAATGTGACCGTAAAGAGGTGAGATAAATTGACTAATTTCTTAATCATTGATTTATTAGTTTTATGAATTTTTGCAGACTTTTTGGGGTCAAAGCAACGTCGTGACAAAATGGTTGAATACATAATGAGAACTTATAAAATAAGATTGATGTAAATGTGTGCTTGTATGATGAGCTAGTTATTTGGTATTTTGGTATATATTTGGGATTAGTTATTTGGGACATAGGACGTAGATAAGCTGATTATGGTGAGAACTTATTGACATGGATTAATGATTTTGAATATGTGGTTTGATAATACATTTGAATTCTATTGAATTCAATTGAAATAATTCTATTGAATTCAAATGTATTATCAAACCACATATTCAAAATCATTAATCCATGTCAATAAGTTCTCACCACAATCAGCTTATCTACGTCCTATGTCCCACTGCAGGGCATAAGCCACCTCTCTTATATGTGGTTGAGAGTGTTGTGTTAAGAGGGCCATAATCCATAACCGTTGTTTCTAGAATGGTTGTAATTGTAACACCTATAGTCCATCATAAGAAGATGAGTTTGGGTGTCCAAACAAGTCCTCTGTTAGATTTTTCTAACGCTATACTTATTAACAAAACAGGAAAAGCGTCTGGACTCGGCGGAGAGTGTGAAGCTGCACCACGCGACGTGGGCCTCGCTGTGGGGCCGGCCGGGCCACGGCGCCCCGCAGCGCGGCCGCTACGCGCGCAGCAACCTCGCGCAGCTGCTCTACGTACCGCCTTTGAACGCTGCTCAGTAGGCGCAGTGGTACTATCGTCACATAGTTCAGCGGCACCACGCGACGTGGGCCTCGCTGTGGGGCTGGCCGGGCCACGGCACCGACGGGCACGATTCTTTTATCGAAGTGTGGCTGTATAGGTTTCTGCCTTTGCCCAGTATGGACGTAGGTTTTTTTAAAAATTACTTTCAGAGTATGAGAGATGAAAAGTTTATTTTCTCCCCTCCGGACGGAAAGCGTTAATTGTCGTCCCGCTAAACGAAGTTGTCGCTTTCCACCTCCGTCGAGGAGAAAAATAGTATAGGTACTAACCTCGGACAGTAAATAAGAAAGCCTCAGATCACATGTTTACCTGCATGAGGTCCGAAACCTTTCTTACTTACCCTGTCCTCGGTGTGTAATCTATAATTTCCTAAGGAACATAACGAGACAAATGTTTGGACTTTCCATATAAAAGTGCGGGTCAATTGTCCAAACAATTTTCTCGTTTTCGACCCATGTACCTTATAGGGAAAGTTTTTATGGTTCTCACAGACATTTTCGGCTTCGCCTCGGTCAACAATTACATGAGATCTGAGACCTTTCTTATTTTCCTGTCCTCGGTGTGTAATCTACTTTATTAGGGTCAAGCTTTGCTAAACGTTTTATTAAAGCTGTCATGTCAAGGTATAGTGTAAATAACACGTGTATAGTGCCAATAAATGCGATTATTACCAATTATGTATGCCTATTTGATTCATTTGTTGATGCGTTTTCGTAAGTTGTTCATATGTTTTGATCCACCAAATAGGGTTTTACTTACCTATGGTTTACAGGAGATGATCAGACCATCAACCTGAGCCACTTTCTCTGTACTATTGGACCAACAACGAAATCGCGAAAACAAAAACAACAGTTCCATACATCTGGGTCGAGTGGGTTCGCAGTTTTGTACGAAACAGCAGATATTTTTATCGCGATTTAGATTTAGGTCCCATAGTGAATGTTGTTCAGTTTGATAGTCTGATCATACCCTGAAAAAACCGTCAGCTAATTAAGAAAGACCTTGTAGGTAAGTATATCAATTTGATGTTCAGTTTAGTTCTTAATGTACACACGGCGACACATAAAGCTACGCAAAACCAAAATAAGCAGGCCGCGCGTAGGTAGAGTAACGTATAACGTAGGGCGGCCAGCTTATGTTGCTTTTGCGTAGCTTGATGTGTCGCCGTATGTACCTATAGGTTCATAATTAACTAAGTATAAAGAACTTTTATGTTAGGGTTATAATATTGTAAAGTTAATAGTCATGCTAATCGTTTGATGGCATAAAATGGTGTAATATAAATTATATTCTATTATGGCGTAGTAATGTGGGTGCCAGAATTTGCTAAAGAAAACCACAAATTACTGTTAATTTCGCAAACAGTTGGAGAATTATCATAATTATTTAATAATTCTAAATATAATTTATTTTTGTCCTAGTTTTTTGGTGTACTTATAAGATTAGAGTGAATTGTTTGTAAGGCATAATTTAGCTGTGCCTGTGTAGTAACTACTTAGATGTAAAAGTAAAATCTTTCAACTACTGTGTTTTTTTTCCTGCCCATCTTAACAGATACAGTACAAAAACATGGATTACACGAACGCAAATGGAGAACCGATCCTGAGGGCCTACCATGAGTTTTCCCTGTACTTTACTACTGTCGTTACGTCGCCAATTAGTATGACAGATATTAGTTCTCAACGTAACCACTAGGAGCGCTGTACGAAATTCAATACAAAATTGGTGACGTATCGACAGTAGTAAAGTACGGTGAAAACTCATGGTAGACCTACAGCAATATTGAAATAGAGATAATGGTGTTGATTACGTTACGAAATGCGTCGGCACCCCTTAGAGCCAGGGACACAAAGTGAAAAGACCTAGTTCGCCATAATGGTGCTGTGCACCCATGTATGTACTGGCAAAGCGTGAATAATCCAACATACTAGAATACAAACATTGTGTTCTAATTGTTTCGAGTTTATAATAAACTAGCTGTTGCCCGCGACTACGCCTGCGTGGACCTTAAAGTATCCTATGTGTTAATCTAGAACATATTCTATCTGCGTGTCAAATTTCGTCCAAATCGGTTCAGCCCTTTATGCGTGATTGAGTGACAAACATCCAAACTTTGGTGAGATGAGGTTGTTTCGAGATGTTATGGTTTTGTAACGATTTTGTAACGATGTAAACGATGAAGTACTTAGGTATTGTATTTAATTATTGATTTAATTTACCAGCTTATTTACATTTCAGTGTAATACGAGTATTCAAGTACTTAGGTATAGGTATCCTACTTGAGCACCTATAACTACACACACACAAAAATGCTATGAGCTAGAAATCTAGAATACAATTTAAATTCCGAATACAAAATAGTTTAGTTTTTAATTATTGTATTGTTTAGATTAGGTTAGGTATTGTATTAACTGTATTAAGTAGTAGGATTAATTTTATAGTATTATTGCTAAAGAGAAATAAACCTACAATTACAAGTAATTTACTTTATACACAAATATAAATCTATTATATTTCAAGATTTGCTCTACAATCGAGTTATTATGTAGCAAAATCATAAGCTCGTTTCAGCTATTTGCTAGTTTATACAAGAATCTCCTCGATTTCGGCATGGGCTGGTAAAATCGAGTTACAGTGAAGCAAAATCTCGAGCTCGCTTCGCTCGCTCCTGGCTTTGTTTGTATCACAAGTACCTAGTCATATTGCAGTAGAATATCGAGCTCGCTTCGCTCGCTCTAGCTTTTTGATCATATACAAGGTGTTACAAAACTACAAATAAACATTTAAGGGGGTGGTGTAGACCATCAAACTGAACAACTTTCACTATGGGACCAATATCGTAATCGCGAAAAAAAAAAATTATGTTCTATACTCTACAAATCGACTAGAGCTAAAATATGTATGGGATTTAAAATTATTTTTTTCTCGATTTCGATGTTGGTCCCATAGATAAAGTTGTTCAGTTTGACGGTCTAAACAACCCCATCATGAGTTTTAAAAATTTATTGTTACTTATGAAACACCTTGTATATCGTTTCACAGTGTAGTAAAATCTCGAGTTTGCTTTGCTTCTTCCAGATTCCAGGTCGTAAAATCTATGCTATGACTGTATCTCGCCTCACTCGCTCTAAATTTTGGATCGCATATGTTTTCATTGTGAAGTAAAATCTCGAGCTTGCATTGCTAGTTACAGATTTTAGGTCGTTATAACTTAAGCACGCTTCGCTCGCTCCGGGTTTTAGATTTTATTGCAACCTGGGCCAGGGAAAAAGTCATTGCCACGCCTATGCCTGTTTGTTTCTAGATCTCATAATAATCTTGTAGAGAATCTCGCAAATAAATGTTGCTGTAGATGAGCATGCTCCTACGGCAAGTATATAAAATCCATCAACCAATTCTTTTAATCGGAGTGCATGCCAGGAGTCGTAACCATGCCGGCGCCGCTCTTTTGTCTTTTGAACTTTATAATTTTTTAAAGTCTTTCTAAGCATACCAGCGTTCAGAAGACGTTTTAGTTGCTTGTTAATAAATGGTAAAACTGTTGACCCACGGTGAAAGTAAATAGTGTGTAATAAAATTCCAATTGTTTCTTTTAATTTATACACCTTCATGTTATCTTCTTGGTCGAGCAACCCATAAACTATATTTGACGCTAGAGTATAAAGCCTTTCATTTTTATATTGTTTTATCAGTTTTACACATTCTATTACAGATTTGCAAACCGGTGTACCATCATTCGGAAATTTATCTGGTTTTATTATTTTATATCTCTTTAAGACTTCTTCATATTTTGTAACTTGGTATTCTCTTATGGGATTTGTCTTTTCACTAAGCAGGCAGGCTTGCAAAATGGAAGTCATACATAACACGTACATCAACATATCCACCACAATAATCCTTTGTGGAGTACCGGTTTTAATTTTGCTAACATTAGCATTGTTGACAAAATAGCCGAAGACGATAATAAGATTGCGACTTACATCTCTGTCACCTTTTGGAAATATGTCCATCTTTGTGACAACTAGAGAAAAAATTACGTAAAAGGTAATGATTACAATGAAGTTAAAGGAAAGCAGCACATAAACTGCCTTCCAAATACTCAAGTACTCTGCCCGTGCTATAACTATAGCAACGTTGTCTACAATATAAGGATATGCTGTTTCTAAAATGCGAATTCGACCGTCATCCAAGTAGTATGCTCCAACCGCCCCGTCCACCTCGTGAGTCTGCACATAATGGAGCATACCCGAGTACGTAAAGTTCACATATATTCCATATAAATATTCATGTGAATATCTCTTAATTTCAAAAGTTATGCCTTCATACTCTTCTAAAGTGTTTAAGATAAACTGTTCAATCCCAACACGGTTTGTGTTATCAAGGGACATGTATGGCTCAAACTGTTTACCAATTAGCTTCACATGACAACCTCTTATCTTAGATGGATTTGGTACACGGAATATATTAATTTCTTCATTATATTCATTACAATTTGAAACATATTCTAATGCTTGTGGCCTGTTACAAGAATCAAGTTCCGGATTGAATGTATAAATCTCGTAATCGTTGTTGACTCTCCCAATTATGGTTGCATTAAACATATTATTTTTCAGTAACAATGTCCTCGCCAGCTGCAGTGTTTCATTTAATTCCTCAACTATTATAATGTACTTCGCACGTGTATTCCAAAAAAGGTCTCTTTTAACGACGTTCATAGTTTTGCTCAAGTCTTCAAAATTGTGACTCCTTATAATGTAGGCATCATATTGTAAACCATCATTGTACCACGAAGATGTTCTAGAAACAAAACTTAGTCCCGATAAATCAGTATGAAGTGCTTCTCCTATCACATTATTTACATTCATAAGCATAACATGTTTTACGTTGTGAATTTTCATGTGTTTAGCTAATTTTACAACACATTTGCTGGCTTCAAATTCACTGTCTTCCTCTTCGAAAGTTAACTGAACATGACAAACACCATTTATAAAAGCATTGAACATGTTAAACCAAAAAAGAAAATTCCACATTTCGTTACGACTTGTTCTTGCCGTAATGAAAACTAAACTAGAACTAGAATTCAATAAAGATCATCAATCATTATTCAAGGTGTACCGCTTTAATAGTTTTGATAATAAATTATCTATTATACAAAGGCAAACCTTTTAGCAGTACAGTAGGTAGGTACCTACTAAATTTATGTATACAGGACGGGAAAAAAGTGCGGTAGAGTGCGCGTGGGAAGAGGATCAGAGAAAGGATTCTCTTTTGTTTGTTAGTTGTGCCAACTTCTTGAATAAAGAAGTTCTTCTTCTTCTTCTTTCTTCTCGTTAATAACCTTTATTAAATTTTGATTAATTTTGATTTTTATACAGTGTTCAGCACATCTCACTGTTAAAATTACTACTGAAAACCAAATAATTATAGCCTCACTCGTGATGACTTTTAAAATAGAGTTGTTACTCTATGCTACCAAAATCGTAAAAGTGAAATAAAATCAGATGTTCAATAAATGTGGGTCGATTAGACAGTTTTCAGTACCTGCTGATTTTTCGCTAAAATTTTTCCTTCGAGTAAAAAACTTAACTCGTTTTTTCCATCCTGTATATATATCTACGTAAATTACAACTGTCCCTAATTGATTTAATAACAAAAAAATTCCAAATAGGTTGATCTTGACAACAATGTACCTAAATGACAAATTAAAATAAATGTGGTTACAACGGCGGCAATACAATAAACATTTTGATTCAGGTATTACAATTACAATTTTAATTTCACATTTAATATGAATGTTGTTTGATAGTCTGATCATCTATGTATGCCTCAGATGTATGCTAATGTATCCAGGAATTTTAAATTTTGTTGTCGTTCTTTATTTGGTATTTACTTGGAGGCTTTTAACCCAGAGGTTATGTCAGTCCCATCATACCTTAACCTCTATAATACAATAAAAACCGAACACTTCCCAACGTTTCAATGATGCTGTGTTTTCCTCAGTTGATCCTTAACATTTTCATTATTTGTATTATCAGATCAGAGTTTTTAATAAAAAAACACACTTCTATTTATTTGTTACATATATTTTGGAAAGTTTTTTATTCAAAATAATTAAGATAGAAGAGGAATCAAACATGTTAAGTACCTACTTTGCACACAACACCACACCACCACACCTAAAATTGCTTAAATCATCTGCCACAGATGAAAAGGCTGATGATGAAGTACCTACTTTAGACAGAGATAAAAAGTATGTATTATACGTTCCTGCGATGTAAGCATCAATAACCCAAAAAAGAAAACATAATTATTCCATAAACCGTTTTGTTTGATAGCATCTCGCGCAGATTGCATAAGGCATTGCATTCCGATGGCCCACCGGCACCGGCACTGTCTTCGCTTGCGCAATGAACCTGCACCGGGATGCGCCGGAGTCGCCCGACCTGTCCCAGCGGTAACGATCCATTCGGCTCGATTCACGCTTTTAGTCTCTTGACACGACACTTTTGTCTTGGAAATAAGAATGAAAATTACGTGATGAGCGAGGCGTTGTATGAAGAAAATGCACGTAAATTATGGCCTGGCTGCCATATCCGCAGTTACAGGTTCATTTTATGATGCTGCTTAGTATTAATGTTAACTTGTTTTTGTTAAATCTTAGATAATATAGAATACTTACTCAAAAAGAGCTTAGGTATGGTATGGTGAATAGAGAAATAAATGAAATATAGGTACCTATTTTATTTACACCGAATGCTTAAATACATCACAGAGCAGTAAAAAAACGATTTCTACCATGCAACCTTAGGGTATACAAGATATCACGATTTTAGTGGACAGCAACATTTGTTTCATCGTCATCATCAACACATTGATGATGGCAATGGGATACATACTCAGTTGGTAGCCAGCAGATCTAATTCCCGCATGAGGCAAATATTTGTATCAGGAGTGCGATTTTTGAATCTCATTCGGTGAGCTCAGCAGTTGTAAATGTCAAAATTACTATGGAGATACGCATCTTTCTACTGCGGATTTAACTCTCAAAAATCGCTTTCCTGTAGTATGATTTTTGAAAGTCAAATCAGCAGTAGAAAGATGCTATCTACATAGTAATTTAGACATTTTCAACGGCATGGGCTCACAGAATGAGATTCAAAAATCGCACTCCTGTTTGTTAGTATCTTTCTTCCAATGTTTTTTTTTCGCCATTTAAATACTGGTCCCATTGTAAGGCTGGCTTGCACCTAAAAGTATTTAAGCTTAAACATGTTTAAATATGATGCTGTCACTGTCATTTGTATGAGCAGTGTGAAAGACAGAACTAGCACTAAATACGTTTAAGCGTTTAAGCCTAAATACTTATTGGTGCAAGCCGGTCTTAGAGATGTTAAGTTTGATGGTTTGAAGCATCCCTTAAAATATGTAACGCATTTGATTCTAGACAAATAATGTCATCATCATCGGCCTATATACGTCCCACTGCTGGCCCCTGTGGCAGACCCTTGGAGAAGCTGAATGAGCATTAGTCCAACACCCAGCGTTGATTGGTCGACTTATTCACATACGCATCAGAATTTATTCATCAGTGTATGCAGTTTTCTTCTCGCTGTTTTCCATCACTGTTTGTGAGCAGTCGGTATTACATACAAGAGTTAGGAAAATCCCATTGGTAGTCGGTGTGGATTCAAACGCGGATTCCTCTTGATTGAATGGCCATACATTTCCACTGCGCGCACCCATGCTCTTACAGTATTATATCTATGTATGACACACATAACACTCGCCTAAGACGCTTGGTGCTTGATGTACGTTACGTATTGTCCAATATCCCTCCTGACTTAATTTCCGTTCCACTTCATAACGACCTATGGTCTTTTTATGTCCCAAAGACAATGTTATGCCGGTGATTGACATACTTTGTCTGTAGCTCGGGTACTTCGTAGTAGCCATAGATAACTTATATATTTTCGCAACATGTAATGACTCAATTTTGTTTGCTGATTGAAATAAAAAATTGTATGTTTGTGGTTTAACTCAAGAGCATGTTGAATTGTCTAACTAAGCCATATCGAAACCATTCAGGCTACAAGACATTACCTATGTGTACTTATGTCGTTTCAATATCACAGATTATGTTTAAGTTATAAACAAAAACATTACCTACGACATACAGACGGAGTGCTATTTTTGAATTAATCTAAATTCTATCGAATTTATGAATTATTTGTTTATGAGTCAGGATTAAGGCAGCGCAGGACCCAGCAGTGGACGTCCGTCAGCTGAGATTACGATGATGAGTCAGCTCAGGAAGAGTGAAATAAATAAATAGTACTTCAAATCTCATAACACATGGAACAGAGACATGGTCGCTCACTCAAGGCCTCATAAAAAGGCTGAAAGTCACACAAAGGGCAATGGAGAGGGCTATGCTCGGAGTTTCCCTATGAGATCGAATCAGAAATGAAGAGATCCGTAGAACTGTAACTGACATAGTCCAAAGAATTGCTAAACTAAAGTGGCAGTGGGCGGGTACATTGCTCGCAGAAAAATCTGCTCTTCCATACAAAACTGCAAACCTACTCGAGCCAAATGTATGGGACAGCAGATTTTTTTTTCAAGATTACATGTTGGCCCCATAGAGAAAGTTGTTCAGTTTGATGGTCTAAACAACCCCCTTAAGAGTTTGAGAGAGTTTGAAAAAATTTGATATCCCATACATATTTTAGCTCTAGTCGATTTGTAGAGTATTTGTAGAACATCAATTATTTTTTTCGCGATTTCGATATTGGTCCCATAGTGAAAGTTGTTCAGCTTGATGGTCTACACCACCCCCTTAAAGGTTTATTTGTATTTTTGTAACACCTTGTATATGCTAGGCAGGCTCTCGAGGTCAAAAGGAAACAGTCAAAACCTCAAATAAATCACAATTAATTCAAAGCCTAAAAAGTGACGCGTGGGCAGTGCATGGTGAAATTCGTAGTGCAAACAGAAATGTGTGTATGTTAATGTTTTGTAAGTAGAAAGCCTTTGGTGACGAAATGACGGAGCGTATAAAAACTGACATTATGGTCAAAAGGTGCGGCTGAGGCGAAATTACAGTCGTTAATGAATGCAGCGTTATTGTTTTGAATGAATGAATAAGTACCTGTCAGTCTCTGTTATCGGTTCCCGATGGATGTTGATATAAATATAACAAAATTAATAAGTTCTCTTAAATAAAAAGCTAATTATACTCCACTAATTTTTAAAAACTAACATAACATAAGGGTGTATTCAGTCAATGAAACTTAACAACTTTTCCTAAGAAACATGGGTCGATGGAGGAATTTTTGCGCTGACAGGTTTGCTCCCACAGTAAAAGTTGTTCAGTTTGATGGGTAGAGTATGTGGTTATAAGGTTAATGATACTCCTTACACCCTGTAGAATAGGTACCTACTCTTGAGGTGATCTAACGCTGATTTTTAAGAAGCTATATTTTTCTTATAAAATATACCTACTGTGTATTTTTAGAATGTGTTTTACTCTATGTAACTATCCTAGTTAATGGAAAAAATGTCCAAAATGGTCGTTCGTTTTAAAAGGACGGAAAAGTTATTTTAAATCGAATATGAGGATTAAAAAAGTAGCGGTTCACTTCATATAAACTACCTTTCAATTTATTTCAGATTCTGACATCGTTTTCTTTCATTATAATCATGATGTATTTACATGCCACCGACACAGCTCATAATATCTAGTAGATGTTGCATATTGGTCCACCAAGATCTAAGATATCAAAGACATAAACATAATATCTTAGTGTTAGATGTCTACAACTGCTTTAAACGATATGTTGAAAATCTCGAAAGTCTATATGAGATATTTATTTATAATGTATATTCAATAGACATCTACTAAATACACAAATAAAATTTGAAACAACATTGATTTTCTTCTTCCGTTGCTGATCGTTATTACATCGCGCTAAGGGCTTGCAAATATTCGATAATTTTGAATATTCGAATTATTCGAATATTTTTAGGTACTATTCGAATTATTCGAATAATATTCGAATAATGAAAAAGTTTTAATCAGTTTAAATAATAATTGTGTTTAATTGCCAATATCTGACTTACTAGTCAAATTTCACCAAATGAAAACTAAATCTTACGACTTGACGAAGCAGCCCTATTGCGAGAAGAACTTCTACCGGGTAAAAAGTGTAAATAAATGGTGTCCTATTTATATAATTGTCTCTCACCCATTTGGAAGTGGTAACCGCGTCCGGTTCAACATCATCTTCACTCGTGGTCGGCTAATATACATATCAATCGATAGCGCGATTTAAATGACGTGCAGTGCCATCTATTGACAAAATTGTTTGTTTGTTTGTTCGCGCATCACGCAAAAACTACTGAACCGATTTTGATGAAACTGTTTTTGTTTGATAGCTTATGATCTGACTTAAAATCTGGTATATAATTTGTGCGGACGAAGTCGCGGGAAAACACCAGTAATGAATAAAGATGTTCGTGACAGATTAATTAATTTTAAATGATAACGTAATAGAATTAAAATGTTATACCTACTCACAACCATTTAACAATGCTGACTGTTGTTTATGAATAAAATGAATCAAATTTTTCTACGCTTTCGATAGGATTATTTTATAGTATAATCGATACTGAACGAGCAACATAACTTTCACTTGTTTAAGTATTTTGTTAGTTTTAATTAATCTTTGATATTGTTAATAACAATAATTTATAATAACAAAAAAAATTGTTTTTTTTTAAATGACCTACTGCTTTTGATTCTTTGTATAAGATTATTAAAAAAATGCGTTTGGAAAGCTTCTTGTATTGTATTCATCGCAAATTTTTTAATAGCTCTTATATGACCCTAGTTAACCTAACTGTCAAGTTGGATGACCTTTGAAAACTATCTGAAGAACGATTGATAGGTTTATCTTAAGTATCGACTACCAATAATGAACCCTGGTGGAATGCAAGATTGTAAAGAATGCTCTAAGAGCACTTTGACATCAATTAATCAATAGTCAATTGATGGTATTGTATCGCCCATTACGCGTTATTGTAGCTTGTGAGCTTATCTCAATGACATTCAGCGACCGTAACACAGTATTACCACAGAGTACCTATTATAAGTATTACGATATAGGCCTTAATGTGTGCAAATTGTGAAATATACCTGTCAACACTTGTAAACGTATTTTTTCATTTGCACCAATAATATCTCACCTCGAGAAAAAACTTACAAAAATTTATCATTAATGCTACCTAATAGTCAGCAAAGATTGAGAAGACGAAAAGATGACAGTTTGTTAAGAGGATGATCAGACCATCAAACTGAACAACTTTCTTTGTGGGACCAACATCGAAATCGCAAAAAAAATACGTCATTTGGCTCGAGTAGGTTTGCAGTTTTGTATGGAACAGCAGAAAATTTTTTGCTATTTCGATGTTGGTGCCATACCGAAAGTTGTTCAGCTTGACGGACGGACGGTGATCACCCCCTTAAAAAAGTGTCAGCATATTAAGAGGGACCCTGTATTTTCTAGCAAAGACTGCTAAAATAAATAGACAGGATATTTTCCGCGCGGAATTAATAATACTGATAAATCATATTTTTTTTCATATGTAAACTCCTATACCTTTTCCAACTTCCTGGGACCTTTTTTTTATAACAATTTATTAAAAAAATACAATTTCGACCATAGGCGGCGTAGCAAGGCCGGTTGGGCCTGGCCCACCCCAGAATCCTTCTGGCCCACCCCAGAAATCAAATGAATTACTCACTAAAAATAAGAGTTATCAATAGGTAATGATAAATAAACACAATATTAATTTCTTGAGTTTCACTTTCTTGAAAAGTTAATGTGGTCAAAATGTACGTAAAACGGGGTGAATAGGGATCGGGGTGTGAATAGGGACAAAAACGGGAACGACATTTGAAGCTGACCAGACGAAAATTAAAAAACGTCAAATTGCTGTGAATTATTTTCATGTGTAGAAGAATATTCGATCTTTTTACTGGCAACACCAAACCGCAGTTAAGTTAGTTACAGATGTCAAAATTTTACTTTCATTTGAAGTACCGAAAGCGGTGGTTATTTTGTTCTTCAAAACTTCGGTTTTTTTATGAAAAATTAAAGTGTTTTTATAGTAAAGAGGGGTTTAATCCAACAATCAGTTATTGGCGGAGCTACACAAAAGCAGGTAAGTCTAGATATTAAGTACTTTTACTTAGAAAGCAAAATATTTAAAGCTCGGTGATTTTGAATTATTTAAGAGGTTATTAGACACGGCTGAGGGGTGAATAGAGACGACTGTGGTCTGAATAGGAACGAGATACCGGGTTAATAGGGACGAATGAAAGTTGAATTGGAACGGTAAAGTTTGTATTGGGACAGGGTTGTCACTTGTCATTTGTTATTTTCTTCGTTATTTATTGTAAATTTTAATTCCCCTTAGTTGTTTTCTTTTTATTTATTTATGGAGTGTGTAACAAAACACCCTAGTAATATTTAATGAGATGTTCTTGACCATAAAACTGAACATCTATTTATTTAGATAAGTTTTGGACCACCCTACAGATTTTTCCCCTTTCACCCCTGTTCCGTCCAAGTTCACCCCGCTTCAAGTATCAATAGGGACAGCATATATTTTGGTAGAAATCATTGGGAATTTATATGGTTTTTGTTTTTGTTTTTGCATTTTGGGAGAGTATGAATAGCCGGAAAGATTTTGAATGAGTAACCAAGGTTATAGTCGTCCTACAACATTGATTAATTTCAATGTGAAGTCCGATTTTGTGCCTATTCACCCCGTTTTACGTACCTACTTTCGCAAAATCTTGCAAATCTTGAAGCAAAATCTTGAGCTCGCTTTGCTCGCTCCTGTTTAAAGAACGTACACCTCTGATCTTATTTATATTGCTGTAAAATCTCGAGCTCACATCGCTCGCTCCAGAATTGAGTGAAATGTCGAGCTGTCTTCGCTCGCTCTAGGTGTTGGATCGTATATCTTTTCATAGAGTAGTTATCTTGAGTGTGCTGTGCTCGTTCCAGCTTTAAAGTCATGAAAAACTCGAGCTCGCTCCGCTCGCTCCAGAATTTAAATCGTATTACACTGATCTCACTATACCTATTGTAGTAAAATCTAGAGCTCACAATGTGTCTAGCCAGAAGAGAGCGTCCGGCTAGACACATTGCAGTAAAATCTCGAGCTCACTTCGCTCGCTCCAGAATTGGGTGAAATGTCGAGCTCGCTTCCCTCGCTCCTGGCTATGATTGTTTCACAAAGACCTAGATGCAGTGCAGTGTATCACGAGCTCGCTTTGCTCGCTCTAGGTTTTAGTTTTTATTCCATCAACCTCACCTGGGCCTGGCCCACCCTGGGAAAAAATCATTGCTACGCCCATGATTTCAACACATTACAGTCCCATTTCCAATAGATATAGAAGTAAAAAATTTGCGTGGTATCCCGCTACCGCTAAGTCTATGCCGTGTAAACGTAGTATAAGGTTACGGAAAAGAAAGTCCATAGATCGCATCGAGCGGCGGCGGCGGTGCGAGGGGCACAGACTTCGGAGTTCGGACCGGTCGTCGCGCTTTGACCCCCACAATGATAATATATAATATGTTTCTATTAGATAATAAACAATAAATACATTAAGTAATAGTCTTATATGGATTTTAATTGAATTAAATGTTTTTTTATCATTTCCACACACTAAAATAAGTGAACTACATCAAAAACAATAAACCACTTTAAGTCCCGCTTGCACCAACAACTATTTAGCCTTAAACATATTTAGTGATAGTTCTGTCTTTCACACTGCTCGTACAAATGACAGCATCATATTTAAATATGTTTAAGCCTAAATACTGTTTAGTGCAAGCCAGCCTAAGTTTAGGAAATGAGGTTAAAACTAAATTCTTTTTCAGGTATATTACATAAGTTTAATTTTGATGTAAATTACAACATTCTGCCATTCTTAAGGACGCGCGTTGATGTCTTTTGTATGGACAATCGACAATGAAATGAATTGTTTATTCTAATGAATTATTTTTAGTAAGTGATTACTGATTAGGCATGCAAATCCTTATATTACAAAACAATACAATTAATGAATACCACATTATTGTTATTTTCATTTAATGCCATGCCATGCCATTAAAAAAAAAATCTGCATTAATATAAAGCCACTAATACAACAATCTTTGCAATTGACTAGATCAAAGTTACCTAAGCTTAAAATCATCCCTACCTTAGAACAAATTCTTTTTTTTTCCATAACAATGTACCTACTCGTCAGTCTCATCGCTATGACGGATTGACTGGTGCGAGGGGGTCGGGGGCTACGACTTTAACCAAAGAAAACAACCAGATCCCTAGGATTTATAGTTTCGCTGCAATTCGGTATGTCAAGTTTTTTTTTGGAGGGCTGAATCGAAAACCATTTCGAGATAATTGTCTCAATAATCATATTTTCTATGTCAAAGATTTTAAAATGAAAGGATTATAGATATTTTTAATAAAATAATGTCGTTTCTCGGTCCCTCCAGTGACGTCACTGGCATACCTGTGAACTCCTTGGTAAACATAAAATCAACTTTATATCCATTAAGAAAAAAAAATACATTCACAATGTCAGAATTTGACATTTGATGTTGCTGTATCTGTTTCCAGCATAGAGTTAGAAAGAGAAGGCAGGTTTTAATTTTTTTAAATATAGCTGTAGGTAGTTTTTCTCCATGGAGTTCGAATTATTTTCTCTCCGCCATTTTTGCACTTAGAGATTACAGATCACAATAATTTAAAAATTAATTTTATATTGATAAACTCGATGAATCCCAATAAGAATGAAATAGGTGTCTTAAAATTATGTCTTCTATCCGAAAAAAATATAAAAATGAAGACCAAAAAAAACTTGACATACCGAATTGCCGGGGATCATCTCGTACACCTTTCCCCTACGTTTGTAAGCATTCGTTGTAATCAAAATCTACTAGCAAATGTTATTCTATTACCTATTCTTGAGAATAGGTAAACATTGGTAAAGGTTAATGAAATAATTCAAAAGAAACAAATTGTGCCAAATTACGGAAACTCATAAAGATTGCCATTAGTTTTGCTCATGATTATTTAGTCACAGTTGTTAACAAGCTTGCATCGCGCATCAAGAAAGACGTAACTCAGAATTTGTGGTATTTAGTTAAATAAAATTACACTAGTGGCATTACCGATTTGTCGCCAATTGCGTCATCACATCATGAAAAACCGATATTATACCTTAATCATTAGGAACAAAGAAAAGAAAAGAAATATAATTTATTTGGATCTCCGGCATATAATATTCAAATAAATTCTGTTTCTTGTAGCATTTTATCGAAACATACCATTTCATGAAATTGTAAACTTAGCAATGACATTTGACACAACATTGAAGATATTTGCAAAAAAAAATTTTGGGTGGGGGTTCAGGATACGTTATGGAATTAGAATGTTTCTCTGTTTGTTTGTACACGCATCGCTTAAAAACTACTGGCAAGAAACCGATTTGGATGGGGTTTTCACAAAACCATAAGACTTCGTTTGCATTAACATTTAGGCTATATTTGATCGCAATCGGTTCACGAAATCAAAAGTTCTGAGTATTTAATAATAAAACGAGAGTTTTGTGAACGAACGAATGACTTTATTTTTCTTAAAATGTTGCCAGTACACTTCGATATAAAACTAACATCCCCTCTATATCGAAGTCCCCACAAAATAACAAAAGAAACAACTTAACAAAGTTTCCAACAACATAAAAGTTAATTAACAAACATAACCTTCTTTTATTTTTTAACAATACCAAGCACTTCCATAAATTTATGATGCTTTACCTCAGACAGACCCTTAGTCAATATGTCAGCGGGCATTTCAGAAGTTGGCAAATACTTAGTGTCAATAACACCATTAGCTATTACTTCGCGAATAAAATTATACCGCACATCAATGTGTTTAGATCGTTTGTGCGACTGATGATTGTTTGCCAACTTCAGTGCACTCTGACTGTCATTAAATAAAGAAAGCTTACATGAAGAACCAGTGAATTCAGATTCTAAGTTTCTTAAATAAATAGCTTCACGACATGCCTCGGACAAGGCCATGTATTCCGCTTCACAAGTACTCAAAGCCACAGTACGTTGCTTTCTACTCTCCCAAGAAATGGCAGAACCAGATTTTAGAAAACAAAATCCTGTATAGGACCTTCTATCAGTGGCATCACTGCCCCAATCAGCATCTACATACCCTTCTAGTTCTATCTTTTCTTTGGTGTATTTTAAGCAATAATCTTTGGTTTTCATTAGGTATTTTAGAACACGTTTAGCATAATTCCAATGAACATGAGAATAAGCATTATTAAATTGACTTAGGTAACCGACTGAGTATGCTATGTCTGGTCTAGTCAATACTGCAAGGTACATTAAACTACCCAGTAGTCTTTGATAAGGCAGTTCATTTTCACAACCTTCCGACTTCTCTAAGTTCAATTTACATTCTATTGGTGTGCCTACTCCGTGACAGTCAGACAAATCAAACCTTTTAACCAATAGTTCAATATAATGCTGCTGATCAATCGAGATAGCATTTAGCTTTTTATCAATGTTTATTCTCATCCCCAAATATTGTGTCACTTGACCTAAATCTTTTATTTTAAACTTTGAACTCAACGCCTTTTTAACAAATTGTGTTTCTGAATCATTATTCGAGAAAATTAAAAAATCATCGACATAAATTCCAATAATAGTTTTCTTACCATTACTATGATTTTTAATGTACACACAGGGCTCTAGTTTACTTTTACAGTATCCAAGATCACACAAGGTATCATTTACTTTCTGATACCATGCCAGTGAAGATTGTTTCAAGCCATATACAGCTTTTCTTAATTTCAAGACCTTTTTATCTGAGTTTTTAATAGAGAAACCTTCGGGTAAACACATAAAAATGTTTTCTTTTAAATCGCCATTAAGAAAAGCTGTAGCGACATCCAAATGAGTGATGTCCATATTTAACTGAACACTTAGTGCAAAAAGTAACCTTAGAGTTGAATGTCTGATGACTGGGGAAAAAGTTTCTTCATAATCCACTCCGGTTTTCTGGGTAAAACCCTTTGCAACTAATCGGGCACGAAATCTCACATTATTGTCACTATCGATCTTTTTTTTAAGCACCCATTTACACTGCACTACACTTGCGTTATTTGGCACATAAACAACCTCCCACACTTGATTATCTTCAAATGACTGCATCTCCTCGGCCATTGCCTGCATCCACTTTACTCGGTCTGGGCTACTGATAGCTTCTGCATTTGTCAGCCCATCATCTACCATAGGTGGAGCAGCACATAAGTTAACGTACCCATATGTATCTGGTTTCCTTCTCTGTCTCTTTGTATGATCCTTTTGATCTATATTTTCTTGTTTTATATCTTCTTCACTATCACCATCAGCATAATCATATTCACTCGAACTTGATGTGTCTAGTAACTCTTCATCTACATCAGAGGACTCCCCCACTGAGTCTGTATTCTCAAGTAAAACACCGTAAGTCTCATTCTTCTTACTAGGCCTTTCTGTAATAACCACATCTCTACTTGTGAATACAACATTTTTACACACATCATATATTCTGTAGCCTTTAACGTTTTCAGAAAAACCCACAAGTATATGTTTCATTGCTTTCTTGTCCCATTTATTCCTTTTTTCTTTCGGTACATGTACCATGACTGAACTTCCAAAGATTCTAATGTGCCCTAAATCAGGTCTCTTCCCTGACCAAAGCTCATAGGGAGTCTTTTCGATGCCTGAAGCAGCAGATCTGTTTTTTAAATAGACAGCTGTGTTAGCAGCTTCTGCCCAAAACTTCTTATCCAAGTCTGCTTCAAATAATAGACATCTTGCCCTTTCTACTATTGTGCGGTTAGACCTTTCAGCTAGACCGTTCTGCTCGGGAGTATAGGAGTTCGTCTTTTGGTGTACAATTCCATTACTTTTTAAAAACATGTCAAAGTCATTACTGCAGTACTCACCGCCATTATCAGTTCGAAGAATTTTGATTTTCTTAGTCTGCTCATTTTCTACCAGTGACTTAAATTCTTTGAAATAGCATAAAGCCGAGCTTTTTTCCTTTAAAAAATAGATAAAGCTCATTCTGCTGTAATCGTCAATGAACAATAAAAAATACCTTGCTCCACCAATAGATTTCGACTCCATGGGACCACAAATGTCCGAGTGGATAATCTCAAGTGTTTCTGTAGCTCGAGTTCCTTTTGAAAAAGGTAAACGTGTCTGCTTTCCTTCACAGCAAATCTCACAATCAGCTTTGTTTGTAGCAAAACTATCTGGATAGTCCAATCCCGCTACTAATCCATTTTTCATTTTGTTCATATCAGTGCTGTTAATATGTCCAAGGCGCCTGTGCCACAATTCACCATCAACATCTGACGAAACAAGTAAACAGTCTTTCTCCTTCAAGTTCAGTTTATAAACACCATCTTTAAGCTCAGCGTCAGCAACCAAATCTCCTGTTTTGTTTTGTATCAGACAACGATTTGATTCAAACATTACATTGTTTCCATTCTTGATGAGTTCACTAACTGATAGCAGGTTAGTGGTGAGGTTTGGCACGCACAAGACATTTTTCACTGTTACCTCAAAATCGTAGCTTGTAGTGATTTCGACTTCACCAACACATGAAACAGGAACTTTTGTCTTATTTGCAACAATAATCTCTGGCAAGCTCGACGAACATGAAGCATTGTTTATCCAACTTCTATTGACAGTCATATGCATACTGGCACCAGAATCAATATACCAGTCACTCTTACAGAAATCTCCGCTGAGGAAAACAGCGTTAAAAGCATTAGTTTGTTTCTTCTTGTCTGATTTCTCATTCATAAGAGGACATTGATTACGATAATGGCCTGTTTGTTTGCATCTGTAACAGGTTATAATTTTTTCTCCTGTCACTATGACATTTGAACCTCCTTGATTTTTAGAGCTGCCTCCTTTATTTTTCTGATAAGTTTTCGCAGCTAACGCCAAATTATAATCTGCCTCACTCCCCTCGGCTGCACCCATATCAAGTAATTTTGTCTTGATTGTATCAGCCGTTATTAGTATGCCTGAGTGTTCAATGGCCATAATCATAGGCGCAAAACGTTCTGGTAAACCGGCTAGTAACAGAGACCCGGTCCACTCGTCATTTATCACAAAACCTGTGCTGCTTAACCGTTGTGAAGTGTCCACAATCTGCGTCACATAGCTGGTCATACTCTCACAGTTTTCCAATCTAATTGAAATCAAATAACGAAGCAATGTAATTCTTCTCGAAAATCCTGAATCGTCGAATAAAGTTTTTAATTTCATCCACAATTCCTTCGTAGTTTTTGCTTCCTTAATGTGCACATATAACGATGTATCTATCGTTAAAATAAGTTTCGCCTTGGCTTTTGCATCCGATGTCGTTTCTGCAGTGTTAGCATCGGTGCCCACGGTGGTAATTTCTTTCTTGATGAACTCCGCCATGCCTTCCAACACGAGCAAATTTTCGGCGGCAAAAGCCCAATCATCGTAGTTTTCTTTTCCTTTTAACTTTGGAACGTTTGCTACGAAGTTCGAACTCATTTTTATCCTGTGCTTGAACTTTCAATTACTAGATTTAAACGAAAAACTTTAATAAAATTACGCTGGGCGCATAACCTAATAAAACGAGAGTTTTGTGAACGAACGAATGACTTTATTTTTCTTAAAATGTTGCCAGTACACTTCGATATAAAACTAACATTTAAAGTCAAAGGTCTGCGCGTACGAAGTTGAGGGAGCCGCTAGTTTTTTTAAATTATAGGTATGTTTCATAATTCATGATCAAGGTTAGTTATTCGATTAAATCTTAGAAGTGTAGGATAGGTAATAACATAATCAGAATGGTTATGAGTATCTGCATTTTAACCTTTGCTCTGAAATGTAACCAAAACATCAATTGAAAGCACTCTACTGCAAAGTTGCTAAAAATGAGATACGCCTTTTCGTGATTAAACTGAGTTTCTGTGGCACATCAGAGGTTACACGGGAAAATGCACTTTGTTACATAGGCGTGTATAATGCAGTTAATGTTAGTGTGAATTATGAACAGAGTATGTAGGGAAGTAGTTAAATAAAGTAGGTGTGTGAGTGTAATTAGGTTCAGAATACAGTGCTAGATTTTGTTATAATTGTTTTGTCTAAGTCAACAACATATTTATAATCATTATGAACGTCTACTTGGGTTTTTTCCATTGTAATTTATTTTTTCCATTGTTACGAGTATGTACGAAAAACACATAGAAATAAATACATGTAAAATAATAAGATGCTCAATGACCTTCTAAACGATAGGTAATTAGGGTCCCAGAAGCCAAAAAAAATCATCAAAGAGCTGTCGGTACGTCTCCACGCGACCACTGGCGACCCTACCTGCCAGCTGCGGCAGCAGCTGGCAGCGTTCTTGGCCATCGAATTAGCTTGGGTATTCAAAGGGGGAATGCTGCCGACATACTGGGATCATGTCCCGTGGAGACGAACCCGATGACCTTGTAAGGGTTCCGTACCCAAAGGGTGAAAACGGGACCTTATTACTAAGCCTACGATGTCAGTCCGTCCAACCTATTTAGGGCTATAACTATTGAATCGTAATAGTTAGACAGTTGAAAATTTCATCAAATATGCGTTATTACGGCGGATTAGTAACAAATAATAAAAATGTAAAAGTAAAAAATTTAGGGGTCCTCATACAAGATACTAGTTTTTATTAACTTTTTTCTTCTCGCTCTATCGTAAAAACGGTAATACATACAAGCGTCTAACTTGGTGTGATTATAGAGCAAACTCTACAGTATGCTATCTGCATTTTATAAATAATTAGGTAACATAAAATGCATATTCTGTACTCTTAAATACGACTTTTCGACTTTATCGTCACCGTATCAAATTTGCCAAAGTAATAGACTGGTTCTATGAAAAATTTATGGTTTTCGTTCCATAGATAACATGAAAGAGCTGATCAATTCGATATAATTAAGTATACCAGGAAGCTGAAGGTATTGATGATGATGTATGCAATACCTATTTTCACGTTACGATTATAGATTGGTGTTCCGAAATGTTCTCCAATTTCGATTGTCAATCTTCTCAAATTTTTATTTGCTTGTATACTTTACGAGACACGAAGGGATAACTGTACATATTCCAACGCACGATTCTCAACTACGTGATAAATGAAAATGTCATCTCTACAACGTAAACGTTCGACAATTTACGCATTCTTTCACCGACACTCGAGATGACAGAAGTTTTATAACATTTGACAGCTAAATATGACTCGCATTTAAAAAGAAGTATTTTATTTGAACATTTTCATTCAATTTATAATAATCAATTAAGTATGTGATCAATTATTCCGTTTGTATTATCGATTTTGTTTCATAATCTCGTGGGCACATGATGCAATCATATATCACATAGACAGGCCTACAAACATACATGTACACATGTACTTAGAGACCAGGAAGGTGGCATAGGTATTGTCTAGTAGAGACCCAGGAAAACTTCAGGAGGACATGAGATCCAGAACAAACGCTATCAAAAGCAGCACTCGTAGTATGCTACACGTGATACGGCTGTATCACGTCTTTTATCTCGTTCGTTCGCACGCAAATAGAAAGAGAGCTAAGGTGTGATAGCGCTGTATCACTGCGGCATGCTAGCTGTGCTGGACCCTGTAGATGTAATGTAAGTTTTAAATTAAGTGCGTTTGTTGAATCAATTGCTTACTACATTGTTTCTTCTTCAGTGGGTTCCTCTATGTTCCTAGAGGTTGCCAGTTAGCTCCGAATATCTCGGTCTATCTCTATCCAAAAAAAAACAGTATTTCGACGCTGGCGATTCCTGTCTTCTAACTGAGAAATGCTTTGTATGGTGCAGCAGTATAAATAACCTTTCATAAATATGTCGTATTGTAGCACGTAGCCAAACGGTTAATTTAATTTTGGCAGACAAATGAACAGTTATAGCAGTTATAACAATAAAACTTCTATTGTGCCTCATTTATGTCAAAGTGTTAAATAAATAAATATCTTGGATATTGTCACAAATTACCCAAAGTACCAGAATCTAGCCAGGACTTGTATTATGATGACTAGAAAACGATATAGAATTATTACATAATTATAGATACTATAAACATTCAAGACTCTGCCTCTGGTACAAATATTAATATTCGTCATACAAATGTTTGCTCCTTACAGGATTCGAACCCGCAATCCCCGGCATAGCAGGCAGGTTCACTACCGACTGAGCTATCGGGCCGTCGAAATCAAACAGTCACACAAAAAATCTACTCTAATAATGTCCCACGTTTAACGCCAATGTTGTTAAAACAATCACACGAAATATCAGGAGGTTTCCCTGACCGAACGTCCTTGACCCTTTCAGAGCCGTCTTACCTCTACTAAACTACGTCATTTTAGTATGACGACCTATTTTTGACTGGCGTGTCCTTCATAATGTCACTGTGGTGCCTTCTAATCCAAAAATCAAATTAATTTGTATGTCTTTCAAATCACGAGAAGATAGCTTCTAAAATCCAGCAAAATATGGCCCGGCCCTGCGTTTACCTATGGGAAGCGTCCTAAGATGTAAACTTGGTTTTGTAAACAATACATCGGATGTCATTTTTACACAATCACGTTTGTTTTGGGCGGGCGATGGCAGGGCGCGGGTCTCTCACGCACGCTCAGTGCTCATCGGAACACCCGCGCAAGCGCCCGCGCATACCGTGGCTTATCGACTAGTTTTATCGACATATCGATAGTTGTGGGATATAGTGCTGTGATCCGGACTGCCGACACAATGCGCCCTGTGAGTACTGGTGACTTTTTGTGATTAGTATTACAAGATAATTGATTATTGTCGGTGAATTGTGATGCTGATGAGATGATTTTTTACTGTTATGTTAAGTACTTCCGACAATAATAATTATGATAGTGTCGGAAACGATGATTCAAAGTGAAACACCTATATCTTTAGAAATGCATCAATTTCGGTTTAGACAAAATGATGAAGGCGGCGGTTCCCCAAAAATGTTAATTTCATGAAGAAAACAATTTTATGACAATTATTTCTGTCTCTTGACAATTATTTTTATTTTTATTTATATTTTTCTACTTACATGGACATAAACAATGCCAGCGGCATAAATAATAAAATAATGAAATGTGCAAAATTAATTCACTTTCAATTACCGGAATTTCTTTACTTGTCCGATATAAGTAGGATAGGTTTAATGACCTTCACAATTTACTTTACTGACAAATGCATAAATACCATAATATGTAATCCACAGACTTAAAAGAAGATGTAGGTAGTTAATCCAATACGATAGATCTATTTGTTTTACCAACATCGAAAAAACAGCAAACAACAAACATTGTTTTCTCCCCTCCGGCCGGAAAGCGTCAATTTTCGTCCCGCTGCGCTAAACGAAGTTGCCGCTTTCCACCTCCGTCGAGGAGAAAAATTCGCTTCGCCTCGGTCAACAATTATATGAGTTCTGAGTCATGCCTATTTTTATGCTTGAATGAAAAAAAAGAAATAAGTACTTACATAAAAAGACGTTAATTGTCAAAGAGTTAGCACTCTTTAATGTTTTTAAACTATGTCAATTAATGAGGCATTTCCCAAAAGCAGAAAAAATAAAAATCTGCAGAAGGTGGTAGTGAATATGACAAAAAACCTGTCAATTTGAAGGTTAAAAAGGTTGGCTGTCTATGGTTTGTTTATTGACTAACGTAAATATTTTTTCTGGTGCTTCCAGTCCATGCTCACCTCATGTATTATAAGAGATAAGTGTACTTTTTGCAACCATCAGCAGCAAGGTTGATTCAGTGTTTATGTGGTGTAGAGCATCTCTGTGATGGGGATGGACCAGGTCTGCCTGTATAACTTCAGTCGGTTTAGGAGTTACAGACGTTTAAAGGTCTGGAAAAAAATTACGAACAGCTGAAGGGCTGATCGTATGATATTATTGTAGTATGCACTGTAGCCATGTGAACACTACAAAAACTGGCATGGTTCATCAGTCGGTTTCGGAGTTACTGACGTTCAAAGGTCTGACCTTTGAACGGCTGTATCTCCTAAACCGACTGGCAGTTCATGTCAGTTTTTGTACTTTTCGCATAGCTACAGTGCATACTACAATAATATCATACGATCAGCCTTGCTGTGGATCGTAATTTTTTTCCAGACCTTTAAACGTCTGTAAGTCCTAAACCGACTCAAGTTATGCAGGCAGACCTGGTCCATTCCCATCACAGAGATGCTCTACACCACATAAACACTGAATCAGCCTTGCTGCTGATGGTTGCAAAAAGTACACTTATCTCTTAGTCTAATGCACTGCTCTTTGCCAATAATAACACAATAACATCGAAAATGTCAGTCTGTTGGACATAAACGAACATCAACTGCGTCAAAATCGCGATCAATTCAAAGTTTCAATACGTTTCACATTGTACCATCAAAATCTTATTAATAAATTAACTAAATCCTCCCTAAAACTAAAAAAAATTGAAAAACATCGATATTGATCGGACAGAAATAAAAAATAGAACGTCACAATCCAGTGGCAAACAAATCTAGTGTCACTGAACAATTATTTTTTTAAATGAAAACGCTTCATTAACATTTACTTAATTTTATTATTAACTGTTTTCTGGACAATTGCTCATTTTTTTATGAAAATGTTATTATTGTATTATCAAGTATTTCAGTAATAATATTCGCAATAAAAAAACAAAGTAACCCACGTACATCATTATGATGTAAATCCATAAATTATCAATGCACTTTCCCCCTGCCTGGTGACGCAATGTCGATGCGTGATGATGCGATCTGCTCGTGTATACCTGCATACATGAACTCGGAAGAACTATTTTACATTCATCGGGGGTTCGTGATGAGATTACTGCCGAGAGTATAGTAAAGTTGCAGGAAAATTTATGTTTAAAATATCATAATTTGCCTACGACAACGCGATACCGGAAAACTGTATACAGAAATAGAACTTGATGTTTTGTTTATTAGCAAATGGTTCTTCGTATTTGAGCGTACCCTTGAATTGCGTACTCGCTCTAAACAGACATGCGCAACGCCAACACATACTCTTTCATGTTTTTAACCTCTGAGTTCACAATAGCTCATAGGTCCATATTAATTAAATTAAATTAAATGAGCATTTCGTCCTTTGCGGATTTGAACCCGGACCTCAAGGTAGGGTTTCCATACCTCTCCGTAATGCGCTAGAGACGCTATATTATGTAAGACAAACAAAACTTATTTCAAACACACAAATAATGAAAAAAAAAATCCCTAAAATGTACCTAGGTATACTTACAACTTTTGTTTCTCTTTTTTTTTATTAACATACAAATTACGTTTATTATTAAATAAACGATGAGAGCAAATAATAATATGTACATGACTGAATAATAATTGTAGTCGAAAAGAGTACTAAATGCTATAAGTTTCCAGTTCAGTTTGCACTCCACGGTCCTATCCCTATTCCGCATCTAACGTTGGCAAACACTTTGAACACTGAATGCACTTTACAACGATTTCTCTGAACTTTAGCTTGAAATTCAAATCGGCATTACTCTTACGCCTGCCATACACAGGATTACGATTTTGTATGGATTTTCCCCCTCCAGAATTCCGTTCGGAATTACGGCGGCATCAAATCTTATACCTACCAAATCACAATTCTGATTCGGAATTCGTAGGTATGTGGCGGACCTTTACATATCAAAACCATATGCACAGTTTTATCTAAAACCACCTTTTTTCGCGACTTCGTCCGCGTGGAAAACTTCAACAGCCCGTTGTACCCTAGGGGGTGATTTTCGAAAAATCCTTAGTTACATCCTCTGTAGAATTGTTCCAAATTTCATGTTTCTGTTTGTCAATCATGAAACTGTTTTAATGATTGCAAAAAGACGAAAGTCTTATATTCAAATGTTGTCGTTTGTTTACATATTTGTGTCTGTTTACATAATTTGCAACTGTTCTGCAATTCTGAGCTGTTCTGTTATTTGATTTGTTTTGATTCTTCTGTAGGATAATCGTTTACTATTATTGTATAAAAGTATTGAAACGATACTTCATTGTTTACAAATGAATAATAATAAAAAGTTTCATATAAACAACTAATTGATATTGAGACGCTGTGGTTTTTTGTTTTTAATACCACTTTCCTTCGAGAACCTAATATACCAGATAAATAAAGTTCAGACAAAGAATTTGAAAAGTGCTCCAAAATTATCGTAATTTCTACAATCTATAGAAAAAATCTATAGAAAAAATCGATAGAAAAATAAATCAATCTAAATATGCTGACACTATTTTAAGTGGATGATCAGACCATCATACTGAACAACTTTCTCTATGAGACCAACATCGAAATCGCGAAAAAATAAATCAGCCCCTCCATACAAAACTGAAAACCTACTCGAGTCAAATGTTGATAGCATATTAAGTTGGACCCTGTATAGGCCTTAATTTCTAAATATTTGTAGTCTAAAGCTTCGATAAATCACGAAAAGTCTACAAAATTAATAAATGTTTCTGTATAAACATAATAATTTTGTAAATAAATCATAATGACATGATATTAAATCTGTAAGGTTACGAAACTAATGTAAGCAAAATGGTCAAAATCGTATTAGAAACACACTTATTGGTCATAGCACCTCGCTGGTTATGTAACAGAAAGTTGACAATCTGTTGAAGTTGTTATTGCGTTAATAAGGCTATCGCTTCGGTGTGTTTCAATTATGTACATTTTACGGTATGTTTTCAGCAATAAGCTATGGCTATTTGGCTGTCCCATATATTTGTGTATACATTGTGGGCACATTGCTCGCAGAACCGATGACCGATGGCCGATGGGGCCGGATAGTTCTCGAGTGGTGGCCGTGTACCGGAAAGCGCAGCGTGGATAGGCCCCCACGGTGGACCGACGACCTGGTGAAGGCGACGGGAAACCGTTGGATGAGGGCAGCGCAGGACCGATTGTTATGGAGATCCTTAGGGGAGGCCTATTTCCAGCAGATGACGACCATCGGCTTAGATGATGATGATGATGATATATTTGCGTCCATTATATTAGGGTAAAGCAATTTTTTTCCCGATTTCTACTTGGTTCAATAGAAAAAGTTATTCAGTTTCATGGTCTGGAGTGCAATTCACTAAACGCAAACATCGGATGGACACAAGGATGTTAGCTTAGAGAATTGCACTCCAGGAGAGCGATTTTTGAATCTCATTCGGTGAGCTCAGCAGTTGAAAATGTCAAAATTACGTTGGAGATATGCATCTTTCCACTGCCGATTTGACTTTAAAAAATCGCTCTCCTGAAGTATGATTTGAAGTGCCTACTTACATACATATTCTCGGAGTTCGTGATGTTCTTCTTATTACATATTTCCATAAACTCACGGCTTTTTCCCAGAAGGGTAGGAACTATGGATCTCCACTTTGGCCGGCTAATTATGTAATACGATACTAACATCTCAAATTCTTTATTTGCACACATGTAACTAGGTATTTGCAAAGATTCTTTGCACACCAAAAATAAACAAAGGCTCTAAATAATTTTAAGGGAAGAATCGACTTACGAAACAAAATCTTGCAAGCATCAAATACAAAAGACTGTAAGTTCTACATGTTTAAAATTGTACTATCATTTCATACAGTTCTGGATTTCCGTTTTGTAACCCAATAAAATATATAATACCGGACAAAAATGGCTATCAAGACATGCACCTGAATAATCGTTAATTGGTTAACATCGTAGAAATAAAATAATTGGGCTGTCCCGCTGCCATACATTAAAATTGCGCATAACTAACGAGAAACAGATTAAATTTGGAACAAGTAATGGTTTGATTGTACTGAAATAACTATAGGATAGCGTGCTAGCTTGATTGATAGGAGTGCAAGGCGTAGTGTTCTGTGATAGATATTTCGCATAAGTCCTTTCGTTAGATTTCATCCTTAGTTGTTACTAGATAACGTTTATTTTGGGTTGTAGTAAACAATATTAGCTGGTTTTCAGCTGCCACGACCAGTAATTAGGCATTTAATTTGTATATTTATTTATGTTAAAATATAAGTGATTATGTTAGCAGTTATCAGTTTATGATTTGACTAATATGGCTTTGCTTTTTCACTTAGACATGAGGTCCATGACCTATTCTCTGATTGCTTATACATTAGGAGATTTTACCAGTGCTGACATGCGGTATTATCATCATTAGTCTATCATCCTCAACTCATTGCTGATTTTGCTGAATAGGTATATTCGATATTTATTACATAACTACTACATTTCTGTTTTTGGGTTACTGTTATCTGTCTTCGTGCCAAACGATTCAATAGGTGCAAAAATGAGCGAGTTATTGAGGTGGGGCATACAGACAGACAGAATGGACGAAAGTATAAGGGTTCCTTGTTTGACTGCGGAACCCTAACAATTCCAACTTTTAAAATTCTACTGAAACAAAAGACTGTTTTCAATTATGGAAAAATTAATGCTAAAAGTGTTCCCTGACCTAATATTACCTCATCTCCCACTCAAGACCTTGGGGGGAAAGGAGGGGCTGAAAATCAGCGCTGCGCGGGTTCAACCCCGTGTCAGCACAGGCAGAGCCTTGACCTTTTGTCTCAGTTGTGTAGATAATCCTACTTGTTTGTACTTAAATTGTAAGAAAAACTGTATTGAGACAGTAAATTATTTTAATTTAATTTTAATTTAATTTAAGTAATGTTTAAAATTTAGTTTAATAATCAATGTTTGTAATGTATTGAAAAAATGTTCTGAAACTAGAGACTAGGCGTCTTAACCACCTAATAGCAGAGTAGATAATCTCCATAGATACAAATATACAGTAACCTCACGACCCCATTACCTTTCAGAAACTTTCTGTGACTATTAACTACCTTTTAAAGCATGCGATTGAAGTAAAGTAAGGTTTATTTTACCATATTTAGAGTTTCAGGACGGAATAATGTGTCTAAGGTGAAAGGCCTTAGCGCACAAATTGCAAAAGAAGCCCTTAATTGCCTCGTTATTCGTGAAAAACCCACGGAAAGAAAGGGCATGAACTTATCAAACAAATTATATGACAACATTCATCATCATCATCATCATCATCTCAGCTGATGGACGTCCACTGCTGGATATAGGCCTCCCCAAGGATCGCCACATCGACCGGTCCTGCGCTGCCCTCATCCAACGGGTTCCAGCCGCCTTCACCACCGGTCCACCGTGTGGGGGGTCTACCTACGCTGCGCTTTCCGGTACGTGGCCGCCACTCGAGAACCTTCCGGCCCCATCGGCCATCGGTTCTGCGAGCAATGTGCCCCGCCCACTGCAACTTTAGTTTAGGAATTCTTTGGGCTATGTCAGCTACTCTGGTTCTTCTGCGGATCTCTTCATTTCTGATTCGATCTCGTAGGGAAACTCCGAGCATAGCCCTCTCCATTGCCCTTTGGGTGACTTTTAGCCTTTTTATGAAGCCATGAGTGAGCGACCACGTCTCTGTTCCATATGTCATCACTGGCAACACACACTGATCGAAGACTTTCGTTTTAAGACACTGCGGACTCTGACAACATTATATGTCAATAAATAGATTACCAATGCATAAATCGATTTCATAACAAAATTTGCGATAAGGTTACACCACATTAATAAATAACCACTTTTAAGCAGTTTATGCACCACATACATGTCAATAGATCAAAGGTTGATCGTACATGTCATAAATAACAACATTTCGAACGTGGAATATCGATCACGCACATCATGGTAGGTACGGCCCTTTCATTTGAACCGAAGCCGCCGGCAACACTCATTCATTATAGAATAATTTGTAACCCATACGAGTATTGAGCTCACTATAGCTATAGTTATCAATGTTATAGTCATGTTGTATTGAAGGTACTCTCTGATTAAGACATGCACTCTAAATAAGTAGGGTAAATGTCGGGCAAGCTATGAGAATCATCATCACAGCATATACACCCTATATGCAGGGCACATAGCTACCCTTAAGGAGAGTGTATGGGCATTACGTTAGTCCACCACGCGTGCCCAATTCTCATAGTTAGACTTCACATACGCATCTTAATATCTTCTTCAGCGTATGCAGGTTTCCTTACGATGTTTTCCGGAAACCACCTTAAGAGAAGTAGGTAATTACGGAGTTATGCGTGTGCGCGGTGCATAATGGCGGCGGGTTGTAGGACCTACGCCTAGAATTGGTGCGTCTGTGTGACTGTCGGTCCCTTGTAGAACAAACGAAATTGTAGGACCTTGCATGCTTCACATCTTTTTAGTGTCACATTACGTCCGTCTTTTTTTCAAGTCCGTGAGGTAGGTAGGTACTTGAGTGTAGGACTCAACATCATATTGACCTTTCTTTTGGATACAAGAATCGCAATCATAAGTCAATGTGTATTGTGGCATAAACTACAATTTGTAATAATAGATACTCAAAAGCATGTTTGCTCAGTCACAAAGTCGTGGTTATCATCTCCATCTAGATTCGCTCGATAAGCAAAATTATACTCGATTCAACTTTGATACCAAAAATACATTTAAGTTGCTTGATTTTTGTCGTGGGACAGTGAAAGCTATAACTATCTTAATAACATTTTTCTCACGATCTCTTACTGATTAAATATTACTATCTTGTTAATAGTTTCTCGTTTTAACTTTTACACATTGTTTCCGATTGTGCAACGAAAGTAATTTGATTAAGTGTATCATGAGACGCGCATTACTTGTGATAATTAAAACTTACCGCTTTTTTGTGTACAATTGTAGAACGGTTAAGAAAGATTTTGAGCTTAATTATGTTTTGTTCGCACTAATGGGTTATCTTATGACATCAGATGTTAAGAAATAAAATAAGTAACGAAATAGTGTATCACCGAACTATTCTTGCTACACACATATGTGTAATTAGTTGATTATTATATTTTCTAACAGTTAATATGTTTTACCATTCGAGACTCTCTTTTGTGTATGTATGTGTATCAAGCGGCGTTACTACAAAAGAACCTATCTAATAGTTAAATTATTTTTTTTATTTATTTTGTAACTTTTATTAACAAACATACTATGGCGGGGAAGACAAATATAGATTTTTAAAGGCTGCATAAAAGAGTCCACGGCTCACACACATATAAAAGAAAGTACCATCAATAAAAACAATATTATTAAAGAATGCAAGTTGCTCTCATAATAGTGGCATATTGCCAAAAATATCGCAGAAGAAGGAGAAATACGCACACAAAGTTATCACTTAATGCTGATTCATAGCATCATCATTGCTATGAATCAGCATTCCCTTATTAAAGCAAATATCAGACTTATTATATTGAGCAACTTTTGTTATAAAGTGTCTTTAAAAGCTTCGAATACCTTATGTAGAGTGCAAATTGTTGGTTTGCAAAACTGCAACGTTTCTGAACTTTGATTACGTAAAATGGCACTGTCACTACATTATTTCATTTTGTAGTCGGCGCAATTTCTCTCTGGCCCTTATTTTAGTGAGAGTAGGTTTTTTCAGTGGTACATCTAGAAATGTTTACTTTAAAGCTTAATATTTCGCTAACGGGTCCCTTAATCGATTTTTTTTTTTCGCATACGCTGCAATATTTTTGAACGATTTATTCTACGGCATCCTCATACGGGATAGAAGAAAAAAAAATGCATCCCCGCTTTACCCTAAAAACATGGATTTAAACAAAGACAAATTAAAAACTAAACTAAGTAATAAGGGGGAACGACTCTCGCTCCGGGTACTACTTGATGCAAAGGTTGTCCATCGCCATCCAACGCGGAAACGCGAGAAGCGTCATGGGATCCTTTGCATCCGGTATGATCCGGGGAGGGCTTTTTGACTGATTAAACTGTTTGTAATTTCTTTTGTCTGCTTTTTAGTTAGTTTTAAGATTGTTGGTTTTATTTAATTTCTAGTTAGTTTTAACCCTCCGCATGCCTGGTGGGGTCCAATGGACCCCACTCGATACAAAATCTGTCATAAATTATCAAATACAAAGTTGAGTGATCTGTGACTCTTGGTAGCTTCCGTAAATGAACCATACGTGCTAATAAACCCCTCCCCACAGTCTTAAGCCAGCTTTCCTCCGAGATAGACGCGATCAAAGTGATTTGGGGTCCAGCGAACCCCACCAGGCACAGGACGGAAGTTTTTGTTGGTGAGTTTTTACAAATTTTGTTTGTTTATTATCACTGTATTTTGTGATACTATTAATTGTTATTACAATTATAAATGACAAAATGCAAATTCAATTATTGTTATGGCTTAGAAATTATTAGAAACTCGGATACATAAAGTGTTTTCGATAACAATTAAGCTAAAAATTGATTTTTTCGTAGTTTTCGGGGCAAAATGTGTAGATTACTCACATAAATGGAAATATCTGCAGCCTTAGAGCTCGAGGACATGACTGTTTTTGACAAAGTGAAGATGAATCTGACCACATTAGCAATCAGGAAGATTCTGACATGGATTTTACTTATGAAGTGCAAGAATCTGCTGAAGCGGAAACGCAACCAAGCAGCTGCGAGTCAGATCTTGAAATGGATGAACCTTTCTTACACCTGGCACTGACACATGCTGAACACACCAGTCCCAGTCTAAATTTCCACGAGAAGAGAATTTTTGAACAACTTGGGCATGGCATTAATACGTCCCCATTTGGCCGAACAGAAATCAAGCCAACGCATTTCTGTGAATCTCCGCAAACAAATTGGGACACATATTGGTCAAGAAATGAACCACCGAGCCAGAAATCTTCTTCTGGTTATAAGGGTCGTTGCTACATATGCCCTAGAAGTAATGATAGCAAATCCCGACAAGTGTGTGTCACCTGTGACAGCCACGTCTGCAAAGAACACGGAAATTTTGTGTGTGGTAATTGCCTCCAAAACGACGGTCAAGAACATGATGAAGAATGATTTCAATTTGTTCCTTTTTGTATGCATAAGCTAGATATAGCCATAAGAGACTAAAAAATGTAAAAAAATACAAGAACATTTTGTTATTTTTTCTGTTTTGCTCCAAAATCTGAGAGACTGATGATTTTTTTCCAAATTTTGAAGATTTTTTCTTAAGGTTAATAAATATGCTAATTTCGCAATTCTTGTTAAAATTTTTGACCGATTCATATAAATAGATGTAAAATTTAACGTATCTAATAATAAAAATACATATTTATAGATTTTTAAACTTAAAAACAGTATTTCTAATTGGGGTCCAATGGGCCCCACCAGGCGCGCCGTGTGATTTTCATTCACCAGGCATGCGGAGGGTTAAGTTGTTAGTTTTATTTAATTTATTTTGTCTGCATTCTATAGTTCGTTTTAAGATTTTTAGTTTTAATTATAGGTACGCTTTTCTATCCTGTGTCATTTTATTGCAAATAAATTTTCTTTTCATCTCTCATACTCTGAAAGTAGGTCATTGTTTATCTATGAAGCGGGTTGAAAGTGAAACATTTCATCCCTAGGGATGAAAAGTAATTTAAAAAAAAACCTATGTCTAATACTGGGCAAAGGCAGAAAATTATACAGCCACACTTCGATAAAATTATATTAATTCTTATTTCTCTATAATGATAATGATCAAATTTTGAATTTTATTAAATGCTAATTTAAATAACATAATTTTTTGTTATTTTGAGACTTTTGTAATAATTATAAGCAGACAGAAAAAAGTCATCCCGATTAAAACCACAAACCCGAGTCAAAAAAAAAGTGGCGGGCTGACTTAAAAAAATATAAGAGCCAGATGCGCGAAAAATAAAAAAAGGGAGGGAAAGGGAAATGTTTCAAAACGTGTAAAAATCACCCGGGAAGTCTATCTTCACACAATCTATACACAATCTTCGTATATTTTTTCTCCTTCGAGTTGGCAACCAGAGTGATTTCCAAACGTTTTGAAACGTACCTAGCCTAAAATTAATTCATCGAGCGTTTCAGAAATTGATTTTGCATAATCTAATTTTTCTTTACTTTCCTCGTATTCGAAATGAAAAGCAGAGTGTTTAACTCGGGAGAAAGTCACCCATTTCACACTCGAATTATGGCGCCCCTCACGTTCCGTTCGGGGCGCCAAACATCTCGTGTGAAATGGGTGACTTTCATCCCTTGGTTAACAATCTACTATTATTTCCAAAAGTAATAAAGTAGTTTAGTTTTAAGTTACTTTATTTGTATTTTTTTTTTAATGTCACTATTTTTTGTATCTGTTATATAAAAATAAATAAATAAACAAAGTAATAAAGTTAACAATATTGATCATGAGTTTAAAGTATAAATGAGCCCAGAGTCATGCTAGATTTAGCAACCTTAATTGCGTTTTGTATTTATTACTCATTTCGCACTTGACTCCACCCTGAGGCGACACCATCGTTCTTCAGCCTTTGTCTAAACCGGATTTTTATTTAAAAGGTTACCTGTATCAGTGACTTATTTAGTTACGCAAAATGTTATGAAGATAATTTCACTAATGTGGGATGTCAAGTATAAGTAGAGATTTCTAATTAATGAGGCCCACGTCGATGTGAACAGTGTCAACAATGATCAACATTCTCGTAAGCGATGATTTTTGAATATATTATAATAGATTTACTCAATACCTCGATATTCTTATTAATAGTGCGTTGTGAAGCACCCACAGTCTTCGAAATTAAGCAACATCTAAGTGCATTTTTCGAGCCATTCTTTACAGTTTTCCGTACTCCGTGAAACACGTTAGGTAATCAGAACAGTCAGATGCCTATTGATGATTGGGGCAGCTTCCAAATATTCTGAACACAATTTGCTTACCAACTGGTCTCCACCGTCCTGTACTGTATAGTATAGGACATAATGAGCCTGCATGCTAGGGTATGTGAAAGTGATTTTTTTTTGGTTATCGCTACCAATTCCGATAATAAAACAAAAAATAAGAGTGTTTTTTTTTGCATCTTGAAGTCTGAATCTTCCAAATCGTAGAAAGTGGTCTGATTTGATGATTCTATACGTACCGAAGGTAAAATCTCGTCCTCTCTCAAATAATATTGAAAAAGTGTCTTAAGAAACCGTTATAAAGGTGGGATCACACATGATGACGCATTGACGGAGCGGCAGACGTCAGTTCGTCTTTTGTGAAGCAAGGAGTTGTTAGAAACCGCACGTAGAAGCACACACGGTGACGGATTGACGCACCGTGTGTGCTTCTACCTGCGGTTTCATACAACTCCTTGCTTCACAAAGACGAACTGACGTCTGCCACTCCGTCAATGCGTCGTCATGTGTGAACCATGTGTGAACGCACTTTTTAGTAGGCCGAATTGTTAAATCTCTCTTATCAAAAGACAACACTTAAAACAATACTAATGCCATTACGATTACGTTTACATTTGGCAATCATTACTTAATTCGTACGCGACATAGGCGGGGTATTCAGACCGAGCCGAGCATTCATCGTCTTCACTTCAGGTCTTCAATACAGATTTGTAAGCATTGACAAGACATGAGTAATGTTCCGTATTATTTTAACACCTACTCTGTTACCACGAACTAGTTACTCTATCTTGCCTACTTATAGATCAAGAGCTGATCAAATTTTTAACAATATGTGCATTCACACACGATGACGCACTGACGGAGCAGCAAACGTCAGTCCGTCATTTGTGAAGCAAGGAGTGTGACGCATTGAAGCACCGGGTGTGGTTCTATGAACTGACATATGCCGCTCCGTCAGTGCGTCATCGTGTGTGAACGCACTACAAGTTTTCATATGAGTCACGTTGCAGGGTTTGCCCCGAACACTTGTCTCTCGCGCGGTTCGCGTTTCAGCCTGCCACGAGGCTCCACAATCCTTCTCAGTTGTTCTTACTCAAAAACAATCCTTGAGATTGGATAGACACTCCCTCAAAACACTTGACATTGGCGGAAATGCGGCGGTAACGCACAAGCCGAAAGTCCATTAATTATAAATAAAAAAAATGTTTTCATAATATATTAAACAAGTTAAATTTAAAATAAAATTCGGATTTTCCAACTACATCTGAACTTATGCCAGCCAACCAATAGCCCCAGGCCCTGTACCCGGACTTTCGATTTTCGTTATATCCATATACAAGGTGTTACAAAAATACAAATAAACCTTTAAGGGGGTGGTGTAGACCATCAAACTGAACAACTTTCACTATGGGACCAATATCGAAATCGCGAAAAAAATATTTATGTTTTATACTCTACAAATCGACTAGAGCTAAAATATGTATGGGATATGAAATTATTTTTTTCGCGATTTCGATGTTGCAACATGTTGGTCCCATAGAGAAAGTTGTTCAGTTTGACGGTCTAAACAACCTCCTTAAGAGTTTTAAAATTTTATTGTTACTTATGAAACACCCTGTATATGTGACCGTTTAGGTTCGAACCGAAAACGTTCACGCAAGTGCGAAGTTCAAATGTCGGGTTAGACCCCTAGGTCCCCGTCGACCCAGTGGGTCTAAGCCGTGGACTGATTCATAGATAAATATAATAAACATGGTAAAATATGAGTAGGTACTTAAATAAATTCATGCAGATGGTGTTATAATTAAATAAATAAATAATAAATCGTTGTGAAGGAAATCATCATCATCATACATATCTGCTAAATTATTAAACAAATCGTTCACCAGCTCTTAGAGTTATTTATGTATGTGGCGTGTGTTGTGGCGGACACTTGCCTAGGAAGTGAAAGACAATGCACGCTATGCCGTTATGCCTATTATACCGAGGTCTCTGCCACACCGACCAATTAACAGTTGGTCGTAAACTTATCGTTTACAGCCATAACGTTTATTTGCTGTTATTGCATTTAATTTGAATTGTTGTTTATCTAAACTATTTTTTGATTCATTCAATTCTTTATCTTTTTACCCGACTGTGTCAAAAGGAGGGTAATGTTTTTCCTAACATGAGATTATGAATGCAAGCTGTTGTATCCTCGAGGTACCCCTACCCATGATGCATTTCGTTATTATTAATATTAATGAAAACCCGCATACGGTCGCATTGTATTTATTTATTTATAAGATATAATTTATAATAAAAAAATAGTGCCATAAAAACCAAATTAGGTTTATCTAAATACTATTCGTGAGTTTAAAACATGAATGTGTATGAATTAATATAACTTGCAAACTCAAACTCAAAACTCAAACTCAAATTTTTTTATTCAAAATAATAAATATCACATAGATAACTTTCTGACGCCATTTTTGATTCTACCACTGCACCGCTTCGGAAGGTGTTCCGTTGTAGAGAAGATGCGGCCAGAAACTCAGAAACAGAAGCATATTATTCACGTAATATTTACATATTCTACAATATTGTGGAATAACTTCCGTGTGCCTGCCGTCGTAGAGTGGACCACTCTAATTCTTCCCGTGGCCGTGGGTGTCGAGCGAGGCGACTAAGGGATTTAAGGTCATGCAGTGTTTATGTGGGTGAAAGGCTATATATAGCCACCTCTCACCACTTGACACGTCATTCCATCCTGAAACATAAATTGCTAAATGTGAGCATTATTTATAGAGCTCGGTGGCGCGGAGAGTTATGGACTCTCAATCATCAGTCCGGGTTCGAATCCGCAACGACAACATGCCACGTACCAATGAGTTTTTCTAACTTATGTACGTATTACCGACTGCTCTCGAACGGTGAAGGAAAACATCGTGAGGAAACCTGCATATGCAGAAGAAGAAATTCTGATGCATAAGTGAAGTCTACCAATCCGCATTGGGCACGCGTGGTGGACTAACGCCCAAACCTGAGAGTAAGCCTGTGCCCTGCAGTGGGACGTATATAGGCTGATGTTGATGATGATGATGATGAGCATTACTAGGCTCAACTACATTCTTAAACGGAAAGTTGGTAGTTGTACCAATGTTTCTGACCACCCCGAAAGAGATTACGGTCGTGAGTTTATGTATGTATGTAAATCCATATTTACACACATACTTCTTACGATCAAAACGTGATCGAAACAATACCAAATACCTACAAGGGGATATAATTCGGAGCGCGCTCCATACAAACGTACTATTGCGATATTTTCAATACTTAACCAATTAAAGTCAATGAAATTTTGCAGAAACAATCTAGAAACAAATCGCTATGCTTGTATGGAGTCAGATTTTCGATAAAATATACAGTTTCAATGCTAGGATTAATTTAAAATTTGTATGGAAATCTTTGAGCCACTGTAACTTTTAAACTATACATTTTAACGAAATTTGTTTCTAGATTGTTTCTGAAAAAAATTATTGACTTTAATTGGTTAGTACTTATTGAAAATATCACCGCTCCGAATTATATCCTCTTAATAAAGATGTTTGCCTCCCACTCCCACACATCAAGTTAAGATTTGAACAAACTCATCAGACAGCTTATAATTATTGTGCCATCTTGTAGAACAATAAGTGATGCGACTTTAACTTAACATGTTAATAAGTAAGCAATGTTTGGTTTTCACAACTCATTTTGAGTGGCAATGACATCCTTTAGAAATGAAAACAATACAAGATACTAAACTAGTGATTTCACACGAATTTGACAACATAATGTTTGAATGTTATCTTTTAATCTAAGGATAAATATTGTTTCTAATTCATCTCATAGACACATTAACCTACATTGACTTCATTTACAAATGTGAACACAATAGTGTTCAGAATTTCAGTATTATTTTATCACTTATTAGGTCGTAAACACAGCAATTTATTTAAATGCTTCAACTTAATAAGCTGACGGTTTTAAGGAAATGATCAGGAGTGCGATTTTTGAATCTCATTCGGTGAGCTCAGCTGTTAAAAATGTCAAAATTACTATGGAGATACGCATCTTTTTACTGCTGATTTGACTTTAAAAAATCGCACTCCTGAATTATGATTTTTGGAAGTCAAATCAGCAGTAGAAAGATGCGTATCGCCATAGGAAATTTGACATTTTTAACTGCTGAGCTCACCGAATGAGATTCAAAAATCGCTCTCCTGACCATCAAACCAAACCAGTTTGTCTATGGGATCAACATCGAAATAGAGGAAAAAATTTGTTGTTTTTTTTTGTTTTCGCTATTCTTATCTTTATCTCATAGAGAAAGTTGTTTAGTATGAAAGTTGTTTAGTATGTTTATTATCTCCTGAGAAAACCCTCAGCATATTAGGAGGAACTTGGATATAGGTAACAAGCCAATTGTACAGAAAAACTAAACTGTTCTATTCTATAGATAAGTAATGTTGTTTAGTTTCATTATCTGAATACACCCTCTAAATTTGTCTGCTTAAATATTAGAACCTCAACAGTTTAAAGAATACTTGTCGCGTCATACCTTAGTATTATAATGTTTTAGCATTGACTTAGAATACTATGGACAACGGGTCTAGTACAAAATTCTCGATAAAAGTGTCCGAGACTAACCTACACAAACCTAAGTGCGTGTATAGCAATATAATCGTTGAATATCCTGAAATCCTCTTTCATTTTGCTTGTTTAGTTTTTACCCCATCGCGGCACGGCGCGCCCTGCGCTCGCGTGCGCATCGTCGGTCGTTTAAACAAAGACTGTTACTTAAGGGGCTACCTGCCGGTTTTGGGTAATTTTGTAACCATTTTATTCATTAACTATGGCACTTTTTGAGCTGAAATTTAAACTGAACCATCTACAGGATATGAGATGTGATGTGGTTTTTCTAGAAATCGATTTTAATGAATAAAACCGAAGAAAAGGGACTCTAAAGTCACCCCTTTTTTTCCAGTTGTAACCATTTTACTCTTACATTTTTAATCGGAACAAAATGAAAATTTACTATATTGTTCACAATACAATTTAGAATGATGTGGTTTTTTTACTTTTTCGAAATTAATAAAAAATCATCGAATTTTTCAAAGAAAACAGCAAAATTCTGACCGGAGCCACGCGCTCCTTCTCATCGATTAGTATGGAGTGTGAGTGAGAGGAGAGTGGTCCACGGCTGATACGCCTTAATTAGGTCTCTTTATACGTTTTAGTTCTCTTTTAATTCGAACACTTTTGAGCGCGGACAGTAGGTTGGTAAGTCAATGTGTTTTAGTAACACACTTAATATCAAAGTACCGAATGATAAGGAGCACATAAAGTAAATATGAATAAAAAACGAAGCTATAATGATCAGAGAAAGTGTAAGTGCACACAAGGTTGCTTAAAATGAAAATTATTGCACCGACCGACCGCAACGAGCTTCGCAAAGAGTTCGAAAATAATAACAACTGGATTTTATTACAATAAAGTATTGAAAGAATCTGCTTATTATTTATTATTTTTAATTTAATTTTTTTTTTAAATCGCAGGTTTCGTTTCTTGTAGGAATATATTATATTAAGGGAAACTGAAGTACTACTATAGACTATTCAGTGATATTGTGCTTGTAGAAAAACGTTAAATAGTTGGTCCCGAAATAGACTAACCAACATTTGATGACGGTTTTGTAAAGTCAAGTCGACCGTCGTACCTTGCTTAGCTTGCTTTATACCGTTTTATTTTTATTTTGAGTATCAACTCCCGTATGTCAAAATGCATAAATCTTCAACTCTCGTTAAAAAAACGTAAGCCCAAAAAACGTCTTTTGCTTCTATTTAAGGCCGTACCTATAATAGGCTGATAGTTTGTATAATATTCACATAAGTCCACAGTGTACATTAAAGTTATTCTAGACATTATAGTATCAAGATGCCCAGGATTAATTATCTAACAGTAACATTAAAGAATGGCTCCTACAACTCTAGGTGTATATTTACGAGCAGCATCATTGTTTACTATGATAAGCATTGTAAAAAAAGATGTACACAGATGATAAATGCACACATTGTTTCATTGAATGCAGAGGCTGTTTTATCGGTCAATCGGGCGTTAATTAGGCCGTAACATAGAGACAATGGGTGTTAGTGTTGCTAATAGATTCTTACGTTAAATTAGAGTTCCTTGTAAAACAGTAGGTATAATCGTAAAAACCGAGAGCATTATGGTCTAATAGAAAACCACGAAATCTAAAATCTGCTAATCTTTTAATAGATTTTTAATGGTAAGGTCATATTAAGGCGGGCCGCAGCCAAAAAATCCGCCCCAATCGATTCTATACAATTTATTTAATCTATATCGCAAAATACGCGCCGGCCCAGAGCGGGCGGCCGGTCGACTAGACTATACCTAGCGGAACTTTTAACGTCTGCCAGTATTAAGTCAAACTAAAAATTCATCAATGCGTTACATGCAACCTAGTCCATTTTAGATGGCCCATCTCACATCGTGCGCAGCGTGCACTAACACCTGCACGCAGAAGGAGCTCATGACCGCTGGTGACGGAGCAGTATCTATTTAGCGACTTTGTCCAGAGTTCGAAGTCGACACGATAAGAAGAAGAATGCACATGCCTCTACCCTCGACCCGCCCTAATACAAGGTGTTACAAAACTACAAATAAACATTTAAGGGGGTGGTGTTGACCATCAAACTGAACAACTTTCACTATGGGACCAATATCGAAATCGCGAAAAAAAAATTTATGTTCTATACTCAACAAATCGACTAGAGCTAAAATATGTATGGGATTTAAAATTATTTTTTTCGCGATTTCGATGTTGGTCCCATAGAGAAAGTTGTTCAGTTTGACGGTCTAAACAACCCCCTTATGAATTTCAAAAATTTATTGTTACTTATGAAACACCCTGTATATGTTTACCTTTAAACTCTACTAAAACAATAATTTCGAAAAAAAAACTCCCGAGCTTTATTTTCACTTTACATTAATTACCTGCTTAAATTATACAGTCATGTTCCCACTTCTCATCGTATGTACTTCGAGGTAAGAAACATTGTAATCCGTTTTATTAGAGATAATAACAATGCTTATTACGATCGTATCTAGGTCTAACAAATGTCGCAAACCATGAGATTGTGACATAAATCCATGTCAGATAAACTTACAACGTTTTTTTTACAAAAACTAGCGTCAATATGAAGTTTCAAGTTGCTACCCTACTGAAAAAAAACAATATTCGTTGTTGTATCGTCATTGCGTTATTTGCAGAAAAAAGAACAACAAACGTACGAAATTTGTCGACAGGATTGAATTCGTTTTCTCACAAAATGAAAGAATATACATTTAAGATAGATACGTATCTAATGTTTCAGTAACCTAGCCTTGAGAGATCTAAGATTGTTTATAACAAGATGATGAATATGTTAATTGAAATCGTGAATTAGGATATGAAGCTTTAAAGTTATTTTATTACATTCTTATAGCCTGAAGCCTATTAGCTAAATTTTAAATATTATTGTTTATAAACATGTACAACCATGTTGTGCTATTTCAAAGCTGGTTCAGGAGTGCGATTTTTGAAAGTCATTCGGTGAGCTCAGCAGTTGAAAATGTCAAAATTACTATGGAGATACGCATCTTTCTACTGCTGATTTGACTTTAAAAAATCATACTACAGGAGAGAGATTTTTGAGAGTCAAATCCGCAGTAGAAAGATGCGTATCTCCTTAGTAATTTTGACATTTTCTACTGCTGAGCTCACCAAATGAGATTCAAAAATCGCACTCCAGGTCTCGCCCGAGACACATTTTTCAATCTTTAATTTGATTAGCTATAATTTTAATTAAATTCCGGAGTTACCGAGAGTTGATTTACATTTCATTATAATAATAATTAGCAGTTAAAATGCTTAAAGTTATTGTTGCTCTGATTACTTTAAATAATTATTATTAATACTTGTTGCTAAGCTTCTGACCACTCCGAAAGTTTATATAATACATGTGATCATTTGAACAAAACAAAGTCACCTACTTCTATGGACAGTTACTTAATTAGTTAGTTTCGAAGAGACAGTTAATATTTAACTTCATACAAAAGACATCAACGGGACAGTCAATTTTCAAATAAGTTTTTTTATTACTAAAATTAATGTTTTTTTATTAGCCCTATTCATCCCACTGCTGGGCAATGGCTTCCCCTTTAATCCTCCAACCATCTCTGTCCTTAGCATGCTCTGGCCACGCGTCATCGAGATCGTCCCGCCACCTCTTACTAGGACGACTGTTTTCTGGGATATAAAATTTACTAAACATTTGATAGCTGGCTTAATAATAATTTGGATACTTGGTCTAATGCGTATCATTCATTAGCGATGCGACGAGGAAACGCAGCCAGCATTATACAGCATAAACATAAATGCTTTACAGACGTAGGGCACCTTCAGGCCAGGTAAGACTGATGGGGGCGGGCTTCTCAATTAAGTTCTCGTCTTTATAGCATAGTTATAATAATTTTAGAGTAAGTTTAGTTTGTTTTTTGTTTATTGTACTTTCCATAATTACAATCTTATTGTAGCCTCTAAACCCTGAATCACAAAGAATGTAACCATTTAGAACCCTTACGTTATTTTTATTCTGTTTTGTTACTGTATGTTTTGGTGTGCAAATAAAGAATATTTATGTTATATTATATTATCTAACAACCCATATACAAGGTGTAACAGCCTAGTAATATTACATGGGGTTGTTTTTATACAAACAAAAATAAAAAAATCTGCTGTAGAAACCGTACTACAGTTTTGTATGAAACGGTAAATTGTTTTTCTCGATGTTGGCTACATTGTAAAAAGTGGTCCAATTTGATGGTCTAAAATAAACTAAACCACCACTTTAAATATTACACGGGTGTTTTGTTACACTCTGTAAAAGGATATACCTCAGAACAATAATTGAGGTCATTGTTCTGAGGTTTTGAGGTTTTACCATGAGTTTTTACTGTACTTTAATAGTATAGTTACGTCGCCAATTCGTATGGGAGTTCTCAACGTAACCACTAGGAGCCCTGTACGAAATTCAATACTAAATTGGTGACGTACTCGTAACTACAGTAGTAAAGTTCGGTAAAAACTCATGGTAGGCCTACAGTACTCATATAAAATATGTCAATAGTAATTTGTCTGTCACAGATCACGCCCCATCTTTCCTACCTACTAATTTATTGTTTATAGAATCTATATGCTCGTAGCACAATCTCAATTGTAAGATTTCTTATCAAGTATGTAGGAAAGGTCGGATGGGCTTTTGCTTCATTATTCTGACAGATGGTCAGCTGTGTGTTATTTATTACGAAAATTTGAGATTAAACAGATAAGACGTCCATAAATTGTAATGGAATTTGCTACGCAATAAATTAAATTAAGACCTTTTGCCTTGCGGTTATGGATGAAGCACAGGCTCTTAACTAAGTATGTCGACAAAAATATAAAACTTAATACATTAAGCTCTTATTTACTATGTACTAGAAGGGAGTACTTACTGAGTAAAATATACGGGGATATCTCCGCACTTGAATATGATAGCGTAAATGGGTGTAAATGCAGTGTATCCTCTAGTACGTAGGGTACATTAATAGCTCATTGGTTTAATACGAATATAATTTTTGCTGAAGAAAGAAAATCAAAACAGTTTCGATGGTATCTCTTGTCGTGAACCATGTGATAAATAAAAAACATTAATTTAATAATGTAGTATCCAGGAAGCTGGAAATAGGTTTCTTCTATAATTTTCGTGTTTTCGTGTTTCGAGTATGCTGTAGTAGGTTATTGGATCGATTATCATTCTAAATCCATTACCTATGTTTTTCACAGCAATAATATCTATAAGAAACGGGGCTTACGCTACTTAATGTGATATTCCGACATATTTTCGATGGGAAAATGTAGAATCGAGGTAGCAGTCACCTTTTTGCTTAGTTCGTTACCTATTTATATTTTCACTGTACTATGGATTACGAAAAAACTTTTAAGTGTCAATTAAAATCTGTGGCATATTAAACTGGTATCAAACATACTATGGTACGAAACCAACGGCTTTAGATTGACTTGAAAATTACAACATTTCCATCTTGTGTCAAATCTTTGAATAGAGGAAAACCGAAGTAAAGCGCTATCTCAAGATAAAAATCTCATTAACTTACCACTTACGACCATAATAACGCACGTGTTCATAAATTTACTTAGCTTCTTACGTGCACAACTGTGAACTCTATTGCAATAGACATAAGATTAAACCTGTATCTAATTTCCGTTGTTATACACTAACCGCTGTTTTCCCACGAAGTGAATTCTTCGAAAAGAAGTTGATTGAAAAGTGTTTTTTTAATAATCCATGGGATATTGAATGTGTTATGCTTACTGATGACGAAACGCTCTTGCTTCCCATAAAGCTTTCTGTGTAATGGCTATGGTGAAACTTTTTGGACTTTTCGTGTCGGCATATTAAGAAGGACCATGTATGTCCCACTGCAGCGCACAGGCCTACCCTCAGGAAGGGTGTATGAGCGACCCACAGATGTAGGTACCCTTATTAAATATCTTCTTCTTCCAGCCCTTTTCCCATTATTTGTGCGCAATATGTCGTCTTCCTCCATTCATCTCTTTTAGCCGTCAATTCAGCTGACACACCTTTTTTACACATGTCATCCTTCACACAATCCATCCATCTTTTCTTTGGTCGTCCTCTCTTCATGCAGCCATCCACATTCATATTTAACATTCGTTTTGTAATATGACACTCATCTCTTCTCATCACATGTCCATACCACGATAATCGATTACCGCGCAGCTTTTCATTCACAGGAGCCACTTTCAAACTTCCTCTAATATACTCATTCCTAATCTTGTCCATTCTAGTAACACCACACATCCATCTCAACATTCGCATCTCTGCTGCATGCAGTACCCTTATTAAATATGTGATCTGGAAATATTTACCTAACAATCTACTTGTCTTTTCACTTAAAGCTAATTTCCTGAACATGACGTACAAGAGAAGGCAATTTGCGCAAATTCCCCGCTCCTCTGATCACCACTTTCACCGCAAGTGTGATGGCTGGCACTGTCAACAGATGGGCCACTGTCCAAAGGCTCTTATGTACATGCGTGTTATGTAAAGTTGTGTATTGAATAACTGCTCGATGAATTGGCAATCATTATTGTTCGTCGATGCGTTGATTGATGAAAAGTGCTTGGTGGGAAAAGTGTTTAAGCGTTAAATGGTAGAAAACGAGCAGTGGACGACATTAAACATAATTTTCTTGCAAGAATACCGATTGAGCTTGAATAAGTACCAGAATTAACCAGAATTATCGTTTTAGAAATTATATCTTACGGATAGGTTTAAATTTTATACAAAATAGAAAAGTAAATGTTATTAATATAATAAATTAAAACATTTTATATTTGTGTGAGAAGATATTAAAAAACGAAATTAAAATTTATTCATCAAATACTGTGTCCTGATTAAAAATCATCAAACGAAAGACGAAATACCTTGGAGACGTTTTTTATTTTTCATTTTACGAATAGATTTATACCATTTACCGAAACTAAAGTCATACCTCAGTATTTTTGGATAGTTTATCTAGTGAAATCATAAACTGAATACACGATTGGAATTACTTCACTCGATAAAAAATCTTCACAAAGATGCGTATTTTCATGCATTTTTAAACATTTTTCTCGTTTTAGAAGAACTTAAAATAGTTTCCGATTATTGGTATTTATACTCACCATATTCACCATTAGTTTAGTGAAATCAAATCTTTAAAAAGAGCTTTTGTTCTTTCTTTTTAATCGAAAATACGGCATACGCACGCACTTTTCGGAAGGCCGGGCCATCGCGTTTCTCATAGAAAATCTTCGTCGGAACCCATGGCCCCTTAACTAACTTTTACCTTAATATTTATCTTACCGTATTTTGCAGCGTGTGCCGTATTTACACTATTATTGCGACACTCAACAATAACGGCTAAGTTCATAATTATTTCATTGATTGCCCATTGAAGTATTATGCAACGAGCAGCGTCACGAGTTCGAGACATCTACATGGCACTAGTTGACGGTCTCGAATTTTGTATTTAATTGGAAGAAAGTGGCGTCTTTCTGTCTTTTGTATAAATTATTCACAAGTCTACCGCCTTTGAATTATAAATATGAGTTTATGACTTAGTAGCATACAGATTTTATCACGGGAGTTATGACAGCTTTCTGTGAAAAATTGCTTTATTCAATTAATTTTATGACTTCACTCCACAGTTTTTGGATCTAATTTGGTGTAAAACACTCAGATTTAAAAAAAAAATTTAAACCTTTTAAAGAATTAGGTCGGCCATTCTCAGGATCGACGTTCTCCGCCTAATTTCACCGTCGTTTTTTTTTCTTTATTATTTTGTGTCAGTATCGGTATCATATAAAAGAGTATCCAATTATAAACTATTTAGTCCAAGTGGGACTTAATTTGACTAAGCAGTTGCAGATATATTGAGGTTTGAAATATTTGCTTGACTGTGAAATTAGACAGGCTACGGTGAAATTAGATTTTGCTCCATTTTTATTAGAAATTTTACTCATTTTAGTTTTTGTGTGTCTTATAAGCCAGGACGCGCAAAAAAACCTGCTCGGAGAATGACCGAGGTGCCTATTAAGCTTAATATAAGTTGGCACAAGAAATTTTATTTTTTAATTATTTTCCTTCACTGAAAAGCCATAACATAAATATTTTTTATTTGCCTACCAAGACCAGACAAATACACTTTATAACAACACTTATGTTACAAATCGTACAAAACTTCCTAAAAAAAATCGTCTAGTTTCCCATCCTACAACTTTTATAGGTACCTATTATTAAGGTGGTTGCAGAGTTGTCAATTTCATACAAAACTTTGTCGTAGAACACTCGTAGACGGTATTAATAAAAGTAATGTTTTACATATTATGGAAAAATTGCTTAGAAAATCTAGATTGCGCGTATCAAATAATATTTACAATTTATTATATAATTACGAAGATATCAAACTTTGAAATTATTCATACAAAATTTCAATTTCTTCGTAAACATATTATAAATTGTAAATATTATTTGATACGCGTCGATCCCTGGGCCCTATTCAACAAACGTTACAATTGTAATTAACAATTACAATTCTGGGTCCATTGCTGGTTACTTATGACGCTAAACTTGCAGTAAATAACATATGCCTAACATTCTCAGCAATGTACCCAGAATTGTAATTGTAAATTACAATTGTAACGTTTGTTGAATAGGACCCAGATAATGGGAAATGGGCAAGGGAATGATGATGATTTGATACGCGCAATCTAGAAGTTATTTTTCCATAATGTATAAAACATTACTTTTATTAATGCCGTCTACGAGTGTTCTACGACAACGTTTTGTATGGACTGAAACCACCTTAAGAACACGAACTTGCATATCAGTATTGTATAATAGTATACAGTGCACAAGGTGCATTCGAGTCACGAAGAGGTAGACTCAGCTTTAGTTCTCATGGGGTCAGATTTTGCATACATCTTCATATTAGCACAAATTTCACTTTCATGTTAAAAATAAATGTTACGTATTATACGCGCTGGAGACAAAACGGCGACGAAAATAAATTATTTTTTCACCTCACAAGCTCGGAAAGATTCTGTTTATCGTTCGAAATCTGAGTGCAAAAGTGTATTTTATCCGCTAGCGTGCAAAGAGTTTTTGAAATTCGAATTTGTCTATTCAATATTTTTGTATACCGCCAATGCACTGAAAATGCTTAACAACTATTTCATGACACTGGCCAGCACGAAAATAAAAACTTTTTGAAATGTTCTTTTTAGCAATTCACTTTTTTTCCTCGCTGTTGTGAGGTGAAAAATTGTGTGTTTCGCTCGGCTGCAAAGTTATTCAGCGTCTCGTACCTTTGAAACCTTCGCTAAACGCTCAGGATTCTATTATTTGAACCACTCGCTTTGCTCGTGGTTCAATCCTAGAATCCTTCGCTTGCTCAGGTTTCAATAAAAGTACTCGCGCCAAAAAGCAACTTTGCAGCCTAGCATAACAAATAACTATTAATTTCTTCAAGTTAGCTAGTGCTAATCGAAGTATCAGAACTCGATCACACGACCCTCGGGTTCGCAGGCACGCTCACGCTTGTTAGATTTAAGACTGTAACTACCATGCCATCAACGTTTAAGCACATAAGTTTATGTAGGTACCTAATCCTCGCTATTTTAAAGGAAGCAGTGTTTCGGTACTACTGGTGAAACGTGAATGTTCTGAGGTTTCAGAATTTCTCTGACTACCCACTCGGGGAATATAGTCGTGAGCATATGCTTATGCTTTTAATGGAAGCTAATACACTTTCACATAGGTACATAAAGGAACATGGAGCAGTAATTGATTAACACTATATTAGTAACTCTTGGTCTAAAAACATTTTCTCAGAGCTACAAAAAATCACGGACACCAAAAATTATTAAACACCCAGTCAAAATAATGTTGAGTGGAGACTTCAGACCTCACGAAATAGCCATATCTCTTGCAAAAATCATACCACGTTTCGTTTCGTACTCAAACAAACGCGCCGACGACCGAACTGTATATTACGTGGAACACATAAATTGATTTTCACTTTCTTTAATGTTAACTTAGCACGTCCTTGCACAACATGCATTTTATGCAAAGATATCATAAGGCCTATCACAGGCGATGGATAGTCTGTGGCTGCCTTTTTAGGAAATAGAATTACACGGCAATTGGTTTCGTAAAAATACAGGTTACATGGCTATTTGTATTTTTGAAGGCTACTGACCTAATTGGTTGTAATGTAATCCTGCCTGCAAATCAGAGTGTCACGTTATTTTTTTATTTAAATTTTGTTTTTGTGCGTATAGCCTTAATCTTAATTTTCATAAATGCTACCTATGCAGGGTCCAACTTAACATGCTGACACTTTTGGGGATGATCAGACCATCAAACTGAACAACTTTCTCTATGGCACCAACATCGAAATCGCGAAGAAAACTGCTTTCCCACACGTTTGGCTCGAGTAGGTTTGCAGTTTTGAATAGAACAGCAGATTTGTTTTTTGCGGTTTCGATGTTGGTGCCATAGAGAAAGTTTTTCAGTTGGACGGTCTGATCATCCCCTAAAAAAAGTGTCAGCGTATTAAAAAGGACCCTATAATATACTTAGCCCCACTTGCGTCAACCTAGGTTACCAGTTAACTCTGCGTAAAATAGCTCTCTCAATTGTTTTTCTATACAAAAAATCATGGGTTACCAACTTAACCTGGAGTTTATTGCTAACCCATGTTGACGCAAGTGAGGCTTAGAGGACTAGTCAGAATTATTCTAAATACGTACTAAACATAGCTAACGTCCAGACTACCTAGCACAAAAAACTATTCTTTTATTTATACGTTTGAAAATTTCTTAATCTAAAGAAGTTCTAATAACAATGTTTATGCTTTAAATTTAAATATTTATATTTGTATGAAGTTCGTTGTTTTTCACCGTAAACTACAATGGGCCGGCCTTTAGAAAAGGTACAACCAGTCGGAATATCTTACTTATTTATTACGACATTAAAATTGTGAGAGGTCACGACTTACCATAATGTTTGCGTGACCTACAGTTACCGGGAGCCACAGATTATCATATTAATTGAGTACGAAATTAATATTTTGACCTAACGATTGTCGAGACGCACTGACAGATCGTCAATCGAATTTCGTGGTAGCACTCCAGTAGTATAATAACAGTATCATAGGGCACAATTTTTAATTGCCGCAATATTATCTAAGGCCGCAATCAATCGACTATTGAAGGCTTGTAACACCTCTTGTATAATAATTTACGTAAGGAATTTCGTAAAGACGTGCAACTGTAGGATCGTATAATAAAATTATGATTTATGTAAATTGACAATGGCAATAACTATGGTTTGGAGGAAAAGGGAAGATCTTCCACGGGCTAGTTGGAATGCCCGGGACCGCGGTCCAACAGTTCTTAGTTGGATGTTGTATATATGCAAAGTCTCTTGATAACTTCGATAGTGCGATTCAGGACTCGCCATATGATTGGTTGTTATTCGTAATGAGCTGTGATGCGTTGGACAGATCCATATTGTGATTGGCCGTCTTCTGTGTGACGTGCTATAGGTCGCATGCGCTGACCTAGATAGATCTCTGTTTACATCGACTCGATCGATGTGTTCGGCATTGTTGCTTAGTCAGCTCTCGTAGCTCCGCTACAGTACTCCCCCTCCAGACGGAGTGTCGAAACTTGTCTTCAGCTTGCTTGGTACGCATTCAGACCAGGTATGGCAATTTTTCATGAAGGCGTGTGTTCGGCGTGTGACGGTGTGACCCCGTGGTTGCTGTACCGTTGCGTTAGCCGATAACCTTTGCTGCGGAGATGCGGGACCTTTATGCTTTGTAGGCTAGTTCAGGACCACGTTGCTGCTCCGTGTTGCTGCCATCTTCAGCGACTGCTACGTACCAGAAGGTTGATTGCTCAATTGTCGGTGGTCACCAGTTTGGAGGTAAAGGGAAGATCTTCCACGGGCTAGTTGGAATGCCCGGGACCGCGGTCCGACAGTTCTTAGTTGGATGTTGTATATATGCAAAGTCTCTTGATAACTTCGATAGTGCGATTCAGGACTCGCCATATGATTGGTTGTTATTCGTAATGAGCTGTGATGCGTTGGACAGATCCATATTGTGATTGGCCGTCTTCTGTGTGACGTGCTATAGGTCGCATGCGCTGACCTAGATAGATCTCTGTTTACATCGACTCGATCGATGTGTTCGGCATTGTTGCTTAGTCAGCTCTCGTAGCTCCGCTACAATGGCATGCCTCGCACAGTCGCTAGTCGCAGACGAGAGAAACCCAAACCGAGGTGTTGTATGACTAACGGGCCATTCCATTGTTAAATTTGTTGACATAAAACATTACCGCTTTCGTGATAGACAAATATAAACCCACGGTCTAATAGTCTAAAGCCATTGGACAAGGTTCAAAATGCTGTGTTAAAATTATGGAGCACACAACAATTCGTCTCACCTCAGGATTTAATGGTAGGCACCAAAACAATGATGTTATGTCATAAAGAAACATGCATAATGCTTAGCGGATTAGGAAGTCGCTGAGTAAGAGCACCTATTCGATAAAACTTTGCAACATTTACTTTGTCTCGCATAACTTCTTCACTATACGCATAAGCATGTTTGCTACCTGTACGTATATAGAGTATGGATGTTAACTAAATAAATAAGATCCCACTAGGTAACTATACGCCGAGCAATAATATTTTGCTGTTATTTCAAAGACCTAAATTAATGAAAAATACAGCAATGATCTTCAACATCTCGCAGCTCTATAAAGTATATTTTGTAATTTTTTTATAAATTATTTTTCTATAAATAGAATCCAGTGTTCAAAAGAGAGCAGCAAGTCTGTATTAATTGAAAAAGTCTGTATTAAGTGGATATTATTTACTTTATAAGTTGAAGTCACTTTTACTTGCGACACACACCATTGTGGAAACAATTAAAATTTAAATATATATTTTTTTTTTTTTTTTTTTTTTTTTTTATTATTGGTGGGTTTGCTCTTGACCTCTATCTAGTCCTCAGGACAAAGATGGGGTCGAAGATGTAGCGAGCTTACCCAGAAGTGCACTGGCACTCCTGCACACTGACGGAACGCAGCAAGCTGCTTGGCGCCAGACTCCGGCAGGAGGGTGGTCGCGAGCCAGGCGGCTCCTTGCGGAGCCTACCACACCGTTTTTAAGACAAAACAAGATAATTTTAAAATTTGTTGCGTATTCTTAGGATTTTTCCTTAGTTTCCTTGGATAAGAAGGCACCAGCACCAGTGACATAATGAAGCACAAGCCAGTAAAAAATAGGAATACCTAAAATTATGTAGTTTAGTAGAGGTGAGGCGGTTCTGAAAAGGTCAAGGTCGTTCAGTGGGGGATATGCCTTAAATAAAACGATGTTCTGTTATTTAATATGCCCTGCCTGGGCAGTTAGCCTTGATTCGGTCATTATTGACCGGCGAATCTTTACTCTAGAGCACAAGTGATTGTCATGCGATATAACTCATGCTGAAAAGAAAAAAAGAAGAAAAATACCCTGGGGTGCGATTTTTGAATGTCATCGGTGAGTTTGAACGGTTTTTAAATCTCATACAAAAGCGTTCTCATGCATCTTTCTACTGCTGATTTGACTTTAAAAAATCGCACTCCTGAAGTACGATTTTTTAACGTCAAATCAGCAGTAGAAAGATGCATATCTCCATAGTAATTTTGACATTTTCAACTGATGAGCTCACAGAATGAGATTCAAAAATTGCACTCCTGGTCTATTATCTGAATTCGACTTATAGGCTTAGATCAAAATAAAATTAATGGATAGGCCTAAAGCGCGGTAAGTTGAAGCAAACTACTGGTGCACTTGATCCATACAAACTAGCGCCATTATCTGTCAAATCTAGGGCACTTGCATACAAATTTGAAGTAAACCTTTCATTTGTCACCATTTGTTTTGCCTCATTTTTCTGGTTTGAAATGTTTGCGTAAGGCCTATCCAATCATTTTATTTTGATCTAAGCTTACAGGCTACAGCTTTGAGATGGTGTAACAAAATACCCTAGGAATAGGTACTTAAGGGGTTGCTAATGACCATCAAGCTGAACAACTTTCACTATAAAGCCAACTTCGAAATCGCGAAAAAAATCTGCAGTTTCATACAAAATTGCAGTAGGCTCGACTCAAATGCAGGTATAGGACAGCAGATTTTTTAGTGAAAATAGTTTAATAGTGAATGTTGTTCAGATTTATGATTATGGTTTGAAGCACCCCTTTAAGTATTACTAGGGTGTTTTGTTACACTCTGAATAGGACACCTTGTACAGTACACTTAGCTGTCTTATAAATGGGAAAAATTTAGGTAAGCATGTGAGATACTGAGTGAGTGCGAGCGAGACAGGACATGACAGGCCATTGCCTACATTTAACGCCACGCTTCCTACCAAGCGGGGCGGGGGTGAGGTTAAAATTGGTGGGGGCAGGGAGAGTTCGTGATGTACGTACTAGTGTCCGACCGAAACTAGTTTTTACAACCGAAACCGAAACCGAAAACGAATTTCGGCTTCGGTTCTAGTTTCGGCCGAATCCGAAACCGAAACCGAAACTTCCTTATAACATAATTATACCCTACTTTTTAAGTTTTGTTTAATGTAGCTAGGTGCCAATATGTCTTTTATGTTCACAGAAGAAGTTAATTTGATAAATTACATAGTAGCTTTGTTGTTTCGAAATAAATTATTTCTACTGTACATTTAGGTAGGTACATGGTATGTGTGTACATAATTCTATGGGTTGAGGTGAGGTGTGTTTTAACTAAGAAAAATAATCAGTGAAATCAGCTGAGAACATCAAATCACGTAGTTAGGTAGGTAATAAAATTACGTAAGTATGACCTGTCTTTTTGATATTTAAAATTATTTATTGCAAGAATATTTAATTAAACTGCCATTAATTTCATCAAATTTATGGATTTGAACAAAAACCCTGAATACAGGGTGTAAATTTAAATGCATTACATATTAAAGGGGGTGCTTCAGGCCATCCAACTAAACAACTTTTAGTATGGTGACAACACAGAAAACGTCAACGTCCACTCGGCCCAAATGTATGCAACAGCTGATTTTTTTTCGCCATTTAAACGTTGGTCCTACCGTGAAAGTTGTTCAGTTTGATGGTATGAAGACACTAAAAAGTATGTAACGCATTAAAGTTTACACCCTGTATCCTTGAATAACACTTGTCACTTGAATAACATTATAATGTTTACCTAAAAGGAATTGACTGCAATTTTTTTTATTTTACAATACACATAACTAAAAATTATATGTATGTAACTCATAAGCAAAGTCACACGAAAACAAAGTCAAACAAAGTTTACTAGATACACCAATAGGTACCAAAACTTTGCAAAAACTTCATACACGTTGCATAAAAATACAATAATTGAAATGAAATTGATTATTTATTGAAAAGGTACCTTAATAAATATTACCTGATTGGAAATAATATAACAAAATTGAACATAACCTCTAAATTCACAGTAATTCACACTACAAAACTAACAGCGCAAGACTACACCGAAGACCAGGTGATAACTCACGAACGTAGTTTCGGTTTCGGTCGTAGTTTCGGCCGGTTTTCTGCCGAAACCGAAACCAAACCGAAACTCCAAATTTGGGCCGAAACTGGCCGAATCCGAAACCGAAAACGAAACTTCGGTCGGACACTAAGTACGTAGTATCTACTAGATTCTCGTTTTTATATTATTATGCTTGTAGGTAGCTTCAAATCTCGAATTCGAGCACGAGTAAATTCTTGAAATAATTTTTCAAATTCGAAGGTTCTGACATTTCGATAGTTATAGTAACATATCAATCACATGTACTATATACATTAAAACACTTGCAACAGCTATCTAAACGTCCTATTATTCCAAACCATTTTCTTCTTACAACATAAAGTTATTTAGTTTTGTAACAAGCCTGACCGTAGTACAATAAGTATGGTCGTAGAACGTAGACCACATAGTTTAGGGTAGTTACCCACTATGCCGCAGGCTTCGTCCGCATTGCCCAAGCATAAACTTCGTTCCAAAATCCCGTTTAGTATTCTATTTTGAAACATAACTCGAAGAAATAAGAGCTATGTTAGGGATCATTAGATATATGTAGAAACTTAGAGGTGTAGAAAGCTATGTTACCAACCACTTTTTATTGAGGAACGTATTGTTTTATTGCTCATAAACGCTTACAAACATGGGTGTGTAGAAAATGTTCTCTTACATCTGTGAATTCGCTTCTAGTGGTTTACGGGAAATGGTTTTCCTTATATTACTTAACTGGCTGCGGTTATGAGATCACAAACAATATGTTTAAAACGTTCTCGAAATATCGCATAATTTTTACGACCACAATTCTTATTCGAAACGGTATGCTTGTATTTTTTATATGCCAGGCATCAGTATTCTATGCATATAAGTAAACGTTATGAATGTAAATAAACGTATTTAGACAAATAACTAGGTAACCTAACTTAATTTATTGTTTTCACTGATTGATAGTACCGGATTATCAATAGAAGTAATAAAGGAAACTACCTACCAGGCCCTGCGGGCTAGAGCCCAAACGGTTTCAATGTCTCATGACGGATAACTGACTTTAAGACGCTGTTATCCCGTCGAGGCCGTTTTTTGAACACGAACGAAAGTGTTTTAAACTGTGTTTTAAAGTCTGAAATTAAATTATGTCTTATTTAAGGATCGGGCGGATGGGCGACTGTTCTCAATTACACGATTAGATTATGTTTACTAGATAGAAAAACATCCCAAAGTTACCCCTTTTTGTCATGTTTTTTCAATACTATGATTAAACTGCTGGTATTTAACTTTTTATTCTTGTACTTAACTAAATACATTAAATATTTCTAGTGAACTCAGAAGAATTTTTAGCTTAGAAACTCCCATGAGCAAAGATATTGACGAAAAACACGTTTTTTTGCGATCCTGCTTTCAATTGGAGCGGGATGGCTAATTGTAAACTTATGCTTGAAAGAAAGAGACGCTTGCACTGGGATAACCTAGCCTTAAAATTTCTTTACTCGTAGCTTTAAACCGAACCGACTATACTGTCTAAACTTTAGACGTTAATTCTTTAGGCTCTAAAGAATCTATGGATCTTAATCCGACCCTGAATCACCTAGATAAGCTGTATCGGTAAACTAGGTATTACCATATTGACACACTGTAGAGAGCCGAAATGTTACTTGATCAATTATAAAAATTCTAGTACATTACATTGACGCAATACAATTAAACCGTTTTAGCAATAAAGAACAATTATTGTTAAGATATAATAGGGGGACCTGAGGCGTTGCTCTGATAATTACCATTCATTGCACATAAGAAGGCTCCAGATAAAACTCTTATGACTATAAGCATACGTGATAATATGGTTTGATCTGTGGGATTATGTTCTTAGAACGATCTATACCAGCACCTCTAGGCTTTGCGTGATGCTTGCATAATGACGGCGCCTATGGAATAATTGGTTTCGTCTGTTAAGCATAAAGTATCGAAATGAACCGGCTAAAATGTACCTGGCTTACAAATATAGACTTAAAAACGGGTTATGGCATATTGTAGGTACATGAGAGCAATAAATGGATTGCATTGAATTTAATTGCGACAAAGTTTCAGTCCATCCCAAAAGATAATACAAACGTTTGTTTCCTGTATGAACCATACCTATCTAAGCCAAATATTACGAAACAAAATTACTATAACATAGGAGAATGAATGTCAGAGGAATTATTTAGGCCGAGTAAAGGATAACATCGGTGTAGTCGCTTCGTACCGATATAGATCAAGATACTTCAAGAAAGAGACGATGGTGGTAATCAAGTACACAGCTCTTCATTAAGAAGATTGTGCGTGTCTTAACTTACTTCTGAATGTTGCGTGACATTGTGCGTTGCATCCGTGTGGTTTGCGCTTTTGTCTGTGAACAGCTTAACTCCTCTTGCTATTCTACCCACTCGCTAATACCTACTCCCTCATAATACAACAGTAATTGAAGTGTAATGGATATTATTTATGACCTTTACTATGCAAATTGCTGACCTAACCCGTACTCCTTTACGTAGACTAAAGATGACTTAGCGTATTATCAAAATTGTGTAACCGCTTTAAAAGGCAATGGCCAAAGGCATCGTGCCCTTCCCTTCTACCATTACAAATTAAACATACTTCTTTTTGTTATAAGGTGTTAGCGTAATATATCTGAAATTAATTGTGATTAATCGCGCGATAAACTATCCATTAGTGCGGATAGTGCGATAAACTCTTCATTAAGGCGACGAGGTGGGCAACAACTGTGTTTTATATTATAATGCAAGTGCCAAAGCTAAGCTTGTAATTTGGACACAACGTTATTAGACAGGTATAAAACAAATTAGCAAATTAGGGTAGTAAAAATAATTGTTATTTCATTATATGTATCGATTAATGTTTTTTATTTGCACACCAAAATACATAAAAACTACAATTTACCTAGGTACACAAACAAGAAATTATTATTATTTATCTAATATTACAAGTGTTAGGTGTGTGAGAGTTGCGTTGTAAGTCTTTTAAAGGGTGGATTTACGTTGGGTGCCTGCTCCCGTCTTGCCACGAGGCTACACCATTTTTGTAAAACATGTTTGTTTTGGAAAAAAAACAATCCTTGTGATCACTGAATATTTATACCGAACAACGTCAAGCACATTTGCTATTAATATTTGAGACTAGTAAAATCATCGACATCACGACGTAGCTTAAAGATCGATCAATCAATCATTTATTAATTCGTGTGTGTTAAGATTAGAATAGATTAGAAGTATTATGTGAAAAAAACGACATAAACTCATTTACTAAAATTGACTTTATCATTCCTCAGTCACTTAAATAACTGTCATAACTTGTCATTTTGTTTTGGTTGCCGAGAGTCGTGGGAAATTATACCGGTTGTTTATGAACCGAAACAGCGGCGAGCTTGTGGGAGTTTAATATTTACCTCAACCGTTATGCTTGTACAATCTAATGCTTTGACTCTAATTTATAAACTATATCACAGGGCCGGATCAAGACTCAAAGAGGCCAGCGTCAAAGTAAATGTTTTTTTTTTCAGTTTTTCTCTATTTGACTGCCCGATAGCTCAGTTGGTAGTGAACCTGCCTGCAGATTCGAGGGTCGTAAATTCTAATCCCGTAAGGGGCAAAATATTTCTATTTTTTTTTTTTTTTTTCTAAAAAAATACTACTATACGATAATATTTGAATATTTACACCCGAGTCATGGATATTTGTATTTATATTTGTGAATACAAATTATATATCGCATTATCTATAGTCATCATTATATAAGTCCGAGCTAGATTTTGTTACTTTCCATATGGTACTAGTGGTACTAGCACAGAGGATTATATTGTACAGAGTGACAGCTTCATACAAGCTCGCAAAAGCGGCGCATCACTACATGCGCAGCGCGTTTGTGTGCGCGCATTCACCTACGAGGTTCACCAACGAGACCGAGGGTGACTTCGGGCGAAACGAAGGTGTGACTGTGAGGGGTGACACATCGTTGATTTTACCCGCGCGCCCGTCACCGCTCCGTGTTGTACGCTCGATATTTTTTATTTTATTAGTTTATAGGTAGTAGAAGTCGAATAAAAAATGGAAAATTATTTTGCATTGTGTGCATGAACTATTGGAAGAGTTATGTAAACATTTATAAAGAAATACTGGTTACCTATCGTACTTTCGAAAAAGAGTTTTCCGAATTTTAGTTCTCCGAAATCGTTACACTTTTTATTGTTTCCCTTTTTTTTTGTTTCCCAGAAATATTATTCGCCATATTTTAAAGAGCCAGATTTTTTATTGTCCTTTTTTTCTTTTAACCAATGAATCAAAATTCTGTAACACAGTTTTCCAAAGTAATGTAAGTCAGATAATTAACTTTTTCGAATATTTGTATTTCCGTACGGCAAGCAAGCATGCAGCAAGCAAGTAAGCATGCAGCAAGCATTTTGATTCTCTGCTCGCTTCGCCCGCTAAGTGTTTTACATGTTCTAACCTAACCTAAACTACAATTTTAAAACCACCAGTTTGTATTTCTCAGGCAGGGGGTTTCCGCCCCCCGCACCCCCCAACATGCATACAAGCTAGCAAGCAACAAGCAAGCAAGCATGCAGCAAGCAAGCAAGCAAGCAGCATGCTAGCAAGCATGTTGGTGCTATAATCCTGGTATCATGTATCTACTAGGTAATTATTACAGAAAACTTTACTGTGTTGTGTCCTAGTCATACTATGGAAGAAGTTGCTTCTACATTTTAAAACTTCGAACCCAGAAGACCGTTGTCAAAAGAAAAAAAATGATTATAAAATTCTGATTTTAAATTTTCTGGAAAATGATACTTCTGTCAGTCAGTCAGTTCAGTCTTTATAAGGAGTAACAAATGTATGTGTAACAAAATATCTGTCACTAGAAATTTCTATAAACCGTTTTCGAACAACTGAAATTCGGTCAGTGAAATTTCGAAAGTAAGATAGGTTACCAGAAATACTACATTGAAATAAAACTTGGCATCATTTTAACAATGTTTTCATTATTTTTTATTTTTATTTTAATGAAATACATAGTTTTAACTACAACTAAATATGTCTAAGAACTACAAAATATAAGTAAATTGTTTTAATATTATCATGCCTAAAATGAATTAATAACAAATAATAACTAACAAAATAAACAAAAAAAAATTACAATTGAGTCATAAAACATTTACCTACCTTCATACCTACTCCAATTACATTTATTTCCTTTAAGGCAGCCCTACAAGAATAGGCTAATAAAATGGACTCTCCTTAGTAGCTGTTACTCTGCACAATCCTCTGTGCTATTAGTGTGACGATGTTCAAGTTATTTATTTATTTATTCTTGGGTCCAAGGGCCCATTTTGCTTTTCTCGGTCCGGCTCTGTTAATGTAGCCTTTAGCTGCAGGCAACTTACTTACTTGTAATTAATTCTTGACAGAGCGACAAAACTTCAATCATAACTCGGCACTAACTAGCTTTAATTGAACAAGTTAATAAGCTTTTGCTCATTCAATTTCGTAGGTCATAAGTAAATTATGATATCATAGTAAAAGGTTAATAATAGTAATCGTTTTCTGACGTCAATTTTTGACTCTACCACCGCGTCGGAAGGTGTTCCGCTATAGAAAAGATGCGGCCAGAAACTTTACAACACTTTATTATTACCCAACCCCTTTTTACCTACTCTTTGACCCGGAATTTACTTGTATGCTGTGCACCAAAGGTCGTCTACGATGCCTCATTGACAAAAGATATCGTCTGCATTCAAATCACTACTCTGAATGTATAATTTGACGGCGCTTAAACTTCCTGACATGTAAATTGACAGTAATCATTAGTTAGTTGGACAATGAGTGGTCGTGTTAGAAATGCAGGCTACAATGACTGCATTAGCACGATTATGTTACTAAAGATAGATGAACTAGCATTGATTAAGTGCTTAATTAGTTTAAGTCTTCAATTGCGTTGGAAATAGATAAATCTTGGTTGGACTTAGCTTTGCACAAGTACTTAACCATTTTTTTTTAATTACCGTGTCATTAGATGGATGTGTGATTGTCATTCAATACAGCTCATGCTGGCACGAAAGAAGAAGATTAGATGGCTGTGATTGAAAACTTTTAGGTCAAAGAAATATACCAACATTTTGGTTGATACAACTAGGTAAGTAATCAGAATCACTGACAATAGTCTAATGTAATAATCGTTACTAGTAAATCGTTCATCACTCGATTTTCAGAGCCCACAAACCATTTTCTAACAATGTTACCCCATTTTAGATATCCTTCCTCACGACAAGGGTCCTTTTAGTATGCTTTCACTTAACTGAACAGCTTTCTATATGGCACCAACATCGAAATCGAGAAATAAAAACTGGCCAAGTGCGTGTCGGGCCACACGCAGGGTAGGGTTCCGTAGTTGCCCGTCACAATATACGAACTTAGAAGGGGGCTTTTTGTTTTATACTACGGTTTGACGGCTAATAAAGTCTAAAAAGTACTTTTTTTAAGTTGGTCGACTATTACTCGTTAACTTGTAAAGCTAACTTAGCGGTGATAGTTTTCCTTTTAATTTCATTATATACACTACTGCCATGAATTTTTTCACATATCTAGAAACAACCGTTTAGCTGGCAGAGGGGGGGGGGGGGACACTCGACTCTAACAAAAATTAGCACCTTAAAGCTTAATATTTCGCTAACGGATCCCTAAATCGAAAAATGGTTTTCCCACACCCACCGTATTTTTAAAAGACCTATCCAACGATACCCCACACCATGGGATAGACGAGAAAAAAAAATTGCGTCCCCACTTCACGGGTAGGGGAGGTACCCTAAAAAAAAATATTTTTCAAAATTTTATTTTACCACTTTCTCGGCGTGATTAATATGTGTACCCATGCCAAATTACAGCTTTGTAGTACTAAGCATCTCTGAGCTAAGCCGCGGACAGACGGACGGACGGACGGACGGACGGACGGACATGGCGAAACTATAAGGGTTCCTTGTTGACTTCGGAACCCTAAAAATCAGATGTTCCATACAAAACTGCAGACCTACTCGAGTCAAATGATATTTGATATCTGATATTTCACAAAAATCGCACTCCTGAAGTATGATTTTTGAAAGACAAATCAGCAGTAGAAAGATGCATATCTCTATGGAGATATTTTGACTTTTTCAACTGCTTAGTTCAGCGAATGAGATTCAAAAATTGCACTCTGTTTACTGGAATCGTTCAACTTTTACCAGTAATGGGTCAACCCACCGGGTCCACGGGTCCAACTTATAAAGTAAATGAAATGAAGACATGAACTCCGTCTTAAAATCACAAGATTTCAGCCTTAATACCATAATAGGAAGGATGCATATCGTAGGTCAATCTCACGATTTCAACTTTCAACTCGAACAAGAATTTCTCCGATACAAGCAGTACCTAAGTGAGTAGGTTCTAATACGAGTAGTGCAGTGCACCTACTTAGGTAGTACCTATTACACAAGATGCAACTTTGACTTCAAATCATTAACATTATTAGATAACTGCTTCAATACGGAAAACACATAATTTACTCATTCATTTGCGTAAAAATTCAGCGAAACGAATTTAAACAACTCGAGATTTCAATAACATGCCATAATTATAAATAAATATGTCGATGTTTTAATGGAGAGGTTTCGTGGTCGACCTGTGGTACCGACTTACTGACTCGTTGACTTCTCTCTTGACCTATCATATCCGGATTTTTGTACAAAGAATGCTGTGAGAGTAATAGACTCACTCACATGTTATATCCATTCATATTATATCACTATTATTCCATTCAATAGTTAACTAATAGAAGCATAGAGACTTCATTAAAACTACTTTTCAATGCTTAAGGTTATATTATTCGGAGCGCGCTCGCTCCATACAAACGTACTATGGTGATATTTTCAATACTAACCAATTAAAGTCAATGAAATTTTGCAGAAACAATCTAGAAACAAATTTCTATGCTTGTATGGAGTCAGATTTTCGTTAAAATGTATAGTTTTCAAGTTACAGTGCCTCAAAGATTTCCATACAAATCTTAAATTAATCCTAGCATTGAGACTGTATATTTTAACGAAAATATGACTCTATAGAAGCATAGAAATATGTTTCTAGATTGTTTCTGCAAAATTTCATTGATTTTAATTGGTTAGTATTGAAAATATCACCATAGTACGTTTGTATGCAGCGCGCATTTTCGCTCTCGGAATAATATTATACTTTAGTTATTACAATATTTTTGAATTTTCCTAAATCGTTTTTATTTGCCAGTGAAAGCATTTGTTAGTAAGTAGGTAAGTAGGTAATAATAACCTAACCTAATCTAACCTAACCAATATTTATGTTATAAAATTGCTTTGTGACTTGGAAGTCCTAAAGGTTTTGAACTGTTTATAGATTGACTGTAGCTATTTAATTGCATTGACCGTGCATTGTTAGCAACAGGCAGGTACTCTCTCTCTTAGTCCATAACATTATGCATAGAGATATTATTAGTGGCTATATTACACGGACCTTTCGACCCACTGAGATCAGTTGCTTATGCATCTTCTTGTTTACTGAGTTTAATGATTGCTCTAATGATAAATTGTATGTGGCTTCGGATTCTAGCTCGATCTCAGAAATCGAATTTATAATCAGCATAATTATGTCCTTCATATTTTTAATTAGTTATAAGTCCCTTAAGTATATTTTTCATTTATTTTTTTTGTAACCCTAATTTATTTGTTCTGTGTTAATAAATAATAAGTCCCACTTATAATCATAATTCAAAGTATAAAGTTCTGGAGTGCGATTTTTGAATCTCATTCGGTGAACTCAGCAGTTGAAAATGTCAAAATTGCTACGGAGATATGCATCTTTCTACTACTGATTTGACACTCAAAAATCATGCTTCAGGAGTCTGATTTTTTAAAGTCTAATCAGCATTACTAAGATGCGTATCTCCATAGTAATTTTGACATTTTTAACTGCTGAGCTCACTGAATGAGATTCAAAAATCGCACTCCTGACCATAGGTTCTGACAGATTTTCACGGATCAACTGTCTAAATTCTACAAGCTTTGCAGTATTATGCAATCGCCATTCCGAAAATTATAAAAGTTAATAAATCACACTTTCTACTCGGTTTTAGCTAGAATCGTAATCCAACAATCTACCTAACTTACCCACGGTTCTTGTGAAAGAAATGCCTTTTCTGTCTTTTATAACAATATGCAAGCACATGGAGATTATTAAGGAAACATATGCAGTTTGCAACGATGTCTAGAAATGACGTCGGATTGCCTTGTCAGGCAGGATCAAGATCATAAATAATAGGATGTTGTGACAAGTTACCAGTTTCTTGTTGCTTAATGCAATTTAGTTATCTGCACCATCGTAGTCACGTAAGTTGTCACGTGTTGCTCTCAGTGCATCATCATCATAGTACATAGCTTCTTCTATTTAGACATTTCTTTATGGCGGAGGTTAGCTGAATCACGGATTAATAATTAGTAGGCGGAGTACACTATACAGGGTGTTTCATAAGTAACAATAAATTTTTGAAACTCATAAGGGGGTTGTTTAGACCGTCAAACTAAACAACTTTCTCTATGGGACCAACATCGAAATCGCGAAAAAATTATTTTAAATCCCATACCTACATATTTTAGCTCTAGTCGATTTGTAGAGTGTAGAACATACATTTTTTTTCGCGTTTTTGTTATAGGTCCCATAGTGAAAGTTGTTCAGTTTGATGGTCTACACAACCCCCTTAAATGTTTATTAGTAGTTTTGTAACACCTTGTATATCTACGAGTATTAGGATGTAACAAACCACCCTTTTAATATTATATAGATCATCAAACTGAACAAATTACACAGTGCAAACAAAAATAAAATAAATTTGATGTTTTGTACAATACCGATTCGACTTAAAAGTATGGAACAGACAATTTTTTATTTTTTTTTCGACGTATCCATAGTGAATGGTTTTTCGTTTGATTGCCTAAAACCACCTTGTATGTTATTTGAACTGTTGATTACCCACCCTATAATAAACGTAGGTACCTAGGCATAACGAACTAATAAGATTAAATGTACAGCTATCTACAATCGTATCTTGTCACTTAAGGCTCTACCTACTCTATCTAACATAATTTCTTTTTTATATCATTTTTACGAGAGTGAAATACATAATACATTCTTGTGTATACTTACATAATATTTGCTTACAGTTTTATGTAAGTGTTGACATAATTTCAGTCATGTAAAGGCATGCTAAACTATTTGCTACAAATAACCTTTATGTTGTATTTACGACAGTAATGTAATATTTATTCACATTACGCGGTTGTAAATTTGAAATAAGAAGTGTAAGCAAATATTTCGCAAAGAGCGTGTCGGGTCACAGTACCTATTATGTCACATCACATATCGTCGCAAGCGCACGTGTCTTGTGGGTGCGCTGCGGCTCTGCGCGGACGCTATTGATTTTGGCATTTACTTGAAGCATATCCGTGACTTTACGCTGGTGAAAGCGTTGAGCGTAGAGATGGTTCTAGAGACCTAGAGTTTTGATATTGGCTTTTATGACTTTTTTTCTTAACTTTGACCTTCTTTAAGGTGCGTTAATTAGCGTTTTCGTGTCTAATTAGACACGAAAACTTTCTGGCGGGGAAGCCGCGTTACAGCCGCAAAAAAGTTTTCGCACTGTATACAGCATAGCTAGCATGCCGCAGTGATACAGCGCTATCACCAAGCTATCACACATTAGCTCTCTTTCTATTTGCGTGCGAACGAACGAGCTAAAAGACGTGATACAGCCTTATCACGTGCAGCATACTACGAGTGCTGGTTGTTATAGGGTATACTGTTGTATTAATTTAAGAGGTGTTTGTACCCATGATACTGAACAATTTTCCCTAACAAATCTATAGGAAATTCGCAAAAAAAATGTGGACTTTCCGTACCTGCTACATACAATCTGCTAATCGAACGTTTGTATGAAAATTCGAATTTTTGTTATTTTTTAAATTTTATAGGTTTTTCAGGGAAAGTTGTACAGTATCACGGGTAGAATCACCCCTTAAAAGTTATCTGCGGCAAGTTTAAACTACTAAAAAAACCTGTTGTCTCATACATTTGAGTCGTGTAGGCACAGCAATTTAGTTTTTTGTTGCGCTGACAGCCTTGCTCCCATAGTAAAATTTGTTCAGTTTGATGGGTAGAGTATATGGTTTAAAGGTTAATGATACTTTTCCTTACACCCTGTATAATTTATGCTTGCCAATAATAAACAAGACAGCGTGACGACCGCTGCAAGAAAGTTTTGGCGCTGTCTGTCTCCACGCTTATTCTGACCAAAAGATTACCATTGACTTCACCAACACGCATTATTTAGGTCTACATGGTGAAGTATAGTCGAATACCTTTCCCTTTCATAGAAGTGGCCTTTTGCCCTGCAGCGGGTTCCTCTCCTACAAGCTATTAAAACTTTTATGGTAACTAAGTAGGTAATTTACATTTTCACTTGTCAGCCTTTTTTAAGACTAGGAGCTTGAAAGTTGACTGAGGGATAAATAAAAATTAAAAAGATGAGTATACGTAGGTAGAATTCAGTTTGTTTTAAAAATTAATACATTACCACCAGAATCTAAAGATAGTTTTCCCCAAGTTACTGGTTAATACAACTCATTTCTATAAGTCAAGCTTGAAAGTATAAGCTAAAACCGTTTTTGTTAGATATTGCTATTAAATAAATGAATATGTAGGTAGTTAAGATTTATGAGCCTATTAACTAAGTATAGTTTATGGCATTCTATCACTCACCGGTTCAACTTCCACTAAACATAAAAAGAGCGTTTGATCCGATGTGATGCAAAGAAGTAAAAGTAAAACAATAAATTACTGTGTATAGTTCCGATTAGAGCTGTTACTAAACTAAGTATCCGTTACCGAAATTATCGGATAAAACGATACCGTATCTGAAATAAAGTTTCGGTGTATGTTATACACATATCGATGTAGGTATCACTGAAAAAAATGTTTTGTTATGCTTTGTTAAATATTTAACAAAACATTTTGTTCAGTATCCGCTCGTATTTATACAAGTCTACTTACTTTTCATACACTTTAGCGCCAGTATCCAAGAGCGTGCTGAATTCGCAAATATCCGTATCCGAATACTGAATCCACAACATCCCTCGTTCCGACGGATGCTAGCTCAAGCGTGGAGGAAACAGAACATTGAGACTATAGTTGATCTATGATTGCTTGATTACACGAACGTTCGCACGCGCCGACCTTTCTGCTTCAAGAGTTATTGTGAAAGATGATCAATTGATGACTCATTTTGATGTAGATTTCATTTTTATGATACACAAGGAGGCACAAGAGATAAGAAAGCTCGAAAAATCGAGAAAATGCATGTGAGCATGTGAAAATAATAATGTTGGGCACACATCTTTTAGTGAATGGCTTTACAGCTTACTAGATGCTCACCATAGAAATTATACGTAAGGAGACTCACAATGGACTTTAAATTATGATGATTGTACTTATGAAACTGAACAACTTTCCCCAAGGAACTTAATGGAAATTCGCCAAAAAAATTACACATCAATTCAATTCAAAATCATTTATTCAATATAGGAGCCTGAAGCACACTTATTAAACGTCAATTCTTTTTTAAGCTACCACCGCGTCGGAACGTGTTGTCGCTGTAGAGAAGATGCGGCCAGAAACTCTCAATCACAATTAAACATTTGAGTCGCATCGATATTGTATAGGTACAATCACCATTTAAAGTAGGAAATGCAAAATGTTGCACTTACACCATTAAGAGTCCTTGACTGCATTATGGCGAAGAAAAATAAGCCTCACCTACCTTTTTTTTAATGTCTAATTGCGATGAAAAATCTTCCTTACCTCCCGACCTCATTTCTAACTTAACAAAACTATAAGAAAAGTCCCAGATCGTCATGACCGATAAGGGCAATCAGAAGCCAACGTTCCATTGTAGGTGACCCAAGTTACGCCGCAACAATAGAGCCTCCCAGAGACCATTAACTTCCTTGACCTTTCTCGTCGAAATTATGGTCATTTTCTACTCTTGCGCACGATCTATGCCTTACGAATACGAATGCAGACAGGTAGGATTCTGGAGTGAAAACAATTTGCTTGTTATTGTTTGCTAATGTAAATAGTTAAATAATTGCCAAGTATCGTGTTGTCGGACAAGGAACGATCATAACACTTTGTGTAAGGTGAATAGGAACGAAGCAGTAACTAGCAGTGACTAGTAGTTTCTCTGGGAGAATTCGTGTCTGGAAACCGTTTGATTGCATCTGTTTGTATGAATGTTTAACTACAACTTCGTATACTACCGCGCTAGATGACTTTGAAGTACCTACGGGAGAAACATAATTTGTTCCTCTGCCGTGCGATATAGGTACATTTAGTAAAGTCCATGGTATCGGGAAAAATCGCAAACAGCTTTGAATCATTAATAACGGTGATTCTTCTTAGTAAATCTAAAATAACGAATTATTTTAGATTCAGTGTAGGTACTTATAAAAAGATTAATATGAGAACCCAGTAGTAAAAATTTTTCTACTTATATTGATGATTACTTTCACCCCTTTGAGTTTTCGGGTGCGTTTGCCTTACACCCTCTATACCTATAAGCAGTCGCCGTGGCCGAAATTGGTCATAAGCAATCATCACCATCATCATCATCATACATAGCTGCATAGTATTTATGCAGCCATACCAACTACTATTAAAAGTTTACTTAAATATTCAAAAACGTTATTTAGGTACAAAATGATTGAAATTAAGTTACTTAAATGACACATTTGTTTGTAAAAAGAGTAATTGCATTATAGAAAATACCTTTGATAGAGCCGTATGCCATAACTCACATCTCATATCCTAGATCCGCCACTGTCAAAGAGTTCAAAGGTCCGACCACTCCTTCGAGATGCCCGAGGTGTTGCATTGCGGGTAACCCAAACATGCTCTTACAAAGCTGACAACACGCGCGAACAACAATAGCAAACCAACAATTGATTAATTATCGACAATGTATTGATAAACGATGCGTCCACTTGTATTACATACATTTCATCAGTCACGCACGCGCGAAAGTTTATTTATTATCGTGATGATAGTTGCAAAGGGCCTAACGCAATATCAGGCAAATCGTTAAGCGTAAAACCACTATGGATAATAGTAGTAAGACAAATAATTATTTAGTTAGTCACGCGTGAGATAATTTTAATAGTTAAGTAATCTGACCAACAATGAACTCCTTACGTCATTTTTTACGCGAAATCTGGATCAGTCGCAGCCAAATGGTAAGATAATGGAAATAGTCTTCGTATTTTGACGTAAAGAGACAAGTTACACTAGCTTCTTTGGTAGTCACGACTTCCATACTTATGATAGTTTTTCTGGCCATACCAATGTCGACCAATTTGTACTAGATATAATAAAATGGTGTAATAAATATGTTACTTCAAAAACACAAACCACCAACAATTCAATTTCAATGACTATTAAATAAAAAAAAAATGATAGAAGTGATGGTGTATACGCCACCCAGTATCATCAAAGTTCATAAGTTCCGATGACCAAAAAACCGATCAATTGATTTCGGACGCCACTTCATGCAGAATGGATTTGTTTTATAGTTTACATTGAGCTTTATCATGTCAGGGAGATGACACGTTGTGTAATCGACCGGCAAGAAGCCTCTGTTCCACATAATGTGAACAATAAGCGGAGACATCTAAAAACATTAAGATCGTGGAAACGTGGAAGTAGTCATTGCTGACATAATCGCGAGCTGCCATCGCGCCGGTGTCACACAATAGAACGTGTTTGATTGCTTTACTTTTACTCTTACTATGTTCATTCATCAAATTGAAACAGACGAATTGTAATATCTGCACTACAATTTTGCGTTATGTAACTATCTACATAATACAAAATTTAAACATTAACCGAAAATACTGAACACTTAATATAACGGGTCCGTAACGCAAGTCCGATTTACACCTACAAGTCCCATCGAAACCCAGTTCTCACGTTTCGGAGCGTATCCCTGACTACCCCCTCGGGGAATAAAATCGAGTACATATGGTATGCATTGAAATCCAGTTTTACAAAAAATTCCTTGTGTATGTAGGTACCTCTTGTTAAAAACCACTTTATATGGCAACATGATTGATTTTATTTTTCTCTATCTTCCAGGTGCCGGCGTTGATTCTGCTGGCCCTAGTGTCACTCTGCGCGGCGCAGGAGTCGACCACCGACTTCAACGACAAACTAAACACCATTGAAAATCGACCATCCGTCCGACTCGACCCTTACATCAGGAAAGCTCTTCTCAAAGCCCTGAGCGAACTTGAACAGAGTGACGATACAACAACTGATTCATTTGATGGAACCTCAACCGTCAACGCAGAAGTCCTCAGAACTGGCGATGACGTCACCGAGACGCTACAACCTCAAACGACTAAAGATGGCATCCAAATACATTCCTTTGTAGTCAACGGTCAAGCGGCATTCGCAAACACCACGCACACAACGCCGACATTCATCGATAACAAAATATCTATACTAAGTACCACCACCGGAAATGTCGAGAATCAATCCACATCAACTCTGCCCACACAATCTCCGTTTAACGAGATCTTCCAAGCTAGGGAGTCCGGTATTAATGTTCAACAAGTTAGAAGCGTAAATAGCGCATCAAAGTCAGGTATCGATAACACCATTACCAAGACAAGCGCTAGGCCAACAACAACAACTACCACGACGACGACCACGACAACGACCACTACACCGAAACCGACGCATAACAACGATGGAGAGAACATCGAGGAGGTAGACAAACGTGACGTCCAAGTTTTCCAAGCTCCCTTAGTAGCAGCTTTCACTGTTCATCAAGACGCCCAGGGTCTGCCAAAGAAAGTTGTGCCATTGTTCCAGCAGACAAATGTTCAAGATTTAGTCAAACCACTTACACCGGCAAACCCTGCCACTGGCGTTGTTCCTCCACCGCTAACACAAAGAATCCCCCAAACGGACTACATTAGCCAGCAGATAGCTCTACAAAAGCAACTAGAAGAAAAGCAAAAGATCCTAGAAGAACAACTCCGTTTGTTACAAATTCAGCAAAGAGAGCAAGAGGAGTTCTTAAGAAAACAACAGTTTTTCTTACAACAGAAAGAAGCTCACAGGCAACAGCTTATTCTTTTCGAACAAGAACAGCTCAAACGGCAACAAATTCTATCAGAACAGCAGAGATTCCAAGCCAGTCAGAACGTAAACAGTTTCCAATTTCAGCAGGGATTGCCGAAAAACATTCAACAAAATCCGTTTCTAAATCAAAACAATGGTTTCCGTGGGTCTCAAGCTCAAGTGTCGATACAGCCAAGTGTATCTTTGGAACAAACATCCGGAGTTACTAAACTGCAACAGCTCCCCAATCGAGAGGCAGTTGACTTTCTAATCCATCTACGCAGTCAGCAATCCGAACAGTTTCCCTTACAAGAGAACCATCTCCCTCAGGGCATAAGCAACTTCCTTCATCCGAACCTGAATCAAAACTTCAATCAAGTCCCAAATTTTAATCAAGTAAGAACTGATAATCAATTTGGACAAAGCCAAGGTAATCGCGTATTCAGACAAGAAAGTGGGGTAGGAAATTTCGGTGTTAATCAAAATTATAATAGGTTCAACACATTTAGCCCAATTTATTCGAATCGTTTTTTTCCTGGCAACAGACTTAACCAGTTCAGTCCAGATGCAGAGCTGAAGCAGCTGTTGGGACAACAAGGTTTGAATGGGAGGACTCATGAGGATTTAAACATAGTATCCAAAGTGTTGTCATTGAACCACGGCATTCCTTTTAACAACAACATTTCAAACAGACTGCCCTTCGACAGCCGGAGACATGTGAGGCCGTTATAGAATATTACGATAACAAATTAAAATGTACCTAAATTCTATTCTGAGATCCCATTCTGCTAGAGATGCAAAATTTACCTACATTATACAAACAAGATAACCTGTTGATGCAAAATTGTCATACTTAACTGTATTATTATTTACAGTGCTGTAAAATTTGTAGTATACTTACATGTATCATAATCAGCCTATGTATGTCCCACTTAGGGATTGCAATCCGGTTTTCCGGATCCGGTAATCCGGCGGATCCGGTACCATTTACGGCCTACCGGATCCGGCACTAGCTAGCCGGATCCGGTACGGATCCGGTAAATGGCTTGAAAATCGAATAAAACCGCTTTTTAATGAAAATTCTCGCGGTGGAAGTCGCTTACGACGTTATTGAGTCACCTGCTACGACAATCCGCACCTACACGTACATTTAAAATATAAATTTGTCCTAGGTATGGAGTTTTTTTCTTCCCTACCATATAAACATGCCATTATAGAAATGAGAGCAGAAAAGTTTTATTATGTTATCCTGTTAAAAGTACTTATTTACAAATTAACAGTAGGTATAGTAGTACATACCTGTCTCAGTCTGACAAAAGAAAAATAACCATAAATGTGAAAAGTGTTTATATTAGGCGGTCTCTCTTTATGTTAGTTAATACTTTGAGGCCTAGAAAATGTTTTTTTCGCATTAATAATACGATAGAAACTATCACTTCGTAACAATAATATTTTTTTTCACAGTTGCTAGAAACACCTTTATTGTTTTACAGTTGATTTTACAATGAAAACGCAAATGATTATGGATATTACCAATCCGGTCGGATCCGGCGGATCCGGCCGGATCGGTGAAAATCCGGTCGGATCCGGCCGGATTGAAAATTGCACCGGATTGCAATCCCTAGTCCCACTATAGAGCACAGGCCAATGTTTGATTAATATTATTACAATAGACTGCCAAAATGTTAACAAATGAACGTATTCTAGGCGACACATCAAGCTACGCAAAACAAATGTAAGCTGGCCGAGCGACGTTATACTTTACTCTACCTATGCCCGGCTAGCTTATTTAGCATTTGTGTAGCTTGATGTGTCGCCGTCAGTACACCGGGCATCGATTTGTCCATCTCGATAGCTGCAAAATTTAATTGCGTACTTACAGGTACCTATAAATAATATTTCAGGCTGCCCGTTCATTTGTTAGCGCGTTATACTTACATAGAGTAGAGAAGTAATATCAATATTTCCTTTCAACAGGTAAACAACCAAAGAAGTTTTGAATTACTCCATGTTTAAAACCACATTGCTTCAATATTTCTTAGCTATAAAGTCTATAAATACATACGAGTACTGTAATATCAGGTACTATAGCTATTAAACAATTATTTATTTTATGTAATAACTTGAACTGCCATAAGTAGTAAAATTTAGGTAACTGCTTAACATTATAGTAGGTATGTTATCAGATAAAAAAATAGTTAAGTAGATAAGATTTCAAATTCAGTACTTAGATGTAAGTACCTATGTTTTGTATTGACCCAAATATTTTGTTTATGTATCCGAAGTTCAAATAGGCTATAACTTAATTTAATAACGAAAATTGTACCTAACGTATGAATTTAGGAGAAAATACACAATTTATAATATTTCTTTATTTTTATAAGATCTAAACAAAATACGCTTTCAAGTAATTTTTGTACTTACCTGTACCATAAGAATAGACAGTAACTATTCTTATGCCTGTACCTACGATTCGACGTCTATCTATGTGTTTATTGTGAGAGGAACCAAAGTCAAAAACACGCTCGTAAATCCACATCATCACATCCAAATCCACTCGTACGCATGGGAATAGTTCCACATATTGAGGATTGAGGCCCCACCCAGACAAAAGCCGCGGGCACAGAATTCGCCATCGTTTTTCCAGCAACATTCCCTAAACATCTTTAGGCGCCGCAGCCGCCACCGCACAGTTCCAATCAATATCTATTCAACCTTTCTGGTTCCAATATAAATGTACATCGAACTCAGAGCAATGTCTTTGCTCATGCTCTGAGATGAGACATCGAGACATCGATCCATATTTAAAAAAAAAAAGAGATGATCATAAATACGTACTAAGTAACTCAATATAAATTTATCATAATTACCTATACAGGGTCCTTCTTAATATGCTGACACTTTTATAAGGGGATGATCAGACCATCTTAACAACCAGACTGAACAACTTTCTCTATGGGACCAAGTGCGGTTTTTGCATTCAAAATTTGAAAAACTCAGACAAAGGCTGTGGGCACGTGCGTGGCGTGGGCTCGATCCATTCGCGACATCCTTTGGCGCCTTAGGCCGAGATTCAGAGACGATTTTTTTTGTCTTAGCTCGAGCTAAGTAGGGTCGAAATGTATGGATTTTGACATACGGGAGTTCGAACTATGACTTACAAATCGAGAATTATGTATTGTTATAGAAAAGTTTTAGATCAATTTACCTAAGCTAAAGGTCTTTCTAACCTCGCTTTAAATTATTCGGGGTAACGATAATTATTTCAGAGTTAGACACTCGAAAAAGTCAGTTAACAAAATTTTACTAAATCAAGAGCATTCATTGTATAACTATTCAAAAAGCAATTTGTTAGCAAGATAACAAATGTAGACATTTGTATCGGTCGGACTTACAAATCGTCTCTGAATCTCGACCTTAGAGTTTGGCGCCATCGTGATATTTTTCAGGAGTGAACTAAGAGGAAGGAAGTATGACGTTTCCTTCCTCTTAAGCTCTATTGACATTACGACGTCGACGATCGGGCGAGGACGGGCGCGGAGGGTTCAATGTAAAATACCCAGTACCCCTCAACAAAAATGTAACCAACTGCAAAGCAACCTAAGTCCTAAGGCCGTGCAACCGTTTTTATTACAATCGCCTTAGAGGCAAAGACTCGTGCTACAAGTGTAAAGCTCCATGCTCTTGACTGTAGGTATACCTATAATTCATATTTTTCTTATCCTCCATAATATTAACTTGCATACCCTAGCGTAGCGAGGGCAGGGGAGGCAAATGCCCTGGGCGGCACTTTACTAGGGGCGGCAAATTCGGGAAAAATATACCTAGATTGATTGAGCTCTGTCAATAACTAATTCGTAGAGCAGATAAAAATCGAGCTCGCTTCGCTCGCTCTGTTTCTGTTTTAATGACTGTGTCTGCGTGTCTAAAGAGTTCTGACCACAGCTAAGAGCAAACAAGAATTTGACGAAACAAGAATTTGACGAATGTCGTGTCTACCAAAATTTCGAGCATGCTTCGCTCCATCCATACCTAGCTTTTACTTAGGCTACTTACTTTGCACAATATGTTTTGTACGTTGTACTTACGTAAAAAGCTCTAGCTCTAACCGATTCGTATTGAGGAGAAAAGTCGAGCTTGCTTCGCTCGCTCTAAGTTTCTATTTTTTCATAGACAAATTTGCACAAACATTAAACCAAAATATATCTGACCACAACCCGAAAAGATGTGCAAAAAAAATTTCGAGCTTAATTTTTTGCGTGGGCAAGATAAGGGGGCGGAAAAATCGGCCGTTGCCCCGGGCGCTATAGACACCCACGCTACGCCACTGAAAATACCTATTTCATTACCGATACCTAGCGTTAGTTAACAGAGAGAACGCCCATACCCCGGCCCCACGGGCGGAGGACGGAGCTTTCTCATGTATTATTGCTTAGATTATTTTGATCTAAGTATTATTGCACCCTCCGCGTCCGTCCGCCGCCCGTAAAGTGTTACCTACCGCTTGTTATGGGGAGCGGCGAACATGCGTCAGTGTAGTTTAGAAGTAAATTGTAACAAAACGCTCATTGGTTGTATTTAAAGTTCAAGTTTCAATGGTTGAATTTTTTGTTCTTCCTGTTTTTGTATTATTTAGATCAACGTTTGAGTCATTCTTTCATGTTAATGTTAAAATAAGTGTTAGTTAAGATTGTAAATACCTAGGTAGTTACCTACTTAATGAAATAAATATTATACTTTTTAAGTTCGATTATGTTTTTTATTTAATTTAACCACATACTCTACCCATCAAACTGAACAACTTTTACAATGGGAGCAAATTAGTCAGCGCAAAATAAAATTTGCTGTCCCATACGATGTCGAGTAGGTAGGTAGTTAGGGTAGTACACACGGCGACACATCAGGTTACGCACCCTATTATATACCTACCCATAACCACGCTACGTATAAAACACAAAATAGTGCGGTAGAGAGCCTGCATAGACGCGGCTTCCGGCGCGGGCGCAGCGTGCCGTGAGACGAAACAACAACAACATACCGCAACCTCTCGCACGATTCGCAGCGTTCAACTTCTAATAGTTCAAAGTCCAAACAGGGTAACCTGAGCAGACGCCGTGTGTACATAATTATGTGATCTGTGGAGCAGTTTATTAAGGGACAACAGACTTTTTTTTGCGCTGGCAGGTTTGCTCTCATAGTAAAAGTTGTTCAGTTTGATGGGTAGAGTATCTGGTTTAAACGTTAATGATACTTTTCCTAACACCCTGTATAACTTAATATAACTTAAGACAACGGCCGTGAGGGCTAGATCCCATAGTCTTTCCTAATATTAATAATAAATAAGGAGTTCGTTTGCCGCCATTACCTATGCTGTTTAGTCGTTGTTGTACCTACTTATTTGATATTCGTGAAAAATTGGTTTTAGTGATATTTGTAACAATAATTTCGTGCAGATTGTGTACCTACCAAAAAGTTACGTAAATCGACCAACATAACAAGAATCTCAAATATAATTATACGAAAAAAGAACAAAAGTTTTGGTGGCAAGTGTACTCGTACAATGGTGATTTTGGCGGCAACGCGCGAGCTTAGTACAAAATCGACCACGCTTTCATCGTCATCTTTCTTTCATCCATTATCCTATCATCATCAGCATAGCTAGCATGCCGCAGTGATACAGCGCTATCACACCTTAGCTCTCTTTCTATTTGCGTGCGAACGAACGAGATAAAAGACGTGATACAGCCGTATCACGTGTTGCATGCTACCTGCGCTGCACTCGTAATAGTATGCTACACGTGATACGGCTGTATCACGTCTTTTATCTCGTTCGTTCGCACGCATATAGAAAGAGAGCTAAGGTGTTATAGCGCTGTATCCCTGCGGCATGCTAGCTATGCTGCACTCGTAGTATGCTATACGTGATACGGCTGTATCACGTCTTTTATCTCGTTCGTTCGCACGCAAATAGAAAGAGAGCTAAGGTGTGATAGCGCTGTATCACTGCAGCATGCTAGCTATGCAGGAGAGCTTTGCACGGGAATCGTGAAAAAAAGGACGGGCTTTGTTTCTTAATTTTCTAAATTCGTCTTTCGTGGCTATTATTGTGGTAATGTGGTGGAATTAGTTTATAGATAATTAATGTGCCATTAATGGAGAACAATAATATACAGGGTGAAATTGATATCATTAGCATCCTTTTAAATTAGAATTAGAATTAGAGTCTGCCCATCAAACTGAGCAACTTTTAGGGAGCATACAAATCGGACCAAAAAAAAAATCTTCTGTCCCATACATTTGAGTCGTGTAGACAGCGGCGACGGGTGCAGTTTAGTATGGAACAGCGAATTTTTTTTTGCTCCGATTGGTTTGCTCCCATAGTAAAAGTTGTTCAGTTTGATGAGTAGACTCTTAGTTTAAAAGGATGCTAATGATATCAATTTCACCCTGTACCTAGTAAAAGTGAAAATTAAAGAAGGCGCTCCCGTTTGATTCGGATTGATCCTCGGAACTCCCCTGAACATTGGAATTTGTGTACCACCCTCGCATTTAAAGAGTTAGGTATTAAGGTTAGGTTAGGTTAGGCATAAGTACACGAAAAATATAACTAAAGACCACGGCTGTAAGGGCTAGTTCCTATTGCCTTTCCAAAAGGATAAACTAAACAAAAAGTTTTTGCGCGGGAAACAAGACGAAACGGACGGACTTTGTTCCCTAATAAAGATCATTGTATATTTGTCCCTAATTTTCTAATCTAAATATAGTGTTTCGTGGCTATTATTGTGATAATGTGGTGGAATTAGTATAATAATGTGCCTTTAATGGAGAACAATATGGTAAAAGTGAGAAATAAAGTAAGTCGCGACCGTTCGATTCGGATTGATATCCCCGCGTAAAACTTGCTTAAACATTGCAATGTGTGAACCACCCTCGCATTTCAATGAGTTTGGTTTTAGTTACGAAAAAAAGAAGAACTTCTAATACGGATTCCTGTCAATATTGTAAACTTATTGAAGACATCGGCAAATAGAAACTTGATCTCGGAAATGACACAAGGAAATGACGAAAACCACAGAAATGACATTATTACGGAAAAACGAAAATTATCTTGGAATATGAAGACTAGGAAAAATTAAAATTTTAACACAGATCAGGCACATAGTGCCTTTTATAATTAATTTATAAAAAAAGACAAAATCAGACTTGGCTGCATGGGCTATGTTCCCTTTGCTTTTCCGCAAGGATAAATGTAACAACAACAACAGCAAAAAAAAAAACTGACTGACATTTGTATTTTATTTTGTTGTTTGTGTTCTTCGGTAATTCGGTTCATAATAAATTATTTGGAAAATCTTTCTTTTATTATAACTATATAACTATGTGGTGAATAGTAAACTACAAATTAAAAACTCCAGCAATTTGCCTACCATTTCATTAATAAATTATGGTAGTGATGGAAACTAATGAAAGGTTAAGTTTGGAGGAACAGGCTTTGAAAAGGAAGGAAAGGCTTAAAAATCTAAAAAGAAAAAACCCTAGTGAAGAGAATGCTTCATCAAATGCGTCGGGTGAAACAATGCTACTGCCGAAGTAAGTATAAAAACATTATAAACAAAATTAGGTTAGGTATGAATAAGAGCATAGATTTACACTCTAGATTAAACCATGTCGTGGCCGCACATGGAACAGCAGTAGTTTGACTTTTGCATACTAAAAGAAACTTTTTGGCAAAGATTCTATAGGATTGACAGCTTGCCAAACACAAAAACCGGCTATGGTGACCGAAATAAAAATAATGTCTTGTCTTTTTTGTTTACATAAGGTTTCACAACTGGCTATCTCGCTCTCGATTTCTTTGCTCCATCTTTCAGTGCAAGCGAAAAGTTTTAAGTCAGATCATAAGCTATCAAACAATAAAAGTTTCATCAAAATTGGTTCAGTAGTTTTTGCGTGATGCGCGAACAAACAAACAAACAATTTTGTCAATAGATGGCGCTGCACGTAATTTAAATCGCGCTATCGAGTGTTATTTGAGTTTATATGAAGTGAACTGCTACTTTTTTGTACCTCATGATTTTACGGTTTTATAATAGTTAAGATGAATAACAGTTATTTTGTAATTTTTTCTCCTATGAAAATATTTACGACTTTATGAATATACCTACACAGATGCGGATCCAGCCCTCTAAACAGGTTTTAGTTACGGCCACCTGAAAATTAGCCAAGTGCAAGTCGGACTACAGACTCGCTCACAATCATTTACTTTTAGAATTAGTATTCACACAGGACACAGGACAAAATTCTCGATAAATGTGTCCCAAACTAACCTATTAAAAATGTGGGTATGCATAGTAATATAACATAAACAAACTTAAAACATTGCAATTGAAATCTTATGCAGCTAGTCTCACAGCTTAATTTTATTTGACACCATACTTTGCAGTTGGTGCTCTTTTTTAATTTTGGTTTACGCGTGTGGACCCAATGTCCATAGTATCCTACGGTAATGCTCACGATCGATACATTGCACTCCTACAAAGGAGATGTTTACAAAATGTATGACACCCCGGCCAGACCTTATACAGTGTATAGGTCCATGCGGGCAAAGCTGCGGGGCGAAAACTAGTAAATTAATAAACCTGTAGTCTGTTTGCTAAAGAAAATTACAAAAGTAAATGTGTGTTAGTTTTCACATCACAAAATCACATCTAGATTCTAAACTACTGAACTAATTTTGATGAAACTTTTACAGCTTGAAAGCCTGTCGACCTCATTCAGGGTTGTGAGCATGCCGGGCATGGATCCCGGCCTGTGAATACAGTTAATAAACGTAATACTTATTTCCAGCTTCCTGGTCCTTATCTTACCAAGACACTGTGTTTGCCAATTATTACTTATGTATGTAGAGGCCATGTAGAAAAGATACCTAATAGCTTAAATAATACTTGTTTTAAAGCCAAAAACCAACTCATCTTAACTATTATAAAACTGTAATAGGAGTGTGTCTGTACATTGAAGATATTTACAAAAAAATAAACTACTTAATTTGAACTGTCATCGGGGTATCCTTCACACTTTATTCTCAATCAAATATAAAAAACAAAACACAATATTTCAGGCCAAAATTCCGAAGTTACAAACCGCAAGATGAGTCCTTACAGAAAGCCAAGCTTGAAGATGCGCAACCAGCGGAAGTAGAAGAGGAAGTTAAGGACCTGTTGGAGGCGGGCAAGGAGAAGGTACACCAGCGATATAAAATAAAAATAAGTAAATTGAAAAAAAAAAAATTTTATAAACAGGCAAAGGTTTCCTCATTTTCCTTCTCCAAAGGCAGAGCCAGTGGTATTATAAATCATGCACAAGTTCCTTCAAACTCATTGGTACTTTGATCCAGGTTTTGATCAAATTAACACCCTCTGCGAGGACAGGGGAAGGAAATTTTGAGAGAAGAAGTCACTACAATATAATAATCTGTCCCCATTTGTCCTTGTTGAAGTAAAGTGTTGCAAATATAATGGTTCTGTATGTTTAGGTCACAACTACTTAAATATATTCCCTTTTTTAAATTATTATTAATGGCACTCTGCTTGTAGCAATATTGCCAGCATCAAGTGGTTGCTGACGTATCAAGTATTGTTTTGATGAAAACACATTAGAGTTATACAAACTGGTGGAGCCACGTGCAAGCCTGACAAAAGCCAATACGCATGCATCCACCTTCTGTCAGACTTAAAGCGTGACTCCCTATTTTATTTACAAATGCCAAATAATGTCGGTTGTACCCGTCTAGTGTTACCATCTTTTAGAAAATGTACCATTATTATTCCTTGAATAAACGAATGGAATTGAATTGAACTGAGGCAGTTCTAAATAGTTCCAATGGATCTAAAGATTCCTTTATGAAATATTTCACTATTAAGGACAGTGATCAAGACACAATAGAACTTTTTTGTTCTCACGTCTATATTCATTCATTGTCCACGAAAGGTTAATTCGGTTATTTCGGCCTTTGTTATGCAGATAACATGTCATATTAACAAAGATTTTCTCAAACATTCCAGGTTGTTCTTCAAGAACTAGACATATCAAGTTTGGCGCCGAGGAAACCCGACTGGGACCTCAAGCGAGACGTTGCTAAGAAACTGGAGAAACTCGAGCGGCGGACGCAGAAAGCGATAGCCGAGTTGATTTGGGAGAGACTGAAGCATGGTGCGGACGATAACCTCGGAGCCATGGTTACTATGACCGACAATAGACCTACTGATGATGACTGATATGTCGATAAGTGTAGTTTAAGAAAACTTATTATTTGTATTAATACATATTTACGAAATTGATGAAGTAAGTTACTGTTTTTACAGCAAGTACAAGTAAAAACACAGGTCAAATGCAAATGTCCCTATATTATTAACTATCCTAATAATCTTTTTTAAGAGATATGATCTTTTTGGTGGAGTATTTACCAATCCAGTCTCTTTTCCACTAGTGTCTTGAGTTCCTGATATGACACTACATCAAGTTTTTCCTTCATTTGTGCTAGATACCTCTGTCGATGTCTTTCTCTGCCTCTCTTCCTATATAAACTATAATTATTGGAAATCAACATATGTGAATAAGACAAAAGAGGTATGCAAGGATCGTAGTAGTTGGCGTGCCCTGGTCTCTGCCTACCCCACTGGGAAAGAGACATGATGTTATAGATAGACAGAAAATACTTTTAAAATAGATTGGAACTTTGCAAAATAAATTAAACTAATATTTTTTTTTTATTTGTATTTTAATATCACAGAACTTAGTATAATGTTATCTATCTCTTCGCTAGTCACCCAATTTGTTAAAAATATTAATTATTTCAGTCTGAGTATACAATTATAAATACCTATTACACAAAATACATAATTATTGCTTATTTCTACAAGAATAACAAGGAATTAATTAACATAGACATCAATAAAAAAAATTATATATCATTATTTACTTACTTTTAAACTGGGATTTCTTGTCAGTATTTAATTTGTGTTAACGGTAATCATATCAATAATTTCTAGTAGAAAGAAAGAAAAAAAACATAAAATGTATTGTAGTTAAAGAGGGAAATTAGATAGTTTATTACTAAAGCAAACCGGCCGTTTGTCCATGTCGGGCCACGAAAAGTGTAGTTGTAGGACGATGGAAACATGGAAATGGGAGATGACCCATGTATGAGTTTGTATTTTTCCAAAATAACACCGACTTTAATTCAAGCTTCAAATTAGTGTTGTTTCACGCGTTAGTCGCATCGGCCGATGGGATCGGAAGTGAACCTCAAGTCATTTCCTGTTCTTGCATTATTTTGTAGGTCATATTTTTATAAATGTATCTATACATTTGTCAGTTATGTGTAGTAATTTATGCGTATCTTCAATCTATTCCGAGAACTATAATTATAATACATCAAGAGTATTTATCTTATGTTATGTTACATTACATCAACCCCAAAGTATAATCTCACAATTTGAACTATAATTCATTTCGTTTCCATGTGAAGTTTCGAATTTGCACCGAACTTCTTTTAGCAAACTCACCAAACAACATGGCAAATCAAAAAGACTAACATTATTAAATTAAAACTAAACTTGGTATTATGACTACTATTCTTTTTCCTTCTCGAAGGCCTCACGGTCGTCGCGTCGTCCGGATCGTCGATCTCGTTGTAACTATAGTAGTTGTTGTCGATGTTGTACCACACTGTTCGGTCACCGATCGGCTGGATCGGCCTGAAGTTGTGCTTGATCTTGCCATGCACTGATTTTAGGTCTCTGAATGCTTCAATCTGTGGATGTTGAAAATGGTTGATGTTATTAAATATTATTTCAAGTTTGAATGTAAAATCGATACATACATACATACATAAGCTCACGCCATTGTCCCATGCATGGGGGTAGGCAGAGACCACGGACCGCCACACGCTACGACTCTGACACACGATGTTCGATGTTCTATTCATATGAGCGAGCATAAGTTTTATTTTACGCCTCCTCCCTGCCCTTATCCCATTACTTGGGGTCAGCGCAATATGTAGTCTTCCTCTATGTATTTCCCAATTTACGCTGCATGTATTCTAAATTTTGAATAACATATTTTATGCTCAATTCCCACTGAAAGAGAAGCTGCTCTGTCTGTAGGAATCGACTCTAAGTTTAGTTTAGTGGTTTTGTGCTCAATTTCATGCACATTTCATGTGTTGATTTGAGTGCAAACCAAGTGAGATGAAGAATGGGGATAGACTGCATCCTTTTTTCTCTCTGGGTTAAGACATAAACGCAAAAATTGTCGTTCTTTCTCATTCCTGCGACCGAAAAAGTGTCACATAGAATACTCTGATTTTTCACTCCTCTTCTTGAAAATAATATACTTTTCTCTTCTCCGGACGGAAAGCGTCAATTTTGGTCCCACTGCGCTAAGCGTAGTTGCCACTTTCCACCACGGTCTAGGAGAAAAATAGTATACTAACCTCGGGCAGTAAATAAGAACATGTTTTACATTACATGAAATCTGAGACGTTTCTTACTTTCCTGCCCTCGGTGTATAATCTACTATATATAACGAAAATATTAAAAATGTCCATACAATAAAACATCTAACATCATACAGCTTCTGTTATACGTAATTGTCCGTTGTTTTGTTGTGTACTTTATCAGACTATTTTTGTAATAGCTATCTCACCTGATCATGAGCCAGCCTAATAGGCTGTTCAAAGTCTAGCCAGATCACCACCTCTGAGCACGGCGGAGTAGTTAGCGACCCTCGGTAGGTGAAATAGCGTCGCAAGTCGTATGGCAAGATGTTCAGGAACGAGAAGGGGTGGTTCATGACGACCGTGTCGTGGGGTTCCATGACTTTACCTAGAGCTGTCGTTATCTCGTCGTAGGCCGGGTGTTGGTGGCGGTCCAGCTGGAAAAAATATATGCAGATTTAAGAGGAATATCGGGGAACAACAGTTGCAATACTTTAATGGGTTATTGTGGCAATACTGATTAACTTTGCCCAAGGAACCTAAACTAAAGGATATTAGCGAAAAAAAAACTACTTTGCATACAAACGTTCGATCAGGTGATTGCGTTTGCTATGGCCAGTCCAAAATTGATGCTAATTCGTTGAGGAAAGTTGTTCAGTATCATGATCACCCTTTTTAAAGTATTGTAACTTTCTACTACATTTACATCCTGTCTGTTACATACATTATAGTCTGTTGATAACATTGAAGGCCGTACCGTACGGCAATGATATTGTATGTCACTATACTTAAATGCAATATTTTGTAAAAATAAGTATTTTTTTCCAATTTTCGAATGTTAGGTATCGATTAGATACAAAAGGTAATCATGTTTTGCATTTATTTGTTGAATTCTTACACAAAAAGAGTATTGTTATGATGTATCAACTCTTTTTGGAGATCAATTAAACGGAGATTGTTCTTCCACTATCCCACCGCATCAAAACCGATGCCCACTCATACAATTGAAAAAAAAGATCAGCTAGCTCGGCGAACTATTCAAACCTGCCTTGAAACCGAAGAGTTGATATTTACCTCATAGAAGAAGGCGAGCACCGTCAACCCATCAGGATGCTTCACAGCTTCTTTCGTATTGTTGTACTGCTCTTTGTAGAACACCATGTGGAGTTCCATCGGGAAACTGCAATTTTAACAATAATTTACTTATTAATAGGATCGCTAATCCTAAAAGGCTCACCGTAAACGTTATCATAGAAATTTATTTATTTAGTTAGCACCATAGAGAAATTACACGCTCCCCTTGGTAGAGATGGTGTAACAAAGTGTGCACAGTAACCACCAACTGAGCACTAGTTTGTACGGCGACCATAGAGAAATTACACGCTCCCCTAAGCTTTTTGTCTCCCCTCACCCGTCTCTCACCCCCTTTGTCGGCGACATAATTTTCTATAGAAACAAGCCGATATGCCATCTCCTCTTACTCCATGGTTAGCACAGTGCTGTATTGTTTATGGTTCTCGATCAATATAGGATGTATAAGAGTTTTTAACATTTCTTGGCGATTGTACAGTGTTTGTATTTTCCCATTACCTAGTTATTGCCCATCTAAAGTTTTATTCTCACCGATCACCGCTACCCAATCCACCGCGTAGCCCCAGCAACGCCCATTGCCGAGGTCCGTACCCCTAGGGGTGTCCTTGTTATTTAGTGATTTAAAAAAAAAGTTTTGAAATTTAAGAATAAGTCAATTTGAGTTCTCATTGTTTACTGAATAACATTGGTTAATATTAGCGAATATATTTTATTACTTAAATGTGAAACTCGAGTAATGTTTTTTTATTATTAACTATGAGCGCTGTACCAAATCCGATACAAAAATGTATAATACCTACTGGTGTCAACTTCTTGTAAGCTTACAGTATCGCCTAGAAATGCCACAAACAGATGGCTCAGATCTAGTTCAGGTGGCTTATGGCAATATTGGCTAATATTTGAAGCATAGCTTTGATGTCTAAATTTATATTTGTGGCAGCAATTCCCTACGTCATTTAACTTCAATTTACGATCCGTGGAGTACCTTTACAGTCTTGCAGAAGGAAATATGTTCTGCCAAATGCATTAAAAGCTAAAAGCCACAAGTGGGTAGGCCATTACGTTTACAATTGCACCGGATTGCACGAACCGAGTAAATATGCGCAATGAGTTATATCTCTAGTGGTATTGATTTTAGTGTTTATCTTAATTAAAAAATAAACAAAAACGCTTAGTCAAACTCAAGATTACATACAAGTTACGTCAGACAGAAATGGGTTTCTTCAATAGCCTTTTATTGAAAATTATGACTCAGTCCCCTGAACTTAAATAAATGTGTAGATACCTATCTAACGAGCTTAATAAAGGCATAAGAGCTGCATAAACACATTCTTACTAATTCTATAAGTACGGAATTGTCTGTCCTTCCGCTGAACCGATTTTGAAAAAAAAATTGGATTACTTGGAGATAGCTTTAACCCTGAGGAATAACATAGGCATATACAAATTCCATATGCTCACGAGTATTATACAGTCGGCACCCTCACCTCCTGTGGTTGATCTTGTCTTCGGAGCCGAAGGTGTCGTTGTCTCCCCAGTGGAAGTGCATCTGGCTGAACACGTAGTCTCCGTCGAGGGGGCCGCCTCGCACGCGCGTGTGTGGCTCGTTGTCCACCTCGATCAACACTGCAATATTATTCAGTCAGCACCCTCACCTCCTGTGGTTGATCTTGTCTTCGGAGCCGAAGGTGTCGTTGTCCCCCCAGTGGAAGTGCATCTGGCTGAACACGTAGTCTCCGTCGAGAGGCCGCTGGTTTTCCACCTCGATCAACACTGTAATATTATACAGTCGGCACCCTCACCTCCTGTGGTTGATCTTGTCTTCGGAGCCGAAGGTGTCGTTGTCTCCCCAGTGGAAGTGCATCTGGCTGAACACGTAGTCCCCGTCGAGGGGGCCGCCGCGCACGCGCGGGTGCGGCTCGTTGTCCACCTCGATCAACACTGCAATATAAGTATGCTTACATTAGCTGAACATATCAGCGTTTACTCAGTTCATTGCGCCCTCAGCATAAAATTTATGATTTCAATATACAATTTAATTATGAAGAAACTCTGAAATAAGAATGTTCCTAACTATACCTATCAGAAAGCCTAAAATGGTATACCTACACACTTTATACAATACTTTTGTAATTTCCAAACATTCCACTTTTAATAAATGTGAAATACCTAGTATGTTATGTAGTAGTGGTAGTTTTAGTCTTAACTTCGTAGATAAAGTTTAGTAAGTAACATTTTTATTTTAGGTTTGATATCACGTTCTTGATTGAGAAATCTGTAATTTTTTTAATAAGGGCGCCACTGAACGGTGTAATACACCCTCTTAACACCTCTAGTCTGTTTAACACATGTTTAACATTACTAGGAGTGAACTAGGTTAGGTAACTCTCAAAAACTAGTTGTGATAATCAAGGTTTTCCTTATCTACCGTACCTATCACGGAAAGCTCTACGATCGAAATGGAACGGAACGAGGAAATCCCCTCATCGCGCAGCCAACTCTGGTTAAATTAATGTCTTTGTTTGTCTAGGCAGTTAGTCGTGATGTTACTGAAGCATTTCGCCCTTAATCTCTGACCGTGTTCACCCGGACGAAACGTGTCATTATGTTATAGTTAGTACTCTGTTGCAAATCCTGTAATAACCATGGTTTTCTTTGAAATTACAAATGAAAAGGGGCCTACGCGTACGTCACGTGTTTCTTTCGCCCCCATAAATCACTATAGGTAGGACACGACCATTTTGTGTTTAAGTTACCTATGTCAAAGCTATTATTTATCAGAATGTAGGTAATTTATTTATTTAATTATTGTAGTTACCTATGTTAAAGCTATCATTTACCAGAATGTCGTTAATTTATTTATTGAATTATTGTAGTTACCTATGTCAAAGCTATTATTTATCAGAATGTAGGTAATTTATTTATTTAATTATTGTAAATCACAATAGTAAAGTTATACAAGAGTGCAAAGATGCTTTTTAACCGCGCGTGCGTCAATTTTGATGACCGAGCAAGCGAAGGATTCTAAAGCGCAGCGAGCTAGAACGATGCAGCGAGTGATTAAAAAATTAGAATCCTGAACGTCAGCGCCCTCGCTGAATCTTAAGAGAATATTATTCCGAGAGCGAAAATGCGCGCTGCATACAAACGTACTATTGTGATATTTTCAATACTAACCAATTAAAGTCAATGAAATTTTGCAGAAACAATCTAGAAACAAATTTCTATGCTTTTATAGAGTCAGATTTTCGTTAAAATATACAGTTTCAATGCTAGGATTAATTTAAGATTTGTATGGAAATCTTTGAGGCACTGTAACATGAAAACTATACATTTTAACGAAAATCTGACTCCATACAAGCATAGAAATTTGTTTCTAGATTGTTTCTGCAAAATTTCATTGACTTTAATTGGTTAGTATTGAAAATATCACCATAGTACGTTTGTATGGAGCGCGCTCTGAATAATATACCCTTAACACTCGAGTGCAACACGTATCTTTTCATCCCACCTCAGCGAGGAAATGACTCATCATTCCCTTGCCCATTTCCCATAAAAAAAAAGGTTGTATGATAAATTCGGCATCATGGAGGGAGAAATGAAGGTTTAATGATGTTATGAATTCACAAACTTAGTGCTCACGATGTTCTAAATTCAGCACTCAGATATCGAAGAGCAAAAATACTCTTTCCGAGATGGGGAGATGAAAAAGTTAATAATTTACCTATATATATATCATTATAAGCGACGATGTTACTACCAAATGACTGATCTTATTAGAACTAGGTAAATAGGTTTCAGGCTGCGGCACCACTTTTGTGGAAATTCAAGATGACTCAAAGGACAATACGCTTGAATCAAAAATAGGTAATTCGGTATTACTGTGGTAAATATAGTTAGGTAAAGATAATCAACTTTTTTCCAACCGCATTCCACATAGCAACCAAATCGCGGCACGTATGTAGCATAAAAATCTTCAAGCGTAGGACATCGTGACCACCATTTAGGGCAATCTTTTTTGTACGATATTATCATTATGCCACCCGTTTAATATAGAATGCGTAAAGTGGTTCATGAGATCATGAGCTATAAAAAGAAAATTAAACAACAACGATAAAAATAATAAGATTGTTAGTGCTACGTTCGCAGATCACCAAATAACATTTGGTACCGATTTCCAGATTACAAATAATATAAGACGCCAGGATTCTTCTGTCGTGCGATGTGTCTCCCCAAAATGTGCATCATTTGCTACAAGTATGGTTATAATAGCAAGTTTTACCACAGATTACTTGTTAACTACGTACTTAGCTCCGGCACGGATCATAAGCGCTGTCCTTGATTGCGCTGAACCTTTATGTACAAGGCACTATGCACTATTTTCGTCTAAATACACTCGTTCGCTCAAGATTAGTGTCGACGAATACATCTAGTAAAAAATTCGCACAAAATCTTGGTTTCCTTTGCCTGTATTAGTATTTCAGGCTTGCGTAATTTCCAGATATGGCTTACACCAAAAAGTATTTTGGCTTAACATGTTTAAATATGATGGTGTCACTGTCATTACTATGAACAGTGTGAAAGACAGACAGAACTATCACGAAATAACTATGTAGCCTAAATACTTGTTGGTGCAAGCCGGGCTTAGGTACAAACCTGTGTGTCCATTGTTAGTGACGTGGACGCCGTCGATGGAGTCGTCGAACCCTATAAAGGTGATGTCGGGCAGGGTGATCTGCTTCACCGTCAGCACGTTGATGTTTATGGGGCTCTGGTGTTTGCCCGCGCACTCCCGGTACCGCTCGCCCCAGTGCGTTGGACCTACGAACAAAAAGAATTGCATAAAGCCATTTGTTGTATTTCATATAATAAGAGAGTGGCGTGTGCGTTGCGGTGAACTATGGACACTGTCGTGAGGGGCTGGGTTCGGATCGACACGGACGACATGCCATGCAGGTAGGTACCAACAAAAAGTACCTACATTATAACGAATGACGTAAAACTGACTGCTCTCAAACCGTGAAGGAAATGATCGTAAGGAAACCTGCATACGCTGAAGAAGTCATTCTGCGTATGTGTAGTCCACCAAGCCGCATTGGGCACGCGTGCTGGACTAACGCCCATACACCCTCCTTGAGTTTGGGCCAGCGCTCTGCAGTGGGACGTATATAGGCTGATTGTAATGATAAATAAATAAATATCTTGGACATTGTCACACAAATTATCTAGTCACATTTAAAGTTCCAGAATCTAGCCTGGACTTGTATTATGATAACTAGACAACGATATAGAATACATATATAGATACAAACATCCATGACTCGGGTAGTTACAAATATTCATATTCATGATACAAATATATGTCCCTTACCTACGGGATTCGAACCCGCGACCCTCGGCAAAGCAGGCAGGTTCACTACAGACTGTGCTGTCGGGCCGTCGATGAGTTTGCATAATGTTTTATTTCCTGTAACACTATTTAAAGACCCAAATAAAGGATTTGCACGCATAATGTCAGATACGCAAAATGCCAGTCCATTTCAATTTCCTCACAAGTCTAACAGAACTTTCCAAACACACTCTAAAAGAAATATCTACCTATACTTACTTTGCATAATTTTGTGAAATTACAAAAAAATACAATCGGAAATAAGTACTTACTTAAGTAGGTATAACATTAATTTAGATTTTGATGATGAACATTAATTTTAACATTTGGTATTTTTGGTTAGAGTGTATGTAGTTAGGTGTTTTAAGGTAGTCCTATTACGAATAGGTATAGATCCGTAGATTAGGTACCTACAGCAGCTGCAATTTGAAGTTTATTGACCAATCTTTAATTGTGAATTGATCATATTTAGTTTAGAATAACAATAAAAGCCAAGGTTTGTGGACGTTGGTTGTTTTTTCCCTTTCTTCCTCAGTTTAAAGTGTAAGTAGGTATACGGGGACCAACTTAATATGCTGACACTTTTTTAAGGGGATGATGAGACCATCAAACTGAACAACTTTCTATACGGGACCAACATCGAAATCGCGAAAAAAGCCTGATGAGATTTCAATTTCCCTTTGATCAATCGATATTGACGATGACGTCACAAGTTAATTCTACGTGATACGTGACGCGAGTCTCGTAGCCGATAATAGGGTTATAGGTACGTACCTTTGAATCCTTCGTTCTAGCACTCTGGTTCTAGGTAAGTATATACTTTCCATATCGAGCGGCAATGCTAATGACGTTGCATTACTTATTCATATTGACGTTGCCTATTTAATTTTTTATCAAGAAAAGGTATCATCAGCCTATACACGTTCACTGCAAGGCAAAGGCCCTCCTACCCTCAGGGAGTGGTATAGGCGTTAGGCTACCACGTGTGCCCAATGCTGAATGGTAAAAAGAAAAGGTAGCAGTACCTATTAAATTTGTCGAACGAATTAAAACTTGAAATTAGGAAAGGTCTGCATGATTGTGGTACTTACTTACCTAGGTACTATAGGTAGGTACATACCTATGACTCCATCGTAACCGAAATCCTCGCCGCGTGTTGGGTCTGGTGCTGAAACAAACGAGAACAAACTTTATAACAATAGTAGCTGTGATAGTAGTATACTACCGTTGGCGCACTCCATACAAACGAAATCTGGTTCACAGACCTAAAAGAAGAGTCTGGTTATAATATAACCAGATTTCCTTTGTATTATTTTCAATACGGCCCGACAGCACAGTCTGTAGTGAACCTGCCTGCTGTGTCGAGGGTCGCGGGTTTGAATCCCGTAAGGGACAAATATTTGTATGACGAATATGAATATTTGTAACCGAGTCATGGGTGTTTGTATCTATATAATATGTATTCTATATCGTTGTCTAGTTATCATAATACAAGTCCAGGCTAGATTCTGGAACTTTAAATGTGACTAGATAATTTGTGTGACAATGTCCAAGATATAAAAAAAAAAAAATACCAACCAATTAAAGTCATTGAATTTTTTTTCAGAAACAATCTAGAAACTAATCTCTATCCTTCTATGTTGTCAGGTTGTCTGGTTTTCGTTCAAATGTATAGTTTTAAAGTTACAATGCGTCAAAGATTTCCATACAAATCTAAAGTAGTCCTAGCATTGAAAGCATTATTGAAACTGTATACTTATTTTAACAAAAATCGGACAACGAACATAAGATTTGTTTCTAGATTGTTTCTGCAAAATTCCATTTTCTTTAATTGGTTAGTATTGAATATACTTATAACCAGATTTCGTTTGTATCCAGCGCGTATTAGCTCTATACAAATGAAGTCTGGTAATATTTTCAATACCAACCAATTAGTCAATGAATTTTTAGGCACGATCTAGAAACCAATATCTGAGCTTTACATTTGTCAGATTTCCGTTAAAATTTATAGGTAAGTACATAGTTGGTTCGAAACTTGGTTGGTTCATCTTTGAAGCTATTTATTTTAACGGAAATCTGATAAATTAGTCCAGTGCTTTCGTCGAACGAATCGGTTGAGAACCGTGATTTCGATGAAGGGTATTTCGTAAAACAGTTATGGACTCAATCATTTTAGGGTTTGACCCTAACAATAATTCATCTAGCGCTGAAACTTTGCAGTGTGATAAAGTAAAGTAGGTACCTATACAGATTACGGTTGACAAATAATCTAGGTTAAATTTTTTGCGGTCCTAGATTATTTTGTCAACCGTAATCTGTATACTTTTACTTTATCACACTGCAAAGTTTCAGCGATAGATTAATTATTGTTAGGATGTCCATACAAGGAAACTCTCAAATGACTGGACTAAATTTAAAGCACAAATATTGGTTTCTAGATCGTGTAAGAAAATTTTCATTGACTTTAATTGGTTAGCATTGAAAATATAACCAGACCTCGTTTGTATGGAGCGCGGAGCAAAAACAATGTTTTGATGTTGTTTCGCCACTTTAGATTAGGCAACTTAAGGCGTATCTGCCCTGGACCACGACTCTACTACTAATCGATGCGAACGAGCGCGTGGCTCCGGTCAGAATTTAGCTGTTTTCTTTGAAAAATTAGATGATTTTTTATGAATTTCTAAAAAGCATTGACCTCTTATATTTCTGGTCAATGCTAAAAAGTAAGAAAACCACATCATTCTAAATTGTATTGTGAAGAATATTGTAAATTTTCATTTTCTTCCGATTCAAAATGTAAGAGTAAAATGGTTACAACTGGAAAAAAAGGGGTGACTTTAGAGTCCCTTTTCTTCGCTTTTATTCATTAAAATCGATTTCTAGAAAAAACACATCACTTCTCATATCCTGTACTGTAGATGGTTCAGTTGATTTTCAGCTCAAAAAGTACCATAGTTAATGAATAAAACGGTCACAAAGTTACCCAAAACCGGCAGGTAGCCCCTTAAGTAATTGTTCTTGTCTTGAGCAGTAGGATGTGCAACAAATTAAGCTTTGTTTATTTTTGTAGTCTTCACATCACAATGGCAACACGGCCTAGTTTACAACAATTCTTGCATTACCTAATAAATAGTACGTACGTACGCATAATCTGTATCTGGGAGTATTGTAAGAGCTTATGCCGTTTAGTGGCGCCTTCAACACATAGCATATGCTCACCTCTATATTCCCCGAGGGGGCAGTCAGAGATAATCTGAAAACTCAGAAACCACGTTCCATTAAACCGAAACTCTGTCCAGTGTGACGGGGAGTGAGCCCGTCGCTACTTGTAAATTGTAATGGACATTGGGTAGGATAATACAATGCATCGGAATTGAAGCATGCAGAATTCCTCACGCTCACGATATGTTTTCCTTCACCGAAAAGCCAGTGGTGTTACAAATTGTACATACATTTCCAAAAAACGAGTCGGCCTGGACGGGGATCGAACCATCGCCTCCTGCACGGCAGGCAAGGTTACTCGCCACTGGACCACCACTGTATTTTTTTCGGTATGTAGATAATGAAACTTTTGGCCTTATTGTGATATCAAGAGTTCAAGAGTGCAGTATAGTAGGTATGGTCGATTCGTATGTTTGGTGGGTCATCATTTTGCTATTGCAAAAAGAAACCTAGGTACTACAGCAGGCATGTCAAACATGCGGCCCGCACTACATTTTCTTGCGGCCCGAACCAATTTTAAGACTAGCTTCCTGTCGCGGCCCGCAAGCATCCAGTCTTTTAGGATTAGGCATATTATACGGTGGTCAAAATGGTGGTGAAAGTTTTAAGTCATGGTGTGAAAAATGTCGAGCTCTTTCGCTCGCTCTGTTTCTCAATGAGTTTTATTTATTTATGTTCTTTGCGGCCCACTGATTCTACTATCATTATGCTTGTGGCCCACCAATGACTTTGAGTTTGACATGCCTGTCCTACAGTCTTGATAACTAGACTTGATAAGCACGGCAGGCAGCCTTGAGTTTAGATCACTGTCTCGAACTCCGATGTAGAGTAGGAAAACAAACATTAGGTACATTGTGTATGTATTACATAAACTATGCATGATAAAATACCTTAAGCTGTGGCTATTTTCATACATACAACTTCCTATGTAATGGAAACAAGTAGGCACTATTATAGAAAATGCTCCGGTCGCACGATTGTCCGTTTTATATGAATCGCCCTTTGTATTCAGATTCAGCCTGAATACCGGAACATTGTCATTACATTAACAAGTGATCCACATGGAAGTAAATAAGTACCTACGTATGTTATTGTATGTATGTATATTATTTTACTACGCAGATAGTTGCCTGAAAATTTACTGTTAACTTATTTCCCTTAGTAGTCTTAGTACTTACCTACTTAAAACTATTCTCTACCAGAAATAGCCGATAATCAACTTTTTTGGATTTCAATTGAAGCCACAAACAACATTTTTCCTTTTAACCAATTTGTGTTTTTGCTCTTATATTTGCTCTATGTTCAAAGATAGGTCCTATATACTTAGATCAAAACAAGCCTTTATACTGCATACCACTTACCTACAATTGCAAAAGAAATTTAAAAACATAATACCTTGTTAATAATTGTAACAGATCTATGAGGCCTGGTTTCAGAGACATTTTTTTCTTAAGTTATATTCGAACTAACTAATACGGGAGTTCGAAAAAAAAATGTATCTGGGCCTGAGAGCCTCAATCAAAAGATGATAAAACTATGTTCCGCATCGGTAAATATTAGGTACGTTAGGTATTTCAGCGGACTGACTCTACGAAGGAATTCGCAGTCGCGTGCACAGCTAAAATGGAATAAAGAAGTCTTCACGAAGGATATGCAAATCCGACTCTTGTAAGTTAAAAGCCTTGAAGCAACAGATGTCTTTTCACCTTGTAGTAACATCTCAAGGTATTCATTTAATTTTTTTATTTATTTATCAAATTTTCCGGTGACTATATCCATCGTGACACACGGTAGATCATCTCATATCTGAAGGTGATATTTTGTCGTATATTAAACTATCCAAGGACCATGTATTTAATAAAGAAGTAAAAATATGTAAGTACAGAAAGAACAAACAGTAAACTATTTAAATCTATTTGTTTCTACTTAAAAACCTACCTAGAAACCTAGGTGTCCGCTATACTATTCGTGTCACTTCCGCAATTCCGCATTACATCCGCATGTAAATGTTTGTGGTAATTAGGTAATTTTAAATAAACACTTAATCACCATTTTAAATACTTTTTGCACACTTAGCTTAAATCATTATTCTCTTGCCCATTTCCCATTATCTGGGGTCGGTGCAATATGTCATCCTCTTCCATTCATCTCGCTTGGCCGTCGTTTCAGCACTCGCTCCTTTCTTACACATATCATCCTTCACACAATCCATCCATCTTTTCTTTGGCTTTCTTCTCCTACCACAGCCATCCACATTCATACTTAACACTCGTCTCGTAATTCGTCTCTTCGCATCACATGCCCATACCACGATAATCTATTACCCTGCAATTTTTCCGTTATAGGTGATACTTTCAAACTTCCTCTAGTATACTCATTCCTTATCTTGTCCATTCTATTAGTTACACCACACATCCTTCTCAACATTCGCATCTCAGCTGCATGTAGGTAGTCGTTTCTCATCTGTCCCTTTTGTGGGCCAACACTCTGAACCGTACATGACTCAGGTCTTATTATGGTTTTGTATATTTTCCCCTTCAATTTGAGGGGGATTCGGGGATCGCAGATCGTTCCCATAACCTGCCGTTACTTCATCCACCCTGAGTTGATTCGGTGCTTCACGTCCTGATCTATTCCTCCGTCGCCTTGTATGAGTGACCCGAGGTACCGGAAGTCGGAGCAGACTGGTAAAGGCACGCCATCAAGGGCAATAGGCACAAAACTGGAGAGGCCGCCGAAATCGCAGAACAAACATTAACTTTTTTTTTCATCAACAAACATACTTAACACTTAACTTAAATAATATTCGAAAATAAAACGACGACACGACGATAACGAATAAGACGATAATGATCTAGAAAATAGCATTTCATTGGATAACTTGTATCCGAGGGTTTGAATGAGACATTATCCCAACACTGGGATTGCACAGACAGGTTTCAAGTACCTAACAGAAAGGCCTATGGGTAATTCTTGTATGTGGCGTCTTTTTTTTTTTAAGCGACCAGGTACCAAATGTTGTGGGTATTTTAGGGCTAATATTACCTTACATTTTTATGACAAAAAAATTGTCCTAAGGTTTCAACGTTTCGGAGATATATACTTAGGTTCAAAGTTTTAAAAAAATTACTTACAAATCTCATAAAAATTTACTCGTTTTGGTTTTTTTTACCACTTTTTTTATTTCTTTAGCCCAGAATTAGTAAGTTTTAATTATCATCACGCATATTTGGACTAAAAAAACGAAAAAAGTGGTAAAAAAACCAAAACTAGTAACTTTTAATAAGCTTTGTATAGTCATTTTTTTAAACTTAAAAATTAAATATCTCCGAAACGATACACCGCAGGATAATTTTTTTTGCATAATAATGTAAGGTAATATTAGCGGTACATTTGGTAACTGGCCGCTTAAAAAAAAACTCCAATATTACCCATACCCCTTTACAAATCAACAAAATATAAAATCCCATGCTTTCCGTTTATACAACGTATAAAAAAAATATTTATTTAATTCTAAGACTGTTTATTTTAAGTATAAAATTATACTTAAAATAAACAGTCTTAGACTTAAATAAATATTTTTTTTAAATAAATTTATTTATGTTTAAGTTGGTTTTCTCTAGAGAAGAAAATCAAAAACAAACATCCGTAAAAAATATGACAGAAAAAATCGTTCTAAGCAAACTGAAGTAATTTTTTATACTTAATCATGAATAATAAGTTTCACGGCTATTTTTTATCTGCCTACACTGTTAAGTTTTTTTATTATGTAGTAGTTAGTTAGTTAGTTAGTTAACTGAAATGCATTGATGCAGATAAATAAAGTGTGTAGTGGACTGAGGAACGAGGCAAGCAGCGACGCGGGACAAGTTCATTGATAAAAATAATTATAGTAGGTGGTATTAATAGTTTTTATTGACCTTTCGTCGCTGCCAATGTTACAAATTGCTTTTATACTTATTATATAACTGTAATAAAACCTATTGTTAGGGTTATTGTATTTAATATTAATGGGAATTTAAATTACAATTAACCTTCAATGAACACAAGTAGGTAGGGTATGTATGGAGGTGCTACTTGGGAATGTTCCTCCATTGAAAAGGAAAGATCTTCCACCAGGCTTAGTGTGAAGCCTGGGGACCGGCCGTGGTCCAACAGTTCTTAGTTGGACCTTGTATATATATCGAATCGCTGTGATTATTTCACTTGCATGATTTATGTCTCGCATTCGATTGTGAACCTTATTTGTAGTAAGTTACGAGTTACGTATTTACGGTGAACGTTGTCTTTGTATGGAGCATATTTCTGAGAGCGACGGTATCGCCATCTGTTAGCTTCTTTGCTATAACTTGTGGGTGTTGACATCTATGGCAAGTCCCCACATATGTAAAGTTCTAATGAGTAGGTTATTATTAGCGACCAATTGGTTTCAATTCTTTAGGTATTGATTTGTTTTTAAAATTTGGAATAAAACAAAATCATGTTGGTCTACCTTAAAAATCTCAATAGGTGAAATCTTATTGCCTAAATTGAGGTCACGAAACAAATTTACCTATAGAAGAATATAGTTAAGAATTAAAGTGGTTCTTTATCGACGTTTTCGCCTTCGTGTCGCTAATCAAGCTACTTTCCCCATTAAATATTCTACAATGTCCCTCAGTCGAACAATGCCAATTGTTTTTATTCTCTATTCCTACCGTGCTAGAGCTCAGGATGTGAACCATTCCTAAATTAAAGGCGATTGTCTTAACTAAGTATACTGTGAAATGTCTTAGAAGGTTTAACATTGTTCCTAATTTGTTAATTACCTCGAAGTTTCGCGTAAACCTACCTTGGAGGTACCAAGTTTAGCTAGTAGTAGCTATAGTTTTCTATAAATAACAGAATATGGTGAATGTTATTTTGCGTGTAATTTGCCGATACTAAACATTGTTTCTATAGGGACGAAGAACGTAGTATTTGTATAGGAAATTAGCGTGCTTTGTACGCATAGTTAAATACCTACATTGCTAATACACTCGCAAATTTCTGGGTAGAACAAATGTATCGCCACAGGTATGCGTATCCTACGTGAATCAGTTTTCTATGCCGGTACGGCTCATTTTTAAATCGAAAAAATTTCACACATAAGAATAGACAAAAGGAATAATTTAGAAGCTACCAATATCTACTTGATTTTGGAACACGACTGTGTGAATACCTACTCTACACTACAATATGAAAAATGTTTTGTTTGAGTCGCAAATTATACCTTCATGCATTATTTTAAAGTTGAAAACCGATATCTAAATTATCTAATGCAATTATCAACATCCTGATCCTCTCCAACCAGGCCCTGAGTCTAGTGTGGGATCACAGCTTAAAACTTTTATTGTATTATCTATACAATGCGCTAGGTATAGGTAATCTAAGGTTGTTAATCAAAATCATTACGAGTCCTGAAAACCTGTATCACACGTTGGTTCAATAAATATTTTGTATTTTGTATCATGGAGAATTGTAGGTCAATTTTCTTAAAGGATTCTTTCGATACAGATTATAACGTTTTCGTTTCTCTTATCTTACGCAGATATAAAAAATCACGAGATAAAATGAGGACGAAGATACCTAGTTAACCCAAGTCTGTTTTGAGACAATGACTGAGTCCTATTTCTACAATTATTTTTTATTTGTGTGCGAAAATAACAGGTATTTTCAACGAGATATGATCTCAAACAGAGTTTGCGCAGTACTTTTGTTAATAAAATTACTTAATGATTCACTGCTTTGCTTTGTTTCTCAAGTTGGATACACTTTTTGATTTTATTTAGGTACTTACCTACCTACAATTTAGTACATCGCCAGGTATTGTGTTGAAAAATTTCACAGATTGTCTTTTTGCACGTATATAGGTATTGTACTTATTTATGAGTTTAGGTAGGTTAAAAAAATATGTTTTCATCAATTCAATTAAATATAAAAGATTCAAAGAGAATTTAAGTGAGACAAGCATTTTAATGTTAGCCCATTATAAATTAAAAAGATTAGCTGACAAGAATTTAACCCGTAATCTGTTTCAAGTGGTGTAAACAAATTATTTAAAATGTATGAAAATTAGGTATACATAGGTACTATCGCGTACTTTTCCGCCTGACCACAATAGGCTCATTTTTGCTTGCATACTAAAAAATAAAAGCGCTGTCTAGCCCTATTGATGAATATATCAATGAATGAATAGTTACCAAACAATAAATTATGCGAAAAAAAATTAAGTGACCAGCATACTCGTAGATTAGGTAGCATGACATCGTGATAAAGCGCTATCACACCTTCGCTCTTTTTCTATTTGCACGTTAACGAACGAGATAAAAGACGTGATACAGCCGAATCACGTGTAACATGCTACCAGTGCAGGGGTTCGATTTTTGAACGTCATTCGTGAGTTTGAACGGTTTCTAAATCTCATACAAAAGCCTTCTCATGCATCTTTCTATTGCTGATTTGACTTTCAAAAATCGCACTCCTGGAGTATGATTTTTGAAAGTCAAATCAGCAGTAGAAAGATGCATCTCCATAGCTATTTTGACATTTTCAACTGCTGAGCTCAGCGAATGAGATTCAAAAATCGCACTCCAGGCGGAAAAGTCCGCGATAGTACAACTACTAGTACTCCCTTGGTAATAGGTCAGAAATATTGCTACAACTGTCAACTGTATTATTGTATTAAAACAAGAACCTATATGCAGATTCGGAGTGGTATTTATAAAAGTCATACGTTGATGTTGAAAATGTCAAAATTACTATGGAGAATACGCATCTTTCTACTGCAGATCCACTCCACTCCTGAAGCCGAAGCATGCTACACGTGATACGGCTGTATCACGTCTTTTATCTAGTTCGTTCGCGCGCTAGTAATAATAAATTTATTTATTTTCTCCAAAAATTGTTACACATAGATACACAAAAAAAGAGAGCGAATGTGTGATAGCGCTGTATCACGTTGGCATGCTATACTACCCATGCTGGAGTGCGATTTTTGAAAGTCAAATCAGCATTAGAATATGAAGCATCTCTATAATAATTTTGGGAGTACGTTCCAGGGTTTGCCCCGAACACTCGTCTTTCGCATGGTGTTCGCGCGGTTCGCGTTTGAGCCTGCCACGAGGCTCCGCAATCCATCTCAAATCAAACAATCCTTGAGAACTTGAGATTGGATAGATACTCCCTCAAACCACTTGACATTGGCGAAAATGCGATGCTAACGCACAAGCAAGAAGTCCATTAATTATAAATAAAAAAATTTGCATTTTCTACTGCTGAGTTCTACGTATGAGTTTCAAAAATGGCACTCCTCCTGATATCGTGATTCGTGATACTCGTACATCTCGTCTTTTTTTAAACCATGCATTGCTGTGGTAATTTGATAGTTACGTAATGAAATTAGGTAGCAGAAAGCCAATTACACAATTTCAATTAAGGGTACTCTACTGTTCGCTCCTTGCTCGAACTTTTTATAAAAGAACCCTTTACCGCGGCAGCATTGCCCAACGACCCAACCTACAGGTTGATCCACCAGCCATTATACAATCATCCTGTTCGTGACATCAGAATCAGGCTCTCCGAGAGAAACGGTCGACGACCCCGTGACACAGTGTTATTGTAATAAATATTTCGTCACTTTATGAACAACTACTATTATTAAAGTAAAAGTTTAACTTCGTGTTGCACGACTTTTAAAGCATTTAAATCTCAATTAGTTACACTTAGAAAGATTTCATGGGTTTTGTAAGGACAGTCCTCACTACTAATTTAATGGGATGTCTCAAAGTTGTAGCATACACCCTTAATTACACCCCAGAAAAGTTTTGGAACATTACTCCTTGCCTCCCTAGATAGTCTGAGGAAATCGATGATGAGGTACCTAAGCAGCTAAACAAGAATTACCACAAAAAGAATCCGGCCATTATTGAGGATTTTTTTTAATTTGATTCAGGCAACAGTACAATATAACATCGTCACGGACCCATATTATAAATACCTTATCCTAAAATACATAAGCAAAAAATTTTACTTAACAAATAAGGTTTATTGTCATCACTTCCCTAAAGCGTTTTAATGTAGGCTAGGCCACACTTCGGGGATTAGGAGTGCGATTTTTGAATCTCATTCGGTGAGCTCAGCTGTTGAAAATGACAAAATTACTATGGACCTACGCATCTTTCTACTGCGGATTTGACTCTCAAAAATCATGCTTCAGGAGTGAGATTTTTTATAGTCAAATCAGCAGTAGAAAGATGCGTATCTCCATAGTAATTTTGACATTTACAACTGCTGAGCTCACCGAATGAGATTCAAAAATCGCACTCCTGCTCGCCAGTTCCCGGCCCTCACAGGGAGAGGCCCACCATCTTTATAGTAGGAACCTGGTGCTGAGGTAACTTATGATAATATCGTCCGCAGACGTCTAGTTACCTATTAATTGGTATTTGTTGAGCGGGCTCGTTTTCCGGAATTCGAATCTTAGGCGTTACCTACTCGTATTTTGAGTGAGGTGGGAATATGTTTACTCCTGCCATCCAAGATCCACCAGAAAGCCAACCAGCTTGTTAATTCTGCCGAAGATTTTATAATGCTTTTTAATTATCCGTATCTACTTGCAAGCTATTACTTCATAGATACCAAAGATGCTCTATTAGTAGGTAGGTATATAAGACCTTTTTGACAAGATTATTAATCTACTTTGGCCAATCTAAATGTTGGCCACTCTAGAACCTTGTCATAGTTCTGTGAAACATAACTGGAAATAATTTGCTACGATAAAGTTCTACATTATACATAAAAAATTTGTTGACTGTGGGTATTTCAAAGATGTTAAAAAACATGATTTATTTCATGTTTTTTTTTTTTTTTGGTTTATTAATATAAACCAAATTCAAGCCGTCGTCGCTCGTTCTAAATGCCATTTTAAAGTCTAATTAAGAATAAAACCTAGAGCCCGACATCCGACAGTGTAGAAACTTACAGCACATCAACAGTTTCAATGTGCCTGACTAAAGTCAAAGTCAAAGTCAAAGTGTCTTTATTGCAAAACTATAGGTGCAATATACGAAGTAAGTATGCCCAGTAGTAATATTAGTCAAACAATAAACATTTACGTTAAAGTAATTTTCAGAGTTTAATTCAACTTTGTCTGATTCCTAGTCTCATAATTAATACCTAATACTAATACTATTTATACCTCATGCTTACCTAATGTGTAGGTATTAGGCCCGCTATTTTTATCGAAACCACTTTCTACGGTTTAGTTATTTATTATGCATAAAGACTAAATTCGCCGGCATTAACTATCACTTTCATTTGCGTTTTGTGTACTTAATGAAGACTAAACGACATCCTCTGACAGTGAAGCAGTTCCATTAAAAAATTATCCTTTTTGTTAAATATGAAAGCTAAAGAAGTAATTTTTCAAGTCATAAGAAGTATTATTTTTGAAAGTGAAATCAGCAGTAGAAAGATGCATATCTCCATAGTAATTTTGTCATTTTCAACTGCTGAATTCAGCGAATGAGATTCAAAAATCGCACTCCTGTGCCAGCCTAATTATAATTAGTACTTGACACTCCCGTGCCTTTTCAAACTATTAATAATTTATTATTTAGAATCCCAACGTACTCTTACGTAACCTCCGAAGGTTTCGAAGGTCTCTAATGTCAAGTTCAGTCGACAATGACCTCTAGAGAGCTGTTTGAACAATTCTGTTGCACTATTTACGGTTACGCTACGTGCGCCCGCGCGTGAACGCAATACTAATGAAGGAAGTCACCGACTCCAGTTATATTATAGTTAGCTATTGAGTATAGTGTCACGTTGTGGGCTGTTAAGGACTTAGTTTTTTAAGAATTTCATTAAAAGTAATTTAAAAAAAATAAGTTTTTTCTCTTACGTCATCCATCAGCCTTTAAACGCATTGCACAGGAGTAAAGGAAACGAGAAAAATCAAAAAAGTTTCTTTAGATTTTTCATCAAATTTAAATTCTTAGACATAATTTAATATGAATCCGACTGTGAAGGACAATGCTTAGCGACAATAATTTTAATAATGTTAAAATTGACATTTTCGTATATTTCATACCCATGCTTCGTTCGAGTTTTATGACCTACCTAAACTAAATAAAGCTAATTGCAGGAATATAACTTTTTTACAGAAAAACGTTGATATAATCGAGGTTCCCATACATAAACATTAATGCATTTAAAATTATATGTAATTAACATATATTTAACTGTAAAGAATTGTCCATATTTTAATTGTACTTAGGTTACCTCATTTATATCTACACCGCACCACCTTTGCGATTATAAAGCTTATTATGGTTGTCTGAGAGAAATCACAGATAAATACCTCCTAACTCCACACTTTAACTGACACTGTGACACTAGACACTTTTATAAAATACAAGTGGTTCCCGCGACTTCGTCCGCACAAAATATATACCAGATTTTAAGTCAGATCATAAGCTATCAAACAAAAAAAGTGTCATCAAAATCGGTTCAGTAGTTTTTGCGTGATGCGCGAACAAACAAACAAACACACAAGCAAACAGACAAACAGACAGACAAAATTTCTAAAAAAGGTTGATTTCGAGTCAGGGATACCTAAAAACCATATCGTAATCTTTTTTTTGTAAATATCTTCAATGAACAGACACACTTCAGTTACAGTTTTATAATAGTTTTTATAATAGTTTAGTTTAGATAAGAGAGTGAAAGAGTCCACTCTTTTATATTTTAGGTAAGTAAGTAAATATTATAATTAATAATTGTTTAACGTATTGTTATGCTATCCAAAGAACTTTCAAAGGTTGCGGCTTTATACTCTACCTACATTATTTTATACAAGTAGGTATGCAACTAGAGACTTAAACTCTTAGTAATTAGAAGTACCTATACAGATACAGAAACATGTTAAGGGTGTAAAGAAAAGTATCGCTAACCTTTAAACCACATACTCTACCCATCAAACTGAACAACTTTTACTTTGGGAGCAACACATTCAGAACGAAAAAAAATCCGCTGTCATATACTAAACTGCAATACTTACTCGATGCAAACGTATGAGACGGCAGATATTTTTGTTGATCTGACAGGTATTATGCTCCCATAGTAAAAGTTGTTCAGTTTGATGGGTAGTAGATCGGGCGGCGGTGACGAAGTCATATACCCATCGAGCTCATGAATAATTCAGTTTTCATGCAATAGTTAACTATTAGGAGATGCGAAAAAACTTGGTCGGCCGACCCCTATCCTGGTGGGTTTTGCGCAGGAGGGTGACTAGTAACCTCTCTGAGACGACACTAATTACCCATCGAGCTCATGGACAAAATGATGCTTATCCGATTGGTTTTAGTTAGTGTAACGAAGTACACTCGGTCGTCCGCCGGATATCCTGGCAGTTGGTGCTGGCCAACCAAAAATGGTGGTCAAATTTTGGAGTACTTCTCACCCATCGAGCTCATGGATGAAATGTATGCCAAATCAGAGGTTAGACCTTCACCTTCAATATTTCATCGGTCGTCCTGGCCAAAGCCTGGTGGTTTCTGGCGGCCAACCAGATTTATCTGTCAAAGTAAGATCATGCGTTTCCACGTTCATCCAAATAAATACATTATTAACCTGATATATGCAGTTCTTTTAGCAGGAACGTGAACGGTTCTATGGTTTAAAAGTACTTATTATAAAAAAAACTTAAAAATAAAAATATGTGTTGATACGCGGCGATTTAAAAAAAAAAATTTTTTTTCTTCATAACTCCGTCATTTCTAAACTGGTTTGGTTGATTGCTTTATCGATCAAAAGAGTGTATTGCAGAGTTCATCCTATCAAAATTTGGTGAGGATCTGAAGAAGCGTTTCGAAGATGTACAATGTTTTAAGTGGGTCAGATTTTACTACAAAAAATACCAAACGAATTTTATTCTTTTACGAAAATAACCTTCGAGTTCTATTAATTTTTCTTTCTGAAATAAAATCTGTTCTCTTAAGAGGTGCCTATATAAGAAAATAAACTAGTAATCACCGCGGTGTTGCTTTCGAAAATTGTAGTTGTAAAAAAATGTTTTGTCAAGTCAAAGCTAGCTATGTTTATGTGGATGATCTAATTTAGTACATATATCAGTTCTAACATTATTCGCTGAAACTGTATTAAAGGGATGATCACACGACCAAACTGAACAACTCTTATTATCCCAACCACGGATGGACCCACATCGAAATCGCTAAAAAAACCAGCTGTCTCATACATTCAGATTCCAGTCGAGTTAGGTTTGCAGTTTTGTATAGGACAGCTGTTTTTTTTAGCGATTTCGATGTTGGACCCATAATAAGAGTTGTTCAGTTTGGTCGTGTGATCATCCCTTTAATACATTTTCAGCGAATAATGTTAGAACTGATATATGTACTAAATTAGATCATCCACATAAACATAGCTAGCTTTGACTTGACAAAACATTTTTTTACAACTACAATTTTCGAAAGCAACGCCGCGGTGATTACTAGTTTATTTTCTTATATAGGCACCTCTTAAGAGAACAGATTTTATTTCAGAAAGAAAAATTAATAGAACTCGAAGGTTATTTTCGTAAAAGAATAAAATTCGTTTGGTATTTTTTGTAGTAAAATCTGACCCACTTAAAACATTGTACATCTTCGAAACGCTTCTTCAGATCCTCACCAAATTTTGATAGGATGAACTCTGCAATACACTCTTTTGATCGATAAAGCAATCAACCATAAACCAGTTTAGAAATGACGGAGTTATGATCAAAAAAAAATTTTTTTTTTAAATCGCCGCGTATCAACACATATTTTTATTTTTAAGTTTTTTTTGTAATAAGTTCTTTTAAACCGTAGAACCGTTCACGTTCATGCTAAAAGAACTGCATATATCAGGTTAATAATGTATTTATTTGGATGAACGTGGAAACGCATGATCTTACTTTGACAGATAAATCTGGTTGGCCGCCAGAAACCACCAGGCTTTGGCCAGGACGACCGATGAAATATTGAAGGTGAAGGTCTAACCTCCGATTTGGCATACATTTCATCCATGAGCTCGATGGGTGAGAAGTACTCCAAAATATGACCACCATTTTTGGTTGGCCAGCACCACCTGCCAGGATATCCGGCGGACGACCGAGTGTACTTCGTTACACTAACTAAAACCAATCGGATAAGCATCATTTTGTCCATGAGCTCGATGGGTAATTAGTGTCGTCTCAGAGAGGTTACTAGTCACCCTCCTGCGCAAAACCCACCAGGATAGGGGTCGGCCGACCAAGTTTTTTCGCATCTCCTAATAGTAAACTATTGCATGAAAACTGAATTATCCATGAGCTCGATGGGTATATGACTTCGTCACCGCCGCCCGAACTATAGAGTATGTGGTTTAAATGTTAATGATACTTTTCCTTAAAACCTGTATAGCTTCCTTAATAAAGGAAGTATCATTCTCCTCACACGATGTTTGTTTTGACAATAGCAGTAAGCTATGAATCACACCACGCATTGATAGTCCCAGTTGCACCTGTCGCCAAGCGAGTACAATAGACCAAACAAATGCTCCCGTCGACGATAAATACACACGTGTGCAACAACTGACTGATTGATGCGCTTGCGTCACTTTCTAGATGACTTATTATGATAGATTTATGATCTAGAATTCATTGGCAAGTACGCACTGCGACAGATCAACCTACCCATAGTTAGACTCTTTGTTCATACATAGAGTTCAACTATGGGTAGGTTGATCTGTCGCCGTGTGTACATAATGTATTTTATTTAGAGTTTCTATTCAGCAATGCGGACAAAAGCCGTAAAGTGTTTAACTATTGACAATGTGTTTCAATTCAAGTCATAAGCTCATAATATAAGTAAGTCAATTTATTGAGCGTGAGATATCAATAAATTCATAAGAATGATAAGTTAACTATGTAGGTATCATGTGGGAAAATCTTACCCTATAAACCTAAATAGCTTACGGCTTTATTGATTGACATTGTGTCTTCTATGCAATAACCTTGTTTCGTTTGACTTTTAATGCAACGAAATGATTGTAAGGTTGTAATTATTCAAAACTACGCAATTAATTCATATGCTCAAAAACGATTTCGACAACAGCGACTGCTTATAGTATAGTTACAAAAATCTGGATATACATATTTAAGTTAAACTGTAAGCAAGCTCGCAAAACAACTTTGCCTACACTCTCTCGTCCTTATCCTTCTGGAGTGCGATTTTTGAAAGTCAAATAAGGAGTAGAAAGATGCATATCTCCATAGTAATTTCGACATTTTCAACTTCTGAGCTAACCGAATGAGTTTCAAAAATCGCACTCATGTACCCGTAGTATGATGAACCCAGACAATAAGAGAAGGGCGTGACACTTAGGCCGAGATTCAGAGACGATTTTTTTTGGCTTAGTTCGAGCTAAGTAGGGTATAAATGTATGGATTTTGACATACGGGAGTTCGAACTATGACTTACAAATCGTCTCTGAATCTCGGCCTTACCTTCATCTGCCGTACACGTACGAATTTGCGAAAATCTGAATAAGATTTCGTATGGATTTTCCCCCTCCAGAATTCCGCCTGGAATTTAAAATCCATACGAAATCGTAATTCCGTCCGGAATAATCGCGTGTTCCTTGTCGGTATTCTAAGCCTGACATCATCACCTATTTTATTGCCAGCAGTTAGGTATGCTGGCAATAATATCGGCTAGTCGATGCCTCTTTTTGTTTTGACAATCCGTACAACGTAAAGGATACTACGGAAAAACTTCAAAACTGGAGCTAACCGACTTTATCCGAGAATTATCTTTTTCGACCCCGTTGTGCCATTCCAAAAGTCGGAAACTGAGTTAGTTTTAGTTTTGAAAAACCTACGTAAGTACCTATTACCTATCATGCAAATCGCCCACAAAAATTTCTATAATGTTGCCCATACCCATACTGTTTGTTAGGTATCGATTATATGCAAATTTTTTTTACAACTTTGTTACACCTACTTTCTGGTTTATGATTATGACACTGTCCTAGTCATATAAAACTATTTTGTAGCTACTATAAGTAGTAGGTCAATTATTATGTACCTACTTACGTACCTACATACGATTGTATCTTATCTACTCGACAGGAAGCAAAAGCGATTGAAGCTAGCGTCGTAACAAATACTTCATCGATTACCTACCTACCTATCATTAGGAAGTACTTATAGCAAGATAATAGAGCCTTAAACGGGTTACTAATTGTTCCACATTCGTTGGGCACTTAAGTGTTTTCGACTTTATAATAAAGGTATTAATAAAGGTACCTATAAAGTTGTTAATCATGGGCATAGATAGAGGAATGTTTGTCTATGTCATGTATTTCCAATTATTGGCAACATCAATACAATCTCAAGCTTCCTGATAGACATTATGTGTGAAACTGAGAGTCTACATTATGAGTAAGGAAACCTGCATGCTTCAATTTCGAGGCATTTATACACTTACACTTAAAAAAAGGGCTCCACTGAAAAAAATAATCACTACCGTAAAACCACACAACTATAGTCCTATGGTGCAAGTATGGTTAAATTTTCTGTCACCACTCAGTTACCCAAATGCGAAACATAATTATCGCCATCTAAACAGTTTTTCTTTTTTTTATCGTTGTCTACAATAGGAGCTTTACAAATTGTTACATGGCGTTATGTGTAGCAATTTATTACGGCAGGAAAACTGGACCATACTTGCACCCCAGGAGTGCGATTTTTGAATCTCATTCGGTGAGCTCAGCAGTTGAAAATGTCAACATTTCTGTGGAGATACGCATGTTTCTACTGCTGATTTAACTTTCAAAAATTATACTTTAGGAGTCGAATTTTTGAAAGTCAAATCAGCAGTGGAAAGATGCGTATCTCCATAGTAATTTCAACTGCTGAGCTCACCGAATGAGATTCAAAAATCGCACTCCATGACTATAGTTGTGTGGTTTTAGGGACGTTTTTAACGGGCTCTATATGCCACATTGTTTTGAGGATGAGGAAGTAGGTACTAGTAGGTAGACAGTACAACTTTCTTTTTAGCAATGTATCTATGTTGTAGGTGTAGTGTTGTACTTGTACCTATAAGTGTAGTCTTTCCAAAATCAGTTCACGTGTGACCTAAATACGGTAGGTAAGTAAATAAAGTTCAAATTCGCAAACATCAATCAATTTAGATTTATGGTTTAGTTTCACTACCCGGATAAATAAAATGTAATGGCAATTATTGTACATTTGGTAGGTGTCCAACTGTAATGAATTCTGTTTATGGTAGGTGCATCCACGCGTGCAGCCAGCACTGCGCCAACTGCTGCAAGCTATAATTATATCATTTCATTTAATAGGTACGAGCTACAATGAAAATGTTTTATTGTGCACATTTCTCTGTAAACATGTTGTTTTAAGGCTTGCGCACATTGCAGCGATATTATCGAGCGATATTATCGACAGCGATATCGCGACACCTTACACACTGCAGCGATTCCGCGATTCGCTTCACGCATGCGCCCTTCACTGAATGTAGTAGAAAGAGATTGCGTCAGGTTGCGATAATATCGCGGCAGTGTGTGGGATCGAGCGCGTCCCCATACAAAATGTACTGAGAACAATTATCGCAAAATCGCTGCGATAATATCGCTGCAGTGAGCGGAGGCCTTTAATGAAGGCTACTAGCGGCTCTAGCATTGCAGCGCGATATAGCGTTATCCTAGTTCCCTTTCTATTTGCACGCGAACCAACGTGACAAAAACGAAGATATAGTAATATCGCGCACATCATGATTCGACCGCGGGGGCTACCACCGATTGGGTGGATGTTATAACACACGTCCCTGAAACATTAAATATGCTAAAAGCCTTGCTACAACTGTATGTCTAATAAGAGTGTTGTTGGTTGTTGTAATAGTTGCTGACAACCCTGAATGGGCTTATATTTGTGAGTCTAACAAAGGTAAGATAAGGTCTAACAAAATTAGGTGATACTATTTTAAGGGGATGACTGATCATCCCCTTAAATCCCCTTAAATCCCATCAAACTGAACAACTTTCTCTAAGGGACCTATATCGAAATCGCGAAAAAAAAACAGCTGTCCCATACATTTGGCTCGAGTAGGTTTGCAGTTTTGTATGGCAGAGCTTTTTTTTTTCGCGCTTTCGATATTGGTCCCATATAGAGAAAGTTGTCAAGTTTGATGGTCTGATCATCCTCATATAAAAGTGTCAGCATATTAAGTTGGACCCTATATGATGCAGTGATTCAAAAGATAGCCACATGGTAGTCGCTTTGTGCAACACTTTTCTAGGTTTGGTGCTATTCTATGCTGGATAACACACACACAGCCTAGTGGTACGCGTAACAGGGTTACCGCTGATATACTAGAGTAATAACAGAATAAACCAGTCATTTTATTTAGGTTAAAATGTTAATAATACAAAGGATTTATTGCAAATAAATCGTTGGTGCAATTCTTAGCCGTTTTTAGCCAAATGTGTTTATTTCGAATGCCCTACTTTCACGGCGACATCGTGCAACGCATCGCGCGGTCACTGTGTGCAATGTTATCAATTATGTAGGCATTTTACGAAATAGGTAATCAAAGTTTTGAATACCTACCTTATCTACCTATTTTTAAATTATTATACAAGGTGTTACAAAAATACAAATAAACCTTTAAGAGGGTGGTATAGACCATCAAACTGACCAACTTTCACTATGGGACCAACATCGAAATCGCGAAAAAAAAAAATGATGTTCTATACTCTACAAATCGACGAGAGCTAAAATATGTATGGGATATGAAATTATTTTTTTTGAGATTTCGATGTTGGTCCCATAGAGAAAGTTGTTCAGTTTGACGGTCTAAACAACCTCCTTAAGAGTTTCAAATATTTATTGTTACTTATGAAACACCTTGTATACTTACTTAAGGTGGTTGTAGAGTTGTCAATTTCATAAAAAACTATGTCGTAGAACACTAATAGACGGTAGGTATTAATAAAAGTAATGTTTTATATATAATAAAAATAAAACTCAGATCTAGATCTATCGCAATCTAGATTTTCTAAGCAATTTTTCCATACATAAAACATTACTTTTATTAATACCGTCTACGCGTGTTCTACGACAAAGTTTTGTATGGACTGTAATCACCTAATACACCGGAGTAGGTACTATAATCGTTTCTCGTTTTGTCACGCGCGTTGATGTCTTTTGTATCGCTATTTTAACCGAGATAATAATTTCAAAAATAAAGTATTGTATAACTTCACGTAACGTTTGTACAATGAATGAAGTCTTGTATGGTTTTTGTTTTATTATACTATCTCTACTATTCTGACTATTTACCTGCTGCAATACAAAACATTGTAAGTATTTACGATTAGTTATGCCACGGTAAATTCGCTATGATATTTCTATGGCGACTGCCTAAGAAGTGAGTAGAAAACAATATTTCTACTTCTAAATATTTAATATAAGATCAATTCCAATGGAAAATTAAAAACCGTATCTATTTAGCTATTGGGATATTCTAATGCCATTCCACAAAAAAAAAACTATACCTATGATGCACGAACTGTATTAGATCTAAGTAGTATGTATGGTATATTAATGGTAAAGGTGATGTTGCTATAATATACCTATAATTATCAGCCTCTACTTTGAAGCGTAGGTAAACACAGGTTTCCTCACGGATGATTTTTTTATAATTTCACTAGATAAACTAATGGTGACTATGTGAGTATAAATACCAACAATCGGAAACTATTTTAAGTTCTTTTAAAATGAGAAAAATGTTTAAAAATGCATGAAAATACGTCATCTTTGTGACGATTTTCTATCAAGTGAAGTAATTCCAATCGTGTATTCAGTTTATGATTTCACAAGATAAACTATCCAAAAATACTGAGGTATGGCTTTAATTTCGGTAAATGGTATAAATCTAGTCGTAAAATGAAAAATAAAAGACGCCTCCAAGGTATTTCGTCCTACCATTGGGCCTTAAAAAACGTTTTATAAGATAGATGAGAATAGGAAATAACTGAAATCGGAAGAACTTCATTTAAAAAAATCTACTGCTTATTCATAGGTACACACGGCGACAGATAAACCCAGCATAACAAGCTGTATAGAAGCTGTATTTGAGTTCTTTTTTATACTTAAAGCTGCTTATTGAGCCTGTATAAATGCTGTATAAGCGCTTATACAGACCTTATAAGTGCAAAAAGGGCCCATGTTATACAGCTTTTATCTTTAGTAGAGCTGTATAATAGCTGTAGAAGCAATTCATAAGCCTTATAGCATCTGTATAAGAGCTGTTATTCGGTGTAATGAAAAACCATTACACTCCAAATAATATATTATAAATATCTTATAAAGATTATGTTTTTAAATAAGAGTTTGAAGAGAATCAAAAAATTATAAAAATAAACGAGACACAGTATTTTTCGTACAAGTCATTGCTAATATGAATAATGGTGACAAAAGTTAATATATTTCAAAATGACATTTCAAGTAGAAGATAAAGATAAAGTGTTAATTGGTAAATCAAAGTGGAAATCAAATTATATTGTCAATGTGTGGTTGGTTATGGGCAATATTTTCACGCGCCAGTACAATTATCAAACAAATATAAAGAAAATTACGAAATACGGATAGTTAAGTGTTTGTTTATAAGGTTATAATATAAATTATGTTTAATATAATAGATTTTAGGACACAGTAATCATTATTTTAGCTTATTATCATGAAACGGCTCCAGCTATCATCAAATATTGGATTAATTTTATTTTAAATTTTTGTTTTTGTTAGTCCTAAAATGGCGAGAATTTGTTATACAGCTTAGATAATAATTGGAGGCTATTATGGTCTTATTTGCTGTACTACGTAGAATATGGATCATATAATACAGCTTTTGGTTTTTAATCAGAGTTATAAGATAATATTTTTATTATTTAGGCTGTATGTGAGTTCTGAATTCATAACTAATAATTCTCTTTAGAGATCCGTGTAAGAATTTATTATCCCTGAGCAAGATTTAATTTTAAAGTAGAACATTTTACAATACAATCATTTTTTGAAGTCGAGGGTCCATAATTTTATAATTTCAATGATACACGGCGACACGTCATGCTATACTAAACCAACATAACCTGGTCGCGCGTAGGTTGAATATCGTATAACGCCGCGCGGTCGGATTATTTTGGTTGTGTATAGCTTGATGTGTTTGCCGTGTGTTGTGTATTGCCGTGTGTACATGTTATTTTTTTCTTACTTTTTGTTTACGTAATTTAGTTAGTATTTAAGATAAACACGTAATCGCGTGGCTGTGATTGTCCTTACGACACAAATTTATATATTTGGTTTTGTAGCCTACCTAGTTGGCACACAACCATGTAGGTACTTACGTAACGTTGTGGCAATGATTGATATACAAGGAGTAACCACAACACCCTAGTAATACTTAAGGGGTTCAGACCATCAAACTGAACAGCTTTCACTATGGAGCCACCATAGAGAAAAATTTAAAAAAAATCTGCTGTCTATTACAAAACTGCAGTACCAGCACGATTCAAATGTATGGGACAGCAGATTTTTTTTTCTCTATTTGGCCCCATAGTGAAACTTGTTCAGTTTAAGTATTACTAGGGTGTTTTGTTACATCCTATAGATCTACATAAAGTTGTATGTGTGTAACTAACACCCGTAGAGTTAATTTGTGAGTAAGTAACACCCGTAGTGTTACAACAAGTAAAAAATTAAAGGCTTTTTTCGTAAATTCTGTTTTTTATTTTTCTTTTAAACTGTATGCAAAAGGGGTATGAAGTATAATTGATCTTTGTGTTCGATACATACTAATTTCATTTTTATATCTTGTTCAATGGTTTTGATACTTATTTGTTTCATTGTACCTAAAATTGTTCTAGCGTCACATGATAATATTCCGGGAAATCTTCAATTTACAATTGTGGCTAAATCGTTTAGAGCTATTTGAGATATATTTCTTTCTGTAGCCCATTCCTTTTTTTGCCGACGAAACAACATATTTTTTGAAAATTCGTCTTCGTCATTATTTGAAGTACTTGTGCTGCTGCATGAAGAAACATCATCATTAGGTTCCAAAGGTTTAACTAAATCCATAAATTCGACACAATTAAATGGTTTTCGTACGGAACCTTCGTTGGACGGCAACGGAACTGTCGCTTGACTGTGGGTTGCCTGATTTAATATATCCATCAGTAAAGCAGGCTAAAGCTGTACTATGCATGTAATTTATTTTTTTAGTTTTAAAGCACCCTTGTAGATAGAAGTTATAAAACCACTGTATTCAAAAGAGTGTCTAATTACGCTATAAGAATAAGTTTTATAATGGAATTTGCATATACCGTTGTACGGAAACAAGTATCAAGAGATACCATAATAATACTTAGAGCTGTAGTAAGTAAGTGATCACATGCAAAATACAGCCTTTATACAGCTTTAACGATAAAATAAGCTTAAAGTGTCACAAAATACTTAAAGTTGTATAGTAGTATTTTCATATTCTGTTTTAATACCCTAAGCTTAGGCGGATCCCTTAATACATATTTTATACAGCTCAAGCTGTATAATAACGGAAAAATCCCGCTTATAAAGATTGAAGCATCCTTTGACTCTCTTGTACGTCTTTAAAAGAACTTTAAGTTCTAAATTAGCTGGTTAATTGATGTACAAAACGCTTGCATGCTGCTTGGGTACCCATAGTTGAACTGTCACCGTGTGAGCACATTAAAGAAATTCATCTTGACTCTTTAGTCGCAAAAGCTTTAGGTATCGTGATACTGACACCGCCTTGAAATATTCCAAAGTAACCTATTATGTCACACAGTAGAAACTAACTTCCATCAGTTCTACCAACAGACTACTAACACAAATTATTGTTTAAATATACTATGAGACGTCAGGTGTAAGTGAAAGCTATTTTCCCCCGCGTCGTTATTTAGCCTTCAATATTTTATCAGCTAAGTCTTGTCTTTCCGATGCAATAGCCAATTATTGTGTTGCTATTTTTATTTGAACTAAAATTTTCCTGGTTTTATTATCATTTTTTTGTATTTGTGTCGTGTCCAGGAAAATAGTACTTACTATGTAGTAGAATAATTATATTCAAGTTTAATTATAATAGCATTGCATCGTGCCGGCATGATAAGCTATGCAAAAGTATTTAATTTCTTATTTGTGATTTGTATTGATTACCATTACAAACATTACTCAGATTTAATTAGATGAACATCAAATCAAAGCAATCAAATAAAACTAACATTCTTTGTGATTACCTATCTATTATGTTACTGATTCGAACCACCCATTGATTCGTTAGTCTATATGTGGACCGAATCGAATAGGTAGGTACTTCAAGTTTTATAGTAGGTAGGTATAGAGCAAAAATGTAGAATTAATAAAAGGGTATTTAAGTAAAACATCAAAATAAGGTTAAATTATCGTCTAGGTAGGTATACCTAAGTGCAATTTTTGAAACTCATTCGGTGAGCTCAGCTGTTGAAAATGTCAAAATTACTATGGAGATATGGATCTTTCTACTGCTGAGATGACTTTCAAAAATCATACTACAGGAGAGCGATTTTTTAAAGTTAAATCAGCTATAAAAGCATACGTATCTCCGTAGTAATTTTGACATTTACAACTGCTGAGCTCACCGAATGAGATTCAAAAATCGCACTCCTGCAGTAGAAAGATGCATATAATAATAAATAATAAATATAATAAATATCTTGGACAGTGTCACACAAATTATCTAGTCACATTTAAAGTTCCAGAATCTAGCCTGGACTTGTATTATGATAACTAGACAACGATATAGAATACATATATCAGATACAAACATCCAATACTCGGGTACAAATATTCATATTCGTCATACAAATATTTGTCCCTTACGGCATTCGAACCCGCGACCCCCGGCACAGCAGGCAGGTTCACTACAGACTGTGCTGTCGGGCCGTCCATATAATAGTAATTTTGACATTTCCAACTGCTGAATTGAGCGAATGAGATTCAAAAATGGGTTTAGGTCACATACCTTAATTTAACAACTTTCGCTATGAGACCTATATCGAAATTGGTTGTCCATAGAAAATCTTAATGGCTAGGTAGGTACTCAAATGTGTTAAAAATATTATTTTTTCGTTATTTCAATATTGGTTCAATAGTGTAAATTGTTCAGTTTGATGTTCTGAAGCACCCCCTTAAATGTATTGCATTTACACGTACGAAAGATTACAAAATATAAATGAAGATAAAATAATATTTATCCATTTATGTTCCATTGTTGCCCCGGACTTTCGTCTGTGTTGACTTGTGATAAATTGCAATAATATTAGATATAATAATTATGTGTCATGTGTGCCACATTAAATAAAAATCCATTCAGACGTTTATGCATGTTTGAGTCACAAAATTCGTCACAAACTTTCATATTTATTTACAATAATAAAGTAGGATAGTACGATTATTAAGGTGGATTCAGGATAACGATATCGGTACTATGTAATTCTTTAATGGTCGTAACCACCACATATTGAGTATCTGTTTTATCATTTTCCTGTACATGCCATACCCCTTCAGCTGATTCACAAATTAACAGTAATTGATAAAGATAAGTTCCAAAGTACATTCACTCCAAATATACATTATAGTTTGATATGCGTTCAAGTACCTACATGTCACTTGACTGTTAACTGCATGTACATTGTCGAGTTGTGTGAATATTTGTAATGAACTACTTAATTTTCATGGAAATGAGTTCACATTATTCCATATAATTGAATTAGTAACTTTAAGGAAAATGACATTCTAAATAAAACCTAAGGTACCTAACCTTACCTAGATAGATTAAGGGTCAGACTCAGGAGAGCGATTTTTGAAACTCATTCGGTGAGCTCAGCAGTTGAAAATTTCAAAATTACTATGGAGATACGCATCTTTTCACACTGCTGATTTGACTTTCAAAAATCGCACACCTGAAGCATGATTTTTGAGAGTCAAATCAGCTGAGCTCACCGAATGGGATTCAAAAATCGCACTCCAGTCCAGATCATGGGATATCTAGACTGTGTGGTATTTTGTAAAGAGTTGCAATCCTCCTTACGCATTTGAAAGAACAAAAAATATGTAACTAATTCACATTATTCTAACCAGGATCATATTCCGAAGACTTTTTTAAATAAGCTATCACAACAGGTGGCCTACGCGGAGCCCGTAATGTGATAGTCTTGTGGTCACTATTGATTTACGCATATCTGTGTCTGAAGCACTTTTGAATGAAATAAACCCTTAGGGAGCCGTGTTGCGCTAAGCCCAAGTTAAAACATCGAAGTTCTATTCTTAATATCCAATTACAGTTCTAATCACATTGCAATCCAGTTACTATTCAACTGTGTTTAATTTCGTATCGCGCTAAACTTGACTTATTTATTATGTGACTGACAGCCTTTAACGTCTGAGCGATGAGTTAAAACGGCTCTAATGGCTGTCAAATGAAGGGTCTACACGTCTTCGAGTTCAGTATAGCGGGTAGGTTAGTTGTATGTTTAGGTCAGCGATCATCTTTTGACCCGTTGTAATATGTCCTACCCATTTCCAATTTGATTCGTCTCTAGATTTTATCTTTACTCTTATTTCTGAAATTCTTACTTAGGTCTTTGAGTCGTATGCCCATGTAGCTTCTTTCCATGCTGTTCTGACAGCTTTTATTGCACGTCTAGGGACATACCTACTTATGATTTAATAGTTACTCTGTAACAGATGCAATAAATCTGTTACAATAAGTATAACTATTAAATCATCTATATACCTAGACGTCGAGTTGCGGAAAACGAGCCCGCTGAACCAATACCAAGACCTACAGTGCAAGATAATAAGCTTAATTATAAAAGTTCGTTAGGTATGCTTCTTTACATTTTCTTTCACGTTTATATGTAGGTAACTTGCCGACGATTCTTTGAAGGACTTTAAAGAATACTTTAAAAACTCTGCAGAAAAACTGTTTCATTCTTCTTTTGTAATTTAACAAGTGGATTAAAGAGATTTTTGTTTGCGGTTTATAGTTAAAATTTATTCACGGTAAAAAATCTGGAAAACACAGTAGTTAGGTACTTATGACTTTTGTAGGTGTAACGAACTCAATTTGGATCTAATGAGGATTGTAACCACTTGTACACAGGAGTGCGATTTTTGAATCTCAGTCGCTGAGCTCAGCAGTTGAAAATGTCAAAATTACTATGGAGATATGCATCTTTCTACTGCTGATTTGACTTTCAAAAATGGCACTCCTAAAGTATGACTTTTGAAAGAGAAATCAGAAGCAGAAAGATGCATATCTCCTTAGTAATTTTGACATTTTCAACTGCTGAGCTCAGCGAATGAGTTTCAAAAATCGCACTCCAGCATGGGTAACATGCCATCGTGATACAGCGCTATCACACCTTCGCTCTCTTTCTATTTGCGTGTAAACAAGACAAAAGACGTGCTACAGCTCACGTGTAGCATGCTACCTATGCTGGAGTGGAAACCACAGGAAACTTGGTACAGTAGGTACCAGATTTTTTAATCAGGATGTTATTGTGGTTCGATTTACGTTATCACTACTTAAACACGTTAATTTTAACCTTTTGTTGCTTGCTGCCAAGAAGTGAACGTAAAAAAAAATTTGTCGTTTGGTCAGATTAACATTTTTTATGGTCTTGATAGAATCTCTGTAAATTTTTAAGTGATTTTAATATAGTTTTTTACTTTAACTACATTATGTAAATGTTATGTCGTAAATAATAAAGTTATATAAAAGTACGTCATTACGTACTTTTATATAACAAGTTACGTACACAAAAAAAAATTTAGTGGTCAGGCAGAAAAGTCCGCGATAGTACATAAAGTACGTATTGCGAATGAAGAAGCTTGGGAACCCCATCGGAAAACATTTATTGACTAAAATATTCATCATCATCGTCAACTCAGCCGATGGACGACCAATGCTCGACATAGGCCTCCCCCAAGGATCGCCACCACCACCCTCATCCAAAGGGCTTCCCGCCTCCTTCACCAGGTTGTCGGTCCACCTTGAGGAGGCCCACCGGTCGGTCGGTCCACCTCAAGAACTCTTCGGCCCCATCGACCATCGGTTCTGCGAGCAGTGTGCACCGCCCATCGCCACTTTAGTTTGGCAATTCTTTGGGCTATATCAGCTACTCTGGTTCTTCTGCAGATCTCTTCAATTCTAATTAAATCTGGCAGGGAAACTCCGAGCATAGTCCCTTCCATTGGCCTTTGGGTGACTTTCAACCTTTTTATGAGGGCTAAATACTAAAACGATGACTATAACTTATACTGTTTAAAAATTCAATTACCTACTCTACATATAAACCGGACGACAAACATGCTGCTGCGGTTCAATTTGTAGATATTTTATTCAATAACGATTAGATTCATAATATCTGAGTCGTAGTGTAAATGGAATCACGATCACCTGGTATTAGGTAGGTATATTACATACAACGTATCCTGTTATTAAAGAATTTGGGTTGTAGGTACGTAGTATTAACGTAATTTTTTGAAATATTAAAATATTTCTTACAAAAAGTTCTGACAGTGTTAAGTAGTCTTATATGGTCTGCATTCTTCTTATTTACGTGTTTTATGTAACTAACTTTTAAATAATACTAAATAACAAAGACATTTGTTGGCGGTACGCCGAATATGCAAAAAGACATTATCGCTTCTTTTAGTCCAAATGTGAAAGCCGAAAGAAAAATAATGCTATACCTACTTACTTATTCTGTTAGAATTTGGTCTTCTAAACATTAATTAAAAAGTCACCAAAAAAAATCTCATCCCACATTACAAGGCATTATTTGTAATTTTGTACTCTTCTAATATTCTGTGGCATTATACAGGGTTACCTCTTCATGGAAAACTACCATGCAATCAAAAAAAAAAATTTATATAATTTATTTTTTTGTGTTTCCTATGAATCTCGGCCGGGATTTAACAATCGGATTTCTTTCTTTATAATCAGACGGTCCACAGCGCCATGGATGTCAACCCCAACCCTCATAACTAACTAAGATCCTAATCCGTGTTTTTTCTTCTGTTATCTTCGGAACTCTTTTGTCACTATTATTTTAATATTTTTGTATGACATGATAAAATTAAAAAAATACATGACGTCTTTTTATTTTCAATGACCTTCTTATACGTAAAATTTGCGCACTGTCTACGAGGTAACCCTGTATTATGCAGTGCTGACTTATTTACATTTTCTTGACATATCAAAATAGGTACCTGCTACTGTAGCTAACCAATGCCGGCCTTTTTATAAATTTACCAATCCTAAAAACAGACAAATGTATAACCTCCTTCTTTTTTCCCAGTCGGCTAAATTAAGTAGAGTCGGCTGGTAGAGCACAATTAAGAATTACCTTCAATTTCGATTCTCACAGCAAAAGTGTTTATTGTCAAGTTAATAATGTGTTCATAGAATAACCATGATTTGAGGTAAATTATTTTCACATTAGGTTCCTAACTACCTACTATATACGCAGTTTGTTAAACTGACACTGAACAAAGTAATACCTACTTAAGATCTTCAACAGTGTGTTCCTATCGATATGAGGTAAAAGAAATATAATTAATTAAGAGGATATAATTCGTACGGCGAGCCATATAAAACGAAGTTCCATCCTAGTTTGAACATTTATGTAATTGAAGTAAAAAAATTTTTTTAACAAAATCTTTGCTTTAAGTACAATAAATTTGTCAGATTTCCGTTAAAATAAAGGGTGTATGTAAGTGACAGCCTGGTAAATACTGAAACGGTGAATTCATACAATTGACAACATTTCATTTTAAGAAAGGTACCATAATATGAAAACCATTTGGAGATAATGTGATTCAAAGCTTATGTCAAAATTATAAGATTTTTCTATCCATTATTTCACGAGTTATTTGAAAAATACTGAAAAATATAATATAGGTTGAATGAGATTTTATTCCTTTGCCTGCTTGGCTTTTCTATTGTATTTGACAGTTTTTATTTTTAATGTCATTGAGGCCAAGGAATCTTGGCCATAAAGCTTACGTTTTTCAGAAAATTCAAAAGTAAATTAAAAATAGAAATATCAGTTAAAAATTTAATCGAAAAAATATATATCTCTTATTTTTTAACTAATTTTTTATTTTTCATTAAAAACTGGTGGTTAAAAAAATTTAATGTTGTCAATTAAACTCAACAACTTTCACCATGGAAACACCCCAAAAATCTGCTGTTTCATACATTTGAATAGAGTAGGTAGGTACCTATATGTTTTGTATGGAGCAGCAGTTTTTTTTTGACAAAATTTTAGTCTTTATTTCGGGTAATAATAATTATTGTGCAGTTTATAAAGGTAGATACTGATTAACTATTGTATTGCATCTGTGGTCGAATTCGGTATGTCAAGTTTTTTTTGGTCTTCATTTTTATATTTTTTACGGTTAGAAGACAATTTTAAGACACCTATTTCATTTTTATTGCGATTCATCGAGTTTATCAATATAAATTTAATTTTTAAATTATTTTGATCTGTAATCTCAAAGTGCAAAAATGGCGGAGAAAAAATAATTCGAACTCCATGGAGAAAAACGACCTACTGCTATATTTAAAAAAATTATAACCTGCCTCCTCTTTCTAACTCTATGCTGGAAACAGATACGGCATCATCAAATTTAATGTCAAATTCTGACATTGTGAATGTATTTTTTTTTTATGTTGTTTTTATGTTTACCAAGGAGTTTGCAGGGGCAGCGAGTGACGTCACTCGTGAACCGAAAAACGACGTTATTTTATTAAAAATATCTGTAATCCTTTCATTTTAAAATCTCTGACATAGAAAATATGATTATTCAGACAATTATCTCGAAATGGTTTTCGATTCAGCCCCCCAAAAAAAAACTTGACATCCCGAATTATGTTTACCTACGTATTGTAAATGTAGGGAGTCACTATCATCGGTCGACATATAAGTCCACGGACTTTTAGGTAAGTTTTGTAAAGTTTCCTATTGTTGTATGTTATTATATTTTATTTTTATATAGATAAGTGCCATTCCCATTCCCCATCCCCATTGCATCCCCGTACAAGGTGAATTGTTCCCGATATAAGTACTGCGTACCCAATTGTTAGGTACCGGTTGGTACGCACTTCGAACAATGGAGTCGTTCCGACAAATACAACTTTCCATTAAACAGATAGGTACTGCTTACTTATATACACTATTATGTTTACCCACTTAATTCGCTTTCACCGGTTATGGATGGAACCACAAAGTACTACCACTATATTCCTTGTGTTTATGTTTTATGGTACCTATTACGTAATTTTATTACCTAAGTTAAGTACAAATCTTTTATTCTGATAATAAACTTAATCCGATTCTGCGAATCGAAACTAAATATCGACTTCAATCGATAAACGACATTATTATTTATTTATCGTGTGTATCATGTCATGTGTTATGAAATGTTTTATATTAAATTCCTCGCTTATTGTATAAGTGTGAGAAAAAATTGGTGTCGTGTCGTAAGGTGTTACAAAAATACAAATAAACCTATAAGGTGGTTTTGACCATCAAACTGAACAACTTTCACTATAGGACCAATATCGAAATCGCGAAAAAAAAAATTATGTTCCATACTCTACAAATCGACTAGAGCTAAAATATGTATAGGATATCAAATAATTTTTTTCGCGATTTCGATGTTGGTCCCATAGAGAAAGTGGTTCAGTTTGACGGTCTAAACAACCCTCTTAAGAGTTTTAAATATTTATTGTTACTTATGAAACACCCCGTATAGGAGCTCAAGAAAAAAACTGAGTGCTGAAGTTTCAACCGATATATTATTATTACTATTGTTGGCTGGGCTATTGCAAGCAAGGTTCGTTATGTAACACTGCGACCATCGCTGATCTTTTGTGTTCGCCCCAAGCTCACCCATATTTTACACATACATCCGAACTAATTTTTTTTATTCTCGGGTATGCAGGTTTCCTTACGATGTTTTCCTTCACCGTCGAGCTAGTGATAATGTTAAATACAACCGTACATAAATTCCGTAGAACTTAGTGGTACAGGCCAGGAATCGAACCGCCGCCTCTTGATTGAGTCGCTATCTCTCTTCCGTATGGACTATCATCGCTCTTTTAACTTGCAACCGATATATATAAGTGTAGCTCCAATAAAACGAGGATGTGTTAACTATCAAATAATTTATTTCAATAAAAAAAATAACTACAAATTATCGTACGTTTTACAGTCTCTAAACATAGTTGCCAATGGCTATTGAACTAGCCTTTGCGAATCAAGTAATAATAGTGTGGCGGTTGAAACAAATACCATAGTAAATGCTACTGGTATTTCGTAACATATTCCATACACCAAGCTACGTTCTGTTTACTACAAAAAAGATAACTTACAGGTTCTTAATATAATAAGATTCAGTACATTTTAAATACAGACAAATAACTGTACCTAGTTCGCGAAGACGAGAAAAATAAATGTCAATGTTATGAATATCGAAAGATGGAAATGGGCACGTTTACAAAACTATGACACCACCATATACCTAGGTACCTACGATCTTTAGCCAGATAACAGATATAATCTAGATCGCATGCATACCTAAGTGTTGCTAATAATAAGGTAGCTTGAATACATTTCTTGAAGTTGGTTTAGTATTCAGATTTTACTGTAAGTAATTTGCTGAAAAACATGTTTTATTTTTCACTCTTGTAGGTAGGTACCTAGTTAGGTTATAGGTACCTACTTATTTAGAATAAAATAACTACCCCAGTGGCGGATACAGGTGGGGGGCGCAGGGGGCGCCCCCCCCCCTTGCGTGGTCGCTCGTAGTGCCGCCCGCGCCGCCCCCCGTATGCGCACGGGATAGAACAACGGCTGCCAAAGCCAACATTCTCCTTCGAGCTCTCTCTAATTGCAAGTTTATTATCACGCTACTTCTGTGACTTGTGTTTTTATTACGATAAAATCAAGTTCTAGATATCTTTAGCGCCCCCCCCCCCCCCCCCCCCCCCCTTGAATTTTTTCTGTATCCGCCACTGAACTACCCGCTCTGGTATACAGTCATGATCATAATTACACATAGTTACCTATCTTATACCTACTTATATTTTCAGCTTTGCTGCATGCACAGCTTGATGCATGTTGCTGCTGCATGTTGTTGCATGTACCTACTTACAGGTAATATTATTGATTGTTAACACGTTACATCCATGTTTTTTTTCTATCTTCTATACGTCCACCACACATGCCCACCGCTGTACCTAACTCCACATTAAATTCAGGATCAACATTCTTTATAGGTACTTTAGCTAGATATAATATAAATGAATATCTAATATTAAATTGCTGAATGTGTTCGATTTGACTTGGCCATATTTTATGCAATGTGACTGTAACTATTGTCTTACCAAGTTTTGAACCCAATTGAAAAGTGAAGGATATTTATTATTTAAATTAACTTTGTTGGCTTTTATAATTATTTCAATAAATACTTATAGTATAAACTCTCGACCATAATCCCATCCGGGGTATAGTCAGAAACATTGCTACAACTAGGTACCAGCAGCCTCCAGCTGTCTTGCATACAGTTGTAATAATAAGGTTCACTTTAGCATATATTGTTTTTTAAGAAGAAGTAAAATATTTTGTAGACATGGCGTCTTACATCTATTACCTTCATATCTAAGTACCATATTCGATTTATCAATGTTAACATTAACATCCTGTACTTGTATCGATAATTAGAATTTGCGGTTTTAACATGTAACAATAATGACACAGGTAGGTAGGTATTATTATAGTGAGTTATGCATAACCTAACGCATATAAGAATTAATGGAAAAACGTTGTTCAAAGTAGATACCTGCTTATCCATAAAACAATTAACATCAATTATTTTTTTTGTTACCTAAGTAACTACTAAAACGTTTTTGAAATGTAAATAATTAAAGGGTAGAAAATAATTATAAATAAGGTTGATAATTTAATAAACGAGTGCGATTTTTTAAAGTCATTCAGTTGAAAAATAAAAAAATATTATTGTAGATCTTATGCATCTTTCTACTGCGGATTTGACATTCAAAAAGAAGTATGATTTTTGAAAGTCAAATCAGCAGTAGAAATATGGTCAATATACTGGTCAATAACCGTTAAATACGTTTGTAACAAAATAATATTACACAGCTAATCTACAAATCAATTCACTTACAAACCTACAGTTTGAATGTAAAGACGAGAGAGTTAAAATACGTAGTAAGTATCTATACCTACTTATCTAAATAGAACGAAAAGGAAAGCACCCGGAAAGGACTGCATTGATCGTGAGTTGTTTGTATGTTGATAAAACAAAATACTTTATTTAGTCTAGTCCTAGGTACCTAATTATTAATCTGCATAATATAATAAAGAAACATAGCCTATAACCTCGTATTAGGTACATTTAGTTAGCGTGTCTGTAACTCTGTAAATTGAAAATGTTTTCAGAAAAACTAATTGAGGACAGTATGTATCCATATTGCCAGGCTATCGCCTAGCCTAAATATCTTTTTTCTGTTTATTTTCAACAATTTAAATCATCCCTTCAGTAAAGTTGTTTTTATTTCATAGCAATCGGCTCACTTAATCAGAAGACATACCTATGAATTCATTTTTTTTAAATACTGCAACGGTAGAGTAAGAATTTCCCAAATCGAAATGTATCTATATGTATACGAAAGTAGCATAAACTTTATGTAACTTATTCATTACTAGAGTTTACCCAAGACTTCGTCCGCACAAATTAAGTATATACTTATTAATAATTAACTATATTATATTAATTATATCGTACCTACCGGATTGTAAGTCAAATCATAAGCCATTAAACAAAAAAGGTTCATCAAAATCGGTTCAGTAGTTTTTGCGTGATGCTGTTACAAACAAACAAATATTTACAGTTTTAATACTTCATAGGTAGGTAGGTAAACGAAATTGGATGAAAATCAAAAAAGGATCTCCTGCGCGTACGATGTCGCGAGTTCATTTAGTCTTATTATCTTACCTAGGTACCTAATATAAAACTAAATAGGTACAGGTAATACCTACCTATGCTTCAGTTTTCAACACTCAAACTAAAAAAAATTTACTAAGTTACCAACCTAGGTACTGAAATTGTTATAAAATAAATCAATGACATACCTTGCCATAACCCGAACACCAATACAGTCGTAACCAAAAACCTCATGCTTCCAACAATCCTGGACACTTTAAAAATTGTTTACTCAAATTGTTGAACCAAACTTTCATTCATGGTTATAAAAAAACTAGTTACGTTCACAACAGCACAATAATGTTAATGCGGCGCGTAATGACGCGGGCGAAGCGCGACTCGACAGGCCAGGGTGACAAGACAACTGGCCGACGCAGTCGTCTCCCCTGGCTTATAATACCTACTACTTACTTTCCGTGCTTTCCGGTACGAAACAACAGCTGCTCTCGGTGGCTAGTTTTCCGAATACTTAAGTTTTCATTTAAGGGTGGATACGTCATTGTAATGACGACTCTTGCAGCTACACTTATGTCGTCTCTGATTACCTTGAATTGAGTTTTTTATTGCTGCTCCATTCAGAGCATGCTGTGGTCGTGATACGGATATCTATGAGGTGAGTAACTAAAGTCGATGACCCAAGATTAATAGCCAGTTGACAATTCTAAAAAAAATATGATCGATGACTTGATTTCATAATAGTTACCTACTAGCAATGTAGCTAACCATAGCTAATCAATCAGATAGGTATCTACTATTGCTAATTTTAATTGAGATGAAAAAGAGACTTTACACAAATTATAATCAATTTGCGATTTACCTAATACCTAGTATTCAAACTACATAGTACCTAAGTTATAGCCTATAGAATCCCACTGCAGGGCAAAGGCCTCCGCTCACGAATAAGGGTGAGAGGGAGCGGGCCACACTCCACCATGCGGGCCCAGTGCATGTTGGTGGAGGCAAGGTAGTGGTCGACTTGCTGTCAGAGAATTTTCAAGCCGCCTCAATAGGCCTCTGACCTGGCTTAACGAATAGTTACAACGCCATCTGACGAAACTATCCAAGACCAACTGCTTAACGTGCCTTCTGAAGCACGGAAACGCTCGAGATGAAATACCACTAAACGGTCACCCATCCAATGACTGTCCGGACCTGATGTTGCTTAACTTCGGTGATCGTTTCCAATACCGAAGCTCCACTACGCCAACGAGCGCTCAAACTACATAGATATTTTTAATTCAAAATAAAATTTAACATCTATTCAGTGCCGGATTTATACAAGGTGTTACAAAACTACAAATAAACCTTTAAGGGGGTGGTGTAGACCATAAAACTGAACAACTTTCACTATGGGACCAATATCGAAATCGGGAAAAAAAAATGTTATGTTCTATACTCTACAAATCGACTAGAGCTAAAATATGTATGGGATATGAAATTATTTTTTTCGCGATTTCGATGTTGGTCCCATAGAGAAAGTTGTTCGATTTGATGGTCTGATCATCCCCTTTAAATATTTTCAGCTAATTTTGTTAGACCTTAGGTAGTTATACGGGTGTAAGGGACAGCCCTCCGCAGACTGAAACGGTGAACTCAGATCATGTATAACATAGAAGAATGACCTTTATGACAATTACCTATAATAAGTATATTATAGGGCCTTTCTTAATATAATGACGGTTTTATAAGGGGATGATCTTGGGACAAATCTTTATTCTACCTCTGTTTTACCTGTGATATACAAATAAATAATTTTGATTGATTGATGATCGTCTGATCATACCTGGATCATACGGTTAAAATTTCTCTGAGGGCCCAATTTAAAAAAAAATGAATGAGTGAAATGAAAAAGACAATCTGCTTTTCCATAGGTACAATGTAATGGGGCAGCAGTTTTTTTTTCGCGATTTGTATGTTGGTTCAATAGAGAAATTTGTTCAGTTTGATGGTCTGACCATCTCCTTAAAAAAACTGGCAGTATTTAAGAGGACCCTGTATAACGGATGCGCTATCATGTGCTTGGGAAGTGTGAAATGATAATCATGATTTTTACTGCTTTACATGAAGTTAAGTACCTACTAACTTAATAAAACTTTTTTTTTTAATTATTCATTACTTTTTTTTTATTGGGGCTTTTAACCCAGTGCACAGGTAGATTAATTATAAGGTATAGGTACCTAATCAATCATTATAAACTGTTATAGCTACGGAATATACCTACATCGCCCTATCATGGGCGTAGCCAACGCTCTTAGCCGATTTTTATAATAAATGTTTTTCGCATTAAAAGCTGTTATTACATTACAACTAAGATAATTGAGATTTTTGCAACAAAAAATAGAGAACGCACCCAACGGTAAGTACCTACACAACATAATGAAATTCTGCTAGTTACATTGATGTGACCTCAAATCCTAATAAAATTTAATGTAAGTAGGTATAAGGTAAGAATTAAGCATAAGGCATTTCCATAAGCTAAATTCATTATTGAAATATGTTTAACAATATTTCACATAACGAACTAACTAACCTTTAGGTAAGTACCTACTCATAAATTAAAGACAAAAACAACCAATACCTTTTGGGGCGGTCAAAAACATTGCTACAACTTAACTTGAAACGCATTGCAGTGATTTTTGACGTATTAGATGTGATTTATTCGCTCCATAGTGAAAGTTACGTAAGTAATAAATACAGTTTGATTGATTGAATCACCCCTTTAAAAAAAATAGAGCTCGGTGGCGCGTAAAGAGCACGGTGTACGGTGTGGCGCGTTGCGGAGAGGTATGGCTTCTCAATCAATTCGGGTTCGAATCCGCACGGACAACATGCCACGTACGAATGAGTTTTTCTAACTCATTACGCACGGCGACAGATCAACCTACCCATAGTTGGACCTTATGTCCATGAACATAGAGTTCAACTATGGGTAGGTTGATCTGTCGCCGTGTGTACGTATTACCGACTGCTTTCAAACGGTGAAGGAAAACATCGTAAGGAAACCTGCATATGCAGACGAAGAAATTCTGATTTCAACTATTATTGATTATAAACATGTTACAGCCATGTTGTGCTATTTCGGATCAAATTAATTTGAAGAAATTCTGATGCATATGTGAAGTCTCAATCCGCATTGCGCGTGGTGGACTAACGCCCAAACACCCTTCTAGAGGGTAGGCCTGTGCCCTGCAGTGGGACGTATATAGGCTGATGATCGCCTGGGGATCGAGCCATGTCAGGCGTAAAAGTTTCGAATATTCGGTTAAAATTATTAGTAAATAATGAAATATGCCATCAAAAGATGAGTTGGCATCCTCTTGATCATCTTTCCCCCCTTTATTATTTTAAAGAAACACTTTGTGAAATTTTTACGTTTATTCGAACAGACTCAGACAGAAACGGACGCCATATAGAAAACCAAAAAAAAAACGCTCACTAAATTATAATTATTTTATTGATATAAGCAAGGTACCTACAGCATTATAATAATTTATTGTTGGCTGTCCGAAATAATCAAGAGTGACCCCAAACACTGCCACCTTAGATGAAGACCTTAGACGAAAGCCCTAGCCTTTTTGATTCTACAAGGCTGAGATAAAAAAAATTGCCTTATCTAGTAAACCTAACACTATTCTAAAGCTAGGTTAATCATGATTAGATAACTAAGATAAACGGGAATAAGCTGTTTTTTCAATATGTAACTACATTGCAGAGCTGTCAATTTCATAAAAAACGTTGTCGTATAACACTCGTAGACGGTGTTAATAAAAGTAATGTTTAATATATGGAATAATAGCTTAGAAAATCTAGTTTGCGCGTATTAAATAATATTTATAATTAATAATATAATTACGCAGATATAAGGCTTTGAAATTTTGTATGAATAATTTCAAAGCTTGATATCTTCGTAACAATATTAATAATTGTAAATATTATTTGATACGCGCAATCTAGATTTTCTAAGCTATTTTTCCGTATATTAAACATTACTTTTAGTAATACCGTCTACGAGTGTTCTATGACAACGTTTTGTATGGACGGAAACCACCTTAAGCCAGTCCAGTCGAGGTGGTAGAAGCAATCATAATTAATTATAATCTTAAAATTAAAACTTAATCAGAAATTGGAAAAGAAAATCAGTAAGTAACATTAATTTGTCGACCCTCGCTCTGCAGTCACCAAAACAAAAGACGACGTAGGGTAGACCCGGGTTAATTGTAACACGGGTTAATAGTAACATTGACAATATTTCGGTAACTAAACAAGGCAAGGATGTGTGTGTGGAAGGGGTGATGGCGCTTGCATGTCCGGACCTACTCTCCAATTGCCGTGTATGCAACGTGGAGGTGTCTTGTGTTACAGAGGAATTAATTGTATGTGCGGTCATTTCAATTATTTTCGATCAATTCATTACGTTGTAACTTCTGAAATAATCGATGTTTTAAACAGATATTAGTATCATACTTTGTAATAGGAACTAGAGAATGCTACACATGATGAGAAGTTCATTGTTTTCGTTGGTATCATGGTTTTTTAATGTTTTTATCCAAAATTGACACTAAGGGATAATTGTAACACTTTTGATGGGGTTGATTGTAACGTTACAATTAACACTGTGTTACAATTGACCCATGATCACATTTTTATTATTAAGATGGTTTAAAAATACTCTGACATCAAATTGACCACTAACTTGCCTCCACCAACCCGCACCAACCTCAGCTTTGGATTGAGAACGGCCGTTCCCTCTAACTCTAATTTAGATTGTTTTTTTATAGTATGTTATTGTTAGGTGGAATATTATTGTGTAGGCTTACTTTCTAATTTAACTTCCAATTTAAATAGGACACAACGAAATCGCAGTCGTGATTTTGACAGAATTATATGATTTTTGATTGCACTTTAAACGTAAATAAATCCACGTGGCCAGGTATAATAGTAACATTTGGTTAATTGTAACAGCTTCGTTTGTATGAAAACCTTTATGGTTGATTAACATATGCGAGAGTTAAGTTTTTTAGTTTATTTAAATGCTATTATATATAGTTAACTAAAGTGATTAATAATATATAGCAATTATTTCAAATTTTTACTTTAACACGTTCGTGGGCAGTGCAAATCCTGAAATGTCACTGGAAATTCCCATACAAATTCACACGACTGTCAAAACCGTACTGACAATACTCAGCCTAAATGACATCGAAGATTGTGACAGTACGGTTATAGCCATAGTACGGTAATGGCCGAACTGCCACTGCTATTACTGAATAGTATTAACATCAGTGACAGTACGGTTATTGCAGTAGTACGGTAATGGCCGTACTGCCACTGCTATTACTGAATAGTATTAACATCAGTGACAGTACGGTTATTGCAGTTGTACTGTAATGGCCGTACTGCCACTGCTATACTGAATAATATTAACATCAGTGACAGTACGGTTATAGCTGTACGGTATTGGCCGTAATATCACTGATTTCAATGCATTTACATTAATGTTAGTGACAGTACGGTTGTAGCATAATTAACAAATTACCAAAAGTATCACTATAACAGTATTAGTCTCTAAATAAATCTCTAAATCTATTCAATAAAAGACGTTTAATTATAGTATTTTTTTTTGAAAATAAGGACGGTAATATTATCACGAACTTAAGTATTTTGAGTTCAATGAGTTTACCTTAGATAAATACCTAACCTAGTGAAACGTGGATGTTCTGAGGTTTCAGAATATCTCTGACTACCTCAGGGAATATATAGTCATGAGCATATGCTTCGCTAGGCTATGCCTTAGATAGGTAATTGGTCATCGCAGCGAAATCATCATCCATCATAAAATGGATCTTCTTTAGGACTTTAGCACTAGATCATCTGGACACTGGCGTGATGCTTGTCTTCTCTTTTCGCAATCGAGGCATTTAAAGAGAAAAAATAACATTGAGCACAAGCACAACATAAACCATAATACCATTCTTCCTATGGGTGTCGTACGAGATAGGGATAGATACGAAAGATAAGGTTTCTTATGCGTGATCGAAGAAATTGATTATACCTAATATGTAGGTATTGTATGAATAACCCATTATTCAAAAAATTATCACAACGATTTTTGTTTTAATATCTTACCAAATTTTACTTTGCGATACAAAATAGTTAGGTTGGTACGATATTGCGTTATCATATATACATATTTTTGTCACAAAAACGTTTGTTACTGCAATTTACTACGTTTCTTGAATATAATATGTAAATTTATGAATATAATATGTGTATTATCAATTAAGCTTATCACAGGTCACTTTTACTGCGGAAGTAATCCGCATAAACAAGTGCACACGCTCCCTGCGACGATATGCCGTTCATACAAAAACGACGGTCAAAACCGTACTGTCAGTGTGTGCACTATTGATTTTGCAAGTGTGAGGCCCCAAACAAAAGGTTTCTACAACGCTTAATTTTGGCAGTAGTGCAGTGGAATGCCTACACTGAATGGCAGTAGGCGTGGTTTACCCGGTAATCGTATGAAAAACAGTCTGTTACGACCGTAGTGTTTTTTAATGGAGCTTGAATACGAACGGTTTATACCGTACTGTCAATTTTCACAATCCATTTTTACGGTAATAGCCGTCACTGCCCACGAACGTGTTAAACCAATAAAACGCTAAGTTGTTTTTCCGTTAAATTTTATAAAAACTGTTGATAATATTCTAATGCGATAAAAATATTACTAATAAAGAAGAGGTAAGTTACTTGATGGTAAATAAATAAGACCGATTTATTGATTATTTAGGGTTTTATTTAGATTTAAAAAACTGTTACAAATGACCCGGGGTAAGGGTTAATTGTAACACTGGTCACTGCTCACATCAAGAACGAATTACGAAAGGTTCTCTATGACTTCAGAACACTTTAAATGAAAAATCCAGTACGTTAAGAAACTGCCTTTCATAATGTGTATGTAACGTTTCTTAGATATGAATAGTTTCCCCGCAATCGAGGTAGAAGTAAAAACTGTTACTATTAATCCGGGTCTACCCTACTATAGTAGCCAGCATATCGAAGCGCCTCAGAATTAAATAATAAGTAGGAAGGTAAAACAAAAGACGAGCGACGCTAGAGCGAGACCAATTATCGAGGCGAGCCAAAATTCACTTAGTTAATTCTCCATACTCATAAAATTAAAGATGAGAATACTAATATAAAAGGTGAAGGGGCGGTTTTTCATTGCAGTAAATACGATTATTTTATTTTAACATGGGTCTCCCTAGTCACCATTTGTAAGCCCAAACTAGGTGGATCTATGTTGGAGCGGAGCGTTACTGCGGAGATCCTTCTGTCTTCATCATCAGGAGTGCGATTTTTGAATCTCATTCGGTGAGCTCAGCTGTTGATAATGTCAAAATTACTACGGAGATACGCATCTTTTTACTGCTGATTTGACTTTCAAAAATCGCTCTTTTGTAGTTAGTATGATTTTTGAAAGTCAACTCAGCAGTAGAAAGATGCATATCTCCATAGTTATTGTGACATTTTCAACTGCTGAGCTCACCGAATGAGATTCAAAAATCGCACTACAGACCCTGATCACCATCTTTTAGCCATCGAGACCAATTCAACGAGCCCAATCCCGGTGGGTCTGCGTTAAAACAGCGGAGATCCTGTCGCATACTACCTTCCAGCTCCATCATCAGATCAACTCCTATATAGTAGACACCACAATATTGTATTGTCATCGGGTTTAGGTACCATATCAGTATAAGTATGCGTACTAAGCTGCAATGTAGCAAAATGAGGAGTTAGTTACCTATTACCTACTGCTACTTACGACAATGACTTCATCATAACATTAACATTGCAGTTCAGTTTAAGAACTAATGTGGACCACTAACCCCCATCGAAGGCCCAATAATCCAACTGGTTGGACAGAGCAGTTGAGACTACGACCCCGTAACGAAATAGGCGGTTATAAGGCCTCCGCACATAGCAGCGATATTATCGACAGCGATATCGCGACACCTTACACACTGCAGCTATTCCGCGATTCGCGTCACGCATGCGCATTGCGCCCCACCACTGAATGTAGTCGAAAGAGTTGCGATAATATCGCGGCAGTGTGTGGGATCGAGCGCGTCCCCATACAAAATGTACTGAGAACAATTATCGCAAAATCGCAGCGATATTATCGCTCGATAAAATCGCTGCAATGAGCGGAGGCCTATAAAGTTTTAGGCGATTCTTAGTGTCAGGAGACGGGCGACAGCACGTTTAGTATGGGCCCGCCGTCGGTCAATGTGTCTCAACCCTTAAGTGATTTTCCGATCATAGTCTCTATCGTCTGAAACTAGATAGTTATTAACTTGTTTACCAAGTACCTAAATATGTATTGTTAAGAATCGTCAAGAACTTATAACAGCACACGATCTTTTGAACTATCGCACTTCAGTGATTTCATTTAGCAACATTATGATGTCATAAAGGATATTGTGCAAAGTAGGGTAGGTACCTAGGTATTACCGGTCCACCACTATATTAAAGGGCATTTTAAGTGCGTAAGTAATTGAATTGAGACTTTCATAAGTAGCTAGATTAAATACCTAGCACATAAGTACTTGTTTAATCGACCTCGATTCCGTATCTACTTAATTACATCCTGATTCCTAAGTTCTAGCTTCTTTGTGAAACCTAAAGTTGGTAATAGGTACCTAATTCGATCGGGGCCAATAATAATGGGTAGGCTGACCTTCAATCGTTGATTCGAAGAGGTTGATGGTGGCTTTGCAAGAGTTTCCAGAGTTTATCTCTACATCCACCGATACATCGACATAAATACCTCCATACCTAGGTAGGGTAGGTAATCTACCTCGGGAATTTTGCCACTATTTGAAAACATTTTTTTTTAATTTAATTTATTTTGCGAAACTACTAAAGCGATTTAATTTATTTATTCACGGTCGGTCGATAAGTGTTCTTCCCGGGAGTAGTTACCTTTCTATGTGTACAGAATGGTACTTTTAGCTCACTCTTCACACAGCTTGCGAGCTGTTGGTGAGTAGTGAGCCACGGACCCGAGTAGGTACTCCCGGGGGAAGTCCCTGTCGTCTCCAGAAAATCATTGGAACTAATTTTTGTACGTGGAACACTGTCATTAAAGGTTATAGTCGATCGCAGCGCCCCCAACCCAGGTTTTTTGTATTTCTGGTCAGGCTTTATAAAAAAAACGTCAAATGGACTTCACACATTTATTGTATTTTCGTCTAATAAAAATACTATATCATATAACTACCATAAAGAGGATATCTACAGCAATTGACAGTCTTGCTGGTTGTACACATACTTGCCGGAGCACAACATTATAAATTCCCTTGAATGCTTTTCGATGCAACAAGGGACTTTTTTTTCTTTAACATAGGTACTATTTTAACCTTAATTTACAGCCCTACCGCATCTATTATTATTATATTTTAAAGAAAATCTACACTATTTCGCCAAAGTAACACCATTCGATGGATGATTAATGTATTGCACTATTGAATCAGAATTTTATTGTTAAAATGTAGGTAGCACAATCAATGGTAAAGTGAAAGTTATGTCAAGAAAACTAGGTTTTAAAACCAAAGCAGGTTATTTCGATTGTAAGTACTAGTTTTAATGTGATTTAGGGCACAACAATGTTATTTGAACATTGGTAATTTAAAACTTTGTTTAATTAAGGTCCTCAATCCATTTTGAACATGCTCATCATGTTAATAAATTACCACACGGCACATACATTCGAAAAAATTCTTACATTAAAATTCCATACAAAAAAATCATTTTTGAAAAACATTGTCATACATACAGTAATTTCCGAATAACTCGTTAAGAAAGTAATTTAAAAGATAATAACAATTAAATACATTTTTAATCTTTTTCAACAAGACACGACCCGTTATCTCGGGAGTAATAAAATACTTAAACTCAGAGCATACGGGACGATGGATTTCGTTTGCCAAATATGCGCCGCCCGCGGTTTGACTTCTGTAATGTAGGTATTCATGCGGTCACAAGGATGTAAAGCCTGACCAGAAATATAAAAAACCTCGCCATGTTGCGGAAAATCATTGGAACTAATTTTTGTACTTGGAACACTAACATTAAAGGTGACAGTCGATTGCAGCGCCCCCAATCCAGGTTTTTTATTTTCCTGGTCAGGCTTTACCTACTCGACGTCGGTCGCCGGCAAGATTTCTGGTTAAAAAAAAATGTTATGACGTCATACCAACATTTTTTGGTATAATGGAATATACTCGTATTTCTTTACAATACTGTGTGGGGTATCAAATAAAATGGCTTCATGAGCCGATTCTAAAAATATACTACAAAAATTCATTTCAGCAACTTGTTTTCCAAGAAGCAAAACTTATTTTCAAAACTCTCTCAAGTTTGGGCACCAGGTGTGCGATTTTTGCACATTCGGTGAGCTCAGCAGTTGAATATGTCACAATTACTATCTAGATATTCATCTTTCTACTGCTGATTTGACTCTCAAAAATCATACTTCAGGAGTGCGATTTTTGAAAGTCAAATCTTCAGTAGAAAGATACGCATGTATCTCCACAGTAATTTTGACATTTTTAACTGCTGAGCTCACCGAATGAGATTCAAAAATCGCACTCCTGGTGGTAGAAAACGGCCGAATGAATTTTTGTAGAACATACGCCAAATGACTCGTAATATCTGCATCTAACCTTATCACTGTAATTTTTTAAATACATATTTTACATCCATGTGACCTAAATACATTACAGAATTCAAACCGCGGTACGCATATTTCACAAACGAAATCGATCGTCCCTCCTGCTCTATCAAGCTCACCATGCATTTCGGAAAATGATTTCACGTGGACTACTTACTCTATGTTAATTATTATGTACACGATGATCGTAACTAAAAGTAATAATTGGCTAAACGATAGTATCAAACTCATTCATTTGTAACATTCACCTTTAATAGAAATGGAAAGAGAATTACAGAGTGTAATAATTAAAAATGTACTTTAGTTAGGCATTAACCTACCTTGGGACTTTCATAGCCGTTATGAACATTCGGTACATTATGATCTTTGACTACCAATACTCCTCAGGCTATGTAATCTACTCATCATTCAAATTACATGTTGCTATATTGCTTATAATTATAAGCATGCGGACGCTTAAAAGTTAGCAATATCGATAATCGTAGATTTTTATATTTAACGATTGGATCGCTAGTTATTAGTGACGATTTCTTATTAAATTAACCTTTAATGTTTGTAGGTATTAACTAATTAAATTTGTAATGATGAGTAGCATCCTTGGTTCCGGGAATGTCAGTGGTTGCACTTGCGCCACACATGAATGTACACAATCGCACGCTCAAAGTGAACGTCATCCAGAGTAGAAAAAAGTCACACAACATACAATACTCGAAGTAACACAAATTAAGAGCCGCTTCTAACAGCTATACTGGATTGACAGTTGATTCTGTAACTCAAAAATAAGAATACCTACTTTATAAATAATCTGTGTACTCATTTCGTATTGTATAATTTGTCTTATAATCCTAAAAAATGTGAAACAATCTACAGTTCTACACACAGCATACATAGTATGTACAATCGTAACTATATACACAAATATAACATGGCAAAGTCATTGAGCGAGCGCACCGCGTCGCGTTGGTACCGAGGCGTGAACACGCGTGATCATCCCCCCTTACATTACACATATAAAATGTTTTAACGTAAAAATATATAACTTTAAGCTTGTTAGGTACTTTGTGATTGTCAATAATTTACAGTACTTTTCATAAGGCAAATTTTAATGCATGTTCACTACTGTGGCAGACCTGGCAGATAAATGGTAACTTACTATTCTTATTGTCGAAATAGATGAAGAGATCCATGCATCTGATACATCTGTTATATTCTAATACATTTTTTTTTTAATTTTGAACATGTCCATGTTTTAAATGTGGTAGACTGTGTAAGGCATGCCCGACAGTGGGTCGCTGAATGCCCGTATACAAATCACAATAAAACAAACTAATTAGACGTCTCCACTAGAAAAAATGCAAATTGATTCCTGAAAATAGTTTTCAAAGAACTTCAGTAGTCTGTCCGAGGTTTAAAATTAAAGGTGAATGACTCACAAACTTAAAATCTAAGTAGTATACTAGTATACATATAATAGTATACATACAGGCCGATGAGGGTCCGTTATTAAATAATTATAATTGTGCGTTTTTGTTATGGTATACAAGAATGAGCTAAGTATGTAAGGGTAACCAGTGGAGTGATGGATAACTCGATGAATTTGGTTGATATGTAGACAAGTTGCAGTGACATGATGCAAGAACTGTGTGAAGCCCCATGACCATCTCGTTAAACACCAAGTTTATGGAAAATAGCTTTATGCTGCAACTACTGTCCAACTAACTATACACCATGTCACAAAATATATCAATTTTACACGGTTGTATATTAATCATCATAAATATATTCATTTGTACATTACACGTGTGATTTAAGGACTATTTACAAATAAACACAACATCCCGACCGTCACCTTAACAGATGTGAATAGATTCACATCATTTTAATTCTATTTTTAGGAAATTATAATAATCAGGGCTGTAAAACCTAACATTAACTAAAAGTTCATAGCTTAATTTTGAAAAATTAACCTATTTTTATAGATTGTATCCAACCCGCTACCGTCATAACCGGAGTTTAATTGAATCTGAAACAAAGTTAGTTTCATAATAGCATACTATGTTATACATACATAATTAAACAGAATAAATTCATCTCCGAGGAGAATAAAAAATATTCTCAATGGTTCTCTATAGATTTACATATTTGATATGTGTTATGAATCTATTGCACTGTTCTGTATGAATGCGAGAACTGTTGGAACCAATAACATCTGCACGTTGTTAGTTAACTTGAAAATGTAACTTGCGACGTTAATAGCTTTTTGTTCCCTCCGGACGGAAAGCGTCAATTCTCGTCCCGCTGCGCTAAACGAAGTTGTCGCTTTCTACCTCAGTCGAGAAGAAAAATAGTATACTAACCTCGGACAGTAAATAAGAAAGCCTCAGATCACATGGATCAGGTCAGTTACGTCCTTTTCCCTGAACGTCCATCGCCCGAATTCCTTGTACATGTTTGTTGACCTCGGCCTGAGCGTCGTTGACCTGTAGATGCTTTTAATAGTAGCAAACATACGCGACGTCAAAATTTCATAATTAATGCGTCGACTTAAAACCCAGTTTACATAACATAATTATATTTAGGGGAAACGAAAAAGGTACAGATATTATATGTTACTGATTCCAACAATGTACCTACCATAGAGTTTGAAATAGATAAGTACTATTAGTAAAATGAAACAATTAATTATAATCTATAAGATAATCTGATCAGTGATCAATTTCTCTGTTTGCCCTCATGACCGAAATGTGATCAGTTTTATATTCTTTAAATTATAAAACCCGATATTTCATTATCTATCTAGCCATTTGGTATTTAAATACTGTCCTGAACAATGTCTGCATAGAACCTTTTGAGTGACTAAATGAAAACTGATCTATTGTTGTGGTGTTTAGAAATTGGTAGTATTTCAAATTAGGCTCATGTGAACTCAGCAAGTCAAGGAAATAAAGTCATGCAATCACGTTTTAACACTTTCGCTGCTAAGCTCAAAACAATGACATTCGGGCAGTGCTAACACTGGAATGCTATACGATTCTGACTCAAGGTGTGAGTCATGAGCACTGCGGCCCATATGTCGCTGACCAACCAGGTAGGTCGTCAGCAGTTAAAGTGTTAAGTATCGAGTAAGAACAATGAAGGAACTTGATTTTGAAAAGTAAAGGAGTGCACATCAATCGATCAGTATACATCCAGTCTCAAAACTAAGAGCATACAATGATCAAATTATACTATTACAAATAAGTTATGGAATATACTGAACCGGAGTGTATGAAACAAATGTTCGATTCTTAATTGCACAATTAAAAACTATGTTTAAACAAGTCTAATTAATAAATAGGCTTCAATTTATTTCTCCGACTCGCAGATTAGAATATACAATGTTTTGTACATTATAGGTTTAACTCGTAGTAGATAAACTTAAATACTTATCGAAACAACAGTCGGTTCCAGTTTTAAGTATACATGGTCTTCCTTAATATGCTGGTGGTTTTTGGTAGGATGATGAGACCATCAAACTGAACAACTTTCTCTATGGAACTTAACATCAAAATCGCGACACAAAAGTCGGATGTTCCACACAAAACTGCAAACCTACCCGACGAAAATATATGAGACAGCAGATTTATATTCCGCGACTTCGATTTAGTATCAATTTACCATTACAGTTGTTCAGTTAGATAGTCTGATCATGCCCTTAAAAACCGTCGGCATATAAAGAATGACCCAGATAGATGCATTCAATACATTTCTCAGTAGATACCTACATCCATACATTCCTGTATACCTACTTAAAGCTGAAGCCGACCGTACATTGTACAGTATTCTACAGAAAAGCTTACCCATTCTATTATGTCCGTGCGTATCTGTAGTCAGTAGGTAGTATGTTCATACTAATTTTAAATAGCACGGAAGTAATCGAAGGAGTCCACTCTTTCAATAGGTCATTGCCTTAGAAATAAATTAAAATAAAATTAATGGGAATTCATTCACAAATGTGTTTTGAAATAAAATAGAAGACGTGAAGTTTTGTGTATTCCTCATAAATAAGGTTGCAAATCGGTTGCAATATAAAGGATAATGTACGTAAAATTACAACTGCGCCGGCGCTGTCTAATGTCAACGTTTTTTTTTATTCCCCGATCGTACATAGACTTTCTATTGTGCCGCGACAAGATGCGAATCATACGCATCGCTTATTCAAAGCATTTCGTTCAATGTGTTCATTAATAAATGAACGCAAAACCCAAAAATCTATAATCGATAACAATTTTGGAAAAACGTTATTTAATTTTTTTTTTGATGATTTGTTTGAAGGAAAGATTTTAAGGTTCTGACGCAATACGTCCTTCGCAATGAGACCTACGAGCGAAAAACGTCCGATTCTCGAAAAGGTTCTAATCCCAAACAGTCCTATTCTTAAATGGTCCTATTCTCAGAAAGCCTAGTAGTCTCCCACCTTGTGTTTCAATAGACAGGTTCTTAAGAGGCGCTATATAGGAGCTCTGCAGTATGCGTAAGTCCAAAATGTACGCATCAAATATTATTTACTAGCTTTTGCCAGCAACTTTGTCGGTGTGGACTTCTTAGTGAACTTTCTGGAGTCAGTGGAGTCTTCTGTCGAATATTACATAATATTCCAAATTTCAAGTTTCTATCTTCAGTGGTTTAGGCAACGCGTTGTCTGTCAGTCAGTCACGGAACTGTTTTACAAGTATAGATGGGTAGATTTTACGATATCAAACAAAGGATCTTGGGTTTTGCGTTAATTTCTTTTTACAACCTTTATGACTTTTTATGAAACACTTGATTCGCACCGTTTCGTAGCACTTACTTATCCAATCTTCCCTAGCACTTCTCTTAAACTTTACGCCCGCGTCAAATGCGGGTTTATTCGGAGACTTAGTTCCGGAACAACATTCTATACTAACGCTATTAAAGACAATCTTAATCGTTACATATCATACCTCGCCCTTTCAGACAGCTTTGCCACAATTTTTGTTAATTGCCCACAAGATTATTAGTTATTACGTAACATTCCTTCGAAAACGATTAATTCTCATGCTTTAATTGCTACTGCCAGACCAAACGTATCTAATGAAGTTTGAGTCAGCGTTTTTATTACTTCTTTTGGCAGAAATCTAGCACGACGCGCCAAAGTGTAAGTGCTTATCTCGTACCTACGACCGAGTTACGGAGGCCTGTGCTGGTAGCATGTTACATGTGATACGGCTGTATCACGTCTCTTATCTCGTTCGTTCGCGCGCAAATAGGAAGAGAGCGATGGTGTGATAGCGCTATATCACGGTGTCATGTTACCTATGATAGTATTACTCTAGACGTGACGTACATAAAAGCATTAATTTTCTGCGACAAACGCAATGTAAAGGCATAACTACCGAGCGTCAAATATTTGTAAAGCATGCACCGTTGTCACCGGTAACGCATTATTTTGTTCGTTGACACAAAAAGTGTTCAGTGGAACATTAATAAAATTGTGGCAATACTGATCGTATTTTTTCAATTTCTTGCCATGGTGATAAAGTTGACCAAGACATCAAAAACCAACTAAAACAGTTCACAAGCTCAATTATAAAAAGAAAGCTTAGAATCAACAGATGTTTTATCAAGAAATAGTGATTCAAATCTGTGACAGATTTCCAATAGATTTCAGAAAATAGAAAAGCGAATAAAATTAGGTGAACATAAATTACCTACTAAGATTCCATTTGAGGTTAATTTCGTGTAAGAATAAGAGAGAACGAAAAAGTCAACCTCACACCGAGGCATTTGGTGTTAAATCTTTCTCGTAAATTGTAGTCACTTTCCAAAGCCAAATATCCAATGCATTACGATAACCATTGTCATTTTAAGTTCAGCGAAAACCCGAATCTTTTGCACGATGCCTAATCTTTAAACCACAGTCATACAATATTCCTAACCACTCTTTTCCCCGAATTAACAAAGTCTATCTACAAAAGAAGCACACTGCATAGATTATATCATTGCAGTGGATTCGCCCCGAATGTTGTTTGGCAAGTTGTATCCGAAACATACTTGCCTTCGCGAGATTGCATCTATCTTTGTGAGATATATCAGTAAAGCGCTTAGTTTCCGACTGCTGGTCTAACGAAACCTGAAAGGTACCTTAAGAGCGCGTGGGGAATGAAAACATGTTGGTCGGTATCAACGAAGAAAGGCAATAAGCGGAATCATCGCCAGCGGATTTGTGATTGGTCACGGTTGAGTTTATAGAGAAACAAACTCGTCTAGCGGTTTCAGCGGCTTCATCTCCAAAACTAACGACGCCGCTTTCACTATCGATCACAAACTTCGTAGTACGAGTACAATTCCTACGGCAACTTTGTCCCAAACTACCGACGCGAGTGGTTCGCTTCTAATATAAATGTTCGATGGTTAGAGCATCACTAAAGATGCGATTACATTACCCAGCGAAACGGGTCCGATTTAGCTTATATTGCTCGCTTTGATCGTAACACTTTAAAATAGAGAGAATAAAACAGGCAATGCCGAAATCGGGCCCGACGAATCGGCAGTGTAATCGCGGCTTAAGATTTCTGGCCACACAATCGACGGTCAGTACGCTCGTAAGATATCAGGGTGTACGGTGCGGCGGTGGAAGCTCATAGTTTCCTCGGGCGGGTGAGGCGACGCTTCTTGCGCTCGGGCGTGCCGGTGTCGGCGGAGGCGCGGCGGCGCGCCGGCGGCGTGTGGCTGGACTCCTCGCCGGCGGACTCGGCGCGCGCCGGCGCGGGCGCGGGGGCGGGCGCGGGCGCGGGCGGCGCCGGCGGCGGGGGCGGGGGCGGCGCGACCGGCGCCGGCGTGGGCGTCGCCGCCTCGAGCACCGCGCAGGATGGCGGAACCGCGTCCCCGCTGCCGCCTGCCTCCGCGTCGAGGGTCTCCGCGCTCGTGCCGGCCGACCACTGCAAACAAACGTCTTGTTATACAAGTCTAGCGCTTAACTGCGTAACGTAGCTGTGCGGGAGGTTAGATATGACGTAACAGCGCTTTCGCGCTGCTGTAGTGAGTCGACAGATGTAATGTTTCACTCCCTCCCGCACCGCTACTGAAGGAACAGATGTAGGTAGGTAGGACGGACGGATAGCTTAGGCTTAGGAATAGGGTTCTGTTGTCACCCTTTACGGAACCCCAAAAATGTTCGAACGATTCGTCGATATCTTCTTCTTCATGCGGCCTTACCACCTGAGGCGGCTTTCGGTAAGTACTGCCACGTATATGTTCATTTCGAACTTCCTAGTCACCTTTTTTGACCTCCTCCTGACCTGACCTTCGATATCTTATGGCAAAAAAATAGTATGTGAATAATTTATGAAAGATTATATATATACCTGTGCGGCGGCGGCGGGGGAGAGCCTCAGCGCGGCGCCGCACTCCGCACAGAGCGGCGGCACGGCCGGCGAGCGCGAGCGCCAGTACTGCAGCTCCGTCTTGCACTTGTTCAGCTCCTGCCGGGAGAAACAACAACCTCCACATTATTATCAGTTATCTATCATGTCACACAGATCGTCTAGTCACGATCGAATCTAAAATACAGAAAAACTTCAACACTAGTGGCACCCGCAACTTCGCACGTGCAAACCACTGAAATATAATGTTCTTGAAAACTTTAAATACTATTAACTTTTGGTTGAGTGGTCCGATTGCGATGAAATAAACACTAAATGTACCCTAAGCTAAGCCCTTTTGCTTTTATGAAAACGCCAACTGAATCGGATCCGAATTTTTTATGTGATATGTGGACAAACAAACACAATAATTCTAAAAATGGCATTAAAGCATTCTGCATCTGCTTGTATTACGTATCATAGACATATCCCCGACCGAATACCAAATATAAAAATCTTTCTTCTTTTAAAACGCAATACGATAAAATAAAATGATATTATTTCTGGCACAGAGGACGCTATGAGTCTCTCAAAATAGTGTCAATGTAACACAGTTGACACATAGGAAGATCACGCGCAGCATTTCAGTCTACTTTAGAATGACAAAGAAAATTATTCGTATTTGGCGATCGTAAAACTAGTGCAAGAGAAAATAAATATTATAAGTTTGTTGATGATTTATCAACAAATACAAATAGTGTCTTCTACATTACAATACGACATAGTTGAAATACAAAATAATTATTAAATCACTTTGATCTAGACTAGTTTTCTAGAAAAATTTGTCTCGGGCGGGACTTGAACCCACACGCTCTATTTCGTTCTCTGGGTTGTGGGCTCGGTGGTGTAATTGGTTAGCACGTTTCCCCGGTTTGGAAGAGCGTGGGTTCAAGTCCCGCCCGAGACAAATTTTTCAATCTTTAGTTTGATTCGAAATAGCACAACATGGCTGTAACATGTTTATAATCAATAATATTAGTTTTCTAGTTTCTAGAGTTGTCTAGAAACTAGCAAACTAGTCTAGATCTAAGTGATTTAAGATAATCGTAATCGAAACGGCATTTCTTTATTTTTAACTAGATATAAGTATTGCAACTATTTTACATTGCACAGTTGATGAACTTCATAAATATTAATAGCATGAAAATGCAAAATAGTAAATCTCTTCATTAGCTAAAAGCTAGAATAAATTGGTTCCACTATCAAAACTAAGTATGCAAGCATTCACATTAATTCTGTCAGCTTATTTTAACTAGAAATTTTTTATGTAGGTCCGAAGTTTTTCGAGGATTTTTGAAATTAAGTACCTACTAAATAAACAAAGCAGTTTTTTTTTTTACGCTGACAGGTTTGCTCCCATGGTAAAAGTCGTTCAGTTTGATGGGTAGAGTACGTGGATTAAAGATTAATGATACTTTTCCTTACACCCTGTATTCCAAATCTTCAACAGTTAAGCTGTGCGTTGTCTGTCAGTCAGTCACGGAACTGTTTTATAAGTATAGATTCTGAATTCACAAATAATGTTTTCACCCCTCCGGGCGGAAAGCGTTAACTTTCGTCCGGGTGCGCTTAACGAAGTTGCCGCTTTCCGCCTCCGTGGAGGACAAAAATAGTATACTAACCTCGGGCAGTAAACAAAAAAGCCTCAGATCAACAATTACATGAGATCTGAGACCTTTATTACTTTCCTGCCCTCGGTGTGTAATCTTTATCTACTATTAACAATTCTCTGACCTGTAATAAAGTCTGAAATTTCCGGCTGGTCTCCTCGTTCTTCTTGTCGTAGTCGTCGAGCCGGTTCGCGTACTCGAGCGTTTGCTTCTGCTGTTCCGCAATCTGCTTCTGCTGCTCGGCGATTTGCTTCTGCTGCAGCGCGGTCTTACGCTTGCAGCTACGCAGGTCGCTGCGTAATGCTGACAGCTGATCATTGTACCTGGAACGTTAAGGGTTTGTGTAACAAGTGTTTCATGGTGCATTTTCTCTTCAACCGAGAAGAAACACATCGTGAGAAACCTGCATACGTCAAAGAAGAAATGCTTCGCATTGTGCACGCGTTGTGGAATAACGCCCATACACCAGGTGGTAGGCCTGTGCTCAGCATTTGGATGAATATAGGCTGATGATTTTCTATGTAATTTTGATTAATACAATCCTTGGAAGCCAGAGGGGTGACTGCATATTTATCCGCGGCGAAGGAGCCGAAGGAGGCGAACGAAGCGAATTTCCTTTAAATTAATCTGACGATTCGTTCGATTCGCCGCGGATAAGTGTGCGAGGTGTCATAGAATTTCATACAACCAATTCTAAAATTCGATTCTTTCGTCTCCTTCGCCTCTGATAAATGTGCGTACACCTTAAAATACTCGATATCACTAATAATTGTAATTATTTAGTTTCTTATTTATTTAGATAACAGTGAGACTCTAATGTCGTCCGTTTTATATTTTAATTGTAAGTTTAAACTCCATAACTAGGAAAACATTACATGATATTGTTGCATCAACTCTTTGTACAAACTCAAAATGGCCAGTTAACAGTAATGAGTTCTTGCCATTTCGTCGATATTCTACTACAATCCTAACGCACCTTACTGAATAGGTAAAGTTAAAACTTTAAAACGAAATTCAAGGGACAGATAACCAGAATTATACGATATATAGATAACTGGATAACGATAACCAGGTTATTGTGTAATGGTTACGACGGAATGTCCAACCAGAGACCTGGGTTCGGTCATGGATGCTGTATAATCGTACATTCCGTTACGTATCCTAAACGCCCCCAATTAATATTTTTGCAAATATCTTTTTCTCCCCTCCGGACAGAAAGCGTCACGTCCCGCTGCGCTAAACGAAGTTGCCGCTTTCCACCTCCGTCGAGGAGAAAAATAGTATACTAACCTCGGGCATACTGCCCGAAGAAAGTTTCATATAACATGTTTGTTACATGAGATCTGAGACCTTTCTTACTTTCCTGCCCTCGGTGTGTAATCTACTATAATCTACATAACCGCCAAGTTTTTGTTCTAACTACTCGAATTTAGTTGTTTACCTATTCGTATTTTTCGTTATAAGGGAGTTTAGAGTGTTACAAACTTTTTCATGCCCTGCTTGATGCGGTGTATCCGTTTCCTGAGCACCATGTTGCTCTGCGGCGGCGGGGGGGACGGGGGCAGGCTCTCCTCCATGTACGAGTATGAGTTTAGTGCGGACACGCGGCGCTCACTCGTGGACGGCCCCGCCTGCTGCGACGACGACTCGAACCCGTTTGGCGGCGGCGAGTCCAGGCATATGTACGATTTACTACTCTCGCCCGCTGGAATGATAAGTGTCTTGGTCATGAAGCATTCATATGCTCACGACTACAGGGTGAAATTGATATCATTTAGCATCCTTTTAAACTAAGAGTCTACCTATCAAACTGAACAACTTTTACTATGGGAGCAAACCAATCGCAGCAAAAAACAAGTCTGCTGTCCCATACATTTGAGTCGTGTAGCGGCGGCGGGTGCAGTTTAGTATGGGACAACAGATTATTTTTTTGCTCCGATTGGTTTGCTGCCATAGTAAAAGTTGTCCAGTTTGATGGGTAGACTCTTAGTTTAAAAGGATGCTAATTATATCAATTTCACCCTGTATATTCTAAAACCTCAGGACATCCGCGTTTCACTAGTAGTACCGAAACTCTGTCCAGTGTGACGTCGCCACTTGTAATGGACAGTGGGTACAATACATGCCTCGATGTTTGAAGCATGCATTTTCCTCACGATGTTTTCCTTCACCGAAAAGCCAGTGGCGTCAACTGCATGGCAAGGTTACTCGCCATTGACCACCATAGCTTTGTCATGAAAGAGATGCTTAATGTAGCTTTTGATTAATGAACTATGATTAGTCATGAACCTTAATTCTACTCAAGTAATAGGGGTAGATGGATAATACACAGCATGACTTAAAAACGTTACTTGTCTCCTATTCACACTTATGACAAACATTCATTAGAATAAGCAAGACGTCAATAATATACAGATGCCAGCTGGGGTCTTGGCATAGATTTGTTCTATAATTGTTATTAGTTTAAAAGTTGTTATACTTGAAAAAAGTAGAGATATTTGTAACGTAACAGATTAGCAACTATCTAGCTCTGTCATTCTTATGACTATCGGTCGTGCGTCTGAAAGAATGACTGTAAGTACATGTTTTTGTAGTTTGAATGTGTGTGAATCTTTAGGCAAACCGAAAAAGGTTCAACACAATATCGCACGTTAAAACCAATACCGTCACTAAACGAAAAACCCGCATTTTTAGATTTTCGCACCACGTCTCCCACCAACCAGAGCTTTGTCCAATGCAAAAACACCTGTAACGAAATTCCATGTAATTCTTATAGATGTCAGTAGTATCGCAACGACTTTAAACAAAATTCGCCCGCCGACTAACCGCTTTACCGACACCATTTGGATAGCGACGTGAACGTCAGACATACCAGAGTACTTTCTAAGCGCTGTAGTGTCATTTTTTGGATAAGAACGTTATTCCATTAAATAGAACAGCCAATTGAATGTACTTTGATGTGTGGAGTACCGTCATTTTTTGGTTAGTGTCATTTTCGCGTTAATTTAATAGCGTGAATTCGGTACAAATAAACGCAATACTGTCTGTTTTTGCATAGAGCCATATTTGCTTTTACTTTAGGCTAAAAATCTGTTGCAGTTTCTGGGAATAGTGTATTTTTGACGATTAATGTCGTTCTTTTTGTTAGTTTTTGAGCGTAAAACGCATAGGGATTCAAACAAGACTGTCATTTTATGTTTTAAACCTATTTTGCCTTTACTTAAGATAAAAGATCTGTAGATAATTTTAAGAAATATTGTCAAAATGATAACATTTTCTTAGAGTCAGTATTGTTTGTATCTTTTATAAGTAAACCGTGTCATGTTTCGTTTGGTGTCAATATTACCCTTTATTATAGACTGTGAATGTTACAAATAAATTAGAACACATTTTAACTTTTTACTATTAAAGTTTTGTATTCTTTTGCCAAAACGAAGAGCTCTTTTACCTTGATTTCATAGGTATTAAACTAACTAAAAACTCAAGTGAATTGTTACTTGCAAAAGAAGTCGGGTTGACTTCGGCTTTTAGAGATTCCCAAAACATAATCAGCCCCATGGTATAGAATTACGTAGTACTTTTTAGCTCATAAGCCGCAAAACAAAATCTATGCCGGACAAGTGCGTAGCACCCTCAATCGACGGAAGTGCATGAAGAGATATATGAATGTGAATGAGGCTAAAGAGGTGTGTCAGAGTCATAGCGTGTGGCGGTCCGTGGTTTCTGCCAACCCCCTTGGGACAATTACGTGAGCTTATGTATATACGTTTGTAGAATATGAGGTGTATTAGATTCTCGTAGGACAAAGTACCCAAGACCCATTTCAGATCATGAAAACAGTATTTGATTTCAATCAAGACAACAACGTCCCCACCAGTTGTCTTGTCAAAACTTTCTACGGGAGTCAGGAAAATTGTAGTACGAACCACCATTCAATTTTACGACGGCCGTCTTTAAGATCTAAATAACATTTGCAAGATTATGCCAGTATCAAACCCAAAGCCCTTCGTCAGTCAAGATCAAAATACAAAAGTCAAAAATCAAACTATTCTTCATCAGAATCCGATTCTGTTTTGGAAGAAAATGCTATTGAAAAGCCATCGTTGGTCAAGAGTTAAATACCAAAATCTAAACTAAACGAGTGTTCAAAATGAAGCCCGTCAGACCTTAAATTCAACTTTGAAAGAGGTGTCATGAAACAATGTTAGCGCTTAACCAAAATGTAGCCCGATCCAGTCCTCTAGCTCTAGCTCGTCATCAAAATCAGATTAGGTTACAGAACTCGTCTTTAAACTCTTACTATATAAAAGTGGAGTAGGACCCAAAATTACTTTGTGCCTAACACAGAGTTATTTGGGGAATTACTTTAGTGTAGTTTACTTTTACATCTACACAGTTCCTTGTACATTTTCTTTATACCTGTTTCTGATGAATTAACAGCGTGTTTAAATGCTATTTATTAGTGTACTTCTTCCTTTGAACACGGTGTATAAGTGTGAGTATCTAGAATAGCCCGCATAGACATAGAAGTAGTAACGATGCGTACATGGAATAGCAAGAAGTATTCATATTTATGTATTAGTCCTATTGTAACACTTATTATACCTATTGTACCCCTCTTTTTACGTCGGTGCTTAAGAACGGTCTATTGACAACTGTTTTTTATTATTTACACCAGTTAATTGCTCATAAAATGCATGATTTTTTAAGTTTTCTTAAGTTTTACTAGAATAGTGTCAGTCAATGTACCCTATTCTCCACGACATACCAAGTAAAAAAGTTAGAGGAATAATGACACAAAAGTAAATATTTTTTAATAACTGCATGATAATGGAATATACCCTGTACATCATTGAACTAATAGCAAGATTATTACCCAAACTATCATTTAAATTGATAAAATCATAAAAAACCACTAACAAAAAAATATAATTAAATAATTCGTTTTACAAAAACTTTGAACGCCATTTCCCGAAAGTTGCATTTTTTGCATAGTGACGGTAATGGTTTTAACGTGCGATATGTTACTCGATTAACACCTTGTTGACTCTTAATGTTAGTTTCTTGTTTCTAGGTTACAAATGATGCATGGGTCAATCTAAACTATTATAAAACTGTAACTGAAGTGTGTCTGTACATTGAAGATATTTACAAAAAAAAAGATTACAATATGGTTTTTAGGTATCCCTGACTCGAAATCAACCTTTTTTAGAAATTTTGTCTGTCTGTTTGTTTGTGCGTTTGTTTGTTTGCCAAAACCTACTGAACCGATTTTGATGAAACTTTTTTTGTTTGATAGCTTATGATCTGACTTAAGATCTGATAAGTATATAATTTGTGCGGACGAAGTCGCGGGTACACACTAGTTAGTAATAAATTGATACAATCCTTATAATACTGCTGTCTTAATACACAGTAGTGTCATATCATTAGTCTAAAATGTTACAACTATTAAATAACGAGTCTGATTTAATAATGTTATTATGTTACAAAATGTGCCCTTACTATAAATTTGAATCAAAATGTTAATAACAAGTCAATTAAATCATCAAGGAATGTAATTGTGATGGAGTGGGAAAGTTTCCTATGAGATTGCATTTAATAAATTATAGATAATAACAAAACTACCTACTCACATTCGACGTGGACAATTACTATCGATCAGCTTATCATTGCATAGAATAGGTAGTATGTGTTGAGAACTTGATTACATTATACAGCAAGCTTTTATGGAGACCAACCTACCACATTTAACTCTAAAATATGTCAGTCAGCCCTAAAAATAAACAGAATCGATTCTATTTTGTATTGATTTTTACAATCTGTAACAATTACTGAAAGACTTACACTCAGTTACAGAAACGCTCATAGAAGTTAATCCTCAATTAAATTTCTTGCTGTCACTTTTTGTCTTGATGACGCTAAAAGCTAGCAAGAGATTTAATGGAGGATTGACTTTAATGAGCGTTTCTGCAACTGAATGAAACAAAATATTAAAATCGATAAGTAGGTTGCAGAATGCGACAAAACTACCTACTCACATTCGACGTGGACAGCCACAATTACTATCGATCAGCATATCATTGCATAGAATAGGTAGTATGTGTTGAGAACTTGATTACATTATACAGCAAGCTTTTATGGAGACCAACCAACCAAGATAAACTGTTGCAATTGAATTGTGTAAAGAAAGTAGGTAAAGGTTATTATATTCATATCAACCAATTGGTAACTCAAAGTATCATTGATATCTTTCGTTTTTTTTTTCTTTTACTTTGTTTAAATTTTTTTTTTTGTTAAAAATGTTATTTTGGCTTGTTTTGGTTTTTTACCTAACTTAATATTCACGTTTTATTACTGAAAACATTGTCTATAATGAGTGCTGTCGTATGCCTGTTATTAGAACATAAGTAAGAATATTGTCATTTGTGTACCGTTGGCATGTCTAATAAATAAATATTTAGTCCAATTATAAATAAACGCAAATTAGTAACTATTAGATTATTCTCTCAAGACAAAGAAAAATATCTGAGACTTGTACATTCATATGCATCAATTGACATAAAAATCAATAAAACATGTAGATAATGTGCCATAGATATTAAGAGGATAGTCCTTGCAGCGAGCGTGATGCATACAAACGAAGACAGATCCTATTTTTTCAATACCTACTAATACCAAACCACCAAAGTCAATGAATTTATTTAAAAACGATCTAGATAATCTTTGTGCTTGCAGTTTGTCACATTCAGAAGATTAATTTAAAATTTATATGGAAATTTTTGAGCTACCTACTGTAACCTTGAAAATATACATATATTTTAACAAAAATCTTGCCAAATCACAGGCATTTTTTATTTTATAGAGATTTGTTTCTAGATCATGTTTTTGACTGGACTCGCGTGGCTAGAGGTCTACGGAGAGTACGTCTGCCTGCGTCGGCTCGTGATTGTTCTGGCCATGCGGGTCGGCCATTTTGTGAACTCTTTTGTGTTTTAACCTTAAAACAATCACTTGAGACTCTAAACTACTTACATTGGCAAAACTGCCACTCTAGATTTAATTAAAACTACTTATCATTTTCCTACGTATAATATTCATATAACGAGACGTTGGCTGAATTGTGATAACACATCGGATGCCATTAAACAAAAATTGAAATTGATGTTTTTGACTTGAATTGTTTAATCATCATCATCATCTCAGTCAATGGAAGTCCACTGCTGGACATAGACCCCCAAGGATCGCCACAACGACCTGCATTGACCGGCAACGACCGGAATTGTTTAATGATCAATATGTATTCAAACTTCGTCTGTATGGATCGCGCTAGAGGGCTTATCCTCTTAATAAAAACTGATATTTCTTGGCGATATCAGATCCATCGGGAAGTGTAATATTTATTAAATTTGGTACAGCGCCCTTAGGTCGCCTTCGGAAGCAACGCTAAAGCGCGCAGCTTATGTCTAATTTGAGGGTGTCCTTGTAGCGAGACATAAATGTAGATGCATTATGCATGCATGAAAAATACCTGGGTTGGATGTACAAATGAATACAGACATGAATACACAGTAACTTTTTAAAATTGTGTTCCTACATTGTTCAGTAGTTATATATTTATACAAGTTAGGTATATAATACTCACGTGAAAATGCAGTAGTAATATCGAAGAAATCTGTACCAAAATATGTAATCTCTGGCAAATTAGGTTCAATATGTTCCTTGAAATACTCCATGGCCATTGTGGTCAAATCAAACAGCTCGTCCGTCACTTTGTAAGGCCTCGCTAGTTTTGTCGTTGTTTTTAAGTATGATAGGATACTGTAAACTTCATCTAATATCTAAAAAGAAAAATCCCTTTTAGATATCTCTTAATAAATTTATTTCGTAATTTAGAAATGTGTTCCAACGTTTTATTTGTAGATAAATTGATATATTAAGGGCCTGTTTCACCACTTCTGAAGAAGTTCTTGTTAGCTTATCTGACAGATATTTTGACATAATTTCATACAAAATATGTCAAATTATCTGTCGGATAAGCTAACAAGAACTTACCCAGAAGTGGTGAAACAGGCCCTAAATCTTATCATAATCTGTCTTCTTCAGTTAACCTCTGGGTAAGTAGGTTTATGTAATTTTGATCCCAATGTTTTTTTGTGAAGAAAAGAAGTAGGACCAATTAGATTGAGATTTAGATAATACCATATACCTAATACCATTGTTTTATTCATGGTTTATACCAAACACGGGAACTAAGCAAATTTATAACCTATCGATCAAGTCTGTTTGCAGTCGAAATTCATGAAATCATGAGTCATGCATGACCCAGTTAAAAGCAAACAGTGATCTTTGTGTTTTCCTTCAATGTTTTTTGCCATTGGTACATGCCGCGCAATGGAATCTTGAGCGCTGGGGAAAAGTGGTACGGATTTTCACGCAGGTTGATGACGTCAAAGGCGACTAATAGACCAATGGCGTTCATGCATCGGCCACCTCCGGCTTCCCCCCGCCGATTAGACCCGAATTTGAAATCTGCGCATTCCAGGTCATCGCTCATGTACGGTCCAACACACCGTACAGTTTAGCTTATGTCAGCGCCTACCACGACACAGTTTTATACCGCGACAGTTTTATTTCGGACTATCAAGCGTTCAGCGTGTGTTCAAACTATCAATACCTATCATTATTTCAAAGCTTTCGTCGTAATTATCATAGCAGTAATCTACCTATATACACTTTCATGCTTCTCCATGTTATCAATCAATATCATCAAACTATCATCAGCATAAAGTGTTGGCAGCAAACCCAACAGCTCATGTATCATATTGCGATCTGTACCATTACAAAATTTCATGTAATTACTTTTATGTGGTCTTGCTAAATAGGAAAACTTGATCTTCAAACATCTCCTTCATAGATAGTTACAATGTTATTTTACCGAGATATTGAAAAAGGATGACAAAAAAAAATGTAAAAAATTATATGCATACTTCATAACTATAATCACATGAACATGGTTAAAAACTTTACTACAACTGCCAACTTTATAACCAAGCAGTTAAAGCAAGGCTCACTTTTAACATACTGAAGGTTTCAAGATAAAATGGTGATGTTTCAAGCGGTGAGGCCACCTGCCTTAGCCCATAAAAAACTGCATAAGAACATATTTTTTTTTATTCTTTTTTATTTATATTGGGGCTTTTAACACTGAAGTTATGTCAGCCCATAAGAACATTAAAAACCCATATAACGTCGTTGTAAGACACTCATAGAAAGAAATAGGGTAGATTATTCTAAGCTCAAACCACAGCTTTCGTAAGAATACAGATGGAAGTAGCACGAACGAAACTTTTAAGCAGGTACTGCCTATACTCACGCGAGATTTCGACGAGAATTCTCGGGAAGAACTTCAAAGAAAATTTCTACGGCTCACGACGCCGCGAGAACAATGAAAGGCTTTCTAATCTGTTCTCGGCGAGAATTTAGTACGACTGAATTAGGTATAGTAATATATGCTGTGGGCCTGTGGCAATGGTTTGAAACACAGAATGGTCAGTGTTTAAAGTTAACGAGGTGTTTTACCACTGCTAATCACAGACATGCATAAATACAAGTATGTTTCGATATGCTTATCACAGCGTTTAAACAACTGCAATAACAATGGCATACAGAAATTAATACACTACAATTATTTACTATTTCCTTCCTGCTTCAACTACACAGTTATAAAATATGGAGTCATAAAACAAAATAAATAATGTTATACTACCGATTCTAACTAGTGATGAACACATTTTTACACACATACATAAACACATTCCTATTTTGTAGACACATAGGCAGAGAATATGAATTCCCAATATGGGCAGACTTGAAATACCTGTTCTTCTAGATTCATACATGTTGTCATACATTCTCGTCAGTATAGTCAACTTTTGACTTGGCATGGTATAATAATGTCCCCCATCTAGTCTAGACTTGTACAATTATATGTAATACAATGTTAATACTTTACCTCTCCAGGAAAAAAACAACAGTGTTTCCTCTCAATGTGTTTACCAAACGTCATTTGCAGTAGACTTAGTCTCATGTGCAAAGTTTCAATGATATCAGATTCACAGGCCAGGGGATGGCTTCTGCGGGCAGATTCACGACGTGGCATCTTAGCTTTAATCGACTGGAATCTGTGCAGCATCTGGTTTTGTAACCGTTGAAATGTTGAATTTAAAATAGTGCTGCACATCGTATTGAAGTGACGATTGACCTGTGAATGAACATTTTTATTTAGTCGTTTCCCCAACAGATTTAATTGAAGTACACTTGATTATTGTACATAATTATTACACTTCAATAGAAGATAGGACTTTACATGAAAAGACAAAACACGATGATTATCTCTTGTTCATATATTGTGGGTCTCCCCTTCTTTCTTTAAATAGGGATTAAATGCCTTGCACTGCAATTTCGCTTGATCTTGAAGCTTGATCAAAACAAAGTACCTATTGCTATAGATAAGTAGTATAAAACCAGTATAATGTAACAAGCATTCATGCCTATAATTGTGATTACACTTTATACTTGTGTATAATAAAACAGGACAATCATATTGATTGCATTGTATGATGAATTGCAAAATTGTAAACATTCATCCTAGTTTAATTTCTATGAAATGCCAGGTTATGCCACATATTAAGAAAGTCTCATGTAAAAAGCGAATCATACTAAATGTTGATAACTACAACAATAAGTTATAGCCTTGCCAAAGGCCTCCTCTGACGAATAATGGTGAGAGGGAGGCAATACTCCACCACATGGACCTGGTGCAGATTGGTGGAGACAAGTTAGTGGTCAACTTGCTGTCAGAGTATTTTGAACCTATTGATAGGTATGCATGCATATGCTCACGACTATATTCCCTGATGGGGTAGTCACTATATGTATGGATAAATAAAATGTCTGGTCTCAACAACACTTTATAAAACATTGTTATAATTTATTTTGTATTTGCTTATATAAATCTTTTTTTAAATTTTGTTGTAGTTTTTGGCCGCATTTCTTATAAAGCTACTTTTGATTTGATTTGATTTAACTATAAAATTAAGAATAAAATATAGTTACCAGAAGAAGTTAACTACAAACTATAATTTTAATAAAAGAAATAAAAGTAATTTTCTATGCTTATTTTGTCATTGAGATAGCATAGAGAAGTATTATTGTATTGTATTGTATAGTTCTGTAAATAAAGACAAATGTTTGTTATCAAAGATAAAATTCATTTATTGTTGACCTTAGTATGTTTTCATATTCAAAGGTGACTCTGTCTTGACACATCTGGCATACCATACCTGTTAAGTACCATTTCAAGATGTGTGATATTAATAAAAGTTTTCCGTTCTTCTAAATGCACACTTAGTTTGATATTTTGGTAGCTGATTTTGGTTGTATGTTTATTTGTGAAATTATTAAGTAACATATAATTTAAGACTTTATGATCAATACCTACTATTTTGCACTAATTGAAAAATTGTTTTATTAGGTACTTGTAAATCTCAGACTATCGATAATTATTTTATTTCTTTTTAAAATATGTTAGTGAAATAGGTCAGTCTCACTTCTCGCATCACTTAAAAGTATCCATTGAATTAGAGTGAACAATCTCAACAATCCAAGTCTCTTTTGAGGTCACCAAGATTTTATCTAACATAGTCGACCCACTTTGATTCAAGAAGTTGCTGATGTAGCTACGCTCTCATCAATATTCTAAAGAATGTCTGTAATAATGCATATAGTTAGTAATTCACAAAGCAAAACTTATAGATAAAATATAAAATGCTAATAACCATTCTGAGATGAGAGACAGATTTGAAGCCAAGATTGCTGAAAATCTTCTCTATAACTTCTATGGGCAGATCAAGGAGGTTTGTAGAGTAGGTCTTAGGTGCGGGTATGAGTGAAGAGCACTTGGAGGGGCCGGCTTGTGGTGAGGACCCGCCCGGCAGCAGCGCGCTGGAGTGCCGGGTGACGCGCGACACGGCCGCGGGCTCCGCGTGCGGCGGCCCCGCGCCAGCGCCCGCGCCTTCGCCCCCGCCGCCCCCGACGCTACTCATCTGCCTCGTAGACACCATCTTACCCAGTTCACTTTCTAATTATCCTGAAAACTAAACTTTCATCTTTATAAGCGCTCTTACAAACGAGCGACACTTTGCGGTCGCAGAGGGTCGCACGACCGTAAAGTCTATGAGCGCGATGTATAGTTGCGACCCACGGCGACCGCAAAGTGTCGCACGTCTGTTAGAGCTCTAATCCATCACTTATTTCTTCCACGATAATCTCTTCTTCACTACTCTCGATAAACGCAATTTCGACTCCACGATAAAGACGAGGGCTTAACGACCGGAATATGATGTTCATAAAACTATTAGGAAATACAAGTAATGGAATAAAAATAAATTACTTTAGTCACTACCCAGTAAATTCTAAAATGGTGGCCATTGCTAGCTGGGCCTAATCACTGGAGCATTCTTATACGATATGTTGGCATTATGTGCCTGATAAACTATAGTAATATTTTACAGAAAACACTCACTCAAGAGTTCATGCACATGTTTTATTAATTCGATTGAGGATTTGTTTTACAATAAAATAATGTTGAGACGCAATAGAAATACGCTACGCTTACGCTTTCACAAAAACGTTTTTTTTTCTGCGCCAATGTTGCCAGCATACTTTTTGAATAAGATTACTTGGCAAGCTGAAAAGGGCTATAAGCCGCGGCTTAATCACACTCTGGCCCTTTTTTCCCATTTTCTAATCTCTCTAGCTCGCGGGTTACAGAAATTATACTTTTTTATAATTTACTTTTATTTTGTTGTTAAAGACGCACATTTAATGTGAAAAAAAAAACCATTGAGGAATCACCTACAGGAGCACTCAACCGATTGGCCAAAAAAATGACACGGCATTTGCCATTTTGAATATTTTTGTACAAATTGATGTAGGTACCTACCAGGTAGGTACCTAGGTACTGCTTTGTTCAAATTTAACAGAGTAGTGGATCCTTTCTAGTCATTTGGGAAGAAGTCATCAAGAAGTAAGTATCCAAAAATCGTTAAATATTATCGTGTAATAAATTGATAACGACACTTATCAGTTTTAAGCCGGATTCGACCAAACTTAGATTTATAGAAGAGTAACTATACGAGGAACAATTTTACTTTTGGTGTAACACACCCCGTACTAAAAGAACGAATGTATAATTCACCTAAAGAAAGAAGTCGTTGTATACAAATACAAATACAAATAATTTATTGCAACCATGGGTTTATAAGATGTTACATATGTTCCAGTACCTACACATGGACCCTGCTAGGGCACTGCAAAACTTAAAACTAGAATTAAAAACATACTTTTAGGATTTAATTAACACAATTAGAAAACTCAATTTGAAATTAGAATTAGAACATTAGAAAACAAAGTGTGTAATAGACGTAGGTATATAACAAATATTGCGATTTATTAACGCACAATATGATGACACGAAACGTAGAATTATTAATACAACATTTATAAATAACAATAATAGCAAATAGGTAATAGGTAGCATATTATTCGATTAAAATTTTATCAGATTATCAAAGAAATAATTGAATTATAAATAATGTTAAATTAATGCAATACAATTTCACGTCCAAAAGAGATAATAACAGTTCAATTAAGATTTGATTACACTATAGTTCAAATTTAAATTAAATTAACTTAGGTACATTAAGTAGGTATTACAAAATTCTTATAATCATTTATGATCAAAAAATTCCTGCAGGGTATAGAAACAGTTTTCTAATAAATAAATCTTTAATTTTTTGACATCCTTAGCCAAGTTTAGGGGCAACTTATTATAAATTTTTACTGCCATCCCTATCCCTATCCCTTACTTATTTCAATGTGAGGTTATACAGTTTTAATTTGTTAGGTTTCTCTTTATTATAATTTGTTTAATGATGTGATGTGACATTGACATTTCATTTAGATCAGGGTTGGTAAAACGCAAAATCTGTTTACTCTATAGTAACCGACTTATAAGAATACAATTTACTGGCGTTTGGTCGAATCGGGCCTTAGAAAAGTAGATTAAAATAATGTTGGTAAGTAAAGACTTATAATTTTTTGATCGGTAACTAAGTACAGGCCCTGTAGTTACTAGTATACAAATTCCTCCTAACTGTATTATCGTTACTAAGAAAATGCTACCCGTTATGCGTTAGAAAAAAGATTTGAAGAAAGCCCTTTTTGGGAGGAAGCAGTGAAAAGCGAGTAAAGCTACTGTAAAAGCGCTAAATCTAGCCCCAAACGGGTCATGGTGGCAACACTGCTGGCTACTGCTTTGCTCTGCTCGTGTATAGGGATACACCGATGCAGCATTTTAAAGAAGTTGTGAGTGAGTAGTTCTTTTTTAGGCCAGTCATATCTTGCACAAATAATCGCTAAAATCGCAAACTAACGTCTAGTTCAGATTTTTTAGTACCTATGTTGTGAGGACTACTATCAGTAGCGTATATCCAAGTTTGCAGCTTCGCAAGACCTGTGCTAACTATGCGATAAGACTAGCCCTTGAACTCGAAAACCAAAACATTTTTTTTTTGCTTAATTACATCTCGTCTCGTATCGAAACGTAGGAACCAATTAAACCTGATAAAAAAAAAAAAAATTTTTTATTTTTATAATTTTTTTGTCATGGCAATGTATAGAATGCCTAAGGCGTCCAGGCAATGTATGAAATATTATGAATATGATTGGAGGGGTGGGGAGGGAACAAAACGATGTGGTTCGTATTTTATTACCCTAGCCCATGTACGCACGGCGACAGATCAACCTACCCATAGTTCGACCTTATGTCCATGAACATAGACTTCAACTAAGGGTAGGTTGATCTGTCGCCGTGTGTACCATTTTTTAAATCTCCATTCTAGAACTCAGATTCAGCAGACGATAAGACAAGGGCTAGCCCTTGAATATTTTTGAATATCAAAAATTAAATCATGTCATGATTTGTAATCAATCATATGCACTATTCGTTGTTACATTTATCATTTATTAATGCTGTTATTACTGAGTTACTGATTGAGTCATATCATAACGTGAAATCGAACACCCATCCCTAATGTCATAGAAATGTCAAATACGCGCACCGGAGCCAACAGCGAACGAACGGTCCTATTCTTGGTCAGAGTAAGCAATCATGAATTATTACCAAACATTTTAACTTTGAAATATTTTATAAATTGTGCAATAAAGATACCAAGTTCAAAGAGTTCCGTAGCTAAAATTTTAATTATGTGCGTTCAGTTTCCAAGATCAAGGAACAAATTAACAAAAAATTGTATTTAACGTTTTAACATCAATAAACATTAGCATGTTTTGGACCACAGTTAAAGATAAAGATAAGTGAAGTGTTGTGGGATATAATTGCGTAATTAATTTATTTGTTCAGAATTAATTTATACTCGCATACATTGATATCTTTAATCCCTTCAGACAAAATAATTTAGTGCTATGATTAAGTTAAATTCAGTCTATACTAATGTAGTTTTCATTTCTCTTCGATCTAAAACGTAGCCTCAACCAACAAGATCTTGATAAAATATCTAATAGATACACTTGGTTCTTATCTATTGTGTAAAATGTATCCACGTTGTGGGAGCAGCGGTTCGATACAGAACATCCATCAAACTCCGTCATCTTCTAATCATAACTCGGGTGAGTGAATCAGATAAATGTAAATAATAAAAAAGACTAGGCGCCGCAGATTGAGTATTTCATAGATTCGCTGAGCGCGTATACTGGAAAGGGATGGAGATATGACAAAAATGTAGGTATGAGACATAGAGTACATAGACTAAGAATTTTTTTCCGCTTACGCTGGTAGACGGAACATCAGTGTAACCACGTATGAGATAGAGAAAGTCATAAAATCCTATACAATTTGTATGAAGCTAGATGTCTGACTCCGGAGTCAGACAGCCATCGTAGAACAAAAAAGTGGTTACGTCGATAAGGACAGCAATAAGTAGAGATCTCCTTTTTTAACTAGAGCGAATTTGCTATGTGCATCTCTTACTGAGTGAATTTGACAGGACACGTGCTTCCTTCTAGTACCTTCTCTTTCTACGCGGTATGAGAAATCGTGCCTTTGTTGACTTACTTGCAAGATTTTGTATGCAATTTCAACTAAGTCAAACAAAAATATTGCATACCCAGAAAGGGACAAACAACATAGATTTTCTCTCGTTCTTTCTGTGTAATTAGCGTACAAGCCTGTCTCGTTTTCGCTACTATTATTATTTTAATGCCCGTTCTATAGCTATTCTCTTTCTACGCTTTCACAAGTGACTATTGTCTCCGCAACTAATTTGTCTCTAATAGGGTTTGTATGAAAAGTCTCGTCGTTACATGCACTTTCATACAAGCCCATAGACTTGATGTGAGAGACAAATTAGTTGCGGAGATAAAAGTTGCTCGTGTGCCACCTCTAAGACTCGAGCAACAGAACTATTGGAAACTCTTTCATATATTAGTTTTATTAACTTCAAAGGCATTCAAGTTTAGACTGGCAGTCGCCAGAGTCTGTGGAACAGGGGTATGTAATTGGGGTTCGGATACTTTTGGAAAATTTTATCGAGGCCCAGAGAATAAGTTCAAGGAAGGTTGTGGGTCTCACGCGCTACGTCACACTCTCTTGCACTACACAGCAGGGTGGATTTTTGAGACGGGGCAATAAAGGCAGGTACCTTAACCGTTACAGCTACAGTGAAAAATTCTTAACCCCTGGAGCATGGAGCCATTAAATAATACTTTCCAACAAAAAGATCAAATAAATTATAATTTGTATTTTTCGCCCCACACTCTCTGAATTTGCTGCAAGTGTTTATACCACATACTTACCCATCAAACTGAACAACTTTTACTATGAGAGCAAACCTGTCAGAACAAAAAAAAATCAGTTTGATGGGTAGAGTATGTGGTTTAACCCGTCAAGCCAGCCAGCTAGCCATCCCGTTAGGCCCGCGGTCGCGATATCGCCCGATATCAATTGTTTACAAATAAAGAAATTCTATTCTATTCTAATCAATTGTTATCTTAAGCCGGGATGCGAGCGGAACACATTACCCTTCCTTTGCGTCGCGCAGTCGGGTAAAAAACAGCAATTTTAGTACTTTTTGTTAGAAATTTATCTCAAAACTAAGGATCAGCTTGGATAATTATCAAAGAAAATAATTATCTTGATAATTTCGAACCATGGTTTAAAGGTTAATAATACTTTTTCTTACCTAACCTTAAATTTTAACCTACATACAAACATCCATGACTCAGGTACCTATGTATTTTATGATTGCAGAGGACGAAGACGACAGTGGCGATAACAAGGCGGCCATCAGCTTCAAAGAGAGGCGGAGGGAGGCGCATACACAGGTGAATCAATCTATCAATCAATCAATACCTAAAAGTTCTAAATTTACTTTAATTAGGTCTTTTTGCTGTTTTTATGCTAGGTTAGGTTAGGCTTGCTTGAAAAAACTCTAAGCATTACTTCTCATTTGTGTCAACCTAGGTTAGCAATGAACTCTGGGTTAAATAGGTGGACAGCTGGCTCAGGTTATTTTTCTACACTTAAAATCATGGATTACCAACTTAACCTGGCGTTAATTGCTATCCGAGGTTGATGCAAGTACCTACAGCTAATAGCAAGTTGAACTCTTGCTTTTACCTATCTGTATGACCTCTGTATAACTCTCTCCGATGCTTATTTGAGAGAGGAGGCCTGTGCCTTGCATTAGGATATATTCCATAGCTACCTTACGTACCTCCGAGTACCTGCTACCTTTGTCTGTCACTGTTTTTCCTGTCTTCTTCTGATGAAATAAATGAGTTATCTATCTATCTATTCATTTGATGATGATGATAAAATAAAGTAAAATAAGTTACACAGATCTTACCCTGAGATGGGTCTGACTTAGCTTCAATACTGTAGGTATACTCGTAGTGTTAATTATTTAATTAAAATTTTTTATTTATAACTGTATACATAACCTTAAATTAATAATTTGGCCGTATCTTCTCTATAGCGACAACATGTTCCAACATGCGGTGGTGCTTAAAAAAAGATTTGACAATTAATAAGTGGGCTTCAAGTTCCTATTCTTCTTAGAGAGAGTTCCTGTCGTTGACTTGACTTGACCCCACACAACCTTGAGATAAAATAAATATTCTATTCTAACTAAGTATTTTATCTCTTATTTATTCATGTCTCCTACTGGGGTAGGCCAACTGTGAACGCCACCTGCTACTATCCTGACAGACTTGTCGCTTCCTTCACATTCATAAGTCTGTTCATGCATGCTTCTCAGTTTTTAGTTTTTAATAATGCTTCGAAAATAATTGGCCCTTTTTATTATCATAACAATTATGTCGATTCATAATTGAATATAATGTATATAATTATTTTTCGACAGGCAGAACAAAAGAGAAGGGACGCCATAAAGAAGGGATATGATTCACTCCAGGACCTGGTTCCAACTTGTCAACAAACCGATGCTTCCGGATACAAGCCTAGTAAAGCAGCGGTAAGTTATTTTATTTAGATTAATACTAATAGCTTGGTAGAATGTGGATAAACATTGTTAAACACTTTAGCCATTTTTTGACTCAGAGACCAGTTTTTTTTTGTAGTATAAATAATTAAGGAACAGAAATTGCATGCTTCTTGTCTCAAAGATGTTTTCTTACAATGTTCTCCTTATGAAGAGGTAGTTTACAAATCATCCATAAAATTCCTAAAGACTGATGGGTAATCTTGAGTGTAATCAAACTCTCTGAATTTACCTTCTTACAATTACCAGGTCCTCCAAAAGTCCATAGACTACATCCAATACCTCCTCCAACAACGTCGGAGACAGGAGGAGGAGCGTAACTCGCTTCGGAAGGACGTGGTCGCGCTGCGGATCATGCAGGCCAACTATGAACAGATTGTGAAAGCCCAGCATTCAGTGCCCGGCCATAGTGAGCAGAGGCTGACCGATCAGGATAAGTTTCAAGTGGTAAGTTAAATAAACATTACTATTATTATAAGTCAGGTTCGCACTGTTGGTTACACCGTTAAAAGGTTATTGGCAGTTGTAGCAAAGCTTTTGACCACCCTGAAAGGGAATGCGGTCGTGAGCTTATGTATCTATACTAATATTATAAAGAGAAAAGATAAGATTTTTTGTTTATTTGTTTGTAATGAATAGGCTCCGAAACTACTGGACCGATCTGAATAATTCTTTCACCATTAGAATGCTACATTATCAGTGATTAACATAGGCTATAAAAAACGGCCAAGTGTGTGTCGGGAAGATTCTAAGGCGGTACGAAGTTCGCCGCGGTCCTCTAGTGTATGATAATCGGATTGAAAGACCAACTTATTATCTACTTGCTTTATATAATCTGTTCAGGGAGTTCATATTGCAAAGCTTTATCTTAGTTTTAACACTTTAACTGCTGACGAACTGGTAGGTCAGCGACCTATGGGCCGCAGTGCTCATGACTCACACCTTGAGTCAGAATCGTATAGCATTCCACAGTGTTAGCACTGCGCGAATGTCATTGTTTTGAGCTTAGCAGCGAAAGTGTTAAATTTGCATACATATGATAGGGACAAAGGATGAGATGGACACGCCCATGGGCGTCAACTCCGGTTTAAAATCATAAGGCCTGTTCATACGGTGTATCCTTGATTTTTAGGAAAATGATTTTTAAGAGGTCGGTTTTTCTTATGTGTTTTGTGGGTTAAAACAACCTTTCCAGCAACGTCTTACTACTTGACAAACTGTAGTCTTGAAATCTTGCATGATATTCTAAAAGGACACATTGTTAGGCCTGCCCTGGTGTTTACAAAGTCGAGTTGTGTTACATCAAGCAATCGAATCGCCCAATTATCCTCACTTGTCTGAATCAAGTTATTTTATTGGTTGACTTTACACATCTTCGCTAATATCCGCTTTGGACCCTTATAGGCATAGCATAGCATATACTCACGACTATATTCCCCGAGGGGGTAGTCAGAGATATTCTGAAACCTCAGAACATCCATGTTTCACCAGTAGTACCGAAACTCTGTCCAGTGTGACGGGGGGTGAGCCCGTCGCCACCCTTATAGGGTTGTGAGTTTATGCATAAGTATATGAAATAAAAAACCTGCAATAAAATTAATCGTTTAGTTTCAGGGTATAATGGACAAGCTATTCGACTCATTCGAGTCCGTCCCCACGAACAACTTCGCCGAGTTCTCGGCGGGTGTGTTCAACTGGCTCGAGGAGTACTGCAAGCCGCAGTCCCTGCGCACCATGGTCCACGGCGTGCTCAGGGAGCAGAGCTACACTCCTTGATCTCATCACTCGCACCTGACGGGAGATACCAGGGCTACTTCATTCATTTTAAACTTTTACTTTAAGGTGATGTTTCCGGTGATATGCCGATACAAACGAAGTTTGGTTATATTATTAAGTTTAAAGTTAAAGTTATAGCCTATAGAATCCCACTGCAGGGCAAAGGCCTCCTCTCACGAATAAGGGTGAGAGGGAGTGGGCCATACTCCACCACGCGGGCCCAGTGCGTGTTGGTAGAGGCAAGGTAGGTAGTGGTCAACTTGCTGTCACAGAATTTTCAAGCCGCCTCAATAGGCCTCTGACCTGGCTTAACGAATAGTTACAACGCCATCTGACGGAACTATCCGAGACCAACTGTTTAACGTGTCTTCTGAAGCACGGAAACGCTCGAGATGAAATACAACTAAACGGTCACCAATCCAAAGACTGACCGGACCTGACGTTGCTTAACTTCGTTGATCGTTTCCAATACCAAAGCTCCACTACGCCAACGAGCGCTTTTAATAATAAGCAATTAAAGTCAATGAAATTTTTCAGAAACAATCTAGAAACTAATATCTATGCTTGTAATCAGTCTTCGATAAAATGTATATTTTAAAGTTACAATGCCTGAAAGGCTTCCGTACAAATCTGAAATTAATCCTAGCATTGTATATTTCAACGAAAATCTGACTCAATACAAGCATAGAGATTAGTTTCTAGATTATTTATGGCAAATTTCATTGGCTTTAATTGGTTAGTATTGAAAATAGAACCAAACTTCGTTTGTATGGAGCTCGCCAACAGTAATATCCCGTTAACAATGTCAGTCCACTGCCAAGCCGGCTAGGATGGCGATACGATGCGCTGGAATTTAAATTTGAATGGCATCAGTTCTTGTCTAGCGCTTGTTCGGCGCGACAAAGCGATAAAACAGGAAAAACATGCGCGCTTTTTTTGGTATACCTGCGTAAAGTCATAAATATGGAGGCACATCTCGATTTTTATCGTTTTGTCGGCGGTGGCATGCTAGGCCGGATAGATAAAGATGTGCGAGACAAGAATTTAAAATCTTTGTTACTGGTAAATTGAACCGTATCGAGGATATAGTATTTCGTTATTCAGCATTGTAAAATTGCCCTCTGTCCTGTAGGCTCCACTATCTCGATCCACCAGTGGATTGAATAGGACGCTGAAGTTCACTGTGATCCACCATTAGGCTCAGTGGATCCTATGATACTTGAATGTATTAATAGGCTCCACCAGTGGATCGAATTTAATTCTGGGAGTTTTGTAAGATCCACCACTGATTTCTGTGGGACCTGTAATATAATTTATATAATATAGGCTCCAAGGAAGTTCGATATATTCAGCTTCTCTTATACATTCAGCACATCAGTAGGACCAACAGAAATAGGCGTCGTGGACCTACTAGTAGGACCACGAGAAAACGCCGAAATGTACCAGGAGAGCAGACGTGTATAAGAGGTCGAACTTCCTTGGAGCCTATATTATATAAATTATATTACAGGTCCCACAGAAATCAGTGGTGGATCTTACAAAACTCCCAGAATTAAATTCGATCCACTGGTGGAGCCTATTAATACATTCAAGTATCATAGGATCCACTGAGCCGAATGGTGGATCACAGTGAACTTCAGCGTCCTATTCAATCCACTGGTGGATCGAGATAGTGGAGCCTACAGGACAGAGGGTAAAATTGTCTCATAATCATCATCAGCCTATCATCGTCCACTGCTGGACATAGGCCTCTCCCAAGGCGCGCCACAAAACTCTGTCCTCGGCCTTCCTCATCCAGTCGCTCCCCGCTACTTTTTTTAGGTCGTCTGTCCAGCGGGCAGCAGGGCGTCCCACACTACGCCTACCAGTTCGCGGTCTCCACTCTAGAACTCTGACACCCCATCGGTTGTCAGTTCTTCGACAGATATGACCAGCCCACTGCCACTTCAGCTTGCTTGTCTCATAATAAATACGTCTAAATAGCAAAATTTCCAACTTGGCGAAACGCCTAAACAGCTAAACGTCCAACTATCGAACGTTTGTAATATGGCAGTATGGTTTAATTTATAAATTGTACCTTAGTGTAACAATGTGGACGGTGTGGACCAGGGTCAGCAAGATTTCGCATCGCATCGCATCCTAGCCAGTGGATCAGCTCAGCACCTTCGGGCCATTGCACACTGTAACAATTCAACACCAACTCGACTCAAAAAGCAATTAATCATGTAAATATGAACAACGTGTATTCCACGCGTAATACAATACTTTAACGCACATTTTGGTTTACTTTGAGTCGAGTCGGTGAGTCTTAACAGTCTTAGATCAAAATAACATTAATGGATAGGCCTAAAGCGCGGTAAGTTGAAGCAAACTACTGGTGCACTTGGTCCATACAAACTAGCGCTATTATCTGTCAAATCTAGGGCACTTGCATACAAATTTGAAGTAAACCTTTCATTTGTTTTGCCTCATTTTTCTGGTTTGAAATGTTCGCGTAAGGCCTATCCATTCATTTTATTTTGATCTAAGTTAACAGTAAGCGATAGCCTTTACGAGGTGTTAACAAATGAACGTTAAACCTGAAAACCGTTGAATAAGAACGTTACTTATAAATAAAAAATAGATAGATACGGGCGAAATTTAATTTATTTCGTCGCTCATAAACCGTTTTGCAACCTGAGGGCCTATCATGAGTTTTCCCTGTACTTTTCTACTGTAGTTACGTCGCCAATTTGCGTAGGAGCGCTGTACGAAATTCAATACAAAATTGGTGACGTAACTACAGCAGTAAAGTACGGTAAAAACTCCCCTGTACTCTGCATTTAAATTTTTGTACAAACTGGTTTTCAGTTTAGTATTCATTTGTTAAGTTATAAGTTTAAAGTCCAGTTTGAGAAAAAATTCTAGAAAAATTCTTTCCTCGTACTGGGTTTACCTGCCTTTATTTTCTCGATCATTTTCATTGAGAACTTCGTTGAAAATCAATAAATCGTTGAAGTGGCAGGTTCACGATTAAGCAAAACATATATTAAATTGTTTGGCGTAGCCCTGAATTTTATCTGTTAGGAATTTTCTTACTTAGCTTCTCGTTAAAACCTAAATTTAGTTTCAAACAGGGTTCTACTTGTAAGCGCTAGTTGCTTGTTGGTTTTAAAAGGAATTTGAAGCGTTTCCTTTCAAGACAAAATCGTTTCATTTACATTAAAAATTATAAATAATATAATTACCTAGTTCGAAGGATATTAATAAATGTTGTCCCTTTTTGTTAGTTAAAGGCAAGCTAAATATTATAATTACAGTTAATTTTATAAATTATATAATTATTATAGTTAAGATGTAAACTATAAATTAGTAGGAATGCACGGATCGTGAACTAAAATGAGTATGTGTTCAACTTCTAACTTTCTAACGTCAATTGTAATTATTCCGGATGCCCTGGTTTTTTATACAATCCTATTATTAATATTATAAATGTGATAAAGAAACGTTTCTGAACCTCAAGATTCAGATATCTCGATAGTCGTCGTGTCGTCGTCGTCGTTGAACCTCATCTGGCAACTTTTACGCTCTATCCTTTTCTGATGCTCAGGAACGTCATTTGCTAGAACTAGATAGGTCACAGCACTGCCGGTGCTGCCGCGTGCTATAGCATTCCCGCTATCTTTCTCGCTCTAGCAAATGACGTTTCTGAGCGACAGAAAAGGATGAAGCATGAAAAAATGTGATTCCATGCTGCCAGATGAGGTTCAACAGGTTCTTGCAAACAGTCAGAAGTGCTATTTTTGAATCTTACACTTTCAAAATTATAATCGAATAATGCATAAACTCCATACTATATTATGTCACTTTCGAATATAAATTAGGACGTTTGACATTCAAAAATAGCACTACAGAGCCTACAGACGTGTAGGGTGTTAAAAAAACATGTTTTAATAGTAGCATTGGAGCTGTTATTTTGTTAAAGATTTTGTTTTATATAGGTAGGTGTATAGTTACTTAGTTTTTATAAAAAAAACATATTTACCAGATTATTCATTTTATGTAAAGAGACCTATTATTATATCAATTATCGATAAACATTAAATAATTATAATTTCACATTTATTTAATAGATGTACGTACACATGAAAATTATTTCCAAATGATAAAGATTATACATATTTTAAAAATCAATATGACAATACTATTAGTGCCTTGTGAAACTGATTTGCCTCTATTTGTATAATTTGTATAAAATATAGTTAACTTTAAAATAAACTATTCTTTTTATTGACCATACTTTTTACAGCTGAAAAAGTTAAATATCTAGTAGTCAAATAGACACTTAAGATACATACAATTTTATAAACTACTTAACAATATTTATACCTCTTTGGCATGTACTTACAATAGTTTGCAATTTGCATTTGGTATACAAGGGGCCGCCAATTAATTACGTGAGGCGTTTAGGGGGGTAAAGCCAAATCTCACCCAATCTGCAAGCACGCATATGCTCACGACTATATTCCCCGAGGAGGTAGTCAGAGATATTCTGAAACCTCAGAACATTTACGTTTCACCAGTAGTACCGAAACCATGCTGTGATATCTTCAGTACAAACTAGGTGGAACGCTATTTTCCATAGACAGCATCCGCCATCTATCGGTTACGTTTCGAAGTACTAAGTGTTGAATTTGGGTTCGTATCTAAAGTGTAGAGAAAGCGCGCTACACCTCACCGCTGCGCTGTAATAGTGAGAGATTTCGCCCGCATCAACCACTGTCTTGTTGGTCTAGTGGTCTAGACAACCGGCTCACGTTTCGGGTGCATATGGTTCGAGCCTTGTGTCAGCCGTCCGTCTTTTTTCAATTTATTTCATACTGGGGCTCCCCCTGCTGCTAATATGAGGCAACGCCAATAATTAAAACGTCCTAAAATCCAAGGCGACTTACCTATCTATAACCAATATACATATTGATCTATGACCGAAACTCTGTCCAGTGTGACGGGGGGTGAGCCCGTCGCCATTTATAATGGACAGTGGGTACAATACAATACAATGCCTCGAAATTGAAGTACCTATGCAGGTTTCCTCACGATATTTTCCTTCACCGACAAGCCAGTAGTGGTGTAACAAATCGTACATAAATTCCGAAAAACTCATTGGTACGAGTCGGCTCGGACGGGGATCGGACCATATCGCCTCCTGCACGGCAGGCAAGGTTACTCGCCACTGGACCACCACGGCTTCACGAGAAAACAGGGTTAAATTAAGTAAAACAAGGGGGGGACAACACAAAACCCCCCTGGATCCGTGCTTGTTCAGGGCATAATCGATCTGTACAGGGTCCTTCTTTATATGCCGACGGTTTTGACCGTCCATCCATCAGACCATCAAACTTAAAAATGTTCTCTATGTGACCAAAACTCGACATCGGGAAAAAATATCTGGGTACTGTCTCATACATTTGGGTCGAGTAGATAACTAGGGGAGACTGGGGCTTGTTGTAACAGTTTTTGGGAAAATGCTTGTATTTTCCGATCCATAAACATTTTCAAAATTTTGAATTAGTGTGTATGTTGAGTAACTATTTGAGCACTATATTCAGATAGAAAACCTTTTAAAATCCCTTCCTATCCTCCGTGAGAGACCATTTAACAAAAAATGGGAGGTGTTACAATTTGCCCCTTCTTTGGGGTAAGTTGTAGCAGGCTCGGGGCAGGTTGTAACAATAAGAATCCGCCATTATTTTCGATAAAATATACGTTTATATTTATTAACTAAACAGTATTAACGACCATTTTTAATACTAAAAAGATTTAAACATTTTAATCCACGTGTCTGTATACTTATAATGATCAACAACAGCATTTCTCTTTGTAACATACCTGAACAAAATAGCTCAATAATATTTATTGTGAATAGATATACACCAAATTTGGATTTAGCCTTTGCTTTATTGCTACACTTGCCTTCTTTTTTACTTTCTTTTCTCTTTTTTATGGGTTTTCTCTAAAACATGTCATGTTTCGGTGTAAAGTTAACACAAGACCGCGTTTTTCTTATCACAGAAGATGAAAAGTTCTTTTGAATGATTATCCTTGGATTTAGAGGGTAGGTAGATTCGGTGATGGCTTTATTTGGGCGATTGAAGGACCAGGGGGAGAACAGTAGCTTCAATTGTGCACTTATTAATTGTTTAGGACTCTTTCGGGGGTTATATTGAGCAATTTAGGGTTTTCAAGATGTAACACTAAATTATTTATGATTTCGTCTGCTTCTATCGAATTTAAATGATTATTGAGGTAGCTAGAACCCATATCGTTATGTTACAACTTGCCCCGAAAATTTGTTACTACGTACCCCGCTGACTCATATTTTCATAATGTCAAAATTTCTCAAAAACTACTAACCTATAGAAGAAAACGCAAGCATAAATTAGAAGCAAGATATATTCTGATTCTATTAGGTTAAAAACAATCAAATATTTATTAAATCTAGACCATGAAAATCAAAATTTACTTGTGTCATTTTTTTTATAATACCTACCCGAAATTGACCATGGGTTCACCACCTCTCATTGCGCTGTCCTACGGAGAACTATAGTCTATCAATACTTAAACAATGCCTTGCGTTATAAGATGAACTTTCACCCTACACATGAATCAAATATGTTAAAAATTCACGTTGAAAATTGACTGTTACTTCTTACCCCCGTTACAACAAGCCCCAGTCTCCCCTACTTAGGTTTGCAGTTTTGTATGGAAGTTTTTTTTTTCTCGATTTCGACTTTGGTTCCATATACAGGGTGAAATTGATATCAGTAGCATCCTTTTAAACTAAGAATCCACCCATCAAACTTTTTTTTTTTTTATCTGCGATCAGTCCTTGGACTATAAGTAGATTTGTTTTTTGGTTTGAGTGGCGTTGGTAGAGTGTGCCCCCCAGTGGGGACAGCACCTCTGTTTTTACAGCACGCACGACACTACTCGCGGTCGTGTAACTCCTGGATGTTGTGCCGTTTCAGACGTTGTGGGTATCGCTGGCGGGTTAGCTTGACAGCCAGCTCATTCGGATGGTTTGCAAGACGCTGTTGGTACTTTGCTGCCGTGGAGCGTACTTCCTCCTTTATGGTATTCATTTTCAATTGTTCGTGAATTTCCTCATTTGTTATGAGCCAGGGTACATTGGATATTATGCGAAGGATTAGGTATGTTCTGCATTCGTTGTAGAATTGAAATGTTGGAGTTGCTGGCGCTTCCCCATAATTGTATGCCATACATCCAAACTGGTTTTAGAATGGCCTTGTATATGAGCAGTTTGTTATCCGTGGATAGAATGCTGTTTCGCCCCAGGATCCAGTATAAGTTTTTATATCGGATGTTCAGTTCATCTCTCTTTGTTTTAATATGCTGTTTCCAGGTCAGACGTCGGTCAAGGTGACTGCCGAGATATTTAACGTGGTCATTATGCGGCAACACATTGTCACCAAGGGTTACGGGAGGAAAACAAACTGAACAACTTTTACTATGGGAGCAAACCAATCGGAGGGAAAAAAAAATCTGCTGTCCCATACTAAACTGCACCCGCCGCGCCGCCGCTGCCTACACGACTCAAATGTATGGGACAGCAGATTTTGTTGTTGCTCCGAGAGAGATATTTTGAAACCTCAGAACATCCACGACTACTACTGTACCCATCCACTACTGTATGGGACAGCTGATAATTATACTGTGTACAGGCCAGGGTGATATCAATAGCATCCTTTTAGACTAAGGCCGAGATTCAGAGACGATTTTTTCAGTCTTAGCTCGAGCTAAGTAGGGTCGAAATGTATGGATTTTGACATACGGGAGTTCGAACTAAGACTTACAAATCGTCGCTGAATCTCGGCCTAAGAGTCTATCCATCAAACTGAAAAACTTTTAGTAGGTATGGGAGCAAACCGAACGGAGCAAAAAAAAATCTGCTGTTGCATACATTTGATTTGAGTAGGCATTGCAGTTTAGTATGAAACAGCCCCTTTTAATTAAATCAATGGAAACATCTTTTTTTTTTATTAGTTTAAAAGGATGCTAATGATATCAATTTCACCCTGTATACTTATACAGGATACAGGTTTCAGGAAAGTTGTTCAGTATCATGGGTACAATCACCCTTAGAGTAGTGCATCTGTTTACTCTAACACCCTGTATAGTGACCAATATTTCTCGACTTGTAGGTCCCTGACCTAGTACCTAATACATTCTAGCTATCTTTGACACGCAGCACCATTTAATACAATACTGTGCTAACTACTTGTAATTTATAATGAACAGCTTGAACAGAATTTCGGGCGCACTTTTGTAACTCTTATTTTTATTTTAAGCTTAACAATACATAGGTATATGTTATACGGGACGTTGGATTTAGACCATAAGTTACTATTTTGATTTCAGCCCAAAAGTCTATGATAACATGGTTTTATAGGTCGTACCTACTTATAACTCACTAACACGCACCAATTCTTATGCTACATACCTACCTACATGGTGTAATCTTAGATCAAATTTATTTTGATCTAAGGGTGTAATGTAAGTGTAGGCAGTTGCATTACTTTAAAGGATGATTCCATTACTCATGACACTGAACAGCTTTCCTCAAACAACCTATAGGAAATTAGCAAAAAACCTACTTACCTACTTTTTTTCGAAATAGAAAGTTATTTTGTAGTTATCATGAGTACCATGAGTACAATCACTTGTATACTAATACTAGTGTTACCCGCGACTTCGTCCGCACAAATTATATACCAGATTTTAAGTCAGATCATAAAGCTATCAAACAAAAAAAGTTTCATCAAAATCGGTTCAGTAGTTTTTGCTTGATGCGTGAACAAACAGACAAAATTTCCAAAAAGATTGATTTCGAGTCAGGGATAAGTACCTAAAAACCATATCGTAATCTTTTTTTTGTAAATATCTTCAATGTACAGACACACTTCAGTTACAGTTTTATAATAGTTAAGACAACTGTCCACACTTAAACCCTGTAGTTAAGAGTCTATGAAAGGTTAAACCCGTTCACTCTCCGTCGGCTGTGACAACAACGTGATATCGCCCATTGGATAACTTTCGTTCCTTCTAGCATTTTCCAAATGCTTGGCGCGCTCTCTTCGAGTCCCGCAGCACAGTCTCTTCAGCACGCATGCGTAGCACATTAGCAGGGAGAGCATGAGTAGCATGCCCACCACCACGGTTACGACGAGGAGGATGCGTAGCTCCCCGTTGGACTCCACTCCACCCGAGTTGCGCCCCATCGTAGATATTGTCAGGTTGCTCTGAAATTAAGATAAATAATAGGGTTATTATTAGTCTCGTTACGTCATGCATGCATGCAGCGATAGTTCCTGATACCATAGATGAACGATCTTAAAAGGTGGTTGGGAGAGATAGAAAATCTTCTGAAAACCCCGTGATGGATGGTGAATTTAGGTTTAGGTAGGTAGTTAGTTGGTATGTAGTAGGTAACTGAGAAGCTTGAAGGAAAGTAGTTAGTTCTGTGTTGGTTTTATTCAAAGCTGGACACTACACGGCGATATATTATATAGCCTATATAGGGTCCTTCTTAATATACCTACTGACGGTTTTTAAGGGGATGATCAGACCATCACACTGAACAACTTTCTCTAAGGGACCAAGTCGAAATCGCGAAAAAAAATCAGCTGTTCCGGTATAAATAATCCTACTAGTACAAAATGTATGGACAGCCGATTTTTTTATTTAGAAATGTTGTCGATGTCGGCTCCATAGTGATATAGTTGTTCAGTGTACAGTTTACAACCCTTTATATTTCATGATTAAAATTACAGCACGAAAACGGGATTCAAGTGGTAGGTATTGTGTTAAACAGCCAAGAACTAGGTAAGTCTTTGATTTCTAACTCATTATTATAAGGCTGTCTATCTTCGAGACGGTGCGGTTTGATTGAAGTTTTCATTGTTATAAATACCCACATAATGCCTGTCATGTAATGAAGTTTGGGAACTCAGTTCATTTGAAAACAATTGTTTAGTCTCTGATCACACGGTCTAAAGTGTTAAGTTACTTATTTGTTTTTGTGGGAGTATACTACAGGTACTTTTGTTATTTATAAGTGAGTGTTGTTACAGAGACATCCTGATAGGTAGGATATAAGCTTGATAGCTTGAAGGTTGTAAAATAGCCTATTGTGACAAGATCCATCATAACCTAGTATCGGATACCTATACTCTATGTCCCAAGTCCTCCGACAAAACCCTTATGCCGAAGAACGAGATGTGGAAATGGCTGGATTCTAGAGTCATCGCTATACTATTACGTTCACGTCATCACCTCGAACAATAACAGTCTATTTGCGTTGGTCGAGTATACAATTGTGTGGGAAAACTTGGGGAAAACAAGCAATGGAACATTTTGATAACGTATTTATTATTCAGAAGAAAATATACTATTCTATCGTTAGCCCAAGGCAAACAATTATTAAATAGTTACGATCCTAGCAAAATAAGCATCCGAACTAGGTAATATTGAAGATTTGATTAGGTGTAGGTAATAACTATTCCAGAACCAAGGTAATCGATAGTTCGATAGGTAATGGATATTGTCACAACTTCAGCTAACTACCTAACTAGGTAATTACTGAGTTCTCTAATCACTTAGTAGAATGGTATCCCCCAAGCAGCATGCAAGCGTTTTGTACATCAATTAACCAGCTAATTTAGAACTTAAAGTTCTTTTAAAGACGTACAAGAGAGTCAAAGGATGCTTCAATCTTTATAAGCGGGATTTTTCAGTTATTATACAGCTTGAGCTGTATAAAATCTGTATTAAGGGATCCGCCTAAGCTTAGGGTATTAAAACAGAATATGAAAATACTACTATACAGCTTTAAGTATTTTGTGACACTTTAAGGTAATTTTATCGTTAAAGCTGTATAAAATCTGTATTAAGGGATTCGCGTAAGCTTAGAGTATTAAAACAGAATATGAAAACTCTACTATACAACTTTAAGTATTTTGTTACACTTTAAGCTAGTTTTATCGTTAAAGCTGCATAAAGGCTGTATTTTGCATGTGATCACTTACTTACTACAGCTTACAGTATTATTATGGTATCTCTCGATACTTGTTTCCGTACAATGGTATATGAAAATTCCATTATAAAACTTATTCTTATAGCGTAATTAGACACTCTTTTGAATATAGTGGTTTTATAAGTTCTATCTACAAGGGTGCTTTAAAACTAAAAATATAAATTACATCCATAGTACAGCTTTAGCCTGCTTTACTGACAGATACGGAAACGGATATATTAAATTGGGCAACCCACAGTCAAGCGACAGTTCCGTTGCCGTCCAACAAAGGTTCCGTAGGAAAACCATTTAATGGTGTCGAATTTATGGATTTAGTTAAACCTTTGGAACCTGATGATGATGTTTCTTCATGCAGCAGCACAAGTACTTCAAATAATGACGAAGACGAATTTTCAGAAAATATGTTGTTTCGTCGGCGAATAAAGGAATGGGCTACAGAAAGAAATATTTATCTCAAATAGCTCTAAACGATTTAGCCGCAATTGTAAATTGCAGATTTCCTTGACTTACCATGTGACACTAGAACAATTTTAGGTACAATGAAACAAATAAGTACCAAAACCATTGAACAAGATATAAAAATGAAATTAGTATATATCGAACACAAAGATCAATTATACTTCATACCCTTTTGCATACAGTTAAAAAGAAAATTAAAAAACAGAATTTACGAAAAAATGCCTTTAATTTTTTACTTGTTGTAACTTACACACATACAACTTTATGTAGATATGTCTATAGGATGTAACAAAACACCCTAGTAATACTTAAACTGAACAAGTTTCACTACGGGGCCAAATAGAGAAAAAAAAATCTTTTGTCCCATACATTTGAATCGTGTTGGTACTGCAGTTTTGTAATAGACAGCAGATTTTTTTTTAATTTTTCTCTACGTTACGTAAGTACCTACATGGTTGTGTGCCAACTAGGTAGGCTACAAAACCAAATATATAAATTTGTGTCGTAAGGACAATCACAGCCACGCGATTACGTGTTTATGTTAAATACTAACTAAATTACGTAAACAAAAAGTAAGAACAAAATAACATGTACACACGGCAATACACAACACACGGCAAACACATCAAGCTATACAAAACCAAAATAAGTCGACCGCGCGGCGTTATACGATATTCAACCTACGCGCGGCCAGGTTATGTTGGTTTAGTATAGCTTGACGTGTCACCGTATATCATTGAAATTATAAATTTATAGATCCTCGACTTCAAAAAATGATTGTATTGTAAAATGTTCTACTTTAAAATTAAATCTTGCTCAGGGATAGTAAATTCTTACACGGATCCCTAAAGAGAATTATTAGTTATGAATTCAGAACTCACATACAGCCTAAATAATAAAAATATTATCTTATAACTCTGATTAAAAACCAAAAGCTGTATTATATGATCCATTTTCTACGTAGTACAGCAAATAAGACCATAATACCCTCCAATTATCATCTAAGCTGTATAACAAATTCTCGCCATTTTAGAACTAACAAAAACAAAAATTTAAAATTAAATTAATCCAATATTTGACGATAGCTGGAGCCGTTTCATGATAATAAGCTAAAATAATGATTACCGTGTCCTAAAATCTATTATTTTAAACATAATTTATTTTATAACCTTATAAACAAACACTTAATTATCCGTATTTCGTAATTTTCTTTATATTTGTTTGATAATTTTACTGGCGCGTGAAAATATAGCCCATAACCAACCACACATTGACAATATAATTTGATTTCCACTTTGATTTACCAATTAACACTTTATCTTTATCTTCAACTTGAAAATATGTCACTTTGAAATATATAAACTGTTGTCACCATTATTCATATTAGCAATGACTTGTACGAAAAATATTGTGTCTCGTTTATTTTTAGAATTTTTTGATTCTCTTCAAACTCTTATTTAAAAACATAATCTTTATAAGATATTATTTGGAGTGTAATGGTTTCTCATTACACCGAATAACAGCTCTTATACAGATGCTATAAGGCTTATGAATTGCTTCTACAGCTATTATACAGCTCTACTAACGATAAAAGCTGTATAACATGGGCCCTTTTTGCACTTATAAGGTCTGTATAAGCGCTTATACAGCATTTATACAGGCTCAATAAGCAGCTTTAAGTATAAAAAAGAACTCAAATACAGCTTTTATACAGCTTGTTATGCTGCTTGCTATCTATAATTAGGAGTTATGAGACTTTCAGCATATCGAATGCTTAAATTTAAACCAATGAGCGTTTGACTCTTATATTGATATCACTTATCACCAACCATTTTGTCTTCTATGCGTAGGTAAGTGTTATTTTTTTGGGTTTTATGTATGTATGTGTACTCTTATGAGTACAAATACATAGAACACAAAAATAGCAAGGCACAAGCCTTATGCCTTACCGGCTAAACTTAGTGGCTTACAAAATCACCTAGGTACCTAGTAAGTACTCGTATTACCAGTACCTACGACTCAGTTAGGTGATTTTGTAAACACTCAAAATTTTCAGGAGCGGTTCAGAGTATGCAGAGGGTATATATAACAAAACACCCTAGTAATATTTAATGAGGTGGTTTAGTTAGACTCTCAGGCTGAAAAATTATAGATAAAGATGAAATCATAATAATCTGTTGTTTACACATTTTTTGTCGACGTTTGTCTCCGTAGTGAAAGTTGTTCAGTTTGATTGTCTTAGCCAACTCTTTAAATATTACGTTCTGTAACACAACACCGATGTATAAATGCAAGCTCTTCATGAGCGTAGCGTACTACTTATTCTTATACTGTGCTAATGGAATGTATTTTTACGAACTTTTATTAATTCCGTCTAGATAAAGTTAGGAATTCTAAGGAGAGGAATACCTCTGAAGTAGGTAAGTACAACTTTTTATTACTTTTTAAGTCTAGTTCTAACCGAGAGGTATTTTTAAATTAAGCCTTTGCAATGTTTAATTACTCTCTCAATCACTGCTCTTAGTAGATATTTAATTTAAATTATTTTGTATTCTTTTTGTTGTAACTAACAGCATAAAAGTTTTGGTACTAGTACCTACCTATACTAGTGGTAGATGTTCCGATTTTTTAGAATATCTCTGACTACGGGGAATACCTACCCATAGTCGCGAAAATTTGCTATGCTAGCATAAAAAACGCCAAGTGCAAGCCGGACTCGCGCATCGAGGGTTCAGTACCAACATAATTTTTTATTTTTATTTTATTAATAGCCCGTTTTGTGTCCCACTGCTGGGCAAAGGCCTCCCTTCTTTTCCTCCAATCCTCCCTTTGCAACGCGAAATCGGGCCAACCGTTCAGGAAGGTATTCAAGTCGTCACTCCATCTTCTCTTGGGTCTTCCTCGAGTTTCTCGACGTCGGCAACCGTCTTGTGGAACCCATTCTGTGGCCATCTTGGTCCACCTCTCCGGGTGCATTCGTCAGATATGTCCTGCCCAATCCCACTTCAGCAGAGCTTTTGTTAGGCCTTCGTCCGCTATACCAGTTTTGGAGCGCAGATCTGTGCTTCGCACCAGATCAGTTAATTTTACACCTAAAAAGCTGCGCGCCATAGCTCGTTGGCAAATCTTGAGACTGGAGGGTGACCTTCGTCTGACACTCAAGCGAAAACTCGTCGACATGTGCATCTTGCCCGTCTTAACTTACGGTGCTTAGACTTGGTCTTTGACCGAACATCAAAAATCCAGTCTCAAGATTTGCCAACGAGCTATGGAGCGCAGCGTTTTAGGTGTAAAATTAACCAACATAATATCCTACATAATTTTTTTTTCAATTTATAATATAATTAGGTAACTACGAAGATATCAAGCTTTGAAATTATTCATACAACATTTCAAAATCTTCGTAATTATATTATAAATTGACGTGTTCAATGTCAGTTGTGCGGAATCCATATAGCGTAGAATATCGAATAGGCGGAAAAGCGTATGGCTTGAACTCAGATCAATTCTTTGATACGCGTAATCCAGATTTTCTAAGCTAAGTATTTTTCCATATAAAACATTACTTTTATTAATACCGTCTACGAGTGTTCTACGACAAAGTTTTGTATGAAATTGACAGCTCTCCAACCACCTTATACATAAACATTGAAGATAGTTTACACAACGATTGCACGTAAGTATAATGTAGGCACCTATACTTAGGTTGAAGAAACTAATCGAAGAGTTAATTATAAGTTCAAGTGATGGGCTCTAACAAAGTGATTAATGTAGATATCGATGGGACGCCCGCCGCGTTGATAACGAGTAACGACACGTTTTTTGGAAACCAATAACGAACGATATCTGCAATGAACAAACAAACGTGATTGAAAGTTATTAAAAGCTCTATAGGTATCAGTAGGCTGGCTAAATAACTTATCTAAGTAGCTATTTAAATTTAGATCAAGAATTTCGTTTCTGAATTATAAAATCCAACCTTGTCCATGGTTCAGGCATAAGAATAGTATGGTTCAGGCATAAGAATAGTATGGTACAGGCAATATGCCCATTTGAAAACATCGGCAAGTTTCCTCAGTTACCATGCCTTACTTATTTTAGATAGCGAGTTATTTTCTCCACAATGCCAGTAACTCAGTTGATAAACTCCTATACTTACATGCGTGTCGCTCCTGTGTTGAAGTGTGTAGATCTCACGCCCTTCGTGTCTTCATTCAAACCTCTATTGCGAAATAGGAAACGGTCAATGTAGAAAGTTCGGGTTTCGGTGTGTCCGTCCCGGATTCAGATACAAAAGGTTGCATTATATTATATATATTATCGTATATATACGATATCTCCTCTCTAAACCAAATTAATATCTATTGGACCATTTTTTTTTTAATTATTACTTTTAAATTTTACTATACAGGGTGAAACAAAACACCCCAGTTATACTTAAGGAGGTGCTTCAGACCTTCGAACTGAACAACTTTCACTATGGATGGAGCCTGCGCAACGTAAAGAAAATATTAAAATCGGCTGTCCCATCCATTTGAGTCGAATTTGAGAATGAAGTTTTGTATGAGATATATTTTTATTTTTTCTCGACGTTAGTGAAAGTTGTTCAGATCGATGGTCTAAGCTACTCCATAATTACTAGGGTTTTTTGTACAATGTACCGTACCTATAGGTATGTAGGCATATATAGTAATTATACAGCTACATACTATGTACATACCATATATTATAATCATGTCAACTTGTCGATCATTGTGAATTTGTGAATGTAGATAGAGGTAGTAATGGTCCGATCAAGTCTATATCAACATGCTAGAAGTGCTTTGAAGTCTCATTATGGTGTGAATGGTGTGATTGTGAAACAATGAACTTCTGATTTCTGACAATCGGTGCAGGATTTAGTCCAGTTGCCAACGTCTTGATTAAATCCAGATCTGAAGTGATAGCCTCATTCGTTGTCGAATTATATTCATGATATCAGTAATATAAAGTCAATCAAAAGTACTTATATTTCCTTACAATGTAAGTACAACCTATGTTTTTAAACGTCTCAACAATTTTTTAATCGCTTCCAGGGTCAATTTAAATGACATAGTCCAATAGATAGCGAATGGTTTAGAGAGGAGATATAGTACATAATGCTCCTCTTTTGTCTTTGAATCCGACACGGACGACTGCGACTCATGTGCAAACACTCGGACCGCGTTCTAACTAGAACACGCTCTGTGTTTGTTTGGACATTTGGAAACGTTCACTGAGATTCATTATTTTAGCATGTTCCATTTTGAAATGAAAATGTGTACCCAGTCCCTACCTAGTGTAGTAGGCAAATCTATTTATGTAAGATATTAAATGCTAGACTACCTATATTATGTACTGTACGTGAATATTATATTCTTAATTTTATTTTCCTTGGAGAAATTATTAAAATGATTTCAATATTTATTCACACCATTAGGTAGGTAGGTAATTTGAGTTTCTTTCGGTAAACCTCCGATACCCTAGATATGTAAAGAGCTATATCATAATTTTTCTCGGAGAGCTTTACGACGTGATCATACGTACTAGTTATTACATATTAGGTATGATGGAAATCAATGTATGCTGGGTGTATCATAATTTATTAGGGTGGTTGATAATAACCAAGCTAACCAAGCAGAAAATAACTAACTTTATCAAGATTTTTTTTAAATGCAGACTAAAAATAGGTACACAAGAATGTGTTTCAAATCGTTTTTGTAACTTTGTAAGTTTTCAGACGTATTTAATTGTAGGTACCTACGCAATAAAGTGTTAATCGACCAACTTATCTACTGACATCACAGACGCTAGCTTAATAAAACATTCTATATAGCTAAACGGATTTGAAGTATTTAAATAATACGTGTATTTTTGCATATATTTAACACTTTTATTTCCAAAACGAAGATACAATCCGATCCGATTTCCTTTTTATTTTAATGAAACGAAGATACAATTTACATTTTCTTGGTTTCTTGGTTTAAATTTAAATTTGCATGGAGCACGATTTATATAAAGATCCACCAAAAGGTCTCATTGCTGATAAACATCTCTCTTTAGAGATAAGCTCGCTTTTACCGATTTATATTTCAGTCTGTACAGTGGTAAAATAAAAGAAAATAAATAAATAATCAAGAGTGCGATTTTTGAATCTCATTCGGTGCGCTCAGCAGTTGAAAATGTCAAAATTACTATGGAGATAAGCTTCTTTTTACTGCTGATTTGACTTTCAAAAATCGTACTTCAGGAGAGCGATTTTTGATTGTAAAATCAGCAGTAGAAAGATAAGTATACGTAATTTAGACATTTTCAAATGCTGAGCTCAACGAATGAGTATCAAAAATCGCACTCCAGATGATAAATTATTTTCGATGCCAGCGTAGTACTCTGTGCTTGAAAATACTATATTTGGCCTTACAAAAGTTGCCAATTCTAGCTCTGCCTCACTCCTGACACCTACCTACTGCTGTGTATTATTTAATTCATATTCATTGCATAATGTGTGGTGTTCTTGTAACGAACCTAACCGAACTGTATGTTAGGTACAGTAGGTAGGTTACATCTACGTTTATTTCTGTTCAGTATTTAATAATTTACCTACTTATTTTCACTCTTGTGATAAAAAGGTAGCAAATACAATGGTTTCCGATATGAACAACTTTTTTATTTATTTTTAATAGGTATATTTTAGGTACTTATAGGTATTTTTTAATACCTACTTACTTAAAAAATGGCCAATTTTAGAATATCTTCATATTCGTTCTAAACATGGATCAAAATTAATTTTCATTGCATAATATTAGACGGCCAGTTTTTCCATAAAATTTTTACGTAAGTCATCTAATTTATTTTTTGTTAAATTTTTCTTGAATTCTTGTTACTTATATTAAGCATTTTCCGGGCGAGTACGCTACATAATTCTGCTTCGTGTTTTTTCCACTAGGTGAATGTGAATTGTGAAACAAGACATGTTGTGAATGTTTACCTAATAATAAAAAATACGTAGGTACGAGTATTTTCAGTATACAGGGTGTAACAGAATTCCCTAGTAATACTTAAGGGGGTGCTAACTTGGTTAACTTTCACTATGGAGCCAACATCGAAATCGCGAGAAAATTATCAGCTCTTCCATACATTTAAGTCGAGTCGGTAATGCAGTTTCGTATGAAAATTTTGAATTTTTTTTCGCGATTTCGAAGTTGGCTTCATAGTGAAAGTTATTCAGTTTCATGGTCTGAAGGATCCCCTTAACTATTAGTAGGGTGTTTTGTTACACCCTGTACAAGAACTTGGTTTTCTTTTATTTTTATGACCTAGGTAGGTACTCAATTCTCCCCTGTAGCTCTCCGCGACACACTCAAAACAAGTAATTTTCAGGGCGCAGTACAAGTAATTACATTTCGCTGTGCAAAACTACCTTTAAGACCTCCGCTCATTGCAGCGATTTTGCGATAGTTGTTTCCAGTACATTTTGTATGGGGACACGCTCGATCCCACACACTGCCGCGATATTATCGCAACTCCTTCGACTACATTCAGTGGTGAGGCGCATGCGTGACGCGAATCGCGGAATCGCTGCAGTGTGTAAGGTGTCGCGATATCGCTGTCGATAATATCGCTCGATAATATCGCTGCAATGTGCGGAGGCCTTTAACCTTTTTTTCAGCTTTTTCCAACTTAAAATTTCAGACATTTTGTTTTTTAGATAGATACTGTTTATTACTTCTGACCTAAGAGACGGGTGAAGGGTCAAATGCAATCTTCGTAATAACCTATTCTTATTATTCCATGCCTACTCTACTTTTGCTTACTGGACAAATATTCTCATGGAATGAAAAGATCATAATCTTTTCCAATTCTCTTAAAAATATTATCCGAAAGCGATAAACTGTGATATTCTATTAAAATAAGGCGAGATATATGACTAGTTTACTAGAATAGTTTATTAAAAGCTTTTACGAAGGGGTCTTCTAAAACGAATCTTTTGGGATTCGGAAGAGAAAGGAAATTGCCCATCTTCTCGTCTCTCATCTTTCTGAATTCTATATATGACCGACTATTTTAGTCGTAATTTTTGCGAGGCCGCAGGCCGAGCCGAGCCCGAGACCGAAGGCCGAGCTACGCGTAGGAGTGAAGCTCAGAAGCGGCCCCTCTGGAACCTGGTGGACCTGGTCTCCGGGGTCAAACTGCCGCCAAGCGAGCCGCAGGCCGATCGCCTCACTAATGGTGAGATAAAATATTTTTTAGGGGTCCGAACAGAAATCCGTTGGGAATTTTAGATATTTATGAATTATAAGTAGCACCAAGAGAGGTGTAACTAAGGTGATTGCGTGATATCCAATAGGTCTCTTTAAATAAAAATTAAAGCTATATTACAGGTAGGTGTAACAAAAAGGGGGTTGGATAGGTATTATAATGTAACAAAAGGTATTTCGACACTGAGTCAGTTCAATGATTCCATCTTGAGATATTTGAGCGCAAACAAAAAAAAAATTTAGTGCCTACGCCAAGCTGTAACTAAAAATTTCATTTTAGTTTTAATTTTAGGCGTAAAGTTTTGTACACTTATAGTTTGCTTCAGTTTGATATTTGAACGTCTTGGCTTTTTGATCAAAGCTCAATTTACAGCGAAAGTAAGAGATGAATTTTCTAAAAATACCAAGGTAAAGTTTTATTTTCTTCTCGGAAATAAATATTTTCTTTTGATACGTCTCGGGACCGTTTCAAGTAGACGGCACTGTTGACAGTAGGTACCTACTACATTCACTGAAGCGTCTTCTAGGAAATCTCAGAGATGAACGATCGGGAAACTAGATAGAATCTCTACCCAACGTTTCAATATAAATCCCGAGTTGCCGTACCAATCATTTACTTTCTATTTATTTTTAATTTTTGTTTATCTGTGAAATGTTTAATACTTATTATATTATATCTGTATATACTTTTTACATTATGTACTGGTCCGGGTCTACACCAGTAATATACGACTCTCTAACCATCAGGCACATCTTAATATATTGCTTCAAACAAAAGGAATCATAATTATAAAGTAACTATCGTTAAAACATTACAAACTTCAAAGTTAGAAGTTGCAAAGCACAGACAATTATGTTAACTAGTATTTTGAGGGAGGGAATTTAGTTCATTCAAATTATCATGTAAACAAAGGGAGATTAGCAATATCTCAGTCGAAATTGACGAATATTTCATTAGAAAATTAAAATTCATCAAATATTGTAATAATGCAAAAATGGCGGAAAATTGAGTTAGCAGAAAACAGCTGATACATCAGTGATGCTTTGTGCGGGGGAAAATAGTTTAAAATTTATTCGCTAGGAGGCGCGGAGCAAATTCATCAAGCAAAAATAGGCGTTATGATAGAGTATTAGAGTCTTATGAGCGTGATTAGTCCATAAGTAATTGACACTTTTGACACATGCGCACTAGGTAATTATTTTGGTTCGGCGGGTTTTGTATAGCGTACCCAAGCTGCGCAAAAAAAAGTTCTAAAAGTTGATATGTGAAGTTGGCGCGAGGTGAATTTCCTCTAGCAAAAATGAATCTTATGTCAGGGGAAGATAGCTTAATTCACTAAGTTTGGGCCTTAGATAGTTCGCGCATCAGGCTGTTTGCCTATTTAATTAAGAAGCTAAAATTAAGCATAGAAGTTCATGCAATTTCCATCTTTAATTGGAAGTAAATAGAGGTTATTGTCAGGAATGGAGGAAATTGCTTTTTCATTTAGTAGGGTTGTGAAAGAACATGATGTTATCATATATGGTGGCGAATTATTGTAAGAATTCAAGGATAAATTAGTAGGTTGAAAAGAAGTCTTAAAATTATGAAGTTAAGGATCAATTTTCATTGTTCAAAAAAACCATCGCCACCATCGTCACCTTAGTCAGCATCGCCATCGTCGCCTCCATCGACATAGTGAAGCGAGTATAAATAGGCTCGGCTTAGAGGGACAGGGGTCATTCAACAATATTCTTTCTTTGAGCTCACACGCTGCCGATTTGTGATTTGATATTATTTTTATTTTAAAGTTCTTTTGGGGAGTTTATTTGATTTAGAGTCATTAGTAAAGTGTTTGCATTGGAATTTAAATTTAAAATCATTTTCTTAACTTATTTTGGGGTAAATTCAGGGAACTTCATATTTTTGCTATTTAATTTTAAATGGGGGGTCATTGTTCGGTTGTGAGGTTGAAGTTGAATAATCATGTGGTACACAAACGAGGTTTTGTGGGTTATGGACTGGTCACCTTACGGTGACAACTGACTGTCGATAACTTCCAACGTCTTTTCGGAGACGGGCTCGGTTTTGGGGCGTGCCAGCAATCGTTCTTTACCAACATAACGGTTTATAGCCTCCTAGGTTTTGTACACTGTGTATACATGTTCTGGGATAGGGCCTGTTGAAGTAGATCCGACCTCGTTAGAGGGTCTCAGACTGTGTACACGGGGTGCAAAATTTAGTCCCTGTAATTTAACACTTGCCAATAGGGACCCGTTCATATCACAACTTATGGCTTCGGCCGTTGATATGGACATTACACTTCTGGAATAGACATAGGTACACTAGAGGCTCCATCCTCGCTTCGCTTTCCAGTTTAGTTCGAAAAATCTCCTTTACACCGAGGAAATTTTTACATCACACACCTACACGATTACATGTAAATGTGAGGCCTACCTCTAGTCTTGCGGAATTTCCTTACACCGGGAAGTTTCAAACCTTAGGGAACTTCTTTAGAATAGGAAAATATTTAGACAATGGTTAGATTTACTAGGGTTTTGTTAGAATAATATAGGTTAGGGTAGGTATTTAACGTTGACTAGAATTTTAGTAGGAATGGAAAGGTTTAGATGTTCAGGTTTACAAACTGGTATAATAGGTAAATTCAGTAGGATTTAATTAATTATTCCATAGACTTGAGTTATATGATTTTTCAGTAGATGTTTGAATGAAATTCAGGGAATTCGAAGCAAATTAAATTTCATGATAAATCTTGGTTCTAAAAAAAAGTAAATGACATTATAAATAGAAAACAGTGAATAGGTGACAATCAAAGTTATAATTCAATATAATATTGTCCAAACAAAATAAGTTCAATCTAAATTTATCGTTTCCTTATAATAATGGGAAATTAGAGTTTCTTATCATACCTATTACTTTGTTATGAGTTGGTGGAACTTTGGGATATAGTGCCTAGTGCCCTCTAGTCAGAAAAATAAATGATTATGGTACATAATAAGTTTTACAGATTTATATCAGAGTCAAATAAATAAAAGTTTATCCTACTAAATATTCACAAGAAAGAGAGAACTTACTTTCAATGGACCAAGGTTCTATTCATTCAGTTAAATGTTATACTACTGTTTCCATAAGCTAAAGTTTCTGTTTATATTGTCATGCTAGTTTTATGTATACTAAATGATAATGATGTAGATTCTCAGAATAGGAACTTCATTTTGATTAAACTATTAACTGAGTTGAGCTTTTGAACTGGTTTATAAAAGAAAAGATATTAAAAGGGAAATTTCACTAATTAGGGTTCCTTAAAGTCACGACTAATATATAAATTAAGAATTACTAATATAGCTCATCTCGAACTAGAGTCTAAATTAAATAGAAACCAGTCTATTTGAAAATACCTCTTGTCCATTGTATGACAAGTTACTGACACACTGACAAAGAACTGACTTTAAAAGTTACCAGTCTCAAACATCCTTTACTAAACTTGACTTACCTGACTAAGACACAATATCTCGGGAAAAGTTTGGAGGAGGGCTGACCAGTTTGGAGACGAGGCCCACTGAAGCTAGAAATATTCTAGCAGGAGGAAATATCAAATAAAATAACTCCTGAGAGCGGAATGGCGGGGCTCTCTTCTATACCAAACGAAACAATTATTCTTCTATACCAAACAAAACAATTATTCTTCTATACCAAACGAAACAATCATTCTTTTATACTTTGTTGCATTCCCAAGGAAAACACAAAACTAAGAAATATATTTATATTTTATATAGGTTAGGAAATTTAACACCCTGTATAAGTAAATTGGTAGAGAAATCTAAGTTAACCATTTAACACACTGTAGGATAAGAAAAGGTCTATAGCTATAGAGGTATTTCATTAGATTGACTTCAGCGCTTACTAACGGAGGGTTGTAGATTACATTTTCTGATAATAACTTCATAATCATAGTCAAAAATAGTATTGCAGGCTAGGTAGTTAGGTATTAATTTCTGATTTATGTTAATATTAAGTTTAGGTAATTCTAGGTCTCTGTTTGTTAGAATACTAGTTAAATCTCAAGTCTGTCGCACCTAGGTTACTATATTATACGGTTCACAACGTAGTCTCCTGATTTCACTAGACGATCAATACTGGCCAAGTTAACGTCTTCAGCTCAAAAATAGGATCATAAATAAGTTTAGGTATAGTTCATAAGTTAGGCTAAGCTAAGTTAAGTTAATAGGTAGGGATTTTCTATACACTGTTGGCAGCGACCAGTTAGTTAATTAGTTTAGGTAGATAGGCATTTTCGGTACGTAGGTGCCGAATGCCCAGTTAAATGAGTTTAAAATAATTAGCATAGGTAGTATAGGATAGCTAGGGGTATCTTTTACATTAGGTGCCGCGAACAGGATAAGTAGGGGTTTCTATTACATTGAGATGCCGTGACAAGGATAGGTTTTTTTAAAGGGAGGGACATCTTTTACAATTACAAACTAATTGAGGTAGATTTAGTTAAGGTTTAGTCAATAGTTTAAATAATTAACTTAATTTTGTCATTAAAATAATTAAATTATTATATTTATATTTTTAAATGCAATGTTTAATTATCTACGCTGGGGGCGGGCGTGAGGAACATTTAGAGGAATGAAATGATTGTGTGGATCCAAATCAAAGTTCTAAAATATCAAAAAGAAAGAGAAGGACAATGGACAATGTAAATAGGAACGTGTTCCGTTTTTCCGGCTTGTCCATAATCTTGCAGTAGTTGAAACAATACCTACCTTTGAGTTGGAGTACCTATACCTATACACAAAGCGACAATAGCGTAGTACCGTGTTAGTAGGTACCTACCTATGTGCCTACTCCTTGATCTGAGCCTACTCCACATAGGTGGAAATGAACTCCCAGCGCTGCATTAAAATCCTGTACCTACTCGTACCTACCTACTTATTCTAGGTTTAATCTTACGGCTCTGCAGATTGATGAAAACCCACAGACGTGTGTCACGTTTTTGGCTCACGATTTGCTATTCTGATATTAGTCTTTGGGAAAAAAAAACAACAATTGTTAACTGGACTTTATATTTATTTGAATTCGAACCAAACACGTTAACAAAATATACAGGGTGTTTTATAAGTAAGAATAAATTTTTGAAACTCTTAAGGGGGTTGTTAACTTTGTTAAGACCGTCAAACTGAACAACTTTCTCTGTGGGACCAACATCGAAATCGCGAAAAAAATAATTTCATATCCCATACATATTTTAGCTCTAGTCGATTTGTAGAGTATAGAACAAAATTTTTTTTTTCGCGATTTCGATATTGGTCCCATAGTGAAAGTTATTCAGTTTAATGGTCTATACTCACCCACACCCATACACCCACACCCACTTAAAGGTTTATTTGTATTTTTGTAACACCTTGTATAGGGTCCAACTTAATATGCTGTTTAGTTTTGTGGGGACTTGCCATAGATGTCAACACCCACAAGTTATAGCAAAGAAGCTAACAGATGGCGATACCGTCGCGCTCAGAAATATGCTCCATACAAAGACAACGTTCACCGTAAATACGTAACTCGTAACCTACTACAAATAAGGTTCACAATCGAATGCGAGACATAAATAATCAAGAGAAATAATCATAGAGATTCGATATATATACAAGGTCCAACTAAGAACTGTTGGACCACGGCCGGTCCCCAGGCTTCACACTAAGCCTGGTGGAAGATCTTCCCTTTTCAATGGAGGAACATTCCCAAGTACCACCTCCATAGTTTTTTAAGAGGATTATCAGACCATCAAACAGAACAACTTTCTGTACGGGACCAACATAGAAATATGCAGTCCCATACTTTTGGGTCGAGTAGGATCACAGTTTTGTATGGAACGGCAAATGTTTCGCGATTTCGACGTTGGAATATAATATAATGGATGGAGAAGGTTGTTCAGTTTGATGGACTGATCAGTTTTTAAACCTCATACAAAAGCCTTCTCATACCTATGAGTTCAATACTGTTCAATACGAGTGGGTAGGGGCACTCGTATAGTATGATAATTTAGTCATCGGTAAAATTTAAAAATGCGAGCTTTGGGAAATCGGTTAATATCGGCCATTTTAATCAGCTGGTGACTTTCAAAAATCGCAAACACAGCGTAATATTAAAATAAGGACTAAGTATACAAACTTTAAGACAGGAGGACATTTTATGTGATATTAGGTGGTTAATATTTTATAACCAAAGTAAACTAAAATAATATTAATTTAGTAGAAAAGTTATAAAGTTAAACTATTATTTAACATTATAAAAACAGAAAAAGCCTTCAGATTTCCTTTTCCACAAAAAGGTAACGCTGACCTATATAATAGAAATAATTAATAACACATCAAATTTATTCGTAGATCAAATTAGAAGTTTCCAACAGAGATTCAGCTAGCTGTAGATATTATAAATATGTTTTAGCACGTCGTAAGTGGATAAAGAAAACGGTAAAATCTGAGATTTCTCCCTCTACTTGACCCTGTAATGTGATCATGCGTAAGCAAATATGATATTTGTAGGCAAGATATGGAGGGGCTGGTAGAAATGTGTGGGTAAGATCTTTAAGTAATAGTAGATTACACACCGAGGGCAGGAAAGTAAGAAAGCGAGGCTTTCTTATTTACTGCCTGAGGTTAATCCTAACCTATTTTTCTCCTCGACGGAGGTGGAAAGCGGCAACTTCGTTTAGCTCAGCGGGACGAAAATGGACGCTTTACGTCCGGAGGGGAGAAAAACCACATTTTAACAAACAAAAATTAACCGTCTTCAAAACTATACAGCCAAATGCCTTTTACTTTCACATCTATCAGAACATTACTTTGTTTTATTGGAGTCGGTGTCAAGCCAAGCCCAAATACTTACTCCAAGCCCAGTCGAGAATCCCACCGGCTTGACAGCGACTCCGTAATGTTCTGATAGATGCAAAAGTAAATGACATTTGGCTGTAATATTATTTTTTGTAATATATTTTAGTTTTGAAGTCGGTTTTAATTTTATTCAATAACAAAAAAAAGAAGACAATCATCGGTTATTTTATGTTTCTATTTATGGAACCAAAACCTTTTACTTTCCATTGAACCTAACTTAACTATATAATACCTATTCTAACTTAATAAATGTAAATACGTAGGTTGGTACCTTATATAATATATAGAGTGTAAGGAAAAGTATCCTTAACCTTTTAACCACATACTCTACCCATCAAAATGAACAACTTTTACTAAGTGGTATTTTTGAAAGTCATACGTTGAACTCGGCAGTTGAAAATGTCAAAATTAGTACTAAGGAGATACGCATCTTTCTACTGCTGATTTGACTTTCACAAATCAGCAGTAGAGAGATGGGTATCTCCAAGGTAATTTTGACATTTCCAACAGCTGAGCCCACCGAATGAGATTCAAAAATCGCACTCCTGAACAACAAAAAAATCAGCGGTTCCATACTAAACTGCAATACCAACTCTACTCAAATGTATGGACAGCAGATTTTTTTTGTTCTGATAGGTTTGCTCCCATAGTAAAAGTTGTTGAGTTTGATGGGTAGAGTTTTAAAGGTTAATGATACTTTTCCTTACACCCTGTATATACATGTAAATGAAAAAGCGTATCGCAATTAGATAGAGCGACTACCTATTTGAGACTAAATTATACAGTTAAAAAAGTGTCAGTAGGTATATTAAGAAGGACTCTTAATATGCTGACACTTTTTTAAGGGGATGATCAGACCATCAAACTGAACAACTTTCTCTATGGCACCTACATCGAAATCGCGAAAAAAAAAATGCTGCCCCATATACCTGCAAACCTACTCGAGCAAAATGTATGGGACAGCAGATTTTTTTTCGCGATTTAGATGTTGGTTCCATAGAAAATATGTATGGGATTTCAATTTTTTTTTTCGCGATTGGTCCCATAGAGAAAGTTCTTCAGTTTGACGGTCTAAATAACCCCCTTAAGAGTTTTAAATATTTATTGTTACTTATGAAACACCCTGTATACAGGGTCCAACTTAATATGCTGACACTTTTTAAGGGGATGATCAGACCATCAAACTGAACAACTATTCCATATAAAACTGCAATGAACTGCAATCCTACTTGATCAATGGAACAGCAGATTTTGATGAAAACGAAGCTGAGCAATAACATTATCAGTAATGGTCAAATGAGTGCATTTTAAATAACGTGCTCAAATAAATAGGTATGCCTTTCATTTAACTAAAAATAGGTACCTAAAGCTTCATAGAAATTCAAAATTTCTCAATATATTATTTAATGAGAAGAAAGAAAAAGTATTTTTCATAGTAGTGTCCGCTGCTACTTAATTGGCACTTTCAGAAGATTCTAGCTAGGGCAAAGTGCTTTCGATAATTGCATTTGCTCTCAGTCCTGGGCGTCGCCGCACATTGCGGGCGAGGTGGCAACCCTGCTGCCGTCACAAATTGGACAAATTGTACCTATTCCAATTTATATTTGCTTCTCCGGGTTGCGAGTGACATGTTTCACGTATGGTTCGAAATACGATTTGGGGCTTTAATAATGAACGACGTTTAACCGAAAACGAATTAAAGCGTAGCTATTCGTAGGTATTTTGGTTATTTTACTTTAATAGGGTTCAGACTATCAAACTGAACATCTTTTACTATGAGACCACAATAGAAATCGCAAAAAAAAAAAATTTGCTGTAAGTATATTCTACCTAAATTTTGCTCGAGTAGCATTGACATTTTCAATGGAACAGCTGATTTTGTTCCATAGTGAAAAATGTTCAATGTTTTCATGTTTTATGGACTGAACTGGAGTGCGATTTTTGAATCTCATTCGGTTAGCTCAGCAGTTGAAAATGTCAAAATTACTACGGAGATACGCATCTTTCTGCTGTTGATTTGACTTTAAAAAATCGCACTCCTGAAGTATGATTTTTTAAAGTAAAATCAGCAGTAGAAAGATGCATATCTTCAGAGTAATTTTGACATTTGCTACTGCTGAGTTCGACGTATGACATTCAAAAATCTCACTCCTGAAGCATCCTTTTCGATATGTCATATGCATTAAAATGACACCCTGTTTACAGGGTGAAATTGATATTATTGACATTCCTTTAAACTAAGAGTCTACCCATCAAACTGAACAACTTTTACTATTAGAGCCAACCGATCGTAGCAAAAAAAATCTGCTGTTCCATATTACTAAACTGCAGTGCCTACTGGACTCAAATGTATGCAACAGTCGATTTTTTTTTGCTACGATCGGTTTGCTCCCATTAAAGTGGTTCAGTTTGATGCGTAGAAAATATGGCTACATATCTACTTAACAATATCATAGTTCAAAAGGATGCCAATGATTTCAATTTGACCCTGCACCACTTTAGAAGAAAATAAATATTACACAGAAAACTTTATAAGTGAAAGGTATACATTTTATTTTGGCCGGAGGCACAGTTTATTTAATAAATAGGTACATTGTTTATTGTTCAATCTAAATAAACAAACACACATCGCTGCTTATTAATAATACGTTCTGTAAGAACATTACATGCACATACATACACTTGCTTATTAGGTGTATGTGTGTGTAATGTTATTACAAAACGTATAGTACTCTGTGGTATTAATAAGTAGCTATGTAGCCATATTTTAACAAAAAGAATCTGTGAAGATGAAAGAAGAAGAATAACATATTTAAGAAAGCTTTAAATGCAAAGGGTTTTCAATTTAATATACTTACCTAATTTATTTACACTTCTAATAATTTATATGGTTACCAGAAACTGATACTGTAAAGTGTAAACCCACTTTGATGATTGAAACTTATAAATAAAAGAAGGATAACTTTTTTCATTAGCATCGGTTTAATTTCGTAAATGCCAACCAAACTTTCCCATCGCAGATAGCAATTATTTATTTTTTGAGAATTTCACAAGTTTCGCTAAATGTTTGTATTGTTCAAGGACTTTGTAAATATGGGAATGTAAGTCCCGCACATATCCATTCAGTTTCGTCTTCTAATTGTATCAAACTCTTAGATCAAAGTAAAATATCAAACTTAGAGATTCTCTAAGGTATCAAATGACGTTTCTTTCTACATAGGTAGTAATTGATGTCAATACATTGTGTCTAATACAACACTCCAGACTGCTCTAAGGTACAACATATAGTAGATTAGACACCGAGGACAGTAAAGTAAGAAAGGTCTCAGATCCCATGTAATTGTTGACCGAGGCAAAGCCGAGGCAAAGCTTAGTATACTATTTTTCTCCTCGACGGAGCTGGAGAGCGGCAACTTTGTTTAGCGCAGCGGGACGACAATTGACGCTTTCCGTCCGAAGGGGAGAAAAAAAGGACCTTGGTGAAAGAATGATGTCCACTTTTTACCTGTCAAATAATCTCAGTTTTTTTTTCGATATTACATTTATTCCTCACTACCAAATTAAATCAAATTACTACCAATGTAAATGGAATTAACCTTTAGTTTTTCTATATCAATATTTATTGTATACATCAACCCTACATCAACCACATAGTACTGTAATTACTTCAACTAAATCAAAGAAAAATTGACAGGTAAACGAATGTATGTGATTCTTTAAAAATGATTTCTGGGCGGTGGTATTGCGTTTATTTGTTAACGCCTTCTGAAGGTAGGTACAATTTGAGCAGTGCACTCTTCATTTAACTACTTATGATAATTATGTTCGTTCAATAAGTTTATCCTATTTATTATGTTATACCGAAAAACTCCTACTCGAGCTATAATTAAGTCTACAGACTGTGATGGTGTTGTTTTATTCTTGAATCTTCTTGAATCCTAGCAAAAGTTAATCACGATCAACTAGTTTCTTAAACCTGCACTTTATCAATAACAAGAACACATTAGAACTTCATTCTTCAGTTCTTTTATCACAATTTATTTTCGGGTACCTATATAGGTCCACGGATAAACGAGGATCAGTGGAGATCACAATCCTGTACAATCCGATACGGACATCGTGTCCCATTACTCTTATCTGTATTAGAATCCGAGTAGACTTTAATAAAGGGAGGTCCTAGGTGGAGAAGTGTTTGAAAAACAAGTAGTCAGACATCCCTCCACTGTAAACGGGAGACAGCTGTGTACCTATAGGAAAAATATACAGGGTGTTTCATAAGTAAGAATAAATTTTTAAAACTCTTAAGGGGGTTGTTTAGACCGTCAAACTGTACAACTTTCTCTATTGGACCAACATCGAAATCTCGAAAAAAAAAATGATATCCCATACATATTTTAGCTCTAGTCGATTTGTAGAGTATGGAACATCAATTTTTTTTTTCGCGATTTCGATATTGGTCCCATAGTGAAAGTTGTTCAGTTTGATGGTTTTCACCACCCCCTTAAAGGTTTATTTGTATTTTTGTAACACCTTGTATAGCTGTCTCCTACTTGAGCTAGAATTGACTCTAAGGAAAAAGTTCAAATATGCGAGAACCTAACCCATAGTAAAACTGTTGCTATGACCTACTTTGCTTCCAATAATAAGTAAGGTAAAAATATCCTGAACTCACGTAGGATGTCATATTGTCATTGTCATTCTAAGATTTCTGATTTCCAGATTTCTAAGTATAACTTCCTAAGAGAGTTTATTATTAACGGGACAACAAAATAACTACGTTACTTTTTGCAGCCGGCTGATCAAAAATTTATCTATGAGCGAAAATAGGAGGAAACTACAGGAGGCAAGTTCAGTCATTCCCATTAATAAACGTTGTTGAAAACTAAAGGTTCAAAGCTGCCTCCACCCACAGATCATTTTGCAAGATCAGTATCAAAGCTAGTATCAAAGCCTTTGAAAACCACGTTTCATGTCACACTGGACTGGACGTCTTTCCGATTGTTATGGTAAATTTAACACTTGTATCGTTATAATGGGATCGTTCATACTCAGTGAAGTCAGATGTCCAGTGAATGCAGTAAATTTCCCGGCTCTTACAATAAGATCACACCGACTGAAGTAGAAAATACCTTTACGCTGTAGAAAATTAATTAACTTTTGCAACCGTGTAGCTGGCACTTACAATAAGTGACTCGTGCCGTCGTGCGGTGAAAAGTTCTAACTTTTGTTGTAAGTATATTAAATGTTCGTGCTTTCGAAAACAAATTATCACGGGGTCAGAGCAATCACTGTGAAGTTGACATGCTCCCATGAGAGCAATCCGTTTTTTACAATTTTGTTTACAAAGCCCGAAAAAGGCGAACGGGCAGGTAGTCAGTTATTTCTCATTGAAAATAATTTAAAAGTAGGCATAGGTACAGGATGATATTGATGTTTGTAATCGTTGGCATCCTTTTAAACTGACAAATCAAACTGGACAATTTTATTACGGGAGCAAACCTGAAATCGCAAATAATTAACTAAAAAGTATGGAACAGCAGATTTTTATTAAAAAGCTAGGCTGTTGCCCGCGACTCCGGAAATTCGCAAAAGAACATACTTTCATACTACCGTTCGATCAGCTGATTGCATTTAGTATGGAAATTCCAAAATTAGTTTTCGTATTTCCTATAATTCAGCAAAATCAACTACAATGCCTACTCGACTCAAATGTATGCAACAGCAGATTTTTATTTGCTCCGTTCAGTTTGCTCCCATAATAAAAGTTGTTCAGTTTGATGGTAGACTCTTAGTTTAAAAGGATGCTAATGGATCTTTCACCCTGCTTATTACACACCAGCCATCAACACTCGTATGATTGCGCTGATTTCATCTGATAATGATAAGCAAATTAATTTAGGCTGACATTTCGAGTGATAGATAATTACCACATACAGAGTCATGAATAAGGACCGAAATCGATTAGTTAATTGGTTTAAGGGCGCAAAATTATATTCCGACTGTAGCGTTGATAAACAAAGTATTGGTGTAACATGGTTGTTAAACAGCTTCTAGATGTAACCGACTTATATGGGATTAATTATTAAAATATATCGTTGGTTGATAAGTCGCCGTGTGTACCTACAAATCCTACAATATAGGTACTAGGTAGGTAAACCGCGTATATTCGTAAAGACATTTAAAAAATAAATCGTTGCCGACTCTACTTTCGAATGGAGAGGTCGTTAAAGAAGTCAAAACAAATATTTTGATTATGATAACATTTCTGAAATAATTGAAGAAAAGAAAAGAATGAAAGATTTGAACTACAGTTTTTCTTTGCTACAGTACCGACTTATATTTCGCCTGTCTACGCTTTATCGCCTCTCCTCTCCGCTTGAACCATGTCCACTGAAGCTTCTTCTTTCCTATAAGTATGAGCTATGTCGCATGACAATCACTCATTCAGTAGTGGAAAGATTAGACAGTCAGCAAAGATAGTATCAACGCTGACTGCCAAGAGTGCCACTAGCTAGGGCTAAACGGAGATCAAATGGATAAATAGGTAAATAATTTTTTTTATGCGTTGTTTTTGCGAGCTGACTACAACTTACGACACTTGATACGTCATCAAACTTTCAATTCTTGCTACAAATGTACGCTTAAAACATAGTTGGTAGTTGTAGCAAAATGTCTGACCACCCCTAAAGGGGATTATGATTCTCAGTTTAATTTTGCGTTTTTTGGAAATGACTGATACAGCATTGCTCAGGGAGCAGTTACTGCTTTTTACTACCACGAAGGGTCTACCGATCCAAGTGAATGAACTTAAGCAACCGACCTGGGTGCCCACCCAGAGGGGTATACGAACCTCGGCATAGGACGTTGCTGGGGCTACGCGGCGGCTTGGGTAGCGGGGATCGGTGAGAAGCGGCCTGGGATGTGGCTGTAGTGTCTGTAGACGCCAGAAGAGAAAGGAGTGGGCAGAGGTCGCGACTGTCCTCGCCGACGGGGACGTTGATTACGGACGGATTTCGGGCTCAAGGAGGGTGTATGTGCGTTAGTCCACCACGCGTGCCCATGTTGTGTTAGACTTCACACAAGCATCAGAATTTCTTCTTCAGCGTGTTTCTTCATGCTTCCTCACGATATTTTCCTTTAACTGAGATTTTTGAGAGCATTCGGTATTACGAATATGAGTCAGAAAAACTCGTTGGTACGAGTATTGGTAAATAGCATTTCATCCATACCGATTCGAACCCGAATCCTCATGATTGAGTGCCCATGACGTCCACAACGCGCCACCGACGGTTACGCTCTTGTTTGTGTAAAACATTAATTAAAATTGTATTTAAAATGAAAAATATTACCCACCTCATATTTTGTAGACTGTACACAGCAAAATTAGTTCTGAACTAAATGGCGCCATTTATTTTATAAAATAATTGTTATGATAATGAAATGTAACACAAACAAACTCACGTAAATAACAATTTGTGCTTTACAAAGGACAACTTATGTTCTAATCACTCTCAAAACTTTTGACAAGCTTTTAAACTTGCAAATTAATATTATAATTTCACTGTTTAAATAAAAAAGTTTCACCGGCAGTTTGTAATTTTACTTTTGAACATTTAATTAATTTGATCTATTGTATTTTTAGTAGTAAATTGTATTTAATTATTTCAAACAAGAGACGTGCGAATACGGCGAAGCCTGAATTAATACTGAACAATTGTATACACACCTTTACTAGGCTAGTTTTAACAAGATCCATTGAATTGACTTTCCGATTGCACATTTTCCACTACCGTTCAACAACTTCGTTTTTGTACAATGTAGAGTAGAAAAACAGCAATGTAACGACAACATAGCGTCACATTTCATATGAGACATAAAAATTAATAACAGGAAACAATAGTCGTAAAGTCAGCATAAAGAAGTACGGTCATCAAGCAAAAACGATTGGGATAAAGCTTGGAAACTATTACTTGGCTTTCATGATCTTAGCAATTGTTTATCAATACTGTACTGCCTTCAGATTATATACAGGGTCCTTCTTAATATGCTGACACTCTTTTAAGGGGATGATCAGACTGTCAAGCTAAATAACTTTCTCTAAGGGACCACTCATGTATGGGACATTTGGCTCGAGGCTCGTAGGCTCGTAGGCTTGCAGTTTTGTATAGAAAAGTATATTTTTTTCAAGATTTCGATATTGGTGCCATAGAGAAAGTTGTTCAGTTTGACGGTCTGATCATCCCCTTAAAAAAGTGTCAGCATATTATTTAGAAGGTCCCTGTATAATATAAGTATGTATTATTTTAGCTTTAGCAGCACCATGGCCTGTGATCAGGAAAAAAATATTACATCCATACATAAACTCACGACCGTCATCTCGTTCGGGGTGGTCAGAAACATAGGTACAACTAACAACTTCTTGTTTAAGAATGTAGTTGTATGATCACATCTTCTTCTTATCGTGTGGGCAAGCCCTGGTGTCAGAGTTTATTCAAACCGCCTTACGGCCTCTGACGTGGTTTTTATGTAACGACTACTACCACCAGAGATAGTAGCCGGGACCAACAGCTTAACGTGCCATCCGAAGCACGGAATCATCTTTCTTTTCAGACAATCAGGTGACTCAGCCTGCAATGTCCTAGTTAGCAAGTTAGTGGTCAACTCGCTGTCAGAGAATTTTCAAGCCGCCTTAATAGGCCTCTGACTTGGCTTAACGAATAGTCGCCATCTGACGGAACTATCCGAGACCAACTGCTTAACGTGCGTTCCGAAGCACGGAAACGCTCGAGATGAAATACCACTAAACGGTCACCCATCCAAAGACTGACCGGACCTGACGTTGCTTAACTTCGGTGATCGTTTCCAATACCGAAGCTCCACTACGCCAACGAGCGCTTCCACAACATAAATCAACTTACAAAAAAGTTTTATTTTCTCCTAGACCATTAGCGCGAGATTGACTTCACACTTGGTCAGTTTTTATTAGTTGTTGTTATACTGTAGACTTTGCTCTATAATCACACAAAGTTTGCCGCTTATATGTTTGACCGTTTTTACGATTGAGCGAGACGAAAATACCATGATAAAGACTAGTTTCTTGTATGAGGACCCCCCTTAATTTTTTACTTTTTTATTATTTCTTAGCAAATCCACCATAATAACGCAAATTCTGTGAAAATTTCAACTGTCTAGATTACGGTTCAAAAGTTACAGGCCTGAATAGGTAGCAGACAGACAGACAGACGAACAGACAGACAGACGAACAGACAGACAGACGAACAGACACACGGACAACGTAGGCTTAGTAACAGGGTCCCGTTTTCGCCATTTGGGGACGAAACCCTAAAAAATATCAATATCTGATGGAATTCATACTTCGTAGCAGTGACGTAGTCGATGTTTCGTAGCTTCGTAGCCCGTAATAATGACGTTTCATATTACCATGCTACCGTGCCCACCATGTCATGTTCATATTACAAAATAACGAATCCGTGTTTATTCCATCCGAAACTCCATTAAAGTTTGAAATATTCAACTCAATTATAGTCTCTGATAACTTTAAGGATTTTGCGGTGTTACCTCCCCTCCCCCCACACCCTTATCCAAATCTGTGTCAGTTTAAACATAATATTGCACTCAACACAAGAATGTCCATGTCAGAACTCTTAAGAGTAAGTTATATGGATAGAATTGGCTTAAATAACGGGACGTCGTCAGTATAGGGATCTATCTATATAAACCTATAAACGATGTACTACGATCGACAAGTCACTGTGTTATTGTTAGGCCCTATTGGACCAAAAGTAAAATTGTTCCTAGTTACTCTTCTATAAATCTAAGTTTAGTTGAATTCGGCCTTAGGCATAAATACTTTTATTACTGCCTATTAGTTATACCAAAGTTTAAGACTGTGATAAAATCATAACACTTAGGTTAGTTAAATGTTAAAGGAAAATAATACACATCGTTTATGAATATCGAAGGCTTTTTATATCAATACAAAAATAACATCAATAAATAAATAATATAAAAGCACAATAATTACATATTGTTCTAATTTACATCGTTTAGTAATAAATTTACCAATGTCCGTTTGTCAGACACTATTTTCGCACCATTGTTGTCATAGGTACTTTTATACTTAAGTACTTTAGTTTTTATAATGAAAACATGAAATAAGGACAGACTACGAATTAATTTTACGATTTATAAATACATAAGTACATTTCGATGCCACAGCTATTACATAAGAGGTAAAAATTATTCACAAATACATTGACGACATTAAATTATATTTAACTTGTGCTTTGTGAAGTTTAGGTCCACCGCAGACGACAGGCCTTTGTGCGATAGAGTCAGAGTTCGTTACTCCATGCGGTTTGTTTTCAGGGACTCAAAAGCTATCCATCGTCTGCGCTAGGCCTATCGTAACATTTGTATGACTATAAGAATATAGATACCTACTAAGTGAAATGTTCAGTTTTTTAAACTAAGCTCTTAATATGGCAATCTTATGGCATAATATCTACTATTCGTATTGTCAAAAAATTAGTTAAAGCTCTCACATTTTATTTCTATTTTTTAACTTTTGTTAGTATTTTCTAAGTACTAATTAATTGAATACAGATTTATTGTTATCGAGTCAAATACTGTGCGTTATTTGTTTATATCAATCAAATTTAATATTTTTTTAATGATTCTAAAATATTTTCTACAGATCCAAAATAATACACTATGATACAAGTGAGTTATGTTGGTTATTGAATTCACACTCGAGGCTGGATTGTAGCTCGAGCCGAAGACGAGGGCGTAATCAATAGCCAAGAGTGTAATGACCACTGCTCATGCGTTTCAAATGACGTTTTTCAACACACTCGCTATGAAAAATTTAATAAATTTTCCCAATATGTTTCGACATAATAAACATTTGTGAAATCCTTTTATCGCGCGCCATGCGCCTGTGTTTGAGATTAGTTCTGCGCGCGTAGTTTGTAATGAAAATTAAAGAGCCCGCGTTTTAAAAGCTTAATTTTGAACTTAAAAGCGGTGTGCAATAAGAGCCACTTTACGAGCAAGTGTGTTGAAAAAGTTATTTACTTTATGGAGATTACACTGTTTAACACCAATGGAGGACGAACAATTTGGCCTAATTGACCGCATAAGAGAGGAAAGATTCTCGTATTTCTTGAAAATTCTCTCCTTTTCCTGGAGGTTTTCCTTTTTTTCTTTACTTAAATAAAAAAGTTTTAGGTTACATAAGAATGGTGGTTACTGATTGTAAGCAGATTTATCCAATATCAGGTGATCGTCTAGCTTCCGTATTGTAGACTAAGTAAATCTCCTTATGCACTCCTATTTTTTTATTATTGGTAAATAAATGTGGATGTATTCAGATAATGAAACTAAACAATTTTGCCTAAGGAACATGGATTGAAAAACGAGAAAATTGTTTGAACCTCTCATAGAAAATTGAACGGCTGATCCGCACTTTTGTATGAATTGTCCAAAAAGAACGCGTTTTTCGAGCCATGTTTCTGTCGCTATGTTCCTTCCTTGTTTAGTTTCTTTATCATAATACACCCTAAAAACATTTCTAGTAATCAAAAAATTGTGGTATAACGAACCTTACTTATCGGTTAGATGCAAAAAAGGTTTTGCAACTTAAAAAAATTGTTGGGTACCTACTCTATTTTTTTTTTCCGAAATCTGTGTAGGTATTGTCATAGAGGTAAAAAATTTTAATATAAATGCGGTTGACAATAAATAACTCGAAAGCTTCAAACTAGAGATTAATTCTAAAATCGTTGCCAGTCTAATAACAACGTTCCACTAAATTCAAACTATAGGAACCCAAACTTCAGTTCTAGATCTAACGATCTACCTCAACTATGTGGGATGTGGAAAATATAATTATTATCTACTAAAGAGTAGATCGAATCGATCGCATTTTACAATCAATACTATTAATTCATCATTTAAATTTTATACACTATTATTAATTATTTGATTTTAAAGTTTAAAAAAAATTAAACTAAGTACTTAGAATTTTGAATTTCAAAGCTTTTCTTGAATTTTATCATCATAATCAAAGAAATGAATACCTTTTGGTCAGGTGGACAATGTTTTGTCAATTATATTTTCCGCACCCCAACTGTACAAGGGCCTTTTCAAGAATTACCAGTGTTGTGGTCATGACGACATGTACCGTCGGCAAAAACTACACGTTGACGTCTTAACTACATTTCTAAATTATGATTAACTGTTTTATTTCATCTAGGTTATAATAATGCAGGATAAGTTCATATCCTTGTCAGGAACATTCGAAAACGAATCGGATTGTAAATATTAAAGAAAAGCACATTAAGTAAATAAGAATAGAATTCCAAGCGAAGAAAAATAGAATAGAAAGTAGAATAAGTTAGCTAAATTTCATGTAAGAACTATGATTTCGTCAATTCATAAATAGAACACCTAGCTTATAATAAATAACAATAAATAAAATCTTAAGGCACTGCTTTAGGTACCAAGATCACAATTTCATCATTTCTAACACGAAAGTAATAAAGACATAAAGATTAGAGCCACGGAATGTCAAGTTACACTGAAATTCATAGAGGTATGAAAACCGAATACTGTTTTGAGTCAGAGAAGACAATGTTACGAAAGGTTTTACTCCTTCCCCAACAATGTGAATCCACTAAAAGTTGTTAACTATATTTATACAGTAACTTAAAGAACATAAGCGCATACATTTAAGTATTTCTGCATTGTGCAGAATAACAATACCGACACAATTTACAAATATTCGTACCTACATTAACTAAATAATGTGCAAATTTTGCAAAAAAGAAATGTCTTAAAACTACTTAATAAATAAATTCATCGTGGGTAAGTATAAGTCGTCGACGTGTTCAAAGGTAGGTAGGTACATATATGGAAAACATTTTATTAAATGCGAGCGTATTTACAATATAAATGTTCGCCAAAATTCACTGTATATACACTGGCCGTTATTTACAATTGTCAAAGGTCGGCACGTCCCGCGCGCGGTAAATAGTCCTCGAGCACTTTTATAGTCAGTATAAACTTAGCGGTACCTATACGAGGAAGGTAGCACATAGTCTCCTATTGTGTAGAGAGTGCTGGCGTACCAGTGCACTCCTCTGGACTCGTCGGAGCCCCACCGCGCCATCCAGCGCAGCGGCGCCATGGCCGCGTGGGCCAGCGAGTGGCTGCGCACGATGGCGTAGCAGGACGCCAGGGCATCATCCACTATAATAGTCCCAGCTCTAGTGAGCGGCGCGTACACACCGAGCTTCTTTACCATGCGCGTCGACGCGACCCTAGAGGGCCTCATGACGCTGCCGGGTCCCCGCGTGAGGAGCACGTCGCCGACCTCCACGTTGGCGGCGAAGACTTCCCGCCACCCGTCCGCTGCCGCCAGGAGCAGCAAGTGCGAGGGAGTGGTAGTAATGGTCACTCCGTTCTCCGCCGTCACCTGGATGAACGACCGCGTCGCGTTCGGATCTCTATCAATGAACGTCAACACCTGGAATTGAAGGGATACAAACTGAGTTAAGAACTTTGTACTTATACCTAGTACCCGTATCGTTGTAACTATATTAGTAATCTTTGCTAGTATTGTCACTCATTATGAAAGAGAAAGTATGTTACTCAATAACGCCTACTCTAAAGCGTCAATGTATTTTCCAATGACAAACTGTACTGATAGACTTGACTTGTCAATTTGTCTAGTTTTGCCTTTGCTAAAAAGTTATCCTAAAAATGATATTATTAATAAAAAATCTGTCCTTACCTCAGAGTATATTAGTTTGCCAGTATCATCGGCAGCTAGCACCCTGTCTCCCTGCTTGATGGTGGCGATATCCCTTGGTCCAGTCTCTGTGTGGACCATCGAGCCTGACGGGAAGCACCCTGCTCCCGTGCCCACTGATGACTCTGCAATTGTAAGGAAAGGGCTTGTTAATATCTTTGGAAACATTGGAGTTGGGTTCGATTTAGATAACTTTACACATGGAAGTGGGGCAATATCCCATTTCAAACGATACGTTATAGCTTGCGTATGATCTTTGAATAAAGATAAGATAAGTTACTAATTCGAAGCGTTATGAATGAACGAAACTTTATTGAATCCATAAATCTCTGAACGACGTGAAACGATAATTCGATTCGAAACATCATCCATAAAATATTATATGAAAAGAGCATACATCATTCGGACATAATATGTGCGTGCCGTACCTACATAAGTTGAGTCGAAAGCAATAAAATAAAGTCCAGAACATAAAACCGTGCAAGGGTCGATAGTAAATTAGCTCGGAGCAGTCATATCCCTTTAAGGAATAACGAGATTTCTCTACGCTCGTAATTAAAATCCGATAAGATACAAAACAAAAGACAATCGCAGACGCTTTCGTTGTCAGCTCCGCTAATCGGTGAAGCTTAAGGGTCGGCACTACCTACGGCCCGTTTGACATATCTGTCAAAAGAAATAGACCGGTGGCCGACAACACTCAACCCTATCTTATAAGATTAATGAACAAATCAATTTGATAGCTTTTGGTAATAAATTTCTTGCAAAAAACTTGGTCGGCTGCAGCGCGCGGCGCAGCTTGGCTGGCATGTTTACTGGTGTGAAGGAAAAAGTGAACCCTACCTGGTGACACAACATTTTACCTCGTTGAATTAAAGGACGTAACTAGTCTGTTGGTCTAGAGGCCAATTAGTAAGGACTAAAAAGTCTGGTCGGCCGACCCTATCCTGGCAGGTTCGTAGATCCGACCGAATTTAGGGTACCTACTACCCGGAAGGCAGATTTTACCACATTAAATTAATGTTGAATGTTTGGTTGTGCGTGGCAATACTCCTGCAGCATCTGGATTTGAGAGCCGTAGGTCGAAATTGACATTTACAGCAACAGCACAGTACCGTGCGTGATGGACCTATAATGTGACTGATCAAAGATCACCCCTGGTGGTATGATAGGATGGGTTCCAATCCAACTAATTAGATCACAGAATACTGTGATAATTTGTAGTTTTTTTAAGCCTAGGTATTACTAAGGCTTAAAAAAAACTTAAAATTATTATAACAGAACAAATTAAAACTTTTGACAAAATAAAGAAATTATTATAAGTTTAGGTATTAGCAAACTAAGGTATTAGCAAACAACTAATCTTTTATCATCATAATCATCGTCAGATATAATATTTTAAGCACGGAATAAAAGTAAATTTTGCAGTAACTGGAACGATTGCCTTCAAAAACATTTGCGCAAAAGGACATCAGTGTGACCACTTTTAGTAGATTTCTTCTTTATTGGTAGATTTAGGGCAAAATTTTTTAGTGGATTTTAGTAGAAATTGGGTATTCGAAAATTTTTATGTATTTAAAAATGCAAGGATTCCGGCTAATAAAATCTAAGCTGGCAATACAAATGGCTGAGAAAACGATTGCAGGGTTTGCAAGTTTTCCGGAACTTCTAGCCTATATACGTCCCACTGCAGGGCACAGGCCTACCTTCTAGGGAGGTGTTTGGGCGTTAGTCCACCAAGCGTGTCCGATGCGGATTGGTAGACTTCACATATACATCAGAATTTCTTCGTCTGCATATGCAGGTTTCCTCACGATGTTTTCGTTCACCATTTGAGAGCAGTCGGTAATACGTACATAAGTTAGAAAAACTCATTGGTACGTGGCATGTTGTCCGTGCGGATTCGAATTCGGACCTCTTGATTGAGAGTCCTCTCCACAACGCGCCACCGAACTCACTTCTAGTACAGTAAATATTAATCACTAGCTGTTGCCCGCGACTTCGTACGCGTGGACTTAGGACTTGTTTATGTTTTTTTTGTGTCTCTGACTTGTGTCTCACTTTTTGTGACTTCTGAAAGAACACCCCCTCTATGCACCCCCTGTTCACCGCTCACGCACCCCCTACTCACCCATACGCACGCCCTTCGTACCCCCTACACACCCCTACGCACCCCCTTTACCCACCACCTACTCAACACTTTCACACCCCCTTCTACTCACCACTACGCACCCCCTCCGTACTCCTACCTACACACACCTACTCATCCCCTACGTACCCAATACTCACATTCAACTCACCCCTACTCACCTCTACGCATCTTCTACGTACCCCTACACACCCCTATGCACCCCTAATCACCTACTCACCCCCACGAACCCCCACGAACCCCCACGTACCCCCTCCACACCCTTACTCATCACCTAAGTATCCCCTACTCACCCCCTCTACGCATCTCTTACTCACCACTTTCGCACCCTCTTCTCATCCCCTATATAGCATAGTACTGGGTGAGTAGGGCGTAGGTAGGGTTAAGTAATTAACGTCCCAAAAACCCATAAAAACAACACGCAAAATGATAATTTAGACATTTCAACTCCATCGCACCCCAACAGGGGATGAAGGTATTTCACGTCCACCACGTTGGATTTTAAAATCATTGTTGTTTTCGTAATCAGCGACCCGATAAACCATAGAAACGATACCCATCTTGATTTTCAGACTTTGTCACCCCATTTCCCCCTTTCAGGGCTTGAATTCGGAAAAAACCTGAAACATGTGTTTACTTATTTATCAATAGAAGTACTCCTGAAAATAGTTCAAATAATCTTGTTTCCCCATACAAACTTTGTACCCCCGTTTCACCCCTTTAGGGGGTGAATATTCAAAAATCCTTTCTTCGTGCACCCCTTGACCTCATAAGGAACCTACGTGCCAAATTTATAATCTCTAGACCCAGCGGTTTGGGCTGTGCGTTGATATGTCAGTCAGTCAGTCATTCAGTCAGTCACTTTCTTCTTTTATATATTTAAATAGATATCGCCTAATGTTGTTTTTTTTTACAAAAGAGGGCTTCTGAGCAGAGTTGGAATTTTGGTACCTAGCACTTTTAATATGTCAAACCCTATATGGACCCTTACCCGTATATGGACACAATCGGAAGTCGATAAACGTGCAATCCGTTTGACATTATTAAAAGTGCTACCAAAATTTCGGATTCTGCTTATGAGACACAGAAAACTGTACTAAATTTAAACTTGCATAGGGACGACCTAATTTAATATTTATTTGAAAATTGAAGCATCCATGTTACAAAGTGATAAAAACCAATAAAAATTGTACAAAAATGCGAAAATAACATGTGTAATGATGAGCGTTTAGATAAAATTGATAATATTTTGTTCAAAAACGTGTTTCATATTAAATTTTGACCATCTGTAACGACATAAATATTATTTGGTAGAATTTAAGTAGAATTTGAAACAGGACTGGTAGATTTTGGTAGATTTCAGCAGTAATTTTAGTCACGCTGAAGGACATTGTGCGACACAAGAACATATAGGTGTTACTTAGTAGCTAAAGTGGGTACATGAATCCTGAAAGGGCACAGCTATATTAACGAGAAGTAATTTTAAAGATAAAACAATTTATTACAATGTCAATAGTTCTTTAGGTTCTATTGGTAGTTTTTGGTTCTTTTGGTAGATTTTGGTAGAGTTTAGTAATTATTTTTTGTTGTTTCTGGTTTTTTGGTAGTTTTTGGTTAGTTTGGTAGTTTTTCGTTGTTTCTGGTTATTTTGGTAGATTTTCGTAGTTTTTGGTTATTTTTGTAGATTTTTATACTTTTTGGTAATATTTGATAGAAGAATGAAAATTACCAAAAACTACCATAAAACAAAAGAAATCTTGACGGCTTGGCTACGGGGTGGGTCTGTTGACATAAATAAAATATTTGTTTTGCAAAAGAGGTGCATTCGAATCGTAAGCGGAATTCAGTCAGTAAGGGTGTCATGCCGATCCTTGTTTACCGACTTTAAATTACTCACTGTGACAGCTTTGTATATCCTCGATCTGTGCAAAATCGTGAGACGATACCCCGTAGTATTCCGTAGCAAGAGATTAAATATAACTCGCAAAAATGAGCTACTGGTATCAAATTACCGACTAGCATCGATGCAAAGGACTACAAAATAAAGTCGAATACTGTTCTTGTGTATAGTAAAATACCAGATAACATTAAAGCCGACAAGAAATTTCTGAAGAAGGTAAAAGAATTATTAATCGAACAGTGTCCCATATGACTTTAATTAGTTTCTTCAGTATAAGTAAACAAACAGGCATCAATCTGAGTAGAAAAAAATTTGTTGCAGGTTGCAGATCGATTATTTGTACCTCAATAAGGTTATTATAATTTTTAACTAATCACATTAAACTGACTTTATAACATTTAACTAATTTAATTGTAGTAGTGAAAGGTGGTAGTTAAGTTATTGTCTGGCACCTATTGTTTAAATCTGTTTTTTTCTTAATTTTTATAAATTATGTCGTAGTGTGACTAATAGGTAGGTACTCTGTACTTACCATCTGTAACTTATGTACCTACCTGCAATTTAAGGTAAATAAATGAAATGAAATGAGATGAACCAAAAAGTACGAAAAATTACCAAAATAACAATAATCTACCAAAAAGTACGAAAATCTACCAAAATAACAATAATCTACCAAAAAGTACGAAAATCTCCAAAATAACTTTTTGGTTACTTTTGTACGAAAATTTACCAAAAACTACCGAAAGACTCAAAAACTACCATAAATTACCAAATAACCAAAAACTACCGAACAGTGACCGGACAGTAACTTTTGTGAAATTCCTTTGTGTTTTCTTGTGTCGCGCAATGTCTTTTCGCGCAAAATTCTGTCGTGCCAATGACTTTCGAAGTCAATCGTTTGAGTCACCTACTACGGTACAGAATTCACTCTTATTCCATTCTTATTTAAAACATATCTGACGATGATGATGATGATTTCAGATTATCAATCCTTAGTTAGCTAGTAACAATAGTAATAAACTTACAGTTATTCTAATATAATAAAGGGGACAAAAATTTACGAGTAATAGTCGACCAATTTATAAAATGCACTTCTAAGTCTACATATCGTTACGGGCAACTACGGAACCCTACACTGCATGTAGCCCAACACCCACTTGCCCGGTTTTTTATAAGATACTTTGCCTACTTTAGCTAAAAATGGAATTGTTCATTAATCTTCTAAGACAGGGTTGGGTGTTGCCGGTCACCGGTCTATTCGCAATGATTTCGAACGATTGACGGCCCATAGTAATTTGTATGAAGAAAACGTCCAAAAAAATATGTGATTTTTGGTAACAAATTGCAAAAAAACTAGAAGTCGTATCGAAAAACTGATTTGTTTAAAGTGTTCTTTGATGTTTTGCCATTGATTATAAATATATTTTGTTGTTTTATTTTGTTTCACTAAATCACAGGACTCGGAACGCGGCAGTGCTATTCTATAGTTTTTCATGAAATTCTCGATTACTTTCTGATGTAACTATACAATTTTACTGAAATATTTTTTGTTCATCTTGTACTTCATCTTTTAGAGAAGCGATGGTATTCATTTTGTTTCTAAATATAGCTATTTACTATCCTCAAAAGTCGGAACGCCGAACCCTGTTTTGCCCGATTAGGGTAGTGCCGACCCTTAAAGTCCAGTTTTATACCTGCCCCCGAACCACCTTAATCTGCTTCATCCAGAATCCCATATTCCTGACACATCCGCCCGAAACTAAGCACAGAATGAAACAATTCCAAGGAAATTCATAATCATAAGCCAAGACTAACTTTTTACCAGATAAACAAATTCAATCCGTTTATGCGAATTCTTCCAAACCATTGTGTTTATGTTTTAAAAGCAACGAATAAAAAAAGAGTGGGTGGAATCTAACTCGCTGAACTCTGTTTGTTTATTATCTAATAGTATTTATTTAAATCCTTATCCCGCTTAAACTGTACCTGTGCATAATCTGACGGATACAAAAACCTCGTATTTACGTGCGACAATATGTATCCTAAAGATAAGTCGAAATGGTTGACCATAAGCCGGTGACGTGGACTGCCGCACATAATAGCAATTACGAAGACAGTTAGAGCTACCTACAAGATGTAAAAGTAGCAAAGATGGAAAGTATCTACTGTCAAGACTCAAGAGTGTTGTAATTACACGCGCAAGTGGGCACGAAGAAGTTTCGGCACAGCATCGCAAAGGCAGTGGCGTCGTTTGCGCGAGCTCGTTAAATTTTGATTTGTTGTTAAACCGACCGATTGGGCTGATCCCTTCACAAAGCGATGGGCCCCCGACCGATCGCATTACACAATAACCACACAAATTAGATTTCGTTCAAAGTCAAGCGCTTATTGTCGACATTTGTTTGTTGTAGGGTGAACGCATCACACGACTCATTGAATAGGTGTCGGCCCACCTTTGCGTATTTTTTTCCCCATATCTCTGCAATCCATTTCATAAATAGGGCGTTTGTTCGAAAAATGATGGTTCACGTTTCCGGTGATATTAGATAGTGAAAATAGTTTATGTTGCAGATAACAATCATTCTTAATTTTATTGTATTTACTTCAGAGAGTTACGCCCCGAGGCTGTGTGCCTATACATATGCATTGCCGCCGCCCGTAGGTTTGATAATGTCAAGAAAAGGGTACATACGTATTCAATTATGGCAATTGAAAGTGACATTTAAACACGAATTTCGAGTCGACGAGTAGGTATTTCATCGAACTCAATGAACTTTGCATAAAATCAACATTACGATACAATAAAACGGATAATTTCGCTGAATTTACCTGCACAATCTTTACAAATGGCCTCAAATTTGCATATTCTTGTCATCATAAGCCTCTAAAATCCGAATCGGATGGGTTGTAAGCAGTCAAAGTACAGCAAAGTGACGTAAGGAGCGTTAGGCTGAAGATGCGACGATAAGCGTTGCGGCGCGGGTGCGGTGGTGGGACAGGAGAGCGGGGCGCGGGGCGCGGGGGGCGAGGCAGCGCGGGCGCAGCGAGTGGCCGCACTGACCCCGCCCCGCGAGGACCACCGGGAGAGCTAGGCGGCGCGGACGTCGCTGCCCCACCGGCACCGGCCGGCTCTGGCGCGGCCGCGTCACCGTACATTACTGACTCGACAAATGTACACACGTGACACTATTCATAATTTATCTCGTGAACGATGATACGTCGCACGAGAGAGATGTTAGCATTTTTCTTGGGTGTGAAACTTTGTTGTGATTCAATACAAATCCGTTTAATTGAATCGACTATGGCTGTGCCAATTGTAATGACAAAAAGCCTAGGGCGGAACATTGGGTGTGTCTGAGGAAATCCTAATTCGGATAATAAGTTTGTGTTCACTACTTTTTTGTAGAACATCTTAGGATATACCGCATATGCGGTATTTGACCGCAATGACCTCATTTAAACTTAGAGGTTCTGATATTGTTGCTTTCTATAGACATCCGATTTGTATTCGATACTAAGAACATTCTAAATTACCTCTGAAGACAAATCCTTGTTAAGAAACAAATATGGGTATGGTAGTCTGTGTAGGGTATGCTTCTGAAGAGGCTGATTATGTTGATATAGAGATACCTATTGACTAAACTCAACTTAAAAGATGTTATAACTTTTACAACAAAATACACAGGGACCTAGTAGTACCTACCACCACATAACATGTCTGAATCTAGAATGTATCCCACTCTGAATACACTACAATCAATTATCCTCTATTGTGAAATATACAGAGTGTTAGGAAAAGTATCATTAACCTTTAAACCACATACTCTATCTGTCAAACTGAACAACTTTTACTATGGGAGGAAACCAGTCCGCACAAAAAAAAAGTCTGCTTTCCCATACTAAACTGCTATACCTACTTGACGCAATCGTATGGGACGGCAGATATTTTTATTGCTCTGATTGTTTTGCTCCTATAGTAAATATTTATCAGTTTGATGTAGAGTCTGTATTTTAAAGGTAAATTATACTTTTCCTTACACCCTGTAGACCATATAGGTGACCATATAACCTCTTTATATCTCATTATTACCTATTTACTTTCCTTACATAAACACTAAAGAAACTTTCCCACAAGCGTACCCTCCGAAACAAAGCTCTTACTGCAAAACTGATCGCATCGGTGAAACCATCTGATTTATATCGTATGGAATAGCAATTAATGTCTGCTCCTTGTAAGAAATACCGTATCGAAACGCTTACGTTCTCACGATAAGGATGAAAAAGGCTTGATTCAAGGGCCTCCTTATGTGGAATTAGCAGGGTGCGCATACGTCAGGCCGCGGCCATGCAAATGCCAAACCGCTCCGGTTATGATTCATGAACCGGCACTGTATCTTTTACATTGTTAAATTATATTTGAGAGATGGGCATTGTCTTCAGTTTTGAATCTTGATGACAGTTAAAGCCTAAAAAGCCGAAATAGATGCAGAATCTGTAAGATTACGATATACCTTAATTTAGGGATATCAGTTAAATTGTTTAAACTCATATCATCTCATATCTATACATACATAAACTCACGACGTAATAACTTTAAACTCAACTTTGATATTAAACAAGTAAAACTTTTCTCCTAATAAAGACTAAAATCTTATAAAAGTTATGCGTCGTCTGGCAGTCAGTCAGCCACGGAAAGGATATTGTAAGTATAAAACATAACCCTCCTTCTGGCGCAGTCGGGTAAAAAGGATACTTTTACATCTAGTAAGTAACTACAATTAATCAGGGAAATCAAATAACAATAATTTGACATCGGGACATTAAGAAACGAGTAATTAAAAATATAATCTGCAGACAATGGAATCGGTAACCAAAATGGCTTTCAATTTAACAATATTTCATCTGGAGTGCGATTTTTGAATCTCACTCGGTGAGCTCAGCAGTTGAAAATGTCAAAATAACTATGGAGATATGCATCTTTCTACTGCTGAGTTGAGTTTCAAAAATCACTCTACATGAGAGCGATTTTTGAAAGTCAAATCAGCAGTAAAAAGATGCGTATCTCCGTAGTAATTTTGATATTTTCAACAGCCGAGCTCACCAAATGAGATTCAAAAATCGCACTCCTGGTAGTTTCTTTCATAATGGAAGTACTTAATATAGAAAACGAGATCCTATTGAAAATGTGCCATTAAATGTTACTCAACAGTGTAATAATAAAATACAAAATTGAATATTGTTAAACTTAAGTTACACAATCTATCGTTAAGTAGGTTGAACCGTTAGCTCCGCGGTTCATCTGATTTGTATCAATAACTCAATCCGAACTAAGTAGCAAAATGATTTGAAGTACAAATAAACGGACTTTCTAATGTTATATGTATTTATGTGTGAGATTACCATAAACCGCTGAGATATTACTGTTTGAAAGTAACGACTTTGAATAATAGCATTGATAATTTTATGATAACAGTAAACTGTACGTAGATGAGCACGAGAATGTATGTGTCATATAAAGAGAACGCGAAGTTATAATTTTTGCTCTAGGAGTATAATTTCTACGTAGAGTATTTGACTATCTACTATTATATTTATATGATTTGACTAACTAACATCAGTTGAACAACATTAAATAGCAAATAAAAGTACATACCTTCACGCAAATCGTAAGTACTATTTTAAATGTCACACATCCTAATTCCAAATTCCTGTACATTATAAGTGGCGACGGGCTCACCCCCCGTCACACTGGACAGAGTTTCGATACTACTGGTGAAACGTGGATGTTCTGAGGTTTCAGAATATCTCTGACTACCCTCCTCGGAGAATATAGTCGTGAGCATATGTTTATGCTATGCTACATCCTAATTCGTAATGCAAAAATTTTAGTTTCAGTCACTTTCGAGTAGGAATTAGCATGTGTGAAATTCAAAAATAGCATTCTAGTTGTTCAGTTTGATCAGTAGAACCATACTCTTTCTGTTTCTAGAACCTAATTTAGTTAGCTCTTCTTCTTCCGTCGTATCCTACCAGATTGCTGACATCAGGGTAATCTAAGCCCTATTACCAAGACATTAAGTGCCTAATAACACAAGAGCTCCTCAATCAATACGTCAAAAGATTCGTGTGAACGTTCTTGACTTGATGTCAGGAGATAGTGTGTGGGAACGAGCGGGAGTACGGCCGCAGCCTTCCGGGATGTGGCGGCTCGGGTGTCTTGAGGCTTTCGCACGCATACGCAACGTACCGTGCTGCCAATCAGGGGTAAATTACCCTGAATCTAGGGTATTTGTACCTATTAGTTACAAAACGCCTGATGGCGAAGCTGGTAGTATTGCCTGCTGATCCGAGTGGCGCGTGTTCGAAACCCGTTAGGGGAAAATAATTTTGAGTAATGATATTTGTACCCGAGTCATGGATGTTTGAAAATTTTTATGTTTTATTTAAGTACCGTTGTCTAGTCATCATAATACAAATCCAGGCTAGATTCTGGTACTTTTAATGGGACTAGATCTCCAACATATTATTAGGTAAGAGCCTTTTTCAAAGTATAAATAAGGCTGATAGGAATTGAATGCGTTGCTAACGGTAAGACAAATTGGCTCAGTCAGTAGTACGCTTTATGTGAGGCCTAATTCATTATCAGCATCGGACGGAAAGCTTAAAGTTTCACCAGTTTGTTTTTATATAATGAAGATACATATTATGTAGACAAAAATTTCATGTAAATTTATAATTAAGTATTCCAGTTTAGATAAATTTAAAAACATGACAACATTTCGGGGTGATTTAGGATCAAGCCTGGGGCAAGACGAAAACCAAAGTAGGCAACACAGAGTGCATACCCTGCGTGCAGCCGACTGCGCAGCCGATCGCTGAGCTATCCTGAGATGTTTACATCCCGAGGAATTCCGTAGCCACGTATCCTCGCAACCGGTTGCGGTTCTCAATTTGAATTTTTAAGTGTGCAATGCCTATAAAATGTGGGGTTAAACTTTGTGTCCGATTTTTCAAATGAAAAGAAAGTTTATTAAAATCTTGGCCAATTATTTTTCTCTTTTTTTGTTTTATTTATACAATTATTTAAACAAATACAAAAAAAAATCTAAATATGCTGACAGGATGATCGGAACATCGAACTGAACCACTTTTATTATAGAGCCAAATTAAAAATCTCGAAAAAAACGGCTTTTACAAACAAAACTGCTGTAGGTACCTACTACTCGACTCAAATGTATGAAAAACTTGATATTTTTTCGCAATTTCGATGTTGGTCCCATAGAAAGTTGTTCAGTCTCCTTAAAAAACCATCAGCATAATATTATAAAGAAAGAGCCTATTATATCTCTTTGCTGTCATTTCTACGAGTAGGTATATTACACAACAACATTCCAAAACCAAATCAATTAAAAGCTCTTATCTCAAAATAAAGTCAAACTAAATGACGGACTGATATAAAATAAAATAAGCTACAAATAATAGAAAGATTTTACCTTACAATAAAATCAATATTGTGATCCTGAAGTCCCTCCAGGGTTGTGAGAGAGAGTGTTTCTTGGATTTTACTGCATTTTTGCCTCAAAAGCCCATTAATTGGCCGCTTCCGTTGTAATTTTCCTAATTTCATAAATAGAATGCTAACTTCCGCTTGTCATTTTCCCGCCATTCGCCAGCGTGCTCAATAGGCTCTGACGCCATTTTGTTCATTGCGACTCACCCAGGTGGCCTTAAATAGGCCCTGGAGGGACTTCAGGATCACAATATTGATTTTATTGTAAGGTAAAATCTTTCTATTGTAATCCTTTCGTCCCTCCAGGGTTGTGAGACGTGTCTGTTATCACCTGGTGAATGGCGGGGATGAAGTTATGATAGGTACCAGATTCAATAGAATAAAGAATATATTGTTATTAAAAACAAAAACATAGTAGGTACTGTTATGGTAAGAGAAGAAAAAACAAAATGATATAATTAATTGAATACTCTTCAATATATAGGTATTATAACGTTGCTTTGTAATCTAACAAAGTTATTCGAATCATTTTCTATCAAAAACTAAATGTTTGAAAAGATTATGATAAATTTGGTCTTTATTCTACCTATTTTGTTTTCTGTGGTAATTATGAAAGTTTTTACAGATCCCTTTAATACAGCATCGAGGAATAAATTACTGATCCAACTTGAGAAGTCGCTTTAACTGTAAGTACAAAAAGAAAAGCTATAATTTTAATTCCCCACCGGGGAAGAGGCCTGACCTCTTAAATAGATAGATACCTAAATAAACAAAGCCGAGATTTAGCTCATTTATACCGAGTTATAATCAAATACTTGTCAGAATCTAATTTCGTGGCTAAAACTTTGATCGGATCAACCGAACAGTCGATCCGTACTTGCGAAATGATGCTAAGTTTGTTTCAAGGTAATAAGGAAAATATGTAATTTGAAGATCATTACCAAAATCACATTAAATTTAAGCTGTATACTGGCCGGGCCGATGCGTGGCGCACTGATGCAACGAATGGCATAATGGCCTTATCATCTCTAGATAAATCCTAAATCTAAGTTCTGACAATCTGTGTGTTTTGTGTGTTAAGCGAGGATGTCGCTCTATTCCTAGCCTAGGTAAGGGTCACAGAAAGTAAACACGACAGATTTATGAAAGTTGATAGAACACGATAAACGTGGTTCCTCTTTGGTGTGCAAGTTTTTACAGAACAAGAGTAAGAAGAGAATCAGAACAACCTTACGCCGGAAATTCTAGGCGATGCCGATGGATAGGAAATGACAAAATTATATTTTATGTTCTTATGAAAGCACCACTTTAGCCATCTTATTCATGGAGTTCGATAGGAAAATAATGTGAGCTAACGACGATTTTAAAATGTCTTCTGAGTGAGTGTGAGTGTATATACTCAGGCTGCTTTTGGGAAACCATGCTTCCAGTTCTAGATCTTCCAAAATTGGACTAGGTTACCCCGTCCGCGTTCAGCGGTGATGCTACTATTCTGTGTCCACTCTGTAAGAGCTATTTGGTTGTATTGATGACTTTACTGACGTCAAACTTTCTATTGATAGAATTTGAATACCTGTAAGTCTGACCAATTAAAACAATTCATAGTCATACTATGTACAAAATTCAAATTGACTTCTCATTGAATTGTACTCCGATAAACCCGCTAATATGTTTTGTTATCAGTCATAAACAGACAGAAGGCCAAGATCTCCACTTTTATTATACATATTAGCCACGGCCGAACAATTGTCGGACTATAGTCAAAGCTGTCAAAACTCGTATAAAATTTTACAGCTGCTCACGTTCTTATTTATAATCGTCTATGATGACCGCTGGAAGCTGTCGGAGACTCCAGGGATTTGACAGCTGGAACTCACGACTCAATATCTAAGCTCTGCGACAGTATAGGCGGCCCAGATGACACGACGAAGCCCGCAGAGCTCAGTCTAAGGTTCCAAGGAGGGACTACACCCACCTGGAAAGGATTTTACTTCCAAAGAGGGACTTTACCTGCCTGGAAGTGTGCACAACGATACTCGCAAAGATTTATCTTCAGATGAGAGACTTTAACCACCTAGACGTATGCACAAATAAGCTCGCAAAGATTTGACTTCAGAGTTTGGGGACTTTACCCACCTGGAAGTGTGCATAACGAAGCTCTTAAAGATATGACTTCATAGTGAGGACTTCACTCACCTGGAAATGTGCACAACGAAGCTCGTAAAGATCTGACTTCAGAGTAGGGACTTTACCCAACTGGAAGTATGCACAACGAAGCTCGCAAAGATCTGACTTCAGAGTTTGGGGACTTTACCCACCTGGAAGTGTGAACAACGGAGCTCGTAAAGAGATGACTTCATAGTGAAGACTTGACTCACCTGGAAGTGTGCACAACGAAGCACGTAAAGATCTGACTTCAGAGTGGGGACTTTACCAAACTGGAAGTGTGCACGACGAAGCTCGCAAAGATCTGTCTTCCGAGAGAGGACTTAACCCAACCGGACGTGTGAATGACGACGCTCGCAAAAATTTGTCCTCCAAGGAGGGACTTTACCCACCTGGAAGTATGCAAGACGAAGCTCTCAAAGGTCTGTCTTCAGAGGAGGAATTTCATCCACCTGGGGTGTGCACGATGAAACTTTCAAAGATCTGACTTCTGAGACACTTTACCCAACTGGAAGTTTGCACGACAAGGCTCGTAAATATCTGCTTTCTACAAGGTTCTTTACCCAACTGGTAATGTGCACGACAAAGCTCGTAAATTGATAAAATTTGATTTCTTTCAAGGAATTTTACCCAAGTCGTAGTGTGCACTACGAAGCTCGTAAATATTTTACTTCCGACAAGGGACTCTGCCCAACTGGAAGTGTCGACGACGTAGCTTGCGAAGATCTGATAATCGACGAGGGACTTTGTTCGCTTTACCCAACTGGAAGAGTGCAAGCGAAGATAGTAAAGTTTTGACTTCAAAAGAGGGTCCTTACACTCCTTACCCTACTGAAGTTGTGCACGATCTATTGTAAGATTTCACTCCTTCCTTCTTTCGTCCGCTTTTCGTGAAGAATTCTTGTTTAAGGTCATGTTACAGCAGACAGGCACCAAGAAATGATCTATCACTATTAGAAAAATTACTGACGTTTGTAATTAAATATCTGTCCAATGCATTTCATAGCATTTATAATCAATTGAAGAACACGATAATTCGTTCGATGCAGCGAAGCTTTCTGAAGAGGGTTCGGCCGAAGCGACGCCAAATGACATTTACTCACAATGTCTTTTGGAAATGACTTGGTTTTACCTAAGAATTGAACGATGAGCTAGAATTGCTATAAAATTACGTCCAATTTCTACCTTCTTTGGCTAAACAATCGCTGTAGAAAATGTATGTGTCGAAGTAGGATTCGACACCCACCTGAATAAATCTATTTTGACATATTTTCTCAGGTTTTATAGGGTTCAATGGACGGGAGTTTCCACATCCTTTTTAAAAAAAAAATTAATAAAATCAAAAGATTGATGAAAAGAACACTTGCTCACATATATGTAGAACAAACCGTCATTTACTGTGGCAAAAATACGACGCGACGCACGGAAGAATCTCGAAGAGTTAATAATATTTCAGAATTTAACCAAAACTTTTAGTAAAATATCAAGTTACAGACCGAAAACAATATTCAAAATCATTTTGGCTCCAACTGATCGATGGCGGTCATTCGCTAAACATTCCGATAAGTCGGCTAGTAACAAGAAAAACATAGGTAAATCAGCTCTTTGAGCCGTTAAAATAAAAGTTACCAAATGTTATACAAGATAATTTAAACCATTTTACTGACGCCCCCTTTTCTTTAAATTATCGATTCACTCACACGCAATCTGCAACCTTAGAAGATGGTTGGTACTTGTAGCGATAACTTTTCCGAAATCGAAGTACGGTCGTCAATGTACATAATTATGTGTGTATGAAAATTAAATAGATTGGGAATTATCGCAATCCCAGCGCCCCTGCTCCTGCTAACAGATCTGATATTCGAAAATCTCGTTCTAACGGATATAAGACATCGGTCAAATTCGATATCGGTCTAACCTCGGTCAAACCGGTAATTCGTCTAAAACGAACCGCAATAATGTCAGCTTATCATCGGAAAATTTATCAAATTTTCAGATTTATCATGACATTAGTTAAATTAAAATATGCTAGTCGTATAACATCTTTAAACCTTAAGGCAATAAAATACCCTAGCCTCAAAGTAGTTTTAATTTGGCCGGATGCCGCGTACGGGGTTTGAAGAATTCCCTCGAAAATGGAGGGCCGGCGCGGCCGAGCACCCAAGCGTTGTACAAAGTCAAAACACAAACCTGGCCCGCGAGTTATCAAACCTCAACTCGCAACGACTGTAGACTGTAGACACGGGGCGCACGTGGCGGCGGAGCGCGTCGGCGCTGCACCTGCAGCTTGCACCTGGAGCTGGCGCCGCGTTGGCGGCGCGGGGCGCGGGAGCTGGACGCGAGCCACGTGGCGCGGGACACGGCGGCGCGACGCGAGCGGCGACATACCCTCGATTCGACGATATACTGACTTTCGTGAGCCATGACGAACCGAATTCACTAAACGGGCTTCAAAACTAAACTATACGAGTGACTTAACGAAATTATTTCACTTTAATATCGATAACGGAAATTTCGAACTTTTTCACTCGCGTATTTTGAGGCAGAACTGCACTCGTCAAAATCCGGAAACACAATGAACAAAATGGCGTCAGAGCCTATTGAGCACGCTGGCGAATGGCGGGAAAATGACAAGCGGAAGTTAGCATTCTATTTATGAAATTAGGAAAATTACAACGGAAGCGGCCAATTAATGGGCTTTTGAGGCAAAAATGCAGTAAAATCCAAGAAACACTCTCTCTCACAACCCTGGAGGGACGAAAGGATTACAATAAGCAGTTTGTCGTCCGCTCCGTCCAGGCGCAGAGCGTCGCGTCGCGTCGCGTCGCGTCGTGACCTGCGCCCGCGCCGGTCACCCGCGGTCACGCCCCATTCCTCTCACGCGCATGACGCGCACGCGCATACCTCTTACTTGTCAAATATTACCCATCGCATTGTTACTATTCCATTAATTTTTATTCACGTTTTGTTAGAAACTGAATCTGTTATCGGATTTCGGATTTTTGAAAAATTATATCTTAGTGCACCCCTACATGCTCTGTAGAATATGTATACCAAACATGTTTCTATCTTCTGTGCTTTGTTTGTCAGTCAGACGGTCATGAAAATGTTTTATAAGTATAGATTTATAATTACAACAGATAAATATTATTATACTTTTGACCACAGTACCATCACTTTTCTTTTAGTAAGTAGTTCGATATAATTTTTAAATTACACGCAAAAATATTTAATTGTTAATTATACAAGGTGTTACAAAAATACAAATAAACCTTTAAGGGGCTGGTGTAGACCATCAAACTGAACAACTTTCACTATGGGACCAATATCGAAATCGCGAAAAAAAAAAAATATGTTCTATACTCTACAAATCGACTAGAGCTAAAATATGTATGGGATTTAAAATATTTTTTTTCGCGATTTCGATGTTGGTCCCATAGAGAAAGTTGTTCAGTTTGACGGTCTAAACAACCCCCTTATGAGTTTCAAAAATTTATTGTTACTTATGAAACACCTTGTATAACATAAAAACCTAGATCTTGGTTAAATACTAGAAGTGGTTAACACAATAGTAAAGTAACTTCGGTCGTTAACAGGTGCAGCGCGTTGAAGTCTTTTCTATGGGCGGCTTGACGCTTATACCGTAGCGGGCGGAATAGCTAAGTTTTATATTTGTCTAGCTGTTGCCCGCGAATCCGTCTGCGTGAACTTTAGAAGAGTATCCTATTTGTAAATCCAGAACATAGTCCATCTCCCTGTTTCCCTGTTTCCGACAGTCTTGAGCTTCTGGGCATGAGGTTGACTACGAAACTCAACTTCGGCGCTGACATCGAGTCTAAAGCTCAAACTGCAGCCAAAAAGCTGGAAATTTTAAACAAGGTGAAGCGATACTTCACTCCTGGACAGCTCTTAATATTGTATAAAGCTCAGGTCCGATCGTGTATGGAGTATTGCTGCCACATGTGGGATGGCTCAGCTAAGTATCAACTAGACGCTCTCGACTCGGTTGAACGCAGAGTCAGGAGGCTCATTGGCGACATTAAGCTGGTAGAAACCAACCTTCATAGCCTAGCCCACCGCCGCAGAGTAGCCTGCTTGTCGGTCTTCTACAAGTTGTACTTCGGTGAGTGTGCACAAGAGCTGCATGAAATTTTGTATGAACAATTTCAAAGCTTGATAGCTTCGTAATTATATTATAAATTGTAAATATTATTTGATACGCGCAATCTAGATTTTCTAAGCTATTTTTCAATATATAAAACATTACTTTTATTAACACCGTCTACGAGTGTTCTATGACAAAGTTTAGTATGAAAATAACAGCTCTCCAACCACCCTAAGTCTAAACTATCAAATGAAATTTAATAAAATTAAGTTTACCTGAAGTTCAAAAAGGCTTTCGTCGAAAAGGAAATTTATCCTACGCGAGCAAAGCCGCTAAGTATAACTAGTTCTCTACAAGCATGACAAAACATGTTTCAAATTTCCTTATACACAGGGTGTAAACTTGAATGTGTTACATATTTAAATTTTAGGATTTTAGGTACTTTAGAGTTTAGACCAACGAACTGAACAACATATATTCAGTTTGGAAACAACATAGACATAGCAAAAAAACTGTTATTATACCTACCATTAATTTGGATCACGTGTACCATTGACGCTTTCTATGAAAAAACACATTTTTTGTTCTTGATTTCGATGTTGGCTTCATAGGGACTATCCCTATTCATTTTGATTTTGATGGTGGATGGAAATATGTAACTTATTTAAATGTTCACCCTGTATATTCGTATTTATGAATATTCAACCCACTACATAAAGATCAAAATCTTAATTTATCTGCACCTCAGAGTAACTAGTTTTATATGGATGCTATTAAAAGCAGCAAAAGAAAAAAGAAACAATCACCGACCAATGGGAAGCAATTAATTGTATCCAATATAAAAGGAACCGCTATAGTTTTATTGGTGCGATAATCTGAGCGATAATTTAATATACGAGGCCACGAAGTGAGCGTGTCACGCATGACTGGTCTGTTATATTTTAGTAGCATGATGATGCGAAATGACAATGTCTTTAAAACCACACTGGAAGGGAAGATAGACGGGAAGAGAGGCAGAGGAAGACCCAGACAGAGTTATCTAGCCCAAGTGAAAGAAAAGGTTGATGTCATGTCGTATTGTATTAGAAACCCAAGACACTAGCGGAAAAGAGACACGATTGGTGAATACCCCACCGAAAAGAGCGTAGTTCTTAAATAAGATGATGATGATGATATAAAAATAGTAAATATGAGACGTCAACTTAGTTAGTTTAGTTTATACAGGGTGTAACAAAACATTAATATTTAAAGGTGTAGTTTAGACCATCTAACTGAACAACTTTCACTATCGAGACAATGACGAAAAATTAAAGAAATCAGCTATGCCATACATTCGAGTCGAGTCGGCACTGAAGTTTTGTATTCAGCGGATTTTATAATTTTTCTCGATGTTGGCTCTAGAGTGAAAGTTGTTCAGTTGGATGGTCTAAACCACCTCTTTAAATATCACTAGGGCATTTTCATACACTCTGTATACAGGGTGTTTCATAAGTAACAATAAATTTTTGAAACTCATAAGGGGGTTGTTTAGACCGTCAAACTGAACAACTTTCTCTATGGGACCAACATCGAAATCGAGAAAAAAATAATTTTAAATCCCATACATATTTTAGCTCTAGTCGATTTGTAGAGTATAGAACATAAATTTTTTTTTTTGCGATTTCGATATTGGTCCCATAGTGAAAGTTGTTCAGGTTGATGGTCTACACCACCCCCTTAAATGTTTATCTGTAGTTTTGTAACACCTTGTATAGTCTATTCTTATTACTTCCAAAAACTGTATAATTTGCTATTATTCAACCTCAAGCATTTCTTTCTGACTTATCACCACCTCACTTCCACCGTTCGCTTTGTTTACCACTTTATGTATTTCACCAAATTATGCTGTAGGTAAATTGATTTTTGATAAATTGAGTTAAAATTGTCATTATAAAATCCTATTTCTACTAGTGAAACCGACTAAAGAATCTACCAGCTAGATTCAGAGTTAGTGAGATGTAAAACCATCTACCTTGAAGACTTGACTAATAACTTTAAAGTTGTTTTTGGACAGTTGGTGATTTCAGTCAGCCACTTGTTTTTATACATATTTAGATTACTAAAGGAGACATTCTGTAATAGATGCCATGGTATCCTATTTAGCAATGACATTTTTCTGTAAACACGATCAAATAAGTGCGTTTACACACGATGACGCACTGACGGAGCGGCAGACGTCAGTCCGTCATTTATGAAGCAAGGAGTTGTATGAAACCGCACGTAGAAGCATACACGGTGATGCATTGACGCACCGGGTGTGGTTCTATGGACTGACATCTGCCGTTCCGTCAGTGCGTCATCGTGTGTGAACGCACTAACACTTGCACGCCAACAATAGATACCTAGGCATTCAAAGAAGCAAGCGCCGAACCGGATTTTTCCATAACCATAAGATAATCAAGAATCGAAAAATGATCGGAGAGAGTGAACGAGGCGAATGAAACGTGCTCACACCGTCCTTGACCCCAACAAAGAGCCACGACCGACACATACCTACACATTAATTATTTATAAACTCCAAATTAATACCAAAAAGTCCTCGATACTAACAAAAGTTGTGAATAAATGAATATACAAAGCAAATCGATGCGAGTGAATCTGCAGACTATCAGTGGTCGAACTTCTTGAACAATGAACGCGTTTCTTTTAGAATGATTTGTGATCAATTTAAAACTGGTTTGGCATTGTTTTTTTATGAATAGAATATAATTAAATGTTTCAGTTTTCTAACGTAGATATACAAGGTGTAACAAAACACCCTCGTAATATTTAAAGGCTCGGTTTAGACTATCAAACTGAACACGTTTCACTATGGAGGCAACGTAGAAAACCTATAAAAATATCAACTGTCCTATACATTTGAGTCAAGTTTTATATGAGAATTATTTTTAATTTTCTTGGTTTGAGAAAGTTCTTCAGTTTCAATTTTTAGGTCTAAACCACCCCTTTAAATATAAATAAGGTGTTTTGTTACACTCTGTATAGTTGACAGTTAACATCGAATTCTAGATTTTCTTGTCGATTTTTAATAATGAAAAATATTGTGCTCAAGATTTGTTTGAAACAGTTTTATTAGAACAAGCTCTACTCGTATAATGTTTAGTTTCAATAAAACTTAAATATTTCGTCCTAGAGATAATTTATTGTCTTAATTTATTTCCAAAGCTTTTAGTAACTTTTTAGCAATGTTGTTTTATCTATTTTACATAACGTCGCAAAAACGTAAATTAGTTTTAAATATGTACACATCATTAACGAGAAGAATAAAGAGAGTTGACATAAATACATGTAGGTACGAGTAGAAATACAATGCATTGTATATCTAAAAAACAAATACATATATGAGGCATCATCTGCAAAATTAATTGGAACTAACCAACGCTCCGGAATGCCTCCATAATATCTATAACATATACATACATATAAACAAGCTTTCGTCGTTATGCTGCACACACATATATAGATATAAGTGGCCATTGAATCACCGACGTAATTATAGAAGTGGGGGATTGGCTGCGATGCGGCCGAGTGTAAAGAGGACGGGGAGACGGTGTGACGCGTGGGTGTGAGAGGGAGGATGTTAACAAGAGGCTCGTTCGTCCGTTTGATCGACACCGCCGGCGCGGGCGCTGGCGCGGGCGCGGGAAGCTGCGAGGTGCATTCTTCTTCAAGTTCAACTATATATTTGGCCCATGCCCATCCCGTAAGCTTGTACAGTTAGAGACTATGGGACCCATTGAGGTTACAGCAACCAGACGGTTAAACTTTAGCTACTACGGTTGATGTAATTAAGATTTTCTTTTCGAAAATGTACCGCTTTCACACATTTTAACTATTTGTAACTATCTTTTCCTTACTTATAGTTTAAATAAGTAATTGAACTGTTGGTAAAGTAAGTAGTTATCTTTAAAATGGGCAACGAATATAATTTCATACAAAAGACTTCAACGCGTCGCAACCTCTACGAAATTGCTACGCGTTGGTTATTTAGCTTAGAAATCGTTACAATATGATGTTTATAGATATTTTATATACTAAAATGGGTCTTTATAGTATGACTTATCTTTATTAGTCTTAGCTTTGAGTATTTTCTTCGATACATTTTATTAACGTCTAAAATCATTTAATTCGGTCTTTGACAGGTAATCCTTTTTTTTTTTCAACGTTAGTGAACCACTTAGATCTTGCCCCAATTACAATTGTTAACTACACTATTATAAAACTGTGTGTTTGTACATTGAAGATTTACAAAAAAAGATTACGATATGGTTTTTAGGTGTCCCTGACTCCAAATATATATTTTTTTAGTTTTCTCAGTCCGTTTGATTTTTTGTTTGTTCGAGCATCACGCAAAAACTACTGGATCAATGTTGATCAAACTTGATCAGTTTTAGAGCTTATTATTTGACTTAAAAACTGGTATACGTTTTATCTCGCTAGGGTGACGGAAATCGATGGTGCGGACGAAGTCGCAGGCAAAAGTTGTAAAAATTTGATGATCCACTAATTCAACAGGTATCCTAGCCGTAGATATAACACATAATTTTGATGAGGTCTAGAATTATCCATGATAATTCAGAGATTACATGAGCATCAACATGCAAATTAATGTCTATTTAAATAAAAAAGCGGCAATATTAAATATGGGAGGACGAAATAAATCTACAGCGGGGAATACCTGGACCAGACATGATCAATTGATCTTGTAACGTGGCAGAGGGGAAATGCTACCGCAAGGCTGGTCCCTAGTTCTATTGCCTAAGATCTTATCTATTTGCCAAACTCTGGCAAACCGATGAGGTTGACGATATCGTTTGAACCGTAGAGGATTCAGCGATGTAAAATAATTAGAAAAAAAAAACATTCCTATATAATTATTAAATAAAATATGAAGTACACACCTGTCTTAACCGAGCAGTGTATATACGATCTGCTCTCATAGAAGACCCAGTCGAAGCCAGCTTCTCTGGCGAGGCGGGCCAGCATGCCGTACTTCCCCCGGTCCTTGTCGCTGGTGGTGAGGTCCACCGCCCGCCCCTCGTAGTGCAGGGAGTGCTCCAGGTGTGCGTTCTCCTCGTCCCACCCCTCGATGACTCGGAGACGGACTCCTGGCCACTGGTTCATGACGCTGATGGCGAGCGTGTTCAGCCGCTCCTTGCATCGCTGGAATTTATTTTAAAGTTATAGTTAGATTTGTTGCTTAAGCGTGATGTCTTTATGGTGTGAATTTACTCGGTGAACATATTGTTTAAGAGGATAGTCCTCGCAGACCGGGCAACGCTGCATAAAAACGAAGTTAGATCCTATTTTTAAAACTCAAATCAATGAAATTTCTTAAGCAAGATCAAGATATCTCTGTGCCTGTAGTTTGTCAGATTGTCGTTAAAATCAATTTCAATGCTAGGGTTAATTTAAGGATTTGCATGGTCTTTGAGCCACTGTAACTTTGAAATAATACAAAATTTTAAAGAAAATCTTATTTTAATTGGTAATCCAAATATATACCTAATTAAACTTCGTTTGTATTATGAGTGCGCTAACGGTTATATATATCCTCTTAAGGTCTACATTTGATTAATTTTAAAGTTTATTTAAAATGTAAACATGTAATTCCAGTTCGTAATTTACATGCAAATCACGTTATTATGATTCAACTAACGCATGCTAAAATGTTAGCGCAAATACAAATTTAGGTAACCAATATTTGCAATGCAATTCGCGGCATCTGCCTAAAAGGTCTGTCAGTGGGCCGTCTGCTCTGAATGGACTCTAAACAATCGGACGCTCTAAAGACATGCGGAGCTTTTTGTTTGCACCTACTACAGAAAATACCAATAGACGTGCTAACAAATTGACAAACGCCGCCGCCCCTCCTCGGCACAGGATGTCGGACATTTTGTCGTGAAGGAATAAATCAAATTAAAACGCCGCACAAAGGGATCGACACAATTTTGTTTGTGAAATAACTCCGCGGGACAAATAAAGGAAATGTCAAAATATTTATAAAGAAATGCGGACAATGCTATGGACACCGCATGCGTCTTTGTGTGGCGATGTCAACTCACTCTATGCAGATTCCTTCAAATACGAATTCCCGCAAAACGAGCCATTTTGATATCTACGACATAGTCATAAGATATAAGTCCGGTGTTTTTAGCATTAAATAAACGATAGTGAAAAAATTGTAAGATTGACGTAACGAATCTTGGGCCAGGCGCCCCGCGTGGAAGTCCCACTTCACATTGAAGCTAACAGATAAACTTGGAACACCGTTCATAATTACTTCTACGAACGTTTCGACCAACTAATAAAGAGTTGCGAGAACTACAACATGTTTCACTTCGACAAAGTGATTCCGGATTTAATACGGTTATTGTTATCAGAGATGTAGATGTTTTGAGAGCTTTAGATTTGCACCTACTCATCAATCAACCAATTAGTTTCAGCTGGTAAATATACTAAAGAAATAAGAAACCCATAGGGATGCAGATGGACGGTTGATCGAGTTTCCGAATTCCCTCAAAGCTGTTGTGTTGTGAATGGCATCCTTACGGCGATTTTTATCTTTCTATTAAAAAGTTATTGTCTCGAATCAATTAAGTACTAAATAACAGTGCTGTCGGGCGGTCTCGGTCAGGAAGCAGAATGTTTACACCAGCACACAGTCGTCTCGGGGCGCACTAAAACAATCGAACGCTAAACGCAAGCTCAAACACATCGTGCACTTAACGTGGGAACACATCGTGGCGCAATTAGCCATCTCGCACCCGCAACCGTGGTCACTCGGGATTCTCACATTCTATGTTCAAATGCCTTTTTTACGTTCTGAATTACCATTAAATAAAAACTTTTGCAGATGATTGACTTCTAAAGTTCCAATCTATGATGTACCTACATCAGACGTGCACTCTCGCATACACACACACATTTACTTGTAATGACAATTCATAGATATTTCAGTAGGTTGATAAGTGTGGCTCGATCCAGCGGGAGAGGCGACGTGACGGGCCCGGCGAGCTATTATAAATTCATTATGCATATTTTTAGTAAACAAGCTGTCGATCACAATGCTCTGGCGCAGCGGGAGGCCTGCCTCCGACACCTCGCATCGAGTCCTCCCCGTGGTATGTAGGTATACCCCACGATTACCATCAAGCGAATGCAACTAACTTAAACATTAAACAAGTTTTTACCACTGACTCGATTTACGAACACCATTCGTTTTCGCAAATTATCAAATTACACCACATCAAAAGCTCATATTCGACTACATATTATATTGATTAACAAAAAAATAACGAGCGTATCGAATACCTAAGGTCAAGTTTTAAAGTGAAACGCCAGGCTACCTGAACCGGCGAGCACTTGCGGACACATAATGAAGGCCGCTCGATGGAATTGAGGTAAAAATGGAATAAAAACTGTCAGGATCATCGCACTGGAGCACCGAGCTGCCTGCGGTAATGTGAGAACGCAGCGCGCCACCGATTAATACTTACTAAGGAATTCACTAAGTTTGATACACGTAAAGGTTCGAGGAAGCACCACATTTGATCACCGTTCAGTGTCCATCATTCGCCACCTCGGCCGAGCTCCGTCGCGCCGCTAATTTATAACCGCCTCCCTCCGCGACCATAACAATATATTAGGATAATTAAATGGCTCTTTACATTCCTTAACACATCGTTTTTTGTACAAGGCCAGGAGTCGAAAAGCACCGACCAATGCTGACTGGTTTTTGATGTTAATTTTTTTGTCTTTTTGTGGAAACCACAACAAATAGTTTAAGGGCAGTTTTTTGTGGTGCCGACCGTCGTTTTGTTCACGCGAACCCACTTCGGCCGAGACGTTACCTATATTTAGTTTGTCTTCTCAAGCAGACACGTCAAAACATTAAGAATTATTGCCGGCTTCGCACAACGTGCGTTTTCTAACATATTATTATTATTTTGCATAATTTGTACATTATCCAGCATCTCATCTCTCGATAGGCTTTCAAGTATTGCAAACGCACCTATAAAATGTCTAATGTAGCAACCGGATAGGTATATTGTAGAGGATTGAACGAGAGATACCATAGCCGGTGTTATGTATTCAACACATCACGAAAACAAAAACACTAATGTATCGAACAAGCCTGATTTCCCAAGACACTTGTCTACCTGCGAAAATGATACCTACGCTCCAAAATCTGTGGTTGACTCACACCTAAATAACAATTTAGATGCCGCTACAGTATAAATTAGGCGGCATTATATTCACAGTATCTGTTATATTATTTTTTATGGAATTATTTTTTTATAGTCGAGGCTAGGGAGGAGCCGAAAGCGTTTCCACGGTAAGGTTCATTCATAAATTGCTGGAGAAACCGCAAGCTGTGAATCATTCTTCCTGGGCGCCATTTTGGATACTGCGTGGAAAATTTAGTTAAGCATAGTACCTACCTAGGTACTAACTACTTCAAAATCATTCACGTAAAAACAATGGTACCATTTTGAATGTTGCATATTTGAAGATCACTCGCTTAAACTGTGATCAAAATTCTGTATTTCAAGTTTGGACTTAACCGTTGAATGAAACCGGCACATTTGAGTTAATGATCAGTTTATGTCAGATCATTGGAAACGTGTCATACAGTGGGTGTCGTACGAGGCGGCTAAGGGAAAAGGTTTCTTATGCAGTGCTTTTGTAGGAGGAAGGCCTCATTCATTCATCATTTGACACTTCAAAAATCTTCAATATGCTAAAAGTGAGCGTTGCTGGATCTATTACACTAGGCGATTTTCATTACTTTCAAATTTACAGAGGGGTTCAGATAATCAAACTGAACAACTTTTACTACGGGACCAAACTATAAACTAGCGTTGGCTTATCTGCGCGTTTAAGAAGATATTTGTAGTAGGGGTTGCTGACCATCCCGAAGAGAATAATGGTCGTTAGTATGATGTATTTTAAACTTCAGCTCAAATATACACTTAATATGACACATAGAATAGTCGTACTTCCTATAACATGACCGGATTTATGGGAAAAATTGTCCTAAACCCCCAACAATTTATTATTAGTAGCTTTCCAAAACGAAAAAGGTAATTAGCCTCAGCACTGTCATTCATTACTCATCTTGTACTAAACACAACACAAATATTAGTGTACCACAAGCCCTATAGTGTCGGACTAGCTGTCGAACAGTTCATAAATATGCATCGTGTCAGTATGTGTGTTGTAGAGCCCTTAATGTTTGCCCACGAAAAATATCACTCTTTGTTGGCTTAATGCGCCGGTGTCAGCTTCATACTGCGGGAGTTTACTTGACTACTATGGACCATCAAGTTGAAGCATGGTAGTTAAGATAAGATAGATTCTTTGAAAAATTATAGAGTTAGAGTTTTCAAGTAACATGTAAATTATCAGCTCCGATTTTCAGCGCATCGTCACCGATTGCGTTCGGTCTTTGGTGTTTGATTGAAATATAATTAGTTTGATTTGTTATTGATGGACAAACATGAATTGTCATTTGATTGTCATACGTATATATGAACATTATCTCATTAAGAGGATAGACCATTACAGTTTTCTCCATACAAACGTATTCCCCTGTTTTCTCCCTGGATAATAACACTAGAGCAAATATTTTTTTTACCATACAATCTGTGTCACCTCTGCCATGTCCCTATGTTTTGCTTTTTAACATGAATTAATTACTGTAAGAACTAGAGACCTTCGAAAATTACCAATTTTACCGCCCGTTTTCAGACATCCAGTAAACAAATTTGACGAATTTTGACGAAATTTGACGACAAAAAAGAACAAACATACGGACATATCCAAAGTCTTTCTCTTATTATTTTTGTAAGAATTATTAAAATCCGTTTAGTTTTGGAGGAGGAAACCGGGGAATACGAAGTGGTAATTTCGTAGATTTTTGTATATAAAATCGGTCCGAGCTGCAGTTGTCTCTTTCGCACTCTAGTTGGCGGGGTGTATGGTTAGGGTGGACCTAAAAAATACGTGTACAGTCAGATAAGTAACCTATTCTCCGAATTAGCATTTCAGCCCGCCTATCCTCTTAACAGTAAATTATTCAACTTTTGTGACTTTATTGTAACGTGTAAGCTTCCAATGAGATCAAATAATTGCATTAATGATTCAAGTCGTACTATGTAATTGTAAAATAAAGAAAAACTATGTTATGTTTGCACACAACCTTTTTATGCTAATTTTCCATACAAAGCTTTAAAAACGTAAGTGTATTTTTGAGCGCTATATTTCGTGTATGGGAATGCTAACAAATACAGTCCACAAGGCTTTTAAGGAGACGCGGGTGCCTTTCACCCGATGAAAAAAAACTTTTGAAACAAGACACCGAACGGTGTTTGCTTGGCCCGCGGACCTCTGTTAATGAAACGTTACACTTCATTCACTCAACTGGAGCAAGTGTCTTCTATTATGGAGTTTACTTGTGTACACACGCTCCAAAAAGGAGCCGAGAAACAATTCCTTACGTCAACATACTTGGAAAGCTGTCGGTTGCCCAGTCGCCCTGCGCCTGGTGCAGCCGCAGTAAACACGCACCTTAACTACCTCCATTATACTTCAAATGGTACTCACTGATTACTTTAACTCATTGTTAACGCTCCCTGAATAGTTGCCAACTTCAAAATATGAAATAAAAGCTGATTTATAGGTAATTTAGTCTGCCAGGTGCAAATAACTGAGAAATTCTATTGACGATTCGTTTGTAGTGATTGTGAGCCCGTACCCGGGGGGCCGATCTATTAAATCTGTTTTGTATATTGTATGTTTTCGGTTGTAAATACCCACGGGACGGATGTGACTCCATTATTGATATTGTTGCGATCCAGCCCGGGGTCAATGCGGAGTCAATGAGAGCACGCCCGCTTGTTGCAAGTCATCCGAGTGAGCGATGGAATCCACGCTTCCGAAAACAATCTACGTTGTCTCACCCTTTGTTTCTCACCGTGTTCCTCAGTATTTATTACACTAAATTATTAACTACAGTTTTATTTCGTTTTATTTTACTCGCACTAACGGACTTGCTAAATAAGGAGCGCAGTACTTTAAAAGCGTATGTACACAACATTCCGTCATATAATTATCGTTTTCGCTAAGTAGCGCGCGGAAGGCTATAAACATAAACTGGCGTATCGTGCTAATTTACAGCGTCAACCCGCGTCGAGCCGATAACTGCTGTTGATCGATTTGCATCCGTAATTACGTCACTTTTAGCGCAGCAGGTGATGAAAACGACAAGTACGTGATTGCGGGAGGCGACGTCCGCCCCTTCCGACGCGACCGGTTGCGAGCTTTTACTCAACCCTGGCCCGCGCCCGCGCCGCCGCCCGCGGCAAGTGCGGCCGACACGAGGAAAACTATCTCTATATCTTCTAGAGTTCATCTCAACTTTCCTATTAGCATCCGCATCCTAGAGAACGTAGAAAAAGTCACGTCATACAAAATATTTGCCTTGTCAAATTTCATTAAAATCTAATGCTTGGATAGCCATTGCCCCTAACAGCATCGGAGATCATAATTCAAACATTTATCACCGGTAAGGCCATCTTTACTTTGATGTTCGACATTAAATGACATGAAAACAATAAAAGGCAAATTCCTGACGCGCTTGTGTTATCGTAATAAAATGAGTTATTGATTTATCAGCACAATATCAGAGCTTCATAATTCCGGCTGTCACTCTGGGTTTGGTGCGGGCCAGTGCGCGGTTACCTCGCACTCTGTTCTGTACGGTCCACACGCCAACAAACCTTTCTCATCGACATCTCATCTACTAAGAAAAACAAACGATATTTGTTACAGCATTGATACGCAATCGCTTTGATTGTTTATGGCTCTCCACAAAGACTAGTGATCAGATCGCGTGGGCGCTGAGTCAACAATCGCGCACGGATCACACTATACGTCCTCTTTTGCTGACGGTCCCGGAGAGCCTCTTGATAATATTTTATAAGACAAATAACCCGATAAAGATGTTTTGACGTGAACCCGTGTTCATCGCTCACACTAAAATGCGTCCAGCGCATGCGTATTATAAAATATTTATTTACAATTTTGGTCACAAAAGAAATAAAAATTCTAATTTAGTGTCAAGTTTATTGGTGGCGAGCGAAGCGTTAAGGCGATCGGTGGGATGTTTGATATGTTGACAGGAGTGCGGTGGCTTTACGTAGATCCATTAGCATTGTTTTAAAGGATTAAAGCGGCGCTTACGAGGCGCAGACGCACTGTGCTGTGGGGCGACGTGTCGGCTGACACGCATATTTTTATGACACAATGTCGTTTTATTCCAAATAATCAGTGTGAAACGACTACCGTGTCGTCAGTCGCTGATAAGTTCAACTTGTTTTACTTTTGTTGACATATTTTGTTTTTTGTCAGCTTTTAAATCCTTAAGGCGCCTTATGGCTTTAAAACTTTTATTCGACTAAGCATTTATTTTTTGAAGTAAATCACCCTACCTAATTCCAATTACATTTTCTAATTTTATTTTCTTATATTTTCTAACTGTTAGATGTTGTATGGCAGTTATTTTGAACCAAAGTGCTTTGACCGGTGAGTCGTGTAAGGCTCGCGTCCGCGGTTGGTGTCGAATTACACAAAAGGTCCAACAGTTTCAGATTGTTTTTGGTGCCCAAATCAAAACCGATATCTCCAGTAATTTGATGAAATTACCCGATGACAGGGGTGAAGGTTTTTTTGTGTAGATATAAAGAATTTTACGCAATTTTAAACCGTATTTTAATAAACCTAGAGATCGACGTCAGAAGCGTTTCGCCGGGGATGGGTAGAATATTGGTTTACATTTTGTAACGCGCTTCAAATCGATTGATGTTTTATCGAAGAGACAATTTGACAAGGGCACATGACATTGCGGTCAATTACGCTTCACTAGTTTCATTGAATTTTGCGAGAGTCTCTTAGCAACGAATACCTTATTGTATACAAGCTAGCTGAAATCCAAATCCTTAACCGACACAGTCGTGAATCATTTCAATGCGAGAATCATTTGTTTAGAACACGATAAATCTTGCGACAAAAAACAGATTATCATAAAGAGCAAGATAATTCATTTACATCACTAGTGTCGTCGTGTTGTTATTTATTTTGAGGTAGTAACTGTTTTTATCGTCGGGTGTCCATTAGATGGGGTTTTGTTCGCTCTCTGGTGCGCGGGCGTGAGAATAGCTCGACGAGAACCGGCCCTATCGGAGTATCGATTTTCGATATATCGTGACCATTTCTGTCCGAACTTGATTGGAATAGAGTTGACATTGGAACAAAAAGGTTCACGCAATTGCGAAAATCTAATTTCGTGGAATTAAACTGAGGTTTTCCCATAGAAGAACTCTATAACATTTATTTCTTGAGTAATAGCGCAACTTAACGTGAAGCTTAGAATAGTCGTCTCTTTCTTTATCCGTTCCATGTATCCTTATTTTTTTTATAATAAGTCACTTTCTATAACTTTTCATTAGTATCCTATTAATCATAAAACAAGCTTTAAACGAAGAAAATAGAACACAAGCGTGATATGATTATTACAATTTACAATAATAAAACGCTATTACAAAAGCTCACGATACAAAACGAATGCGATGCGGCATGACCGCGTCGTGTCCCAAGGAAATAGAAAATGATTCTCATAACATAAACATTGTGAAGGGCAGTCCATCAGGTGGAGGAGCCGATTATTTACGCCGCTTATCTGGGAACAATGCATCTCCGGTCACCCATCAGTCCCACCATTGTGTCCACCAACGACCTGCCTCACCAACGCGCCAATTTATTCCATACCCATTCAAAGATTAACCGAGATTACTTATCAATTCGTTAATTAAATATTACAAGTTTTTCTTTATTAACCCTTTTAACGGTAGTTAAAGTGGAGCACGACTTGCAAATAACTCGGCGCGATCAAAGGAATCGGTCGAAAATTAATTATCAATTTGTCGTGGGTGCCAGGGAGACATAAATCGATCGGGTGTATCTGCCTGCAGCCACATTAGCCACGCTCGAAGCTCGAGCTTGAGATAAGGATAACAAATGCTCAGTTTAAGGTTATCTCGACATCACGGACATGGGAGAGCTTTTTGCCACCGCATCCTTCGCCTCTGCCCCTAATCGACATACCTACCTCTTGTTTTAGGTACTTTAATAGCCTTTTATAATAAATTCGATAAGGATAAATCAAGCCGTGTCCATTTAAACTTGAAACAGATTTGGAATAACAATATTTTTGTCGAAAAACAAATTCTGCTAAAAATATTTGAAATACCTTGTAAACTTTTCATCATATTGCTCGTATTTCAGCATATGTAGCTATAAGTGGGCGGTAGTTTTATGAAGCATTTAACTAGATTTATCTTCTACGATAACTAGAACGTATTAATATGCATGATATGCTATGAACGATTACCAGGTGCATTACAGAGGCGATAAAAAATTATATAAATAAACTGGTTATTTAACCATGCTAACACAAGGATGTCTTTTTCGAACTTTCAATTATTTGCAACAATGTATCTAACTATAAATATAATAAGTTAACAACGTGCTAACTAAATAAACTAGTCCTAATAACATTATAACTAGGAATTCGTAGGGTAGATTAGAAGCTACGAAGATGCAATGATTGAATGGAAACTGACGAATGTAATAGAAAAATTTCGATATTTTACATGATTTCTAATGAGTGTTTCCATAGCTCTAGCTATCAATCTTAGCAATAAACATCAAATGGATAAATCATGTACACGAATTGAAGTCCCAATAAAACATCTTAAACATAAATAGGTATGTACTTAATTTCAACAGCAATAAACCCAAGGATGTTCTGTTAAGGTATTCATATTGAATATAAAATGGCGTCCTTTTTCAGCCGTGGCTAGGGTATAATTATCAAGCCAGAGGCGCATGCGAAATTGGGGTCTCACCTCGACTCGGCGGCCATAAATAAAACAAAATGATCCGCGTCGGTGGGAGGACCACGCTAATGAATAAGCCTGGCTGACCTGCGAGCTGCGCGCACGCAGCGGGATGCGAGTCGGCCGAGAGCCGAGGAACTGCCGAGCGCTATCCCTTCGTATCCTTCTATTGGTCCATTTGATATTTCAACAAGGATCATTGTAGTTAGGTATTATGTGTATAGATGAAGTATAAAATATATCACGACCACTATTCCTTTCGGGGATGTCAGAAATCCCACTAAAAACCAACAACCAACCTCATTTTTAGCATATTTGAGGTTTCAGGAATAACGTATGAAGCGATATGATAGGTATAGTTACTTTATCTATAGAGAAAAAGAAAAGACCGACCAAGAATGTGTCGGGCACGCATGTGATAGATTTCCGTAGCCATTGTATACAGGCTGTAAGGAAAAGAATCATAAACCTTTCAACCACATACTCTACAACAAACAAACTGAACAACTTTTACTATGGCATGGAAGCAAACATGTGAGACAGAAATGACAATAAAAAAAATCAGCTATCCCATAAGTTTGCATCGAGTAGGTAGGTATTGCAGTTTATATGGGACAGCTGTTTTTTTTTCTTTCTGATTATTTTGCTCCCATAGTAAAAGTTGTTCAGTTTGATTAGTAGAGTAAGTATGTGGTTTAAAGGTTAATATTTAATATTTAATTTATCTATATTGGTTATCAAACAGCAAATTACTTAATTTCGAATACAACAAAATTTAAATTTTACCACGCCAATTACATGATAACACGTTTTAAAAACTGTTTAATGATACTTTTCCTTACACCCTGTATAGACGGTTCATCCTGCATTTCAATCATCCTTGTTTGACTACTTCTAAAAAGGATGTTGAAAGTAAAATTAATCGTAATAAATTAATCGATTGTCCATGCATCTATTTAAATAACTATATTACATCGATGAATTACGCCACTATTCTGAAAGGCGTATTCAAAGAAGGCAGAAGCGACAACTGAAATTACAACATCATCTAAATACACTACAAAACTACAAGAGCGGTCTCTTTATATGTAGAGTAGAGGAAACGTCACAAATATTGAAGACCTATTACTGAACTGAAAGCATCGATTTATCACACTTTAACATCCAGTATTATTTATCACCCAAACGATAGGATTACACAATTGTAAATAAATGTTAAAAATTACCCAACAGAATATAACAATTTGAATATGAATAGTGGCATTTCTTTCAATATAAAACGTTGCATGACAGGAATCTTATATCTACCTCTTAAGAATGAAAATGCCTTGATTCGCGGGACGTTATATTTCGAACGTAATATAGGCGCCATGTAGGCAGGTACATGAAAAAACCGGACCGACATAATATAATAGACAAATGTCCCTCTTAAAGAACACAATGAGAGAGCTCTAAACGATCAATTCACTTTTGAAACATGCTAATTTGAAAGTCTAGAGTGCTTCTACTATTTAGGAGACATAATGGACTGTATTTAAATAACATGAGCTTTAACGCGGTGAACTTGTAGTGAAGAATCGAATCTATAAGTATCTACACTATAGTGTATAGAATAGTATAGTATATGTTATAAAACTATAACAGATTTTTGTCTGTCCGTTTGATCGACCATTATGCAAAAACTGCTGGATCGATTTTGATTAATAATTTTATTTTTGAAAATTTAGACTTAAGAACATGAGTAAGTTAGGTTAGTTTAGTACTTACGTTGAACAATGCATAATAAATAAATAAAATATATATTATGTTCGGCATTAACAATGAGATTACTGAGCACTACGAAAGAACGTGCGGTCGGTCGTGAGTTTTTATATCTAAGTATGAAAAAAAAAACTGAAAATAAGAGTGACTACTATGTATTAGAACAGGGCCAGGGGTGCGATTTTTGAATGTCATCGGTGAGTTTGAACGGTTTTTAAATCTCATACAAAAGTGTTCTCAATGCATCTTTCTACTGCTTATTTGACTTTAAAAAAATCGCACTAATGAATTATGATTTTTGAAAGTCAAATCAGCAGTAGAAAGATGCGTATCTCCAGAGTAATTTTGACATTTTTAACTGCTGAGCTCACCGAATGAGATTCAAAAATAGCACTCCAGGAGTGAGATTTTAGAAACTCATTCGGTGAGCTTTTAGAAACTTATCCTAGTAATTTTGACAATTTCAACTGCTGGGCTCACCGAATGAGATTCAAAAATCGCACTCGAGATCCAGAAACAGTACCATACAGAAGGGTCTGAGAATGCTCGAACAAGCAGGTAGGTCGGGTGGCGGCTATTATTTAAATTAATTGGACATAAAACGAGGACCGAACACGAGAGCGTGTCGATGTCGCCAGGACTATCGCGCCCGTGTCGACGGTCGCGCCCGCGCCGCGTTCGAACGACAAGCGGCCCATTCACGGTAGAGTCAGTTTTGTGAGATAACGTTTTTTAACTATCAGTGTTTTAGTAAAGCCTTAACTTCAAATTAAATTATACCTAATATTATTGTTAACTTTGCAGCGTCTATGTAACTCAAATTATTGTTGAATTTTTAGATATAAGTTTTAGTTGTAAAATATTTCAAACACAATTTATATTGTAAATGAATAAATAAATGAATGAATGAATCATATAAGTCAAGCTGACGATTTTTAAGGGGATGATCAGACCATCAAACTGACCATCTTTCTCCATAGGACCAACATGAACAACAAAAATCTGTTGTTCCACATACAGGATGTAAGAAAAAGTATCATTAACTTTTAATTAAACCACATCATGGATCTAAATCATAAAAGATAGCACTCCTCCTTACAAGCATTCATACAAGATAATTTGACGTTCGTCTCCGTCGTCGATATTTCCAATTTTACGTGCGTCTCTTTCTATTCCAATGACGTCACAATTACATGAACGACAATTGAGTGACGTCATGCCTAGACATACATTAGAAAGGGACAAAGTTAACGTCACTAAAAACCACTACGGAGAAGAACGATCATTACCGACCATCAAGGAGTATTATCATGTTTTCCCTCTTGTTAGGCAGTCTGTGCTCCACTATAGAGGATTCCAAACTTCTTGAACCACATACTCTACCTATCAAACTGAAAAACTTTCACTAAGTAGGCAACGTTGAAAAATAACAAAAGTTTGCTGGCACCTCAGAATACAGAATAAACCAGAAACAGTCAACGCGCTTGAAAGTGAGGCAATCGCACAACAACTCCAAATTGGAGTGGCTCGATATCTAGTCAGGCAATCGATGGCCGACGCGCGCATCGGTAATTGCTGAATAAAATCCTAATTAAATAGATAAATTAATCCTATCTATAAAATACTTAGTTTTTTTTTTGAGTAATTAATTAATGTGTGAAGAGCGGGCGGGGCGGTGTTGTGACATTGTTTTGGACACAGCGCGCTGCATACAAATGTAATCGAACACTCCTTCTGGTTTATTCTGTATTCTGAGGCTGGCACATACATTTGAGTTGAGGCATTACAGTGTAGTCTGATACAGCAGATTTTGTTCTTATGAATGTTGACTCCATAATGAAAGTTGTTCAGTTTGATGGTCTAACTACACTAAATAAACCTTATAAATGTTACTAGAGTGTTTTGTTACACCCTGTACAGGTAATAACGCCTGTTATACGCAACGTGCATCATTGGCAAAAGACTCATAAAGCCATAGTTAAATTTAAACTTTAGCAACTATGATGTTCACAGTTCAACACGATTTCGCCCGATAGCTGCCAATAAACGGAAAATAAGAAAATCAAAGAAAACCCTTTAATTCTTACTGTAATGCACTACATTTTGAGCAACGAATGAATCTGAATCTGAAACGCTGAAAACTAGTTATTTTGTCACTATTTAGGATCTTTATTAATAAACAAATGACTCAAATAAAGCGAATACCTACGATAGGACAGTTCCTAGATTTACAACGGAAATTGATATTAATGAGTCAAACACTTCAAGTAGATTACTTATTTGTAATAGGTACATGTATTTCCGTGATTTACGCAGAATTCTAGATTAAGGAAAACACTTATAACAATGGGTCAAACATTTGCAGATTCGATAAATGAGTAATTAATCACCTAACAAGTACTTACCTTATAGACAAAAGGCTACAAATATTAATATAAGTGTAAGAAAACGAATTACAGACCATAATCATTATTGTTTAATGTCGTGTCGTGTGTAATTTGACAGATATCGCTGGGTCTTGCGCGGGAGTGTCGCGATCGCTATCGGCGGTCGCGCGTCGCCGTGGCGCGCACAATGCCATCTTTTGTGTTCCGACACGATAATTTATTGACACCAAACACTGCTAACAAACTGACCGAGATAAGTATGCCGCTTCGGATTTAAATCAAACGAACCCTTCGCCATTTCAAATGGGTACATCTGGTGAATGAATGAGTTCAAACTTTCTAAATATTTCATCGTTTTGTAAAATTGCAATATTATTATAAAATCTCCTGTGTGTATACCGCTGTGGTTAGAATATTATTTCTCCTATTTCCCGTATGAAGTGTCAAGATTCCTGTGTTTTTGCACGATAAAACTTTGCTGCAACGGATCTTATAAAAACTAAGTTTAAGCTATAGTAAAGTATCAGCCTTCATCGAAAGAAATCACAGTTATTAGTTAATGGATAAAATCTAAATTGTTAAGAAAGTTTAAATTAAGAATAGAAAAGAAGAGAAGTTGTTAAGAAAATGTCATAAATCAAATTATTCAAAGAAACCACGTAGATAAAATACCTGGTAGATTATAAAAAGTGTCCGCCTACATCGAAAGAAAATATGATTTTAAGTTAATGAATAAAGTACTAGAAGAAAAGAAGAAAAGTTATAAGAAAAATGTCATAGATCAATGATTACGCAGATAAAATACCTGTATTACCAAGACTATAAAGAGTCCGAAAAGAAACACCTTTTAAAGATTATAATTTCACTGATTGCTCATAACTAAAGAAAGAAACAACGTATGAAGTAAAATCCTGAGCGTTTTCCTTTATCAGTTTTCCGCAATAGCACGACATACATCAAGGTATTTACAGCATTACGTAACAAGTGTGAAATGCCAATGCTTCACGGTATTTCATACACATTACCTTCGGTTATGTAAGTCTTTTACGGCAATACTAATTAGGTAATTATCCTGCCGCAACTTAATGACATTTAATATCTCTTTGTATGCTCTGTGTTTAAATTTCCTCTACCCATGAATTTCTATCTATGTATCTATAGCGTCACGCCTCTTTCCCAGGGGGGTAGGCAGAGACCAGGGCGCGCCATCTACTACGATCCATACAAAGGTATCTTGCCTCATTCACATCGATACATTTCTTCGTACTTACCCGTCAGTTTCCTAGGATTTGCATGGAAGAAATAATTTTTAATTGATAAGATCGCCTGATTTGTATACCATTAGCATTTTTATGCTTTATCTATTCGTTTGGTGTAAATAAAAGTGTATATTTCATTCGTTAATTTTAAGGACTTAACAGGAGTTAACAAATAATGATAATATCATTTATTTCAGACTAATAGATCCATAATAGCGTGAGGAGCGTGCTATGTGGGGAGCATCTACTTTACAATACCTACTCTACTATTACTGGAAACATTAGGAGAGACATCATATTGGTACTGCGATGTTTCTGGTAAAGTTAACCAAACCGGGAAAGTAATGTACAACCTACGTAAGTGCACCACGGGGTTCGGACTTTTTGTGACGCTTATGTGCCGCGCGCTACGAAAGATGGCACTAAACTGGAGGCGTATCGACTGTAATATTCCCAAGCAGGTAAACAGTTATTCGAAATACCTAAATATTATATCATATTTAGTACATAAGTGCATGCTATTTTTAACCGACTTAAAAAGGAAGAGGTTCTATGTTCGGCTAGATGTATTTTTTTATGTATGTTCATCGATATTTTCGTCAATTGTGGACCAACTTAAAAAATTCTTTTTTTGTTCGAAAGAGTATACTCCCAAGGTAGTCCCATTTTAATTTTGATAAAACACTTCGGAGCTACATCATATAACTCCTCAAAAGTTGACTGCAAATCGTCTGCGATTGAAACATTTGCTTTGTTTCGAATTTTCGATGTACCCTTTGCATGTATAACTGATAGATATCTGAGTCCAACTAACATATTTATGAATCAAAATTCAAAATGTTGAAATATAAAAATTTAAACAAAAAATTTAAAACCGACTTCAAAACTGAAAAAAGTAAAAAATTCAACGTGGAAATCTGCAGCGACTGGATGAGGGAGACCGAGTCGAGTACAGAGTTTTGCACCGTGCCTTGGGAGAAGCCTATGTTCAGCAGTAGAAGATGATATGCATGATGGATGATGAATAATATTATAAATGTACCTGGTCATTTTAATTATATTTTTAACTCATATGCGATGCGAAGTTATAATTGTTTGCTTCGACAAAGTAAAGTCGTAACTAATAAAACACGATTTACTCAAAGAGTACGTCAAACGCTTTGCAATTATTGCTTAGTTAAACCTAAAGTTGTAAAATTGTTGATGTTATACTAGTGGGGCAGGGCCGTACCTTATGGGCACAAGGGGCACCAAAATGATATGATTCCAAATAATACAATATTTTTTTTTAGCGAAACGAAAAATATCCTTGGTATGAATGTGGTTAAATCTAGCCCTGAAAGGGACGAGTGTTAGTAAATAAGGTGCCTTCGTCAAGTAGTGTAATGGAAAGGATTACTTTAACATCTAGATCTATACATAATAAACAGTTCTGTCATATGAATAGGTTCCGTGACTAACTGATAACACAACGTACAGTCTAAACTCTAAATAAACCACTGAAGATATAAACATGAATTTTGGGAATACACATTCTACAAAGCATGTAGATATGCAATAAAAATATGTTTTCCAAAATCGATTGCAAAGGAACGAGGAGTTGAAGTTTGATGAAATCCACGCAAACGAAGTCGCGGGCAAAAACTAGTCTGTCATATAGATTATAGGATACCAAGCCGTAATATATACAAATTAATAAAAGCGACGTAACTTCTGTTCACATGGAATACTATAAACTGGAATACTATATTCAAGTAAAAATAATAAACTATCCTAATTCGTAGAACGCTGATAAAGAAATGCTTGAGGACAGACAAGTTTCTTCCATCCAGCTCCAAAGCTGGACTCGTCCATTACATGCAAGATTATTAATGTTTAAATACTTGAGACAAATTATTTATGAAGTAAGTTATGACTAACGATTACAGTAACGACGTTGCCTGCCGCAACCACTTACCACTTGATTCAGGTATTAGATAACTCACAACGTATATGAACGAGTGAAAATATAACGTAGGTAATGTTGAAAAATATTGGCAAATGCATGCTTCCTTTTCAAATGTAGAGTAATACATAAATAGTACAGTCGGCATCAGAGAAACCTGACCCCTCTATCTAAATTTTTATAAGCGCAAGGGGGTTCGATTTCTCTGATGCTGGCCGTATCTACAAATCAATAAAGAGCTTTATCAAATTAAAGACAGCAGAATATACAGGATCCAACTTTATGTGCTGACGGTTTTTTAAGAGGATGATCAGATCATCAACAGTTTGATCATCAACAACTTTCTGTACGGCGGGTTCAACATAGATATAGCCAAAAAATCTACTGTCCTTTGGACATTTGGGTCGAGTCGAGTAGTGTTGCAGTTTTTATGGAACAGCAGATTTTTTTTGCGATTTCGACCTTGGTCCCATGGAGAAATTTATTCAGTATGATAGTCTGATCATCCTTTTAAAAACCGGTATATAAAAAATAAAAAAACTTTATTGAGTTACCCTGATTCCTAAACTAGTAAACTGTGTGTCCGGATATAAAGTGCTTCAAAATAAAGACACCAGCGCCCGCGGCATGATCGCGCGATAAAGCGCTATCGCGCCCTAGCTCCCTTTCTTTTTGCGCGCGAACGAACGAGTTAGCAGGCGCGATAAAACGTTTATCGAGGCACCATGCCGCGGGCGCAGGATAATAATATTATACTTACTTGACTCGCCGACAATAGCATCACTCGATCTAAGGGTAGCTTGTATCAAAAAGTATTTAGGCTTTACAGTTTAAATATGATGTCACTGCTACCAGTATGAGCAGTGTAAGAGACGGAGCGATCACTAAATACGAGTTGGTGTGAGCAAGCCTAAATGTGTGTTCATTACATATTTTTATAAGGAAACTAACCTTAATAGAATAGACAGTAGGTACGGCGACAGATATCCTGCAGATATCCACGTTGCATTTCAGGTCAACGCATCGCGCATTTTAATGGCAACGAGCGTCAAGCGGTGCGCCCGCGCCGCGGCCCGCCGTTGTATTAAAACAATGACCAATAACTTTGTATTTATGTCTCATTGGGCAGAGAGAGCGTCTCGGTTTATCTCTTCTGTACTATTAGTCGCTTTGCCTCTGTACACAGGAATTTAATTAATGGAAATACCGTGCGAAATATTATGAGGCTTCGGCTTAATGTCTTCCCTATGTCTAGTCACATTCTTAAGTTTAACGTGTACTTACCTGATATTAACAGATGTTTATTAGGTGAACATGAAAACCTTCCCGTTTTATATTTTTGACTTTACCTTTCATTCCATCGGTAGGAAGTATGCGCAGCATGAATTATATACTTATCGAAGAAACTCGTAAAGTAGCGTAGGTACCTTACGCTGCTGAAAATCGGATTGTAGGTATGTAGGTCCCCATCATGGGTCAAAAGTGATATTTGGTATAGATTGTGCCCGCTTGATAATTCCTAGGTTCCATATTATAGGCTTCAGAGTTAATAGAATCAAATATAACTATAATTCTGTTTGCTACAAAAACTTAAAGTCTGACACTCCACAGCTAATCTAAGTAGGTACCTACTAATGTAACTGCACAATTTCTCAAAGAAACCTACAGCAACAATAATGGCAAGCTCAAGAGAGTTTACAAGATTTTATCAATTGCAAGAACGGAAGTTGAACTTTCCCGCGACACTTTAAATAACAATAAAACAAAATCACGACGTGACTCCAATGCGGCTTATCGGGCACGAAGTCGATCGTTCATAGTCAAAATAATGTCGTGAACACACCGAGTACATGAAACAATTAAGTATACATTAACTGGCATTAGTGGTTAATCGAACGACGCGACGCGGGCGCCGGGCATTGTTCTGGAGGACAATCGTCGCTAGACCAAATAACGATCAGCTTACCTAAATACTGCGGTAGGAGTATGTGTAAAACTATAGGTACGTATTGCGTACTGTTGATATTCCGTGGCACCTCAAGGTAGCCGGAGGCATTACGTTCCTATAGGTACAAAAAGAACTAGTCTCATGCTACGGATGCCCTCTTTGCCCTTGCTTTGATGAAATATGATACCAGGTCATTGCTGCATGAAACAAATAATTGTATAATATCTTGAATCGTTCTAATACATTGGTCTAAAAATAATATTGAATGAGTAAAATAAAAATGTTGATGTTAACACTGGCTATGCATTATTACGAGTAGGTACACAGAATTAGACAAAAATTTCATTGAGTAAATATGATTTTCCTAAGGACACTAAGGCCTTTCTACATGGACTTTTACAATAATGTTGTAGTACACATCAACGAAAAGGAATTCAGAGATAGGACCCGCAAAGTTTCTTTGAAAAATTACATGCTGAATTTGATCATAATTTTCATCAATAATTGAAATCGTTGGGCATCAAAGAGAGAAAGATGCGAAGACTGTGGTTAGCGAGTGGGATGAAAACAAATGACGGATAATACTGCTATAGCCAAAGTAATGAACTGAACTAGATAAATCTGTCAATCACAAGGACGATTAGGGTTGAACTACAGCACTTAGCACAGCATCGCATTTTTCCGTCGCTCCATCCTTTTCTGTCACTCAGGAACGTCATTTGCTAGAGCATATAAGATATACGGAACGCGATCGCACGCGGCGTGCAGCGTGCTGTTCCGTGCTGTTCCGTTCCGTCTATCTTATATGCTCTAGCAAATGACGTTCCTGAGTGACAGAAAAGGATGGAGCGACGGAAAAATACGATGCTGTGCTAAGTGCTGTAGTTCAACCCTTATGAGACCATTTTTAACAAACGATTGCATGTGTTCTCTTAGACAATAACCTTTCTAGTAGTATTACTGAAGTACCTACCTATATTCAGAGAGCGTGAGTTAGCAACCAATGTTACATTAGCGACACGTTTTCTATCGCTGTATATTTTGTAAATAGCCCCCATTCCACATCTCACGTGCTGATATGTAATACCATAATATTCAGTAAACAAAACGAGGAATGTTAACAAGAACTCACCGGTTGGCTACAGACTTAGGTACTACAATCCAATTGTTCGGTCACCCTATGTAGATGCTGTTCTTCGCAAAATGGCGAATCGGTCCACTGCCTTCCCATATAAACAACAAGCCCATAAAGAAAACCAATTATATGCTCATGAATACAATTCAACAAACGAAAACGTAGTCGATAAACTTGGAATTGTATTTAAAACACAAAAGCTACAGAAAATTGCTCATATATCGACATACTTATAGCTATTTCAACTATTTTGAATTTACTCGTTTACTCAACATGGACTATCATAAAAAAGTAAGGCGAATAATTATCTGAAGACGTAAGAACACATTTGCAGACATAAACAGCAATAGGTGGTGAAGTTTAGAACGATTTACAAAATGGAATGCTTCAGTATTTCTAAACACAACAGGTGAAACGGAAACCGGCGGAATAATGTAAACTGACTTCAAAGTGTGTTTATAGGTACCAGGCCACTAACTGGACAGTTATTATTGCAATACTCAAGGATTTTGATAATACCTATGCCAGCTTCCTGGCAATACTCTAAATGTAAAATCTCCATGAAGTTGATGCTATAATTTTAAAATCCGGTTTTCAATTTTGTAGATTACGTAAAACATAATTATACAGGGTCCTTCTTAATATGCTGACTGTTTTTATGGGGATGCTCAAACCGTCAAACTGAACAACTTTCTCTATGGGACCAAAGTCGAAAACGGCGTAAAAAATCGGTTGTCCAATTTTGTATGGAACAGCTGATTATTTATTCGCGATTCTAATGTTGATCCCTTAAAGTTGTTTAGTTTGATGGTCTGATCATCCCCCTAGACCCTAAGTATACACCGTTTGTATTATACAACGATATTAATGTACTAAAGTACCTATGTCTATGGTACCTACTATACAACCTTTTGATTACGTATACTTCAAATATAGATTGATCAATATTTTTCCTAAGAAATTCGAGAAAAACAAGACGAAACGAAAACAGACTTCAGAAGCTAGACGAGATTAAATGCTTAGGTAAATAGGTACGGGAAGATTTGTTGTATTCATGTTCCCTTGAACCCGGCCGCGAGCGAGCGATGTTCAATGCGCTTGCGCATGCTCTTGCGCAGCCCCGTCACGACCGGGCCCCGCCGATAAACAAACATTAATTTATATATTTACAATCTTACTGCTATTGTAATTCGACTCTAAATTACTTGTTAACGTTAGTAGTTTCAATCAACCTTTCATCGTCTCGTTAACTAGATCAGCAAGTTTTCGTTTTGCAAGCTTTTATCGCTTTTATTTTTTTTAAAAAAACAATACGCGTCTTGTAACAGAAATACAGGAAATAGTACAAATTAGTTTTATATATTTGTATCGCTACTGGCTCTTTGTTAAAAAAAAACTTTGTCTGAAAAAAAGCCAGAATACCTACCCTTAAGGAGATAAGTCTTTATTAAGCCTTAAGTCTGATATTCCGCAATGGGCAAGCTTGGCTAACTAGCGCCCATGCCTGACATAGAAGCTCGTTCGATATGAGTTTATTCAAGAACTTGCAAACGCTATCATCATCTCAGCCGATAAACGTTCACTGCTGGACATAGGTATCGGTATCCCCCAAGGATCGCAAGGACGATCGTTCTTGCGCTGCCCTCATCCAACGGATTCCTGCCACCTCCACCATGTCCTCGGTCTTACTTGTAATAGGTTCTCGTATTTGGAATCCATCTTAAGCCGCTATTTCTGTGCATTGGAATCGGAACATTTATTAACCGTTTCACAGTTCACTTGATTCTTTTTCGGTTAAGTTAAGGCACACTTAACAGCTATTAAGACCAAATAACCTAGTCTATTCCATGTTTATGAGGACTATTGACAAAAATGGTTTAAATGTTTATTGCTTGTTTATCATTACTATTTTACGTAGGCTTGTAAGTCTTTTAGTTTTTCTAAACAGTTTGTTCTAGAAACATTAATGTTTTTTTAGAACAAAGAGTTTAAATTATTTGAATACAAATGAAATGTATACCGGTACGGACCATATGGATAAGTGGTGAGTCGTAGTAAAGTAAACAATTGAATCACTGGTGGCGCCCACACTGAAATAAACGGCGCTTCCGAGCAGGAACAAGTGGGAAAATCCGGGAAATTACTTAAAATTACTCATATATTGCGTAGAAATTACTCATAATTATATTTTCAGACTAGTGGCGCCTGCGACTTCGTACGCTCAGACCACTGACTTTAAACACTCATAACATTTGATTGAATGAACCGATTCCGATAATATTAACCCAACTGAGTTTTTGTACCCCCATCCAAATCGGTTCAGTATTTTTTTAAACAAATAAACAGACAACGATGTCTAATCGAGAAAAGTAGAGTTTCGTATCGAAAACTGCAACGATCTAGTTTACAATGATTAGGTACAGTAGGTGTATCTGACATAAACAAAAAACGAATTCGTAATATTACAAGACGTAATATCACAATACGATCCCAAACATTATATGTCATATTGATAGAAGTGAGTCATTAAATTACTACCATACCGATGCGCTGTATTATTGTAAACAATGTGCAAATTCTGCGTACCCATGTTATAACAGTTACTGACATTCGCACTCCCTCGCGAATTCACTTCCATAACGTACACAAGAATGCACTTTAACATAATTTTTTACATGTTCACAATTTGACGACACAGGATGTATCTAATAAAAAAATGAAATTTTAGGCCGTAGGATCCCACTACAGGGCAAAGATGATGATGAGAGGGAGTGGATCATACTCCAATACATTGGTCCAGTTCGGATTAGTGGAAGCAAAGCAAACTTGCTGTCAGAGTATTTTCAAAACGCCATCTGACGGAACCTCTTCTTCTTCTTGTGGTGCCATCTCCTATCGGAGGTTGGCTATCATGGTGTTCATATCGAACCATTCGCATAGCTTGTAAAGCCAAGAAGTCCTTCTTCTACCAGGCTTTGATCATCTTATTTTAAGAGCTACGCTCTTGTCGGTGGAGTATTCGCCAATCCAGTCTCTTTTCCGCTAGCATCTTGAGTTTCTGATATGACACGACACCAACCTTTTCCTTCACTTGGGCTAGATAACTCTGTCTAGGTATTCCTCTGCCTACCAGGTATTCGTCTTCCCAAAATTTGCCCCTGCAGAATAATATGGAGTAGTGGGATAAAGTCTGACAGAACTATCCAGGACCAACTGGTAATCGTGCCTTCCGAAACATGTGACTGGACTTGAATGCTTAATTTCGGTGATTGTTTCCAATACTGAAGCTCAACTATGCCAACGAGCCCCTCACGCCTAGAACTTGACCTAATACGCCTTGAAAACCGAAGAGTACATGTTACCAGTTACCACTGTGTCCGTGTCCACTCAGCGTACCAAGCTGACGATCTTCTACGACGATATTTATTTTTTTACGTATTATATCGACTTGCAATGTTTCTTACCTCCCCGAAAGGGATTATGGTCGTGATTTTAAATTTGTAAGTATTCTGCTTTTTAAGACATACAGGACACATCCTATAGATGACACTCGGCTTCGAGATTAATATCCGAGGTGGCAGATTGTCTCTTTAATTTATGATGTTCCATTGTTTTATATGACGTCACCCGATGTTGATGTTGTCTCATTCAAACGCTTTTCCTCTCCAAGTTGATTTTTTGCGTTATTACGATAAATCGATTTCGGAAAACTTGCTAACTGTTGCATACCTTACCTTAAAACATTTTTTTTTCTCTAATGTCTGTCATTTTTGTTCCTTTGTGGTGAGGAGATCTGTAAATCAGCGTCAGAGAATGGGCATCTTTTGATAGTCTACTGACTATCAACAGAGACTCGGATATTTCCAAATCTCTTAAAATATCATCGGAACTCGCTCCGAATAAAATTAAATATTCTACTAGGTATAATACATAACTAATATCATCCATCTGTTGATTTCTAAATTACCTCTATAGTTTTAGAAACTACACGGAATCTAAGGAACCACATATCGACCCACATCATTCGTTTCTAAGAAAATCAGTTGACCACTTCTCTTCTTGAGTTTCAGGCAACCGCAGGTTAGGTCAAAGACCTTTATACTCTATACTACAATTTGTCGACACTCGTAATCATGACAAAACATTTATAGGCGTTAAATCGTCTCTTAAATGATCCTATAAAGCGATCGTAAAATTGTTAATGCACTTCGTGAAATTGTATTTGACACAATTGCGGAGCCTTCATGGAAATGAAATTAGTTCAAGCTTGATTGATTACTTATATCTATAAGACTTTAAGTCATCTTTATGAACCTAATGGTTTTATTACTCGTTGTGCAATAATTTGAAGATAGTGCCACCTGTATTATGAGTAGGTAGGTAGATGTTGTACACACAGATGTCTATGTAAGCGGCACAGTACACACCGGCACGTTGAATAGTCATATTTAAGCGTTGAGTATGCGTGTCTTTTAAAGCGCTGTCAGTGTAACAAAGGTCCGTCCGCCAGAACACCTCTGGGTGGAGCTAATAAACTATTTGAGTAGTCTCGTGTTGACACTGGCGTTTCACACCTGAACAATGCTCCTCGTTTACATTAATGTAAATTAGGTTAGACTCCGCCGCCCGCGCCTACATTCAATTAGATGCGCCCTAAAGTAGCGCATGTGTGTATATACACTTCTACAAGTGTAATCATGTTCACAGGGGAATATTGATGCAACCGCATACCGTAAATAGTTGCTTTCCTTTGCCGATGGTCGAAGCCTCTACTACTCGCTTCGCCGCGGCCGCTCCGTACCGTGCCCTTACAAAAGACATCAACGGGCGCGCCACAATTACACATTTAAGCCATTTGTTGTGTTTATTTCCGAATAATGTTTACCTACTTTCACCTATTTAGCAACATCTGAAATATTATCGTTATTGATGGAACTAGCATTTAAAGCGTTTGAAAACGAAAATGACAGGGAATAAAGTTACAATTTAAATAGCAAAACAATGTTATTGTTTGCGAGGAATCAAAAATAGTGTGGCAGCATCTTCGTGTATTGCGGTGTCAAGCATTGGTGTGCCGTGCCACGCCACGCCGCCCGCGCCCGCGCCGCGCCGTGCATGGTCCTCGTCCGTCAGCGCGACCGTCGATCGCGTAAACACCGACGCTCGCGCCCGCGCCCCCGCCGCGCCGCCAAGACGCTACGCAAGCGCAACTACACCAAACAATTCGCGTCTTCACTCGAATCCGCATCCACCACATTGTACAATGTTTTCCAATCATACTCCGTCACTGCCATTATTCGTGGAACGGACGAAACATTCTCAGTTTACTTTTTGAAGAAGCTCTGCTTGTTTAAAACACTCAACAAAGAAACGCTAATCTCTGATTAATCTTTTAAAAAGAACGATAGAGCAGAGCAAACAATGGCAAAAGTTAGAAACAAAAAGGAAATCAATCGGACGTGCCATTAACATTTCCGAACGTCACAAATCACACCACCAAAATGCGAGATCTATAAACGAAAAAAGATCTATGTTGGGAATGAATTTTTTTATAGTGGAGCGGCGGAGTCGCACGCGCGGCTCGATTGTGGCTGTGTGGTCCTCGCTAGCCACTTTGTAAATAGCGCGGTTTACCTTTTTCAACTTTTGTGTTTTGTTACCTTTTGTGCTGTTGTACGACCAATATTACCATAGCTATTTAGGCTCGTCGAATAAATAAATATGCCATTTATCATGATAACTGATGCACGGGGACGTCGCCGCGTCACTACACAGATGGTGAAGATTGAAATCTTTACCTTTTACAATTTGTGGCTATTTATCTTCGCATTGTTTCCCTGTGTACGGTTCATAAACGTAGTGGCTTCTTCTTTTTGTAGTACTGATATTTTGACTCACTTAATGAACATGATGATTTTTTAAGAATTATGACGTTTGAAAAATTCCATTAACAGTCGATGCGACAACTTTGCATTAAACTATCAATGTTTAACTTCCTGTTCTGGCTATACTCCTGCAGCTAGTAGAGCGATATTAAATGAGTCGTGCGTCTCAAGTGGAGTTCTCTTGTCTAATTAGGTGCTAATTCGTCGACAAAGCCCCAACCCCAAACCCCAGGCGTCACGTTCACGCGTTTCCACGTTTTTGTACTGACATCTGCTTTTACAACAGCATTTTTTTTCAATCTGTTTAGATTGCGATAAGATTTTGCCGCAACAAACACACATTTAACATTGCATTTAATACAAACATAATAGAGTTAATGCATAGCAACATAATCCGCTATATCATTTCAAATTGTATGGAATCCCGAACTGCTCGTTTAACAAAAACCTTTTTTGCGGGGATGCGGGCGTCATCGGTGCCACAAAATCAAATTGTAGCACAATAAATTCACTCAAACCGCAGGCTCTTTCACAATATTTGTATCGGGCGTGTTACGGTGCGACAAAAAGGGCCGAAAGGGCGGCCCTCGGTGAATGAAGGGAAGGTAAATAAATATAAATAAAGGTGAGGGCGGCGCGCGGGGGGTGGCGGCGGCGGCGGCGTCCCGCGGCGCCCGCGCACGGTGCCCGGCCGATGCGCGCGCGCCTGCTGCGGTGACCGAGATGTTCTCGGTCTCGACTCGAGGCACGCAACTCTCAAGCGTTTTTTACAACTCTGTAAGCTGCAAGGATACGAGTAGATGGTAGGTAGGTATACCTACCATAAAACATAATGAATAAACATTACTTGTACAACTTTATGATTGGGACATAATGTATTTCTCGCATTTAGAATACACTTTCTACATTGTAAAAATCCAATTACAAGCTCATTGTTCTCCGTATCAACTTGTCACACGTCATTAAACGGGACCAATGAGAGTCGTAAAAGTGTCCGCGTTGATCGGCGCTGTGATCGCGGCCAAGTGCGATCGCATTCAACAGGGACCAATTACGGGCCTGAGAGTCGCCTGACGCACTTTTATTGGGTGTAAGATTTAAGTGTCGATCGACACGCCAGCCGGCCCTGCCTTTTTACGGCCACTTAGGTCTCGTACGAGCCATTTTGACATTGAATTGCGAGTTAAGTAAAGATTTTCTATGATGACTGCACTTAAATACATCGAAGATTTCACGTAGAAGCTTATTAAAATCCTACACGAGAATAATGCAAGAAACGTAAAAGGTAGGTAGGTTAGGTACCTATACAGGGTGTAAGGAAAAGTATCATTAACCATTAAACCACATACTCTTCCCATCAAACTGAACAACTTTTACTATGGGAGCAAACCTGTCAGAATAAAAAAACAGATGTCTATATCTACGAATAAGAATAACTTGTTGTCTATACATTTGAGTCGAACAGGCATTGCAGTTTAGTATGGAACAGCACAGATTTTTTTTTGCACTGACATGTTTGCTCCCATAGCAAAAATTGTTCAGTTTAATGGGTAGAGTATGTGATTTAAACTTTAAAGTTAATGATACTTTTCCTTAAACTCACGCCCGTATTCAGTTTCAGAATGTTTACACACTTTGCTACAATAATCACCAACTTCGTTTCAAAGCTCTAAGCATCCAAAGCCTATTAGTACCTATTAGGTAAATCGGTGGACCAGGAGTGCGATTTTTGAATCTCATTCGGTGAGCTCAGCAGTTGTAAATGTCAAAATTACTATGGAGATATGCATCTTTCTATTGCTGATTTGACTTTCAAAAATCGCACTCCTCCATTTTTGAACGTGAAATCAGCAGTAGAAAGATGCGTCTCTCCATAGTAATTTTGACATTTTCAACTGCTGAGCTCACCGAATGAGATTCAAAAATCGCACTCCAGTATACAAAAATATGTTATAAATTAATTATTATAAATAGCAAACAGCAAAATATATTACTCAATAATACGATTGTTCTTGTTTCACTTAATTGGCTTGTAGGTATAATTAAAGTTTTTTTTCAAAATATCTTCAGATTACCAGAGAAATTGGTCAAAGAAAGATCTATCAAAACGACTATACAGTAAATCTGTAGATCAAATACACGAAAAGCTTATCAAAACATGTTGCTGAAACAAGGAAGACGCATTACACGCTACAGCAAAGATAACACTAAAATGAATACAACACTTTGAAACATAAACATTTCAGCAATAAGAAATATGTAGGTTCGTAAGTATACCTATTAATAGATATCCCATTAGGTACCCGCATAGTAAAATTGTTTTCTTACAAAGTGTAACTTCAGTTACAGTGTATGCAAAAAATAAAAAATTTCTATGACAAAATTCCGACTCGCTTTCACAGTTTCTGGTGAGATTTAGCCATCTCGCTCAAGTAGAAGAAACATAGTTTCCGTCAGAAAACTTTAAAGGAGGATTTTTTTTTATTCTGTCGACGAACATTATTGATTTTATTTGATATAATATTGTATTTCAAGTAAGGCACGCAACAAACTTTTTAAAAAATTAAAACGAATATGAGTAGGTAGTTTACTAGGTTTTTCGTATATTACTCTAATTTACATCTGCTGTAAATTTTCTGTGCTGCTAAAATACATTTATTGTTGACTGTACGCACCTTGTAATACGAAACTAATATATATCTGTTTCAGTTATTTCTAACGATCCATAATCGTGCCCCACTTTATCTATACCATCTTCAAACGAAATCCCTTAAATTTATGGGCGATGCTAAACTAATCCGCGCCAGCAACTGAATTTATGTTTCGTAATTCAACTTTTGCATAAACAAAACTAGCCCATTTCTATTATAATATTTCATGTTATTCTTTTCTCTTACATCTTAGTTAAATAAACGTATCATTTTAATATTTACAAGCTCTTATCAAACATAACAAACGATTACGAACCGTCTTGTCTTAGGATATGTATCATTTTAGAATTTTACAACTTTAGTTTATGTCGGCTTATTCTGAGACTTGCTCTTCCATACCCCGTGTCTCTAGCATTGACTGAGGTTTGACAGATAAGACTAAGATAACCAACAGCTGTACCTGGACAAATATTTGCGGGAATAATTAAAACAAACCCGTGACTGAGCCACACGCCCGACGGTAAACATTTAGAACCGCTTTTTGCGACGTTGTTTTAGCATTTCGTTTTGCTTTCATTCGTTCGAAGGTCTCTTCGGTGATCAGCTTCACAAATATCTCATGAATCGCCTAGTTTTGTAGCATTATAATACTGATTTAAATCATGCAAAACTTTAGAATATTACAACAAAAAGTTGATGTTAAAATGGGAATCCCCTTTTTATAGCAAATCGCGTTCCTGGCAAAGACGTCCTATCTGATAATTATGACGATATTTTATCCAAAAAGCTATAAACGTACACTCGATTAGAATAGGCACCATACTACACTATACAGTATACACATTCCTGAGAAACCTCCCCAGCACTGTTGTGTGTACATACATCACGACTATTTACGCTAACCAGAGTTGCAAATCGTTAATTTATCACCACCTTAAGAAGAGACCATATATAAAACATACCGCAAACATGGCTAAGTTCAAAGACCTATCACTTTAACAGTTCAGATTGTTTGAACAAGTGTTTCCCTGAGACCAGTTGCGAATAAGAGGCCTGACACACGGACCGAGTCTATTAACATACTATCAATATCGCCGTAATTTAAATTGTAGGTACATAAACCACATATAAATCAAGTACAAATATAACCGTTCGTAACCAGGTTTAAAAATAAAGTAAATTAAATATTTATTTTGCCATGAATAAATACAGGACTACTTACGTAAAAATATAAATGAGTAAATATGTTGGGCCGAACATAAAAACAAATCGGATATCAATTGCGTCATTCCCGTTCAATTTGGCATTTTCCCTAAGAAACCACATTTTCCGCTGTGTTTTGAGTTTCATGATTATTTTCAATTAGTCAGATGCCTGCAGCTTATCTAACTTACTATAATAGTAAACATGAGAAACCATAGTAATTATTCAAAACAGACGTATCGTATGTGAGTAGGTAACCTTAGCTCAAAGTTTGCACAAGATCTTTTGTCGGAAAACAATTACACGTCTCAGTAAGGTGGACAATGGAAAATAAATAAGTATTGCCCACATCTTGCAGAATTGCAGATTAGATTTTGTTTATTGATTTTTATCGTTTGCGAGTTATTTTCTTATTGTTCTTTTAGATCCGAAGAAGCTTCATCGAGATTATTATTACTTAACCATCTTAGCATAGGTTCGTATATCTTTTCTTTCTTTCTTTATTTATTTTGAACTTTTTTGTTGTCTGTTATTAATTTATTATGTTTTATATGTTTAGTTCTTTCTTTTTTGTATTTATGTTACCTATGTTTAAATTTGTTCTTACCCGACTATAATAAGTATAAGCATATTATTTATGATTTTTTTAGGCTTTGAACTAATTTTTACACAATAATTTGTATTACCCATATTCTTTCTTCTTAGCAATATTGTTAGCTAGGCAGTTTGTAAAGAATTTTTAAATTGTTCAGTGGAACAAGATTATATTCAAATCAACATTAAGTTAAGTATCTCTTTTTTTTTCAAGTTAATTAAACTATTCGGGAAAATGTTAAGTCCCAATAATAGGTAGCCTTTTAATAGGTCAGACAGAATACCATGACACTGCGTTTAATATAATTAAGTACACTTCAAATATAGACGCATCTCATTTGTGGTTAACGAAAAGTAAACTTTAAACGGTCTTGCAGATAATCCAGATCAAAAAGTTTCCTACCATAATTAATTTATTACTGGTCTGTCTGTGTTTATTTTAACAGATTAACCAAGCATATGTTATGAATTGGAATACGAATCAAGATTCAAAGGTAATCTTAGATTATGTAAATTAGTTGTGAATTACGGGCATTATTAGAACATATACTTAGTTATGGCTATGAAAAGAAATTACTTCTAAACTATTATAAAACTGTAACTGAAGTGTGTCTGTACATTGAAGATATTTACAAAAAAAAGATAACGATATGGTTTTTAGGTATCCCTGACTCGAAATCAACCTTTTTTAGAAATTTTGTCCGTCTGTTTGTCTGTTTGTTTGTGTGTTTGTTCGTTTGTTCGCGCATCACGCAAAAACTACTGAACCGATTTTGATGAAACTTTTTTTGTTTGATAGCTTATGATCTGACTTAAAATCTGGTATATAATTTGTGCGGACGAAGTTGCGGGTAAATACTAGTAAGACATAAAAGTATTTAGAGCTAGTTTTTTTAGTATTATACTGGGTAAACAGTTGCACTACTTTAAGGGGTGATTGTATCCTTGATACTGAATAACTTTCCCTAAGAAAAATCTTGGACTTTCCATACCTACTAAATGCAATCAGATGATCGACCGTTTGTATGAAAAGTCGAAAAAAAAATTGCTAATTTCCTAGAGGTTTCACCCCTTAAAGTAATGCAGCTGTTTACCCTAAAACCCTGTAAATCTAGTTTAACAAAATTAGCTAAAACTATATCAAACTTAACAACCTTCTCCATTGGGACCAACATCTAAATCGCGAAATAAAATCTGCTGTAAGTACCATTCAAAACTGCAAACCTAAATAGACCGGATTGTATGTGACAGATGATTATTTTTCGCGATTTCGATGGTGGTCCCATAAAGAAAGTTCAGTTTGATGGTCTAATTATGTTTCCAGCTAATTTTGTTAGACCTCATATAATTTCTAGATTATATACTAGACCTATTCCGAATAGACAGGTAATGATCTAAGGAATGAAAATTGTGTGGTTTCTATATTATAAATAACGAAACAGATTGATGGAACAAACAGTATAAAATAAAGACACAAGCAATCGCCAGTACTACAATGTACGGCTGTTAAGAGGTCTTTATAACATTTTACAACGTTGTAAACCCACCGTAGAATTTTAGGATTAATTTGATTATGGTCAATTATTCACAAAGCGATCGAGCCTCGTTCCGTTTTTTATCCTGCGCTAATAAGCCGAAAAGTATCTAATTTAGATGGCGGTGTCTTTGCCGCTAACAAATTAAACCACTTTAGCGTATCAGGCAATGAAATAAAATCAATATTAACAATCGATAATTAAGTGACCTTAAAACGATTTCGTCGTATAAAATGTTTGTTTGATTTACTTATTAGTGAAACCGAATACCTTTCAAAACAAACTTTTGAAGCAATATTAATAACAGAAAGAAAAGAAAACGGGATTTTAATGAACGCCTTCTTCGCATTGGAGTGAAAGTTTAACACGATCTAATCTCAGGATTACAATAGGGTTTAAACAGAAGATAACAAAAGCCGTGTGTAGCGTGTAGTGTGTGACTGGCAGAGATTGCAGCGCTATCTGCGCGCGCGCACCGCAGTAAAAAGCTCATTGTAACTCGAGCCTCAAATACGAAATTGAATAATGCTGACCTATCCCGCGACCGCCTTGCCCGTAAATCACCGAGATATTTATGTCCCTCCACCCCCGCGCGGCAGCCTCATCCCCTCACTTGCCCGAGCCTTATTCGCGTCCAGGGATATAAAATATTAAATAAAAACTTACATAAAATGGTAAGTAATTCCGATTGGAATCGGAGAGCGCAAGCTGCGCAGGCGATGCGGTCGCGCGCCTATTCTGCGGTTTGTACGGCTAGCGAACCTCGAGCTGGACGTGTTTTACAGTGGAAAATTGTATTCCTTTTACTCATCTACCAGTTACAAGTTCTTCCATATACATATAAAGCATTTTAAATTATAACGGATGATTTAAACGTTTCTGAAACATTTGAATATGCCCAATGAAGCATGAAAGTATTCCTATCTTGGGATTTAAAAAAACCACGCTCTTTTATAGTGAAAATAATAACGTATTACGACGTATATTATATTGGTTTGTCCACAAGGCATGTGAGAAGATTAAAATGAAACAATAGTTAGTAAATAAAGCAACTATAGCACATAAATACACAGCTGTCGCCACTGATATTGCGCAACCACCTCCGACGGAACTGAACGACCATAACGCATTTATCTGAGAACCATCTCTCTTGTAACGTACCGCTTCCCGTACGCATTAACTTTACTTATATTCCCTCTTATTTATGAGAAATAAATAATACTATTAGACGGAGATACCGATTCCTGATAAAAAGTGGGCCCGAGTTAAATGGGAGGCACGGTGGAGTCAGAAAGAAAGTAATGGAGGCGCATCGAACCGGTTTGAAGATTTTACGAATGCAAGGCTGGCCGGGTCCGCAGTCGGCGCGCGGCGGCTATGTGCCGCCCGGGGCGAGCACATAACGTTACCGCCGGCGGATTCGCGCCTGCCTTCCTCCACCGCGCGACGACCATGCCGCCGCGCCGCCGCGCACCTCTGCGTGCAGCCTCGCATCGCACCCATCGAACCGATTATCATCTGCATATAACTGGATTTCACGACGTACTAGCGGTGGTACTAGACTATTAAAATATTTGCTTCTCTTCTTCTCTATATATGCGTTTTAAAGCAATTATTAGCAAATGAGGCAAACAAAGCCTTTGTTGACGTGATTTGAAATCCGCCAAGGAGCTCAAATAAAACCGACACTTCAATATTGATCATCACAGCCAATATATTTAAGTCCCACGCATGGCATAGGCCTACCCTCAGGGTGGCTATATGTGCGTTAGTCCACCACCCAATGCGGATTGGTGACTTCACACACGCGTCGGAATTTCTTCTTCAGCGTATGCAAGTTTCCTCAGATGTTTTCCTTCATCGTTTGAGAGCAGTCGGTATTACGTACATAAGTTAGAAAAACTCATTGGTTTTTTTTTTTTTTTTTTTTTTTTTTTTTTTATAATTAATGGCTTTTTGCTTGTGCGTAGCACCGCATTTCCGCCAGTGTCAAGTGTAATTTATGGGAGTATCTATCCCAATCTCAGGGATTGTTTTTGTTCAAGAACAAGAAGAGATTGAGGATTGCGGTGCCTCGTGGCAGGCAAAAACGCGACGCGCGCAAACCACGCGAGACTCGGTGCTCGGGTCAATTCCTGCAACGTGACTCCCGCATGGCATGTTATCCGTGCTGATTCGAACCTGAACCTCAAGATTGAGTTTCCATAGCACTCCGCACGCGCCACCGACGCTCTTTCAACATCAATATTAGCTGATGGAAATGATGAACAGATCTAAACAATTTTGATCAACGCATCAACCCAGTTGAAATAGAAATTTCTGTGTGTATTCTAGGAATCCTGAACCATTTGTTTGAAACAAAGCGAGCACCGGAGTAAACCCTGTCAATGATAACTACATCAAACAGCTGCCAATGGATTGACATTGCATCAACCTGTGATCCGAAATAGCGGGCCCAGTAAACATGTCGCATTCGATTATAGCTTATTTGCTGCTATTTTAAGACATAATGCTATTTTTGTTCATTTACCCTATGTAACTAGGTGTTATGTTCTTACAGACATAACTATACAGCAAATATTATGTGAGTAATTAATGTTAATGGATTTGTTTAACTAAAATAAATAGCAAACGAGGATTTTCCTAACAGAAAAGTGTTCCGTGAATTTTCGTAGAAACTTCAACAATACCTAAGTGTTGCGAATTTGTTTGGCATAAACTATACAAGCCTAAACTTACTGAAAATGTTGTGTTTATTGGCGATGACTACAGTCATTATTAACAATTCTATTCAAATTGTGATGTAGCAGTAGATGATGATCTATACACATAAAATATTAGTTTCGTTATGAAGTACACTTAGTACCTACTTCATAAATCATAAAATAAGATATGATAACACCTTGTTTATGGTTGATATCGATGGAAATAGTCCTACCTATTTTATAAAATCATCCTGTAATAAGTAATTAACTCAAAGAGTTAATTAATTAACGTTGTTAGGTATGCTAACCATTTCTCCACAATCGATATAGATCCATAAAACAACGTAACTTTTTAAAATTCGCGAAATATTTATCCAACTTTTCGTACAAATGTACCGGGTCGGTGTGCTATCTATTTATATACCAATGCTAAAAAATGAAAAAAAAAAACGTTTCTATATATTACACAAACAGTAACTAAATTGTACAGGATGTAAATTTAAATGCGTCACAAACTTCAGGAATGCTTCAGATACAGAAAAATGTTTACTACGTACGCGACCAATAATAAACCTGTGAAAAAAAAACAACCGTTCCATAATTTTTCCGCCATTTCAATATTGGTCGTTTGTAACGCCTCTAAGTTTACACCCTGTAAATAAAAATAATGCTTTTGGACCAATGCGTACAATGGACAATGCATTGCCCAATCCCGTTTCGCATACAAAACTGATCAATTTGAATTTGAATTTTATAAGAAATCCCACTGCAGAAAAGGATAATTTCCATTTAATTGGGAAGTATGGTACCTATTCCTCCTGTTTTGTTTATAATTTTAGCTATCATACTCTTTGTATTTGTTCTTTGATTATACTCATTAACGAATACAGTTCGTCACGTGGCCAATGTCTTTTTTTTTTTTTCATTATCATAAGCAAGCATAAACTAAATTTATAGTAAAGTGATAGTTAAGTACTTTTTCTCCCCTCCGGACGGAAAGCGTCAATTGTCGTCTCGCTGCGCTAAACGAAGTTGCCGCTTTCCACCTCGGTCGAGGAGAAAAATAGTATACTAACCTCGGGCAGTAAATAAGAAAGCCTCTGATCACATGTTTGTTGACCTCGGCTTCGACTCGGTCAACAATTACATGAGATCTGCTGATACCTTTTTTACTTTCCTGCCCTCGGTGTGTAATCTACTATAATTACATATCTAACAAAAGTTATAATAAATACTAAGACGTGATACGAGACGAGACGAGAGAGATAATAAACAGGATGATCATAAACAATGAATCTAGCGAAAGTGATAAATCAATTGATGGGTTTCCCTCATACTTGAAGAGTGTCGCAAAGTGACCTACTATCGGGAAACAGAGTGACGTCGTCGATGGCGAATAATGTTTGTTTGTTTGTGCACGCGTGTTTGCCATGCCATTAGAGCGAGGTCGGCTGGACTCCGGTGAGAATGGAGATCTACTTTCTGATCTTCATCAGGTTTCCTTCTCAACTGACTGTTAATAGTATTGCATCACTTTCTCTAAGTGAAAGATTTTTTACAATGATTCTACAGGGTGAAATTGATATTATTAGCATCCTTTTAAACTAAGAGTCTACCCATCAAACTGAACAACTTTTACTATGGGAGCAAACCAATCGGAGCAAAAAAAAAATCTGCTGTCCCATACTAAACTGCACCCCCGCCGCTGCCTACACGACTCAAATGTATATAACAGCATATTTTTTTTTGCTCCTATTGGTTTGCTCCCATAGTAAAAGTTGTTCAGTTTGATAGGTAGACTCTTAGTTTAAAAGGATGCTAATGATATCAATTTCACCCTGTATATTATAGTCTGGGAGCGGGCACAATTCGCACTATTATTTTAATATCTTTGACATTGAAAATGTGGTTATATGGATATGATTATCTCGAAATTATAATTATTATTATTTATGTTCTGAAATAAATAATTTGATTGATTGATTGAAATTATATTCGAGACAGCCCTCCAAAAAAAATCATTTAAATTTTATGAAAATGTTAAAGTTCCATTTACGAACAATGTATGTAGTGAATAACGAAATCCTGAAAACATTTCTGCTGTCATCTTAGCATTGGGACATTGAACGATCTATGAATGAAAACACAATCGGTATACAACGTCAATGACAAACTCACGACCACTTTTCCTTTTCCTACTCCTCCTATCTTTGTTGATTAATTCATTGCGAGTACCAAGACACGCGCAACCCGGCAAGCTTAGGCAATTCACTGTACATTGAAGCTTCTATAAAGTTAAGTAGTAACAATCACTTTACAGACGAGTCGATGTACAGCGAATTGCCTAAGCTTGCCGAGCTGCACGGCGTGCATGTAAACACAGCATTAGAGTCATTCCCCCGAGCTCAGCTGGTCTAGAGTTGTGAATGGTCGCCGCTGTTGATCCTGATTTACAGGAGTTACAGCGGTGGGAATGTGTGGTGGGCCTAAGCCCGAAAAAAAACTCACGACCGGAATCCCCTTCTTCTTCTTACTACAACTCCCAAGTTGTAGCAAGGTTTCTAACCAGTCCGAAGCACAATTTTTTTTTTACATCCTGGAGTGCGATTTTTGAATCTCATTCGGTGAGCTCAGCAGTTGAAAATATCAACATTATTATGGAGATATGCCTCTTTCTACTGCTGATTTGACTTTTAAAAATCATACTTCAGGAGTGCGATTTTTGAAAGTCAAATCTGCAATAGAAAGATGCATATCTCAATAGTAATTTTGACATTTTTAATTGCTGAGCTGACGGAATGAGATTCAAAAATCGCACTCCAGGTCTAGTAAGGACTCATTTTACGCATATGGTGTGGTTTCAGCATGGAATGACGTGGCACGTATTGATAGGTGGCTAGGCTTTTGTCCATAAAACACTGAATAAGAAACCATATCCCTTAGTCGCTTCGCATAGTACTTCGCAAGAAATATGGGATCCATTTTAAACCGAAACCAATCACCTGTAATAAAGATGCTCTTGACTATATTCCCCGAGAGGGTATTAATAATAAAATAAGTTTCTTTAACATCGATAAAGCATCAGCAAATTTGGGGTGCAACATTTTTTTAGTTTGTATGATATCATTTGGTCCCATTATCGAAAATTGTTTTCAGGTTTTGTATTCGGATTTTCCCAGGCCCCACGCCGTCGGCAGATCCTTTGTTGATACGCACGGCAGGTGCTGTTATTTGCTGATTACTTCACTACTATGTATGTAGGTATGTATGTAAACAAGTTCGTAGTATACATATTCATACATAAATACTTATATGTCTACGTGACGCTAATATTAAGTTAATTCATTAACCACATATCTACACCAAAACTCGTGATTTTTCTGCAATGATTTTTAGTTAAATAGCAGAAAACCCACATTATTATTAACTGTAACCCACATTGTAAATAATGATAATAAATATTTTCACATAGAAACCCCGTTTTTCCGCATCTTCGATGTCATAATAAATTAGCGTGTGGTTATATGTTTTTCCAAAAAAATGTTTTGGATGATTAACATTAGTTACCTATTTCTATATAGAAGGTTTTTGTGGTTGTGGGAAAGTGTGTACAAATGTTTATGTGCCCAAAAGTCCAAAACATGACTAAACTATTATGTTTATGAACGTCATGCGTGACATATTTTCAACTACTATCGCAGATTACTCATATGAAATAGTTATAGGTACCTATTTACTTTATAATATAAATAACAATTATCACATGAAAATTTGACTCATTTTTATTAGTCACAAAATAAAGAGTTCTTAAAAGTAGGTATGTTATTTCATATGCCATTCATAACTAGGTACCTACCTACCTATAACTACTTTGTTATGAATAAATAACCACATCATTTTAGGTTGATTTTAGGCATACTTTGTTAAATGCCTACTTGTCATTTAAATGTATCATATGATATGACATTCCTATGTAGGTAAAATGAGATAAATAAAATTAGTTACTATCTAATACCAAATACCTACAACAAAATACCTATATCACGCAACACCGGTGCAATTTGTGCATCAAACATAAACAACCCACGTGGGTAGACTAGAAAATAATTTAATACATCATAATGACAGCTCATAAATTATCTGCACTCATGTTAAAATAATATAACGCAGAAGATGAACCAATTGAATGACATTTTCTAAATAAAAAAATATTATTTACGTACAAGAGAAGTTTTCATTGTCATACGACTGTGAAGGTAACAAAGAAGAATAAGCTACTGCGGCTTTCGAAGTGATAGTTCGTTTTGTTGGACAAACATTTATACCTCAAAAACAATCGACACTAATAAATAATCATACAATTTACTTTGCACCAAACTGTTTTGGTGCATTACAACGGTCCGAAACATTCGACAATGAAATAAGTAACAGTCAACAATAAAGATTCCCGTAACTTGTCTTTATTTTTTACAAAGAATCTTGAATGACAACGCATGACGCTCAATGCCTTCGACACCAAATTTTACGACGGGCCATATATTCAGCAAAACTGGCATCAAAATTGAAAAGAATTCATCATTCATCGATTAGTCACAGTCACAATATTTGTCGACAAAGCCTGCGTAATTGCAGTGCTACAATCTGAACACTCGCTACGAAGCTACCGTAACGCCCGCAATTTGTTCCTATTGTTCCCCGGCCTAATGTTTACTCCGGCGATTGTTCCTGCCTGCCTATAGAGCCTGCGCCGGACCGATCTCTTGACCGAAGGCTATTTGTCCAACTCATCTTCTCAACGACCAACTGAACTATGACCAGACTATGCACTTCTAGAAAAATGGATCAAAAACATTCCGGTGAACAATTATATTCCTCTCACTTTTACTAAGCGAGAAAAATTCAGGAAAATGAAAAACTCACCTGAGTCATGAGTCGGTCGGCACCGGTGCCCTCGTCATCCTTGAATTCGATGTCCGGATTATAATTAGGCACTAAGTCTCTGAACTTCTCGTCCTCCCTGGTGATGCGACCCTCGGGAGGACCACTGGCTTGGTTCGAGTTCTCGCTGATGTTTGGGTCGTGCTGGCCAAAGACGAGGGGCGTGATGCGGCGCGGTCCATGGCGGCGGGTGAAGCCGCGGCCCGGGCCGCAGGCCGCCGCCGCGCCCAGCCACAGTAGCACCAGAGGCAGTCTCATCTCGTAGACATCACTTCACGCGCGTCCGACGCACGACCACCGCGCGCCGCGATCTGAGCGACACTAAAGCGGACTCGAGTCCGGCCGCCCGGCCCGGCCACCACCGGCCGAGCCTGCATCCCTTGCTCCACCACCACCACACGCGGCCCGCGCCCGCGCCCTGGCGTCTCTGCCTATCGCCGTCGCCTCCAGAGCCATCATCCTCACACATTTTCATCTCCCCGGGAAATCCCATTGTTTTTTACGCAATTGATCGCATACAATACCCTATTGCCTTACTCACTTTTACGATGGCAATTTGTCATTAAGTCATTAGATTTGATGTTGTGAATTTCCAGGTAGCATAACATAGCATATACTCACGACTGTATTCTCCGAGGGGGTAGTCAGAGATATTGTGAAAACTCAGAACATCCACGTTTCACTAGTAGTACCGAAATTCTGTTAATATCCTGGAGTACGATTTTTGAATCTCATTCGGTGAGCTCAGCAGTTGAAAATGTAAAAATTACTATGGAGATACGTATCTTTCTACTGCTGATTTGAGCTTCAAAAATCGCACTCCTGAAGTATGATTTTTGAAAGTCAAATCAGCAAAAGAAAGATGCATATATCCATAGAAATTATGACATTTTCAACTGCTGAGCTCACCGAATGAGATTCAAAAATCGCACTCCAGGTATTTCGAAATTTTATTCCAAAATATTATGTGTGGAAATTCACCAATAAATCTATTCAACACAAGCAAGGCTAGTTCTATCCTAATTTACAAACATCGTTGCAGCAGCGAAGTTACGACACCCTCGACTACGTTTCAGCTGCGGTTTTCATTTTCACATACATTACGCTCGATGTTTGCACATTGCACTCCGCAAGGAAATAAAATTAGAACTTTGTGGCGCAAATTATTGCCCATGAGGTCACTGCAGTCAGCGTGTGACTTATCGATCTGCTAACGACCCTTTGTGTCCAATCCGTCTATAAAACATTATTATAATAAAATATGTGGGAGTCGACTCGTGAGATAAGTGTTCCGTACTTTAGATCGTGACAGCTCCAACAATATCTCAATATTTCAACCAATTGTTTAAAAAAATATCAAAGAAATGTATTGAGGAGTTTTGGTGCCTAATTTGAGAGCTGATTCAAAATGTGTATTAAATTGTATGGATAGGGGGCGACACAATTTCTTAGTAGGTACTCTTTTTTAATTTTATTTTTTACATCTGGGCTTTTAACCCTGAGGTTATGTCAGCCCTTAGTAGGTACTTCTTAGGTATATTATACATATACTTAAGGACTTACCTAAAAAAACCTTCAATATGCTAAAAGCGAGCAACAGCTGTATGCCAGTTGGTAGCTGTAGCAATGTTTCTAACCACCCCGAAAACGATTATGGTCGTAAGTTTATTGTGTGTAAACATATAGGTATGTAATCCAATCAAAAAGTGATGCTATATTTCTAAAACGCTCTATATAAAGTTCGTAGTGCCATTTCGTAAGTGCAAGGAACTATAAATAACCAAAGATCATGGAAATTCATGAATTTTTTCGCAAAATATTTTACATATATTTATTTTTCTCGCAAACTAAGGAAAAGTACAACGTTGGTATATTAGATGGACAATAGCGTACCTAATGTTTTATAGTACCTACCTATAGTTTATAAAATTTTATTAACATGTTAAAATTAAACGAAGTAAGTATTACATAAGCTTTTGCATCACTTTTCCAACAGAATGGTTCATAAATGAAATCATTGCCTCCTCATTGTAATATAATGGTGATTGGATTTTACACCGGACGAAGAAAAATCTATTCAACGAATTAGCTTATTAAGGGGCCACAGGTCCAGACGAATATTTTCTATGAGAAACGCGATTGCCGAGCGCTCCGAAAAGTGTGTGCGTGAGCCGTATTTTCGATTAAAAACAACTAACCAAAGTACTTTTTCTAGATTTTATTTATGATTGCACTAGTTAAACTAATGGTGAATATGTGAGTATAAATACCAACAATCGGAAACTATTTTAAGTTCTTCTAAACCGAGAAAAATGTTTAAAAATGCATGAAAATACGTCATCTTTGTGACGATTTTCTATCGAGTGAAGTAATTCCAATCGTGTATTCAGTTGATGATAGCACTAGATGAAATATCCAGAAATACTGAGGTATGACTTTAGTTTCGGTAAATGGTATAAATCTAGTCGTAAAATGAAAAATAAAAGATGCCTCCGAGGTATTTCCACCTACTATTACGTCATAACCGCATATCGCAAGCATGAAAGCCGACGCTGGAACCATTTTACTAAAATCATTATTTTGATAAAAATATTGACTTCTAATAGGACAAATTGGCCGCGTTCCTACAAAGGTATCTATTTATGTTCATATGGTCTAGATTTCACAGAACACTGGAGTGGAGACCCAGAGGAAGTGGCCGCCCACCAGAAAGATGGGTCAATGCTTAAAGTATCTGATACTCTAAGGGTCAATGATATTAAGAGACACGCGGGTCCCAACTGGATGCAGATCGCGAGGGACAAGACGTCATGGAGAAATATGGAGGAGGCCTATGTCCGAAGGCGGACTGATCAAGGGCTGTGATGGATGGTCTAGATTTCAGTCTCATCGTCATCTTATATAGGTAATATATTAAGATCCGGTCGTAAAATTATGCACATATTTGTTTAGTGAACGAAATGTGATTTAATTGATAGGTTACACAGGGGTTCATACTTCATACAACGCCGCCGGGTTGCCTAGCAAAATCTTGCCGCGCCCACAAGTACCTTTACCATTATGATTTTTGGTACAATTTTTTCCACCTATCTGTTTGGGAAGTCAATGAGGTTCCATCGGAAAGATACCAATCTAAAGAACTGGAAAAAACTAGGGATGGCACCTCTTAGTCTGCCGCAACTCGAGGGTTGTCAGGTTCAACGAAGACCGATTAAAAACTCTATTGTTCCATACAAAAATGCAAACCTACCCCAATGTTTGATTATTCCTTTAAAAAACCATCAGCAAGATCAAGAAGGATCCGTATTTTATGTACTTATGTATTTATAATAAATGCAATTTTTCGCGGCCAAAAGAAAGAGCAAGTACAAGACGTAAACCTTCAATAATTAATCAAAAAGGGTTGGTAAATTATTCTTGATTAAGTTATCTTTACAAACTAGGGTACACAAACACATCCAGTACGAATCTTAAGCAATGTAGGTAGAGGCGACAAGCTCAGACTCTGGCAATCCGACACCCTTGACAAAGTGGCCTGTAATCACGACTTCATTACACTACCTATTATAATACGAGATATCTGATCTGATTACCTACTTGTAAACCTACTTTCTTTATACTAAATTCGTTTGTCATTGGTAGGCTATGGTATCGGAGATTATCAATACTTAAATGAAATTGACATTTATACAAACTGAACAGTTTATCCAAATAATTGTTTCTTCCCTCTGGGCGGAAAGCGTCAATTCTCGTCCTGCTGCGCTAAACGAATTGGTCGCTGTCCACCTCCGTCGAGAAGAAAAATAGTATACTAACCTCGGACAGTAAATAAGAAAGCCTCAGATCCAGATCACATTACATGAGATCTGAGACCTTTCTTACTTTCCTGTCCTCGGTGTGTAATCTACTAATAAACGTTGCTTTAAAGTACCTAACAGTAAATTTTTACCCTTGAGTTTGGTTTGTTTACGCATGGCTAGATTTTTCACGCAAAGAAAATAAATTAATATTTTAGATCAGGAGTGCGATTTTTGAATCTCATTCGGTGAGCTCAGCAGTTGATAAAGTCAAAATTACTATGGAGATACGAATCTTTCTACTGCTGATTTGCCTTTCAAAAATCATACTCAAGGAGAGCGATTTTTGAAAGTCAAAACAGCAGTAGAAAGATGCGTATCTCCATAGTAATTTTGACATTATAAACGGCTGAGCTCAGCGAATGAGATTCAAAAATCGCACTCCTGGAGAGTGCGGTATCTGTTTCAGTAATAACTATCGAATAATCTGTGGCATATAGGTATGTAATCTTTAAAACCTATTTGAAAATTTCAAATCATAATACTTATTTCAGTTCAGTAGGAAAGTATCCTGTCTAATTTAATGTCATAAACGACAAAGTTAGCACAGATTTCACATGTTAAATCTTCAGAGGTCAATATACCCATTTCATTAATATCTCATAACAAAACAACGGCTTCCTTTCAATTCTGACCTAGAAAGGGATTGTTTTAGAAGGAAATTTATATGCACATTTGCATAACAGTGAGTGCCTATTTAGGACAATTTCTACGCGATGCGAAGACGGACAACCAGACAATAAAATGGTTGAGCTGTATAATCAGCTCATAAGTCATCTCATACAACGCACCATGTTTTGTTTTTCTTCCGGCATCCTAATATTCTTACAGCTATTCGGAATATAAGAAACCAACACATATGAGATAGGATAGTATTAAGTAGAAACGTCCGAACTAGAACTGGTAGGTAGGTACCACAGATTATTTAATTACTATACTTTTATACTTCGGCTCAAACTATTTCAAAAAATAGTGACATTTAGAAATTATCTGATCACACCTTCGGATAATGTGGTCGTGATATCGATACGAATATCCTAGTAAAGACTATACCAAAAGGTCTTCACACTTCCTTATCAACTATTACTCAGAAGGGATTCGTGCGAAAGTTCCCAACTTAGAACAAAAAACGTGCGATAATGTTATTGTATCGTGCTGACGTCTATCGCCTTTGCGTTAGAACTGATAAGATAATCACATTACCTCCTAAATAATAAGTACCTACTAAAACATAATGTTGTTTAATTAATTAAAAAATTACAAAAAATAGCGGTCAGTACAAGCGTCGTCAATAACAATGATACACAAACAGACGAAAATCTGCAACATGCTTCGTCAAACCTACCAGTAAAGTATCAGTAGGTAGTATCAGTACCTACTTACAATATTTTATTTCAAACGAGCGCGGTGCATGAATTTCACACTTTCACAGTTAATGATAAACCTTAGGGAACATAGTTGTAGTCACGGACCTGAAAAAAAGACGGACGTAATGTGACACTAAAAAGATGTGAAGCATGCAATGTCCAACATTTTCGTTTGTTCTACAAGGGACCTACACTCACACAGATGCACTAGCTCTAGGCGCAGGTCTTACATCCGTCACCATTATGTAGCGCGTGACAGCACGCACACACAAGAAATGGGTGCTTCACTCGTGATTAGACGAGATTACGTCCGTCTTTTTTTTCAGGGACGTGGTTGTAGTTAAATATTTGCCATAATTTGAAGGTCACGTTATGAACACAGCACTGAATATGTTTGTTTGATCATTGATGTTAAACACATTTTTTGCAACAATAATCGTCACTTCAATACTGGAGAACGATTTTTGAAACTCATACGTTGAAGTCTGCAGTTGAAAAAGTCAATGCATCTTTCCACTGCTGAGCTCAGCTAATGAGTTTTAAAAATCGCACTCTAGGTAATTTTTCAATATCTACTTAAGTATCAAATTATTCACTTCAATCGATCAATGAAATCAGCCCAAATCGACAAACAACTGGGCATGCATAAGTAGACCAAATTTTTATAAAGTGTAAGTATTCAGTAGATCTTAGGGGATAACTACTTGTTGAAGTGTTCTATACTTATAAACACGGACTTATAAAATTATCAAACATTTCGATAAAAGAAGTTATTCAGTTTTTCTCTTTCCTGAGAAGTTTTTCGTATGGACACGCTTTTCGCAAATACTTATCGCCGGTGTCATATCCTATTCTGTGAGATTATGGTCGTTAGTTTACGTTATGTATATCTTGTCCCCCCAAACAGCATCACATCCGTCCCCCATATGCAGCAGCACCATGCTTCAATTATTCATGATAAGGAAAAACCAGTTTTGAGTAACTATACTTCTAAATAGCCAACAAGAACGTAATCCATCGTAAGTAAACATAATAAAGAAAGGAAACCAATAATTACTCGAGAAAGATCGGAAGTGGCTTCAACAATGAACTTGTAAGGATGTTTATTGCACCCATAATTGCGTGGCTTGGCGCCAATCCTGATAGCGGAGACCGAAGACACTGAGAAAATGTTTACACAATGTTACTGACCATTCATAAAATTTTTACTCTTGAGTACACCCTACCACACGCTTTTAAGTGGTTATGCTTATTCTATTGTTGAACCAGGGGTTTACTGTTGCCGTGACTGTATGTGCGAGGAATGCGAATGTAAATATCCGCTGTCGTGACGATATTTTTTTTGTGTTATGTTATTTTTCTTGTATTTGCAATATGACAAAAGTTGGTTTTAATAGAAAAGGTAAGCCAAAATAAACTTGGTATAGGTTTATAAATAAATTGTGAAAGCATTCGAATATCGAATTTTTCATTGATTTCTTTTAAATGGGCAACATTTGTATGTTAGATCTCTAGTATTAAGATATTCGTGATTCTTACATGTTATTTTTTAACTTCATTGATGTGCTTCATTGCATCCTCTAAGGAGATTTTTTCTATTTTCTTTGAAAATTGTGGCTAATACTCAAGAAGTTTGGAAGATCCATGCTAATACTCATATAATGAAAAAACTTTGACGATAGGCATTAATTAAAAAAAAGATTTTCAGTTTCTTCATAAAAGCATGGCATTTCAATATTGTTTCTACGAACGAATCTGCCAGCTTCATTCTATTTTTATTATTAAAAAGATTTCCGTGTTTAAAACTTTTTGGGCCTTTTTTTTGTAAATTATGATTACTTAGCAAGAATATTCTAACATACGAGTATTGCTGACTAGGCCCGAGCCGCCAGAAAGGAACAAGAACTAAATGCATGAGTTAATAAATAAAAAAAAAATAAAAATGCCATCTCTATAAAACTCCAAATACTTTAATTCTAGTTCTTATTAGGTGTATATCTAAAACATTTTATACAAACGAAGCTAATGGAAAAATAAAAGTAGAAATAAATATATTTCATGGGCAATTTTTTTTTTCCATACAAAAGACTTCAACGCTGCACGCGTTGAGTTGAGTTCCTACAAAAGACATAAATAATTGCCTTCCTATACAAAGGCGTACGTTATGTTTAAAATAAATCCTAGGTATGTACCAGGCAAGAAGTCAAGACAAGACACTTGCTGAAATAAGACAGAACTGCCTTATTGCATCCCCAAAAGGTATAGCGCCTAGAGAGAGCAATAATAATAATCTGTCAATCTATGCATAGTGTCTGCTAACTAACTAATCTAAACTAGGATTATATAGTAGATTACACACCGATGGCAGGAAAGTAAGAAAGGTCTCGTAACAAACATGTTATCTGAGGCTTTCTTATTTACTGCCTGAGGTAGTATATTATTTTTCTCCTCGACGGAAGTGTAAAGCGGCAACTTTAGCGCAGCGGAACAAAAATTGACGCTTTCCGTCCGGAGGGGAGAAAAAACTGTTACTTCGTGTCTGTATTGACAATATTGACTAACAGGTAATAAAAGTAGCGTGTTAAAAAGATTATGATAGGTGCAAAGAAATTGAACCTAGGTTCTTGTTCTTGTCTGTCCCTGACTCGAAATCACTGTTTTTTTTATTTTGTCTGTCTGTCTGTTTTTTTGTTTGTGCATCGTGCAAAAACTACTGGACTGCTATGCTATGATAAAACTTTTTATGAAGCTTATGATTTAGATTTAAAAACTGCTGGTAAGTGTATATTTTATTTTGCTACGATGACGGAAACCGGTGCGGACGAAGTCATGTGAAAACTCTAGTACCTACCTAATTGTTAAGGGTATATTATTCGGAGCGCGCTCCATACAAACGTACTATGGTGATATTTTCAATACTAACCAATTAAAGTCAATGAAATTTTGCAGAAACAATCTAAAAACAAATTTCTATGCTTGTATGGAAACAGATTTTCGTTAAAAATGTATAGTTTTCAAGTTACAGTGCCTCAAAGATTTCCATACAAATCTTAAATTAATCCAAGCATTGAAACTGTATATTTTAACGAAAATCTGACTCTATAGAAGCATAGAGTTTTGTTTCTAGATTGTTTCTGCAAAATTTCATTGACTTTAATTGGTTAGTATTGAAAATATCACCATAGTACGTTTGTATGCAGCGCGCATTTTCGCTCTCGGAATAATATTCTCTTAACATGGTCAGTTGGCGTGTCTACAAATTTAAAATATTTGCAATAATAATTAGTTGAGGGTTGACGATACGCAGTAGAATGGATTTAGGGCATTTGTGATTTCTGTTGGTTTGATTTGAATGGAGTTTTCACAAACCATATAATTATGGCTTAGTTTGCATTAACATTCAGCGTTTATTTCATCGCAATTGGTTCTGTTCACCCAATCAAAAGTTATGAGTACCTATTCAACGTCTTCATGAAAAGTTTAACCGATGGGTACGAGTATTCGCGTACGATGTCGCGTAATAATAATTCAACATTAGCAATTCTGCTATTTCTAGACTTATTATGTCTCCTTATCACAGACTTAAAAGAAAAACCAGACGTAATCTCGCGTGTGCTGTCACGCGGTACATAATGGTGACGGGTTGTAGCACCTGCGCCTAGAGCTTAGTGCATCATCCCTTGTAGAACAAACGAGATTGTATTACCTTGCATGCTTCACATCTTTTTAGTGCGATATTCGGTCCGTATTTCTTTCAAGTCCGTGGTCCTTATTCAAAATCTGGCATTCGTCGTCTGAACCAACAAATCTAACCCGATTACCCCTCAAACAACGTGCACCAAGTGGCGGGGTGCGTGTCGCGGCACCTTCGTCAGACAAACAAACATTTTGGACAAAGGTCCAACCGGGCTAGGTGTCGGCGGCTCGGCTCGGCGGCGGCTGGCGTGAGCTAATGGACGAGAGTGCTGTACCAACAAGCAGGCTGTAGTGTTTTAAACTGTTTGCTCTTCCATAAAGCTCTCGTGTTTGACTCGTAGGTAGACAAGACATGTCGTAGGTAGATATGAGTTTCTGTTAAAAGTGCAGGTGGTGAACCTTTCGCGTATTGTAAGGGCGTTGCTAAATAAATTGAGGAATTTATTTATTTATATGCAACTAGCTTTTAACACTTTCACTGCGGAAAAACACACCTAGTGTGTAATTTTCCATTGCGAAAAGTGTATTTTTCAAACTTCGCAGTGTAACTGTTAATCGCGAATTTGCACGCTTCTACAGGCTACAGGATGTATCTATAGGTACCTACTTTTGTGCTTCAGAGCATCCTGAACAACTTTTGCTAAAGGACAAATATTGAACCTTGTTGTCGATTTTAGAGGTAAGAAAAACGGCATCGGCATTCATGATTTAAAAAGAAATGTACCTATATCTACTTACAACTACACAACAAACACGTGATACATAAAACTTATAAAGCTATATAGGTAAATTACTTAGGTGTTATTCAACAAATTTCTCTTCGCATGCTTTTACTTAGTTTAAGTATTTTTCTATAACTTGAAATTATGTATCTTTTTTTTTCTCTAAAAACCAGACTGGACGAGTCACAGAGGACCTTTTTACCGCGAACTTTTATTATTTTCTGCAACGCACATACTTTCCTACTCATTGTGTTCGTAATGTCGAATAGCTGATGATCCTTTGTTGTCCGCTAAAAAGATAACAAAGGGGATAATCTGTGGGAATTGTGAAAATTGTAATGGTTTTAGCAGTTTTATCTAATTTGCGTTTACCGGAATTCTCAAAATATTCTCATGAACTTTTTAAAATTTGTTATACTTATTAAGGTACCTATACTGCATTCCAAATAAGAACGACGAGATTTTCCGATTCCTATTTAGCTTTCTGGCCAATTCTGATACTTAAGCAAATATAATTTTCACCTCACGAGCTCGGAAAGATTCTGTTTATCATTCGAAATCTGAGTGCAAAAGTGCATTTTATCCGCTAGCGTGGAAAGAGTTTTTGAAATTCGAATCTGTCTATTCAATATTTTTATATACCGCTAACTATTCCATTTCACTGGCCAGCAATAAAAAAAAAACTTTTTAAAATGTTCTTTCTCGCTTTGCTCGTGGTTCAATCCTAGAATCCTTCGCTAGCTCAGCGGGGCTAGTACGCCAACCACATTTAACACATCCATCTGTCAAATTTAGTCTTCTGTCTCGTTCTGTCGCGTGCAAATAGAAAGAGAGCGGAAGCGTGATAGCGCCATATCACGCTATCGCGGGTTGGCGTACTAGCCCCGCAGGTTTCAATACAAGTACTCGCGCCAAAAGCAACTTTGCAGCCTAGCATAACAAATAACTATTATTCATCAGAAAGATGTACTATCCGACACATCTTGGACGTTACTAATGCTGTTCTAAGAATAAGTAAGGGTAAGTGTTTCAAATATCTGTTTCTGTAATTAAACATAGCCTCAAAATTTCGTTGCTATTTGGAATGGATTAAGGTAACTTGTACCAACACACGGCGACACGTCAAGCTTTAGCTGTAAGTACATAACCAGCATAAGCTAGCCACGCAACGTTATACATGATTCAACCTCCACGTGGCCAGTTTATGCTGGTTGTGTAGGTATAGCTTAGTCTTGCGTAGGTAATTTATATAATTTAGGCACAGATTTAGGTAAGTAGAGTCAGATACACCTACGTACCTACTTTGTATATCGTACCGGCTTTTATACATAGGAAGTTCAATAGGTAAATAACTTACATAAGTAATTAAAAGTTTTTGTGAAGATGTTGATTGAGAGGAAAACTAGGGGTTTATTCCACTTTAATCACCTGAGTGAGTAACCTGGCAAGTAAATGACCAAGTAGGCCTCAAGATAGGTATAAGGTGTAATAAAAAGTAGGTACAGCTTTTACTATGGGAGCAAACCTGTCCGAACAACATACATACATTTCTAGTCGAGTAGGCGCTGCTGCAGTTTAGTATGGAACAGCCGTTTTTTTTTCTTCAATCTGATTGCTCCCATAATAAAAGTTGTTCTGTTTGATGGGAAGACCTTAGTTTGAAATGATATCAATTTCACCCTGTATCCTTCCTTTTTTAAGGAAATGATCAGACCGTCAAACTGAACAACTTTCTCTATAATCTTTAAATATAACCAGCATATCATTATAACCAGCAGTGTAACCCGTTGTTCAACTATTTGTGTCGGGGGCATCCGATAAAAGTCAAAGAAACGCTATGTGGTTTAAAAGTTAAGGCGTATCAGCCGTGGACCACTCTCCTCTCACTCACACTCCATACTAATCGATGAGAAAGAGCGCGTGGCTACGGTCAGAATTTTGCTGTTTTCTTTGAAAAATTCGATGATTTTTTATTAATTTCGAAAAAGTAAAAAAACCACATATTCTAAATTGTATTGTGAACAATATAGTAAATTTTCATTTTGTTCCGATTAAAAATGTAAGAGTAAAATGGTTACAACTGGAAAAAAAGGGGTGACTTTAGAGTCCCTTTTCTTCGGTTTTATTCATTAAAATCGATTTCTAGAAAAACCACATCACTTCTCATATCCTGTAGATGGTTTAGTTTAAATTTCAGCTCAAAAAGTGCCATAGTTAATGAATAAAATGGTTACAAAATTACCCAAAACCGGCAGGTATAGCCCCTTAATGATTCTTTTCCTTACACACAGTATACCATTGAGCTATAATAATAATACCTACATAAATTATAATCAAGTAGGTATACTACGTAGGTACGCGGCACCAACATCGAAATCGCGAAAAAAAATCAGCTGTTCCATACAAAGCTGCAAACCTACTTGAGCCAAATGGCAGACGGCAGATTTTTTTCGCGATTTCGATGTTGGTCTTTATAGATAGTTGTTCATTTTGATAGTCTGATCATCCCCTTAAATAGTCTGTATAGTAAGTAGGAGGTACACCTAAGTACGTATAATAAGGCTTTTACCTGTTTCACCACTTCTGAATAGAGATTATCTGACAGATCTTTTGACATAATTATTTAGTATGAAAGCTATCAAGAACTTGTCCAGAAGCGATATGAAACATGTCCTAAGTCTATTTTAGCACCACTATTATCTTGAGCCAACTTTTCCATTTCGCACGTGACGTATCTCCCGTTTTGTGGATTTCGTTTTCAACCTGTCGTGTCGCCACCATAAAATTTTAATCGTCTGTCCCCGAATGCCTGTAGTCCAATTAAAAAACACTTTGTGAAGTATTTGCATTCACTATGTTGATTTCAATTAGGTAGTAATTAAGAACAATCATTTCAGAACAGTATTGGATACTTATACGGTCCTCATTAACTTAATTAACATTCCAGACTTTTATATTGGATACTAAGACAAAGTAACTAGACGAAGCATGCTGCATCTAGTGTTTGAAAACATTCGACGGATACCCAGCTTGTCATTAGCTAAACTATTAGTTAGTTAAGATTAACAGACTAGGTAGTTGATTAAATTAGAGACAGTTCACGTGTTATATCTACCAACAGGTACGGTATAGCTGGCAAGCTATCCAAACTTTTAATTTGAAATAGTTTTACACTTTCGTTATTTCGTTAATTTGCTTTCACACTAGAATCCTAGGATATCATTTTCTAAAGCTCTATTTAAGTGAACTTTAACATATAAAGATAGATAGGTACAAAGTGTAAAGGAGTCAAACCAGTTTGGTCCATGCGTTGCCCTCTAATTGACAAATTGGAATCTTATTAAAATAAAGTTCAAGTTCCTAACTGAAGGTGCTCTCGGCGGCTGCGCGGGCGCAACCAAGGCACCCAGACTTGTATGATGTCAGCGAGCGAGAAACGTCGAACCAGGGCTGCCACGTCAAAAAATTATTCGGCGCTAAAAAACACACTCGATTATAAAATTTGCGCGGGATGAAAAAGCGCTAGATTAGGAACTAAATTCTTCTCCCATAAATGGTCCTTTAAGACGCTCTCCATAGGTATTTTGCTGGTTTCTAAAAGCTATCCTTCTCGTTATTTTGAAAGACATTTATAGGTACTTACTTAAGTACAAATTAATGAAAAATATAGCAATGATCTTCAACATCTCAGCCTTATTTGTCATTAATTTTAATATAATATTTTAATACTTGTTATTTCATATTTTTTTCTGTAAAATACATGTGAAACCGGTGTTCAAAGGAAAGCGTCACTTTTAGGGTGGGCGCATATCTATCCCCGGCGAAGGAGGCGAACGAAACTAATCTTCTGACGATTCGTCCGATTCGCCGCGGATAAGTGTGCGAGGTGTCATTGAATTTCATACAAAGAATTCTAAAATTCCATTCTTTAGCTTCCTTCGGCTCGTTCGCCGCGGATAAATATTCGTCCACCATTAGGTACTTGCGACACATACCATTGTGTAGACAATACTATTTTATACTATGATATAAAAAATAATAATTCGGTAAGTAATTTTAATATTTGGTGCAAATTCTTATGCTTTTGGAATGTGATTTCCTTGGATTAGAAGGCACCACAGTGGCATAATGAAGAACAAGCTAGTCTAAATTAGGTATAACCACGGTATAACCGTATAACTACTATGATGTAGTTTAGTAGAGATGAAGTAGTTCTGAAAGGGTCAAGGTCGTTCAGTGGGGGATACTGATGTTTTTATTTAAGAGAGCAGATATGCGTTCGTATAAGAAATAATTTTTATCATTTTAAAAATGCTATGTAGGTACCCATATCTTGTTTGATCTGTGGATTCAACTCGTTCGCGTGTCTGAGCCCTGTTTTTTTTGTGTGTTATCATTTATTATTTAAGTAGATGAGTACCTGAGTATTAATGTGTAAGACAGATGTCGTGAAGTACCTAGTATCGAGACAACCCTAATAGGTTTAACGATGCTAGCCAGTATTCTAAAATGTTTAATTTTTAATTATTTTTGTTTCGAGAAATAAATAAAAACAAAAAATTAAATCTCCCGAACAGTGCACATTCTATGGACATGTTTTACCATATTTCAACTTTTCAATCACCAAATACAAAATACAGCATATTCTCCGCTAGGCGCTAAATTCTCAGATAAGGCGCTAAACATACCAAAAAAGCGCTAGATCTAGCGCCGAAAGCGCTATGGTAGCAGTACTGCTGCGAGCCCCCGACCGGGTGCCGACGATGCCCGACGGAACACGAGGGGGCTCGGGTGCGCAGGCGGTGAGAATAAAAAGTCGGGAGCATTCGAAGCGCGTGCCTCGATGTGTGTGGTCCTCTGTGGAGGTCCTCTTCGCCTTTTGATTTATTGAAATTAGATTTTCGCACCCTTTTAAGATATTTTTTGAGTATAAATAGGCTTTGAGTCTCATTGATGAAAGTCTTAAGTTTGGGAATAAGTAGGTACCTAGGTAGGTACTTACTTACATAATTAGGTATTTTGATACTTGTTGACTAGATGAGCTGTAACTATACATCTTTCTTTCTTTAGCACAGTTCTTTTCTTTCTCAGGCACCAAGGGTTCCGTACCACATTATGATTAACAAAAAATCTAGGATCCTTAGCGCAAGCCCGGCACACACTTTGGTTTTTTAAGTATAGTCTGTCTATAAAGTAGACCACGTCGTATAGGTAGGAAGGTACTCTACCCATCAAACTAAACAACTTTTACTAAGGGAGAAAACCTGTCAGCGAAAAAAAATCAGCTCTTATAATCCAGTGAATTTGTACTCAAAAGGGCCCCTAGTGGGAAAGTTTTAGGGTACCTAGTTCTAATTTCTTCCATTCTCTATGTATTTTGGGGTGCTGAATCCGAATCCGAGGTTTGCTAACAAAATTTCGTGACGCAACATTGACTAAATTTAAAAAAAAAGTGAAAAGTTTCTGTTTTTTTCAGGAATTGAAACTATTAACTTTTAGTAAATGACCTGTTTACAGAAATTAAATCTGACAATGTTTCCTACAAAACTAGTTGTATGTGTTTTTGTCATAGGACTTAACCTTTAAGAGCTACAGGGTCGAGAAAGTAAAAGCATTTTAAAAATTATGAAATTTGTATGACGACCCTCATGAAAGTTGAAGATAAAAAGAAAATGATTTGATATTCTTAATCAGCGACCCTGAAAACCCTCGTATACAAATTTTCAGTCGATTCAGTAAACTTTTAAAAGCTGCTTTGGTCCATGGCAGCCATCTTGGATTTCGCTTTTTTGGATTTTTTTTACCGCCATCCAAATCTGACCAGGGTCTTCTATGACATTTGTTTGAGGTCCATAACCATATCTAACGTAGTTTCCATGAGCCGTTGACATCATCCGCCAGGAGTCGATCTTCCGAGGAAGACAAAATTTTTCCTGTATCACCAGAGCATCCATATTATGATCCCAAAATGTCATCCTTGTACCGCAGGGGGAACCCGCAGATCAATTGGAGGTATCTGGTCGATCACCACTTTCCAAGATAAGTAGATGACCCCGGATGAGTACTCGGATAATTGTTCGCCGGGTTCCCGCCAATTAAAATGATTTCAGGGATCATAATAAGGATGTCCTGGTGGTAAATTGAATATTTCGACTTCCTCAGAAGGTCGACTCCTGACGGATGTGGTCAACGGCCCGCGGAAACTATGATAGATAGGGTTATTGACCTTGAACAAATGTCATAGAAGACCTTGGTCAGATTTGGTTGGCGATAAAAAAATTCCAAAATAGTGAAATCCAAGATGGCTGCCATGTACAAAGCAGTTTTTAAAGGTTCACCGAATCGAATAAAAATTTGTATCCGAGGGTTTTCGGAGTTGCTTAGTAAGAATATCTAATCATTTTCTTTTTATCTTCAACTTTCATGAGGGTCGTCATACAAATTTCATAATTTTTAAAATGCTGTTACTTTCTCGACCCTGTAGCTCTGAAAGGTTAAGTCCTATGACAAAAGTACATAAAACTAGTTTTGTAGGAAATATTGTCAGATTTAATTTTTGCAAACAAGCCATTTACTAAAAGTTAATAGTTTCCGAGTTTTAAGCAAAATTCCGTAAAAAAACAGATATTTTTCTATTTTGTCAATGTTGCGTCACGAAATTTTGTTAGCAAACCTCAGATTCGGATTCAGCACCCCAAAATACATAACGAATGGAAGAAATCAGAACTACCCCAAAACTTTCCTAGTAAAAACACAATTTCACTGCATTATTTACCTAAAGTAAGTAAGTTACTTTAGGTAAATAATGCATTATTTACCTACTCGACTAAAATGTATGAGACAGTTTTTTTTGTTCTGACAGGTTTACTCCTGTAGTAAAAGTTGTTTAGTTTGATTTGGTATTAGAGTAGAGATACTTTTCCTTATACCCTATACTTACTGGGTGAAATTGATATCAGTCTACCCATCAAACTGAACAAAGTTGGAGCAAAAAAAATTCTGCTATTGCATACATTTGAGTCGAGTAGGTATTGCAATTTAGTATGGGTGGTATGGGACCTCTGATTTTTTCTTTGCTCCGATCGGTTTGCTCAGGTTTGCTCCCATAGTAAAAGTTGTTCAGTTTGAGGGGTAGACTCTTAGTTTAAAAGGATGCTTATGATATCATAATATGGTTGAGTCCCACCCTACCAGGTATGGCCAGGGGTGTGGTGGGTCCGCAGGGAATTTTACCCTGTAGGTATAGGTAAGAAAGTCTCACAGTCTCACTTCACTACAGATTCTACGAATAATCGTAGTACAGATTACATAATATGCCTATCTTCGGGAGGAGGCTGTATGGGCGTTTAGTCACATTAATTAGCCTATAAATATCACTACATTCTCGCCAAGAAAAGACGAGAACGAGAGTTTGGATGCCCTTCATTGTTTTTGCGACGCCGGCGGCGCGGCGTCGAGAGCCGCAGTGATTTTCCTTAGAAGTTCTCGCAAGAGTGTAGTGCCTGCTTGCATTGCATGCACTACATTCTCGCTAAGAACAGAAGAGAAAGGCCGACAACGTGAGTATGGATGCCCTTCATTGCATAGATTAATATCTTCATTGTCCTTACAGCGCCGGCGGCGGGCGTCGTGACCCGTAGTGATTTTCATATAAAAGTTTTCAGTGGGAAGTTCTCGCGAGAGAGAAATGCCTGCTTGCGTGCACTACATTCTCGCCAAGAACAGAAGAGAAAGGCCGAGAACAAGAGTGGATGCCCTTCATTGTTCTTGTGGAGTTCTTTAGAGTCGTCTGCTTTAGAAACAGTCGATAAACATAGACCAGATAAAAGCTGTTTAGCCATTTCTACGGCCGTAGCCTGACGCGCCCGATAATGCTCACTCGCAAATAGAAAGAGAGCTAACTCGCGATAGTGCCAATACCACGCTGCCATGCTACTCTCTGTAAGCGTAGGCATTGTGAAATGCTTAGGGCACAGGATAAAATTAGTAAATAATGGTAAAGTAACTAAGTAGGTATGTAATCTAAACAATATTTTATTGTTTTATATAAATATCAGGTACATTTATTATAAATGTCGTAGGTAATGTTTTTAAATATTTTGGGAAAAAGCACAATCAATCAACAATCGGAGGAAGTCGAACCATTTTTCACACTGTCCTCAGCATTTTCGGCAAGAGGCTTCATATCCAGTTCCTCTTTAAACGAATTAATATTACTTCCCGAATTATCACCAAGTTGACGATAACTCGGAATCAGATCGACATTATTGTAATCGAATGAAGAATCGTCGTTAGTTTTCCATTTATTTGCAATAAGTTTAAGCGGCTCCAGGCACTGTAGGCTTTGCTGCACACGCAATAGCTCAATATTACATTGGTTTTCTACTTCTAGAAGTTTCAACTTGTAGGCTTTTGTGAGCATTTGCTTTCGAATAGCGTTCTTCTTTTCAGTCTGCGCCTTTATCAGCGTATTTTGATACCTCTGAAGCTGCTTCTCATATGCCATAAGATTTTCATCGCAGTTCAATTTGCTATCTACGCATGCACTGTAAATGTTGGCAGAGGTGGAATGGCCTATATCTGTCAGAAAATGTTCAGGACTTGATATCTCATTGTATCCTGATGCGAATGCTGAATAGCTTTCAGGAATCTGAGGTGAAGAGTGTGGATGCTCAGTTTTACTCTCCCGTTCTAGTTTTACTTTTTCTTCGTTTAGTTCAAATTTCAAAGACTCTATTATTTGCCGACAATGATCAATCCTGTCCTTCAATTTGATCTCATTATTTTCTATACATTGAGCAGTAATATCATTTTGATCACGAATTTCGTCATGGGCCTTCACTTGGTCCGCTTCGTGGTCGTCGCTAGTCAATTTATTTGTGTCCGTCAAATTCACATGTTCAGAAAATCGATGTGGAGACGATGGTGAAGCCATATTATCACCAGCGGCGAGTCTCATGGGATTCATGTTTGTTAATGTAAAATTATATGCTAAATAATGATTTTGAAATATAAATGTGGTTAGCTGTAATGTAAGTGTCACTGAAAAGTGTCACTTTTGAGACACTTTTTAATTTTTTCAAACAAAAAACAAATGAAGAAAAGATATCTAAACCTTAGAAAAAGTATATGTCTAGAATGAGCCTCACACTTGTTCCGTATAAAACAAAAGGGGCTAACTTTCTTAGGTTGGTGTGCGTGAGGTGCCATACTAATTATGTATGTGTGCGTGTATATGTATAGGGTTTTGGAACCAGTACTGGTTCCTATTTTTTTCGACGCTTTCGTAGCTTTGACTGTCTATCTTGATAATCTAAGATCTAAACTATTATAAAACTGTAACTGAAGTGTGTCTGTACATTGAAGATATTTACAAAAAAAAGATTACGATATGGTTTTTAGGTATCCCTGACTCGAAATAAATCTTTATTAGAAATTTTGTCTGTCTGTTTGTTTGTGTGTTTGTTTGTTTGTGTGTTCGCGCATTACGCAAATTACGAAAGCTACAGCTGTAGGACTTAAAAAAAACCAAAAACTTTGGTACTAATTTTATTAAAATAAAGAAATTACAGATTTATGTAACTTATCTATAACTAGTATTTAATAATCTAAGTAAAGTGACAACGTTCGAGGTTGGAAACAAAGTGACGGTCCCACGGTCGCTCGGCGGCCACGCGGTGTCGGCTTGCTTGCTCACGTTGTGCTGACGGCGCGGCTCGTGTAGAAGGCTTGTATCGAGGTCGGTGCAATGGTGCACTTTACGTACAGGGAGAATATGTAATTCCTCCACCCTTAGATCAGCAACCATTTGCTAAACTTTAAGGGTAAATGTTGCTGGGATGCTCCTTTTCTTTTCAGGATCTTCGTACATGTGATTTGATGGAAGTCCTTCGGCTTGATTCAAGGTTTTCTTGCAGTTGCATAAGTTAAACCGCCGGATCAGTGCTGCGAGTGCGAGAGCAAGCGCACTTAGTAGTACTACATAGAATGGTATGGTAGTATGGTACAAAGTTTCAGGCGATGTAACTTCAGCATGAATTGGTGACTGAAGCATAATTTTGTCTTGCATATTATGGAGTTTTTTCAGATCGATTGAGTTAAGAGTAAATCTTGGCGAGGCTGCAGTTTTCATGTTAGTTTGGTTTAACATAGTTACAATCTTCAATGGTTGGCCTTCTATTTCGTCATTTTCATTAATTATTGTGAATTCAGGAGACCGCAGCAAACAGTTTACGGGTAGAGTGGCTAGGTAGCTTCCTTGTAGCTGATTTTAGTCTTCTCTTCCGCAGCTTAGTTGTACTCTCGTGGGATGGGGGAAGGTTACGACGTAACTTCGGTCATCTAGCTGCTCCATGGCTTCTTTCACCAGGTCGACGTTTGTTAAATTGCAGGATTCCCCAATGGATTGTCTCGAGATGAGTTCTTGGATGCAATCAGATTGTGTGCGTATCTGATGATTTGCATTTTCTACGCAGAGGAACTTATTCTCTATCTTCGGGCATTCAGCCTCTATGTACACAAAAGCTATCCCGTCCGTTGCTATTAGAGGATAGGGAGGAATGAGGACTTGATGGTGTCTATTGGGTGCTATGGAAAGTTTATAAAGGATGTAATTATCTACTGATACTATTGGGACTTTAAAAACTATAACAATTTGATTCTTAACATAATATGAACCTGGCTTTATTATATTATAATAATTTCTTAATTCTAAGTTTAACACCTGCTCTTTACCGTAGATTGATCTAAGCTTTTCAATCATTTTTCTTAATATATTTATATCTAATGTCGAATGATGGGTGCTTGATGCACGTACAAACGCTAAACTATTCTCTATTCTAGTTATTTCTCGTAATAAATCGTCAGTGTTCTCTGTAATGATGGTTAACATTTGAGCAAATTGTGCGTATTTAATTAGACTATTGTCTCTGTTATAACTTTTGTCTAACAGTAGCTCTAGTGTTGTATTAATCTTATTCTGATTTAAGACAATTTGAGAAATTACGCTATTATGTTCAGACATCCAGTCTTTGCTAATGCTAATATGGTTATTTAACTCAGAGATGACTTTCTCTTGGTTAGTTTCTAAATCCTTGATAGCATTATTATACCTTACAGCATCCAGATAGTCCAGGTTACCAGATATACTTTTAATAACAGATCCTAAACCATTTATTAGACCTCTTTTTGCACGGCTAGGCTCTAAACTACGTAAGTTATGTAGCACTTTGTCTAATTTATTAGATAAATAATTAATTTGGAGTTCGTATAGTGAATATGTGTCATTTTCAAGTCTAGTCCTGTAGTCTGTCAGTTGTCTTTTTATAAAATTAACTTTATCTTCAATATCATCTAACTGGACGTACTGTAAAAAGGTATGGTAATGCGTAATAAGTCTGGTTGGTCCTAGTTTGAATGGTAATATTCCAGGTCCGTCGTCAAGGCTTTCAAGTCTTATTTCCTGGGTTCTTCCCAGCACCAGGCTGGTGGCCAGCGTCAGTATGATCCTGTAACAAGGTAGAGTCCTTAGGGGGTCGTTTCAGTCGGCATTTGGCCACGGGGCCTCGTTTTTTCGACGTATAGATGTGTATCGGGAGGTCAGCTAAAACGGTATCTTGAGTGTAGCGAGGAGCAATTTTTTGTCGGATAGCAAAAGGATTTTTAATAAAAACCTGTTGCTGAGGTTGATATTCAACTTCTGGCTCTCGGTTTTTATTACGATTTTCGGTGAGAGTAGTTCTATCAGCTAAAGAAGATTCATTAATTATATCATATACCGTTTTCATCTGTTCTCTATGAGATTGTACATATTGCTGTAAGATAACTTCGTTACGATCAATATCTATTGGATCTCTAGGATCAAAGTGTCCTGTTAAAATGTCGTACGGTCTACATTTGGTAAAGCTGTGGATTGAACTGTTATATGCTATAATTGCGTAGGGCATTAGATTGATAATTGGTTCTTCTTTCGTTTTTAGTTTCAGGATTCTAAGGTGCTCGAGTAGAGTCGAATGGAAACGTTCTATGTTGCCGTTACCATTTGGAGCATGTGCAAGGATTTTATGGTGAGTTATCTTATGAAGACGTACGAACTCAGAAAATAATTGATTACTAAATTCTGTCCCATTGTCAGTCACTATAGTCAGGGGAAGTCCGTGATGTGAGCAGAACCTTAATAGACCCTGGAGAATTCTGACAGCAGTACCATCGCGTAAATGGTAAGCTTGTCCGTACTTGGTAAAAACATCTATGAAAGTTAAGTACTTCTCGTTTTGTGCTGTAAATAAGTCCATATGAACGATTTCTAAGGGTTTGGTAGCTGGGGGTACTATACTAAACTCTTGTCTGATAGGATGACGGTCGTACTTGGCTTGTCCGCAAACTGTGCATTCATTAATAAATTTTGTTATGTGCTCTTTCATTTTCGGCCAAAAGTACCTTCGGGATAAGGCTAAGTAGCACTCATTAATACCTCGATGGTTAGTTTTACCATCGTGGTAGTTTCTGATAATATCCTGTTGTCTAAGGTATTCTTTGACATTTTCTAATTCATTTTTGGCTAGGACAAGATTCATTGCTGAACTTCTAAACTTATCTTGTATTATGGGGATGATTGAGTACATCGCTAGAGGAGGATTTATTAATAATGCAGTTTTTACTTTTGGATTTACATACTCTTTGATAGCACTTATAATCTCCTCTTCCAGTTTGGACTCTGATATTTGAATAGACATGCGTGTGTGTGTATCAAAAGGTTTCGTTACTACTGGACGTTTTTTTATATCACCGACTATGGTGAGACATAACTGTCTGTGAAATTTATTAAGTGGTTCGTCAGTAATGGGGACTTCTAAAATTGGATTTTCAGTACTGGTATGTGCTGTTGCAGTGTCAGAGTTATTCAGAGTGGGTGGACTCTCTGAAGGGTTTGGCATTAACGAACTAAGTTCCTCAATCAATGAGTCTAATTCCTCATTATGGATTTCTACTCTAGACAAGGAGTCTGCGTTGGTGTTACTTTTACCTTTTTTATACACGACTGTAAAATCATATTCAGACAATTTTAATTTCCATCGCGTCAAGCGAGAATTGGGCTCTTTTAAGCTCATAACCCATTGCAATGGCTTGTGGTCTGTATATATCTTGAACTTGCGTCCGAAGAGATAGGGTCTGAAATATTTCGTAGCCCAAACGATGGCTAGAAGCTCTTTCTCTATCGTGCTGTAATTTATTTCGCTCTCGTTTAAAGTACGAGATGCGAAAGATATGGGCTTGTCTGATCCTATGGGGCCTTGAGATAAAATACCTCCAATAGCAAAATTAGAGGCGTCAGTAGTCAAAACGAATTCCTTGGTAAAGTCTGGGTATTGTAAAATCGGATCGTTAGTTAAGAGAGTTTTACATGTTTCGAAGCTATTAACATACTCTGAATCAAAAGTTATTTTCTTGTTCTTTTTCAGACACTGTGTGAGAGGCTTGGTGATACGTGCAAAATCTGGAATAAATTTCCTGTAGTAACCAAGCAGTCCTAAAAATTGCTTGATTTCTTTTGGAGTTTTCGGCATGGGGTATTTTTTAATTGCTGCAATTTTGTCTGGGTTAGGCTTAACGCCTTCTCTACTAATGACATGTCCCAAATAAGCTGTTTCTAATTTCAAAAATTCGGACTTGTCCATTTGTATCTTAAAGTTTGACTCTCTAAGCCTCTTAAAAACCTTTTCGAGATTAATAATATGTTCCTGAAGGGATGTGCTGAAAACTATAATGTCGTCGAGGTAAACCAAGCAGATATCGTTTTGGAGACCTCTCAAGACGTTATCCATCACCCGCTGGAAGGTGGATGGTGAGTTTTTGAGACCCATGGGCATTCTTAAAAACTCAAAGTGCCCATGCTCGACATTAAAAGCTGTTTTTGAGATGTCGTTTTGGTCCATTTCAACTTGGTAAAAACCGCTGGCAAGGTCGAGGGTTGTAAAGTATTGACACTTCCCTAATTTATCTAAGACGTCAGTTATGTTTGGTATTGGGTACTTATCGTCAATCGTTTTTTCGTTAACCTTGCGAAAATCTACGACTAAACGCCATTTTTGTTTCCCTGAAGCGTCTGCCTTTTTTGGAACTACCCAAATTGGCGAGCTCCAAGCGGATTCGGAAGGTCTTATTATTCCTTGCTCCAGCATTTTTCCTATCTGATCAGAAACCTCCTGTCGGTGCACAAATGGATACCTGTAACTTTTAGTGTACACTGGTACCTCATCGGTAGTTCTAATGCAGTGCTTAATTTTGTTTGTGAAAGTTAAGGGTTCATTTTCAATATAAAATACGTCAGAGTATGATGAGCAAAGGGAAACTAAATTAGCTTTCTCCTCTTCATTGAGGTGGTCCGTTCGTAACCGTGATACAACATCTTGCGCGCGCGATGACGGTGGCTTGTTACGCATGCACTCAACATTAAATAATTCTGCGCGTGCTGGGTGGTCTAATGAAAATATAACGTCATTTTGAGTCGGATTTTGGACTTCTATGAAACCACGGTTATTAGCAACAGTTGTTAAACATTCATGGATGATACAGTTAGATAAAATTTGTTCTGGTACGAGTACTTCACCGTCTGAAGAATTTATAGGTATTCTCAAAAATTTCGAACTCTGTGCTGGGATGATATCTTCGTAAAGATTGACATTTCTTGAATTGTACATTCTAATAGGATTTATTGCAGAGATAGTGGTCAAGGTCTGATCCTTCAGGTCGATCCTGGCCTCCCATTTAGTTAGCAAATCTAGTCCAATAAGTCCGTCGAAGAAATTATGGAATTTGTAGACAAATAATGTTCTGTGCTATTAAACTCTGAGAAGCAAGGCAGTGATATGGAATAATCGTTCCTACTAGTGGCATGAACATTCGTTACCTCGAATGGGTCATAATTTAATTGGACTTTAGGATAATATCTTTGTATGGCATCGGGGCTTAAGAATGATTGATTAGCCCCGGTATCTATTAGCAATTTTAGTGGAGGGTTCGAAATTTGAATAAAAGGTAACTGTCTTTGGGTTTGCAGGTTAAGCTCTATCTTAACTTTTTGGATTTCAGATCCTTCGGAAAATTTTGACTCTTACTTGTAGAAGGTAGGAGTTGTTCTTCCGCTTCAGTGTAGCCAGGGTCCAGGGTAAGTAATTTGCTGCTGAGGGGGATCCACAGGGGGATTCAGCTCATTCAGATCATCGGAGTCGTCAGGGAATTCATAGTCATAAGGTCCATACATTTCAGGATAGTACGCGTAGTCAGCTTCACAGTAATAGTCAGGATAGTATGAGTCATCATAGTTAGTACATTCGTTCATATTCATCTCCCGTTGCCTAAAGTAGTTAGACGGGGGTGGATTGCCGTGTCTACGCCAATCGTGTCCCTGTAGTCCCGTGGGGGGCAACTGCCTAGGGGTGAAGGTTTGTACACCGCTCATAGGCCTTGGGTAACTCTGAGGTTGTCCCTTTTGTTGCAGACGGAAAATATTACTTTGGGGGTTGTAATTAGATGGCCTAGCACCGAACATTTGTTGTGTGCGAGATGGAATACGGAACTGGGGTTGATTCTGCATGGGATTAATCCTGAAGCCTTGTTGCGGCTGATGCATGAATTTATAAGGCTGTGATTGCATTGGCATGGGCCTATTAGGCACAGGGGGTTGGAACTGTATAGGCCTTGGAGGCATTACAGGAGGGCTAGTTACACCAAATTTAGGGGTCTGTTGTTGCTTAGGTTCGTTACGTTGTTGCAAATACATCACATTTAACTCCTCTTGTACGAACTCTAACGCCTGTTCTAATCTTTCTGGTCTCATGCATCTGATGCGTGAGCCAAGGGGCTCCTGAAGGCCTCGTACGAACGCCTGTAGGGCTAGCTTTTTATACAGGGTCCGTTTAGCTTCTATTGTAGTAGCTAAATGTTCATGTAAATTAACATAAACCATAATCGTGGTCAGTAAATGTAAGCAATGGTCGTAAAATTCCTGAGGGGTTTTTTGACCTTGCGTGGACAAAGAGAGGTCATTATAGAGGGCGGTTTCGTCCCTCTGGTCTGCAAAATTATTTATAAGGGCTTCACGGATACCCAACCAATTATCTGGAATACCGTTTGAGTTAATTATGCTCGCGGCGGGACCAGTGATTTTATTTAGTATACCATTTAATAGGCACTGGTTTGATAATTAATTACCCGGTTCGACACTTATGTAGGTTTGAACTATGTGATCACAAATTTTATGAACCGTATTAAAACGTTTTGGTTCCCATCGAATTCGGGGACTGGGCGTAAGGCCTTGTAAATAGTGTCTAGGTCCGCAGCCATTTCGTGGATTTCAAATAAAAAATTTAAATCGAAATCAAAATCTATATCTATAACTATATCTCTATTAAAATCTACTTCACGTTGCCGGCGAGACTTGCGCGATGCAGACTCGCTGGTACTACCCCTAGAATAAGGGTGGAAAATTTTGGAAGGAATATAGGACTAATAGCAAGCGACACAAGAAAGATTCTGTGTACTTACAGTTTCATTTCTGGTTTCTCTGCGTATCGATGGCTGGATACTCGTCCTCGTGCTGAAGCTCTCCGTAGGTTCTGGATCCTCGTTCTGGGGCTAAGGAGCCACCCGGGTGATGCGCGATCGCGGGATCTTCTGGAAATCTTGACGCGTCTCGCGAACCGGCCCGCGAGAATCCTACAAGACTGCGCCAATTACGAAAGCTACAGCTGTAGGACTTAAAAAAAACCAAAAACTTTGGTACTAATTTTATTAAAATAAAGAAATTACAGATTTATGTAACTTATCTATAACTAGTATTTAATAATCTAAGTAAAGTGACAACGTTCGAGGTTGGAAACAAAGTGACGGTCCCACGGTCGCTCGGCGGCCACGCGGTGTCGGCTTGCTTGCTCACGTTGTGCTGACGGCGCGGCTCGTGTAGAAGGCGGGTAAGTAATATTCGATATAAATACAAAGAATATATAGTTTAGGAAATATAACTTCATTTGATATAATTTTGTTTGAAATACAGGACACTTGCTATAATAAACGTTAGATATAAAATTAAGACCTATAATTTGATAAAGTATAAAACGCATCGGATATAATGAACCTTAAGTATAACCATCTCATGTTATAAAATCTATAAAGCATAACATTTAATAAATATAGCATTGATGTCATCTAGTTTTAGAATCAGAATCAGAATCAGAACTTTATTTGTAAGAACATAGGTGCATTCAGGTCAGGTGACATAATGAATAAAGGAGTTTTTGGCGGGCTTTGGTAGCTGACGTTTGGAGTCCTTATATTTCATCGAATTTTTATTGTTTATAGTGAGTTTTGGTTCGTAAAATTGGTGTTGTTTTGCGTAACAAAGTGTCGTGCAAGTGAACAATATATAGTTCAGTGAAATATGATGGTGCATGGGTCGTAAACAGGAAAAGTGTTCCGTGATTTTAGCGCGGCAAAGCGGTCGGTTCACCACTTTCCTGTGGACTTCTCTGCTTTTCCTGCGTCTTTCGATTGCCTCCAAAAACTCCAAAGAACCATCAAAACGTCGAATACCAACGTTTTAATGTGAAAACAGAAGAAAATTAAAAATAAATTAAGATTTAGCCAAAAGGTCTAGTAACCAGGCTAGTAAATATATATAAAAAAAAAAAAAAAAATAATGAATAAAGTGGTTCTAATGTTCTACCACGTCTACCACACAGGGCATACAAAATATTTATAATTTGAAGGTAGTTTTATACAAATTTAAACTTCATGCAAAATATAATTAATTAATTATTCATCATGATTATTTATGAAAAGAAAAGAAATATACAAAATGTCATGCGAAATCCAAAAATAATCTATACAATAAGTAGTCGGTGATAAGTGGTTGATAATGTCTAATAATCAATGCTCATATAATATAATATTTAAAACCGCATGTCGATGTCTAAAATATGACCGCTCTCTAATTGGTTACACTACATACCGAACCTAACCTAACCTATAGTTTTGAAGCTACACCTACCTTTCTGCCCCCCAAGCAACAAGAAAGCAAGCATGCAGCGAGCAAACAATCATGCAGGGAGCAAACAAACATGCAGCAAGCAAGCAAGCATGCAGCATGCAGGCAACCCACTGAGCAATCATACATTGCATTAATATTTCACAATGTTACATCTGGGGGGTTGTAACTTACAAATCCAAGGTTGCAAGGTGGTGGCAAGCTTGCAGTTACGTGCCGGTGAGGCTCTAACGGCCACGCTATAAACATTACATGCAATGTTGCTCATACAGCTCAAATGAAACTTAGTACAACTTTCAGGTGCGAGGTTTCGTCAACTTTACAAATATAACATACCGGTAAGGTTATATTGCAAGTTTCTGCAAATTACTTACTGAACAACCCAGATACCTTACAATGTGAGCTTTGTGTAACTTTCAATTATAACACTCCCGCAACTTCTAATATGAAACTTTCAATAACTTTCACCTGTGAACATGGCATATTATACATTGCAAATGCAACTTTCAACAAACTTTCAATGTATTGTTGCCACAAGCTACGTTACCGATAGTTGAGGCAATGTTGCATGTGAATGTTCCTGGAAATTTTGTCCTTTCGTTTAGATAACTTTGTATATTGGGGTATGGGGTGATTCTTAATAGTAGTTGACGCAATGTTGCATGCGGATGTTACATACAAGGTTGGAATAGCACGTTGCTGGTATATTACAAAGCGAATAATTTCTGGGTACAAAAAATACCCAGTGAAATCTAATTCGTGTGATTCCAAAAACCACGTGGTCTTCTGATGATATAGATTAACAATAGGTATTTTGTATTCTAATTTGAGACAAAAAAAAACAGATTTTGTTTATTCGAATTAGAATTAAAAAAAAACTATTGTTATTAGCAGAAGAGAACGTGGTTTATAGAAATCACTCGAATTAAATTTCACCCTGGAGTGCGATTTTTGAACATCATACGATCGAATCGACGGTAGAAAATGTCAAAATTACTATGGAGATTATGCATCTTTCTACTGCCGATTTGATCGAATGATGTTCAAAAATTGCACTCCTGTACCTTCTTTTTGTAAAAACCAGAAATATTCGCTTTGTAATGTACACTACAGCAATATTATATTACAATCTTGTATGCATAGGTGTCGCCACGAGAGTTGAGACCATCTTCACACACACACATACACACATCTATTCAGGCGAAACAAATAAAAACGTAACATTTGAAGTTTCTGTTGCATACACATGACATTACAATAATGTGTGCATGGCTTCAACTCTCGTGCCGGTACCTTTAACATCCGCATACACCATTGTCTCAACTTTTAATAACATTAAATATTCTTGTAACGTTACCGCTTAATGCACAAAAAAAGAAAGTAGGCAAACAATATGCCTCCAACAAAGAGTTGTTGATCGGTGAATGATCAATACCTACTGATAATAGAAAAAAAATCCAACAATTTGGTGTTACTATATAACATTTATTATCGCATTGGCTAGGAATTGGATATTTCCAATTTAAATAAAACGTTTTCACACGAAAAGAAGAATAAGATTAATATATCCTTATACTATAAAGATTACAACAATAAGAATTTTTCTCCCCTCCGGACGGAAAGCGTCAATTTTCATCCCGCTGCGATAAACGAAGTAGCCGCTTTCCATCTCCGTCGAGAAGAAAAATAGTATACTAACCTCGGGCAGTAAATAAGAAAGCCTCAGATCACAATTACATAAGATCTGAGACCTTTCTTACTTTCCTGCCCTCGGTGTGGTGTGTAAGCTACTATAGTTGTATACTTATAGGTCGTATACAAATGATTGAGTCCCTGACTCCCAAAGTCGGAGAACCGTGTATTGGGAGGCAGTTTCTTCCCCTGTTACAATAAGTAGGTATAAACCAAATTAATCAATTAATTAGGTACACTATTGATTAAGATTATTCCAAATACTTAGTTAACAAATATTGTCTCTATCAACAAACATTTTTAAAAGATGAAGACATTGGCGTTTCATACATTTTTGGTTCAAATTTGAAAGTGCCAAGAAAAACTAATACTATTTTCTGTTAGAACTTGTCTGTCTTAGCATTTATTGTTATGGCACGAAAGCTGTAGCTGTAAGTTTTATTTCATCAAATATGTATGAAAAGGCAAATTTTTCAAACCTTAATAAAACCAAGGAAAATGGCCCTACCACTTTGGTGTCATACTAAAAAATTATGAGACTGACTAATTCTAACAGAATGCTATCTTAAGCTAAGGCTATCTTTAGCACTGTCACATCTTGACCAAATCTGATTATTTGTCTTTTACTAGGTACTATACAGGGTGTTAGGAAAAGTATCATTAATCTTTAAACCACATACTCTACCCATCAAACTGAATACAGGGGTAAGGAAAAGTATCATTAACCTTTAAACCACAGACTCTACCCATCAAACTGAACTTACTATGGGAGCAAACATGTCAGCGAAAAAAAAAACAGCCGTCCCATACTAAACTGCAATACCTAACTACTCGCCGCAATCATATGGGACAGCAGATTTTTTTTTGCTCTGATCGTTTTGCTCCCATAGTAAGTTCAGTTTGATGGGTAGAGTCTGTGGTTTAAAGGTTAATGATACTTTTCCTTACCCCTGTATACCTACCTATCGTTTCTAGGTTTTGTTATTTAAAAACTGTATTAAGTAAATTAATTGTTTGTTGCTCATGTCATGATTACAAAATTTACAATCTGTTAAGTGAGCTAAATAAGTAAAAATAAAAAATGTTATTATACTGACTGACAAATTTAAGTTTCTATTATGTAAGTTAAGTACCTATACCCGGCGGAATTGAAATCATTGGCATCCTTTCAAATTGGACCAACAACCTGAACAACTTTCACTATGGGCACAACTGACATAACAAATAATATCAGCCGTTCCATACATTTAGATCGAGTAGGTAACGAAGTTTTGTATGAAACAGCTGTTTTTTTTCGCGATTTCGGAGTTACGCCCATAGTCTAAGTTGTTCAGTTTGTTGGTCTAAACCTCAATTTGAAAGGATGCCAATGGTTTCATTTCCAACTTGTATCAATACTTTTCGATGAAACCAAAGGAGAAGAGCACGTGACTCTCTTACATTACATACCACAATGAAAAACATTCTTTTACAGCTAAGTGATATCCTCCTTGTTAACTCTCGACGCACTTTGTTTTCTTATTTAATATAATCATTTTAACCAAGATAACATTTTCTTATAATATCTTATCTATATCTGTTATTAAAATTTGTAATGTATTTCAATAATGTTATACAGACTGACAATGTAAGCTTAGGTATACTAATAATACAAATATTTTTAGAATATGTATTCAACTTACTATTAGCATATAATGTGTGGGAATTATACTAACTCAGTCAGTATGTTTAATTCTGACGTTTCAGTCTCGTTGTTGCATGTTGGAACCAACTCATCACATGTTTTTCAAAACTGTCATCCGTCATATTTGGAAAATTCTCCTTAACTGCTACTGAAATAAACGATAATTATTTTGTAATTATTTTTATTAAGTCGAACAACTCATCATCAGCCTGTAAACATCCACTGTTGGACATAGTCCTTCCCCAAAGCGCGCCAAAACACACAGTCATCCGCCCTCCTCATCCAGCCACCTTCTTTAGTAGGTCCAACTGGCAAAGGGACATCCCACGCTGCGTTTCCCAGTACACGATCTCCACTCTAGAACTCACCTGCCCCAACGGCCATCGGCAACGAGCAACTGTCCCTTTTCAACTATGAATTTTCTAGTGCGTATATTTACTCAGGGTAGACTCAGGAATTAAAATTTACCAAAAAATCTAACACTTACGTTTCAATGTGGTCATTAGTTTCAGAGATGATAACTTGAAATTTTGTTTCTTTCCTGTCCAGGAACAGTATTGAGCAAGATAATTGGAAAAAATCTTTTCCAAGCAACGAGTCACACAATCTCGTTCACGGCTGCCGCCAATATATCGGAGTATGTTGAACTGAAACAATTCAAATGGGTTAAAAATTTACAAACATTAATTGGAAAAAATGCAAATAATAGGAGTAATAAGACTAATAAGTAAGGTGAACCGAGGCAAGTGTGACGCGGGTGTAAGTGTGAGTCTTGCAAATGACATCACTCAACGTTATTATACCTTAGATTGCCTTCTATCAAACGTTGCACGAACTATTCGTTGGCGGTACTGTAGCTGGCGGTTTAAGGTATAATAACGTTGAGCGGTGTTATTCTCAAGAGTCACACTTACACCCGCGTCACACTTGCCTCGGTTCACCTTAATAATAATAATTTACCAATTGTTGATTTTCTTTTTCGTTGCATAATTTTTCTTCAAAGGTTTCAAGTTGTACCAATTCCATTAGAGGCAATTTAGGTAATAAAGATATTTCCTTTTCCTCAGATGTCTGGCGCACGCAGCTTTTTTCAATATTCTCGATTCTGTGCATATTATATGTAACTATTGATCTTATTGCTTTCAGTTCGGACATTATATTACCTGCAATTAAAAAATATATATATTAAAATTTGCAAAGTAGTTTTTAAAGTTTTTTTTTTTTTTATATATATAAAGACAAGTTCAAATCTGTGACCCACTTACTCAGATGTATTTGATCAATTTTAGAATCAACCGATGAAGGACCGCTGCTGAGACCGTGTTTTTCAAAGTGTTGGTAGGTATCACCACTACTAGATTTTGATGTTTCTTCGAATGGGATTACTTTGAAATCGTCTTGGAAAACGACTGTGGCTCGCTCAGTGGCAGCTGCTGTCAAATCTGTAAAATTAACAAAATATAAAAATGCCTTAGGAGGATTATGTCGAACTTAAGCAAATTTTATTATTTGAAGTGATTTTTCTCTTACCTACATGGTCTTCGGGTCCTGAAGCTGAATCTTTTGCCTTCAGGCTTGCTAAAATCATAAATATACTATTTTATAAATAATCGAGAGGGAGAGAGAAAGAGAGAGAGAGAGATATTCAATAGTTTCCCAACAATAGTAACAACAAAGTAGTAGTGTAATAGTTACCAATTTGAAGAAGTTTTAATTTTTGAATAAGCTCAAACTAAGAACATTGTATATATTTGGCTCAAACATTAGGTTAGGTAGTCAAGTGTAAGTTACACTTTTGAAAGCAGACTTATATACATTTCTTTTGGTATGCATGACGGCGAGGGTTCACGTTATAGCTTCTCTCAAGAAGTCGAGAAACATCTTCAGTAAAAAATATTATCACTTTTACTAAAGACATTAAAAATTTTAAGAGCAAACTATTTTTAATTTTGTTTTAAAAATCAAAACAAGTTCAAATGAGCCACTTACTCAGATGTATTTGGTCAATTTTAGATTCAACCGATGAAGGACCGCTGTTCAGACCGTGTTTTTTTAAGTGTTGGTTGGTAATGTTGATACTATCGCCACTACTCGTTTTTGATATTTCTTCGAATAGAATGGCATCAAAATCGTCTTGGATAACGACTGCCGCCTGCTCAATGGCAGCTGCTGTCAAATCTGTAAAGTTAACAAAATATAAAATGCCATTGGAATATTTTGTCCAAGGGGATCTGAAGCAAAAGCGGCTACCTACTACGACGTCATCTCCTTACTACTTTACTATTCGAAGTGATTTTTCTCTTACCTACATGGTCTTCGGTTCCTGAAGCTGAATCTTTTGCCTTCAGGTTTGCTGAAATCATAAATGTACCATTTTATGAAATTATCTAAGTTATAGCATAGCATATGCTAACGACACATAGAAGTCTGTGGCTGACGACTATATTCCCCGAGGGGCTAGTCAGAGATATTCTAAGTTATCATATTAATTAATATTATAAATGTATTTGTATGTTTTGAGAGAGAGAGAGAGAGTTACTATCACTTTACTGAGGACTGAATGGACTAGACTGTTACTGACTGACGAACTATAGACTTGGACAATACAATGACTTTGAATAAAAAGATAAAAACTAAGAAAAAAATATCGAAATGGGATATCCCTTTGTCTCTCATGGCCACTTATGGATAGAGATGAATTGGCCCTATTCTCAGATGGAAACCACAAAGTTTAATACATACCCTTTTGTATTTCAAAAACAGGAGGAGGTGATATCGAATCGTCTCTATACTTTCTATTATACGTTATTTTCCTCTTTCCTATCTCTTCAGCTTCTGAGGCACTGCTGGTTTGTTTGGCCTTTTCCACGGCAGTTGCTTCTTTCAGACTTGCTGAAAACGTAAATTAAATAATTATGGGAAATAAAAATAAGACAGTCTTTCTAGATCTTTGATTAAGGAAAATAAAAAAAATATATGTTAAATGAAAAAATATACAGGGTGTAAGGAAAATTATAATTAACCTTTAAACCACATACTCTCTCTACCCATCAAACTGAACAACTTTTACTATGGGAGCAAACCTGTCAGTCCGAAAAAAGAATTTGATGCAATGGGACAGTAGATTTTTTTTGTTTTGGCAGGTTAGGCTAAGCTAAGCTAAGCTAAAACTAAGCTGATTAAAGGGTAGCATACCATAATATCCAACCACTGTGATGTTTTCAAGTTTTTTCCAGTCCTTTTCAGGCTTCATTTTTAAATTTATCGCCTTACGTTCGATAGCTGCATTTTTGGGCCACATACAACTTGTTTTATTTTCAGAAATCCATTTCCTTGGTGCTGCTGATACATATTCATCGTTGTTGTATCTAAACATAATTACAGCATACATAAGCTGAAAAATATGGAGTAAAATTATACAAATTGCAATTATCGAGGTTCTAAAATATTCAACAATTTATTGACAAGCTGACTAATTTTATAAGCAGAGAAGAGTTCTTTTTTTACCACTATCTCCTACCGCTTCTCGGATGCAAAAGGACCGATTTTTATAATTCTTTCGTATTGAATAAATTATACTTTCTCATCGAACACAAGAATGGTTATGATCATCAATCTACATAAAAGATTTTCAAAAAATTTACTTTGACCACAGCTTGATGGTCGGGTCAGCTTAGCTTCATAATAATTTATAATGTAATGTGCTTGAAGAAAGACTTACCTAAACAATATGACATGCTGCAGATGTATGAAAGCATTTCTACAAAACTACAAATTAATAGTGAACAACAAAATGAATTTACTACATTCATCTACTTAATATTAACATTTCGTAATAATAAAATTAATGACGAAACTATTGTAATGAATACATTTAGTTATAATTTTATTAGTCTCTAAAATCTCACATGTATTACACAAGTTTGAAATTGTACCACCATAAATGAATCTGGATTGCAAAGGTTCCTCAAAACAGTTTTCATATGTTAGATACCTTTGAAAAATTATATACCTTATGTTTGTATCTATACACTGAATTATTCTGACTATTTTCACCACATGATTACCTTCAATAAGACAGTGATTGTTTTTATCGTTAATTCCTATCTTAAAATGTAAATGCCTTATCCACTTGTACGCTTTAACTGGACTATCATTTAGAAGAGGTTCCTCATACATATTTATACAATTCGATGAAGTTACATTTAAGTTGCCATTATTACATTGATAGGATCGTTTTTCATTAACTCTATTTATAAACTGTTCAAGGGGCATTTTACAAGTTTTTAGACTTTTTTTTATTTCAAACATGTAGTTCTCATATTTGAATGAAGAAAAATTGTCCAACGAACCAAAATTTAAAACATCCTCTGACAAATGTATAAGATTATGGACATTATGAGAAACATACTCTTCCCCGTAGAGTTTAGTATAATTTCTGACAAAATACATCAATAAATCCTTTGCATAATTATTGAACGTCACACACAATGTAGTATTGCATAAAATCCTAATTGCACAACTTAAAGCTAAGAAATGCATGTATTGTGAGGGCTTTATATTACCTTTTAGTGCAATAGGACCCGTATAAAGTAGGATTTGTCTGAACTCAGTAGCTTTCCATCTGTCAAGTTCATCAGAGGACCTAGGTAATCTTGCAAAATCGTTAGAACTCATTCGGTTTCTCATTTCAGCTATGTTTTGATTAAAGTTTTGTAAATCGGATGGTTTCATCCGAATTGACATGTTACCTCGAACCCAAAATTGCAACAATCTCTTCATTACACCCAAACAAACTAGGTGCATGTAATCAAGAGGAACAGATTTTATTAAATCTATATCTAATTGTAATAATGGGCTTATCTCAATTTGATAATCATCACCATACTGCCTGTCCCGAAAACCTTTATCTGTTCGCAGTTGTGAATGCAAGTCATTGTAACAAACCCTGTTATTTATATATGTTCCTTCTGTGGTACATTTTGTGCAACCAAAATAAGCATTATGGCCTTTTGTACAAAGTATAAATGATTTAGCAGGAGCATCACATATAATCTTAGACAAAATAATTACTTTTCTTTGATTTTTATAAAAGAAGCCATCTTTCTTAAGTTGCAAGTATTCTTTTATAAACAAATCTAATACCTCACTGGGGTTTTTAGGTTTTCTAAAACCATGCCAAACTCCTATAACAAATGGAGAACTATTTAAGCACAGACATCCTAAAACTGGCCAAAATTGGCTTCCTGAACTTTTAGTTAATGGTAAACCATCAATATTGATATCAAAATGAACTATTTCATCTATAGTTGAGGTTATTTGATTTTCAAATGCATAAGTTAAACCTGATGCTAATCCAAAATGATAGTAACGACCTGAACCAGTTTCAGAAATATTGTTTATTCTCTGAGTTTTTAACAAAGTTCTACAATCTGAAGGGAGACTGGATAATTCCTCTACAGTTTTTACTTTCTTAAGAACCCCTAAGAGTTTATTGAAAGAATAATGTGATATATGTGTTTCGACAGCCCAATTTTTAAGTTCTTGGAGAAAACCAATTTCCGATATAGTATCAACATTGGCAGATGGCCCAACCAAGGCAGAACTATCAATACAACCCGATGACTCATTGGACACAGAAGGCATTAGCGATGCAGAAGTTTCAATATTGGCTGGTGGCCCAGCCAACGAAGAAGTATCAACATAGACAGTTGGCTCATTTGACACAGAACGTTGTAGAGATGCAGAAGTATCAATATAAGCCGATGACTCAATGGACACAGAAGGCTTCAGATATGCAGAAGTATCAATTTTGGCAGATGGTCCAACCAATGTATAAGGCTTTGGGTTTGCAGTGACATCTTGAAATGAATGTATAGGTAAACGCATTTTTGACGACTCGTGTATAATATGTTTTAAATATTTAGAAGACATATTTGCATATGTTTTTCTTCTTTTAACACCAGGATGTGCCTGCAACAATAGCAATATCTAGCGTTTCATGAGTGATTTATACAAGGTGTTACAAAAATACAAATAAACATTTAAGGGGGTGAACAACTTTCACTATGGGATCCAAAATCGAAATCGCGAAAAGAAATCTGATGTTCCATACTAAACTACAAATCGACTTGAGCTAAATGTATGGTATAGCAGATTTTTTTTTCCGTGATTTCGATGTTGGTCCCATAGTGAACGATGTTCAGTTTGATGGTCTAAACTTTATTATTTTTACTTTTGTAACACCCTGTATAACCTAGTATAGGTACTATAATCATTTATTGAGTAAAAGCACAGAATAGGTAATACGAGTAGTATATAAGTTCTACATAGTAAAAGTCAAGATGGACAATATCTCTCATTACTTGTAACAAAAATGAAAAACTTTGTTTGAAACATGCATAGTACACAGTAGGTAGTAGAGCATTACATTAACAGTCAGTATAACATATCAATTACCACCTGCAGGGCTAGCATGATACCCATGATAAACAGAGAGTAATCGAGATGTACCTCGGTCTTTGTCAATTCGTGTCTGCCTGATTGAGAGCTCAGGACAGATTTGTCGTCTTCTCCTTTTTGTCGGAGGGATCATGCTAGCCGGGCAGGATAGGTAGGTTCTATCAGTTGTTACTTAGCATTGTCAGTCAGTATATACCATGCCCGATAGGTAGATTCTATTGGTTGTTACTATTTTTAAGTCTAACTAAACTACTTTATAACTTAATTCTTCTCTACAGCAATGTGTCCTCGTAAGAAAATTTGTCTCTGACCAAGTGCAGTGATGTCCCTGTTGGATTTATAGGGATATAAAATATAAATATAAATCACAATTGATATACAACCAAAAAAAAAATACAAAACGTTTGCACGTAAAGCCCTGAAAAATAGGCCGCTACTCATTTTTAGTAGTGTTGTTCTTTCCTTCTGAAACGACCTAGTCCCATTGCAGTAAAATCTCGAGCTCTCTTCGCTCGCTCCAGGTATTAAATTCTTATTGTCACATGCCTATTCATGTTTTAGTAAAATCTGGAACGAGCGAAGCAAGCACGAGTTTATGAGTATAATCTTATTGTCACGTGCCGACCTATTCATATTTTAGTAAAATCTCGAGCTTGCTTCGCTCGCTCCATGTTTTTGTTCATATTATCATGTGCCGACCCATAGATATTTTAGTCAAATGTTGAGCTTGTCGTTCGCACCTGGTTTTAGATCGTATGGCGATGACCTTATCTTATGCGCAGTCTAACATGCAACGTCAAATTTGAGTCTTGCCACCTAATGTCTAAGGCTGGTTTCAGAGTCAGGGTCAGCGCGCGGGTCGCACTATGGAAATTGTTTGAAACGCGAACGCGCGCTTACCGAGAGCGTTTCACTGTAAAACGATACAAGGCAACAACACCTGCTCGTGGCACGCGCGCTGACTACCCGCGCCGGCGATCAACCAGCGTGACTTGCCACTGATACGACGGCTGGCTGGCCGGTTGCCCACCTTAGGAAAAATCCCTAGCTACGCCAATGGATACCAGAGAGAGGCACGGGAGCGAGGCGCCTCGCTTAACTAGTTTCGCTTGGATTGGAACAACGAATGAAACAAACATACAAGAAAAACATGGCGTCTCGTCGAGCTAACTATAACATTTAACTACAACTAATACAACTATATTCTATTATATTCCAACAATCTACTTACATCTTCATCTTTGTTGGAGTCCATAATTCAAACTGGAAGAACAATTAATCACACTACAGCTACACCAAGGAACATACGACACAAAAAACAGGTATGAACGCGTCTAAGCCGCCAAACCAAAGTGCGGGCGGCCGGCGGGTGAGGGGTGAGGGTTGCCAGATATGATTTCAGAAATTCCTCCACATCGAGAATTCTTTTTTCTCAAAACGATACCTTTTGTTGAAAATAAATTACTTTTGGTCGAAATAAAAGACAAATACATAGAAATCAAACGGTCGATCTACTTATACTACACAACACCCACAACAGAAATTTTTCTTTTGTTTTGCGTAGGTAGTCCATTTCAGTTAAATAGGTCTAAGTATTTCGGTCTTTCACAAGAAAATGATGTGGATTTATATGTACCTACTCATAGGGCACACACAGGTATCGATCGAACAATGATAGCCAGAATCAATGTACGTATAACAGAACACCTATTTTTATTATTTATGCAATGTTTTTATGATGAATAAAATTGATTTTGAAAAACCCTAAAATTCCCCGCTTTGATAATTTTTTTCCCAATTAATTTCCCCAACGATTTCATTTCCCAAAAGACCAAATTTATCCCAAAAACGGCGGAAAAAACCCCCAATCTGGCAGCCCTGGTGTTTTATGCAAAGCTTTTTTTTTTGTTAAATTTACGGCATGCGGATCTGGCCCATACAGCCCATTTCTTTAATAAAATGTTTTCAACTCTTTCTTGACCTTTACATTCAAAATATAGAACCTTATCTGTTCAGGGCCGCAAACCCTACGTTCCCTGAAAAAATCTTCCTTAAATACCCAAAAACAAAAAAGTTTCTTAGGTTTGAAGAAATGGTGACCAAACGTATGGAACATAGCCTGCATTGAAAAGAATTTTCGGGAAAAAAATGTTTTTACTCACATTGTTTAATATCTCGAAAACGGTAAGAGATATTGAAAAACTAACTGCATTTTCGAGATTTTAACTCCGCAGGGATTAAGTCAATAGGCTTGCACTTGTTAACAAAATGCACCCTACCTCGTTAAAAAGCAAAATCGAACAAGTGATTAGATCGATTGAATGACAATTTATTTATAGATTCTCTTGCCAATGGACTTTTTCGTTCCGTATTACCCAAAGACGAGACGGTGCCAACGGGCTTACGTTGTCTGTCTCTCTGTCCGTCCGTCTGTCTGTCTGACCTATGAAGGGCTGTATCTTTTGAGCCGTAATAGTTATCCGGTTGAAATTTTATGGAACATATGTTATTATGTCGGATTACCTAACAAATAATATTAATAAAAAAAGTGATAAATGATGGGGGGTTATACAAGCATTTTTTTCAACCTTAATTGTTTTTGCTCTAAAGTAAAAAAAGTGAATGCATGCACACAACCGGTAAACTTGGTGTGATAGTGGATACTATATTATTACAACAAATACTGATAATTGGTCAAGTGTGCGTCCGGACAAATTTTACAATATTTTAATAAATCGAAGTCTTAAGAGAAGTTTATTCCGAGAGCGCAAATGCGCGCTGCATACAAACGTAGTCTGGTGATATTTTCTATACTATCCAATTAAAGTCAATGAAATTTTTCAGAAACAATCTAGAAACTAATCTCTATGTTCGTATGAAGTCAGATTTTCGTTAAAACATATAGTTTTAATGCTAGGAATAATTTAAGATTTTTATAGAAATCTTTGAGGCACTGTAACTTTAAAACTATACATTTTAACGAAAATCTGACTTCATACGAACATAGAGATTAGTTTCTAAATTGTTTCTTAACAATTTCATTGACTTTAATTGGATAGTATTGAAAATATCACCAGACTACGTTTGTATGGAGCGCGCCAACGGTACGGAACCCCCTGTGCGCTAGTCCGACTCCCACTTGGTCGGTTTTTTCTTAAGGTCCTACCAAATCTACTGCGGTACACCAGGAGAGGCGCAGAGAAGCTATTGAGTAATAAAATTTAAATTAAACCCTAACTCCTGTATGTAGGTATCAATAAGAGCGAGGCGCAGTGAGGCAGCTACGAGAGCCGGCGCGCGACCGCTTCTTCGCCGCGGGCGGCGATGCCGAGTTCTGTGCTAAAGTTTCATCAACTCTTCATAAACATTACACAAATAATATTGCAAAATAAACGTTGTTGGCTGATACACATACTACATTACAATGAGTTTGTTTCTTTGATCAATCGGCAATGTTATGTGCTAAAGTTTCATCAGCTGTTACAGATCAACTTTTGAATAACGTCACACAAATAATATTGCAAAATTAATGTTGTTGTTTAATAGCTATTATAACGTTACAATAACTTTCTTTTGTATTATTTCTGAAATGTTTCATTATGCATGTCAACAAGTGAACATTGCTGCAATATTGAGATTGTAACGTTTGGAATGTCATGTTGTAGCAATATTAGCATTTTATATTATAGAAAGTGTAGAGAATAATGTTGCTGGAAAGTATAAATTGTAGTTTATCTATGTAATGTTGTATTTAAATCAGGTACATAACTTTATGAAACTTTTCAACAAATAATTAGATACAAGTTACTACCAAGTTACTGCAATATCTCATTTGAAAATTTCAAATGGGACGATAAATGACATTACTGAAAGTTGATGCAACTTACCGTGCTTAGTGGGAAGCATGTTGATGCTCCGCTCGCTTCGCTCGCTCCGCTAAGTGTGCAACATGTTCTAACCTAACCTAACCTAGAATTTTTAAAACACCTGTTTGTTTTTCTCAGGCAGGGGGCATCCGCCCCCCGCACCCCCCTCGCGGGGGGCGCAGCCCCCCTGCACCCCCCAACATGCATTCAAGCAAACATGCAAGCAAGCAAACAAGCATGCCAGCAAACAAGCATGCAGGCACGCACAAATGCAGCATGCATGTGACACACGTTTCGCTTGACTCCACTTGCTCTATACGTGGTCACACTACCTAAATTAACCTAACCTATAGTTTAGAAGGCAATTTACTAGTTATAAAAAAAAAATTAATTGTATGTCTTTGGAGCAATACTTCAAGGGATCGTTATGTCTCATAAAATAACATCAAATGATTGATATATCAAACAAGTTTTATATTAAGTAATCGTTAGCAATAATCAACATTAGATATATTAAAATTATAGGATATAAGTATTCGATTAAATGTATGTTATGTTTTTTCAACATTATGCTCGTAGTTAGTATTTCTTACGAGCATTATATCATTTGAACGTTATAAAAATTTTATTATACCAAATGTTATTATACGAAACGGGACGCACCCGTAGAGGGCTTGTATCGAGGTCGGTGCAATGGTGCACTTTACGTACAGGGAGAATATGTAATTCGCAAAAACTACTGAACCGATTTTGATGAAACTTTTTTTATTTGATAGCTTAAGATCTGACTTAAAATCTGGTATATAATTTGTGCGGACGAAGTCGCGGGTAAACACTAGTAATTTATAAAAACTGTAAAAAGACGGTACCTACGTTCCGAGTCATAAAATACAGCGCTGATAGCGCCCTTCATAGCATGCTCATTTTTAGCATGAATTTTTGTTTACTTTTTAGCCTAAATTTTTCGTCTTCGGACCCCTCTGGTCAACGACATCTATCGCCGGTATGATGAAACCTACGTTTCAGTAGCTGTCAGAGAACTCCTCATTCGGAACACTAGATATCGCGCTCACACCGTTCATATCACAACATTCAACAGGCACGTATCCAGGGGGGGGGATAGGTGGGATTTATCCCCCCCCCCCCCCCCGAAATCCTAATATTTGTATGGAAAAGTGATTACAGCACTTACTTTTTCATTGTTTTTATATGAATATCCCCCCCCGAAACAAAAGTCTGGATACGTGCTTGACATTCAAATATTTCTATTATTTTCTTCATCACTAACCGTTATTAAAATTTTATTCGTCTTTTTAGAACATATTTATAATCAAACCCAATACTACTAAAGAAATCTAAATCGAGACCGAAACCAACCATAAATGTAACGCAAAACTTTAAACGCCACTTTTGAAAATTCGCTCTAAACGTGAAGCTGTCAAACGTGAGATTTTCAGAAAGCCATTATAAAAGAAAAAGTAGTTCCTAATGGCTCGATAGATAGCGTTGACCAGACAGGGGTGAGTGACTTGGCAGATAATAAAATTCACATAAAATAGTAAGAATTTGTGTTTTTAAGTAAGCAGCAAGATATGAGTATATATTTCGTCAATGGATGCGTCTGACTCAGTGAAATGCATTTTTGTTTACTTGTAAAATTTTCGTCTTCGGACCCACAGACTTGGGTATTACAGTAGTTCGGACCCCTCTCCGCCGCCATCTATCGCCGGTACGATGAACTTCGTTTGAGTAGCTGTCAGAAAACTCCTCATATTGCTAGCGAATGTTAACAGTTCATAGCATTCTCATTTTTAGCATGCTTATTAGCTTAGATCAAAATAATTTTATTTTGATCTAAGCTTATTAGCATGCTATTATTGAGCATGTCTATCCGTACCTTATGACATTGGTATCTTTGAATGTTTAATTTTTGTAGACTTTTCTAGCCTGGAACTAAAATTTTTAGTGATTTACACATTGAAACCTGAAGACTTGGCTTTGACCTGAATATAAGACATCTACTTGCAATATTGCAACTATTGTTTAAATTGCATTACACTTTGTTTTGTACGCTCATAAAATCTAAAAATTATTATATTAGTAATAATTATAAGTATATTCTCATGTAAGTGAATTTGCATATTCTTAATGAGAAATAAAGATCTTAAACCATAATGTGTAAAGAAGGAAATTAATATTTGACCAGGCTGTATGGGCTAGTTCCCCTTGTCTTTCCATGAGAAAGAATGAGGAGTTTTCTGACAGCTAGTCAAACGTAGTTCAACATTCTGGCGATAGATGGCGTTGACATTTTTTTTTTTATACGTTTATCCTTTCGGATAGGCTATGGGAACTAGCCTTTACTGCCTGGTCATTAGTGTCTTTTTTCTTTGTAATTAAACCTAACCTAACCTAACCTTAATATAGAACGAAGAACGTGTTTTGTCTCATTTACTCATTGAGGGATGCATAATACAAATTCACTCTAGTTAAAAAAGGAGATCGCTACCTTATTGCTGTCCTTATTGACGTAGCCATATTTTTGCTCTAGCCTCTATGGTCTGACATCGGAGTCAGACAACAAAAATTTCATAAAAATGTTTGTTGCTCTATATTTCGATGAATAGTTATTTCGTAATAATTTAATTCATTGTAATTTGTTGCGAGTGGGTGACTTTAAGTTCACGACATGGTAGCGTGCAGCGTTTTAGGATGCAAGAGCCGCACTGAACGTTGCAAAGAAAATATTTCATTCCACGGGTATGTTAACATTAATTCACGTTTTATTGCAGGAAACATTAATAATAAAACGCATTTTAATAGTTTCATTCATCGGGCAAGTGTTAAAGACAATAATTTAAAAGTTAAAGCTAAATTTTGTGATTTGTAATCTCGATAAGGGTGGTCAGATGTCATATTAAAATTACCCTGTTTCCACCTTGAAAATAAGGTACACCAAGGGCTGTGCCAAGGGTAAGCCGGAAGAGGTTTCATGAGGTATTTTGTAACCGCTAGTTAAACGTAGTTAAGCATACCATACCATGGATAGCTGTCATTGCCTCAGGGTTAAAAGCTCCAACAAAAAACAGCATTAAAAATAGAGGTCGGTTAACTAAAGCTGGCGCGTGCCACACATTTACGCAATGCCTTTGTCTCACTGCACGCAGAATGTCTCATCGAACTCATTTGTATGTGTCTGTGAACGTGCCAGCAGCTTTAGTTAGGTTAACCTGTAAAACATACCATGATAGATGTCGTTGACGTGAGTTGAATCCTTAGGGCCTGTTTCACCACTTCTGGGTAAGTTCTTGTTAGCTTATCCGACGGATAGTTTGACATATTTTGTATGAAATTATGTCAAAATATTTGTCGGATACGCTAACAAGAACTTATTCAGAAGTGGTGAAACAGGCCCTTAGAGTATTTATTTATTCTACTAACAAACTTATCTGCCACTTTTTGGTAGCATGAGGTAATGTATGTTTGAGGCAGCATGAAATCCGCAACTATGGACTTTATTCCATTACTTTAGATTTGAATTTTGAATGTTAAAATTCATGAAAAACTGTGTCGTGTGAACCCCAAACGCGATAGCTTCAAAATTATTGTTCCGCAATTAAAGGCTGTTTAGTGATAGATAAGGTATAAAATTTTATGTAAATGCGTAAGATTGTTTGATCTATCACGTTGGCAGAGGGGAAATGCTAAGGCGAGGCGGTCCCTATATAAATCATCTAAGGTTGGATCATAAAGAATAGTTAGTGAGGTTTTTTTATGTCTGTTTGTCTATTCGTTTGATTGTTTGTGTGTTTGTTTGTTTGTTCGAGCATCACGTAAAAACTACTTTACCAATTTTTTCGTATAGGTAGGGTGAGGAGTTGTAGCTTTTTTGCGTTTTTAAGTGATGTATTTTTTCTTCAGTTTTCCAAGCGACGAATATTTTAAAAATATATGGGTCTTCGCAACTGGCAGACTCAATTGGTCACCTACTATAAATTCGCGTGTTTGAAGAACATCTGTTTATTGAAAATATACGTATAAGAGAAATGGAATACAGTGACACTCCAACACGGTATATAAAGGTAAATTCAATACGTCGGTAGATAGTACCTACACAAGTAGATAATTATAATAGTCAAAGTAGGTATATCTAGTTTAGCTAGGAAAGAGTATAGGTCATTTATTATTTGTAAACTGGAAGACTAAGGCCACTTCTGAATAAGACGTTCTTGTTAGGTTATCGGACAGATATTTTGACATTATTTCATATAAAATATGTCAAACTATCTGTCGTATAAGCTAACGAGAACTTACCCAGAATTGGTGAAACAGGCCCTAAGGCATTGTCCTAATTGGGCAATGTCGGTGAAGCTGGTTAGATTCTTTATTAAATAATGTTAGGTAGCATTGCTTTCTTTTTTTAGTTCTAGTAATGTTTTCGAGATGATTGTTTTCATACAAGAAGCGAAAACCAGTTTACCTACTTAAGCCTACTAAAAATCAGGTTCGGGTTTCGATCTCATTTGATTCTGTTCACCTTAAACTAGGTTACCTTACCTACCATAATACACTAAATGTTGGCTCCCTGCAAATTGTTCAATGTAATTGATGCTTAAGTTCGAGCTAAGTAGGGTCGAAATGTATGGATTTTGACATTTAACTGTAGGTTTTAGCAAGGTCTTACAATTATAGTACAGAATATGAGCCTCTATAGCTTACCAGAAAAGGTGTGTATCATATCTTACATTAAAATATGATAATGTTCTATAAGTTAACAACATAATTTATGATTTGATACAAATAAATAACTTTATTAAAATGTATTCTCGTTATTATAATGACACAACAGGTAACAATAAATTGAAAATTGCATATTGCATAATGTGCTATTATTATGTTCTTCTACTTCTTATCGAGTGGGCTGCAAGCCCTGCCCCTCTAGCATGCCAACGCCGAGAAAACGACAAAAATCGAGACGTGCCTCCATCTTTATTATTTTACGTACGCCAAAAAGAGCGCGCATGACGTTTTTCTCGTTTAAACGCTTTGTCGTGGGTGGCATGCTAGCCGTGCTGGTGTCAGAGTTTATTCAAACCGCCTTACGGCCTCTGACGTGGTTTTTATGTAACGACTACTACCACCAGAGATAGTAGCTGGGACCAACAGTTTAACGTGCGATCCAAAGCACGGAATCATCTTTCTTTTCAGACAATCAGGTGACTCAGCCTGCAATGTCCTAACCAACTGGGGAAAAACGCACAAAGTGACATTTCACTAGGTGCCCCCCGTGGGAATCGAACCCACGACCTCCGTGTCAAGAGCCCAATGCTCTTAACCATTAGACCACGGAGGCAGTTCCACGGAGGCGGATTATGTTCAATGGGTACCAGCCCGTCTAGTATGATTTCTCTACTAGCGTGCCGACTCTATTTTTTCCATACTAAGTACTTGTCGCAGCTAGCGCGACGCTCTGAAAAGCGCGAGAACAGCAGTGCGAATTTTGAAAGTCACACGTTCAAATCAGCAGTAGAAAGACGCATAATGTCCATAGTAATTTTAACATTTTCTACTGCTGTTTACAGCGAGTTACGGGTGTCTTTCAAAAATCGCACTACAGGGGCTATAGACAAGGTAACATTTCTTTTGGCGTAGACGCTAGTAGAAATGACAGAATGTATGGATTTGACATTGGCGATCAAAACATTTTGACGTTTTCTTTCTCCACCATACGTCAAGTCCATACGTTTATTATTTTTTTCTACTGTCGTTAATGCTAATCGAAAGTACTTTTTCTAGAGGCCCTGGTTATTTTCTAAGCAGCCGAAGGCGCGGTGCGCACATGTAGTGAAATCGTACTAGACTCAAAGGACTGTAAGTATTCACCCTACGAGCGGCGCGGGAATCTCATTCGGTGAATTCAGCAGTTGTAAATGTCTTTATAGTGTGGATTTGACTTTCAAAAATCGCTATGTATGATTAATGATTTTTGAAAGTCAAATCAGCAGTAGAAAGATGCATATCTCCAAAGTAATTTTGACATTTTCAACTGCTGAGCTCACCGAATGAGATTCAAAAATCGCACTTGTGTACACACACGCCGTGTGTGCATAATATAGCATAGTTCATTTACCCATTTTTATGGGAGTTTGATTTCCTATGGTATCACTGGATGAAATTATCGCTGTCTCATACGCGGTTACACTGATGTTCCGTCTATCAGCGTAAGCGAAATACTTGGCCTATGCTTAATACCTAACTCTTGAAATGCGCGGGTGGAACACGCATTCCAATGTTCAAGGAAGTTTTACGCGAGGATCAATCCGAAATATAAGTTCATATTTTGCTTAATTATGTAAGCAGTTTTTAAAAACACAAATTCTTATGTATTTTACTATCTGCAAGGTCGCTCACCCCTGTCTCGTTAATGCCATCTATCGAGTCATTAGGAACTACTTTTTCTTTTTTAACGGCTTTCGGAAAATCCCACATTAAAAAAAATATTGACAACAAAAAAATAATTTGCGCACATAGTTTTATAATGGATTATAATGATTTCTGAGAAAAGACAAAAACAGACTAGGCTGCATGGGCTATGCTCCCTTTGCCTTTCCGTAAGGAAAAAGAAACAACAACAACAAAAAGAGTTTTGCGCGGGAAACAAGACGAAACGGGCGGACTTTGTTTCTTAATTTTCTAAATTAGTTTTTCGTGGCTATTGTTGTGATAATGTGGTGGAATTAGTATAATAAGGTGCCTTTAATGGAGAACAATATAGTAAAAGTGAGAAATAAAGTAAGGCGCGACCGTTCGATTCGGATTGATATCCCCGCGTAAAACTTCTTTAAACATTGCAATGTGTGAACCACCCTCGCATTTCAATGAGTTAGGTTTAAGTTACGATAAACGAAAAACTGCTAAAGACTACAGATTCTTGTCAAGATTGAAAACTTATTGAAGACATCGGAAAATAGAAACTTGATCTCGGAAATGACACAAGGAAATGACGAAAACCACAGAAATGACATTATTACGGAAAAACGAAAATTAACTTGAAATATGAAGACTAGGAAAAATTTACATTTTAACACAGATCAGGCACATAGTGCCTTTTATAAGGAATTTATAAAAAAAGACCTAATCAGACTTGGCTGCATGGGCTATGTTTCCTTTGCCTTTCCGCAAGGATAAATGTAAACAAAACAACAACAACAACAACAAAAATTTGCGCGCCGAATCGTTTTACGGTCGGGTTGGCTCTGGCTGTGCTTAAAATTTACAGAATTTGAAGATTTCTCATCGAATTTTAGTTATTTTAGTGAATACACTTCACCATGGGTCTCTTAGAATTGTGTGAGAAATATTTCGAAACAAGTAACTTGTACGATGTTCTCGGAATAACAGAGAAAGCTACAGACAAAGAAGGTACCAATTTAGTTTCCTTTCAAACCTATAACAAACAATTATACAAACAGTGAATAATATGAATACTTAATTATTACAGTAAAGAAAGCGTACCACAAGCTCTCACTGAAAGTTCATCCCGATCGAGTGAAAGACGACGAAAAACTAGAAGCGACGGAAAAATTCAAAGTGCTCGGCGGTGTCCACGCGATCCTCAGCGACACGGACAAGAGAGCCGTGTACGATGAAACCAAGAGCGTGGACGACGATGACTACAATGACATCCAAGATAGAGACTGGACCGTGTACTGGAAGATGATGTTCAAACCCATCACTGAAGAGGACATAAGGGCATATGAAAAGGAATATGTTGGTGAGTGACTAAATAAATTCCGGGACTTCAATAACGTGAGCATACACAGTGGCGGCTTGAAAATTCTCTGACAGCAAGTTGACCACTAACTTGCGTCCACCAACCCGCACTGGGCCGGCGTGGTGGAGTATGGCCCACTCCCTCTCACCCTTATTCGTCAGAGGAGGCCTTTGCCCTGCAGTGGGATTCTACAGGCTATAACTTACTTACTTACTTACACAGTGGCGGATACAGATGGGGGGCGCGCGTCCCCCCCTTGCGGGGCCGCCCGTATTGCCGCCTGCGCCGCCCCCCATATGATAAAACGCACGCACGCAGCACGGGATAGAACAACAGCTGCTAAAGCCAACATTCTCCTTCGAGCTCTCTCTAATTGCGAATTTATTATCACGCACTTTGCATGTGACTTGTGTTTTTATTATGATAAAATCAAGCTTTAGATATCTTTAGCGCCCCCCTTGAGTTTTTCTCTATCCGCCAGTGAGCATACATGATGTGAGGGTGCTATCCAGCTTGCAAGTGGCTCCACCATTTACCACCACTAATCAAAATCTAAATCGGTCTAGCCGTTTTGGAGATAAATGGAAACATTCATTTTGCACACACAAACAACCTCTCACCCTAAACACATATACCTTCTCCGTTCTGTCGTGGGTAAAAAATAAAAAATCTGTGATTTGTCGTCAGGGACACATAAACACCATATCATAACCTTTTTTACTATTAACTTCATTTTCATAACTAATTCTGAATAATTGTTACTCAAATAAAATAATTGGAATTAAACAGGTTCAAAGGAGGAGAGAGCGGATCTCAAGACGGCCTATACAGCAGGGAAGGGAGACATGGACTATATTGTGGACCATGTCCAGTTCGCCAGGACTGAACATGAACCCAGAATCAGAGATATACTTAATGTTAGTATCTTTTGTTCCTAAGTGTACATCACACACTGTTTCCAGATTCGTTTTCTGTACCAAATGCAGGCATTTCATACAAATAGTTCTACATGGTGCACACATTCAAAATAATTCCTGACTTTCGGTTGGAAAGGTAGTAAAAATGCAAAATGCAAAATTCTGAAATCAAATTCGGAAACCGTTATGTATGTGGCCACGCTTTAACACTTTTGCGGACAGTGAATGAGACACAATAGAACTTTTATTGTTATCACTGCTATAGCCGGTCAGTGTCCACAAACGTGTTAAATAGACTCTAAACACCACGGCACACGGCAGGTGCCGTGGATCTCTTGCCGTCATCACAAAATAAACAGGTCCAGAAGGCTGGCTCCAAGCGATATGTGCTCACTCATTGAATGGAACCGGCATTCTGGGCCTGTTATTTTACGATTGCATGCTGTGGTGTTCTAAATACAGATTATTCTAGGGTAAAAAGAATATAAACATTACTATTTCAGGAGATGATAGAGCAAGGTGAGATTCCTGCTTACAAGATATTCACACATGAACCAGCAAAGAAGCGTCAAAGGCGAATTGCAAAGGAAAACCGTGAAGCTAAGGAGGCAGAAGAATGGAAAAGTGAGCTGGAATTAGACTCGGGTAACTTATACAATACCACAGATTACTATACTGCATTCCAAATAAGGACGAAAATATATTCCGATTCCTGTATAGCTTTCTGGCCAATTCTGATTAGCAAATATGATTTATTTATGAGAAAGATATACTATCCAACGTATCTTGGACGTGACTAAAGCTGTTCTAACAATAAGTGAGAGGAAGTGTTTCAAATCTCTGTTTCTGTAATTCAAAATAGCCTTAAATTTTCGTTGTTATTTGGAATGGAGTATAGTTACTATGTAACACCCATTAGGGTGCTTTTCCACCAGAGATGTGTGAGGTAGCGAGGCGGTGAGTGAGGTAGAAATCGGCCAAATGGAGTGCTTCAATTTCCCAATGACGTGATCGAGCGAACGTGCTATTGGCGGATTGTTTCCTTGCTACCTCGCATATTATCGCTCGATAAAATCGCTGCAATGTGCAGAGGCCTTCAATCGCGCTATCGAGTGTTATTTGAGTTTATATGAAGTGAACCGCTATTTTTTTATTCCTCACGATTTTTACGGTTTTATAATAGTTTAGAATAAGAATAGGGCGTTATCAGTCCTATCAAACAAGCTATTTTTGAGCGTAGGCGTCGACAGAACAATATCGCCGCGATAATTCGGAGATCAATCAGTGTCGCGGTAATAAAGCTTAGCAGAAATCGCGGCGATTCAATTTTGAAGTCGCGGCGGTGCTGTTAGTTGCGACATCACCTACGCATAGCATACATACACCATATACACTATCGTTTTACATTATTGTTTAACAGCCTATGTATAGTGCATCATAATATACACTATACATAGGCTGTTAAACAATAGGTAGAAACATATACCAACTCGATTATTTAGGACCTTAACCATTATGACACAGGGTCGCTCTGCATATACGTATATCACATTACCCTTCCTTTGCGTCGCGTCGCGTAGTCGGGTAAAAATAGCTTGTGTGATAGGAATAAATATGTGCCATAAAATAAAACATAAAAAAAAGGATGGGTAATTCGGAAATGTACCTGCGATAGTCTACTCTACAAAGTCTGGTTATACCTAAACTAAAGTTATTTGTGTTTTTCCTAATTGCAGGCTCAAACAGTTTAGAACTAATGATAAAACAGAAACAGCAGAATAGAGCAAAAGTGATGGACTCCTTTATAGATGATTTGGCAGCTAAATATGGTGGTGGGAACAAAGCAAAGGCAACAAAACGCAAAGCAGCATCAAAGTCAGAACCCATTGCAAAAAATAAACGAAAGAAGTGAATTTAGATGTAAACAATTCGTTATTTATTAATCAACCATTGGCAGTAACATGTTTCTTAAGTAAATATAGTAGCTGTATAAATAAGCGAACCAAATCAAATGTCATTTAAATATTATTCATCCCCTTCCTCCAAGGCCACTTGTAAATCGCTTTCAGAGTAGAATGGACCTTGTTCCACATAGGTTAAAAGTCTTGAAGAGATACTAGAATCAAAAGATGGTGATCGGGAGAGTCTCTTAATAATGTCGTATTTTGCTTCTTTAGACTCCTTTGTGTGATCCACTGTACGGTCTAGAAGATATTCAACAAATCCTGAAAGAAGAAAGTATAATTTGATAATTTCGGATTCGAGGGCCGCAACAAACTACCAGTAGCTGCCAGCTTCACATAAACCGATTGCACATTGCAGCTACTCTGTTTTCGTCTTACACCATAATAATTGAAAGAAGTTGAATTTAGAGCATTATTTTTAGAATGTTACGCGTGCTATATCTAATGTTCCTGAACAGAAACTTGGCTTTCAATTAAATTCAACCAGCAGCGACTTGGTGGCACTTACGACCACATAACTACCTAACAAAATAAATATGTTCAATTTCTTTCACATAGTATACAACGTGTTAATGAATAAAAGCAAAACTAGAAAGTAGTTTGTTTAGAATCGAGAGCAGAATAGAATTATCATGGTTTCAAAGGTTTTTTTTTTTAAATATGATGATGAAATGATTTGTTTATAAAATTTTAAATTTACTGAACTCGATCGTACGGGCACACTCACCCTACTTACTACCAAAACAAGATTCTTAAAATGTATCCATGATCACGTTAGCGCTTTCATTCATTGCTGAAATGATAACATTTTCATTTTTGCCGCAATACTTAAAATGTGAATAACTTTAAATTTTAACTACATAATATAAAAAGTAATGAAATTTTGTTTCATTATAACTATTTTGTTATAAATCAGTGGGGGTGTATGAGGTTTTGAGCTTATTCATTGACACGTTGTATAGTGCGGATCATAGATTCATATGGTGCGGATGACGTATCGATAGAACAATTACAATTACCTTCATTTAAAAAAAAATGTTACTTGCTACGATAATGCAAAAGTGTTCTGTGGTATAGTAGACATCAGTTTGTTCAAACATTTCATCATCTCAGCCGATGGACGTTCACTGCTGGACATAGGCCTCCCCCAAGGATCGCCATAACGACCGGTCCTGCGCTGCCCTCATCCAACGGGTTCCCGCCGCCTTCACTTTCACTAGGTCGTCGTCGGTCCACCGAGTGGAGCCTATACCCACACGCTGCGCTTTGCGTTCAAACATTTATAAATCTATCTATTTACCTGCAGTCCTTGCCACTAACTCTTCCCCCCACTGATGTTGGCACACAGCATCCAATAAACTAAATGCTGCAAATCTGATATCAGGGAATGGATTCTTGCAGTTTTCAAATAAGGTGTCCATAGAATTTGAGGGTGGATTGAGGCTTCTGAACCATTCTCGGGTCATCAAAGTAACTCTGTGATCAATAGGGCCAGTTTTGGGTACAGCTGGATCGCTTTCTACACCAATCAAGCTGGCAAAGCAATGTAAGGCGCGAATTTTTATGTCCATAGGACTGTTTCTGATTAATTGTCCCACTTTTTCAACCATCTGTGTGTACTTACTTCCTAGAAAAAAAGACACTTTTATTCATTGAGGTACTATGTTAACTAGAGAAGCTACCGAGAAGTAATGTTTTGTAACACGCGTTAGGGTGCACGCGCTCTAACCCACTTAGCCTGTGCCAGGCGCTCGTCGCAGCCTGACGCTCCCAGCACGCGCCCCACACTGCTGATCATGGTGCACAGATTTTGTTCGCGTTGTCTGCTCTATACATAATTACTCAATGCTTTTATTAGGTATTAAAAAGCAGGCCAAGTGCGAGTCGGACTTGTGCACCGAGTATTCCGTAGCAAAATATTTAACAACAAAAAAATTCTTGGCCGGTTTTCACTATTTTTGTTTTTACTTTAGAGTTTGACGCCGTTTTGGTGTGTATCGTCGTTTTTACGAAAAACAAAAAAATCTGATCGAAAGATACAACCCTTTCAATTCAAGTTGGACGGATGGACAGCGTAGGCTTAGTTATAGGGTCTCGTTGGCACCCTTTGGGTATGGTAAGGGTAGAACTATACCATTGAGCTATTATTACTACGTACTAGACTAGAGGTGACGTGACGAGGAAATGTCACGCTCTATATGGAGGAGGAGCGCGGGCGGGTGATTCTAGCGAGTGACGGAATAGTTCGACGACACTGCCGCACTTGAATGGGACAGCATAATCAAGTGCAGTGTCTCGTCTAGCTACACAATAGCTCCATGAAACATACCTAATGCAGCAAGACACAATTTTCCTTCTATTGTATTTCCGATGAAGCCCAACGTGTCCAGGGCAACAGGAAGGATCGATTGATCGCCAGAGTCAAAAGCATCAAACAAAGAATTCAGCAGTACAGGGTATTTGTCAAATATCTCTTTAGGGTAGTGGTGAGCAATGCTTCCAAAGAACTTCATGTAACCTGAAATAACGTTACAATAATCATTGTTTCCCACTGGGTAAAAACCCATGAATGTCAGTGTTGTGCCTCATAGGCCTTATATTATTCAGCCTTCATCACAAAGATTTCTCAATCAAGAAAACCTTATGAAAAAGTGCAACACCAAATAGCTTTTAGGCTTTGAAATAAGCTGGTGGTGCACTTTATCATCTTAGGTTTACTTGATTCTGTAATTTTAGAGTTTGTCATGTGGGCCGCCAATGAGCAGTATATCAAACAAAGAAATAATTGTTTTTACTTACTACAAATGCTGCTGAAGTTGATTAAGTATGCGAGTCATTTTTTTTTCAATACAATGGTCTTTTTAATGACTTTTACTACAAATGTGAGGACGATAGTTCTTATTTTACTACTTATTAAAATTACAAAATTATATCACAAGTGAAAAATCTAGGTTTCTTTCTACATTATTTCCATTTACAGATGGGACGAAACATTCAAAACATTGTGACATAGAGATTATTACTATGTGATTATCCTCAATCTTTTCTGGACTTGTATTATGGTAATAAGAAAATTATAATAGAAATAGAAAACAATATCCAAGACTAAGTACATTTATCTCCTCACAAATACTATGAATTTGAACCATAAGTTAAGATGAAAAGATGAAGTTTGCAAGTATCTTACCAGGCGTCAATAATCCACTGAGAGGATTAGTTTGCAAGTCCTCAATAATTTCAGCAAATTTATTCATAGCTCCATGTTTGACAAGGTAGTTCATGCCGTGCGGTTTTACAGCCAGTCTAGTCAATAACTCCAGGACATTCAGTTGATACAGAACGTCGTCTGTTCGCAATTCTGATACCATGAAGTCTATGTAACCATGATCAGCGCAAAGCTTGAAAAGCTCAAATGATTTTGTTGAGATGTTTACAATGACCTGAAATGTTTGAATACTTTAGCACTTTCATGTGTATTCAGGCTTCGGAAGGCATGTTAAACAGCTGGTCCTAGTTCCGTCAGATGGTGGTGTAACTCTTTGTCAAGACAGGTCAGAGGCCTAATAAGGTGGCTTAAAAATTATCTGACAGCAAGTTGACCACTAATTTGCCTCTACCAGGCCTTTTCCCTGCTGCGGGATCCGACACAGGCTATAAATCTTCACCTGTAACTGCCTCTGTGGTCTAATGGTTAAGAGCATATTGGGCGCTTGACACGGAGGTTGTGGGTTCGATTCCCACGGGGGACACCGAGTGATATGTCACTTTGTCCTTTTTTCCCCAGTTGTTTAGGGCATTACAGGCTGATTGTCTGAAAAGAAAGATGATTCCGTGCTTCGGATGGCACGTTAAGCCGTTGGTCCCGGCTACTATCTCTGGTGGTAGTAGTCGTTACGTAAAAACCACTTCAGAGGCCATAAGGCAGTTTGAATAAACTCTGACACCAGGGCATGCCCACACGATAAAATGAATAAGAATCTTTACCTGTGATTTCAAGTTTCTTTTAAACTACTTTAGTCAGAAGAGACGTGTGGTGGTTGCGGATAATCTAAGTAACACAATATATAAACCTTATAGTACGTAGAGCATACCGTCGTTTTTGTCGTAAAGGAGAATTACGGCCGCGCCTCCAGGCGACGTCGCCTACGCCACTATCCGCCACCGCCACACGTCTCTTCTGTATAAGGCGCGTCTCGGTCTAATAGGGGAGTAGCAAACACAAACAACTAGAACGCGCGTGCGACAAAGATGCCGCGTGTGCCGACGCCATCTTGTTTCTGTTGCAGTACTATTGAAGCATCGTGCGATCGTTTGATGCTGTGGTGACGGACAAGAACAAAACCTTTTAACCACTTTCTTAACTATCATTACCTCAAGTGCATTACACTTGCTGCTGCTACTGTATTCCAAGGCAATCTTCATCTCATCAAGAACTTTAGGATAAGCTTCGACGGGCAAATTAGAAGCAATGAGTATGGCCTTGTTAGCCACACCTACATCCTCATCTAACACCAGCTGAGCCACTGCCACAAATACATCTATGTATTGGGGCACTGGTAATATGGCAGGACCTGCTGTTACTGCTTTGTACACCTGGAAAATATTTTTGTAGGTAGTTAGATAATTTATACACTGCAAATCTTAAAACAAAACATATTAGTTTAACATGAGTAAATACCCAACAGAGTGGAAGCTTCAAACAATTGCGCTAGTGGAACAGCTATGGGCGATATTAGGCGGGCAAGTCACATAATCATCTTGTGCGCTTCTTAAAGCTTTTTATATCTATGGGGCCAGGAGCGCACAAAAGGATCGTATGTAGCGCTCTCCCAATGTCGCCCACAATTTATCCACTAACGCGATATGACGCTTTCTCTCTGTTGGGCATTTACTCATGTGACGGACGGTATGCTGACACTGGACCACATTATTGCGGACATATGAAGTAGATCGTCCATCAGCAGCAAATTTAATGGGATGCCAAATGTTTTAGGTACCTACTAGCCCATAATAGGTACTTTCCTTTTTTTTAGTATTGCCTCAAGGTTTTAAAAGAAATCAGGCACTAAATCCCATTAAGGTGGTTTCAGAGTACCTATAGTCCGTTCGCGTTAAGAAAATAGTGATTTCAGTTTTAAAATTTATTGTTGAACGAGTCACGCAAAATACACAACCGTTTTGTTCGAAGGTCAGATTTCAACTGGTCACTGTGAACAAAACGGTTGTGTATTTTGCGTGACTCGTTCAACAATAAATTTTAAAACTGAAATCACTATTTTCTTAACGCGAACGGACTATAGTCAATTAAATAGATATAAGGCTTTGAAATTTGGTATGAACAATTTCGTAACTTATATCTTCGTAATTATATTATAAATTGTAAATGTTATTTGAGACGCGCAATCTAGATTTTCTAAGCAATTTTTCCATATATAAAATATTAGTTTTATTAATACCATCTACATGTGTTCTACGTCAAAGTTTTGTATGGACTGAAACCACCTTAAGTCATGTTTTATCAAAATTCGTAATAAAAGGGTTTCTACTTATCTGAAAAGTAGACTCTATTAAATTATTTTGTCAAGTTTCATTACAACTATGTAATTTCAAAAAATTTTTTTATGCCTATAGAAAGTTAAGGTAGGTTTTTTTTATTTTAGGCTTTATTGATTGAGAAATCTTAGATTTAATAATGAAGGTGCCAGTAAGCTGTAAAAGGCCTCTTAATTTGCGAGTTATCACCATACTTTGCACCCTTGTTCTGAGGGGAGCCTGGTAATCTGAGATACAGCTCCATTTGCCCCAGACGCCAGTCTCTTAACAAAGACAGGAATTGTCAACATAGACTTAACCTTGTAAATGTTTTTGTGTGAGCCAATGAATACTTTTTTTATTTATTTTTTATTTTTTTGTATTTCGATTATAGTTTTCTTCCATACAAACTCCTATTAGGTCTACAATAATCCCAAGGCAAACAGTAGGTACAAACCTCTTCAACCGCAAGTTTCCTCACACAACTTTTTTCATGTCGTATCAGATACATAATGTGGCCAGTGAAATTCTTAATAACATCACCTACTTCAAACTTTTCGAAGCAAATTCTCAAGACCTCACACGTAAGATCAACCTGGGACCTGGAATATTAAAATTTTGCTATTGTATTCATAATAATTACAATGTTCTGGTGGCTCAAACCTACATTTCCTTTTAGAGATCTACTACAAAAACATGACCCGTGCTTCCAGTGTCAATATTCTATCCTATTTTTACAATTATAGCTTACATCTTGGTTTTGATGACTTTGCTTTGCCAATGTCTAGTTTATGTAGCAAAAGTTCTAAAAATTAGCCCCACTTGCGTCAACCACGGGTTAGCAATTAACTCCGGATAAAATAGCTCTTTCAGTTGTTTTTCTGTACAAAAAATCATGGGTTACCAACTTAACCTGGAGTTTATTGCTAACCCAGGTTGACGCAAGTGGGGCTAAGAGTACTAAAGTGGCAGGGTGACAAAAGTACGGGTCTCAACCAGGTTATCAAAGTTGGTGGTTTTCTTTACTAAAATACTTACTTTTCATTAACATTAAGGCAATGGACAATCTTTGATATTCCACCGTTTCGTATGGTGGTAGTAGCTTCAACGGAAGGCTTGAAAGCAAGCAGATTTTTTATATCGTTCAATGCACCGGGTCTGTATTCCTCCCTCTGCAAATTCTCTATAAACATCCTATATTGTTCAGTATCTTCGTGGGACATGTTGAAATGTTATTCACTAATTTATCTTCGGTTAGATAGGTACTAGTTTATTTTATGTAGTTTTATAAAAATGTTGAAAATTGAGAAACAAACAAATAAGTTTCAGAAGTTTTTTTTTGACAATGTCATCTTGACTGATCACAATGACATGCAAATTTTGGTTAAATAAGAGAATTAAAAAAGAAAAAGAAGTTCCTAGTGGATCGATAGATGGCGTTGACGAGACAGGGGCGAATATAAATAGAATCTAGATTAGCCCATATCGTGACCGCACATGGAACAGCAATAGTTTGACTTTTGCATACTAAAAGACGGTTTGTTTGGCAAATATTCTATAGGATTGATAATGAAATACAAATAAAATAGTAATAATTTGTGTTTTAAAGTAAGCATTTCGTCAACGGATGCATCTGACTCTGTGACATGCATTTCTGTCTCTGTCTGTCTTCGGTCCCCTCTCTGGTCAACGCCATCTATTGCCAGTATGTTGAACTACGTTTGACTAGCTGTCAGAAAACCTCGGCATACTACGAGTGCAGAAGCCGTAGTATGCTGCACGTGATACGGCTGTATCACGTCTTTTATCTCGTTCGTTCGCACGCAAACAGAAAGAGAGCTAAGATGTGATAGCGCTGTATCACTGCGGCATGCTAGCTATGCAGATCAATTAATACAAGCAGAAAACTCCTCATTCAAGGCAAAGGAATCTAGCCCATACAGCCGATGTTTTAGTAAGTTTTGTTTCAATGTTGGTAGCACTGATCTTCGAAGCACTCCTTGCGATGCCGCCAAAATCACCGTGTAGGGGTAAAACTAGCATGCCACCGTGATACAGGTCTATCACACCTTCGCTCTCTTTCTATTTGTGCGCGAACGAACGAGATAAAAGACGTGATACAGCCGTATCACGTGTAGCATGCTACGGCTTCTGAAGCCGTAGCACGTTCCCATTGCCTTTCCGAAATGATGACAAAAAAAAATTTTTGTTTCTTCAAAAAGGCGAAGGGTGAAAAACATGAGGTTGGAAAAAAGTGGGGCCAATGCAGCCACTTTTTTCCAAATGCTGTAAAACAAACTCAGATAAATTAACAGGAATGGATGCGATATTACGCGCGTACCCCTCTGCCAAAGGCGCATGCTCAGTGAGCATACCCGTCATATAAAACTAGTTGACGCGCGTCCCGCGCCAGTATATAAACCTCCCCCCTCACCCCCGCAAAATTGACAGACTTTTTTGCGTAGAAATGAGAGATCATTTCCAATCCATTCCTGTTAATTTATCTGAGAAAACAAAGGATCCAAGTCCGTACAGCTAGGTTAGGTATGTCTTCTGTACTATGAGAACCTAGATGAGAACAATTTTTTGGGTCACCAGCACTCGTAGTATGCTACACGTGATACGGCTGTATCACGTCTTTTATCTCGTTCGTTCGCACGCAAATAGAAAGAGAGCTAAGATGTGATAGCGCTGTATCACTGCGTCATGCTAGCTATGCTGAAACTAGCATGACTAGCATGGCAGCGTGATATAGCGCTATCACACCTTCACTCTCTTTCTATTTGCGAGCGAACGAACGAGATAAAAGGCGTAATATAGCCGCATCACGCGCAAACATGCTAAAGCTTCAGGTTTTCAGTATCACGTCTTGTCTTATTCGTTCGCGCGCAAATAGAACGAGAGCGAAGGTGTGATAGCGCTGTATCACGTTGTCATGCTACCTATGCCGAAGCGTAGCATGTTGCACGTGATACGGTAATATCACGCCTTTTATCTCATTCGTTGCTGCATCACACTGCCATAACAATGACTGCACTGGTAGCATGCAACACGTGATACGGCTGTATCACGTCTTTTATCTCGTGCAAGTAGAAAGAGAGCGAAGGTGTGATATTGCTTTATCACGGTGTCATGCTACCTATGCTGGTGTATCCTTGATTCTCTAAGGTCGGCCTTAGAGATTCAGAGACGATTTTTTTTGGCTTAGCTCGAGCTAAGTAGGGTCGAAATGTATGGATTTTGACATACGGGAGTTCGAACTATGACTTACAAATCGTCTCTGAATCTCGGCCTAAGAGGGGATCATTCACTGCAGTCCGACGCTAATATCCAAACACATAATCCTGAGACGGTCTAATACCTATCGGATCGTGAATGTTGTCGCAGTCCTGCACGTCTAGTATGAGTTCTCTACACGCGCGCGACGCGCCTTCGCTGCATAGAAAATAACCCGTTCCCGCGCTTTTCGGAGAGCGAAAGCGGCGCTGCGACTATATCTGCCATCCTACACGTCGGACTGCAGTGAATGTGGGTGTATCATAGATGATAATATACAGGGTCCAACTTAATATGCTGACACTTTTTTAAGGGGATGATCAGACCATCAAACTGAACAACTTTCTCTATGGGACCAACATCGAAATCGCGAAAAAAAATCTGCTGTCCCATACATTTGGCTCGAGTAGGTTTGCAGTTTTGTATGGAGGGGCAGATTTTTTTTTCGCGATTTCGATGTTGGTTTCATAGAGAAAGTTGTTCAGTTTAATGGTCTGATCATCCCCTTAAAAAAGTGTCAGCATATTAAGAAGGACCCTGTATAGTACTAGTGTTTACCCGCGACTTCGTCCGCACAAATTATATACCAGATTTTAAGTCAGATCATAAGCTATCAAACAAAAAAAATTTCATCAAAATCGGTTCAGTAGTTTTTGCGTGATGCGCGAACAACTTGTCAATAGATGGCGCTACACGTCATTTATATCGCGCTATCGAGTGTTATTTGAGTTTATATGAAGTGAACCGCTACTTTTATATTCCTCACGATTTTTACGGTTTTATAATAGTTATGATAAGATAAAATACTTACTACTGTTTGCCGTACTTCCGTTTATTTAATCCGTACCTAGTCGAACTTCGTTATCAGCAAAAAGTTACTTAGGTGATTCCGCTTTGTACTTTGCTTTGCTGCCCTATTTTATTGCAGTTGTGAATAACTAGCTGAATACAAAATATTTTATTAGTAGTTAAATTATTTACAGAAAAATTGTTTAGTTTTTAAATGACTTACACCTAACTAGGTTAGCTATAAGATTTCTTGGCCCGCCAATCTAAGAATTCATCAATATCAGCTTCATTGTCAGACTCGTTATCTTCGTCTTCATTCATTTGCTCACCTTCTTGGGTTTTCTTTTTTGTTTCTTCCTTCTTTAATTCAAGATCTAGAACTCTGAAAGCAATTAGGTAATTCATTAGATATTTTTTTAACATAAGACACAACTTCATTTATAAACCTCCATAGGTCATACCTTGACCAATTGCGAATTTGTTCGTCAATTTCATCTATTTGACGTTCGGCTGTTGCCTCTTCTTGTTCCCCTGCTATTATTTCTGCCGATGCACTCGCTTCTTCTTTTATCTCTTTTTGAAATTTTTCCCACTCTTCTTCAACTGGGTCTTTGTATTCAATATTCCTCACCTGTAAAACAAAGAAATTAATGACATTGTAAGGTGGCGTCCATTAATTACGGAATCAAAGTGAATCATCACACGTCCAAATATGCAGTAGAAAGATGCGTAATCACCATAGTAATTTTGACATTTTCTACTGCTGATTTCAACGATTAAAACTCGAATCATTTTATTTGACTCAATTCAATGAGTCACATAATTAAGATCATACTATTGTATCCCCTCTAACTAAACTGCCAATTTCCTGCTTTGACAGTTTTAATTTGACATTTGTTGATAATAAACATCATCATAAAACGTCACTCATGTTATCAACATCAATATTAACAAATGTTGCTAAAAATTATTGCAATAAAACTTGTGCTCTATCGATCTTACGAAGGAATAAAATGGATAAAGGGTGCATGATCAAATCTGTAAAGGAATGCATACCGCCACTGGACGGCAGCAGTTACAAAGGTCAAGCTGGCAGAATAGGGGTGGTTGGAGGCTCATTGGAATACACTGGGGCACCCTACTTTGCTGGGATAAGTGCATTGAAAGTTAGTTAATTAGAACACCTATTCTCCTCACAATAAAGCATAAAATTCCTTCAAAGTGACCTATTCTCGATCCTTAACTGAATCTAGTGCTGTTCAAAATATGCTTTCTTTTTATTGTAACTATACTGCATTCAAAATAAGGACGACGAGATTTTCAGATTCCTATTAAGCGTTCTGGCCAATTCTGATTAGCAAATATAATTTATTTATCAGAAAGATATACTATCCGGCATATCTTGGACGTTACTAAAGCTGTTCTAAGAATAGCTAACGTCCAAGTGTTTCAAATCTCTGTTTCTGTAATTAAAAATGGCTTTAAATTTTCGGTGCTATTTGGAATGGAGTATAGGCACGAAATTATTTAACAATGAGCATAGCATGTGCTCACTACTATATTCCCCGAGGGGGTAGTCAAGAGATATTCTGAAACCTCAGAACATCCACGTTTCACCAGTAGTACCGAAAACTCTGTCCAGTGTGACGGGGGGGTTTGAGCCTGTCACCACTTATAATGGGCAGTGGGTACAATACATGCCTCGAAATTGAAGCATGCATGTTTCCTCACGATGTGTTTTACAATGAGGAGCTGCCCCAAAAAATATTAATCACATTATTGTAACTTCTTTCAATTTTTACTATCATAGCCATATTTGTTATAGCATAAGTGTTGTGTCTGAACATGAAAATTGAGAAAAATGTGAAACAGGGAAAGGTGACAACTAGGTAGCATAGTATAGCATATGCTCACGACTATATTCCCCGAGGGGGTTGGTAGTCTGAGATATTCTGAAAACTCAGAACATCCACATTTCACTAGTAGTACCAAAACTCTGTCCAGTGTGATTGGGAGTGAGCCTGTCACTACTTGTAATGGACAATATATGCCTCAAAATCAAAGCATGCAGGTACTGCTATGTAATGTCAACTAAACAGTGTTTGAATGGCACTGGATTAAACTGCCCATAAAGCATAAAATCCCGTGTCTTAATTTAAATAAACATTGTTCCAGGTTGGCGCTGATTTAGTGCATATATTCTGCACGGCACCAGCTGCTACAGTCATTAAATCATATAGTCCAGAACTAATTGTCCATCCACTACTGGACCATACAAATGCTATCTCAGAAATCTCTCCTTGGCTGGACAGGCTCCATGCTATAGTCATCGGCCCAGGACTAGGCAGGGAGGCAGAAACATTTAAAGTTGTTACAGAACTTATTAAAACAATTCAAGCTAAAAAAATACCGTTAGTTATTGATGCTGATGGATTATTTTTAATAACGGAAAATCATGAATTAATAAAGGATTTTTCATCTCCAGTTATTCTAACGCCAAACAAAATAGAATTTGAGAGACTTTATAAGAAAGTAGGTGTTCTAGGGGTGACACAGTTAGGGCCTCAAGTGACTATATTGAGGAAAGGGGCTATGGATGAAATATTTAGTCCGTGTAATAATGCTTTATGGAAACTGAATGTTGGTGGCTCTGGCCGCAGATGTGGTGGTCAGGGTGACCTTCTATCTGGGTCTATAGCTGCATTCCTACATTGGACTCTAAGTAATGCAGATAAGACTGAAGTTGAAAAAGCAGATAAAGAATTGGTAGCTGCGTCTATGGCTTGCTATGCAGCGTCCTTGCTAATAAGACTTTGTAATGAAAGAGCATTTGAGGTCAAAGGTCGGAGTATGCTGGCTACTGATATGATTGAGCATATTCATGAATGTTTTGAAGAACTTTTTGGGAAATAAAGCTAGCTAGGTAATATGGGTTATGAGAATATTATCATGGTTTCAAGGAAAATTTATTTCTATTGTTATTTACTACTTATTTAATTTTTATTTGTATGCATTTGAATATTCAACATTAAATAAGTTAATAGAAGTCATGGTTGTGGTAAAGTATAACTATGACTTCTATTAACATTTTGTGCTATGACATTGGCTTTCATTCAAATTTTTTACTAGCAATTGCATTAATGTAAATTTTAATATAAGACACTGGTAAGTAGTGCTTACTGCTTAGTGTACATATAGTGTTGCCTGTGCCTTTCACATCAGATATAATTTAACGATGATAGCATGGCCACAGTATATACATCCAGTACAGACATTCCCTGTCCCTACCAATTTTTACCCCACAGACATCCCACATGGAAGACAACAGTTGGCAATGTTCTAGTCCTCTCACTCGAACTCACTCAGTATCGCAGATGCTCACCTCTTCTTGTCAGTGTGAGCCTATTTGTATGAAGTGACAGAGAAGTGTCTAGGGTGTGGTAAAACTAAACAGAAGCATGTTATTCTCACCTTGGCATCTAATATGGGGTCATCAAAGAATCCTTCAGGTATGGGTTGATCTGGTGCCTGCTTATCTTGATCCTTCGCACTAGACGTTGATGGTTCTGATACATTATTATCTACAACAACAATAAATCTGTTTAAATACATAGAACATTATAAGAGGGGATAGAAATACAAAGTAGCTTATGCTTTGGAGACGGCTGTCGCCACTTGTCTTCCTGCTCACGCTGCTATCACTACTCATGCCCTATCACACGCACCACATCGAACGCCTTATGGTGTTTATGCAAGTCATTGCATTTTAAAATTAAAAATAAATAACGCTCACAGGCACATACATTGTAATGATCCCAAACTAGCACTAAATGCTTTTATTATGGAAACCATACAAGCAACGGCATGAACATATAACATCCAAAACCGAACCGGGATTCGAACCCAGGACCCTGGTTTGGCAGTCCGGCGTGGTAACCATTACACCAACCGGGTCGTCCCGCATTGCATAAACGTATGGTACGCGTTCCACTCCTACTTTGCACTTTAACCCTGTTACTCTATATAATTTTCTGTGGTTAAACACTAGAAAAAGCCACGTGGAAAATGACTAGTTGGCCTGATTGTGATAAGTGTGGAGTGGTCGAGGATGTTCGTCACCTGTTAGAGTGTGTCCGATACGAGCAAGCTCGAATGACACTGAGTGCATAGACTTGATGTGGGCATATTTCACGAGATCCAAGTTCTACAGTTCAGCCATCACCAAGTTCTGATGCTGCTAGAAAAGTGTTTGCCTTTGCAAACTAATCAGCGTCTCGCAACTAAGTTACAAGTAGGTAAAATATAAGGTAGGATAGGACTGACTTCCCCTTCCCTTAAAATAATTATTCCCTTATTATAAATTAGTCTCTTAAAATCATTGATTAAAAGAAAAAAAAAATTACCTGTTTTAACCACATCGCTGATGACAGCATTCAAAGGTGCTCGTTTGATCTCTTCATCGTGAAATGATACAATAACAGGTGCATTATTTTTAGGGACTTGAACGACTGGTATTGCATCAGCGGCATTTTTCAAAATTCCTTTCAATTTCTTCTCAGGAGGGACATCTTTTGGGGGGCTCATTCGTTTGTGTTTGCTCACTGCTGTGAAGTTATTTGTCAGTTCTTTGAGTTTCTTAGCTTGATCCACGTTGGCTCTATGCTGTTTGCTGTTTATGTGTACCTGCCATACGGTCTCAGAGCGCACAACAGTGGAGCAAAGCATACACATAAGTTGTCCTGCACTATTATATTTGGCCAAGGGGTTATCTAATTTTGTGGGTTTCACATCTTTCTTTTTGCGCTCGGCCATCAGACGGCGCATTTCTTCTTGAGTTTTTTTCTTTTCTATCTGCATACGAAGCGACATTTTTGAAATTTATAGGAAAAGGAATAATGTAAAAACGTAAATAACACGATAACATCACCTTGACAGCCAGCCATCCGTTTTTGTTGTTGTTGTTCCAACCAAGTTCCTTTTTTTTTTGTTCAGTTCAAGGCAAAGGGTTATATTTCCCATACAGCCGATGTCTTTGATAAAATCCTCGTATTCATAGCAATTAAAACGTTGGTGTTCGACGTTTTGACGCTTTTTTGGAGACAATCGACAGACGAATGAAACGCAGACAAGTCCACAGGAAAGAGGTGAACCGACCGCTTTGCCGCGCTACAAATGTCGGAACACTTTTCCTGTATACGACCCGTACACCCATAGAGGTTACAATTCGGTTTCCGTGAATAATTGCGAATCTAAAGTGAAATTGTAGATAATTTTATGAAATATACTGACACTACTTCATTAATTTATCCACAACTTCACGTTAGACTCAGAATTATAGACAATATTCGAATTTTTGCCTGCGAATAGTCTCCAAAAAACATCCAAAAAAGGTTTCATTTGACAACTCATGTCACTGTGCCTCTATTCCTGTAAGGTATAATAAGTAATAACTTTATGCGTACACCATCATATTTCACAAAAATGATTATTCACTTGCACGACACTTTGTTACGCAAAACAACACCAATTTTATGAACCAAAATTCACTATAAACAATAAAAATTCGATGAAATATGAGGACTCCAAACGTCGTGTCAGCTACCAAATCCCGCCAAAAACTCGTTCCAAGTTCAATTTTTCTATAAAGGTGCGTTCATATGCGTGCCGCGCAGCCCGGCAAGCTTAAGTAGCCCATTCACAGTAGTCCTATATGTAGGACTACAACACCATTCACTATCCTGCAAGTAGGACTACTCATACATAATGCTCAAGGTCGTCGGACGCGTTGTAGGACTACAACACCATTCACTATCCAATATAGGTGTAGGACTGCAAGACGGACTACTGTGAATGGGCTCCTTAAGGCAATGGGGAGCTTTCTGACAGCTAGTAAAACGTAGTTCCAACAAACCGCGATAGATAGCGTTAACCAGAGAGGGGGCCGAGACGGAAATATAGACTAAAAATTTAGCAAAAAAAATGCATGTCGCTGAGGCCGAGATTTTTGGTCTTAGTTCGAGCTAAGTAGGGTAGAAATGTATGGATTTTGACCAAGAAGTTTGGAATCCTCTATAGTGGAGCACAGACTGCCTAACAAGAGGGAAAACATGATAATACTCCTTGATGGTCGGTAATGATCGTTCTTCTCCGTAGTGGTTTTTAGTGACGTTAACTTTGTCCCTTTCTAGGTATGTCTAGGCATGACGTCACTCAATTGTCGTTCATGTAATTGTGACGTCATTGGAATAGAAAGGGACGCACGTAAAATTGGAAATATCGACGACGGAGACCATAGGCCAAGTATTTCGCTTACGCTGATAGACGTAACATCAGTGTAACCGCGTATGAGACAGCGATAGTCATAAAATCCTATACAATTTGTATGAAAATAGATGTCTGACTCCGGAGTCAGACAGCCGTCGTAGAACAAAAAAGTGGCTACGTCGATAAGGACAGCAATAAGTAGCGATCTCCTTTTTTAACTAGAGCGAATTTGCTATGTGCATCTCTTACTGAGTGATATGACAAGACACGTGCTTTCTTCTAGTTCCTTCTCTTTCTACGACGGAGACGAACGTCAAATTTTCTTGTATCAATGCTTGTAAGGAGGAGTGGTATCCTTTATGATTTAGGCCGAGATTCAGAGACGATTTGTAAGTCATAGTTCGAACTCCCGTATGTCAAAATCCATACATTTCGACCCTACTTAGCTCGAGCTAAGACGGAAAAAATCGTCTCTGAATCTCGGCCTGAATCTCGGCCTAAGTCAGGCGCAACCGAACCGTGGACGAAGCATGTGCTCAGATTTTTCATCTTACATAAAAACTCAAATGTTTACTATTTTATTTGTAGTTTATTATCTGCAAGGTCACTCGCCCCTGTTGCGTCAACGCCATCTATCGAGCCTATTGGAACTACTTTTTCTTTTTTAATTGATTTTTGAAAACCCCTCATTCGTTGTACATTGAGGCTTTTATAAAGTTAAATAGCTTTCTGAAAATCCTTCATTCGACATTGACGTAGACCCAAGAACATTATCGTAGACCATAAAATCTTTTTTTTTCGTAGTTTGTGTCACTAAATACTAGATGGCAGCACTTTATATGCAAACTAAAATAAATAAATAAAATAAATAACGCTCACAGGCACATACATTGTAATGATCCCAAACTAGCACTAAAGGCTTTGCAACTACATCTAAAATACCCTTTGACTACTTATATAATAAATAGTCAAAGAAAATACCTGCTAAAATTCGATTGTCCTCCCCGGTTGCGCCTAATTAACGTCAAAATCACGCATAAGCTGGCAAGACCGACCTACAATTTGAACTAAAATATTTAGTTCCTGCTGTCACCGTTTTAGCTACTCTTTTTTGTCTGTCGTGTAGCCGTAGCATGATGCGCACGATAAGGCTATTATCACGCCATTTTATCTCATTCGTTCACACGTAAATAGAAAGAGAGCTAAAGCGCGATAGCGCTATATCGCTCTGCCATGCTGCACTCGTAGTATGCAGCATACTACGAGTGCAGCATGGCAGAGCGATATAGCGCTATCGCGCTAGGGCTGTATCACGTCTTTTATCTCGTTCGTTCGCACGCAAATAGAAAGAGAGCTAAGGTGTGATAGCGCTGTATCACTGCGGCATGCTAGCTGTGGTGTTTGTGCATTAGAAGAAGCGATTTCCTGAGATATTTATAGCTCCCGTTTGTGACGGCACTTAATCATATCTTTTTTGTTTGCATTATTCTTGATTTAAACAAATTAAACTTCTGCAAAAGATTAATTTCTATCGTAATCAAGAGGCATATTGGCATATTATGATCGTAATCTATATAAAATTATTCAAAATCTTGAATAAAATATTCTCGTAACGGCTTTCCGTTTCTGGCGGTTTGAATTGAGTCATAGACAAAAAAAGTCTAGGAAATTTTGATTAGTGGCTGGGTGATTTGGTGCTGCAGTTGGTAGTCACCAAGATTTTTCGGGTTTTTAGAGCTTACACTGAAACATTTAGACAATCATTATCGTAAAATAACATTAATTTAATTATCTTAAGATTCCAAACTTTGTGTGTGCGGTATAATAATTAAAACTTCTGCAATTTGTTCCGTAAACCTCGGTTTCGGAAATCGCATATTTGTGTCAAAGTGGTCGGTGTTTATCCCTCATGCTGTGATACCTTGGCACTATTTTAGTTCTACAATGGACATCGACATTAGTAAAGAGAATATTCAGCCACTGAGAGGTGGCAGGAACCTTATGCAGCTAGGGACTGCCTTGCAAGCTCAGTCGGATGTCGATGCCCAAAGACAGCTGCATTTACAAAAAGAGTAAGTTTTTCTTTACTTGTGCCCACTAATACGCTATAAAACCCCAAGTAGTTGTTTTTATTTCAGTCTAAGCACAATTTAGAAGATACACACTCATAATAAATTCAATATAAAACATAACTCGTCATTGAAATGTTCCAGTCAGCTGTTTCGAATCATCTTTCAATCTAGTTTGTTGATTTCATGTTTATGTTTCGCAATTACAGTTTTATACTATACTGTCTCATACCATATTCAATAACAAACAAAAATTTAATAGGTTAGGTTATTTTCACACAGTCTAAAGCTTATAAACTTTTGCTTTTACTGGAGCATCCAAATAACCCTCAGTGTGAGACTAAGGGTGTTTCACCACTTTTGGATTAGTTCTTGTTAGCTTATCTGACAGCTCATTTGACCTATTTTGTATGAAGAATATGTCAAATGAGCTGTCGGATAAGCTAACAAGAACTTATTCCGATGTGGTGAAACAGGCCCTAAAGGTTTAAATTTAACAGGGAACATGAAGCAGCAATCCGTCACTATCAGGGTCCAGACCCCCTTGATCCGTGGTTTAACTACATCCAATGGGTGGAGCAGTCATTCCCCAAACACGGCCATGAAGGTCACATGGATAGTCTTATAAAAGATTGCTTACAGCTGTTTGAAAAAGATGAGAGATATTACCAGGACCGGCGGCTCGTTAAGTTATGGATTAAATATGTAAGTAGTTATCATGTCTATAGTACCCGGCAAACATAATGAGCAATGAAGAGGGGGGGAGTCACGTTGTTGATCTGCTATTGGGCGGTCGCGTCGCCTGTCGATCGTTGGTTGCCCCCTCCCAGGTCTACAACGGGGCTCCAGTGGTGGCTCAAGATAGTGTTCTTTTCGAAAAACAATCCTTGAAGTCACCAAATACATAAATTACCGTACAACGTCAAGCACTTTTGCTACATAAACTAGACATTGGAAAAATCATCAAATACCCAAGATGGCAGCCATTTTTTTAAAAATAGAATAGAAGAGGGGGAGGGGACAATGCAGTAGTGATTTCGCCTAAAAATTTTGTTCTGCTTTGTCAAGGCCATACTCAAGATGTTTGCCGGCCATTTTAAGTAATATTTTAAATAAGAATGCATGCAGAGAGATTCCCAGAGTTACACACTGAACCCGTAATGCTGATTGTCTCTTTAGCACATCGTACAAGTTTGGCAAGTCAAAATCTGACATGTCATCTACTCGACAGAAGAAGAATGGGAAAGTGGATTTCTAATCAAATTAAAGATTGAAAAATTTGTCTCAGGGACTTGAACCCGCACTATTCCAAACCGGGGAAACATGCTAACCAATTACGCCACCGAGCCCACTGCAAGCAATTTTCAATCTTTAATTTGATTCGAAATAGCACAACATGGCTGTAACATGTTAATAATCAATAATAGTTGAAAGTGCATTTCTAATTCTTATCTTAAAATTGTGGCCCATTGTGGTGCTGATGATTTTGCCAATCTCCAGTATATTATAGCAAATGTGCTTGATGTTGTTTGCCAATTGATATTTGGGCTGATATCACTGAATGTTTTGGTCAAAATCATTCTTGAGCCACAACAAAATGGTGGAGTTTTATGACAGGCTATCCATTGCTCTCCGAGCAGGCAACCGACACACGGCCGCCCAGTAACAGACAAGTTAAAAGTGTTTTGTATTATTATGTTTACAAGTCTTAATAAATACCAAGTAAAATTCAATTAAATTTGGCTAAAAAGTGCAATAGCAATAGAAAATAATGAGAAAAGGGCATGAAAATTATAAGGTAGCAAGTAGTGAGAAATTATGATGCAACTTAGTGAATTCTTAGAGGGTGAACCATTGGGCAGAAGCTTGTTAGATAATAAAATCGTAACAAAAGGTCATATTTATATCCTACTAATATTAACAATAGTAGACAAAATCTATCTTTTCACACAAACGATTTTTGACCATAGCTATGAGACAATATTGTTGCGATGTCGCGTTATCGCCGCGATATGTAGATCAGTGTCGCGTGGGTATCGCGGTAATAACGCTCAGACAACCCTTGTGCTTCAGGCCTGTCACATACATACGGAATTGCGATTCGGAATTCCGAATGAGAACAGGTTTTCGTACGGAGGCCCTCCAGATTTTCAAAAGGAATTTCAAACCTATGCGAAAAACCTGTTTTTATTCGGATTTCCGAATCGCAATTCCGTATGTATGTGACAGGCCTATAAATCACGGAGATTCAATTGCAAAGTCCCGGCTTCGCAGTTGCGTCATCGTCACAGTGTAGTTGCGACATCAACTACGCTCAAAAATCGCTTGTGTGATAGATCTCTCTTAGTGATATTTATTTCTCTTTGATCATGCAAATACATTTGCTTACTTATACTAATGAGTAGTAATGAGATATACAGAGATAAGAAGGTCCTTCTTAATATGCTGACACTTTTTTAAGGGGATGATCAGACTGTCAACCTGAACAACTTTCTCTATGGGACCAACATCGAATGTCCATACAAAACTGCAAACCTATTTGAGTCAAATGTATGGGACAGCTGATATTTTTCGATATTGGAAAGTTGTTCAGTTGATGGTCTGATCCCCTTAAAGAACCGTCAGAAAATCAAGAAGGACCCTGTATGTAGTGGAATTCCATGTTATTCTCATAACCATTCAACATTCAATCAGTCAGTCCATTGTCAAGTGCCTAACATAAAACACATTTTCTCATTTTAATCAAATAGGCCTCTGACTCCAAAGTACCTACAAGTCTCTATGCTGTATAGTTGCTCAGTTAGACCATAAAATAATGCTTAAGTGTTAAGACACCTTGACTGACGGCGAACGACGGCGGGTCCATAAAAAAAGCACGTTTAGTATGGGACAGCATCGGCATCTTCCGCCGCCGACGCGGCGAACGGCGTCGAACGCGTTCCCATGCTAATCGTATTTTTTTGTAAGGGCCCGACGTCGATTTTGACCGGAGGACCTATGATTTAACAATCGAGAATGATAAGCATCACACCACCATCATACCCAGTATACGTAATATAAGCAAAACATAAGCCTATAACAGTGGTGGCCAAGACGTCGACCGCAGTCTACTTTTATGCTAGTCTCGCAAAGAGATAAAGAACTAAAGTAAAGACGAAAAAAAATTACATTATGTCTATCAAAATCAGGCTATTTATATACATTCATTGCTAAACCTGTTGCAGTTGAAGGTAGACTGCCAGGTATATCTAAAATGGCCTAACCCCTGGCCTATAGGTTATAGTCTGTAGGATCCCATTGCACGGCAAGACCTTCTCACTTATAAGGGTGAGAGGGAGTGGGCCATACCTCACCATAATGGCCCTGTGTGTGGATACATAACATAAATATTCTTCTTATTAAAAACTATCAATATGCAATCTAAATAAGGTGCTCACACAATAAGGGCGTCAGGTTGTCACCAAGGACAACCTAACCAATAAATGAAATAAAAAAAGTAAATTACTGATGCTCTTAATTGCATGTAAGACACTAAATCAGAGAATAAACACATGTGTCAGAGAATAAAGGTAATTTTTATTTATTTATAAGACGGCTACAAACAAACACAGAAATAATTCATTTAATTAAACTATTTATTATCCTCAGTCATTAAATAATACTATATATTCTAAAGTGTAAACAATAATTTTAGATTGACTGTCTATCAAATCCTTTGGAGATATACCAGAGGTTGTACAACACTGGGATCGGAGTAGAATGTTCTGAATTCTACCGAGCCTGGGCGTGCTACTGCGAGGAGTCTGGGGACTACAAGAAAGCTAACCAGGTCTACATGCTGGGTCTCCAGGCCAAGGCACAGCCCTTGGACGAGTTGGAGCAGGCTCATATGTAAGTTTTTTATCCTCTCATCTAGGCTGAGAGACGAGTGTCATGTTACGAGTGATGGATGGATTGTGTGAAGGATGATATGCGTAAGAAAGGAGTGAGTGCTGAAATAACGGGTAAGAGAGATGAATGGAAGAGGATGACATATTGCGCCGACCACAGATAATGGGAAATGGGCAAGAGAATGATGATAGGCTGAGGTTCCAGCTTAGAATGGACCACCCCATTTATTTCTGATATGGTTTCTTATGCAGTTCGTTTGTGGGGGAAAACCATCCACCTATTACTACTTGACACTTCATATTCATACTATCCCTGAAACATTCAATAGGTAACTAAAAAAATGAGCTTCAAAAAATTATTGGTAGTTATAGGTAGCATAAGTCCATACATTGTTGTCGAATTTGATTCCAGTTTTGTATGGAACAAATGATATTTTTTTTCGTGATTTCGATGGTTGTCCCATGACAGTTTAATGAATTATTAAGATAAGTTTGAATTAAATTAAATTAGTTTTTTTGGTCACATTCGTTTTCGTTTTCGTCCTTATACTATTTTTATTTCTTCTCTTTTCTATGACCCAGATATGACGAACTGCCTGTGGGCTATTCATACTTCACTAATATGATGATTTTTTTGTCCTCTAGGAATTTCCAACTATTCTTTGCTCAAAGAATGCTCCATGACGATTCTCCGACGAAAAGGAAGGCAGCATCAGCATTAGCTGAAACCAGAATGGCGTTAACATCCCTAAAGTCTTTTAAAAGGCGTAATATAGCCAATGCGCCAGTACAAAGGGTGGGTGAGAGCATCAGGAGTATGGCGCCGGGTGTCGTGAGACAGCAGGGCGGCTTCGATAATAGAATGCCTAATTCTAATGTTATGGTCAATGTTTATGAGGTAAGATTTTTTTAATTATTGGTTCTAATATGCTGCTCATGTTTCACAAGATTTTGAATAGATAGGTGATGTTGACGGCCTGATAGCTCAGTTGGTAGTGAACCTGCCTGCTGACCTGAGGGTCGCGGGTTCGAATGACGACATATACGTGTTTATGACGAATTATGAACATTTTTAATTTGTACCCAAGGCATGGATTTTTGTATCTAAAGATGTATTCTATATCGATGTCTAGTCATAATACAAGTTCAGGCTAGATTGTGCTATTTTAAATGGGACAACATAATCTTTTAGTAACTGCAAAACTTATTCAAATGTTTTCTATTTTGATACTATCTTCATGATCACATAACAGGATGGAGAATAATTATCACCTCTATTATCAACACCATACTACTGCTATTTGTTTCGTATGTCAAAATCCATACATCTCTGATTCTATACATACCAAAATTACGCAAGCAGATGTCTCAGAATCTTGGACTTAACACATTTTTATAGGGAAGATATTTGTTTCTACAGGGTGAAATTATATCATTAGCATCCTTTTAAACTAAGAGTCTACCCATCAAACTGAACAACTTTTACCATGGGAGCAAACCAATCGGTGCAAAAAAAAAAATCTGGTGTCCCATACATTTGAGTCGTGTAGGCAGCGGCGGCGGCTGGTGCAGTTTAGTATGGGACAGCAGATTTTTTTTTCGCTCTGATTTGTTTGCTCCCATAGTAAAAGTTGTTCAGTTTGATGGGTAGACTCTTAGTTTAAAAGGATGCTAATGATATAAATTTCACGCTGTATATTGATTAAACGAGAGTCCTCTTACCAGGACGCCCCATCGACGTCTCGAAGCGCCATCCCAGTCGCCGAAGACCCCGGCCCCGCGTCCCTGGTGCAAGCTTGTAGCAACATCGAAAACGAAAAGGAGGTCGGCATTTGGACTAACCCTAAGACTAAAATGGTGCAAGCTCAGGTTGTGCCCAACCAACCTTTATCTTTCATACGTGAGTATATCTTTTATATTCTACTAGCTGAATCATCGCCATTCTAAACTACCACCCCCATTTGCAACACTTGTCCTTTTCGCTATTTACTTGCTCTAAATAAACTGTCTGAAATAAAATATTTTGATTTGATTTGAAAAGGCTTTCCTAGAGTTTAAATCTAGTTTCATCTCGCCTTACCCATCTGCCAGTGGAAAAACACATATGTGATTTAATTGTATACTTATGCCTAGTCTATACAGGATGTAAACTTAAATATGTTACAAAGAAGGTCCTTGCTTCCGACCATCGAACTGAACTATTTTAACTGAAAAGAAAATCATCTGTTCGATTAGCCATGAACATATTCTATGGAATAATAAAATTTTAGAAGATGACATTAGCCAATGGTGTATTTCACGTACTTAGTTTACCTCTTCATGTCAGTGATTTGCCTGTTTATATTATTAATTGGCAGATAAGTGACCAGGGTACATAGCTTTAGTACGTTATCTTCTTTCGAGTGTATCGCGACTGTAGGATGTGTGAGGGATCTAACATAAGTACATAGAGGTAGCGTCCCTTTTGAGATTTTTGTAGCTAATATTTATTTTATTTCTACCAGCCTATGAAGACGAAGAAGATGTTCTAAGACTTCCAGCAAAGCACATGCCTTATTGTGTTGACGATTTAACATTTAATGTGCCTCTATGTGTACCTGATCCGGTCGATCCGACGAAAATACCTTGTTATAATAAGTCACTGGTAAGCATCCCCACAATTTTTAAGCACATTTAGGGCCTGTTTCACCACTTCTGAGTAAGTTCTTGTTAGCTTATCCGACAGATATTTTGACATATTTTCATACAAAAAACGTCAAACTATCTGTCGGATAAGCTAACAAGAACTTACTCATAAAGTGGTGAAACAGGCCCTTAGTGTTCTAACTTTAAAGGTTTTTGAAATGTTTTCTTTTTCTCTAGGTGTACGTTAATGACCAAGAATACAGTTTAGAAGAAATAAGGTCAAGAAAATATAATCTAGAAAGGAAAATTAAACAAGAAATTGCGGAAAGAGTTGAAACAGAACAACATTATAGCAATATAAACGAGACACTTGCACAGTGCAGTGCTTTAGAAACCCTAGCCAATTGCGCTTTAGACCCCGAGCAAGACCATCTAGGACAACTCATGCCATTGACTATACCTACATTACAAAACATAACTAAAGTTACTAACATGCATTCTCCCGGTGAACCTAAAGTCCTGGTAAATCTAGACTCGAAGGAATTCAGTGAACTGGCGGCGAAGAAGAATGACGAAAATCAGAGGCCCGTAGAGGGAAACAAGGAGAACCAAGTTGGTGCTCCAAGTAATAATTTTAGTTCTGACAATGGTGCAACGAATTATGGTAAGAACAATCTGATGGAGGAGTTTAATAGAAGTCTGATGAGCAACCTTCTCGGGGACTCTGTCACTGTTAACACTAAAGAGGCGCGGTGGGAACTGAGGAATATTTTTAATGACAATGGTAGGTTTTTATTTTTTCTTTTTTTTTCTTTTGAAAATTAGGAACAAGATGTTTTTGTTTCAAATATAAATAATATTCAATATACTAATAATATTTATTCATAATAACGTCTTGTTATTAATATACTTATATAATATCATCATCATCAGCCTATAAGCGTTCCACTGCATAACACAGGCTTAGGGTTGAACTACACATGGCCGCACGCGATCGCGTTCCGTCTATCTTATATTCTTTAGCAAATGACGTTCCTGAGTGACTTAAAAGGATGGAGCGACGGAAAAGTGCGATCGCGTGCGGCCATGTGTAGTTCAACCCTTACCCAAAAGTATGTATGTGCGTTAGTCTACTTCGCGTGTCCAATGCGGATTGGTAGACTTCACATACGCACCAGAATTTCTTCTTTCAGTGTATGTAGGTTTCCCCGCGATGTTTTCCTTTACCGTTTGAGAGCGTTCTGCACATAAATTATAAAAACTCATTGGTACATGGCATGTTGTCCGTGCGGATTCGAGCCCGGACTCCCATAATTGGGTGTCCATACCTCTCCGCAACGCGCTACCGGCGCTCTTTTTGCTTTATAGGCATAGGCCTCCCTTTAGTGATCCAACCATAACTGTTCTGAGCATGTTCTGGCCGCTTATCATCGATAACATCGTCCCGCCACCTCTTCCTAGGTCGACCTGGACGCCGACGAACGTTTTCTGGGATTCAGGGCGTAATAATTCTTGTTACTATACTACAATATGTTACACATTTCACAGAGCCATCGATGGTGCAGCCGGTGGTGCAACAATTTGACGTACAAACGTTTGACATTCACGAGGACAGGTCCATTACGATGGCCATCAACACTAAGAAGAAGCACGAAGCTGCCGAAGTGAACGCTATGCCTGAAGACAAGGAGAACGCTAATCAGTTTACTATGCCTGTCGCTGCACCGGTACAGGTATGTTATTTTGTCAGTTTCATATTTCAGTTCAATTAGTGAATTTAAAAATTATGTCGACTACCGGCAGTCTTGCTCAGTCGGTAGTGAACCTGCCTGCCGTTCTGAGGGTCGCGGGTTCAAACGTTTGTAATTTCAAAAATTCAAATATAATGGAGGCGGTCATGTTTAATTTTAAAGCATCTAGGTTTCCTCACGATGTTTTCCTTCACCGGAAAGCCAGTAGTGCTATAAAATTGCCATAAGCTCCATAAAATTCAGTGGTACGCGTGAGCTGGGCGCATTGATTCTTTTCGCCACTAGACTATTGCAGCAGGGACTAAAATCTCGCGAGAATTCTCGGCAAGAACTTACAAGGAAAATTTGTACGGCTCACGACGCCGCGACAACAATGAAGGGCATCCCCACTCTGGTTCTCGACCTTTCTCGCCTGTTCTTGGCGAGAATGTAGCGCTAAACAAACTTTTAGATGTTCTCTATTTTCAGATATCTAAACTATTATAAAACTGTAACTGAAGTGTGTCTGTACATTGAAGATATTTACAAAAAAAAGATTGCGATATGGTTTTTAAGTATCCCTGACTCGAAATCCTCCTTTTTTTATTTTGTCCGTCTGTTTGTTTTTTCTCGCATCACGCAAAAACTACTGAACCGATTTTGATAAAACTTTTTTGGTTTGATAGCTTATGATCCGACTTAAAATCTGGTATATAATTTGTGCGGTGGAAGTCGCGGGTAAACACTAGTTCTTTATAAAAACGATTGAAATCTTTTTTATTAGGTAAACAAAACAGCATACTATGAAGAGCCGTCCTGCACCCAAGTGTTCAACTTCAACATTAAAGACGCGAGCACCCCAAACATGTCTCAGTTCAAGAAACCTACGAGCAGCGTCGATCAAAGTAAATTTCCATCTGTGCCAAAATTTAGCATTGACGAGAGTGTGATAGAGCATGTGGATCCCGGTTGTGTGAAGAGAGAAGAGACTAGGCAGCATGCTGCTGATCAGCACGCCACTGTGGACAATCAGGGAGCTGGCCTCTCTGTGATTATGGAGGCTACAAGGGAATATAATAGGTATGATAATGTTTCTATTTTTAAAACCGTTTTTATCATGTTTATGGGTCTTTTTCCTGTCACGCGGATGTCCATGCAGACGGCACTCATTCATCATCACGTACGTACATGGCTGGCTACATTCGATGTTTGAAAAGATATAATTATCTCTCTGATTGGAAAAAGGTCCTACAGGATAATGCACGTCTTAGGACCAAAAGTCCAAATTTTCAGGTAGTAATTACTAGAAGGGCATAAAAAAATTACTCCAGATGTTCAAACTGAATTTGGGCTAAATATTATGCTTACATTTTTTACGTCGTTCATAACAGCAGTGCTAGAACTGTAATAACAATATAATATTATCTTTTATACCTACTCTGTGGTTGATTCTGATACCAAAGTGATAATTTCGACTAGCATAGGCTTCTATTCTGAGCAATGAATTTTGGAGTTTTGAGCCATGACAATTTCAATAATGCAATGGACAAAGCAAGTATTCTTGAGAGATTTATAGTAATACATTTGCTTTATAACTTCTTAACAAGAACATAAGCATAAGCATATCCTCACGACTATATTCCCCGATGGGGTAGATATAGTGTTCTATGTTAAACATAATTATCCTGTCCCAATTGAAGTACAGGAGACTTAGACTTTTATTATGATGACTAGATAAAGGATATGGAATTCATAATAATATATGGTTATAATTATAATGCCTTTGTTTATTATAATGCTAATAAAACTTCAAACGAATTAAATATTATTATCTGAAAAACGTTTGTGAAAAAAAAGAAATCTTTGATAACATAGCATAGCATATGCTCACGACTATATTCCCGGAGGGGGTAGTCAGAGATATTCTGAAACCTCAGAACATCCACGTTTCACCAGTAGTACCGAAACTCTGTCCAGTGTGACGGAGGGTGAAATCTTTGATATCGCTACATAATACATATTATTAACATTTCACAATAAAACTTACAGAATCTACCTAGTAAGATTTGTAATTCCTCTGCCAAGATAATTTTAGAATAACACCTGCTAAAAATAGTTTCATTTGATAAGCTCACTGTGAGAGAAAAATATCACGAAATTGCCCTTCCTATGTGAAAGAAACTCAAGTGAATGCTGACATTATTCTCAAGTCTCAATTAGGTTTATCAAGGCTTTGAAAAATGTCATCCTTGTCACTTTTAGTCTTCTTATCGAGTGGGCTGCAAAGCCCAGCACAGCTAGCATGCCAGCCACGACAAAGCGTTTAAACGAGAAAAACGTCGTGCGCGCTCTTTCTGGCATACGTAAAATAATAAGGATGGAGGCACATCTCGATTTTTATCGTTTTCTCGGGGGTGGCATGCGAGCCCTGCTGGTGTCAGAGTTTCTTCAAACCGCCTTACGGCCACTGAAGTGGTTTTTATGTAACGACTACTACCACCAGTGATAGTAGCCGGGACCAACAGCTTAACGTATCATCCGAAGCACGGAATCATTTTCCTTTTCAGACATTCAGGTGACTCAGCCTGCAATGTCCTAACCAACTGGGGAAAAAAAACAAAGTGACATATTACTAGGTGCCCCCCGTGGGAATCGAACCCACGACCTCCGTGTCAAGAGCCCAATGCTCTAACCATTAGACCACGGAGGCAGTACACTTTTAGTGAAATATTTAGAGTTATTGCAGTAACATCCGGAAAAGAGAAAATGTTAAAACAGTTCAAATATGTAATTACTTATTTCACAAATATTTGCCCTTTCTGTATAAATATATTTTAAGACATTTAGTTCTTTAGTTTATATTATTACAATAGGTACTTCAAAGACATAATTGTTTCTTGCAGCAAATCAGGCTCTACTAGTTCGTCCGGCCAGTCAACAAGAACGAACTTCACAGGATACACTACAAACTTTGATTCTATGTACAACAATCACAACGATCCTTCCCAGCAACCTACTACATCCAAACGAAGTTCAATTTCCCAGCCTCGACTGGCGAATGGTCAATACGCGCGGATTTATCCTACAAAACGCGAGCCGTCTGAAACGAAACAGGTCGCGACGCCATCAGCGGCGCCTTACCCATCCCACGACCACCAGTATCAAAAGCCCACGCCTCCAAACTACAACGGGTACTCGCCTCAGCGATCTATGCACGGCCACTACCAACAAAACTACAGCTATCAGCAAGGATACGCCAACAATCAGATGATAAACCAGCAGCAGCAGGGTTACACTAGTCCCAATCCCAACGCATACCACAGTCCACAACACACGGGAATGCAGAGCCCACACCCGATGAGCCCGCCTGTACCACCCGGCTTTCAGAGTCCTACTTATTCCAACCAAATCGGATACCAAAGTCCTGGCCACGCTATGATGAGCCCCCAAAACGCGTACGCAGGACGACAGGACTATTATCCGAATCAACAGGAGAGGCAGCATATCTACGCCAACCAGCAGCAACAACCTCAAGTCTTCCAGAGCCCTCCCCACCAGCCACAGTATCAAAACCCTCAGTACTATCAGAGACCCAACCAAGTCGCAGCAGCACCTAATCAAGCGTACAACCAGCAAAACTATCACAATATGCATAACCAGTACAATAACGCGAATATGTACGCTAATGCAAACCACCATCCTAATAACCAAAGCTATAACGCGATGCAGAGCCCATACAGACAGCCTTCCAAACAGATGACGGAGAACGGTACTGCTGGATACGCCGCTCCGAACAATCAATCGTTTCAAATCTACCAAAGTCCGCAGCAACCTCAAAACAGTTTTCGAAATGCTTCCGCTCACGGTCCTAACGTGACACCAGAATCTACCGACGTACATATGCGTCAAGGATCTCAACAGAACAGTACACTGAAACCACAGGAACCTGTGGTCCCTGAGCAACCCGTGAAAAAGATTAGCCCTCAACCTAAAAACCCAGCTCCTCACAAAAGTCCTACCTCAGCTTTAAGAAATATCAGGCATGATCAACCTAATGTAAAGATTGGTCAAAATTCGCCTGATATTGGCTTCTCAAACCAGTTCCTTAACTTTATATCTAATAGAAATGAACCTAAAGATAATGCTAACACTCCTAAGTTTTCCAACAGTCCCAGTATATCTCAGAAGATGCACAAAAATTTGTATGTGTCGAGTCCTGAGCAGGCTCAGATTCCTCCTTCATCTGGGATGTCTGATTCGGACAGTAAAGATGGTTTGACGGCGCAGACAGCCACGCCAATACAATCCGCCAAAGTTTCACATGCTATCGAGAAACAGAAGGACATCTCCAAGAGGCAACTCGACTTTGAGCACAGAACCGAGTTTCAGTCGGAAGATAGCAGGGACTCTGTCAGTAAAGAGAGCCGGATTTCGTCCGTATACTCCAGACAGTCCGACTTCCAATCAGATGGATACGGCATGGATGTAGACAGCGAAAATTCGATGGAATGTGGCGCATTCAAGTCTACCCATTCCATCTCATTGGTGGAAACGAGCGACATACCTCGACCAGCCGACATTGTGTTCCCGAAAGTTATTGACCCATTTAATAAGAAGATCATTGCGTCTTTGCTGGAATATGTCAAATTCCCAAACAAAACTCACGCAGACGGGTACATCGAAGTCAGATCTATTCCTAAGATGCAAGTGACTGCGGTGATAGGTGTAGGTAACAACAGATTCTCGATTGAGAAACAGCTTGGGAAAGGCAATTATGGCGCAGTATTTCTGTGTTTGGATATTCATAGCAATAAATCAGTAGCTGTGAAATATCAAAAACCGAGTAGACCATGGGAGTTTTATATCTGCCAGGAAATCAAAGCTAGGATAAAGGATCCTTTTATGGTAGGTACATTTTGCATATTTTATTAAAAACAAAGAAATGATCTATTATTAATTTTTTACTAATTGAATTGTTATTTAGCTTCCAGGATACATGGACATCACCACTGCCTTCATCGGAGAAAACGCAAGTTTATTTGTATCCGAATATTCAAAGTACGGATCTCTGTTGGATGTCGCTAACAAAGTGAGAGTTGCTACCTCAAAGTGTATAAACGAGTGTATAGTGATCCTGCTGACGTCAGAGATACTATCCATAGTACACTACTTGCACAAAGCGCAAATTATTCACGCTGATATTAAACCGGACAACTTTTTATTGATGCAAATGTAAGCTTTATATTTTTATAATAATGAATCGTGAACTTTTTGAACAAGTGATATTTATTTTAAAAAAAATGCTTTTTTTTCAGTCCTGCACAAGAATGGAGGACTCCATCTCTACAGCTGATTGATTTGGGATGTGCTATTGACATGTCATTGTTCCCAGAAGGAACCACCTTTAGAGAAGTTAGTATATCATTGTACTAATTATATTATGCGTCAATTGATAGACCAATTTTCAATGTGTTTTGGCACGTAAACAACTTCGGCCAACCCATTCAAACCCCCACCCACTTCATATCTTCTGACTTCTTCTCTTGTATTTCTTTGGCCATCCAGCGTGCGAACGCAGCTATATTGTGATGGGATCCTTTGTGCTGGGTATGATTTGTGACGAAATGGTTGTTGTGTTTATTTTTGTATTAATTTATTCTTTTAGTCCTGACGAAAAGTTGTGGATTTTTAATATCCTCTATGATTGATTGAGAAGTTGTTCTGAAAAGGTTACCTAACTGTTTTGTTATTTAATTTACAGTTAATATCGACGGAAGGGTTCACGTGCACGGAGATGCGAGAAGAGAAGCCGTGGACTTACCAAACGGACCTGTACTGCCTCGCCGGCACCATCCACGTCATACTGATGGGCAGCTACATGAAAGTAGTCAATCGCTTAGGACAGTGGAATATTGACAAGAAATTACCCAGGTTATTATAATTATCCGTTTATTTGTAGTCGATCAGAGTGCAGACAGCCTGCTTCAATTGATTTTTCAAAACGTAAAATCTCGTTTTATTCAGTTCTGCATAGGTAGCATGCCACCGTGATACAGCGCTGTCACACCTTCGCCCTATTTGCGCGCGAACGAACGAGATAAAATACGTGATACGTGGCGGTATAACGTGTAGCTTGCTACGGCTTCTGGAGTTGTAGAAGGAATTATTGTTATGTTATGCAGATCCATAAGAAATGAGCTTTTATTAGTTATGTTATGGGGCCATTATTTGCTATAACTTTGCCAAGTTGCAGCTTCCTATATGTCTAATGGTGTCTGAGAATAAAGGGAGACAGATGGATAGGCACAGATTTGATTAAATAAGTGTTCCGTTTTCCCATTTTTGGTATGAAAAACTAAATAAATCAAATAGTGCGCGTCGCTACAGATGTCATTGTAAACATTGGTAATCTAACAGCGTCAAAAAACGTTTTTATCTCAGACGCTATAAGGTACACTTCTGTACGGATAATTTGACCCATATAGGTTTCACACAGTTCAATATTCTTTATCTCAAAAAATGTCAAACAAATATCAATAAAGTTATGTGAATGAAAGGAATCATGGCTTTACCCTTTTAACAAAGTTTCATCCCCTTGATTTGAAATTCGCTGGTAATAAGTGAGCTATTCCAGATGTTATTTGAAATTAATGTAGACAGCCACGTCTAAGAAAACTATGTTCCGAAAGACAGTAGCTGAAATGGTCGAAATTCTATAGCAAAAAATGCATTGATTCATCTATAAATTTCCAGGTATATGAAAGTGAGTTTGTGGGACAAGATATTCACGACCCTACTGAACGTGCCGGATTGCAACAACCTGCCCGACCTGATGGATCTCAAGAGTGAAGTCGACAGTGTACTCAGCCAAATCGACAGCCTCGGCTCCCAGCTCCGTAACTTTGCTAACGTGCTTAAATCTAGGTAAATCAATATCGTAAGGCCGTGGATATACGATGCGAGTTTATAGTAATGCAGTTGACGCTGCGATGCCGGATTGCGCTATTATGTACTTAGGGTCAATTCCCACTGAAAGAACACTGGACGGCAGACCGCGGCATTTAGCTTGGTATATTGAACTTTATCTACAGTGAGATAAGATAAAATGTCAGTAGAAGTGACAGATCGGGTAGCCACGCCCCGCGGCGGTATAACTGTCATTCTATCTCGTCGGTTGGAATTTGTGTCACTTTAGTTGTAATGGTGGAACCACACTTCGTTATGTGTTATTTGTTATGCGCGTTATTCGGCCTCATACGACAAAGTATGGAGACCTCATTTGTCTATATTTGCTTTATTCATACGCACGTCTGTATGTATGGCATATTTGTTGTTTAAATATTTGGGCGAATACATCGTAGCCGCATAACAAATAACACAACGAAGTGTGGTTCCACCATAAAGTGTTAGTTAAAATGCCGCCCGCTGCCACCTGCTGCTTTTTTAATGTGAATTGACCCTTATAGTGACAAAATGAGTTTATATTACTTGTACGCAACTTTCAATATAATCTCGTACGTGCCGCGATCGCAGTTTGTTACTGCGGCGTTGATGATGTACCCAAGTAAATAAGATCAAGCCACATTACAACAGCGAAGAGACGGGATGGGTGCAGCGAGCACTATATAAAATAGTCCCTATTCTTATACTGATAGAGAATAGAATACATTAACAGAGAGAGCTCAGATGGAAGGAGCTCGGCATTCTATTCTCTACCCATATTATTTTTATCATTGACCGGGCGTTATAATGTGGTTAAGAGGGTATGCTTTCTAGTTCTAGCGCGCTCCATACAAACGAAGTTTAATTGTATTTCAGATATTAACGAATTTAAAGTCAAATTGTAAAGTGATGTAAGATGATATAAGTGAGCCTTGCTGCAACTGCACGCTTAAAAATGTAGTCGGTTTTGTAACAAAGCTTCTGACCACTCCCAAAGGGGTTATGGTCGTGAGTTTATGTATGTAAGTAAGTCAATAAAATAAATCTTTGTGCCTGAGTTTTGTCAGATTTTCGTTAAAATTTATATAGTTCAAAGTTACAGTGGTTAAAAGATTTCCATACAAATCTTAAATTAATCCTAGCATTGAAACTTATAGTATATATTTTAACGGAAATCTGACAAACCACAGGCACATAGATTAGTATCTACATTGTGTTTAAAAATTGCATTGACTTACAATTTGTTAGTATTGATTATAGGATCTAACTTCGGTTGTACGCAGCATGCTAGCCTACAGCAAGGATAGTCTTAAAGCTTCAATATTCGTAGTGAAACTTAAGGCACATAATAGCGGATAGCGGTAGAGTTGCGGGGCCTGCAATATTTCGCATTACACACGCGCCCTAAATGTCCCAGATTGTATTTATTGCATTTAGATAAAACAGCAATTGTAAAAATTAGTTACATAATGTATTATTGAAAACTGAATAGAGATACAAATTATAATAGGTATCAAAGTTTGATTACTTTTTGAGCCTTTCGCCAGGTTTGATAATGCTTAATCTAATCAGAAGCAATAAGTGTTTAAATCAGGTTTTACAACTTACTGACTATTGTATGAGTTTTGTTGTTTAATTGATTGTGATATTGTGATTTTAGTTCTTTTATTACAAAATGAACTTTGCTTTAGATGTTAACTTGTTAGCTTGTAATTAATGTTGAATCATTACTTAGTTTTCATTTATTTTTGTACAATGAAATAAGACTTGCACTTCACATTTCTTGGTTGGAAATAATAAAGAATTACCTGGTTGAGAAATAGTCTTTTATTTCTCACCTATAATTTTATTATTCCTAGAAACATTAGTGTTAGAGATAGATAATGATAATAGCTACGCTACGTTCTAAATAAACACGGATGGGCATTTTTCATTGTTCAGTTTTGCGAATATCTCATGCACTATACAGCTTGGCAAAAAAAGTTTGAAAGAAATGAGGGCGCCACTTTCTATGCAGGAACGTCAAAATCCCGTATAAACAATTTTTTTTTATAATTCCACCTGTCACCACGTCACTCTTTTTTGCCAAATACCTACATTCATTAATTACTCAAAAATATAAGCTTAAATTTAATTAGTTGGCGAAACTTAAGATACGCATTTGATATCTGTTACTTAGTACAATTGCGTGTTAATGACCCCCGCTCGATCATATGATTCTGAGGTCAATGTTCACCCGCCGGCCGCGCACTGCGTACCATACGTACGATAATAATAATTTTGTTAATCATCAATAGCAAAGGGTTATAAACATTGATAATGCAATCTGTTATCATTAACAAGTGCCCCGGTTCAGTTTCGCCAACTAATTAAAAATTACCCTATATTTGTGGCAAAAATCTTCAATGCAAAAATATTAATACTAGAGGGCAGGAAAGTAAGGAAGGTCTCAGATCTCATGTAATTGTTGTCCGAGGCATAACCAAGGTCAACAAACATGTGATCTGAAGCTCTTATTTACTACCCGAGGTTAGTATACTATCTTTCTCCTCGACGGAGGTGGAAAGCGGCAACTTCGTTTAGCGCTGGGCTGCGTTCAGAACCTACGCCCAGAGTGCACCCCTAGTGCAACTTTTCGCACTAACGCTGTTCCAAGCCTCTGTGAAAAGCGTTCTATCCATAGGAGCGAGTTAAAAAACAACTGCACCCAAAGGTCGTGAACACAGCCCAGCGGGACGAAAATTGACGTTTTCTGTCCGGAGGGGAGAAAAGATAATTAAGTAGGTACCTACTATAATTAGGTCCATGCATAATACTAAGTTCATACACAAAGCCATCGGTTTAGGTTAATGCACAATACATGTACATAATGGTATCGATTCGGTATTGCCACGACTTAACTTAACTAAATTTATTCCTGTCATTTTCTAACATTCGACTAAGAAAAGAGACAGAAAACCAACAACTGACTTTAGTGCTGTCAAAGTGACGCTACACGCCCAAAATAAGATGACATCATAATGCACGCCATCTTATTTAAGTCGTTTTTGGTCGTGTAGCGTCACTTTGACAGCACTAAAGTCAGTTGTTGGTTTTCTGTCTCTTTTCTTAGTCGAATGTTAGAAAATGACAGGAATAAATTTAGTTAAGTTAAGTCGTGGCAATACCGAATCGATACCAATATCTCATAACATAAACCATGGTCCTGATTAAAAAATGTATTTGAAGCGCATAATCAGGCACATTTCCAGGGGGAAGGGATAGGTGGGATTTTTGGACATTTTTATTTGGGACTATGAATAGAGATCAGCCAAGGATATTATGTTACTGCTGCCTACGAACAAGTCAGATTTCTCATCGAAAATTAAAGTACCAAATTACAACTGTATGGAATCCTACCATTATCTGCTGAAGACATTTTTGTGATGAAAAATTTCTGTCCTGGGTAACTATCAAATAGAAAAAAGGGAAATAATTAATCAGCCTATGCCCTATACACAGCCCAGGCCTATGGGCTTCAGTCCCCCATGCATGCGGATGCTCATCTATTATAAAGAAATGTAAATACCTAATTGTGAAAATAAATTTATTGATTTGTTTTCTCTAATCTTTGCTTCTTCCTTTCCTGATATTCCTGTACATTATCAAACTTTCTCTTGTACAAAACCTTAATTGCATCATGACTATTTTCATTTACATCCGCATTGAAAGATGTATTTTCAAACATTTTGACCTTACTGTCTAACTTAAAACTAATCTGATCATCATTTGAAGGCTTAAATATACTGACAATAGAGTCTACTTCGTCATACACAAACAAATTGTGTTTATGGAATTTAACAGCTGCGGGAAACCTCTCCATAGCTAGTTTATCAATTAATTTATGATTTAATATATAATTAACAGTTTCTAATTTGTAAACGAGTAGTTTATTACAAGTGTGTACGGCGACAGCTAACAGACTGCTGGTTTCATTGAAACGTGTCACAGTGAAGTGAACTATCGGCAATGTGTTGACTTCTACTCCTTCGCTGTCCATTGCTTGAGCGAATTTCTCTTTTAGTTCCGCATCGTTTATATCAGCGAAGGTGTCAATGCTGTGACAGACTGCCCCCATAGCATAGTTCCAGCATTTTATAAGGCCATCACCAGATGTGCTGGTTAGGTAATTATCATCGTGAGGCAACAGCTCGATATGATTCACAAATTCCTTGTGTCCTAGGCAATAAGTCTGAATATTATATGTATTAGGGTAGCATGACACTCTTATTTTTTCATCTCTGTCGCATGTGATGATGAACTTTTCATCATTTGTCTGTAAAATGTCTAGGAGTAAACTGAGGTGACCCAACAGCTTGGTTCCTGCGCCGTCATCTTTAATGTTGTATATTAAAGCGTCGCCACTTTTATCTGCAACCAGTATATGTTCATTGTCGGATGAAAATCGGATTTTGCTGGCACTTCGCGGTAGTACGAAAGATTTACATGTTTCTGGTAGAGGGAGGTTGTAAACCAATAGTTGCTTGGACGTAGATGTTATCAATGCCAAATACTCGCAGTTTTCGGAAATTATAACATCAGAAATAGCATCGTTGTCTTGCGGTTTCGCTTTCTGCGGCACTTCGATTACAGTGTGGTTCGAGTAGTCGTAATGATCCAGGTGAAGCCCTTTTACAATGGTGATACTATTATCACTTACTGCCATTGAAGCCATTCTTGTTTACAGGTAAAATTGTATACTGTTAACAAAAAATCCATAAAGTCGCAAACGCAAAACAAATTGAGGTTAGGCGTGCAACGGGAGATCTGTCATCTTGTCCTGACAGTTGACAGTTGTTGTAGATTCATTCGTACTGATACGTTATGGAACAGCCACACAGCCCAGTCTTCTGCATGTAACTCTTTCTTTTGTATCGTCTTTAATGCTTCATGTGCAATGTTCTAAAAGGCTAAAAAGCCAAATGTCGTATATTTACAGTCGACAGTATGTATTTATTGAAAATGATTCGGATCAATTTACTGAATCAATGGATCGAGCAGCACCCCTAGTGACATTTCGTTGTTGACGTGCGTGTTTTTGACAATTTGACATTTTCAATTACATTATTCCTTGCGATTTTAATTTTATTGAGAAATTCTTTCTCGATAAATGAAATAAACTAACTACGTATAAATTAAAAACTGCGGACTACAGTCAAAATACCGCCATGGCAACAATGATTACATCTTGGAATCCCGAGAAAAAACATAGCGACGTGGAAAGGTTAGTTTGTTTTGCTGCTATTTCTATAAAAAATGTGAATTTCTAGCTTTAAAACAAGATTTACATATTACGAATTAAATATTCTGTCCACGACAGTATCTTTGAACCTTACTATTAGCATAATCCTAGATATACAGGGTGTAAACTTAAACGCGTTACATGACATATACTTTACCTATTAGATACAGGACCTGAAAAAAAGACGGACGTAATGTGACACTAAAAAGATGTGTAGTATGCAAGGTCCTACAGTTTCATTTGTTCTACAAGGGTAGGTCTACACTCACACTGATGCACTAGCTTTAGGTGCAGGTCATAAAACCTGCCACCATTATGTACCGCGTGACAGTTCGTCAGCACGCACACAAATATAAATGGGTGCTTCACTCGTGATTAGATGAGATTACATCTGTCTTTTTTTCAAGTCTGTGACATAGGGACTAACTTTCAGTGCGTTCCGAATTACGCCGATATCGCTGTGAGCGCGATAAATGTCGTTCCGAGTTGACGTGAGCGCGTCCACAATCGAAAACGTGACGTCATTCATGACGTCACTACCGACGCCATCTTGCAATAACAGTGCTCGCTCACGGCTCGGGGCGTTATCACTGTGAGCGAGTTGTCAAAAGTGACGTTTGTTATAGTAAATTATTGAGGGAATTTTCAAAAGTGGCGTTTGACAGTTTTGCTGTCGTACATTTTTGGTTTGTTTAGGTCTCGATTTAGGTTTCTTTAGTAGTATTGGGTTTGATTATGTTCTAAAAAAGACGAATAAAAGTTTAATAACGATTAGTGATGAAGAAAATAATAGGAATATTTGAATGTTGTGATGTGAACGGTGTGAGCGCGATATTTAGCGTTCCGAATTGATAGAACGCTATCAGCGCTGTCGGCACACTAACGCAAATGGAACGGGTGTTAGCGCTGTAATCGCTCACAGCACTGTTTTTATGAATCGGAACATACCGTTTGAAATCATGAAAAAATAAATCTTCTGTTCCATAGAAAACGTTAACCGCTACTACAATCAAATAAATGTATGGAACAGCAGATTTCGTTCATGACTTATGGAGTCATGAAAGATGTTCAATTTGATGGTCTGAAGCACCCCTTAATTATTCAACGCCTAATTTATACTGCATATAGGGTCCTTCGTAATATACTGACAATCTGAACAACTTTCAAACAATAAAAAAAATATTTCTGCTGTACATTAGGATTGCAGTTTTGTATGGAAAAACTGACCTGTATTTACCCAATATTGTGACAATCGTTTTACTTTCCAGGTGGATTTGTATATATCCAGCGTACTTGAACAGTAAGAAGACCTTGGCCGAGGGGCGGCGCCTGCCGAAAGCCTACTGCGTGGAGAACCCGACCCACCAGGAGATCAGAGACGTGCTGGTGGCCACCGGGCTGCACGTCGGTGTTGAGAACAAACTTTATTCAAGGGAGCGTAGTAAGGTAGGTGTGAACCGATTGCAATAAAACAAAGCCTAAATGTTAAAACAAACTAAGGCCTATGCTTCTGTGAAAACCCCATCCAGATGCGAGAACAAACAAACGGACAAAAATTCTAAAAATAGTCTTAATGCATTTTATTACGTATTTTTATAAAAATTATTGGGGGGTCCCAATAATTTTTTTGTAAATATCTCCAATGTACATCAATACCAAAATTAAATTTACAATTTTATTATAATAAAACCCTCACTGTGTGTATTTAGTTTAAACAAGACAATAGATAACAATGGGTTGAGGGAGCTAGCTGGCAGTTACCGTAAAGGCAAAGGTTAAGGAAAGTAGGCAGCCTTAGTGCGTTCACACACGATGACGCACTGACGGAGCGGCGAGCTGTCAGTCCATAGAACCACACCCGGTGTGTCAATACGTCACCGTGTGTGCTTCTACGTGCAGTTTCATACAACTCCTTGCTTCACAAATGACGGACTGACGTTTGCTGCTCCGTCAGTGCGTCATCGTGTGTGAACGCACTTAGTATTCTACATTAATTCACACATATTAGAGACATTTATAAACATAGTATTCACCCCTATTTTTTATTTACCAACAATATTGGAAAATGAAACTAAACAACTTTCCCAAATGGGGGAAGGGCTAGACTGTCTATGTGTTTTTCGTTATCAATATTTTGTAACAAAACACTTTTTAAATGTATTTTTGTATCCATGAGCATAACAATTCAATCAGTCCTTTCACAACAATTGATATTATTTCTATGCTGCAATTATTGGTAGGTATTGGAAAATTACAAATGTAATTCAAATCAATCAGTCCTTCCACAACAATTGATATTATTTCTATGCTGCAATTATTGGTATTGGAAAATTACAAATGTAATTCAAAAATAAAATGTTATAATTGCAGGAGATGTTATACAGAGGCAGGATAAGGATACAGATAAAGAATGACGATGGAACACCAGTCAAGCCTGAGTTCCCCACCAGAGAGGCGGTCATGAAATACATTGGAGAATCTATTCCTAAGCTAAAGATCCGCCAGAATAGGTATGTTCATGATAGTAATCCTCTCTAATCTTTGTAAAATACTGCTGCATTTATCAGAATTTTGCTCATTGAGCAAAATCAATACAAAGAGCGGTTAAGAAGTCACCCAAATATGCTCTTCTTAATATGCTGACACTTTTTTAAGGGTATGATTAGACCGCCAAACTGAACATCTTTCTCTATGGAACCAAAATTGAAATGGCGAAAAAAAATCAGCCGTTCCATACAAAACTGCAAACCTACTCGAGCAAAATGTATGGGACAGCAATTTTTATTTCGCGATTTCGATGTTGTTATGTTTGATGGTCTGATCAGCCCTTAAAAGTGTCAGCATATTAAGTTGGACCCTGTACTTACTGCACTCTTGCTTACCATTTCTAACTCTTCTGAATGAGATTAAAATAATGATCACCATTTAAGATGGAGGTTCACAAGGATCAAGCTCACCAAAAAAATACTAACTCCAGCCAGTTCTCTCTCACAATCAAAGAGTAGGGCTACGTGACATGGGCCGTTCATCTCTCAATTTCAGTAGAAACAAATCAGCGTGCAGAGTCCACATTTATGTCCGTCTAACTTAACAGTGGCTATTTATCTGTTAGTGAAACAGTAATAGGAATTGTATACACTGTACATGTTAGGATTATCTATAGGTTCAGAGCCAATTACAAAAATATTGATACTATTTATAGTTTACCCATCAAGTAAGTATATAATATAACAGTAACTGACAGAATAGAGTATCAATAGTATAGCGTTGTTCTGAATAAGGTGATTGTATAGTTTTCCAGTAGGTACAAGACTTGTACCTACTAAAACAAAAACAATGACAATAAGATGGTAATAAAAAAATGCGTTTAAAAAATATTAGAATTAATTCAATTGAAATTCAATTATTTGAATAATAATTATACTTAAATTAAAAGCACTTCTTCACATCTTCACCACCTTGATTGAAGAAAACAATATTTTATTTATTCTAGGCCTGCTGACCAGCAACCACAGGCGGCTGCTCAAACAACAAACAAAAGCAAAGGGAAGAAAGGTCGCCGATGATTTACTTTTATTATAAACATACGATCAGTTAAAGATTCTTTATTTACTGTAAAATATAAGTTATAACAAAATTCAAAAGCGTTTTTTAATCTCAAGTTATGAATGGTAATGTATAGATTTTTCTGATAGCTTGTTTTGACCATTTTTGTCCCTAGCAACACTATAACCGTCAATAATTGTTACAAATGGAGCTTTAGTTTTCGAAAAGCTCTGAAGCATTATATCAGGATTTGATAAATCTTTATTGGATATCATTGCTTCATTTGTTCGACTAGTTGTTTTATCTTCTTCGGTATTTGCGCCATCTCGGTCAGGGATTCGCTTATCATGGGTGATATTGTTTGGGACATAGAAGAAGCTTTCTTGGCCCACTTCTTTGGATTGTATGTACTCTCCCATATTGTCGGCGCTGTCTTCTTCGTATATAAATCTTCTGTCTCCTCGAATAAATTTTTGTACAGATGTTGTGCTTTCAGTTTCGTCTCTTCCAGTTTTGAGTTGATTATCTCTTTCAAGTTTATCGAATTTTGCTCTAAAGTTTCCAATGGCATCGTTATTCGAGAGCTCTTCTGTCTGGTCGATTTCTTCTCCATCGATTGTTCTTCCAACGATTGTACTTCGGGTATCATCTCCGTTTCCGCGTATTCTTCCTGCGAATCTATCGCAGCTTGCATCGTCTCGTGTAGAACCGTCGGAATCTTTCTCATCATATGTTGAACTGGAGCCATTTTTTCGGCATTTGGTATTATGTTCACTATTTCTATTATTCCTGGCGATATCTCCTTCAAGGCTTCTGTGAAATGCGGGGCGGCTTCCCTCACTGAACCCAGGATCGTTTCTCCTAGGGCTATGGGTATCTCTTGCAGGTAGTAAGGGTAAGTCCTGATGCTGTCCGAGAGGGCTGACGTCACCATTGGAAGTATTATAGGTTGACGTGGTGGGAGCCTCAGTCTCAATGGATTTATTATCGAGCGTGATCTCAGCGGGGATAACCGCGGTAGGAGCAATTGCCTCTTCTGTCGGCTTAGATTCTGCGGTTTCAACGTCAGATTTACTGGAGCATTTGCAAACGACACCATTTTTTTCCCTGGTATTTTGTTGGGTGCGTTTGGGTTTGCTTCTCCTAATCTCACGCGATTCGCCGTCGTCAGAGGTAAGAAGATTATCGAACAACATGCCAATACTCCTAAGCAGCGGAATATATTTTTGGTTAAACCTCTCATTGCCGCTAATTTCCTGTCTCAGAAATTGGTTTCTACGTTTAAGGCGCTGCCTCTTCGCGTATTTCAATTTTTTCGGCTTCAACGGGCTTTTGATTTGGAATGATTTTCTGTATTTCAACGAAGATATTTTCTTTCCTCGAGGAATAAGGCTTTCTGTGAAAGAAAACAACATTTTTATGAATAAGTTAATATTTTGTTTCTCAGAACGTAGAATTTAAGCAATTGCGAAAATACTTTGTTATTAGATACCTCACCAGTTAGTTTTAGCTTTCTTGTCTTCAGGGGGTTGCTTCTAAGAATTTTACTGAGGGAGAAACGTTCTGCAGTTGTTCCTGAAAAATAAATGGTTTTATTTATTAGTTACACAATTATTGAATGACTTTTGGTTATTTTTTGGAGCTATAGGAGTGGTAGGAGTACTGCGTATGCATATACTCACGACTATATTTCCTCGAGGGGGGTAGTCAGAGATATACTGAAAACTCCGAACATCCACGTTTCACTAGTGGCACCGAAACTGTGTCTAGCATGACGGGTTGCCCCCACTTATAATGGACAGTGGGTTGGGTACAGAATATGGAGCAGGGGTCCTAAGATCGTGAAAATATCGCGTCTGATTCATATCATCTTCATATTAAGATTCTGGCATAAATACAGATGTCGTGCATCTCAGATGTAAAACAATCACCCATACAAAGACGTGCACCGACTGGTGTTGTTCGATGTTCGCTTCGAGCATTGAACCTCCACTAGGTACCTACGCCATATGTGAACACCTACACCAAACTCCACTCGCGTGCTCAACGCATACTAAACCCTAAGCTTAAGAGGATTGCAATGCTAGCAGTATCCATATAAAAAGCGAAATCGTTTCAACTACGATGGTTTTGGTGTCATCTAATTACTAAGGTTTATAGGTTTAGATTTTAGTTTAGAGTCACTTCATTTTTGTGAAATAAATTATGTTAGGGTGGTTGCAGAGCTGTCAACATCTCATACAAAACTTTGTCGTAGAACACTCGTAGACGGTATTAATAAAAGTAATGTTTTATATATGGAAAAATAGCTAAGAAACTCTAGATTGCGCGTATCAAATAATATTTACAATTTATAATATAATTACGAAGATATAAAGCGTTAAAATTATTCATACAAAATTTCAATGCCTTTTATTAATACCGTCTACGAGTGTTCTACGTCAAAGTTTTGTATGGACTTAAACCACCTTAAGTAGGTATGAAATTATCATATCTACAAACTAGTAAAATGAAATAAGCAAAAATATGAAGCCACAAACGTTTAACCGTCTCTACATTTTTTGACAAAACTTTTACTAGCTAATGAATATCGCTATTGCGCTATTGCGCTTTGCGATATTTTCCTTTGTTATAGTAGAAGTTTGGTAAAAAAATTATATAGGGTCCTTGATATGATGACACTTTTTTAAGGAGATGATCAGACCGTCAAACTGAACAACTTTCTCTTCGAAATCGCGAAAAAAAACAGCTGTTCCAGACAAAACTGCAAACCTACTCTAGCCAAATAATGTATACTTACATAGGAAAGCAGTTTTGTTTTTCGCGTTTTCGATGTAGGTCCCATAGAGAGTTGTTCACTTTGATGGTCTGATCATCATCTTAAAAAACTGTCAGCATAATTATTAAGTTGGACCCTGTATAAGTAGGTACCTACTTATCACTTTCTTTGCCGACTCTACATACCTAATGACTTGGGTCGACTTGTCGCATCCAACTGTTTTTTTTGTTGCTCTTCCTCGGCTATGGCCTTGTTAAGGGAAAACGGCTTAGCTGCTAAGTCTGTTGACACAAAATCGCGCTGTGAAATATCACTCATAATTTTCTTGAGGTTTATTTATTTAGGGGAAAATCATAGAGAAATTACACGCTCCGGGAAAAATACACGGCATTACACAATAACATTACATTAGATCCCTGTCATTATGTTTTCGACGCAATGGCCTAATAGTTCAGTTGTTTGCGAAGCCAAATGCGACGGGATCGGATCGCGCAGAGGAACAATTATTATTACTGTGATGAATCGTTCTAGCATAATAAGCATTTAAGGTGGTTTCCGTCCATACAAAACGTTGTCGTATAACACTCGTAGACGGTATTAATAAAAGTAATGTTTTATATAAGGAAAAATAGCTTAGAAAATCTAGTTTCCGCGAATCAAATAATATTTACAATTTATAATATTATTACGAAGATATCACACTTTGAAATTAATCATACAAAATTTCAAACCCTTATATCTTCGTAATTATATTACAAATTGTAAATATTATTTGATTCGCGGAAACTAGATTTTCTAAGCAATTTTTCCATATATTAAACATTACTTTTATTAACACCGTCTACGAGTGTTATACGACATCGTTTTGTATGAAATTGACAGCTCTCCAACCACCCATTTACGTTTCACATTGCTTGGATTTGATATACTTACAGGATGTAACTTTAAAGCTGTGAATTTTTACGAAGGTGATTAGGTTCCTTTAACTGGTAACGAATCAATAAAAAGTAGGCACAAAAAAAATTAAGTTAAGATTACGAATTAGTTTCATAATAGACACACAAAACAGACACGTCAGTGTTCTAATGGTACAGTGTAGTTAATATGGTACATAAAAGTTCGATTAATTATACCTAGGTATACTTCTATTTAATTTTAATCATAATTTTTATTAATTATTTGTACTCTAATAAACAAATGATCACGCGTCATATCAACAAATATTGTACACCTTAAAAGATACACACAGGGTGTTACAAAAGTAAAAATAAACAATTAAAACTTTTAAGGGGGTTGTTTAGACCATCAAACTGAACAACTTTTAATATTGGACCAACATCGAAATCGCGAAAAAAATGATTAGATTTCCCAACATTTAGCTCGATTCGATTTGTAGTTTAGTATGGAACATCCGATTTTTTTTCACGATTTCGATATTGGTCAAAGTGGAAAAATTTTCAGTTGATGGCCTAAACCACCCCCTTAAATGTTTATTTGTATTTTTGTAACACTCAGTGTGTATCTTTATTGAGATGACGCATGAGCATTTGTTTATTAGAGTACAAATAATTAATAAAAATTATGATTAAAATTAAATTGAAGTAGGTAATTAATCGAATCGAAAAAAAAAAAACATAAGTTGCAAGTAAGCAAATGAAATAGCAGTAGGTAAGTACTTACAGGGTAAAATCACAACACAGTTAATAATAATATAGCAATGCCATCGACGGATTTCCATTTTCAAGCATCTTCGTGTTTTAAAACATGTCCGATCACCGCGCGAGTTTGAATGCTAAGTTAGCAAATCGTAACTGCCATATTAACATGTATTTATAACCTCCGATGTACTGAAAAAGCAGTTTCATCTCACATCCGTGTTTTAACGCGGTCATTGATGGTAAGCAGCTGGTGTGTTTGAGATAAATGTCACGTTTATGTATTCCTGATATTCATTCTAAATAGTCACATGTTTCGACTTTGTTTTGATTGCGTCCGTAAATAATAACACTTAGGTTAAGAGGAAATGCAGGCGGCGTTTAAAAAAATTAACCAAAAAACTTATTAATAAAAATGAATACCTAAGTAGTTACCTACCTACCTACTTACAATAAATATGAATACTTCAAAATGACTTAAATTGTCGAATTAAACCGCCGTTTTTAGGCATCCAGCAAACATATATAAAAAATAAAGTGAAACATACTTACAGACATACCCAAACGAACATCTATATTCTTGAAAAAAAAATCGGCTTAATTTTAGGGGAGGAAACGGGGAAATACGAGGAGATTTCGTCTATTTTGTGTAGGTAAAATTAGTCCAAGCTGCAGTTGTCAGTTTCGCATTTGTACCTTGGTTGCTCGGGAACAGCGCGACAGCAATAAAGGCCTCCGCACATTGTAGCAATATTATCGACAGCGATATCGCGACACCTTACACACTGCAGCGATTCCGCGATTCACGTCACGCATGCGCCCCACCACTGAATGTAGTCGAAAGAGTTGCGATAATATCGCGGCAGTGTGTGAGATCGAGCGCGTCCCCATACAAAATGTACTGAGAACAATTATCGCAAAATCGCAGCGATATTATCGCTCGATAATATCGCGGCAGTGTGTAGGATCGCGCGCGCCCCCATACAAAATCTACTGGAAACAATTATCGCAAAATCGCAGCGATATTATCGCTTGATAAAGTCGCTGCAATGAGCGGAGGCCTTAAATCTGTTAAAAATCTATTCTTCAAATATGTCTAGCAGACCACGTTTCCTTTTAAGAACTTTCCAGACTTTCTAAAACGAAAACCTATGAAACGCACCCTGGCGGATCAAGCACGTCATTTAATCTAAACTTTAACTTTTAAACACCGCTACATTGTTGGTATTTTAGGGGCGGGCAATAAATTATCACATAAAATTGTAGGTAATGGCACTTTTATATCAAATGTTTCGATAAATAATAAAATGAGAGCAGTAAAACAAAGGAGTCACTGCTGGGTCGGGCATCGTTAAAATATTACGAGGGGCCGATATCGGGGATGAAATCTTTAATCGTGGATCTGGAGGTTACGTGGATGCCGGCTTCTGCGGCGGTTCCTCCAATAGCGAGATAAGCCGGCCTATAGACAAGTAAATCATATATCGTAAAACCTATCGAGCTCGTATGTTAAACGACCCTTATATTTACTCCAATTTACTTAGTTATTTTCGTTATATTGACTTTTATTACCTTCTTAAAGAGTCATGAGCCGAAAGTAATAGTAGTTCGGTTCAATTTAGTCTTCAGTCTATTAGTTTTGCAATAAAGTATTATTTTATTGTTACAAAATAAAAACAAAATGTGCCTCAGAATTGCCTCAGATTGGATATTTCGTCTGCTCACTGAAGTCCTTTGAAATAAAAGGTTTCGTTCAAAGAGAAACCTTTTATTGATGCTTGATGAAAAAGGGGAATATTTTTTACATATTCATGTTTTCGCGTACCTATAGAAAGAAGAAATACGATCAGAAATTGTATAAATACATCCATTCAATCATGGCATATAATTATACTAATGCATTTTTCACACCGCGTGAATTTTTAGCTAAATGTTTCTGTAGTAGTAGTAGTAGTACCTACCTATATTATGTTGATTGTTGATTGATTTGATTACATCTATACAATTTTAATCAAATCTGTGTCCAGCGTGACGGTAGCGTTACCACGCTACCGTCACGCTGGACGCAGATTTGAGCACACGCTGGACACTCTACTACCGTAGAGGATAGAGAGAGCAGATGTAGAGCCCCGTCGCCATCCGTGAGCATGCATTTTGCTACGCAATGATTTAATTTAAGTTTTGGTTATAATACATTACTGCAGTGGCCAGCAAAAGAGGCATTGATGGACGAACGTGTAAATGAGGGCCGAGGCGAAGCCGAGGCACACATGCGTAAGTCCATCAATGCCTAGTTGTGGCCAAGGCTTGTATAGTGCTTTTCTCAAACATCATCATCATCATCATCCTGGTTAAAGTGTTCATTTGTTTTTTTTTCATTAAGTATAAAGCTTTTTATTTGCAAGCCAGTTCGAAATTTAAATAAAACCATTGTTAAGTTACCTCCTAGGTTGCCATGTTTCGGAGTAAAAGATCGTTCAATTTTTAAATTACACGACAGATATGAGTTTACTATGTAATTTATTTGGCCGCTGAACCACGACAGATATGAATTTTCATACAACTTTTGCCGGTCGCTGCTCGCATGTTTGGCCAGTACAGCAATTTCGATTTATCTCGAAGAAAGTTGTCAAAATAATGCTCAAATTTCCAGCATGTTTGAGAAAAAGAATTTAACCAGCCCATTCAAAACATTTTGTTTATGTAAACAAACATCTAGTAGCCTGCATAGTTTCACATAACAAGCGGGTATCGAGTAGGTCAGCGTTTTATTTTCCGGTTGATAAAGTGGCCGTTTTATTTGTACGCAAATCCGAAGGCCCGGTCGCTCCAACGCTGGTCGGTTACTTCCCCAATTTACGAGCGGCCATAGTCGGGAGTTAGTATCGCTGTCGTCATGCTTCGTATACTGTGGATTTATATTTCCACGGATGTACGCCGCTTCTTCATTGGCTATTGAGTATCTAAAAGTTAAGTTCGGTTCGAAAAATTTCGCTCCAAAAATCGTGCTAGCCGCCCCATGAAGCTACATTGTGTTTGCACGTAGCGTAGGAAATCTAGGTACACAGAACACGAACCACGAGCCAACGTGGACTACGTTGGCTAAAAACGGAAAGTCAACAGTTGATTGCTGAACTTTTAGGCACTCGAGTGTCCGTTGAATTTGAAAATAAAGATTGTTTTTCCCGAACTCGGCCCTACTTGAAATTCCTGTTCGCACGATTGTAGAGTTAACAAAGCAAGATTCTCTCGAATTTCCTCGCGCCGAGTTATTTTGTTTTTATGTTGTTGGAATGTCCGTACAAAATTGTGCAAAGGGAGTAGAGAGCCGAAATTCGCCATTCGAGTAAAGTATATCGGGTGCAATGTATCTAAACAGGGCGAGCAGCCTCCGAGAGTCTTACTACTGTAGCGATAAACGGATTTCGGAGGGACGGTATTATTCCGCCGTAATAGAGTGATACTTCTTTAGGACCATTCGGGAAACTGATGACACTATTTGGGTTTGCCATAAAAAGTTATGATATCATATTTGCGGTATCAAAATATTACGGACAAATAATCAGCATCAGTGTCGTACTGGCTTTATCATTTTGTTTTCGTTGTTATTCTTGAATAAGTATAGTACCTACCTACCGTGCTACCTACCTACTTTCTTTTGTCATTTGGAAGGATTCTATTTCAATTTATTTCTTTCGTATTTGTAATGGAATAAAGGCTTCCGCACATTGCAGCGATATTATCGACAGCGATATCGCGACACCTTACACACTGCAGCGATTCCGCGATTCGCGTCACGCATGCTCCCTTCACTGAATGTAGTAGAAAGAGATTGCGTCAGGTTGCGATAATATCGCGGCAGTGTGTGGGATCGAGCGCGTCCCCATATAAAATGTACTGAGAACAATTATCGCAAAATCGCAGCGATAATATCGCTGCAATGAGCGGAGGCCTTAAATGGAAATAGGTAGGTACGTATATGTATTACTTATATCTAGAAACAATAAATTACATAACATTATAATGAATTGAACAAACAAAGCCTTTCTTAACGTAAGCAAAACCTTGACATTATTCCGCTGGCTGTTCAATTTCTGCTGATTTAGCAAGTAAATCTCCGAACACAATTGCAAAATACTTATACAGACAGAATACAGGGAATTTTATTCAAATTAAGGACGATAAAAAGGAGGGAAACCGTCGCCCCGAAAAGCATGTGGAAAGTTGGAAATTACTTTGCGGTTAGCTTGTTAAAATCTTACATTTCTCAACTCTGGCCGGGGGGTGGAAAAATAAGGGGAAAGCGTTTACTTTCCTTAGGTACCAGGGACCTGGGCCGTGGTACGGGCCTCGAATCTGCCACGCCAACTCGCCGTAGGGCGTGACTCAGTCGAACGGGCGCTGTAGGTGTCGACTTTGTAACCCTCCTAGCCAGTTTAAAACAAAGCAGAACCGGCATTAGGGAACTGGCATATTGCCTCGGCTCCAAGTTTTACTACCGCTATCTCGGGCTTTATGCCTTATAAAATCTCCTGCCGCGGCCACGCAGAACCGCTGTCGGGAAAAAGTATGGTTGGGGAATAGATATTATCGCAATTGGTCGGTAATATCGTTCGATGCGGAAAATATTGCATCTCTTTAGCATAATATTACTGCTGAATTCTGAATTTTGTAAGGGTTATTGAAAACACTGGATAGATGTGAGTACACAATACTTTTCCGGGGTCGAACGTTGTTTGCGCTGTGTGGAATATACGTATATTATATCTCTAAAACCTCAAATATAGGGAGTAGCGAGCTTTACTGAGAAAGTGCAAAATTTCCGCAGGAGATGACTTGGGCGAATCCGCATTTTATATCTCAGGGGTTTATGTCTCTCGGGTAGTCCGGCTTGTTACCAGACGAATCTAGCAATTTTATTTGTACGCAAATTCGAATGGTCGTAACGTGGGGACGTGATAGGACCCTACGTAACGAACTGGACGCTACATGCGGGGACTTATGGCTTTCATTTCCTCGGACTACTTTTTAAGTAAATTCAATACTCAACTTCTTTTAATACAATGTCGGCTGTTGCGAGGTTTATCGTACTAAGCTTAATATTAAAAGGTATTATGACATATAGGTACTTAATTCAAGGTCTTAAGGTTGACATAACCTCAGTGTTAAAAGCCCCCAATATAAATAAAAAAGAATAAAAAAAAAGGTCTTAACATTTTCTAGCTGTTATAGTTTGCTTAGTATCTGACCACCTCAAAGGGTTATGAGATTTTTTGTTCTGGTTTTTGTTTGGGTGGGTAGGTATACGGTTTCTTTTTAAAGTGGGGTGATATTAGCGATTTCTGATTAAGTTATTAGGATAGCTACCTAAACAGTTTAAGCGTTCATTTTTAGTTTTAAAAGATTTAGGTGATGAATGAATGATTTTTCACCTTAGTTATCTACGAATAACCAGTGATCACTGCGTGTTATAGGTACTATTGTGTAACCCATTACTACCAAATAGGCATTAAGCCAATCACAAATTTACTTTCCCCGATAACCCCACGAGATAACGCCGATTGTCACCTGTCATCCCTGTTAACGTCTCCCAAACTTTCGAACCCAGTGGACTTCCCGCTTTATATCGTGATAATTTCTCCCCAGACAACGGTTCTGTATAATATCAATATCAGTTTTGAAGGAAAATTCAATCGATACAAAAGTTCTTCGCCTTTTTTTCCTGATTACCATCGTATAATTTGTACTTGCTGGAGAGAAGTGAAAAAAATAATAGATAATATTTTTACTTGGTGCTTTTCAAACTTCTATAGATGGTTCTCGGATAATATTGCTTTGAAGTTATATATTTACTTTATTGGCTTGTGAGTTACAAGCCGTATAAAAAGGGTGGAAGCTGTGAATCGATAGGATTTGTAGATAGGCGAACAAAGATCCTTGGCCACAATGGGTGGTTGGCTTATTGTCTCCCTTTTTGGTTTAAAGCTCGGCTTTGTAACGCGGATATTATAATTCCTAGGTGAGGAAGGAAATTATCTGCTTGGCTTCCCGCTAAATGGGTCCCCGAGTGGAAGCGGGAATGAACGTTATTAGTTTTGATAATAATATTGAAAACAATGTAGTTTTGTTTGCATTCTTTTAATGAAATAAAATCTTTGAAATTCTACTGCACTGCAGGGAAATATCTTCTTTTTGTAATGAGTTGTTTCACCGTGAGGGTTTTTTCAAAAAATAAGCATGTAATTACGTTTTTAATTAAACGATCTTTTTGATACCCTGATAGTCTTTTTGATAACAATTTTAGAACGTTTACCAGTGGAGTTGCTTGTAACTTTTGATTTTTACAATAGGTTGCAAAGACCTGGACCCACTTTTAGTTGCTAACGATATAGTTTAATTTATCACACAAAACTAAGACAAACTGACCAAAAACAAAAAGAAACTTTCCCACTCCCCTCTTTACGAACCTTAAAAAGTTTGATACTAAAATCTGTTTTTCCTACTACCTAACACGCTTCTAAACTACTTTCCCACCGCCCGACCTGACTACAAATATTCCCCTTTCCAGCAATTTTTGTTCTAAATTAATACATAAATTTAGTTGCTTGCATCTATAAGTAGCTCATTGGGCGCCTTATCTCAGGGTTTACTACGGCTCTTAGCATCCGTTCGCGAGGCTCCGCATCGACCGTTACGGACTAGTTACAGCGAAATTGAGCAAATATACAGCGGGTAAGTGTTTAAATTTGCGGCTAGCACCCCTATCAGCTGTACTACATTGCTAACTAACACAACAAATGTTTAGTATTGGTATTAGTGTGACTTTGTGACGTAATGAATGTAGAAACAGCCTAGACTCTGGGATATGTAGGGTCCTTCTTAATTGTATGCTGATGGTTTTTTGAGGAGATGACCAGACCATCAAACTAAACAACTCTGAGGGATCAACAACGAAATCGCAGTAAAAAACCAGCTGTTCTATGAACTACAACCTTCTCGATCGAAATGTATGGGATAGCTGATTTTTTATGGCGATTTCTACAATGTTTCAATGAAGTCGTTCAGTTTCATGGTCAGATCATTATCTTAAAAAACCGTCAGCATTTTAAGTTGGACCCTGTATGTAGGTAAAGCCTGACCAGAAATATAAAAAACCTGGATTGGGGCGCTGCAATCGAGTATAACCTTTAATGTCAGTGTTCCAAGTACAAAAATTAGTTCCATTGATTTTCCGCAACATGGCGAGGTTTTTTATTTTTCTGGTCGGGCTTCAACTCTTAGAAAAATTATATGTCTAGAATTAGCCCACTGTTTTACCGTATAAAACAAAAGGGGCCAAGTTTCATAGGTTGGTGTGCGTGAGGCGCCATACAAATTATGTATGTGTGCATGTATATGTATAGGGTTTCGGAGCCATTACTGGTTCCAATATTTTTCGACGCTTTCGTATCTTCGACTGCAACTCTTGACATATAACTTTATCGAAGGGTCAACTATACCTTCTTGTACTGTACATTGTTTTATATTGACTTTGTGGTGAAAAGATACAATACAGCTTTAGTTATTGGTTAAGAGGTTAACGTTCGTCTAGAAATATGATAAGAAAAGATACGACGATGACGATGTTATACCTAAATAATATATCATTATCATCTTCAACTCTCACTCACCCATTGTAATTGATGTAGGCCTCTCTCATTCTTGTTAGATGAGCATATAGTGAGAATGGTCACATTGAATTCTTATCAGTCTCATTGATAAATTTTGAGAATGGCTACACTGCATTCTTGTCAGTCTCATTGGAGAGTATTCGCGTTTGTCTCATTGCTTGAAGATAAGAATAGACCACCAGTGTTCTTGTTCGGCTTAATGATTCCTTTGACTCAAGATTAATATATTCAATTCTTACACAATTCTTGTCAGTCTTATAACCATTATATTTCTTCTACAGAACTAAATTTTAGGTACTTTTCATGAATAATGATGACAGTGCAGGTGGTTTTTCGCAGACGGTTCATGGACGGTGTTTCTTTACTTGACGGTAATGTAGGTATATCATAACAGCATCTGAAAATAACAAACATAGGATTATTTAAAATGAAGGATATGTCTCGGGAGTTGCGTTGTGGGTCTGCTATTGGGCGGTCACGTGCGCTTGTCGCTTGTCGGTTGCCCCATCCCCGGCCTACAGCGGAACTCCAGTGGTGGCTCAGGATATTGTTATTTTATAAGAAAAAACCTTGAAGTCACCAAAATATAAATATAACCGTACAACGTCAAGCACTTTTGCTATAAAAACTCGACATTGGCAAAATCATTATTTTTTAAAATAAAATAGAATAGAATAGAAGGATATGTCTTGTTCACCTCCAAAAGTAGTACTGTAGGTACTAGTTCGTAGTTACTTGTCACATTTTGTACCGACAGCTATTTCGAGTCGTTTATTATCCCTGTTTTATAGCTGAACATTCCCTGAGCGCGTCTTTCAACCTGGATAGCGAGGTACTGTGGAATAAAACACGGGGTGTTTTAAACAATAATTTTAATCGGATGTTGCTTACAAAAAAACATCACGACTATATTACCCGGTAGGTAGACGGAGATATATTCGAAATATACCATATTCAGAATATCCATAATATTATTGATTATAAACATGTTACAGCCATGTTGTGCTATTTCGAATCAAATTAAAGATTTAAAAATTTGTCTCGGGCGGGACTTGAACCCACGCTCTTCCAAACCAGGGAAACAGGGTGTGCTAGATGGCACACCCTGTTCCATCCATCTATATTGTATGAATTCAAGTTGTAATATTTGACTTGCAAGTTGGTTGGTTGTAATACAGCCAGTAGATGGCGCGCACGCCCCCTTAAGACGTAACAGATTGAAAATTTCGTTCTCTGGGTAGTGTGCTCGGTGGTGTAATTGGTTAGCACGTTTCCCCGGTTTGGAAGAGCGTGGGTTCAAGTCCCGCCCGAGACAAATTTCTCAATCTTTAATTTGATCCATAATATTCTCTCTAAACTCTGAGTTTGAGGAAGTGAGTCCGTTGCCACTTTATGGACAGCAGGACGTGGATAAACAATGACAACGAAGTTGCGTCCTTCCTTACCTTTGTAAAAAAAATCTAAGGCTTGATTGAATTATTGAATATGAAACTACCTAAAACTAGAGGACAAAATAAAGAAAGAAAGAAAGAAAGAAAAAACTTTATTCACCATTAAAGGCACACACGAAACAAACAGAGTACAGTAAAAGAAATAGTAGGTGGTAGCCATAGATATCTAATTTAGATATCTATGGTGGTAGCGGTGTGTGCCGCGATGGTAAAAAGGACACGACTCAACATAATGCCTTACTTGGTAAGCAAGGCGTTGATTTTCTACCGTGCCTGACAGAGCAGGAGTGCAATTTCCGAATCTCACACTTTCGAAATCATCGTCGAAGGAGAGGTCATGGTCGGTGGTGGAGGTATAAGTACTAAACTAGGGAGTCACGTTGCAGGTTCTGTTCTGACACGAGCACTTGTCTCGTGAGGTTTTCGCGCGTCGCGTTTTTGCCTGCCACGAGGCTCCGCAATCCTCAATCTTTTCATGATCGAGATTGGGATAGATACTCCCCTAAACTACTTGATACCGGCGGAAATGCAGTGCTAGGGCACACGCTAGAGTCCATTAATTATAAATAAAAAAAGTAAGAAACTAAATTTCTACAGGGTGAGAAATATCACATCGAAGACAACATTTAAAAACTTAAACCATGACTCAAGAATGGGCTTAATATTTGAACGTGCAGTGCAAGAAAGATCAAAGTTGTTTTCATCTGTATATAAAATAGTAAAGTTTTTTTAGTCTTTTTGCTTTCCCTGAGCCATAAACAAACTGAAAAGTTGTTAACAACATGCGAGCTTTTGTCTCGACATATCGTTTAAATAAATCTATATTGTATTCCACACAATATATTGAAAAACTATTTTTCGATATTCGATAAAATGTTTTAAATCAATTAGCGAACAACGGGCCTGTCGTATCCATCCAATCCAATAGGTGAATAAAATCGACGATCTCTGATACAAAAGTCACAGTATTTTGTAGTCATTAGTTTCCGGAGAAATATACAAGAGCGAGTTTTACAAAAAAACAATTATTTAGTAGGTACCTATCTAATAATTAGTTAACTATGTTACTATACTTAAATAATTGGAAGCATTACTTAAATAAATAATGGTCCCTTTAATAGTCTTCCAAACGATGGAACAATAATGTCAATAATTAATTAGGACGTAGGTAGGTAATGAAGCACCTAAATTAATATTATTACCCCGATAACTCTGATTCCTGTATCCAAGTTCTAGGTATTCAATCCACTGTAATTATAATCTACATCAACTACCCTATCCCCGTAGGGATAATGATTGCGAATATTTGCGTATATCTTAGGTATATACGTATTTATATCAACGATAGTGAGACATTAATTAATAGACGGATACTTATTTAAAAAAAAGTAGAAGAAGTGCTAGAAAAGTCGCCTTTGCAATCTCATCAGTGTCTCATTAAGTAAATCAGAATTACCAAGTTATCGTAGGTAAAATCTAGACATAAGGTACCTACGTGGGACTGATATTTACATAACATACGTGCCTACGTGGGACTGATATTTTAACGTTTGTACAAAAGTCAATAAAATAAAAGTGGGTCCAGCAGTCCAGCAGTGGATGTCTATCGTCTGAGATGATGATAATGATTATCAATTCTGGATGAAGACAAGGACTTTTCATTTCATGACACCGCCAGAACCAAAGACAAAAGGTGGTAATGATTATTGCCTCTTAGACGGGAAAAGTTAACTATTTGCGTTATGCGTACGGAGAACACAACGGCTAACAAATTCGTTAGTAAATAGATCAGGAATAGTTGGTTATATTGCCATTTCTACTACAAAGGGCTTAATACAAAGGAATAATTACGGTTCCTTCATTACAACATAGCGGTTGGAATTGAAACAAACAAAGCAATTTTCCCGTCGATCAGTCTATCTGCACGTTGTGTAGGTATTTGCGGCACACCGTGTGTAAATGTTTGAGCCTAAGAGGACTATCAAGCTGGCATACAAAAAAGAGAAAACGTTTTTACACTACAAAACCTTAACGTATTTCAACACCTAGATTTCAACGATTATACAGGGTCCTTCTTAATATGCTGACACTTTTTTAAGGTGTTGATCAGACCGTCAAACTGAACAACTTTCTCTATGGGACCAACATCGAAATCGCGAAAAAAATATCTGCTGTCCCATACAAAACTGCAAACCTACTCGAGCCAAATGTATGGGACAGCAGACTTTTTTTTTGCGATTTAGATGTTGGTCCCATAGAGAAAGTTGTTCAGTTTGACGGTCTGATCAACCTCTTAAAAAAGTGTCAGCATATTAAGTTGGACCCTATATACTAGGTCCTTCTAAATATGCTGACGGTTTTAAAGGGGATGATCAGACCATTAAACTGAACAACTTTCTTTAAGAGGTTTCCCTGACTGAACGACGTTGACTCTTTCAGAGCCGCCTCACCTGTACTAAACTACGTCATTTTAGTAGGTATACCTATTTTTGACTGGCTTGTCCTTCATTATGTCACTGTGGTGCCTTCTAATCCAAGGAAATCACATTCTAAAATCGTAAGAATTCGCACCAAATTTAACAATTATCTAATTAACTCATTAAATATTGGCCTTAAAAATAAATAAAAAAATATCAATTTTAGATCTTAATATTGTTTACACAAAGGTGTGAAGTACAAGTGCCTTCAACTTAAAAAGTAGATGCACATAATACAGATGTTTTCCAATATTTAGGCTTTCCTTTGAACGAAGAACGATATACTTCTTTAAAAAAAATTAGGTACGAGTAACAATCTCTAAAAAGGATGCAAATATATGTAGAGCGTCAATCTAGAATTTCTTACGAATAACAGTTTTAGTAAAATTAGACTTGACATTGGATTATCTATAAGTAATCTACTCATGAGTATAGATTTATTGATGTCATACATAATCATAAGTAATGTTTAGAGCTACAGGCTTATATTATACGGACGGCGACACATCAAGCTACGCAAAACCGAAATAAGCTGGCCGCGCGTAGGCAGAGTAATAACGTATAACGTCGCGCGGCCAGCTTATGTTTGTTTTGCGTAGCTTGATGTGTCGCCGTGTGTACGTTCAATGGAATGCATATCCAACTCAATGACTTTTTTCCCCGCATATCGCCTCCTGCCAATGTCTACTCTAGCCTGTAAAATCCTATATAGTGTAATCCCGGCCCGTTATTAAAGCCGAAATTTGGGGAAACCCCTTTTATATTGGTGTACTAGTAAACGGGCCCCGTACAAATTTCATCTTTAAGATGAGTTTTTAGTACATAAAAAGTAGTAAGTACCTACTTATTTTTATTTCGCATATATTTCGGGAAATTCCCCTAAACCGCTCAATTACAAAAGTTTAACCACAAATATTGCTTGACCTTTTAAAGCCATTCATTTTTATAAGATTTGGCAGGGCATTTGATCGTTTGTAACGTAAGGTCACAGAACTCACAGAGGATTATGTAAGGTGTCTCCAATAAAGTCGATGCGCGACCGGGGTATCCCCTACTTCGTAAAAAAATTACAAGATTTGAAACTGCACTTTCCCCGGTCGAACTCGTAACTAAATTATTAAAGGAAACCACGCCTAGCAAGCTTAATTGGAGTGGCTACCACGAAAATTAATAATGTTTGTAATTGCAAATCTCCTTTGAATATTAAAACAGCTAAGACCGTAACCGGAATCGTCGGCATGCTTGAAGCCAGCAGCCGGGTATCGATACGTAGGTGCTTAATATTTCGCGTGCGTTTCGGTACCGGAATGCGAACGGAACAATTTGCCAATAATCCTATCCCCCGGCAATAACTGAGGTGGCGCACATCAGAAATGGGTGTTATTGCCCATGAATGATTTCTGCGCGACTCAAGACGGCTCGCTTCGACGTTTGTATTGAAATTTACGAAACTGTTTGTTTTCTTTATTTACTTTTGGTTTGTTTTTATTGTTGTTTAATCGGGAGAAACACTTAGTTAAAATTCAAATTTGAAAAGTTTGCTTGCTGTTGCTGACACTAAATATTTAGCATTCGAATTATTTTAATACTTCAATCAGAACTTACCTATGATCGATCAATAGCTCTACTCTCTAATTTTAACTTGTTTCTATACAGGGTCCAACTTAATATGCTGACACTTTTTTAAGGGGACGATCAGACCATCAAACTGAACAACTTTCTCTATGGGACCAACATCGAAATCGCGAAAAAAAAATCAGCTGTCCCATACATTTGGCTCGAGTAGGTTTGCAGTTTTGTATAGAGGGGCAGATTTTTTTTTCGCGATTTCGATGTTGGTTCCATAGAGAAAGTTGTTCAGTTGAATGGTCTGATCATCCCCTTAAAAAAGTGTCAGCATATTAAGAAGGACCCTATATTTAATCAATGGTCGTAAATTTGAAGTGAGGTCCTATTATTTGAGCTTGGGGGCTTGGAGATTGAAGTTCAAAACTTTTTATTATCTGCGCAATTCTAGAGTCAATAAATCAATTTGTCGAGCACAGACACTCTCGCTGAATGAGCCATAGAGAGGACAGTATGCTGCCTCCAATTGGGTCATAAATTCAATTTATATTCAGATCGGACCGAAATACGTCTAAAACTTGGCTAGATAGAGATCGCAAGGTTAATAGATTGTTGTTAGTAAAATGTTAGTCACCAAATAGGTATAAGTAGTTGAAGATAACGATTGGATGAAATCTCCATCTAAGTAGATAAAAGTAATTTTGGAGATTAAAATTTTATGCCAATTAATAAAGGACGTTTTGAATAATGACTCAGTTGGTAGTATAGTAGGTACCTAATTCTCGAAGTATCCATTGTTTATATTTACATAATGCGTACCTAGGTATACAAGGTCCAACTTTAGGCGTATCATCCCTGGACCACGACTCTCCATACTAATCGATTTGAACGAGCGCGTGTCTGCTGTCAGAATTTAGCCGTTTTCTATGAAAAATTAGATCATTTTTTATAAATTTCGGAAAAGTAAGAAAACCATATCATTATAAATTGTGCTGTAAACAATATTGTAAATTTTCATTTTCTGCCGATTAAAAATGTAAGAGTAAAATGGTTACAACTGGAAAAAAGAGGTAACTTTAGATTCCCTTTTCTTCGGTTTTATTTATTAAAATCTATTTCTAGAAAAACCACATTACTTCTCATATCGTGTAGATGGTTCAGTTTATTTTTCAGCTCAAAAGTTACCCAAAGCCAGGAGGCTTCGGAGGTTTTCTCGCGATTTGGGGCTACCAAATCGCGAGAAAAAAAACTTCCTCGTATTACATTTAGGTCGCATATTTGTATGAAACAGGTGATGTTTAACACGATTTCGAAGTTGGACCCATAGAAAAAGTTGTTCAGTTTGATCATCTGATCATACCTTTAAAAACCGTATGAAGTATAAGTACCTACCTCATTTTATTAGGTATACATAACACTACCATACTCAAGTAATTAGGTACTTAAAGTAAGCATCAGTCTAATTTGGTTTAGGTACCCATAAACAAGGCCTTGTAAATGGAAGGTAATTTATTAAGAATTCTCCTTCGATTTATTATGTAGCAAGCAGCAGTGTGCTAGATCGATTGTTTAATTGATTACACGGAGGCACTATTAGGTACCTACCGTAGTTAAGTAAACCGAAGAACATCAAAGTGGAATTGTCATTAATAGTAATTGGAGCTGGGCGTCCGTAGTGCAAGAGTCTGCCAAAAACTTTTGGAGAGGACAAGAAAAAAAAAAGATGTTTTTGTCGTTATGCCGCGCGAGGAAACCATGCTTTTTATCACCCTTTTATAAATGAACTAGTGTTTACCCGCGACTTCGTCCGCACAAATTATATACCAGATTTTAAGTCAGATCATAAGCTATCAAACAAAAAAGTTTCATCAAAATCGGTTCAGTAGTTTTTGCGTCATGCGCGAACAAACAAACAAAGAGACAGACAACATTTCTAAAAAAGGTTATTTTCGAGTCAGGGATACCTAAAAACTATATCGTAATCTTTTTTTGTAAATATCATCAATGTACAGACAGTAGACACTACAACAGACACACTTCATTTACAGTTTTTTAATAGTTTAGATATAGCAGCTTGTATGGTCGAATAATGTCAGTTCGTTTCCCCCACATAATTTTAATGTAATTAGTTAATTGTAATATTTGTAACCTCTTAAAAGACTCAATGGGTCGAACGCCGAATCAGATCCGTCAAAAACAGTATGGATTTTGACAGTCACATTCATTATTCTGTTTCGGATGTAATGTACAGTCAGCAGCAAAAATATGGATGCACTTTTACTACGTCGTAGTATAAAGATGTATACACTTTAGTACTACGTGTAGTACTAAAGTGTATACATCTTTTGCATGAGGAGGGATACATCTTTTTGCTGCTGACTGTACATACCTTTGTCCATACATAAATAAATATGGCCATGGGGCCAAAATCCATCAAAATCCATACTTTTTTGACAGATCGGATTCGGATCGGACGTAGTGCGAAACCGCTCGTAGAGATCCTGAAGTGCGATTTTTGAACATCATACGAGCGCTTCGGCAGTAGAAAGTGTCAAAATGACTATGGAGACTATGGATCTTTCTACTGCCGAACCGCTCGTATGATGTTCAAAAATCGCACTACAGCATGCAAACTGCAAATCCAATGTGTATGCATCAAATTAAATCGAGGAAACAATGGCTGTTTCACGCAATTTATTAGTTAGTTTTGCAGTTTCGAACTTTTTCAGAATGTATGAGTTACATTACCTACTCGGAAATCAGAAAATTATACACTAACAAATATCGATGCAACTTGTTAGATAATAAAAAGGAGTAGGTGTACCTACTTCGAGACTGCAAGGTTGGCAACCCTTGAAGCCAAACGCCAAGACCGCAAGACCCGTCACAAACCAACATACAATTACACGTACAACTCGACTGGGCAACTGTACTGTGCTGCGTGTAACAGGGTTTTTAAGACAAAACTCGGATGCTCCAGTCACATTCGAGCTCATGCCAGGAGTGCGATTTTTGAATCTCATTCGGTGAGCTCAGCAGTTGAAAATGTCAAAATAATTACGGAATTACGCATCTTTCTACTGCTGATTTGACTTTCAAAAATCGCACTCCTAAAGTATGATTTTTGAAAGTCAAATCAGCAGTAGAAAGATGCGTATCTCCATAGTAATTTTGACGTTTTCAACTGCTGAGCTCACCGAATGAGATTCAAAAATCGCACTCCAGGAACCAATGAGGGTCGCCGTCGACGGATACATCATGGAGGACATCATCATCATCATATACAGGTTGTATTAAAAAGGTAAAATATTGAATAGAATATAATTTCTTTTACAGATTTCAGAAGGTTGCAGACTAATTAAGGGGGCCGATCGCGACCAATAAATGACTACTGAATCGCCGCTGAACCGCTAACAAATCACAACTTTTTGCCCTTTCTGTATCGTGGTGATCATTTGACAGCAATTTGCATCTTAACTCGATCGCCACTCACTCGTTACCGGTGTCGATCACAAAGTTAAGATTAGCGCGATGTCAAATTCTGCGCTGCTGAAACGACAGTGGTTCATAACTGAAACTGATCTGAATCTACACCGAACGAAAGAGGCTCTTTTGTTCGAAATTTTTGATCTCCGATTCCATTTCAGAGAACTTGTTTATTTTATTACCTACACCTGTGTAGATATACGTATCTCTTACTAGGCATAAGACAGTAATCAGCCGTTTTCGGGTTAAATGATCCAATCGCAGAAGCTTACGAACTCTTACTATATTGTTTGTGGACCGTTACGTAATATTATTATCAACTTGTATGGAAGAGATCCGGATTATCTTATTTTGGTAAGAATAGAGTACCTACCAAGTTGGGGGTAAATAGGACTCGTGAGCTTTAGCAATGAAAACAAAGAGCTATATATTTTTTTTAGTTGTGTAAAACTGTGGGCTTGTGGTTACCAGCTCTGTCGTGTTGTTAGTTTGTTACCTTAGAAATCTTAGAATTAATAAATAACCTAAACCGCTGAAGATAGAAATATGAATTGAATTCCATTCCATTCTTTTCGTCTTTACTTATTCAATCTTTTTAATTTGTTTTTGTTCTTGTTGATAACTGTACCGCTCACTGTATTACTACATGATAACTCGCAAATTTTTTACCCATCACATTTTGCCAGGCTTAGCCTAGTGTGGGGGATAATTGTAAATCTTTCTGAAATACTGTGATGTCAATGTGCAATATCTATCCTTTATTGTATATGAACTAAATGTACCTAAGTTAAAGTGCTCATTGAAATAAATATTTTTGTATTTGTATTTGTATATTTGTATTTGAATAAAATATAATTAAGTATAAGTAAATGAAAAATAATTCAGGCGGACGAAGTCGCGGGTAAAAGCTTGTTATAATTAAATATCTTGGACATTTTCATACAAATTATCTAGTCACATCAAGAATAGACCAATTTCTTCCCATGGGTGTCGTATGAAGTGACTACTGTTTGGTTATGGATATGGATAATAAAAAAAGTACCTACTTATTTTTTATATTAAAAAACTTAAACCATAAGAAAAAATGTGATTAATATATTTATGCTACTGATGTGAAATTTATGGATGAAAGGCTTATCTGATTCTAAAATCCTCAATAATTATGACCAGTTACTTTTTCTTCCTAAAACTTGACTAAAACATCGTGGTCACCTACGATATTTGAAAACTGTACCTAGGTATATCCATTATACCACGTAGGTAATTCGAAAACTTTATGTCGATTACATAAATTTCTTAATAGGTAGGAACAAACCTAGGGACAGGTACGTAGTGCCTAGTAACAGTTTAGAGTTTGGACTACTTGGTTTAATTGAAAATGTACTCGGAAACTAAGTGTTTGCTCTCGGTGTAATTATTTCAACAACTTCTAGATTCCCCTAAGCATCTCACGTTCGCCGGATCGGAATCTTACGGAACGTCTCACTTACTGGGGGAATCACCTACATCTATCGATCTTTTCCACGGCCGGCTTTACATTTTCGAACAAAATTATTTTTTAATCACGCAGTAATTGTAAGTGTACCAACACACACCCGTGTGGTGGTGGTGTGTTAGTTGAAAACGTTAGTGATCTAAGTAGGTACTCCAAAAAAGCCGTCGAAGTTTAGTGATTATTAGCCTTACTTCCATACAGACCACGAGGGAATAATAAATAACAAATTTATGCTATAGGATAGGATCAACTCGGTACGATTTGGCTTGAAGTAATTAGGCTTGGCTTGACACCGACTTCAATAAAACAAATTATTGTTCTTTTAGATGCGAATAATAAAAGACGTTAGTTTTATCATTATTTTCTACTTTTTAGTTTTGATGCCAAGAAAACAGACGAATTATTAACAGTTTTTTCTATTATGTATGTACATTCAGCAACAAAAGTAAAGCTATCTTTAGGACCTTGAACAATATTATTTTATCATTTTAGAATGTTGGGCGAATAAAATACACATTGAGTAATAAATTCCAACTGCCGCATACTTTTGTTGCTGACCATACGATTCAAACTTCACGTTCTAGTTGTCTCATTCGATTAAATGAAGAGGTCCAGTTTTTTTCGAAGGGCCATGTAATGTTATTTGTCGAGGGAACATTCGATAAATTAGAGGAGAAAGGACTGCGTTGGGAAGTCGACAATGTATGGGAGTAGGTATTTACTTAGATGAAACCAAGGAGGGAAGCTACAGCACATGTGTACTTTTGTCCAGAGACATCAGCTTCTTCGATTCTCTTGCATGTGATGTGTAACTATCAGGCTCGTCGAGATACTGATTATCGAGATGTTGTCGCTCGCACAACTGTCCAAATTGATGGCTTGAGAGCTCAGTTGGCAGTGAACCTGACCCTGTACCCGGACTTCCGATTTTCGATATATCGCGACTGTTTCGGTCGTTCGTTGTAATAGAGTTGACATTGGAAAAAAACGTTCACGCAATTGCGAAATTCGAATGTCCGGGTAGATCCCGCTGACTGCTGCTGCTGATGACTGCTGATCCGAGAGTCGCGGGTTCGAATCCCGAGGTTTTTGTATGATGAATAAGAAGGAAGGAAGGAAGGAAGGAAGGAATATTTACGAATATAGTACCGTAGTCATGGATGTTTCTATCTACTAATGTATTATGTATTCTATACCATTGTCTAGTTTAGTCATCATCATTATACAAGTCCGGGCATGATTCTGGTACTTTGTCCACACAGACGAAGTCGCGGCCAACATCCTGTTATTTACATTCATTGTATCCATCAAACTATCATTATCCTTATCTACATTCAATTTCCGTTGTTGTTGTTGTTTGATTTATATTTCATATTCTTTTATTCAGTAATAATAAATAACTAATAAGATAACATTGTAAATTTTTTATGAGTAGGTTAGTTCATACGTCCAAAAACGGTTTCATTTGACAACTCATGTTTGTTGGTCTATTCCTGTAAGGTATAATACCTTTATGGTTCATACATGTCAATTCAAATATGAAATTAGGTAGGTACTTCTTATTTCGGCTCAGAACTTATTTTTCCGTTTCGCAAAGATGCGATGGCTTGTCTCTATTTTCCATTTCATCTAAGGTACATGCTATCGGCCCTACCCCCTACTCATAAGTGGCCACTAAACTTTATTGTACTGTTTACGGTCTGAGCCGAACTACTTCTCAAGATACAAGTGTTATTGGACCTGCTGCGTAGTACTGGCTTCTTGACGAGGATTCTGCCTTGCTTTTCGGTGATTGTGTAGTTTTTTTAACATTGAAAATGTTTTTTCGGTCGCTTCAGTAACGAAAGTTCTGTATGAGTAACTTCAGCCCCGTTTTCAGCTATAATGCGAATTCGCCCTGGTGTTGAACCGAAGTATTATGTGCTTAAGTCCTACGAACAAGTACTAACGCCCAAGTCTAATTCCACACAGACATTCGAATACAATCCAAGTCGAAATTAGCTTGACATGTTTTAGTAGACGCTTCCGTGCTTCGGCTACTATCTCTTGTGGTAGTAGTCGTTACATAAAAACACGTCAGAGGCCGGAAGGCGGTTTGTATAAACTCTGACACCAGGGCTTGCCCACACGATAAGAAGAAGTAGACAATCGACATTGACCCTTATTTGCTTTGACAATTTCAAACAGATTGCTCATGAATTTTTTGTACTTTGTTGACTGTAGGTACAACAACGTTCGAACATCAAACTGAGGTAACGACGAGGTCACGACTTTGGGTACAAAATTGCAAAAAGCAGTTTGAAAACCGGTTGTTGAAAGAAGAGGTGCTGTAAAACACACGTTTAGTAGTGATTAGAGTCTTCATATAGGTATAGTAAGTACCTACTTACCTACTTCTGGAAAGGTTTTCATAATTCTCAGCTAGTCACCTACTTAGTACAAATATTAAATGAACTGTCTAAGATTTAGAACCTGATTGACAACCGTAATTCCAGAATGTGCTTCGACAGTTCTCGTGAATCATCGCTGGACACGTCTCCTCTATTTGTAGAGGAAAGGTTTGTGAAATTCTAAATTCATAATTAACAGCTTCTAATACTATATTATTCTTGTCCTTTTTTTCAAGAGATTTTGTTACTCTCAGTGATCCAAAAGTTGATGAATGAAACGAATTTATAAATAAAAACACACGAATGTTGTTTTTTTTTTGGTAAGTAAAAATTTTCATTTGGTTATTTATTAGACTTGTTTTGAATAAAAGTATAACTGTTAAAAACGAAAACGTCCATAATATAAAATAAATAACGTTTTTATTAAAAACAGATTTATATTCAGATGACGAGCCTTTACCATTTATTAAAGGTCAGGATGGTATTTCTAAGACTCCTACATACAGGTAGGTACTTACCTAAATATTGTACCTATAAAATATTCAGACAAGTACGATATTGTACCTTGACTGTCTTATTTTCAAAAATTGATTGAAAAACAAGAAAGTTACATCAACAAATCAGATAACAAACTATAATTGAATTTAAAATAGATCAGACACTGTCAACCATTTTCAATTACCAAGATAATTTTGATAAAACAATGTTCCATGTTCAATGTTGTCTGTATGACATAAAATACTTACTGATTATAGAAACATGAACTGTATAACTGAGTATAACAAGAGCTTTGGAGCTTAACTATAGAAAAATTCTCGTCACAAAAACCATTTTCTTCATAAGCCATCTCGTCCCAGAATCCGTGTCTGTATGCGTTACGAACGCCAGCGTGGGATCAACGAGATATTCGATAAAGAAAAATGTACTGGTTAAAGTATCCGAGATAAAGATAGAGGGCCTAGATTTTCCGCTGACGCAGTGTCGAGGCGTCCCGCGAAGCCTCCGTTTTGTATATTATCTCGTGCTACAAATCACAGCGGATGTCCCGCCAAGGGGAAATGAAAATTGAGATACCGGGGAGGCATTGTTCCGTGAAAATATATCTTCTTGATATTCTCGGGGCGCGGGACAGTCGACGACGCACGGATATTGCGATAATGTTATGTCATCTCGAGATAAAGGCGCTTTTGATATCGCCGGATAAATTTTCACTTTCGTGTTACGACGGCGCTTTCCGTTCTACAGACCGACGACGAGACGTTAAACGCAATTGTTTCGATGACATTTTAAAGCTCATTTTAATTGGGATATTTCACAATTCACGATTTGTGATTTTTCTGAGGAAACCTATTAACCTACCTAGGATAGGTATACCCAAACCCATAGATGTTGTATTTGACTAAATTAAGTTTAAGGCTTGTCTATCCTACTGCGGGGCATGTAACGATCTGTATGAAAACTATTTGTTTTGTTGGTTTCTAGGAATTAGTTGAGAGCGAATATGCATTCAACAATTGAATGTCGGTTCTACATTTCAGAATAAGTAACAGTGTAAAGAAATGTGAACTTACATTTTGTCCCTACACAAAGTACTAGGTATTCAAAATTTGGGAACACTATCGTCATTAAAGCTCGAGCTCAAGTGTCCCAGTTGAGACGGTCCCGACGCTATTATTACAAGGGAAGCATAGGCTATTTTCGAGTATAATATCTGTAACAAGTAGCGTTGTTTTGAAATTAACACACCAAAGACAGGTAAAATAGCGGAGTTGGGGTAATAATTTATCATTATACAAAGCGTGATGATAAGAGGGCTCGTTGGCACTAAAGCGCGGGCGGAGCGACGGGAGCGGTGGGACAAAGGGATGCCGCTACGCGCGCTCCGTCGCCACCGAGCAAAAACCTTCAGGATTACAAGGTTTTGCTAAATATTTACCTAACACTTGCTCTCCCCAGTTAACGCTACGCCGAGATAAGAACCGAGTTAAACCCTCTGAAAGAAATACTTTGAGCGTTTGAAAGTAATTTAACACGCTTACGGATTAAATATTAAAGCGTCGTTAAGCAACACTAATACTGATGAGAAACTACTTTGTGTTTAGTTTACGTGTTATGTTTGATGATATTTCGTGTCATTGTAGGCGAATTAATGAATTTAGTAAACGCGAGTACACCAGTTGGTATGCTATTCTGAGCAAGCCCGATAGTACAATCATTTTAGAGTTTCCTTGTATGGACAGCCTAACAATAATTAATCTATCGCTGAAACTTTGCAGTGTGATAAAGTAAAGTATTCCGATTACGGTTGACAAATAATGTAGGACCGGAAAAAATTAAACCTAGATTATTGTCAACCGTAATCTGTATACTTTACGTTATCGCACTGCAAAGTTTCAGCGATAGATTAATTATTGTTAGGGTCAAACCCTAAAATGATTGGACTACGAATATCTTTTCTGAGTGTTCCAACATCAGCTTCATGTGAAATTTCATTTCATTATACTGATGATATGAAATCTCGCTCTTTCTGGCTAATTAATAAATGGTGGGGTCAGCTTCAAAGTTTTTTCTCTGCACTGGACCAAATACGTGGTGTGTTGTCCGTCGCGTCTTCTTCAGAAACATTGCATTTGGTCAAATCACTGCTTGGTGATTAGGTGATATAATAAGATTATGAACCAAGTATATCGCCATCTTGATGAATGTGTAACTTTTTACGATCTTTCAAATTTTTATTTATTAACTTCCTAGCACCAGTTTCTTGTTCGACAAAACCAAACATTTTTAGTTACTTACCTACTTACATTATACAATATTTTCCAAATAGTATTGAGCTATTGTATTAAGGGGATCCCCCAAATATACTTATTCTTTATCTTTAGACATGACCTGGGAAGATAGGTATTGCCCAAGATCGCAACTGGTGGATAGCTGTTAATGGCTGCTATCCAAACCTGGACGGAGGCGACAAAAGTACCGCAACAGAATTTACTCACGTTCCTCTTCCTACACAACCAATGCAATCGCCAATCCATTTGCCAAGCTTAGTGATTTTGGCAAGTTTCCTTTTTATTATGACTGAGGCCTTTTAACTGAGGCACATGTCCAACGGTGGACTAACTGTAGCCGATTATTTTGAGACAAAAATTGCCTAACTAAGAGAGAACATTTTTATTTATTCTTAGTAGGTAAGTATACGGTTTTTCTTCTTTTTGTTTTAGGTCAAGAGTTTAAAACATTAAGGGCCTGTTCACCACTTCTGGGTAAGTTCTTGTTAGCTTATCCGACAGATAGTTTGACATATTTTGTATGAAACAATGTCAAAATATCTGTCGGATAAGCTAACAAGAACTTATTCAGAAGTGGTGAAACAGGCCCTTAGTAGGTACTCATATTTTTTTTATTAATAAAGTACCACTAAACCTACATAATCCAGTGTGTCAAATTATCGTTTGTAATTATGAACTTCATACATCGAATGTACTACATATTGGGTATATGGAATGATAACATTAAATGAATTCGCCATCCATGAATGAATTCGGCATCCCAGCAATAACATGCCAATCAGCGCTTTTGATGTAAAAATAAGATAAATATAGCGACAACAAATATTAATTGGACATCGGCGCGGGGCTGTGACGCCGTCATGTCAGAATGATGTGGTCTGTGCTCATCCGGCAAATGAATCTGCGACCACTACTGTTAATGGTGTCCAGCGTTTCGGTTACACGTTTAATAAACTCGTCGAAAACAACTCCCAATGCATCGAATGTAGACGAAAGTAGCAGGGTAGGGACATTGTGGCATTGGGGCATCCTGGGATGGGCACTAGACGATTCTCAGGAGGGTGTCATTATATTGGTTTTTGTGACAAATAATAAAAAAAGGTAGGTCCATACAAGAAACAAGTTTTATTCAATGTTTTCTAAAAACTGTAATACCTACATAAAAGCGTCAAACGTGTGATTGTAGTGAAAACTCTTCACTGAAGTTAAGTAGGTTATAACACCGATATAAGCAAGTATGTTGGCCAAATACATATCAAAGTACATTTTTTTATGAGAACACGCGTATCTTAACATTATAAGTAATGTTGGCTTCAGTAAATGAATATAGCTAGCTCTACTTTTATTTCATTACTAATTTCCCGAACACCCCAAATTGCCAGTGACACTTCATTAAATGTAGTAAAAATATGGGCACTTAGTTACGATAAGTGACTCTCGCTGGAGGAGGAACCATTTTATTATGTGCCGGGCTTTAGTGAACACGTCTAGACGATTTGTGGAAACTATTTCTAACTTCACTCCTTATCAAATTATGGCAAAGGTAATATTAGTGTAAGTAATTAAAACATTACGTAACGTTCTTAATTGAAATAAAGCTTTTTTAATTATAATGTTTTTAGCTGTGCCTAAACCGTAAGATATTCGTAAAAAAATCTTGTAATACTGGCAAATTTTTTTTTTCTTTTTTTTATTGCACATTCCCACACACATTATCTAGTAACATTTAAAGTTGGTTGAACTGAACTTGTTATGATGACTAGACAACGATATACAAGGTGTTTCATAAGTAAAAAAAAATATTTAAACTCTTAATGGGGTTGTTTAGACCGTCAAACAACTTTCTCTATTGGACCAACATCGAAATCGCGAAAAAAAATCTGATATCCCATACATATTTTAGCTCTAGTCGATTTGTAGAGTATGGAACATCATTTTTTTTTCGCGATTTAGATATTGGTCTAAACCACCCCCTTAAATGTTTATTGGTATTTTTGTAACACCTTGTATACTTAATACATAATCAGACGTCCAAGACTGGTACAAATATTCATATTCATCATACAAATAATTGTCCCTTACGGGATTCGAACCCGAGACCCTCGGCACAGCAGGCAGGTTCAATACCGACTTAGCTACCGAGCCGGCCATAGTAATCAATAATCACTGAATAAATAAAAGTACTTACTTGCAAGTTATCCAGCAATTCTATTATTAGGTAAATCGGTAATATACTTAAAAATATAAGACCGTATGTATGTTAATAATAATATATTTTCAACCAAAGAAAATACCTCTACTAAGGTTTACCGAAAATCATGTAAGGCTACGCATAAACGTTGCCACGGTATTGTACGGTTGAACAACGGAAAACTATGCTAGGGTTATACTCAACTTAACTACCACCAAATATAAAGTAGGTAAGTACTAAGGTAAACGAACTTCTACTTACATTTTACAGCTTGGTATGTTATATTTTGTGTGTTCATTTTTTGAAATTTAACCACTCATTTGGAACTAACAATTACCGTTGGCGCGCTCCATATAAAGGAAGTCTGGTTATATTTTCAATACTAACCAATTCAAGTCAACGAAATTTTTCAGAAACAATCTAGAAACTAATCTCTGTGCTTAAATGTTGTCAGATTTTCGTTAGAATGTATAGTTTTAGTGCCTCAAAGATTTCCATATAAATCTTAAATTAATCCTAGCATTGAAACTGTATATTTTAACGAAAATCGGTCAACATACAAGTATAAAGATTTGTTTCTAGATTGTTTCTGCAAAATTTTGTTTGAACGGTATAATATACCCTTAAGAAACGTTTTTTCCGATAAATGTAGACTCTTGAACATTGAGAACAAATGGGGAAAATTCAAAGACTGAACCCCCACCCCCTGATCTCACGCCCACCTGAATAAACTACATAAACAAGCGTTGTTAACAAGAACACATCAAAGTAACAATATGTCATCACTACCTACTCACGAAACCACTTTATTTGTACGATGTTATTTCGGTGTTGGTACTATAAAGAATATCTAACGTCATGAGGAAATCTATATGCTTCAATTGCGAGGCATGTATTGTGCCCATTGTCCATAATAGTGTCGATGGGCTCACGATGTTCACATGTGGATATTCATTATTTACAATGTCTGACAACCTCTTTAGAGAGGAAAGTCGTGAGCATATCCTATGCAACGCTACTAGAAAGACTAGCGCTATGTGTCGTTTATTTCGGTTGGAAACACTAGCAGGGCGTAGCCAGGATTTGATTCCTGGTGCTCACGAAGGTCCAACACAATCAATTTCAACTATAATTTCCTAACTTAGATTGACCCACTGGACTTTAGAGGTGTAGATGCTTTGAGGCACTAGATGTTTGGGGAATAGACCATTTTGAGACTGTACTCCATTCCAAATAGCAACGAATTTTTAATTAATGAAACAGAGATTTGAAACACTTACAGTCAATTATTCTGCCTCCGTGATCTAATGGTTAGAGCATTGGGCTCTTGACACGCAGGTCATGGGTTCGATTCCCACGGGGGGCACCTAGTGAAATGTCACTTTGTGCGTTTTTCCCCAGTTGGTTAGGACATTGCAGGCTGAGTCACCTGATTGTCTGAAAAGAAAGATGATTCCGTGCTTCGGATGGCACGTTAAGCTGTTGGTCCCGGCTACTATCACTGGTGGTAGTAGTCGTTACATAAAAACCACGTCAGAGGCCGTAAGGCGGTTTGAATAAACTCTGACACCAGGGCTTTGCAGCCCACTCGATAAGAAGAGAATTATTCTTAGAACAGCTTTAATTGAATTTACGTCCCGCTGCGATATACGAAGTTGCCGCCTTTCACCTCCATCGAGGAGAAAAATAGTATACTAACCTCGGGCAGTAAATAAGAAAGCCTCAGATCAGATGTTTGAGATCTGAGACCTTTCTTACTTTCCTGCCCTCGGTGTGTAATCTACTATTGCTAATCAGAATTGGCCAGAAATCTACATAGGAATCTTAAAATGTCGTCGTCCTTATTTCGAATGAAGTATAGATAATACAAATTTTGAGACTAGGACGTTTCGTGACAGGACGTTACGGGACACTAAATTATGTTTTTTGACAGTAATTTACATTGTCAGCCTGAAGGCTCTCAACTGTAATCTCTGAGGGGTACTTTCCGTTTAATAGTTTCTTTGGTACATAAAACGAAAATAAAAAGCGAATGTTATTTGCAGTTGAACACAAATTGAGTAAGTTCGACGGGCATTTGATCAGTTTTTATAATTCATAAAACACGGCCGATTTATGGGACTGCAAACAAGCGTAACGAGATTCGTGTCGGCGCGCCGGCCTAGCTTTCAGTGGATCCGAAAGCGCCTAATTTTCCAGAGCGGTGTGAAATGGACCGAGTCATTTCCTCACAAAGCGGTACTAATGCTCGACCGCCGGTTGCACCGCGCCGCAATTATATTTGCATACTACCTCGTGTTCTAGTGGTACTGTCCACTATCCACTGCTCACAAAGGTAACTAAAGGATACCTAATGACTGATGCCAAGATGACATATGAGCTAAATATTAAAGTTCTTTATTACGTCTTGGGTTTGTTTTGATTTTGCGCTGTTCTTTTCCTGTAACAGGTTTTTAAGAGGCGCTGGAAAACTGTCGGATCCATCAAGCAAGAAAAACAGACTGCCAACGGAAATGCATAAAACATGATGTGAATGGGATGAAAGAAGTGATATCATTGTAGCATGTGGCCAGCCGTTGTCTTTGTACAGGGAGCAAGCATCTTAGATTAGGATTTGTAATGCACGATCTGTGCCTTTATAGATTCTGCAACCAATTTGAGCTTCAATGCTTAATTTTTCAGCAATATCATCAAATAGGATAAAGATGTAGAGAGTGCTTATGCTAGCAAATATGAATACACAAAGAAGCGTCTCTTTTCCTCTTACGCATGCATCCATTAAATATTTCAAAAAGTTGTCGCTTCATTGCTGTGCTGTCTTCGGATGCCGCGCCAAGTGGGATGCATATTTACGTCTCGCAAAATATGCAATGTTTGCAAATCGATAGTCTTGTTTGTTTGCCATTCTTTGCTTAAGCGAAACATTTGTCAGTTCAGTTTTAGATTAATGTTCTTTCATCGAACATTTTAACATATCGATGAGTGTACTGCTACCTCTAGATTAACGAGAAGTATCGAGAGTTCTGGGCCTCTACCAGCACATTCGCGTGAACGTTTTCGTTCCGATTTCAACTCTATTACAATGAAGTACGTACCGAAACAGTGGCGATATATCGAACATCGAATGTCCGGGTACAGGGCCAGTTATTGAGCCTCCCCGAGTTGGCGCACCCTGGGCATTCAGCCTCGATACGACCATTACTGACTGGCTAACCTTTCCACTACAGGCCATGTAGACTTTCTTTTTGTGATGTATCGCGACCGTTTCGGTCCGATCTTCATTGTAATAGAGTCGACATTGAAACGAAAAAGGCTGAAAGTCACCCAAAGGGCAATGGAGAGGGCTATGCTCGGAGTTTCCCTGCGAGATCGGATCAGAAATGAAGAAATCCGCAGAAGTACCAGAGTAGCTGACATAGCCCAAAGAATTGCTAAACTTAAGTGGCAGTGGGCGGGGCACATTGCTCGCAGAACCGATGGCCGATGGGGCCGGAAGGTTCTCGAGTGGCGGCCGCGTACCGGAAAGCGCAGCGTGGGTAGGCCCCCCACACGGTGGACCGACGACCTGGTGAAGGCGGCGGGAAACCGTTGGATGAGGGCAGCGCAGGACCGGTCGTTATGGCGATCCTTGGGGGAGGCCTATGTCCAGCAGTGGACGTCTTCTTCTTATCGTGTCGACTTCAAATTTTGAACAAAGTCGCTAAATAGTACCTTGCCAGAAGTGGGCAACCGATACTGCACCGATGAAACAAAGTTTTCTACGTATTAGGTAGATGAAAATAGCTAACTTGTGCATGAAGTTGGCTTATATTATCGCGATTCATAAATAAATTCGAATAATAACGAGGAAGCCAATTTTTTGCACCTAAAATGGTATATTTGCCACAATAACGTTGATTCTTACCTAACTTAGTTATTTAATAAAAATACTATTAACTTTGACTTTGTGGTTGCGGACGTCGTCGGCTAAAATATTTTTTTTTATTATTTTCTTTTCGATATGAAGTAATATATAATTATACGCCCTCCCCGAAAGATAGTGGCCGATAATTATCATGATGATAATTTGGAATTATGATTGCAATTATGATCACAAAACTTCCGCACTACCTTTTAAGAAATGTTTTATTGATTTATCTCGTATCAGTATATCGTCACCTTTACTAGTTGTGTTGTAAAACGGTTGATGGTAGAGACAGCGGGAAGCGAAGCCCGCATAGTAAACGGTGTTAGGAACCGGAATCTACCAAAATCGTACTTTAGTGAGGAACGCAATCACTATTCACTGCCCGTTAATCAAATTAACCAGTTACGTCCAAATAATGATGGGAGATGTTTAACCACGATGCTATAGCTTTAAACATAGGTACTTAATTATTTTATAATGATTGCTAACGTGTTGATGTTTACAAATTAATTGTAATAGTTTGTATACAATTGAAAACCGACAACTATTTCGTAATTTAAAACTTATTCGCAAAATTGTAGGTATTATTTATTTACATAATTAGGTACTACTTCAACTTTTGATTGAGTGAAATAAGAAAATATAAGTAACTGCTTTGCTGCTGATACTACTTCATCATCATCATCATTATTAACATGTCGTCGATATCGTTCCGGGATGCTTAACAGTTATTGATTCATTAATATATTAGTAGGTACGACAATATAAATAAGTTAAAAGCTCTTTCTTCTAAGCAAATTTTCAAATTCTTAATGGCCGAATAACCTAATTTCAAATGATACCACCTTAAAAAAAATTTACCATTATTCTTTGAATAAACTTTGATTGATTGACAACCATTGTTGTTGTCGCGACTCCGACTATGCTTTTCACAGTGGTGTGTGATAGTACTTAGCATTTAGTGTAGGCCACAATTGGCCAACGGTGGGGAAATAGTTGGAAAGTTGTTAGTTAGATCGCCTACATGAAACTTGTATTGGCCCAACGAAGGCAAATATTATGATTATAACCAACCGATTGCCAACGATGGGCCTTTACGTCTATTACTACCGTTGGCTACATAGCGTTGGCCTTACTGTAATGTGTCAAAGTTGGCCCAATAGAAACATTGTCATCAATGGGCCTTTACGTCTATTACTACCGTTGGCTACATAGCGTTGGCCTTACTGTAATGTGTCAAAGTTGGCCCAATAGAAACATTGTCATCAATGGGCCTTTACGTCTATTACTACCGTTGGCTACATAGCGTTGGCCTTACTGTAATGTCTCAAAGTTGGCCCAATAGAAACATTGTCATCAATGGGCCTTTACTTCTTATGCTACCGTTGGCTATTAACGTTGGTATTTCCATAAAAGTATATTAGTTGGCCCAATTGAAAAAATAACTACTGAGTGCCGGCTAAAAGGGCAAGCACGTATCCAGACTTTTGTTCGGGGGGGGGGACATTTGAATTTCGGGGGGAGATATTCATAGAAAAACAATGAAAAAGTAAGTGCTGTCATCACTTTTCCATACAAAGTGGGATTTCGGGGGGGAACAAATCCCACCTATCCCTCCCCCCCTGGATACGTGCCTGGTAAAGGGGGTGCGGGGGTGGGTGCGTGGACTGCGCGGGTGGCGTTGAGTTAGAGGGGGAGGAAAACCCTAGTTCCAGTCATTCCACGCTAGATGGCGCTGTACCCGTTTCTACATCGCGCTGTTAAGATTCGCCCGGTTTGAGTGACCTCCCCGACGATCGCCACGTTTGTCAAGTAATCTTACCTACCTAGCTGTAATATGTACGCAGACGTGGACCTATACAACTAGTCATAGCATAGATATAGAAGGATCAGGGAAGTTAGCCATAGTTGTCGTGTATGTTGTCGTGTCGTGCACGGACCGCCTTTTACTTTGTAAATTGTAAAAGTTGTAACAAATACACTTTGTCCAATCGCCACCAGCGTTTCAATATTCTACGAGTCTCGGCCTACCCCGTGCTACAACAGTGACAGTTTCCCTACGATATACTTACCTAAATATAATTCCGAAGGCTTATATCCAGTGGTTAAACCTGCCATTTGCCAACCGTTGGGAAACTGTAGGAATTATATACATAGGCCCTACATGGTTGGCCCATAACGAAAATAGCCGGCCAAAACTAACCGTTGCCCAACGAACGATACATGTGTGGGCCAACCAACTGCCAACAATAAATGCTATTAGGCACTAGTGATAACACTTTGGTGATGTTGCATTTTAAATCCTCCTGTACCTATACTTTTAACTATTTTGGACCAAAATAAGAAGAATATAAATAAGAAGAAAAAAGAGTTTATAAAAAAATTTACACCAAAAATTTTGGTGTAATTTTTTTTTATAAACCATAAAATATAAAAAATGTAGGTACCTACTTGTGTTAATTGTTATGTGAGATTTCGAATGTTGGTCAGTTATCTCTATTTCATAATTGATGGGTCCAATTTAATATGCTGACGGTTTTTAAGAGGATGATCAGACTATCAAAGTGAACAACTTTCTCTAAGGGACCAACATCAAAAACGCGTAAAAATAACCAGCTGTCCAATATAAGGTCTAACAAAATTAGCTGAAACTATTTTATGGGGAGTATCAGACCATCAAACTGAACAACTTTCACTATGGGACCGATATCAGAAATCGCGAAAAAAAAACAGGTGTTCCATAGAAACCTACTCTACCTAAATGTATGGGACCACAGATTTTTTTTTCGCGATTTCGTAATTGGTCGCATAGAGAAAGTTGTTCAGTTTGATGATCTGATCATCCCCTTAAAATAGTTTGACCTAATTTTGTTAGACCTTATATATTCCTGTCAAGTAGGATTATTAGGTACAGTTTTATAACAGAATTATTTTTTCGCTATTTTAGTGCTAGCGGTACGCCAAACAATACTGCACTTTTTGTTAAAGGCAAGCCGCTTTGCACAGTGGTAGATAGGACCATTTGGAATGATTTGACCCGTAGTGATTTTTGATTCACCCCTTAGGGGGGGATTTTTGGGGGGTGGGGGGTGAACTACTCCTTAAATTCTTAAAATTGCTAACCTTAACCGATATTGACAATCAGGGACTCATTTTCGCATAATTTGAGGTCACTGAATTTGAATTTGGAGTAATTTTGATCATCCGAACTTCAATTTTGGACCGTAAGGACGTTTTTTGGTACTACGAAATTTAAAAAATGATATAAAGTCATACAGTAGCCATATTAGAGTCAATTTCTGGAAAGTCAATAGCGCTAAATTGAAATAAGTCGTCAAAAACATATTTTGGAAAAAATTTGAGGGTGTACAATATGAGTAAAAAAAATTTTTTTTTTTAAATCAGATTTCGTATTGTTTTTAGGGTTCCGAACCAAAAAGGCGCCACACAGGACCCTATTACTAAGCCTACGTTGTCCATCCGTCCGTCTGTCCGTCCGTCCTGTCTACCCGTACTGCCTGTCCTACCTATAAAGGGCTGTATCTTTTGAACCGTAATAGCTAGATGGTTGAAATTTTCAGAGAATATGCGTTATTATGGCGAATTTGTAAAAAAATAATAAGAAAAGCAAAAAAAAAAAATTAAGGGGGGTCTCCATACAAAAAACTAATTTTTTAACGTTTATAGTTTTTGCTCTATCGTAAAAACGGTAATACATACAAGCGTCAAACTTGGTACGGTTATAGTGCAAACTCTATAGTATTACAAGAAATAATAAAAATTGGCCAAGTGTGTGTCGGGTTCGCGCTAAGGGTCCCGGAAATAACACATTTTTTTGGTGAAATTTTTTTAGCCGTGTCGAAATTTCCAGTGGTGGTTCAGACCATCAAACTGAACAACTTTTACTATAGGAGGAAATCGGAAATCGAAAAAACAAAAACAGCTGTCTCATACATTTGAGTCGAGCAGGCATAGCAGTTTAGTATGGAGCAGTAGATTTTTTTTTTGTGATTTCAGATTTCCTCCCATAGTAAAAGTTGTTCAGTTTGATGGTCTGAACAACCACTGGAAATTACGACATGGCTAAAAAAAATTCACCAAAAAAATGTGTTATTTCCGGGACCCTTAGCGCGAACCCGACACACACTTGGCCAATTTTTATTATTTCTTGTAATACTATACAGTTTGCACTATAACCGTACCAAGTTTGACGCTTGTATGTATTACCGTTTTTACGATAGAGCAAAAACTATAAACGTTAAAAAATTAGTTTTTTGTATAGAGACCCCCCTTAATTTTTTACTTTTTGCTTTTCTTATTATTTTTTTACAAATTCGCCATAATAACGCATATTCTCTGAAAATTTCAACCATCTATCTATTACGGTTCAAAAGATACAGCCCTTTATAGGTAGGACAGGCAGTACAGGTAGACAGGACGGACGGACAGACGGACGGATGGACAACGTAGGCTTAGTAATAGGGTCCTGTGTGGCGCCTTTTTGGTTCGGAACCCTAAAAACAATACGCAATCTGATTTAAAAAAAAAAATTGTTTTAGTCATTTTGTACCCCCTCAAATTTTTTTCCAAAATATATTTTTGACGACTTATTTCAATTTAGCGCTATTGACTTTCCAGAAATTGACTCTAATATGGCTACTGTATGACTTTTTATCATTTTTTAAATTTCGTACCAAAAAACGTCCTTACGGTCCAAAATATCCAAAATTGAAGTTCGGATGATCAAAATTACTCCAAATTCAAATTCAGTGACCTCAAATTATGCGAAAATGAGTCCCTGATTGTCAATATCGGTTAAGGTTAGCAATTTTAAGAATTTAAGGAGTAGTTCACCCCCCACCCCCCAAAAATCACCACCTAAGGGGTGAATCAAAAATCACTACGGGTCAAATCACTCCAAATGGTCCTAACTACCACTGTGCAAAGCGGCTTGCCTTTAACAAAAAGTGCAGTATTCTTATGAAATTTCCGATGAACCGCTAGCACTATTTCGACCTTTGTCCTATAGAGAATGTTGGTCAGTAATTAGATCATCCCCTTAAAAAACCATCAACATATTATTATGTAGGACCCTACAATATGTGAAATTGTGAATACTGTATGATGTAACATAATAAATGAAATAATTAAAATTTGATGACGTGATTACATTCGCTTTGCCAGTGAATTTAATCTTGACCCAGGAAAATGTGATTATTTTGTTTATTGAGCAGACGGAATTCTATTGACAGACTATATGCCGACTCAACTAAATTGCCTCGTAGTTGGTTAGTAGGTAATTACTAATTATGTATGACGAATACACAATTTAATTGACTATCTTAAAATATTTAGCGCATAACGTAGGTACGTATCGTGTATTCAACATAAAACTGCAGAGCAGTGTTGCCAACTGGTGTGTTAGGCCTGTAGCTAGGTAGTTCACGAAAAGTTGCTAGATTGCCAAATTTTCTTTCATATAAAAGTTGCTAGAAGTAGCTAAACATCAAAATCGATTAAAACAACGCCAAACTTTGAATAGTCTTTTAATTTCTCGAAATATTAGGTGTTATTATCATGTTATAGCAATGATTGTGCTCATTTTATTCAATTAAAGATTAAAAAATGTATGTATCGGACGTAAAACGGATGTAAAGACAAAATTACTGACTCTTTCTGACTGCTTCCAGAATAAAAAAACAAGTAAGAAGGAGAGTGAAATATAGTAAAAAGGAAAAGAAAATCAAATATTTAGCTATTTTCATGGTTTTTCCTTATTTATTGCCCCATTTTTGTTCATTTTTATGGCTTTGACTCGAAAAACTCACAACCCCAAAAGTTGCTAGAAAAAGTAGCCAAAAAGTTTAGCTACAAGTTTTACAAATCTGTAGCTGCCAGACCTCCGAAAATTGCTAGATCTAGCTATAAAGTTGCTAAGTTGGCATCACTGCTGCAGAGTCGAATAGAATTGAATGCGAAAAATTTGAACAGACAGTGGAACTACAAAAAAACAGTCAATAGTATTGACCAAGTTTTTATGGTTTTGACTAGCTTTTGACGAATTCAATACAATGCCATCAACGGATTGTCCAAACAACCAACATTGCATCCACCAAAGCTGAAGATAACAGCTAGTCTAAAACGATAATATTGTATTTATTATTTGTATTATAAACATGTCCAGGTACCGATGTAAAATAATACAGCTGTTTCTAGGTACTACGTGATCTGACTTCTGGGATTCCGCCGCCTGTTTTTGTACTGTCATTTTAGCGTTTTTAGGAATTAGTCCTAACTTTTTTGGACATTAAACTTTTATTATATTAAACTGTTCCTAGGGAAATCTTGTTTCTTTAGGGATATATTTGACGTATTATTCACTTTGAATTTACGAGATTATAGCTGGCATTAAATGTTCATCAAAATTAACGCTTACGTTCACTACGGCCTTAGATTCATCTAAGGCCGAAATCGGTAAATCAGCATAGCATAGCATAGCATATGCTCACGACTATATTCCCCGAGGGGGTAGTCAGAGATATTCTGAAACCTCAAAACATCCTCGTTTCACCAGTAGTACCGAAACTCTGTCCAGTGTGACGGGAGGTGAGCCCGTCGCCACTTATAATGGTCAGTGGGTACAATACATACTAAACTGCACCCACTGCCTACATGACTCAAATGTATGGGACAGCTGATTTTAAAATTTGTTCAGGTTGATCGGTAGACTCTTAGGCTGAGGGTCAGAGACGATTTGTAAGTCATAGTTCGAGCTCACGTATGTCAAAATCCATACATTTCGACCCTGCTTAGCTCGAACTAAGACTAAAAAAATCGTCTCTGAATTTCGGCCTTAGTTTAAAAGGATGCTAATGATATCAATTTCTCCCTGTATAATATAGGTACAATACGTACCTAGCAAGATCCGAAACGAACTGTCCTCTAAAGTACGGTGGTGCACGAGATGAAGATGATGAAGGAGAATACATCGTTGTACATAAACGAATACACAATTTCAATTACCAAGAAATATGTATTGTAATTTGGTTCCTTTGTTACACGAACGTTACGTATATACTCAGAATAAAGCTCTGTCATTCCTGTAACTAATTTTTTGAAAGGAAAAATGATTCAGTGTCGTCTCTAAATGAAAATACCTCTCAAGTCTCCTTCGAGACAAACAATCTGTCTTAATTATAATTTTTACCCGTCAGACAAGCCGCCTGTCTGTCCAGAATTTTTTATAGACTTGTTATCTCTTGGGACTTTTACTTCTAATTTTGAGTTTGCAAGCGCTTTGTTGTAGTCTTATTAAGTTGGTCTTATTATTAATTGAATAACTATAGAATAATCTATCTAAACCATACTATCTTATTGTATAATGTTACCTACTGCCTTTGTCTGTCACAGTTTGTGTACGCTACTTTTTTTAGGTCGTCTGTCCAGTATGTTAAGAGGATAGGCGGGCTGAAATGCTAACTTGGAGAATAGGTCACTTTTCCGATTGTATGCATACATATTTGTCCGATCCTCCCCACTCATACACCCCACCGACTCACGAAAGAGACAACTGCAGCTCGGACCAATTTTAATCTACATAACATCGACGAAAATTGCATTTCGTATTCCCCTGTTTCCTCCTCAAAAACTAAACCGATTTTAATAATTCTTTCAAGAATAATATGAGAAAGACTTTGGCTATGTCTAGATATATTTAGCTTTTTATGTGTGTATATTTGTCAAATTTTGTTTGCTGGATGTTTACCATACAATCTGTGACGAATATAAAAATTTTTTTACCATACAATCAATCTGTGTTACCTCTGCTATATCCCTATGTTTTGCTTTTTTGACTTAATTTTGCCCGTGTGGGCGGTAAAATTGGTCATTTACGAAGGTCCCTAGTTCATATAGTGAATAATTAATGCAAAAAAGCAAAACATAGGGACACAGCAGAGGTAACACAGATTGTATGGTAAAAATCTGTTTGCTCTATTGTCATTATCCAGGGAGGAAACAGGGGAATACGTTTGTATGGAAAAAAGGTACTCGCTTATCCTCTTAAATCTCTTAATCTTCATCTCAACACTGAATACCTTCATAATAGGTACATAGTTGATTCCGATTAAAAATCGAGCATTGAATTAATTATTGTTCGAGTCTCTCGATTTACAACTGCGTATTTTCTGCGACTAAGGCCAACATTCAATCTCTTCTACGGTATTCCCTTTAATATAAAATTTATTGTAATACGTAGTCATTATTGATAACAGATCCGTAGCTTGGCGCGGACTCAGCTCGGATGATACTAATAAATATGCTAATGTTGGCGTCCCTGAAGGATTTTCTCGGATTTTCATCTTCCCTATAGCGATGACGCGGGCGAAAATAAAACTGCCGCTTCGTACACCTTGAAATATTGCCCTACCTGTAACGTACCTTATTCAGTATTATACAATCAGCCTAAGCCCCTTTCCGGTTTGAGAAAAAGGTGGTGAAATCCTTTGCCGATAAACTCAATGCTGTATGATACTTTCCGGTTTGGCAGGTTGATTTGATTGGTTTGATAATATTATAACTCCTACATATCTAGTGAAATTTGAGAACAATACGATGTAAATGTAGCATCCGTTGATATTAAAAATTCGAGATTCCATCCCCCTGACATTATTTGAAATACCTTAAGTACTTAGAGCAATAATTATAAGATATGATTTCTTCTTACTAAGTTTTTCTTTGATGAGTACATACGAGTACATACATAAACTCACGAACATGGCCAAAATCTTTGCTCTAACTACCTACCTATTATATTTTTGCAAAGTTGTCATTCTAACAAGGTTCAGTTTTATAATTTTTGAAGAGTCTAAAAAGAGTAAATATGCCATATTTTGGATATGTCTATAACTCGGTAACGAGATAATACATATGCTGATATTACATGCATGACTTGGGTACAAATATTCGTATACATGGCACGTGGTACAAATATTTGAGTTTTCGCGGGACACAAGGTCACGACCCTCCGATTCGCAGTCATACTATTTACTAACAAGGCTATACACCCATTCAGCCCATAAATGTAGAGCTATTACAATATATAGGATCATATCGTTAAAAAAGCACTTAGGTACCTACTTAAAGCACCAATTTGCAGTAAAGTGTATAGGTACCTATATGTCAATAAAAGTGCAACACCATAAAATTGTTACGGCGTGAGTACCGAAAGGATTTAGAATTTGATACTGAGCGCTTAAGTGGTTTTTCTTCCAGAGTCAATGTCGAAATTTCCCTTTACGAGGTATGAAAAAAGGGATTTGAAAGGGCTCGCAAAAGAAAAGTGCCTATTACTTTATACATTCGAGCATATGCCAAGCATATAATGTTAGTCTTCTGCTGCCGTGATGGTACCTTGATGAGGGTTTTTGAGTACATTACGTCAATATAGGCGGAGGTATGATAATAACATTGTGAAGTAAAATTTACATGTGATGATGAAGTGCGGACACGTAGCGAGAGGGTGGGAGGGGTAGCTCCTTCGTATAGTCCTATATTAATTAATTTTTTGCTACAATTTATTACAGAAACGTATAAAAGGTTTAAATTTTGATCGCAGAGCAAAGAAAAACAGAGTCCCGTGTTTGACTTAGAGCAACGGGATGGAAGTAATCAAAAAGTCAAATTACGTTAATTCCCGTTTATCTTTTCTATACTTTGAGTTTCCTTAAATGGGAAAACTTAAGGGATCCGAACGAAAAGAATGAGATACTCGATTCTTCCATCACCGTAGGCAGAATAAACAAAAGACGGCTGCATAACTTACAAGAAAATGATACAAGAGTAGGCTGGAAATTAATTAAGTATGATTAACCCTTAATCAGGCATAGTACGATTTATCGACCACATAAAAGTAACTGACAATGTACCTACTAAAAACTTACAATAAGGTTCATTATTGAATTTAAATATGGTGGCCAAGGCCTGTTTAAGGGTTAAAACAAATAAACCTAAAATGAAAATGGATCTTACTAACATGCATGGTACACTAAAAGTACTGTAGCCGGGGGACTTTTTAATTACCAAAAAGATTACCGATTGCCGTCTCGAAATTGTTGTAAGGTACTAAATAACTAGTATAAAAACATAAGTCTTACAGATAACAAACCGCCGTAAAAAAATAATAAAATATGTTTTTAAATTTCGAGTTTACTGTTTTTTTCCTACCTATACTTACTGTCATGTTCTTCACCTTAGTTCAATTCCCATCTTTTTGGTAATTTAAAAGTCCCCCGGCTACAGTACTACAAAGCCCATGTATAAATTCATTCGCTTTTGATGATTCGCACATTATACTACGTCTGTACTACGTCTACGAGATTCAAAGTACATTACACTGATATTACCGACATTTTTAGCTTTGCTGCCTAAATTATTAAGTTTATTTTCTATTAATATCAAATACGAAACGTTTATGTATCTCATGTTATCGATAACAAAACCGTTATTAGGTATCGTTCTTATCATTATCAAAAGTACACTTACGTATTATTGTTCGCTGTTTACAATTTGAAGATTTTAGCGCAAGCTAAAACCCATGTTTCCAGATTTCAAACCTTGATGGAACTCGTATCACCTAGTTGCCTCCACAAATGTATCAGGGTATCACCCTAACTGCAGAATTTGGTATGACTTAAAAATGGTTATTTCCCCTACGAGTTTGCATCTACGCAAGTACGCACTGTTTTTGTATCGCACTATTCGTAAAATTATCAAACACGTTCGATTACAAATCAGTGATTTGAATGATAAATATACTTATCGTAACTGTATTATTATATAAATTGGTGAATGGGACCACGTAATACTACTCAATGCAAATGTCAATATCCTAATTAGTTATCTATCTTTGCCACCAGAGCTCCATAGTGGCGCTAGCATCAATATGACTCATACGCAACTAAAAAGGGTAAACGTCAGAATAAAACAGTCAAAGAGTAAACTGGTTTTCTGTCAAGTATGAAATTAGCCACTGGTTAAAGATGTTTGGTCTATGTTGGGGGAAAAACATGAATGTAGTGTTGCCACAAAATGAATGGAATTCTACCAAAACCTACTATGTGTTGTTTATCATAGTAATTATTGATATAAAAACTACTAAACAGTAGGGAGATAATTTTGTAGTAACACTATGAATGTTAGAGACCGACATGGATTTTTATTTAAATAGCTTCAGGCATATGAGAAAATCATTATTCTTCGAGTAATAGTACAAGCAGTACGTGAAACCTTCTACTTCACACATATGTCGGCCAGGATAGGATACAGAGAAAATTTTGCGTTGAGAGAAATATACGTATTACTGGCTATAGTAACTCTTTATTAAATTGGAATATTATTACAAGTGAAATAACGATGGCAGATCAACACAGTTTAACAAATAATTTGCGGCAATTTATCTCGTTTCTCTTGTCACGTGACCAAATTATGAACATCATCGATGTTTTGATAGTTTCGTACATTGTGTACAAGGTGTTCAAATTCTTCAAAGGAACTAAAGCCGTCACATTATTGAAAGGTGTTGCAGTTATAGCAGAAGTTCGAATTGTCAGTGAAGTTTTCGGTTTGACGATTTTATCATGGCTCCTGAATCAACTGATCGTAAGTGGACTCATTGCAGCTGTCATAGTTTTTCAACCCGAAATCCGAAGAGGGCTTGAAATCCTTGGAAGACATTCCCCTTTCTTGACATCTAAAACTGTGGCAGAAGACGATAAAACAATACAAGCTTTTGACAAGGCAATTCAGTACATGTCCGAAAGAAAAATTGGCGCCCTGATTACAGTTGAAAGACAAACAGGACTGGATGAGTACATAGAAACCGGGATAGATTTGGATGCGGATATTGCGGGAGAATTGCTGATAAACATTTTTATCCCAAATACTCCCCTACATGATGGAGCAGTGATTGTAAAACAGGGGAAGATAGCAGTGGCATGTGCCTACCTACCTCTATCTGAAAGCAATCTCATTCCTAAAGAGTATGGGACCCGTCACCGAGCAGCTGTTGGCATAAGTGAAGTCAGTGACGCAGTGACTATAATAGTCTCAGAAGAAACGGGTGATGTTGGTATTACAATGAACGGTGAACTGATCTGTGGATTGACACAAGAAGAGTATTTAAGAATGCTAAGGGCGCAATTGGTTCCAGAAAAAGAGAAGAACAAAAACATCGTTCGGCAGTCCATAAAAGGTTTTTCGAGAGGTTACAATTCTGGAAGCAAATTTTTCTCGGGTTTATTAGCTTTGTTATCCTTTGAGTTCTTGTGAATGAAACATAGATGTGTTTGTAGTGTTGTGTAAGTGCAGTAGATTTAAAAGAACTAATATTAGAGTATAATAAGTTATTAATCTCAAAGACGTTTCACAAAATGAGTGATTATTTATTTTACAAGAATCGAATATAGTAGATTACCTACTTACTTATAATCAAGCAGTTACTATGTACTTAATTTACTTATTAAATAATTAATTTCATTCATTCAATTTACCTATTTTTTGTAATAACATTTTCTAATGACACACTATTTCTCCCCTTTTATTCTTGTTGTTATCGTTTCCTGTATAGGCCCAAAGAGAAGTTTGAAAGCTCTGTAAAGAGTAGCTCATCAGGCATCGTCAACATCTCTGATGGGCTCACCTGCAGGTCACTGCACTGCTCTGAGCAGATGATGGTGATCTGTGATCCACGAATGACAGTTTCGGTTTTTCCATCAGTAGATTTAGCAGGGGCGGGTAATACCTAAAGGACGAGAGAGTGCATACATTATGTCACACCACTGACGCTAAAAAAAGGGTTTAATGATTAACCCCCTAAAGCAAAGCGGACGCTAAATTAAAGCGGACGCTTAGTTTAAATCGTAAATTTTTAGATGACAATCTGAAGACACATTTTATACATAAATGGAAACACATAATTAATTTGCATTTATTTTTACCTACTAAGGTGCAAAAAAAAAACACCCTTGTTCTATTAAAATGGGTTCTTTAGACCATCACCATAACTATAGAGAAAACGTAAAAAAAAACGGTTTTTCCTTACATTTGAGTAGGTACTACTAGGTATACAGTTTTGCATGAAATTGCAGATTTTTTTTATAAACTAAACCATAAATATCTGAATACATTTTGGATACCTATGCTATTTTTTTTTCAATATTTTTGAGGCTAGCCACCAATTTACCAACAAATATTCGGATTCCAGGGTTGGGGAGATAAATCCCACCTATCCTCTCCCCTGGACACGTGCCTGCTTTAAAGGTATTTGGCAGATATTGCAACGATTCTGACTACACCGAATGCTAAATACGCTTGTGAGTGTTTGGTAAGTATACAAAAACTTTATTTTATCCGCAAAAAGTTTACAGATGAACACTTCACAAGTTATCATACATAACATTGAAGGTGGAGACGGTGCTTGGTGAGTATGTGTGCATACACATACCTGTACTTGAAGCCACCAGGTCAGGTCTAATCCCTCTAGGAAAAGAAAAGGACATCGTTGTGTACAGATGGACTTAGAATTTACTATAATTACAGAAAAATGGTATTTAACTACACCTACTTCATTTGTTTTGACGATCGTTACTGAATTGTCTAGAATTAATAATGCTTCGTACACAAAATTTTCCTTTACTTACATCTAAATTAATATTTTGTCGCTTAGAACAACTCGGGCATGAAAACGACATATTCAACGTTTAGCGGAATTTAATATGTCATAAAATGTTATTTATATGGCGTTTACGCTCGGCGGCGGCGAAGGCGAGATTTCATCGGGCCACCTTCAGGCTGCGACGTGAATGGCCCCGTTGCGAGCTTGTTATAACAAATTAAATACTGAATCTTATTTTTGAATAAAACATAATGGTGTCACAACTTCATCATCATCGTCATCCCAGCCGATAGATGTCCACTGCTGGACATAGACCTCAAAGGATCATCATAATGACCGCTTCTGCACTGCCCTCTTCAACGGGTTCCCGCCACCGTCACCACGTCGTCATGCAGTCCACCTTGTGGTGCCTACCCGCGCTGCGCTATCCGGTAGGTACGCGGTCGCTACTCGAGAACTCTTCGGCCCCATCGTAAACAAAAATCTAAGTGTATACAGGGTCCAACTTAATATGCTGGCACTTTTTAAAGGGATGATCAGACCATCAAACTTGCCATAGAGAAAGTTGATCAGTTTGATAGTCTGATCATCCCACTAAAAAAGTGTCATCATATTAAGAAGGACCCTATATGTATACATAAATCAGTCCAGTACCTACCTGTCTAGTATAATCTGTGTAATTCATACAATTTATAAGAGTTGGAATAAATGATCGCAATCCCTGAAAACCATTTCACACCTATTTGATAACGGGAAAACATTTTATTCGTCACTTTATAAAAACACACCATCCGTTTTGGTCTAGCACGATTTAACCTTCTAGGTTTTGGCCCAAAATTCGAAAGTTAAAAAAATACGATAGATCAACCTATCCATAGTTGAACTCTATTCCATGAACATAGAGTTCAACTATGGGTAGGTTGATCTATCGCCGTGTGTACCTAGGTTTCCTCTAAGTTTCCTCACGATGTTTTCTTTACAAGGCTGGATTAATGCTCAGGATTTCAACGCTCCTGTGATTCTTTTCTGAGCGAAGTTAGCCATCATCAGCCTTCGCACTGCAGGAATGCATATGCTCACGACTATATTCCCCAAGGGGGTAGTCAGAGACGTTCTGAAACCTCAGAACATCCACGTTTCACCAGTAGTACCGAAACTGTCCAGTGTGACGGGGGGTGAGCCCGTCGCCACTTATCAGTCGCCACTGTCCATTGATAGTGGGTACAATACATGCCTCGAAATTGAAGAATGCAGGTTTCCTCACGATGTTTTCCTTCACCGAAAAGCCAGTGGTGTTACAAATCGTACAAAAATTCCGAAAAACTCATTGGTACGAGTCAAGGTTACTCCCCACTGGACCACCACTGCAGGGCAGGGATCATAATACCAAAGGGTAAGAGGGGGAGAGGGATATTCCATCACGCAGATCCAGGGCGGATTGGTAGTGGTAAAGACAGTCGACTTTTTGAGTAACTGTCAATTGGTGTTGTCAGTGTCTGGTGTAAACTTTACAGAATACGTACTGATATTACACGCTCCCCTTGGTACCTACTAACCAAAGTAATTTTGTATATTATGAAAAGATCCTAAGTATGGTTAAGGTTTTCATAGACCGAAATATAGATTATAATTACAATTTTATTGCAGAGTAATTTTTAAGCCACCCACCGCCAAATTAACTATCGTGTCTTTCGCAGCACGGAGTCCTTCGAGCAGAAATACCTCTAAAATGGTTACCTATGTAAAGAGGTGCCTCGCCTCGGTGATGATCGTTTTAAAAACGAGTGCCTTTTAACACAAGACGTCTGAGAGAAGCTTCCACTATAAAGTTTTTTAGGGAAATCCCCTGAAAAGATACCTTCTATTTTGAACTGGAAAGCTGGCGCGTGCCACACATTTACGCCATGCCTTTGTCTCACAGCACGCATAATGAAAAGTTTCTCTATCTCTATCAAGCACGGACGAAGTGACGGAAAAAACGGATTTGTGTGTGTCTGTGAACGCGCCAGCTTTAGTTAACCAACCTGTAAGAAAAAGAGAAAAAATCTGAATTAAAGTTACTACTAATCAATATTTCGTAGTTGGCGCGTTGCGGATAGGTCAAGGACAAGGTATGAACCTGTATGGACACTCATCATGAACCTCATAAGTGAGTGATTTTGGGTCCGGGTGCGAATCTGCACGCATTACCCATTGGTAATGGATTTTCTAATTTATGTACGTAATATCCCATCTTTATTCGTGAGAGGAGGCCTTTGCCCATAGCAATGGGATCCTACAGGCTATAAATTATTTGTTTATTAACCTAATACCGACTGATGATGAAGGAAAATATCGTCAGGAAACTTGCATACGCTGATGAACAAATTCTGATTCTGTGTTGTCTACCAATCCGCATTGGGCGTGTTGGTGTAACGCATTACGGTAGGCTTGTGCCCTGCCCTGCAGTGTATCATCATCATCAGCCTATATACGTCCCACTGCAAGGCCCTACCCTCTAGGAGGGTGTTTGGGCGTTAGTCCACCACGCGTGACCAATGCGGATTGGTTGACTTCACATACACATAAGAATTTCTTCATCTGCATGTCCAGGTTTCCTCACTATGTTTTCCTTCACCGTTTGAGAGCAGTCGGTAATACGTAGGTACATAAGTTAGAAAAACTCAGTGGTACGTGGCATGTTGTCCGTGCGGATTCGAACCCGTACCTATCTCATGATTGAGAGTCCATACCTCTCCGCAACGCGAGCTCATTGCATTGTATATTATAGGCTAATTATGACAAATCAATATTTCGCTAAGCCATCTGTGAATTCAGTACCAAAGTATAAATTAAGGGACAAACATTTATCCAGTGTAATTTTATTGTACAATTATGAATTATCGCTGGTAAAAAATACCAAGGGCCAAAACAATCAAATTTCCTTTATTGCATACGAAACAAAACAAAAATGATATAATAACACGAAACGTGTTGTAAAATGTATTCACTTAAAAGGGTTATTCTGTTGTTTTATAGGTGCTTTGTTCCGATTTGGATCACGTTCTGCCACATTGGGCAATGCAATAAAACAATACAGAGGTTCAGCTCATATAACCTTCATACTTTTACATTTGAGACGGCATACAAGCTACAAGTACCTACGAGACAAATGACAAACGAATCTGAGGATAAACTTATGTTTGTTATGCAGCGTTATTTTATTGTGAAGTTTTCTTGACTATATTGTATGCTTAGTGCTCTAAAGGCTAGAACGATTTATCGTTCTAGAATACTAGTCCAGTAAAAATTCGGGTCGAAAGGAAATAATTTATAAAAAGCAATTTTTTTTGCTAGATCGTTTATGATATATTATAATATCTTTATTAACGAATCCCACAACATTTTTTATTTATAATGATTTCTTTCTCTTTAAACTTTTATTATTGTTTTGTTTTAGGTTATGAGTTTACATACACTGTGTAAATTTTGTACTAAAATTGAGTTTTGCGTAAATTCTACTTATTTAAAAACAAAGGTTCCGTGGTGATTTTTCTTTGGATCTACTTCTAATATAAAACAATACAAATGTATTTGGCATAAAAATATTGTTATAGGTACCTACTATTTTTTGCCACTTTTACATGATTTTTTTTCTTGGTTTAATTATTTAAGAAAAGTTTTAGGGGGATTTTCAATCTAAAAGATGACTAGAATTATAATCTAAAATATAAAAGAAAAAACAGGCTACTTATTATAAATTGTTTACTTTCGCCATACTAAGCGACCTTTATTATTTATTATACAAGCCAGTACGATCTCGACAGCGACTTCTATAAAACAAATTAATGTTTTTATGATGCGAACGAAGAGTCATCGGCTGCAATATTATTTTTTTTACTTTTTGGTTTTTTTGAAGGCGGTTTTAATTTTTTGTTAAAAAATGTTTATTTTGCAGTTTTCAGTGTTCATTCATTCATTAGTTCGACTCAGATAACAGTTATACACACAAAGGGCACATCGAGACGAAGCAAATGTTTCAATCGCCGATGATTTGCTGTCAACTTTTGAGGAGTTCTATTGTGTAGCTCCGAAGCTCATCAGATCTTCACCAAATTAAAATGGGACCACACGGGAAGCACTAGCGTTCAAATAAAAAAAAATCATAAAAATCGGTTCACGCAGTCGAAAGTTCTGAGGTAACAAACATAAAAAAAAAACATACATTCGAATTGAGAAACTCCTCCTTTTTTTGAAGTCGGTTAAAAATTACTGAACTCGATCTCAACCCACCGCAAGGGCACACTCATCCTACTTGCTACCAAAAAAAATGTATCCATGAGCATCATGTTAGCTCTTTCATTCATTGCTTAAATGATAGCAAATCATTGTTGCCTCAAAACTTAAAATGCGAATAACGCTGACAATAGTATAATGTCTGAAGCTTCTCCTTCCTGAAGGAAGGTTGAACCACGCAACCACTTATTGATGTTATTTTAATTATCTACAGATTGAAATAATAATCTTTACACGTAAATTTCAAGAAGCTCTAGACGAAGATTTCTTATGTGATATTTATTTATGTAGTTAAGTAAGTAAATCATTGCTTTGGCAGGGTATTGTTATCGTGCTTTGTCAGCCTGCGCCGCCGCCTTCAACGTTTTTGCTACATTTGTCAATACAAATTATTAGATGGAAACAACAACAAAACAATCTTAAGAACATTTAGTTTTACTTACTCTGTAGAAGATACCTACTTATGTATTGGAAATTTGTCAAAAGAAAATTGTTCAGAATCAAAAGTCTTACATCAACAATAAATCTAAGCCAAGCAGACGAAGCAGAGCGTACACAACATTTTTATAAACTTAATCCGAAGTAAGGCGACGTGATGCCGATGAATTGTGCACAACTCAACTAAGTTTTCAACAACTCTGCCGAAGAATGTCCGGCACTGGGAAGAGCCTGCGAACTCGGAGCTCGGAGCTGGCAGCGAGCAGTCGACTGTAAAATAACTTAAACACAACAATTGTTACTCTTTCAAGGCTTCGCCGCGAGGCTGATCCCGATGACTCCACCCCCATTATGATAAGAGAAATTATAGCGATAACTTTCCTTAACGAGTTTGAAGAATTTACTAAGGAATGAACTCTATTGTTATTGTACTTTTCTAAACAAGTCCAGTGAATCAATATTTGTTCAAAATAAGTTTGTTTTCTAGCTTAACTGTTTCTTAATGTAATGTACAGGGTGTGAGGAAAAGTAACATTAACCTTTGAACCACAGACTCTACCCATCAAACTGAACAACTTTTACTATGGGAGCAAAACGATCAAAGCAAAAAAAAAAACAGCTGTCCCATACGATTGCGTCGAGTATAGATAGGTATTGCATTTTAGTATGGGACAGCTGTCTTATTGTTTTGTTGTTCGGTTTGATGGGTATATAAAGTATGAAGGTTAATGATACTTTTCCTAACACCGTGTATACTCTGTGGTAATGACTAACATTTTACATTTATTTATTTTGGTTCAAAAACATATTTTGCGAATGAAATTGTCAAACTTAATTTGTCTTGTCTTCGTTCCACCAACTTTATTCCTCCATTCAGCCTAATAAAATAATCTAACCATCTTAACAAAATTTACTGATTTAATATTTCCTAGAACTGATAAAATGCTTAGAGGAATTTTGAGTAAAAATATTAGGTATGGGCATGCAAAAACATGAAAAATTATGTTCAGTATGGTGTCGATAGCGTGTTAATACCATGATGATGCGGAGCACACTTTCCCGCATCGCCAATCTGATCACGTCACTGCCATCGCCTCCATTCCAATACCATTTATTACGCTATAAAGATTTACATATTAACCAAAATAAGAAAATATCCCATACCATTTGCCGTGAATAACATTTTCCTCAAAAAACTAAGTACCTACCTATTTCCTTTGGGAATGTCTTCTAGGTAACTAAATGTTTTAATAAAATATTTCACAAGGATTTACGAGGTCGGTGGCAAAAAGTTTTTTGTGTGCACGTCACAATCATTCCCTTCAAGGGGTTAGTGTTCATTGGGTGGAAATAACAAAGACGATAAAACTGTTCGTTTGGAAAAAGGATATTGAATGAGGTCAGACGCAGATATATTCGTATTCGAGGCAAATGTCGAGGCGTGTTGGGGACAGCCGTTTGCGCACTGTTTTTACAATTCAGACGACGCGCCTTGTCGTTACCCTGCTGATATTGCTACTCGATTTCTGAAACCGCTTGCCTATTTTATTTTGACTAGGCTTTTGGTTTTATGGATTTAGTTGCGTACTTCGGAAATATATTATGACTCCTATTAAAAGCGAATAGTGATGTGGATGTCTAATACCCTTTACGCATTATGCCAGTAGCGAGGAACACTATAATAAAGTTGCTTGTCTCCGTATTTTCTCTTAGTAAGTACCTAGTTGAACTGTCTAAAAGTGGACCAACTATAATATAGTAAAGAAATACTTATGTACGTAACTACTTAGAAATATGGTACCTACCTACCCGGAAAATGTTAAATGATTAATCATGATTAGTGATCAAAGAATAGACTATTGAAGTTTTAAAATAATTTAGGGTTCTACTGTTCTTTGAAGTCGGGTATATTATTAGAAAATTACTAGGGTTATATCAAAGTATTGATCGAGGGTAACCAAAGGGAAACAAAAGGGAAACCAAAGGGAAATTTTTTGCTTTGATTTAACGCATTCGTTATGTTATCACTGCACTAGAAACTGATTTCACGACCGTTGTGGAAAGTTTCACTAAAATATTTTTAACTTCTCAACCGACTCGACTCGATAAATCGACTCAAAAAAAGGGTTGTTATAAGTTTGAAGCCTCTGCTGTGTTTGTTTGTGTACCTTCGAGTTTGGGTTGACTACCGAATTAAAATCCACCATTGTTGTTATTTTACGACGGTCACCGATGCTTCAAACGATGTAATATTTTTTATAGAGACAGAAATAAATAACTATGCAAAGAAAAATATTGTAGGTATGAACGGTAAGTCTCTATGGCTCGATTCAAAGTATTCAGCTACATCGTCTTACTTTCTTTACCTTTGAGTCGCATCTTTTCAAGATTATAACTAGAGAAGCCATTCAAAGGTCTGCTGGTTTCAATTGATACCATTCCTCTAAAGAATAATGGACTTTTAGTGCCTTTACCTTGGAATTAAATTACAATGTTGTGGTAGTATCACTTCGGATTTATGATTGGAAAAGCTTAGTGGATTAACTATACTTACTTAATGTGCGTTTTTTGAGAAGGCGCACTTCTAACCCTAATGGACTAATGTCCATTTCACACGAATTCTAATCAAGCAATTAGATAAGTAAATAATTTAATAAAAACAGATAATAGGTAAATTTTGACATGTTTAATAATAAAGTGATTAGGTACAACGCTAATAATGGTTATTAGGATATCAGTAAACCTTTTTAATTGTTAGATACAATATAAAAGAGTGAAGTGCAAAAATATTTACTCATTCGTGTTCCCGAATTCCTAAAGAAACGTACCTATCGTCTTTGTCCTTATTTAGTTTAAACTTCTAAATAACTTTTTGGTGAATTTATACAACAGTTCGAAAGTCGAAAACAGAAAGTTTACAAACTGTTCGAAACAAAGTTAGACAAAATGAGAACTTCCAAAGAATTGCTCAAAAACACATCTCCATATTACACTTGCGGCCGTTGTTCTATGTTTTACAGTGACTACAAACAATTGGTGGAACATTTGTATTGGAGGCATGGGACAGAAAGCAAAACGTGCCGAGAATGTGGCCTTAAGCAATGGAGATATGCCGCCCATAAATGTAACATACTACCAATAGATGAAACTATGGAAGATTCAGACGATTCCCAGTATTTTTCTGAGAAAGAAGAGTATTGCTGTGGAAAGGTAGTAGATGCGCCAATGATTGGATGTGATGGGGCGGAGTGCACTGTTCAGTGGTACCACTTCACTTGCGTGGGGATCGTGGTACCACCAGCCGGTGATTGGTTCTGTAAGGATTGCAAAATGAAATCTACAGACAAGGTAATTTTATGGTTGTTTTTTTGTTTGGACGATAACCGAAATTAACCAACTAACACCTTACCTAAGTTTCACTGTTTGTATTGGGTTCATTATGACGACTTTTTTGGAACAAAGAGGAATTATTGTACACATTAGACTCAATATTTGATTTGTCTTTCCATAACAAATTGTTACTTATACAGGGTCCTTCTTAATATGCTGACACTTTTTTAATGGGATGTTCAGACCATCAAACTGAACCACTTTCTCTATGGGACCAACATCAAAATCGCGAAAAATAAATCAGCTGTCCAATAAATTTGGCTCGAAAAGGTTTGCAGTTTTGTATGGAAGAGCTGATATTTTTTTCGCGATTTCGATGTTGGTCCCAAAGAGAAAGTTGTTCAATGTGATGGTCTGATCATCCACTTAAAAAAGTGTTAGCATATTATGAAGGACCCTGTATAAGTAACAATTTGTTATGGAAAGACAAATCAAAAATTGAGTCGTAGGTATGACATTATTACAAAGATCCCCATGTGTGGTTTTTTTTAGAGTCTTGTCGTCGATAAGGTTCAAACTTGAACATCTCCAATAGCTGTTAAGAAGGACATTATTTGGCAAATGCTCTGAGAAAATAATGTAAGTTGTATATCATGCCATGCAAGCATACCTACGCACGTTGCACGACTATATTCTGATAGATTCTCGTGATGCTGAACAACTTTATCAAAGGAACAAAGGGAAATTAGCAAAAAAATATTAAACTTTTCATACAAACGTTCGATCAGCTGATTGCATTTAGTATGGAAAGTCCAAAGGTTTTTTTTTGCTTATTTCCTTTTATAGTATAGGTTACTTAGGGAAACTTGTTCAGTATTATGGGTACAATCACTCTTAGTGTAATACTACTTTTTTCCCTAACACTGTTTAACAAGTGGTTTACGGGAACTTAAGTTATATTATAAAATTTTGGCTTAAACCATGCTTATTGATTTTGTTGGAAGAAACTTTTCAAGACTGGCCCATTTGTTATCTTGTTTTTATACATGCATTGATCACGACTGGAAACATCGAGGGGCAGTCTGAGATATTATACATTCAAGTATCAAATTCCAAATATCTATATTTATCTACCCAATGGTTATTACACATTTGAGGGGTATAGAAGCAAAGGCGCCTCGGTCCAAGTTATTAAAATTTTGAGAAATAGGAAAAAGGCATAACTCCCTTACCGACTTTTAGTTTTGCCATACTTAACACAAAAAAGTTAATAAGTGGACTGAGGCGCATTTGCTTTTATACCCCTCATTTGTTCGTTTGTTGTTGTATGTTTTGGATAATAATAAAAAGCCTGTACAGCCTGGACGAGTTAACTTGACACCTGGAGATAGAGAGAGAGAGAGAGAGAGAGATAAATATATTCTGTAGTATGAGCGGTCGCGTGAAGGACAAGGATGATAAAGAAAAGCGGGGTTTCAAGTTAACTCGTCCAGGTTGTGCTTACTTAACATCATTACAATGTATGTTTGTGCATGTGAGCGTCATTGAGTAATTATGTTGTATTATGTTAACATAGTACCTCAATGGTGAGCGTATTTATTTATTTATTTCACTAGCAGGGCCCCCAACTCTGGTGACATGATAATTGTAATTTACTATGACAATTCAAGGTACATTGCTGGTTACGTGTGGCGTTAAACAACACGTTTCCTAGCATCATCTGTAAAGTATCTCAAATTACAATTTTCATATTTAAAAATAAATAAAATTGGGCCCTTTATATTTATACAGGATCTTGTAACTATGCAGGGAGAAATTGAAATCATTTGACAAACTTACAGGGATTGATTTACTAAATCATGAAGATGATTGGTTGGTTATAAATATGTAATGTGACGTTTGTTAAAGATCTTTATTTTCCTTATAAACTACATCATCTGTTAGGCCCGTGACGTTTAATAAGTGTGCTTCAAGCTCCTATATTGAATAAATTATATTGACTTTGACTTTGCCCACTTTGTATGGAAAGTAAAAACAGTTTTCATTCCATTTGACCACACATTGATTATTTCTTCCAATCCTAAAAGTTTGGTGATTGTTTCAATTTCCCATTATCATAATCGAGAATGCTACATGGTATACCTATAATTACCTATTTTAAAATAAGTACCTACTAGTTAAAATTATGTTATTTTTAAACCATATACCTAATGATATATTCAATGTTTCAACAATGTTATAATTGCAGAAACTTATTGAAGGCAGAAGTTGGAAAGTTTCCTGAGACCTCGACTGCTCAAACGCTCCAAGAACAAGATGAAGTGAATCTCACTAACTGAATGATTGCAATTAACTGACGAAATATGAATGTATACAAACAGTTCTGCAATCAGAAGATCGTTGTAGTTTGTTTATAGCAAGGGAGTTTATGCTTCACTTGCAGCGCCCGCGACTCCGTACGCGTAGACCACTGAATTTAAATAGGTACCTACTCATAACTTTTGATTGAGGATTGCGATAAAACAAAGGCTACAATATGTTAATCCGAACTATGCTTCTGTGAAAATCCCATCCAAATCGGTAGTAGTTTTTAAGTGATGCGAGCACAAACAAACAGACAACAATTCTAAATACGTATTCTAATCACTCCCAACGTTTTTTTTTTGCAAATATGTTCAATGTACATCCACGCCAAAATAAATAGTATAATATAGACAACATTACCTTTATAATAATATGATTGGGTTCACCTTGTAATCTACTAGAAAAATGAATATAATATAATATGATTTCCGAAGCTTTTCGTTTTATTTTACTTGCTATCTTTTCCGCAGCTTCGCCGCCCACGTGTGAACATTTTTTTTGGGGAAAATGTTAGGTGCAAGCACTGAGTTTAGATGTATAGAGCGTAAATCGCGCTTCATGACGTTGTCCCATTCTATTGCGGCTATATTACTCTTGCATTTAGTCACTGTCTCACTGCGTCATCGTCACTGCGGTCACTTTTGAAATTGAAAACCAATTGATCAGCATAAAAAATGTCCTGGTGTGTAGTGTGTACTGAGACACTGCCCAAATAATTCAGGAAATGTAAGGAAATGTAAAGGAATAACTTCTCATAGGTAAACAAGATGAATTAATTATTAAAATGTATTTTAAATAAGTATTATTTTAAATGATATTTTTATCCCACACTGGAAAAATAATTACCTATATGCAAATAAGGACAGATCTATACGTGAAAAAGAGAAGACAAGAGATATTGCTACTCAAAGGGATTATATTTAGGTATACCTAATCTCTTTGTTGACACTCAAATAAATTATAGTGAAGGACAAACCTATACGCGAAAAAGAGAAGACAATAATATGCACGAATATATGCATAGTTCGTTATGTTAGCAACATAATCTTTTTGTCTTTCTCGCACGTATGGTTTTACTATCTTTTTATTTGGACTCGAATGGATTCGAATTTTAAAAACTCTTTCCACGCTAGCGGATAAAATGCACTTTTGCACTCAGATTTCGAATGATAAACAGAATCTTTCCGAGCTTGTGAGGTGAAAACAAAATTAAATTATGAAATAGGAGTATAACTATTGTTTGTCGCAACAGTGTCAACTCATTTATAAGCCTGGGATGCGATTTTTGAATCTCATTCGGTGAGCTCAGCAGTTGTAAATATCAAAATTACTACGGAGATACGCATCTTTTTGCTGCTGATTCGACTCTCAAAAATCATATTTCAGGAGTACGATTTTTGAGAGTCAAATCAGCAGTAGAAAGATGCGTATCTCCATTGTAATTTTGACATTTTCAACTGCTGAGCTCACCGAATGACTTTCAAAAATCGCACCCCTGAGCCTAAACTTAGCCTGCGTTGATGATTCGCCTGTCCCTAATCTGGGCCCTGTTCAATAAACGCGACAATGACAGGTGACAGGCGACAGGCGACAATTCTACAATTCGACAATTTACTGTTCAATAAAAATTTACATTGACAAATTTGTCATGGTGGAAAAACGACAAATTTGTCGGATTGTCGCGACAATTTGACATATTTCTGTTCAATAAACATTTTCTCTTGACAGGCGACATGTGACAATTTGTCGTGAAAAACTTGACATATTTGTTTTATTGAACACTAAATTGTCGTGACAAGTCGACATATTTGTAGAATTGTCATACAATCGCGACAGGAGGCTTAGGGCAGTGTCAAAATTTACAAATTGCCCAAATAATGGTGTTAAGGTGGTTGCACAGTTGTCAATTTCATACAAAACTTCTTCATAGAACACTTCAAGTTTTTTTCATATAATATAGAACATTACTTTTATTATTACCGTCTACGAATGTTCTACGACAAAGTTTTGTTTTAAATTGACAACTCTGCAACCACCTTAGCATCTAGCAGTGAAAGCAGCAATGATGAATATTTTGTGGAAATTGAACAGCGGCACCGGCCTAAAATTGCTATTTTATTATTATGATCCATCGCAAACATTGTAGCACAACACATACTACAACTTTTTTTAAACCTTACCCTCATACCGCTCTTTAATAATAAATATATGTCATAAACTGACAATTGTAGATTACCACGACAAATTTGTCAACGACAAATTTGTCGAGTACGGTTATTTAGGAGCCTGACAATTGTAAAGTTTTATTAAACAAGGTTGACAAGTGCGACAATTCGACATCGACATTTATGTCAATGTCCGACTTATATGTCGTCTTTATTGAACAGCACTTTTTTGACAATGCGACAAATATGTCGGATTTTGACAAATAAGTCGACTTGTCACGTTTATTAAATAGGCCATGGTGCTCCTAATTTGTTCTCCTTGTTATTTGGCGCAACCACTTCAACCACGATTTTACCTTCGCACCATGTATTGTTATACCAAATGGAATCGGACGCTTTCACCTTAATGAACGCCGTATTTCATAGCATAATGCTTTGCTAACGAGTTCGCATTAGACCATATTTGGGCCGAGGCAACGCACCTTTCATGTGAGAAATTATCTACCATTTTCTTACGTATTAGCAGAACAAATGAATACCTATATGTTACGGTTTGGTTTACTGGAAACTACGCTCTTTTATGCAGTGCCCAAGTTTATTGAAAGCAGAAACGGTGTGACCGATGAAAAAATGGAATTTTTTGTGCACTCAAATTTTCGATGAATGAGGAATTAGACGGCGCGACTATAGGTATCAGAATCGGTATGCAAGGTAAAGGAAGATAAAACCTAAAAAAGTTTCCGGAAAATCTTTTACTGTACAACATTTAGGGCCTGTTTCACCACTTCTGAATAAGTTCTTGTTAGCTTATCCGACAGATATTTTGACATATTTTGTATGAAATTATGTCAAACTATCTGTCGGATAAGCTAACAAGAACTTACTCAGAAGTGGTGAAACAGGCCCTAAATGTTACGTAGCTTCATGGGTAAAGCATTCTTCACTATACTTTGCTACGCGAACCGAAAAGGGAATCGACAATTTTTTTATATCAAAGCCATCTAGTGAGGTGTCGTTGAATAGGGAACGTAGGTAATCAGTTTCAGTAAAGCAGTCACTATAATATTATGCATAGATATTATAATCTAATCTAAATTATTATAAAACTGTAACTGAAGTTTGTCTGTACATTGAACTTTGATAAAGTATATGTCAAGATTGACAGTCGAAGATACGAAAGCGTCTAAAAAAATTGGAACCAGTACTGGTTCCTAAACCCTATACATATACACGCACACATACATAATTTGTAGGGCGCCTCACGCACACCCACCTATGAAACTTAGCCCCTTTTGTTTTATACGGAATATTAGTGAGGCTCATTCTAGACATATACTTTTTCTAAGACATTGAAGATATTTACAAAGAAAGATTACGATATGGTTTTTAGGTATCCCTGACTCGAAATCAACCTTTTTTAGAAATTTTGTCTGTTTGTTTGTTTATTTGTTTGTTCGCGCAACACGCAAAAACTACTGAACCGATTTTCATGAAACTTTATTTGTTTGATAGCTTATGATCTGACTTAAAATCTGGTATATAATTTGTGCGGACGAAGTTGCGGGTAAACACTAGTAATAGATAAAGGTTAAGAAACCCTATCATAGTCATGCCAGACGTACCGTGTTCTTGGCTGGACTTTAAATCTTTTTTTGGATTCCGTACCCAAAGGGTGAAAACGGGACTCTATTACTAAGCCTATGTTATCCGTCCGTCCGTCCGCCTGTCTGTCTGTCCTAACTATTTAGGGCTGTAACTTTTGAACCGAAATAGCTAGAAAGATGAAATTTTCACAGTAGGTGCGTTATTATGGCGCATTTGCTAACAAACAGATTTAAAACTTTTGTAACCTGATATAAACAGTTATGTAACCTGATGTAAACAAAACATAATTTTTTGTTTCGGTCACCGTAGCCGGTTTTTGTATTTGGCAAGATGTCAATCCTATCTAATACTTGCCAAACAAATGGTCTTTTAGTACCTATGCAAAAGTCAAACTATTGCTGTTTTATGTGCAAATCATCTGAGTTACAAATAATAAAAATTTCAAAAAATTTCAAAAAATTACAATAAACTAGTTTTTCATCGTTTTTTCATCTCGCTCTACCGTAAAAACGGTAATACATACAAACGTCAAACTTGGTGTAATTGCATAGAGACAACTCTACAATATAACAACAAGTAATAAAAACCGGCCAAGTGTGAGTCGTTCTCACGCTAAAGGCCCGGCGAAAAATTTGTAGTGGTCTGGTACGGAACCCTCGGTGCGCGAGTAGACCGACTCGCACTTGACCGATTTTAGAATCTCAACTCTGACATTCTTTAAGTTTGTAAGTAATGCAATCTATAGCTTGAATCCAAAATACCCAAAGTCGTGTTATAATGTTGTCAGTTACGTACCCGAGTCTCACCGATCCTGATAAGAGCTAGCTGTATCATCGGTCGTGTCCATGCACGACGTCCCGCCGGCGCCGCCCGCGCAGCCCCCCTCCCCGGCTCGTCTTTATGCTTTCAACTCCTGGATTCCTGCCGATGAGACGCGATGGAGCCTCCCTAGATGATCTAAGATTGTCTCGCGGTAAAATAAGCGTCTCGGACATGACTGATGATATGGATTGAAGACATATTAAAGCCCGCGTAAGTGCAGCTCTGTTAGCATGAATGTGGAATTTTATGTTATCATGAACCTAAATGAACAAAAATGCGTCAACCAAACGATGAATCAACGGGAGTCGGTAGGGACAGGAAAATATAATAATTATGTTAATATGATTGTGGAGCATGTCTGCGATCCCATTATCATTCGACGAGGGAATGCCGAGGGACTCGGGAGGAGCCTATAGAGAAACTTACACCAATGAAGACGAGTTTATATAACGGTTCGTAATATTTCTGATACAGATTATAATAATCTACTTATAATGTTCTAGTACTACTAACAGTGTTATGTTATTGTAATAAATGTCTTCAGTAGATGGAGTACCATCAGAGAGAAAACGCAGGATTCCGGGCTGGGGCTCTCGTAGCGCCCCGGTGCTGCTGCGACACGTGACGCTGCTGCTCGCGGTGAGGCTCGCCTCGCTACACTCCTGTATGCAGAAGCATAGGTTGGTATCGAATACTAAAAGTAATTTGAATTGTGTATCGTTGTAGTTATGGGGCGGGGCGGGGCTGGCGACGGGGGCGCGGCTGAAGTGGGACCCGAGCACGTACGTGCCGGTGCGCGAGCTTTTTCCGGCGGAGTACCGGGCAGCCACGGTGATGCTGCCCGCCTGCGCTGGCGCGCTTCTCGTGCTCGGCCATCTGGTGCTGTACGCACTTCGCCGCCGCAGCCGTGCGCTGCTACTGCTGGTATGTACCTAGCCCTGTCCCTCGCACTAGTCCAGCCACGCTGCGTTTCTCTGACCACTCGCTCCCTCTCGCTTGCAGTACGCGTCGCTGATGATGCTGCTGATGGCGGTGGAAGGCGTGTGGGCGACGTGGACCGTCGTGCGCGTGATGCAGTGGCTCGCCTCTGAAGACTCCGAGATGGTTCGACTCGCGTTGAAGGGGATGCACAAGCTGAAATCCGTGCTGAGTTTCATCGATCGATGGTTTCATTTCGTTCCCGCCGCGCGCAAGATAAAGGATCTCATTAAAGTTAGTAACGGTGCCACATGCGTGGCCGACACATAAATCTTACAGTCAGAACCAGAATGATTATGATAGAGGGGTCAGAAACCTGACCCCTCTATCATAATCTTTAAAGGGAGTTAGATTTCTCTGATGCTGATCGTACAAAGGTAATAAGACTGTGGGGGGAATGTGGTGACTAATAATGTGTTGCCTCGTGCAGGAGGCGGAGGAGGACATGCCCCGCAACGTGTACGTCGGTGCTGCGGCGGCGGCGCTGCTGGCCGCGCTGCAGGTGACCGCCGTGGCGCTGGCCCTGCTGGCGGCGCGGTACAACTCTCGTCCAGGGATCGAACACATCTCAAAGTAAATAATACCTACGATAGGTTGTAACAGCTAAATTCTAGATGAATTAGAGGCTTGTGCCAGACATGTCAACACTCATTATAGCAAAGAAGCCCACAGATGGCGATACCGTCACCCTCGGAAATATGCTCCATACGCTCCATACCAATAAAACTTTCATCGTGATAACGTAATACATAACCGACTACAAATAAGGTTCACAATCGAATGCAAGACATAAATCACGCAAGAGAAATAATTACAGAGATTCGATATAATACTTCTTAATACTTATGCTGACACTTTTTTAAGTGGTTGATCAGACCGTCAAAATGAAAAATTTTCTCTATGGCACCAACATAGCGAAAAAAAATCTGCTGTTCCATACAAAACTGCAAACCTACTCGAGCCAGATGTATAAGACAGCTGATTTTTTTTCGCGATTTCGATGTTGGTCCCATAGAGAAAGATGTTCAGTTTGATGGTCTGATCATACAGACCCTGTATCAAGTTGCAGTTGTGTGTTGCATACAAGGTCCAACAAGAAATTGGACCACGGCCGGTTCCCAGGCTTCCCTTTTCAATGGATTAACCTCCCCAGTTCTTCCTCCTTAGGCTTATAAACCATGTGTTCCACAGAGACATAGGACCGGCTAGGTGGTCGTGGCGGCAGTGTGAGATGAAGGTGCGGGGGCGGAGCGCGCGGGTGGGCCCTCTGGTGCAGAAGTTCGAACCTGCTGGTGTCCGCGCCAGCGCCATCTGATGTCCGCTTCTGAATATAAACTCTATATCTTGCATGTGTTACTTCCAATGCTTTTATTGTTTTCGTATATATTTCCTTAAGTATTTTAAGAACAAATAAATGATACCATGATTTGTCATAAAATTACTCGTATACAAATGTAGATGGCCACGGTTCATATTAGAAATCAGAATAAATTTCAATCTTTTAAAATGTTTCGCCATTAAAAAAAATTTAAAAAAAAAGGAAGGCTTCCTTTGCGTCGCGCAGTCGGGTAAAAAGAGGGAAAAGTTTAACAAAAAAAAAGTTTTATATACGAGCATAGAATATAGAATATTTTCCGCGTTGGTATTCCGTACATCAGTTATTGAAACTCATTGGCACATAGCATATCGTCCGTGCGGAATAGAACCCTGCCTTCATGATTATGTGTCCATACCTCTCCGCAATATAAAAGTCGTGGTGGTCAAGTGGCGAGTAACCTTGTCTGCCGTGCAGGAGACAATGGTTCGATCCCCGTCCAGGCCAACTCGTACCAATGAGTTTTTCGGAATTTATGTACGATTTGTAACACCACTGGCTTTTCGGTGAAGGAAAACATCGTGAGGAAACCTGCATGCTTCAATTTCGAGGCATGTATTATACCCACTGTCCATTATAAGTGGCGACGGGCTCACCCCCTGTCACACTGGACAGAGTTTCGGTACTACTGGTGGACCGTGAATGTTCTGAGGTTTCAGGATATCTCTGACTACCCCCTCGGGGAATATAGTCGAGAGTACCTCTCCGCAAAGCACCACCGACGCTCTCAGCAACATGGCCAATGAGCCTAAGTTTTATAATGATAAAACTTTGGTTCATACAAAACTAAACCTTTACGTGTACTTCAGCCATATCATAATTCACAATATCATCTTGGAAACACTTTGTTGAACTTGTTTAATAACTCGCTTATAAGAACTATTTAACAGCAAAGGCGGAACTTGTATATAACAACTACAGCAGGTTGTTCGAGTTGCAAACTTTCTTCATAAAACACTGAAGTGCTTTTAATTATTCAATGTAGGTACTTTTTAACGACATTTTTTTTTCCTTTGTCAAACACTTCTCGGTAAAATTAATGTTTAAAATAATAGGGGATCTATTATATCGACAGGTTGTATAACTAGACGAGACGAATGGTAGGAGAGGAAGACCGAAGAAAAGATGTGCGAATGATGATATGTGAAAGAAAGGAATGAGTGCTGAAACTACGGTTAAAAGAGATGATCTTCTTCGTTCGTATCAGCATGAGCTCGTAATGCATCTCATGGTGTAGTGGGAAGATTAGCCAGTCAGCAATGGATCTATCGAGGATGACTGCCCCGGGTTCGCCAGACAAACACAGGTTTTGTCACCAGGGGAATCGGTCACTCAAGAGATGAATGAAGAAGGTATAGCGTCGCACCCAAATAATGGTATAAGGAAGGTAGAGATTGAGGTGTATTCTCATAAACGAAACTACTTCTAAAACTAAAGAATTCAAAATTTCAAATTAAAGATTTCAAATTTTTGTACTGGACGAGACTTCAGTTCAACAACAAAACTATCAATCAACCAAAAAAAAATCATAAGCCATATTGAAAACGATTTCAAGTCCAAAGGTTTTTTCGAGAGTGAGTATTTCGTAAACACGTATCGGATTTAAATCGAAATGTCAAATCCATGTATGTATGGCTAAACCTATCTATTTTATTTAACATCAAAACATAAGTCACGTATAAAAAATAACTTTACGTGCTCCGTGAGGCGGTACATAATGTGAAAAGATGTTTTTAAAATTACTTACATCTATCTAGAAGAAAAGTAAACATTGCTCAGCTGTGGTAAAAGAGAGATAATGTTGTTGACGCATCAGACGAGTGCTCCGTGGGTGTTATCCTAAAAAGTTAGCTGGGAGCCTGGGAGCAAATCTGTAAGTTCTTTTTGAACTGAGAAGTTGGGTGTACCGAGGCATTTTGTTGATGTGCGTAGAGTGCAGATAAATATCTACACATTCTACATAATTACTAGAGATGGGCCGAACGTGGGTTTCACCGAATACGAACATTCGGCCGAATGTTCGGTATTTTTTTTACCGAAGCCGAACTTCGGCCGAACATTCGGCAAAATTTGTCCCTATATCTCGGGCAATTCAGGAGTGCGATTTTTGAAACTCATTCGGTGAGAACAACATTCTCAACAGTTGAAAATGTCAAAATTACTTTGGAGATATGCATCTTTCTACTGCTGTTAGACTTTCAAAAATCATACTTTAGGATTGCGATTTTTGAAAAGCAAATCAGCAGTAGAAAGATGCATACTTTTGCTGCAAGTTAATTCGATACTACGTCCTGTCGGATAATGGTGTCGTCCTGTAATGGTGGGTCGAAAAAAAATTATTTCGGACTTCATGCATTCGGATATGTGTAAATCGGACTTGCGGAACCTATCTCCATAGTGATTTTGACATTTTCAACTGTTTGTTTCAATTTAATTTAATGCCTGGTTAACTATACTTAACTGGTAACTCTAGTATGTAATTCAATAAGTTTCTATTAATAAACATAAAAATATGTCTTAAATTTTTCCAGTAAAGACCTGATTGGAAAAAGTATATTATTTAATATACAATAATGCCCGGGTATAACAATAACACGCAACAATTTGCAAGATATTTTAGTAGGCATTCAAGCTCAATAGCACACATCATATTACAATCAAATCTTTGAGTGTGAATGTGCCGAACATTTGACTTTTTAGCCGAACTTCGGCCGAATTCGAATGTTCGGTAAACATGCCGAATGTGCCGAATACCGAATGTAATACGAACGTTCGGCCCATCTCTAATAATTACTCGATCTCTGCCTAAAAGTTTTGACTGTTTGAAATTACAACATGTAAATAATACATAATTGATAGTGTGAAGTGTGTCCGGTGACGCATAATTATGATATAACAACAGTTGTGCATGATTATCAAGTTGTGAATGTTATAAAGTTCAAGCACAAATCTAAATGGGGCTTAACAATTTTAACCATATTTTGCAAATAAATAGTAAATGGAAAAATAAAGTGGTGGGTGTGGAGATGACACATTTCAGTTGATCCAAAATTATGAAGAATTTCCCCTAAACGGTGGGATTCCATTCCAATTATAGTAGATAACACACCGAGGACAGAAAAGTACGCCCTGAGGTTAGTATACAATTTTTCTCCTCGACGGAGGTGGAAAGCGGTAAAGTCGTTTAGTGCAGCGGGACGAGAATTGACGCTTTCTGCCCGGAGGGGAGAAAAAGATATAAATGTTACTGTCATATTTTTCATTTTTTTTTTTTTAAATATCTTGGTCATTGTCACACAAATTAACTAGTCACATTTAAAGTACCAGAATCTAGCCTGGACTTGTATTATGATGACTAGACAACAATATAGAATACATATATAAATACAAGCATCCATGACTCGGGTACAAATATATACAAATAAAAGGATTCGAACCCGCAACCCTCGGCACAGCAGGCAGGTTCACTACAGACTGTGATATCGCGTTGTTTCCGCTACGATACTACAGATTATATTTTGATGTTAGTTATTTATACACGGAATGTTAAAAATGGGCTTGTTGTCAGTCTTCAGACTTTTCTTATTTAGATAATCGCTATTTTCATTTGTTCAAGTTATACCAAGATCCGACCGCAAAATTATGCACATATTTGTTTGGCGAACGAAATGTGACTTAAGTGAAAGTTTATATACAGGGGCTTATACAACGCCACCGGGTTGCCTAGCAAAACAGATCCTTGGAAAAAATGGTACCATAAATAATCAAGCCTCGTATCCACCAGGCAACAATTGACGTGCAACACGTTTGGCAACGTGGTAAAACAACGCGCGACGTTGCTGCTTTCAAAGTTTCTTCTTTTTGCAAAAGAAGCAACGTCTCGCGTTTTTTTGCCACGTCGCCGAACATGTTGAGCGTCACGCGTTGTGAGTCAATTGTTGCCTAGTGGATACGAGGCTTCATGGTAATGGTACTTGCGGCAAGATTTTGCTATGTAACCCGGCGGCGTTGTATGAACCCCTGTGTAAACTTTCACTTAAATCACATTTCGTTAACCAAACAAATAGGTGCATAAATTTACGGTCGGATCTTGTGCTAAGTGGTGTCTTAGAATACCTACCTAAGAAGACTTACAAGGTGATACCAATTGCTAGAAGCAATTTTAATATGCTAATGTCGACTGATAAGTTTTATAGCCCCGGGTGCCCGAGGGACGCTGTCTCAGTCTCCAAATTAAAATCATTCTTTTTACGATATTTACCTTTTTGTTTTTTCCTAAAATAAAACATAATTTCTAACAAGATTATTTTTATCCATCCACACGCAAATAGAAAAATTCAATTTGGTTATTTTCCGTGTTCGCGTTCCTTTTCGATTTCTCTGATAAATTCAATTATTCCTTCTACGTTTTTTCAATTCGACTATTGTATGTTACTCGTAGGTAAGAACTGTGCCTAATGTTTATTCATCAGAATTCTAATGTTTTGGACGGTCGGTCGTCGTCACGGGTAGACAATAGGCATAAATATTTTTTCACGTCATTTGCTTTTGGGTCTAAAGTGGCATTTCTGCCGCGTTGTGGCAAATGGCTTGGATATCCTCCAAATATGCCATCTAGATAAGATACGAGACCTTTTACTGTTATTATCGGGAATCCCTATTAGCGGGGGACCTCTAGCGTTTTGTTCGAGGAATATAACTTTTAAAAGACTCAGATATACTTTAACGATTTTGTTATCCATAATAAATTCACAAAGCTCGCTTTAGGTACATTATTATAAAGTTTGAATACTTATTTTAAAGTGGCAGGACAGTGATTCCCACCATCGTCGACTGTAGGTAATACTATCGATAAGCTATTTTAGAGGCAATGACCGTACACACTAATACCTCCATACACACGAAGTTTAATTACCTATATGCTTTGACTATAAATAGTCAAAGCCTGTATGTGAATACCTATTTATTTACATAATCACATAAATTAAAATAAACACAATGATATAGTAGGATTCATTTCATCATCATCTCAGCCGATGGACGTCCACTGCTGGATATAGGCCTCCCCCAAGGATCGCCATAACGACCGGTCCTGCGCCGCCCTCATCCAACGGTTTCCCGCCGCCTTCACCAGGTCGTCGGTCCACCGTTTGGGGGGCCTACCCACGCTGCGCTTTCCGGTACGCGGCCGCCACTCGAGAACCTTCCGGCCCCATCGGCCATCGGTTCTGCGAGCAATGTGCCCCGCCCACTGCCACTTTAGTTTAGCAATTCTTTGGGCTATGTCAGCTACTCTGGTTCTTCTGCGGATTTCTTCATTTCTGATCCGATCTCGCAGGGAAACTCCGAGCATAGCCCTCTCCATTGCCCTTTGGGTGACTTTCAGCCTTTTTATGAGGCCTTGAGTGAGCGACCACGTCTCTGTTCCATATGTCATCACTGGCAACACACACTGATCGAAGACTTTCGTTTTAAGACACTGCGGTATTTGGGACGTCAAGATACTACCATCGAACAAATATTACTACGCATTTGTTCGATGATACTACGTAGCTTCCCGAACGCTGCCCAGCCGAGTTGGATTCGACGGTTGATCTCTTTCTCAAAGTTGGATTCATTTGAATCCTACTAAATTATAAATATCATAGATTACCTAATATATGCCATTTACCTAACCTAATTAACCAATTAGAGTCAATAAATAGTGTCCCTAAATGTTATTAATACTATTAACTGACTGACATTCCGAAAACATGTTTAAAACTCAGATTAAAAAAAATAAGTATCTGTAAAAAAGCGTATTATAAACTGGATGACTATTTAAAGAATCAAAATGCCTGGGTCTGAGATCACTAACTTGTAGTTTATTTACATTAATGTATCCTAACAATTATTTTCTTAAATTTTTTTTTTAAATATACCTACTATGTATTATTGTATACATAACCGTAGCTTAAGAATTTATATTGTAATAGTTATTAAGTCGTGTTATGTTGTAGAGTTTCTGGCCGCATCTTCTCTACAGCGACAACACGTACCGACGCGGTGGTAGCTTAAAAAAGATTTGACGTTTAATAAGTGTGCTTCAGGCTCCATATTGAATAAATTATATTGCTCTCGACGCATAATGCCCTAACACCAATATTGACTTTGACATTAACATTTTATTCTAAACACTATTAACAGGGTAATGGAGTCGCGTTGTAGGTCTGCTATAGGGTAGTCGCATCGCGAGTCGATTGTTGGTTGCCCCCTCCCCGGCCTGCAACGATGCTCCAGTGGTGGCTCAAGATAGTGTTCTTTTCGAAAAACAATCCTTGAAGTCACCAAAATACATAAGTTACCGTACAACATCAAGCACTCTTGCTACAAAAACTAGACATTGGCAAAATCATCACATACCCAAGATGGCAGCCATTTTTTTTAAATATAGAATAGAATAGAACATGGTAATATTAACTGTGTTATAGAGGAGGAGGAGGAGGACTTTCCTCAATATGATTGAGACAAGAGATATACCTAATAAGGAAAACAGTTTTCAAAGCAAAATTCTGTTAGTAATCAATTATTATCGATAATCGACTAATAATTGTAGATAAATTATCCCAAAGTTATTTTTTGAAGGATTTTTAATTCTAATCAGTCTAGCTGGCAGATGCAACGAAGGAAGTAAATGGAGATAAAAGCGAACAAAACTGGTTTGACTAGTTTCCTCCCACAAGATTTCCGTATTCACTTATCTACTGAGCTTTGTTTTTTCTTATATACCTAGATTTACGACTTGTTTGGCTTTTCTTATTTTATACTTTCGAATGCCATCTGTCCGCCCGTTGAATTTCTAGTTTAATGATGGATTTCTATGATGGATATTCGTATCGGTTTTCAATATAGAACTCAAGTTCTTATTCAAAGCCACTATTTAGTTAGAACATTTTTTGGAGTTTTCTGGTATCATCCACTATCTAGAAAGGGATCGCGAAATAGGAGAAGATCGAAATTTTGTTGTGCCTTTTTTCACCAATGTTATAAATATACCAGCCTTTCCAATTTGGGATCAGAACAATCTATGCGCCTGTGAGCGCCATACGTCATCGACGATAGGCCTGTGTCCCAAGTATGACGTGAAAGGCTATATCGAGGTTACCTTGATGTTCCTGGAGGCCTGCATGTTGGCCACGGCCTGCTTGACTCCCTTGCCGACCTGCCAGATGATCGCCTCTGGGGGCTGCGCCTTAAACGGGAACTCGTTGCATAGCAGCTCGTACCACACCGTGCTGCAAACGTTCAAACTCTTTAAAACTAGCCAGGAAATTGACAACATATAGGTAGTTTGAGAAGCAACTCCTTGTTCACTGCCGAGATTCAATCGGTCGCTGGAAGCCACAGAAATAGAACCCTTAAAGTTTCACTACTAATTAAAAACTAGTGGTATATATTTAATTACTAAAGAATGTATTATGTTACGTACAATGTCCACAAAGACCATTGCCTGCGATGACTGTTCATATGTACCTTTTGTAAAGTCCGCAGAGATTGCAGGCTTTGCTCAGTTCATGGGTATTGTCAGCACTGCTAAACTTAGTTTTGACCTATAAACAGTTTCAATGATCTAAAGGAATTGTAGGTATTCGTGACATGTTTGCCGAGGTACGCACAGATGGTTTCCATGCCATTAGGCGCAAAAAAGTCGCGTTTCTTTTACATCGACTGCGGAACAGCAACAACAGCATCCTGAAAACAATAGCCGGTCATTATGAAGGTCACTATTCACTATTCTCTCTAGGTCACTATTCTCTTTTGTTATTATTCTGTTTTTAATATTTTACAAAAATGTATCTCTCTGATCATGTAAAAGATTGAATGTGTGTCGGAGATCCAAATAAATAATTTTTCTTTCTTTCTTTATTCAAAGACACTGGGTGGGTCTGGCTATTGGGGCTGTTAAAATTTAAATGTACTTAACCTCTGTCTGTGTATGTATCTGAACTTATTTTTGTTTTTATTGTAATACCAACATAGTCTTAAGCCCATACTAACGCTATTATGGATCTATTGGTCTGAACTAAATGATATTATTATTATACGTCTTACGTTCCTTAATCACGGGCAATTAAGTCCCGGACATTTGGAAGGCGTGCATGGAGCCGAAGCCAACATATAGAGGCCCGTTCAAAAGAAAAGTTAATCTAAATGTAAGGGATACACATGTATTGTTATTATTATTATACTAAGTTGATTTATTTTATTTATTGCGGATGTCGTTCAATCAAGTGTATATTCTTGACAATACCTGCCCTAGGCAGTTGTCAGGTATACAAAGTTGTACTAGAAACATAGGTCCTACAATTATTTTCGATACTGTGCGGGCATACGTAGCTGACAATGCGGCCTTGTGAACATTTCACGAAACAAATACAACAAAGGGAAATCTATCCCTGGATAATTTTGAATGACTGCACTAAGATTTGTGATGTAGGAACGCCTAGATGCACTCTGTTATGTGAAATATTGTAGCTCAAAATGGCACAGCTGAATTTTAATTGATCATTTGATCATTTGATTGATCATTGATTAATGAAACTAATCTAAAAGGCGAGCTCCTTAATATCGATATCAAGCTTCGTATAACTCAACTCATGACATTGTTAACCTAAGATACGCTAGAAAAGAATGTATCTACCTATTATTCTCAGTTAAAATCTCAATTAGAAATGAATTGAAATACCTATTATAAATCCTTGTATCGTTTTGCTCATCATTGGCCGGTGAAACCAAAACTTTAGGCTCCCTTATTGACCAATTACAACTATTTATTAATTCTAATTATATCTACATAGAGATAATTATACCCAGAGTATAAATTCATCACAATCAAAGCATTTCACTGAACATAGCGTTCCAATTAAGGCGCTCAAAGTAGTACCACTACTGCGCAGTCTTGCGGAAACGTTTTCTATGTATCCTAGCAATCAAAACTGTAGTGTATCCCGTAACAAGCTATCTTGTTGCCTTTGATATACTATCAACCAAGGATTAAACATAACGTAAGTAGGTACCACGGGCTCGTGAGTTGATAAACGCGTAATAGAGATGCGCCAAGCGATGCGTGCGTGCCACTCACAAACGAACAGATATGTAACCAGGATTTTAATCTGGGGGTTTTTAAGGTTTGAAAAATACTGATAATATTATGGAGACTAGAAATATTGTGATTGTTTGTTATTTTAAAGAACGCTTTTTAAAATTTTGAAGTTCATTCGCACATACCGTAGCGCCATCTATCGATCCCCTAGAAAATTAAAACTTCAAAGGCATCCCGACTAGAGGGGGACCGTTCTAGTTGGCGTGAAAGACTAGCGGGGGACCGTTCTAGTTGGCGTGAAAATGAAGAGGCCTATACCCAGCAGTGGGGTTTACCGGGCTGATGATGATGATGATGAAGGCATCCTGTGTTTTAGACATAGACTAGGCATTTTGCTTCATAGGCATGGTGCATTTTAGGTACCTATATACCTACTTCGCTCAAAAGGGAGCCAAAAGAAAAACGTTGTACCTACTTATGGTAGGTGCAACAACTTTCCCCAAGAAACCTAATCGAAATTAAAAAAAATAAGTTCCACCTTTTCATACCAACCTTCGAACAACAGCTAGCATTTAATGTAGTACGACGAATAAATTTTTTTTGCTAATTCCATGAAGGTTCGTTGGGAAAACTTGTTCAGTATCATTAGTAGGTACACCTACAAATCTGTTTACACTTATCACTTACATTTTGGAATAATACAGGGTAAATTTTATATCACTGCGGATAACTTAAGCATGTATTCTACTCATCAAGCTGAACATCTTTCAGTATAGCGCCAACTTCGAAATTGCAAAAAAAATATCAGCTGTCCCATCCCATAATACACAACTGCAGTAGATACCTATTCGACTCAAAATGTATGGGAGAGTTGTTTTTTTTTTCGCGATTTCGATGTTGGCTCCATAGTAAAAGTTGTTCAGTTTGATGAGTATAGAATACATGCTAAAGTTATCCGTAGCGATATAAAATTGATTAAGTAAATTGATTCAAATCGACAAAACCACAAGAATCTCAACTCGGTTTCCAGTGGTTTAGATACAGGAAACATTTGGACTCAATGACCCCCCACCCGTGCCTGCAAACAACCTAAGATTGGAGCGGACGTTGACGTATCGCGACTGAGAAAGCCCCGATCCAATTTAGCAGCCGAATCCGATGACTGTCCCCAGGGAGACGCAGTTTTATTCATGGAAACAATTTTAACGGAAAAGGAAAAAATTCGTTCCCTCCGATATGGGTACGAGATGAGAACAAAGCGTTTACTGCTATTAAGAGTCCTTTTACACTTCAGTTGAGCCCTCATCACAATATTAAAGATTTCAAAATAAAGAAAACCAAAATTAAAAAGCGCTACTCCAATAAACTACGAAAGCCTTAAAGCTATTTTATACAATACTTTAACAAATTTGAAAATGGAAAATAAAAACGGCCGCTTTTACAATTTTTCAATACTAGCCGTTGCCCGCGACTCCATTTATGTAGACTTTAAAAAAGTATCCTATGTGTCAATCAAGAACATCTATCAGTGTGCCAAATTTCACCCAAATAAGTTCAGCCGTTTATGTTGGATGAGGCACAAACACGCAAACATCCATCTTCACAAACTTTGACATTTACTCGTATAATATTAGTACACCTTGACAAAATATCTGGGCGTAACGCTGGACAGATCATTGAATTTCAAAGCACATTGCTATAGCACATAAAATGAAGGTCGGTTCTCGGAATAGCCTACTCCGTCGCCTAACATCTACCAATTGGGGAGCTCACCCAGACGTTCTCCGCACGACAGGCCTGGCGCTTTGCTTCTCCGCTGGCGAATATACGTGTCCAGTTTGGAATTGGTCTGTACACGCTAGGGGTGTCGATTTCGCGCTGAATGACACGTGCCGAATAGTTACTGGCTGCCTCAAGCCAACCCCTCTCAATAAAATCTACTCTTTGGCTGGAATAGGCCCCCCTGGAGTACGGTGGGATGTGGATTGCTCCATAGAGAAATATAAACAAGAGCACGACAGTCGACATTCTCTATATAGCCACCAAATCCCACAAGCCCGCCGTCAGGCCGAATATCTGGCAAATGAAATACAGAAACATTAGTAGAACTATTGACACGAAAAGAAGAAGTAGAAGTAGGTAGCTTAAATTTGAATGTTTAGAACCTATAAAATTGATTTAACGCTTTTGTAGTTTATTGGAGTAGCACTTTTTAAATTTACGCTTTTTTTTAATCATTATTGACAAATCAGGGCGCCACTGAACGGTAAAAGGACCCTTAAAAGAGCACGGCGTGATCATAAAGACTGTATTTTGTTTTGTAATTTGGGAGTATCGATTTCAATCTGTACCTCATTATTGTGAACGTATGAAAAGAGATGTTCTGAAACACATCATGCCGAAACCTGTGAGCACGAAATTTTACATTCCGTCTTTTAAGTTCATTGGGTAGGGATTTTCCTTTATGGGAAATGTGGATATTGATGAAGAGTTGCGGAATTAATTCAGTAAAGAAGTTCAGTAACAGAAAAAAAGACCAACCATAATATTGATAATGCATTTAATGCGAACTCAAAGAGTGGATTAGGTATAGATGGTACTTTAAATGCAGAATCTCATCCACAGGGTAACAATGCAACAAAGAATGAAAATGAATGTTTAATGAATACTGGAATAATTATTAATTAGGACCTACTTATACGGGGTGTTACACAAGTAAGAATACATTTTTAATACTCTTATCGCGATTTAGATATTGGTCCCATAGTGAAAGTTGTCGAGTTTGATGGTCTAAACCACCCACTTAAATGTTTCTTTGTATTTTTGTAACACCATGTATAATCACATCAAATTTCACGCTTTTACGTATTGCCGTTTTTACGATCAGCAAAAACAAGCATAGCATAGCATAGCATAGCATAGAGCATATGCTCACGACTATATTCCCCGAGGGGGTAGTCAGAGATATTCTGAAACCTCAGAAAATCCACGTTTCACCAGTAGTACCGAGACTCTGTCCAGTGTGACGGGGGGTGAGCCCGTCGCCACTTATAATGGACAGTGGTACAATACATGCCTCGAAATTGAAGCATGCAGGTTTCCTCACGATGTTTTCCTTCACCGAAAAGCCAGTGGTGTTACAAATCTTACATAAATTCCGAAAAACTCATTGGTAATTCGATTGCGGTAAATAAATCGTAACTGAACCATGATTGGACCGCGTGGGAAGCTTAGCTTATACATTTGGTATTGCGCTAATCGAGGTACAGCTCATGACAGCCGTTAGAGTAATTTTGACAGATGGTTCAAACGTTAAAGGATTAGTGATCAAGTTTAGCGCGATACGGAATTAACACGGATAAATAGTAATTGGATTGCAATGTGATTAGAATTAGAGATACAGATTGAACTTGGATGTTTTAAAATAGCAGCCCCCCCCCCCCCCCTTCTTATATATAAAAGCAATCAGTTCTTCAATTCCTATTTTGACCGTTTCCTTGTAAACCTGTTTGCTTTTCAACCGTGCATGAAACAGAAAAATATCGGATATTTTGACTTCGGAATGATAAATATGCAAAGAATTTCCGCTCTGGTCGACGGGAAAATCAACTGGCGAACTAGAGGCTATTCCGTGCAATGATGCGAGAGTGACTGATAAGTCGGTGAATTCGGGGGATACAAGAATATTTTATATCATTTCTTGTTTGTTTATTTTTGCTACCGTGCTCATTCTGTTCAGAGAATATGATGTCATCTGGAAATATACATTCCTAAAGGTGGCGCTGGCTACGGTATTCTTATAATGAAATTCTTGTGTGCAAGTTGTGAATAAGTTGTGATTGTGAATAAGACTATTAGACTATAAAACTAAGGTACAACCTAAGCCGCAGAAGATAGAAACTTGACTTTTGAAATAGGTATATTATATTCTAGAGAGGACATAGAAGTGCACTAAAGAATTTTAGAAAATTGGCCCTTATATCGGTACAACGGGGTGTTGAAGTTTTTCGAAACTTACACAGACGAAGTCGCTGGAAAAAGCTACTTAAGTAGGTACACATATACAAATACTAACCTAACCTAACCAATTTATCATCATCATTGTAACACCACCGGCTTTTCGGTGAAGGAAAACATCGTGAGGAAACCTGCATGCTTCAATTTCGAGGCATGTATTGTACCCACTGTCCATTAGTGGCGACGGGCCCACCCCCCGTCACACTGGACTGAGTTTCGGTAATTCTGGTGAAACGTGGATGTTCTGAGGTTTCAGAATACATCAGACTATCCCGGAATATAGTCGTGAGCATAATTATGCTTATGCTATGTGAATAATTTTTTTTTTAAATCATTAATAATATTTGATAATATTGACCTAAGCTTTACACAAATACGTCTTCGCACCTCGCAACTCCGCTTTCCCCGATCAATTGAAAGCTTCAGATTGTATTCTAGCCCCATCAATATTATAATAACTATCTCTAGCATCACATGGGTACGAGTAACAAACATTGACAAACCGAATCCATTATGGGCAGCACATAACGCCGTGCAAGTTAACCGACCTCATCTCTCCTTGCCGCACAAGTTCGTCAATGCCGTGTAAGTTTAATTAGAATTCCTGCACGGTGGGGCGCTTGCGCGACCTATCTGACAAATGAGTCTATCCGACATCTTCTCAACTAAGGGCTCATTTATACCTACTATTACAGAAACTATAGCGCCAGTGAGCGCTGGTGCCGCGATGCGGAGAGTATGGAAGAGTATTCCACCGGACCTCCATGATTACTCAATCATGGGGGGTCCGGCAGGGGTCCAACCTGCACCGACGACATGCCATGAGGTACCCTTGAGTTCTTCTATCTTATGTAGGTACGTAATACTAATCTCAAACGGTGAAGGAAAACATCGTGAGGAAACGTGATACGCTGGAGAACAAATCCTAATGCGTATGTGTAGTACATACATTCCGCATTATGGGCACACGCGGTGAACTAACACCTTAATAACCTCCCTGAGGGGAGGGCTGTGCCCTGCAGTGGGACTTAATTAAAGAAGCAATACCATGTGATATCTGCGTTAGAATATCAACGATAGAACGTGTCGTCAAAGGCGACTTTTCATGCATCTTCAATAGGTTTGATGCTCACACCATGAAGCTATCTGTTGGAGTACTACTGTGATCGTAGCTGTGTCTCATTCTATCAAATTCAAGAATTAAATGACAAAAAAGTGTATCTGTGTTTCATCATCATCATCATCATCAGCCTATATACGCCCCACTGCAGGGCACAGGCCTGCCCTCTAGGAGGGTGTTAGGGCGTTTGTCCACCACGCGTGCCCAATGCGGATTGGTAGACTTCACATATGCATCAGAATTTCTTCTTCTGCATATTATTATGCAGGTTTCCTCACGATGTTTTCCTTCACCGTTTGAGAGCAGTCGGTAATACGTACATAAGTTAGAAAAACTCATTGGTACGTGGCATGTTGTCCGTACGGATTCGAACTCGGACCTCATGATTGAGAGTCCATACCTCTCCGCAATGCGCCACCGAGCTCTTCTCTGTCTTATCTGTGTTTAGCGCTTACTAATTATGCACTTAAATCATCTTCATTTGGTGTGTGATTTTTTTTGTTCCTGGTTGGATCCGGGGATGGTTAAATACCAACCAACTACCACCTCTACAATAAATGGGGTTTGATTTCAATGTGCGACTGCGGGGCACCTGACCAAACCCTCAGCCATTTGATAAATCAATGCACTCTACGCTACGAATAAGAATGTATACAGAAGTGTAAATGAAGCTCAAAAAGTGGCACCAAAAAAAGTGTACCGTGTTCTAAATTTGTTCTTTAAAAACTGTACCTAGTATGGGACAGCAGATTTTTTTTTTGCTCCATTGCTCCATAGTGAAAGTTGTTCAGTTTCATGGTCTGAAGTGTTTCAGGGGTGTGTGGTGTGGTGTGTTGAAGGGGTGTCCCTTTGAGTATTACTAGGGTGTTTTTTTACACCCTGTATTTAGGTGGCTATATTAAATGGTTGAATGAAACGTACTTATCTGGTTACATTAGACGTTGGCAAGAGAATTCGATGTTCTTACTATGGCGCTAGTAGACTGCTGATCCTGCAAACCATGTTGTGACTGCTGAATAGGGAATGAATCTGAGACATGAGTTAAATTAGTCAGTTTAGATCTAGGTTAGACCTATGGTGGTTCATGGTCATAATTATATACCGCCGAAATAAACATAAGCAGTGTAACAGAGCCCTTACCCTCTCTGCATTTAATGAGAAAATAATGTTTGTCTTCAATAACGCAAAAATAATGCTCATGGACGTTGCCGCGCCGGATCGCTAGAATTTCTTCCATTTTCTTAGAATATTTCAAAATGGATTTGTAATGACTCGTCTCAAATTCTTTAAAGAAACGAGAATGAAATGTTTTTCTACTTATCTAAATTGACCTTTATGGTACCTATTCTAAGAGATTTATTACACAAACGATTTTTGAGCGTAGGTGAAGTGGCAACTGTACCGCGACAACGTCGAAACTGAATCGCCAAGAGTTTTGAGCGTAGGTGTCGACGGAACGATATCACCGCGACATCATCGCCGCGATTACAACATTAGCTATTTAATTCTGTAAAATATGTCCCGTGGTGGTCCAGCTAGAGGCTGACCTTTCGAGCTTTCGTGCAGGTTGCGGTGTAGATTGCAGCGTGGTTCAGACTAGTACCTACTACCTAATACGTATTAGAAAGGACTCAATTTCTCCAGCTATGGGAAATAGGTCACCAAAAATGTTAGCGTATAGTTGGCGTATAGTTATGGAACTCATGTGGATTTGTTTCTCATAATCTCTAGATTATAGTGGTAATATTAGCCTCATCTAAACGGCACCACATCTTGTCTTGGTAAAAAAGGTTTTTTCTAGGTAGGTACAATGGATTTCGTACAATACCTATGCTACCTTCCTGGTAGGTACGCATTGCCTGGCAAGTTTAAGCAAGATTTGACGTAAGGTAACGATGTTTGCTTCGAGTTTTCATTACTTTTACTAACGGAAAAAGATATTCAAATTAACACAACGTCAAAGCACAAACAAATCTCGTAAATTAGTTTGCTTACATCTATTTGCCTTTGTTTGCATTGATTAGAGTCCTATGCGTTATTGTGTCAACATGCAAATTATTGCCCAATGTCAGTTGAATGAGCTTGTCTTTGCGTGTATTCCAGTTATTGGAAAATGTAGTACGGGTTTCTGACCGGCCTTTAAAATTATTCAAGTACCTACGTATTATCGTGGACTTTTCCGCCTGATTTATTATTTTTTCGCAAAATTTCGCGCATAATTTATTGTTTGGAAACTATTCATTCGTTGGGCTATTCATCAAAGGGCAAGGCTAGACAGCGCTTTTATTTTTTAGTATGCAAGTAAAAAATGAACCTAGTGGCGGTCAGGTGGAAGTCCACGATAGTACCTACATTAAGTTTTACACAAGGGGATATCCCTGCTAATGAATTTAACATTCCAAATTTTGGTGTATTTTTCTGATTGTTTATAAAATGTTAGCAGCTAAAATTCAAATTAAAAATGAAACTACAATTCAATCTCGTAATCAAATTTAAAACAGAAGCATTTCAAGTCTGGGTTCTAAGAAAAGAAAACATAAAGTTCATTTCGTATGGAGCGCATGCAGATTTCACAGAGACATTATTGCTACAATTTAAGACGTCACTTGCAGGCACTGTGCTAGCCAGAGTTGCAGGCAAGCGTATTTTTTATGACTACATTTAAGCATATGAGCTTCTTGAGTAAAGTATTTTGACTCTACCGGTATTTTTTCTATGTGTTTTTTTTTGTATGAGTAACATAACTAAGGGTTAATTAAATTATAATGTCGGTAAGAAAACCAGTTAAACTTTACGTAATTATTGACGAGTTTGATATAATTATATTTCAAGAGCGACATTGTGACCTAACACGATGAATGCTAGTTTTTAAGAGACACTAATTATCATTTCTGTAATATGTTTTTCACATAATTAATTTCAATAAAAAACGAGTGTTAATTTCTCTGAATCTAGAAAATCCAGCGGGATGTAATTATATTATCTAACAGATTTAATAATATTTCTAGAAAAGGAGTGCGATTTTTGAATCTCATTCGGTGAGCTCAGCAGTTGTACCTAAATGTCAAAATTACTATAGAGATACGCATCTGTCTACTGCTGATTTGACTCTCAAAAATCATGCTTCAAGAGTGCGATTTTTGAAAGTCAAATCAGCAGAAGAAAGATGCGTATCTCCGTAGTAATTTTGACATTTACAACTGCTGAGCTCACCGAATGAGATTCAAAAATCGCACTCCTGAAAATAGATTCATTCTATCAAAATCAAATACTTATTATTTTTCATTAAGCTTTTTCTCGTGAACATTTATAATATCCTTAGCACGAAAGAAGGAATAATGGAGCGATAGGTGTAACCCGTAACCCGTTCTAAGCGCGGTGTTCCAACAAATAAGAAAATAACAACACAAGTTGAAGCGGGGATTATCCCCCGTATTGCACTAGAGCCGGGGAATAAAATGTTCTCATACGAAACCTATCGGCCGTGGGTTGCCGCGTTGGTGTTCACCGTGTACCTTACCTCATTGGAATAGAGCAGATACTAGTGAAATATCTTCTGATAGGTACTTCAGCGTTATACGAAGGTGGATAACGTGTCTTACCTCTACAAATGTTCCGTGGAAAGTTGTTTCCGGCGAAGGTTTCCGCTCGCCCGATCGATTCTAATAAAACAAGTAAAGCATTGGAAACTGAAATAAAGTGCCCTGGATTACATTTCATTTCCTTCATTTCTTGATGTCCATAAGATATATTTCGATGTAGGTTTTTATTTTTTCTTGGAGATCAGACAGATGAATGTACGGACACGTTAATATTGTCGACCTTCTTATACAGGGTGTTACGGTAAATAGTTGAATTACTTTAATGGGTGATAGTACGCATGGTACTAGACAACTTTCCCAAAGAATCCAATAGTTTCGCAATAAACATTGGTTTCGTTTTTCTACAACATGCTGTCACTGTCATCAGTATGAACAGTGTGAGAGATGGATCGTCTTATGTGTCTACGAAACTACGTATTTAAATTAGGCGGGGACGTCGGTTGTCGAGAATTTGTACAAGAATTGACGAACATCTAATTAACGGGTTTCAGATAAATGGGCATTCTATATTATGTCTACATTCAAATTGAACGTTTATTTAAAAATATGGTACTTATAGCAAAGTTTCTGTCCATCCCCAAAAGGCGCGTTGAAAAAATGTGCTGCAAGGAAAAGGTGCACCCGTTTCGATCTGCAGAATAAACTAAAGCGGCCACGATATATATTATTTTTTAAAAAGAATCAGGATAAACGGTTTCCTTGAATTAGCCGTCAGCTGTCTCGGAAGAGACAGCACGGAAGAAGGGGGACTCTGAACACATAATTTCACTTAACCGACCTCGTGTGATAGGAGGAACTAGCACTTATTTTACTTGTTTGTAAATATATCTTTCGTCTCGTGTTAAGAGGATTGTACCCGTTAGTGCGCTATATATAAACGAAGAAATTAATATTTTTTAACACGATTGAAACATCCAAACTTTGACATTTTAAATATTGGTAACATATTTAAAATCGGCGTAGGTCGGGCCACTTATATCTTACCCTCTATAGTCGAACTCCATAAAATCGATGGGAAAGGGGAAGCCCCATTTAGCAAGAAACTAAAGCTACTTTTAAATTGTATTGTGAACCTTCGTTGCTTCGAGAAATAGGTTTGATTAAGGGGAAACCCCCTTATTCGATATTAATAAATGTTTTTTAAAAATGAAATCAGTCGTAGTATGTATTGCATGTTTTCTATTAAATAATACGTTTCCCCCCCCTTGTTTCCAACAGAACATAGATAGACTACATACGTGTTATTGCCTGGGGGATGCCATAGAACGTCTATCTATGGCAAAGATAAACAAATCAGGGTAGAAAACTGGTAGACAATAATCGAACTAACGAAAAAGATTCAGGCAGTCACCATTGTCGTTTTCTATGAAACACCCGTTTTTTTATGATTAAATTTTCGTCAAATGACGCATGACACATGACTATCTGAAGCACCCCCTTATGTATATAACGTATTTATATTTACATTCTGTATATCCTGGATATTTTGTGAGGAAACGAACGGGCGGGTGTCCATAGATCGTTGAAGGGACGAAACATATCTCCGCGAGGTGCTGGTGATGTCCAGCGTGGACAGGATTTGCGTTAATTGGTATACATTTTTTGTTTATTAATTTATTTGTAAGACAACAAAAATACAAGACACAATATACACCTTAAAATAGACTCAAGTAAGGGTAAGCGTCTCCAATATTGTGCAGGTGTTGCAGTAACAACCCAAAAAGACCGAGGCCTATATCAGGGTCAGCTACAGTTCACATTGGTGAAAAATTCCGAGAGCGATGGGTAACAACGATTAAGTGAACAAATAAGAATTAAAAAATAGGTACTCGTAACTAATACATGCATGGTAATTGGAAATTTTTCCTTTATTATCATTTAAAAAAAAAGAACTAAGAAAAAAAGTAAAGTTGCCCAAAAAGGCAGAAAAAAAAGAAGAAAATAGTTTTTTCTTTATAACACAAAAAGTATGAAAGCCTTTCAGCGGCGGAACAAATAAGCGTTTATTTTCTTTTTATTACTTTATAGGACAAACTATGTATAGAGATTGAAGTAAAAATTACGATTTTCTTACTCAAAGAGTTTATGGGATGATTCAGATCATCAAACTGAACAACGTTTACTATGGTACCAAATTAAAGAAATCGCGGAAAAAAAATCACCTTTTTATTTACACATTTTGGTTATGTAGCTAAGCAAATTTTTTTTCTCGATTTCGATGTTGGCTCCGTAGTTTTTCAGCTTGACGGTTTGAAGTACCTACGTAGGTACTGTTCATTTCATTTCATTTCATTTATTCATTAACAATTAACATTGTATTCGAAATTAAATAATTGTACATTGGTTCGATATGTAATGCAATTAATTTTACAACCTGTACAACTTACCTCTATTTATGAAAAGACTGGAAATTGTTGATCTTATGAGGATTTAAGTTTTATTTCATTTTGTCTGGTAACCCAGTTTACACTTTATGACAGTAAAAGTGAATAGTACGTTACAAATTGAAAACTCACTTGCAGTTCGTTTAATCAAAGGAGAAAATATACAGAAATTTCTCTGAAATGCATCAGATATTTTTCTTGAAAAGGAATACGCCCTTTAGCTGCATTTTATGTCAGAGACAGGCACGGGGCGGCGCCGGGCGCCGGGCCGGCCGGCCGTCACTTTGCATATGAGTACGGGGGTAAATCCGGGATAACTTTATCTCACAATCCCTTCTTACGTAGCTGATTTTTAAATTCAAGTATACGCTACGTGTATTATGGAAATTGATTCGGGAATCAACGGCATACTCGAAGCTTATAACGGTGTCGCTGATATATATTTTACATGTAAATATCGTACCTGTAACGTTGTGTATGTCGTTTCAACTTTTAATGTACTGTAACTTCGCACTGAGTGTTTCAAGACAGCTTAACGTCACATTCGACTTTACTTAGAGCTTCAATTTAGGCTTGAAAGTTAAATGGCTTCTTCTATCCTTCGCTGTCTAAGTACTCTAAGTCAGTGTTTCTTAACCTGTGGTCCGCGGACCCCTGGGCGTCCGCAGTCTCATCTGTGGATCTTTTAACATACCTGTGTGAAAAGGCATTCCCTACTCTTGTATATACCTAGTTACTAAAAACAAATACTGATTTGATATTACTACTTAATAGTATCATCAACCTAAATTATACCTAATTTAGTTGCAAAAAGGCACCACAGATTTTCTTAACAATAACGTACTTTTTACGAAAAAGTATTTCTGTATTTGTAGTTAGTAGTATTTATAGGTAAGTACATTTTTTGCTGGGGGTTCTTGAAATTGTGCTTGATTTCCTAGGGGTCCGAGGACCAAAAAGGTTAAGAAACGCTGCTCTAAAGTGATACAATAACATGAAGAAATGCTTAGTATAAGAGTTGTGTAACCCGGAGGCCACTTTACTGTCTGACTAACACATAGGTATGTTAGTCGGAGAGGTCGGTAAGTGCTGGCAATAAATTCCTTGTGAGCATTACTGCAGGTGCTTTTTCATTAGTCAAGCTTTCCTAGCTGTTAACTGCAGCAAATAATATGTTTCGGAGAGATTCTCTTAAACTTTCTCTCTTTAAAGTTATTTTATACAAGTCCGTCTTTCTTGGAAGAAGAAAATTACTAACATATTAAACATTTAGTTAAATTTATGAAGTCTCAAAGTCTTCCTTAGGAGAGATACTCTCCGTTCATGAGATAAAGTTTCTAGGTGTACATATAAATTTACATGATATTACTACATTTAAGATGGAATGAATTTTAAAACAGCGAAACTCTTTTTTATATAAAAAATCTTGGATGCGTATAGAGTAATTATAATTCATAGAAATAGTTGGAATTTGTGCAATTCGTTTTCCAGATCAAACCGCAAAATAGCGCTTGTTTCAGGTTTTTTATTCTAATAGGTATAATATTTACTTTCATAACAATCTCTAATCTGAGTGTATATGTTTAAATATTAAATATTCTATAACTTAAAAACAATTTTAGTTGTGTTGTTGGATATAAGGATTCTGGAGCATTGCTATATGGAGCAGTTTTAGCATTTAAAAAGGTTTAGAATATTTGTGATAAACGAAGTTGTCGATTTCCACCTCCGTCGAGGAGAAAAATAGTATACTAACCTCGGGCAGTAAATAAGAAAGCCTCAGATCACATGTTTGTTGACCTCGGCTTCGCCTCGGTTAACGATTACATGTGATCTGAACCCTTTCTTACTTTCCTGCCCTCGGTGTGTAATCACTATAACAAACATAGATTCCGGTAGATTTTCTTTATTAATTAAATACAAACTTTATCAGCAGTTGGTACAAACGTTTTTATCTGTCATTTTTGTTAGCCTATTTCGTTAAGTGAAATATTCTGAATGGTTTCTAAAAGGGAACATTAAGTAAACCGGATCCCATACTGTACTGTTGATACTTTAAAAGGTTTTCGTTCCTCAAGCGATTCTCTCCCATCAACTTAGGGGTACACGATAACGGTTCCACTTTCAGTTCACTAAAAATTTTGTACAGGAAGTTATACTTTATACCGAATGTACCAAAGCTTACTTTTGAAGTTTGTAGTATTTCACAAGCAGTATTACGTCTCGTATTCGCCGTTTGACAGATGTACAATATTTGTCAGTGTTCACAACTTGGTTCTGGCAGCTGTTGAAACTGTTGAAAGCAAACTTCAATAGAATGACGACGAGAAATGAATGTTAATTCGTTTGTTACCGTACCGAGTTGAAGAGTTTGCTTGTGTTTGGACAAACTTACTCGTACGTTGTTTAGGAGATAGATTTAGATGACTGGGCTTGATACTTGGATGGATAAAGTGATTTATCTCAGGTATTTATCTCGAGATCGGTCGCTGGACCAGCTGAAGTCTACAAGTCAAGTCAGAGCATTAACCTGTCAGTTCTGCTAACTTACTTAACCTAATAAATAACCTAAGATGGCCTAGATTCAGGGTTTGACTAAATATGCCACGCCAGTAAAATATTTAACAAATGGCCCAACATCGGCCTTTCCAAGTCGTATTATTTGTCCAGTTACAATAATTCTAACTAGTCCTAACTAATACTCTCATATTTAGCATCAGGAGGAATTAGAATTATTCAGCCATGTCACTAAAATTATACAAAATTGGCTTGCAGAATACAGACAGGGGTAAAAAAATCTGAAACGGATAAAATACAATGACTTGTTTGATTATTTATCACATAATTTGAATTTACTTTCGTATAGTTATTTTTTTTCAAAAGAGGTTTTTTTTCACCAATTTCTATTAAACCGAGACATACAACATTTTACTGAACATAAGACAGAAAAATAGCATTCCTAATTTCTTAGGTATACATAAAAAATACTCTAAGTATGATAAGTTCTTCATTGATGAAATCGTAACATGACTGAGTAGACAAATGGAAATTATACATAGGGGATACAAACAGCCACCCATTTATCCAGTTTTTGTATCCAATTATACAATCCGGCAACCCTGATGATTCATCAGCCTAATCCATCCCATTGCAGGGCACAGGTCTACTCTCGATGAGGATGTGTTAGTCCTAATGTAAAAAATAGTAATGTGTAGATAGTTAGTGTGAAGATTGATTGATTTTACATCACATTTTCATCATCATTCACTTGACTATGTATCAGAATTTCTTCATCAGCGTATGCAGGTTCATAACGATGTTTTCCTTCACCATTTAAGAGCAGTCGGTAATGTAGTAAGTATAAGTTAGAAGTACATTCACCATTAGATATATCGTAGTTTACAAGGTGTTCAAATATTGAGCAGTGGTAATTTTAGTTGTTCCAATATTTATGACACAAAATAGGTACATGTTTAGATATAATTGGTAACAATTACTAAGTATTTATTAAAAATTAGCACTGTTTAGAAATATTTGAAGATCTTGTATGCTATAATATATCTGATGGCAACCAGTACTTGACATATCGTCCGCCGACCCTCATGATTGAGTCTTTTTCTGTTCATCTCTTCGCACTGCATCACCGACTCGCTCAAAGAAATAAAAAAATGAGTGAAAACAAATTTTTTCTCCCAAAAACACTGGTGAAGCCAAAAGTTAGTCATGTTATTTTTTCAGGAAAAGTGAAGATGAAATAAAAATTCTTGGCCATAATTTGCTAATAAAGTAGGATTTTCTTCGCAAAAGCTTTCCTTTGTCAAACATAATTTCTTTCCGGTTAATTTGATTAAATTCAGGGAAAATTTACCTCAAATAGACGTACGAAGTACTTCAAAAGATTAATTGAATCTTTAACTTCCTGTGTATTTTCATACAACACGAAAGTGAGATTAAGAAAGTGACAATGTTATTTGGAGTTCGTAATTTAAATTTATACATCTCTAAACTCACGCATAATAAAAGGGGTGGCCAGAAACATCTTATTACTTAAGAGTTCTTCTACCGTTTAGTAGCGTGCTCATCGCATTCTAGATAGGTACCATAAATAATTAATTGGTTTCTCCTAAAAGAAAATACTTATTTTAAATAGTTTCTACGTTGTAAATATTAAAAAAAAAACAATCTACCTTAAGCTATCTTTTACCTAGTTATAGCTTTTTTTTAAATTATAGATGGGTTTCCTCTTGACCTCAATCTAGTCCTCAGGACAAAAACAAGTCGAAGATGTAGCGAGCTTACCCAGAAGGGCACTGGCACTCCTGCACACAGACGGAACGCAGCAAGCTGCTTGGCGCCAGACTCCGGCAGAAGGCGGGTCGCGAGCCAGGCGGCTCCCTGCGGAGCCTACGACACCGTGGGGGATCGTTCAGCCACCACCACAAACTTGGTAGCTTGTGATGCCGTTGCCCGGGGAGGACCGCTAGGAGGTAGATGCCCAACCATCCCAGCTTTCTCTTTTAATTGTGTTGCATTGTATCATAGTTATGTGTAAATAAAAAGTAGGCAATATTACATGCATATAAATACAGTAATCTGATGTGAAATGGATTTATGCGGGAATTCAATCAGTTAGTTTGTCGAAACATTATCACGGCGTGGTCGACTGTCGGTCAGCGTTGTTTGAGGGGCCTACTCAATGTACTTATTGCCATTTACCTACCGACTACGGTCAAGTAAATAGAAGGTAATTTTACGACCTCAAAGTAGGCAATGATGTCATATACACATACAACACACTCTCAGTAGGTAGAAACTTTTAAATATATATGGTCCTTCTTAATATGCTGACACTTTTTTAAGGGGATGATCAGACCGTCAAACTGAAAACTTTCTCTATGGGACCAACATCGAAATCGTGAAAAAAAATCAGTTGTCCGATACAAAATTGCCAACCTAACTCGACCCGAATGTATGGGACAGCAGATTTTTTTTTCGCGATTTCAATATTGGTCCTAAAAAGTGGCAGCATATTAAGTTGGACCCTGTACAGGTGTAAGGAAAAGTATCATTAACCTTTAAACCACATACTCTACCCATCAAACTGAACTACTTTTACTATGGGATGAAACTTGTCAGAAAAAACAGCTTTTTCATACATTTTAGTCGAGACGGCAATTGCAGTTTAGTATGGAACAGCAGATTTTTTTTGCGCTAACATGTTTGCTCCCATTGTAAAAGTTGTTCAGTTTGATGGGTAGAGTATGGTGAAGGTTAACGATACTTTTCCTTACAACCTGTATAATACTAGCTTTTGCCCGCAACTTCATCTGCGTGGATTTCTGAAACTTCAACAGCCCGTTGCACCCCTCCAGGGGGCGATTTTCAAAAAATCGTTTCTTAGTGCACCCTTACTTCCTCAGCTTATCATATATTCAAAATTTTATGCCTGAGGGTTGCCTGTCGTTCAATCAGTCAGTCACGCGACTGTTTAATTAGTATAATAAAAGAAGAAGAAGATAGATAAGTGAAGTTATACATGGCGATGATTGTAATAGTGATAAGTAACTACTAAAGTTAATGTTTCATTCGGTAAATGTATCAAGCCTTTAGCGTTGTTCGGATAACTAATTACGAGCAGTTTCCGCCGATTCACTCACAATGGAATGACGTACGGACCAACAGCCCAAACCTTTCGCTATGCTATTAGAGAGAACCGGCTCTACCGTCAGCAGTTTCTACTTGTTTACTGCTCACTCATTTAAAGTCCGCTCTACAAACGGGATTGATAATTAATTATCATTTTTGACCTGCCAATAGTTTCACATACATGCAAATAAGAAATGATTTACCATTCCTATTAGAGCTTTTCATGTATGCACTAACAATTATAGCAGCTTTAAAAGACGGTCGGCAGTTGTAACAAAGTTTTTCATCACTTCGAAAGTGAATGTGGAAATGCAAAACTCTCAGAGTACATACGTACGATACAAAACCTAAGCATAAGGCACAGACAGACAGACAGTAGGAAGCGGCAGGCGCGGCCCCCGGCCGGTAGCGAGCGCCCCGCAACCGCTATTTCCCTGCATTTTAAATCTGCAATATCTTCGAAAATATTCATTTCAATTAAATACTGTAAAGGGCCATATTGATCCATATTAAATGCACAATATACTTAATTGGATAAGGATTAATGCTGTATTGCTTAAAAATCGCTTCGTAAATAAGCCATTATAATAATTAAAGGATAAAAAATGGTTATTGTGGATTATTCCGGATTTTGTAGATCTTTTTAAGGTGAAGAATACTGTAGTACATTCCTCTTGAATTACTCTATCTATTAAAAACCAATAACCAATAAATGGGTAATAATTTTTGTAATTTCTTGTCTTTGCCTTATGCTTAGATGTTTTTTTTCAATAGAAAGAGTGATTCAAGAGGAAGGTTTATACATATTATGTGCTGGCACCCTTGCGAAGCCGGGGAGGGTCGCTAGTTTAATATTATTTTGTGCATGATGCAAATTGTTTATGTGTACTTTAATATTTTAAAATTTCGATTTGACTTCCTGTAACATACTTGCAATTAGAATGAAAGAGTTTCATGTTCTTCTCTTATAAATAAACCTATTGTCTTGAAGACTCGACGATAAACCTAGATAATTATCTCATTCCATTGTTTTTCGAACAACTGTAGGAAGATATCGGAGACAAAGTTGAGTTTAGTTAAAACAATTAGTGAGGAAAACATATATAATGTGAGAGCTTTTGTATGGTATCAAAGGAAGGGAAGTTTCTAATGAATTAATGAAACAAAACAATAGCTAGATTCACTAAGACGAACACTTAATGAGCGTGTGTATGTAGGTATAAAGTGTAGCTATGTACACTAAGTACAAGTAAACGTATATAATATCTGAAAAACGTTCAATCGATAAGTAAACATTTGTGTCGTCTCATAATACCTTTAAAAAGTTTTTAACTTTTCATGCAAATTGGCCCCATTTGCGAGTTTAAAAGAAATTGTGTCTATAATTTTTCTTCGATAAGTCACCTAAATACAATGTATCAATCGTTTGACTTTTATGAAGGGGCTACCTGCCGGTTTTGGGTAACTTTGTAACCATTTTATTCATTAAATATGGCACTTTTTGAGCTGAAAAATTACCTGAACCATCTACAGGATATGAAAAGTGATGTGGTTTTTCTAGAAATCGATTTCAATGAATAAAACCGAAGAAAAGGGACTCTAAAGTCACCCCTTTTTTTCCAGTTGTAACCATTTTACTCTTACATTTTGAATCGGAAGAAAATGAAAATTTACAATATTGTTCACGATACAATTTGGAATGATGTGGTTTTCTTACATTTTAGAAATTAATAAAAAAACCACCGAATTTTTCAAAGAAAACAGCTAAATTCTGACCGGAGCCACGCGCTCGTTCGCATCGATTAGTATGGAGAGTCGTGGTCCAGGGCAGATACGCCTTAAGTCAAAGTACAAGCTATTTTTCAGATTCACAATGATGTTTATATTTATTATTGAATTAACATTTGATTTAGTCAAGATGTAGTTAAATAGCCCAGACAACGCGATCAGATACTTTTAGTAAGGAATTAATGATTTTAAGTTTCCATCTAATTGCAAAACGAAGTGACTGTTTAATAAACACACCAGGAAACTGAATTGAAACCTAACCCTAACCGTTGTATTAACGACGATTAACTTGCTAATGTATATTAAAATAATTTACGATAAATTGTAGTAAAAGTAAGTAATATAAATCTGAGCTTTCATATACAAATTTTTTATGATATTAAATTATGATATATACAATACTTTTCTAGAAAGTTCAATCGAATATGAATATATGATTCTGTCATATCTTGTTTTTTGTACCGAGACAGTTTACGAACACTACTTTCCTCTAATTTTGCTACGTAATTGCATATGAAAAAGCCATTCTTTATACATTATTTCATATTCAACAAAGTGATGGTTGTCTGTCAAATAATAACAGATCATTTTAATCTGGAGCAAGCCGGTACGGTGCGGCTTTCGGCCTCAAGGCAGGAGCCGGTATTAAGCCGTGATCAATTATCCACCGTTCACCCCGCCTCGACCTTCCCTTCCAAACAATTTTAATAAAATCATAAGTAGACGTTATCGAATATTTTATTAATTCACGTTATTTTTCATGTTTGTTACAGGGTAATTTTTTATATTCCGAACTTTGGATGTCCGTGTGTAGAATCGCTACTAAAAAGTCGCTACAAGACGTGGTTAAAACATTTGGCGTAAATTGAAAAAAAAAAAAAAAAACACTGTCCGGTCATAGACGATTTTTTTTTCGCTTACGCTCAGTAATAGATACATACTCTTTCTTATGCTGTGGTCCGGTCTCCCATTTTTCAGGAACAAAGCAACATCCATGTACATTTGTTGCATTTTTTGAATATTTTTAAATTGTAAATGCTGTATAATAGCTGCTAGTTTGTAATTTGTAATACTCGTATTTTTCGAGATTTCAGGGATAGCTGCATATTAAGATAAAACATTTAAAAAGGTTTTAGTTTTTATCTATTTATGTGATGAAAGTGATTTAAGAAGATTATTGTTATACGATGCAGTGAAGTGCAGCCCGCCATAATGTGTGCGAGCCTTTAGAATACTTAGGTACTTTCAGTTATTTCTTGGTATCATAAGTTAATTCTTTGTCTCGATTGGACGCCCCTAATATCTGGCCACCCTAGGCGCGGGCTTACTGGGCCTCAGAGCAAATCCGCCACTACCCTCCTTAATAGCATAAGTGAAAGAACACATCGTGCACGCCTGACGTGCCGGAATACGATGGACTTTGTCAACTTAGCTATCCGAACAGAGTTTCACTAATTCATTTCCGTAATAAGCCGTGCTCCGACCATGCCTCTCGTTTGAGAGGCATAGGTTTTGAGGTATTGCGTTTGCACCAGGAGAAAAAAAGGAGGAAAGAGGGAGGAAGAGGAGGTAGGGTAAAATTGTTATGCCCTGGATCCCAGAATGTGGTCGTCGGACTCGTCGGCATCAAGGTCTACCTAATATAAGAGTATACCTAAGATAATAACAGTTGAAACTCTCTGAGCAGCACTCTATGTAATCATAATCAATGACATCTCAAACAAACAAGAATATGGGAACAAGAAAAGGAACAAATTTCGAATTAACTCTAAAATAAAATCGTGTTCGTACTATTGTAAGTTTTTATTATCATAAAAACAGTTAGACTAAAGTTTAGCGAACTTTATGGTGATTTTATAGCGCATTGACAGAGGAAGCTTTTATGGAAGTTTTTACTTTTAGAGACTGTAAAATCTTACGGAATTGGAGCTGATTAGACTAGCTGTTCCCCGCGACCCCGTCTGCGTGGACTTTAAAAAAGTATTCTATGTATGAATCAACAACATATTCTATTCAGTGTGCCAAATCAAACATCGACACGTCGTCACAAACTTTGAAATTTATAATATTATAGTTCAAAAATCCACTCTGTATAAAAGGTGGGGTCAGATTGAAGTCAATATTACGCTTTGGAATTTTTTGCAAAATGTTATTATGTTTCCAATGTTACCTACAATTGATAACATTGAAACACCCGTTTGAGCGACTACGACTAGACTACGAAAGACTCTACTCGGATAGTATTCGTAGCATTTACCGTAGCATGCTACGGCATAACATAATATGATACCTACTAAAAACAAACAAACAAATGACATAGGTATGTTATTCGATGCAATACAACTCCTCTGTAAAATTGCTGTATTTGAAATAAAAGTAGATTACACACCGAGGGCAGGAAAGTAAGAAAGATCTCAGATCTCATGTAATTGTTGACCGAGGCGAAGCCGGGAGGAGGCTTTTTTATTTACTGCCCGAGGTTAGTATACTATTTTTCTCCTCGGCGGAGGTGGAAAGCGGGAAGCGTTTAGCGCAGCGGGACGAAAATTGACGCTTTCCGTCCGGAGGGGAGAAATAACAAAACCGAGGCATGTATTGTACCCACTGTCCATTATAAGTGGCGACGGGCTCACCCCCCGTCACACTGGACAGAGTTTCGGTACTACTGGTGAAACGTGGATGTTCTGAGGTTTCAGAATATCCCTGACTACCCCCTCGGGGAATATAGTCGTGAGCATTATGCTATGCTAAAGTGTACATTCGTTTTTTTTTTTCATTAAAAAACTTTCTATTTGCCAGCCAGTTCGAAATTTAAATAAAACCTTTGATAGTTATATCCTTGGTTGCCATGTTTCGGAGTAAAAGATCGTTCCATTTTGAAATAACACGACAGATATGAGTTTACTTTGTAATTTATTTGGCCGCTAAACCACGTCAGATATGGATTTTCATACAACTGTTGCCGGCCGCTGCTTGAAGAAGGTTGTCAAAATATTGCTCTTTCCAAGCATGTTTGAGAAATAGTAGATTACACACCGAGCACAGGAAAGAAAGGTCTCAGATCTCATGTAATAGGACGCGTAAGAGAACGTGATCTGAGGCTTTCTTATTTACTGTCCGAGGTTGGTATACTATTTTTCTACTCGGCGGAGGTGGAAAGCGGCAACTTCGTTTAGCGCAGCGGGACGAAAATTGACGCTTTCCATCCGGAGGTGAGAAAAATGCCTTTTTACACATGAAGTTGAGAAAGAGTAGGCATACTCTATCACGACTTACCTTTGTTCACTTAGAATTGTCAAATTATTGTATTGATATAAATCTCATAAAATTGTTATCCGATTTCAGAGTACTGAGTTAGAGGAAGGAAATTTTCCAGTTATGAATTTACGATCCTTTGTGGAGCTTCGTTTCATTGACGGCTTATTGAAATTCTGTACTTGATGGAATTTATATGAGAATTGGAATCAGTATCTAAATGTAATTTCGGATGCATCGGTCTCCGTTGGTTCTCTGGACAGTTGCAATTATTGTTAGTTTCCTAACTGATTCAAGTTGAAGCCGCAAAACCACAGTGATTTCCGGTGAAAAAAGTCGTATTGAAAAGACACAAATACAAAAGAGGAATTTTGAATAGAGCTAGAGTAATCAAAATTTCTTTTATGACACGGACCTGAAAAAAAGACGGACGTAATGTGACACTAAAAAGATGTGAAGCATGCAAGGATTGCAAGGTCCTAAATTTTCGTTTGTTCTACAAGGGACCTACACTCACACAGATGCACTAGCTCTAGGCGCAGGTCCGACACCCGTCACCATTATGTACCGCGTGACAGCACGCACACAAAATAAATGGGTGCTTCATTCGTGATTAGACGAGATTACGTCCGTCTTTTTTTCAGATCCGTGTTTTATGAATGTAAATTTTGAAGTTGTCAGACGACGTGACGCAATCTGTTATTAAGTTCTTATCTTAGGATGATTTCAGAATCGCGCTGTAGCGCGAACAATACTAACTATGTATAATAATTAGTTAGTATTGTTTCTAATGCTGATTTAAACGTGTGACTTTCAAAAATCGTACCCCAGAACAGCGGCAAATTATAAACCACACAAAATAAGTATGAATGCTGTAAGGTGATACTAATACGTCTTAATTGATTATTAAACTTAGTCGTATTATGTATGTTTACAGTCGGAGGGTCAGCGTGGAAGACCAAAAGAGCTCGGGAACATAATTTATGAGCTCTTTTGAATGTGCCATTTTTGAACCGCCAGATTGTGTCTACTTCTGTTATAAGAGGTCAATGGCCCTAAAATGTTCATCTTGTTTATTAGAGGGCATTACAATTTAAAAGCGCTGTTATAAACATCTACGTGCTTTATAATACATCACAATTTTATACCGACAAAACAGACCGACCGACTGGACAGAGTTCGGTACTACTGGTGAAACGTGGATGTTCTGAGGTTTCAGAATATCTCTGACTACCCCCTCGGGGAATATAGTCGTGGGCATATGCTTATGCAATTTTATACCTTTTCTTACGATAACATAAAAATGTTCGGTCAGATAAATAAGGGCGTTCAAAGGCTCAGAAGATTCACCCAGCACCGGGGTGACCACTGAAGCCAGTATTATGAACGCCTGGCGATAATCGCTTTAAAATCTTCTGACATTTGCAAAACGTCGCTCATTTTGTAAAACCTACATCCCCCGTACGTTAACTCGATGTTTGTTCAACCCCCTAACTTAATTAATACATGAACAAATTTTATTTAGCGAAAAACTCAATTTCATCGGCAAACACAACAAGCCACCCTATCTGTTTCAATGCTAATGAATTATTTCTCCATTTTAATCCATGATGATTTATCGCCATACGGATAGGTAACTTTAAATTAAGTGTCGAGAATTTAATTTAATATAATGGAATTATGAGATTGAGTTGTCGTAGTTTTACTAAATGCCCATTCTCGTTCCCGTTGTTATAATTATGCGGTCGTGGGGGAGTCACTCAAGGCCTCATATAAAGGCGGAAAGTCACGCAAAGGGCAATGGAGAGGGCTATGCTCGAAGGAGAAATGAATAGATCCGCAGAAGAGCCAGAGTAGCTGACATAACCCAAACAATTGCTAAACTGAATTGGCAGTGGGCGGGGCACATTGCTCACAGAACCGATGGCCGATGGGGCCGAAAAGTTCTCGAGTGGTGACCGCGTACCGGAAAGCGCAGGCGTGGGCTGGAGAGCGATTTTTGAATCTCATTCGATGAATTCAGCAGTTGAAAATGTCAAAATGTCTATGGAGATATGCCTCTTTCTACTGCTGATTTGACTTCCAAAAATCATAATTCAGGAGTGCGATTTTTAAAGTCAAATAAGCAGTAAAAAGATGCATGAGAACGCTTTTGTATGAGATTTAAAAACAGTTCAAACTCACCGATGGCATTCAAAAATCGCATCCCAGGTCCCTACAAGGTAGACCGACGAGCTGGTTAAGGTGGCGGGAATCAGTTGAATGAGGGCAGCGCAGGACTGGTCGTTGTGGCTATCCTTGGGCGATGTCCAGCAGTGGATGTCCATCGGCTGAGATGATGAGGTGGCATCAGACAGTAGCGCGCTCGCTCGATCACGTCATTGGGAAATTGAATCACTCTCATTGGCCGATTTTCTCCTCGCTCACCGCCTCGCTACCTCGCACATCTCTGGTGGAAACGCAGCCTTACTCGACTCAAATGTATGCAACGGCTGATTTTTTCTTTGCTCCAATCGGTTTGCTCCATAGAGAAATTACACGCTATGGTTTGCTCCCATAGTAAAAGTAGTTAGTAGTTTAAAAAGGATGGTATTAACATCAACCTTTTTATAAAATCATTACATTATGTTAGTTTCCGTTCTATCCTAAGATTTTTATGTATTTTTATGATTCAGCAGTGTTTTCATTGTAGGTAGGTACGTACTAATAAACAAAAGCATTATATATTTTTCTGAATGAATAGGATTTCATTTCATGATAAAGAGCTTGGAGCAAGTAAATGTTTCAATAAAATGTATTAAAAACCGATGTTCCTTAATGAAAAACCTGTTTCAGCTTTTGCCTTAATTATCTAAAATACGTCATCCGACAAGAAGATGAAAAAACCGGTCAAGTGCGAGTCGGGTCGGGCTACTCGCGCACCGAGGGTTCCGTGCCACACCACCACAAAACACAACATATTAAACTTAAAAAAAAACGGTTTTTCTCCGCGACCATTAGCGCAAGACCGACTCACACTTGGTCGATCCAATTCAATTCAAAATCATTTATAGGAGCCTGAAGCACACTTATTAAACGTCAATTCTTTTTTAAGCTACCACCGCGTCGGAACGTGTTGTCGCTGTAGAGAAGATGCGGCCAGAAACTCTACAGCATAACACGACTTAATGACTATTACAATATAAATTCTTATGCTAAGGTTATGTATACAGTAATACATAGTCGGTTTTTATTATTTGTTGTTATACTGTAGAGTTTGCTCTATAATCACACCAAGCTTGTATTTACCGTTTTTACAATAGAGAGAGAAGAAAAAACGTCGATAATAACTAGTTTCTTGTTGAGAACCCCCCTTAATTTTTAGCTTTTTAACATTTTTATTATTTGTTAATAAATCCTCTATAATAACGCACATTCTGTGAAAATTTCAACTATCTAGCTATTACGGTTCATAATTTACAACCCTAAATAGGTAGGACGGACAATGTAGGCTTAGCTACGAATAAGAATAACTAGGCTTAGTAATTAGGGTCAAGTTTTCACCCTTTGGTAAGGAACCCTAAAAAGAAAAAGCGGAACTTCTAGTTATTATGCTGCTGCAAGCTTATTTACCGTCTTCTTTACAAATTTTTCTTACAAAACTTTATAAAAGCAAGTTGCAATTATCTGCCTTTAGTTTACTGTTGCTTGACAATTATTTATTTTAGTAGACTTTACTAGAAAATAACAGACTTCGTTCGAAAATTTTTTTGTTATAACGTGATTAAGTTTTCATAGCTTTTTTTTATAGGTAGCTTTTATGTTATTTTGTGTTTGTTGTAGCATATAATTTTTTTTTAGTTTGATAGCTAGGCACTTTATACAGAATGTAAACTTAAATGTGTTACATGTGTTGTGTGATTAAAACCAAGAATCGTGAAAAGTGTAAAATAAAGTATAATCTTATAGTATCTATTTCTAAGAGTATAATGGATTGATTGATGTAGTTAGGTACAGGCAATCTTTACCAACAATTTAGCTCAAAGACTCACGTAGACTGTGTGAACATAAAACTGTCCTTGTGTCAAAAGATTCAACGAATGGGTAAAGGAATTCGCACGTCGCCGAAAATGCTGAAAGATTTGCGAAAGTGGCGGCCCTTTGGGAGCTACGGGTAACGGATTCAGAGGGGAGTGATGGGGGAGAGGGAGGGAGGGGGCAATAACTGTGTTAGCGAACATTAAACTTTTAAATCTTATATACGTTTGGTTCGATGTTATACCTGCGATTGATTTAGATCATATAAAATTTGAATTGAAAAAAAGCCCACACTTTAAGATAAAAGTTTTCGCAAAAATGTTACAATTTAACATTCAAAATAATTTGTATGATAAGGAAAATACTCTAGCAACTATTTTGCTTTAAAGCACAAAAAATCACTTATTTACGCTCTTATTTGCGTACCTAGAAATTATTCGACTCATTTATCGAACACAAACAGGTAAGCAAAATGTATTACTTAGTTCCTAAGTAACTAATTAATTCGATTAGTCGAATTCTTCAAATTAGAATACTTCAAGAAGTATTGCTCTTTTTCTTTTATCGCTTTGAACTCAAAGAAAGTGTGGAATTTAAAATCAAGCGCCACCGCCTTGATGTATCCATTTTATTTTTCAACGGAGATTCTACGAAAACGGAGAGAAGAGAAATCCTGTGATACTTAAATAACTGGAAAGGATATATAGGGTCATTTTTAATTAGTTGGCGAAACTCAACCAGGGCACTTGTTAATGATAACAGATTGCATTATCAAATTTTATAATTGGTATTGATGATTTACAAAATTATTATTATCGTACGTACCGTACGCAGTGCGCGGCCGGCGGGCGAACATTGACCTCAGAATCATATGATCGAGCGGGGGGTCATTACCACGTAATTGTGCTTAGTAACAGATACCAAAAGCGTTTGTTAAGTTTCGCCAACTAATTAAATTTAACCTTATATTGGGTCCTTCTTAATATCATATCATCATCATATCAGCCGATAAACGTCCACTGCTGGACATAGGCCTCCCCAAAAATGGGGGGATTTGCCATAATCGCCACGCTTGGCAGGCAGGCCTTCTTAATATGCTGACACTTTTTTAAGGGGATGATCAGACCATCAAACTGAAAAACTTTCTCTATGGCATCAAGATTGAAATCGCGAAAAAAAAATGTGCCCCTCCATACAAAATTGCAAACCTACTCGAGCCAAATGTATGGGACAGCTGATTTTTTTTCGCCATTTCGATGTTGTCCCATATAGAAAGTTGTTCAGTTATATGGTCTGATCTTCCCCTTAAAAAAGTGTCAGCATATTAAGTTGGATCCTGTATAGGTATCGGAAAATTGAGATTAATGCAATTCAAGGAAAATAATTTTACATGCCATTTTCAGAAGCACCAAGGAAAGCCGACTGAATTACTAATGTGGCAAAGGGCAGCGTACATAGTGCTCACAGAACAGACGACCGATTTGGCCGAAGAGCGTGGTTATTATAGGCTCACCACAAGGTGGACCGATGACCTGATGCTGGTGGCGGAACTCCGTTGGATGGTAACGCTATATCGGTCGATGGGGAAGCGTCTATCGGCTGAGATGATGATGATTATAACACTTTCACTTTTTCAGCTAGAAGTAAGGCCAACGTAGGTCAAAAGTTATTAGTCCAAGTTGTCATATTAGGTGCTCCTATACTATTATAATATTGTCACATTCAATACGATGACGATATGATGTTCGCTTCGATAGCTTGACAGAGAGATACAGGAAAGCTCCATATCATTCTTAGATTTAAGTATTATGAATGGATAGGCCAAAAGCGCATTTAGTTGAATCCGGAAAATATCAGATTTTTCGTCAAAGTAAAGGAAATATTGATTAGCAATAGCAATTGTTTTAACTTATTTTTCTCGTTTGAAATGTTCGCATTATTTGTTCGCAAACCCTCTCTGTACAGGCTTGCCTACGATGAAAGTCCACCAGGCGTGTACCAGGAAAATGTGATGTCTCCCAAAAGTGTATTTACATCCAATGTTCCCCAACACGCTTGGAACCACGTCCAGTACATTTATTTGCCTCTACATCCAGAACTGTAGCTAAAAATCCTTGCGCGAGTGGAAGCTTGTATGGACTATTTACTACATCCCCGGTCGTAGGGGCAGCCTCTCTTTGATTAAACCCTTTTGGAGCCAGCTCTAGACGCCCGTTTTACTTTTATCTACTTTACTACACCACTCGTAAAAAGGACCCAAAGAAATATGTTCTGTCGACTAAAACGGCTGTTTGAACACGCATCGAAGAACGAGAGATAGGTATTTTGATACGCACCTACGATATCTGAGAAATGATTAAGGTACCTCTTGTAGTTTGGTTCATTATAATTTATATCTTCGTGCACCTATAGGCGTAGATTATATAAAATGGAATGTCACCGTCTACAATACATGGGGTCTATTCAAAACGTGTCCATTTAAATGCCAACTCTATTCCAATGAAGTTCCTACAAAAACGATAACGCGATAATTATAATTATATGGAAATAAGAAAAGCCGAATTTAGGGCCTGACATCCCTTTTGTGTCTGTTCAACATCAATTAACGTTCAATACTCTCTTCTGTTGATATGTTATAATCCTTACGTTAACATTATTTTGTTGATCTACTTTACATCATCATCAGCATTAAAGTCCCACTGCAGGGCATTGGCCTACCCTCAAGGAGGTGTAGGAGGAACACGCATGGCCAATGCAGATTGGTACTTGGTAGACTTCGCAACGCATCGGAATTTCTTTTCAGCATATGCAGGTGTCCTCGCGATGTTATCCTTCACTGTTACTTTTCATGACATATTGATAGAATGATTGATAGAAGTCCGTCCGGACTATCTTCTATCTAGTCCTTTTTATTTAAAAGTCGACTACAGCTTTTCACTTACCTCTACCTTTTCACACGGACACAGGTAGAAAATTAAATTTAGCTATTTTTTATGACTTTGACTTATGAAGGCTCGTACGTAACTTTTTGGTTCCCTAGAGTAAACCAACCGTTGTGAATGGCCTACTTTTCGGGATTCTCTTTTCTACCCGCAAAGAAAGTCAGATTCATTTAACGAACGGCCTTTTAAGAGCGAAAGTTCTTTAGGGCTTATTAAAGAATCGTTTTGGTGGATTAGTGCCTCAGGGTAGGGCAGACGGTACAATGTATTATGAGTTTGTACTTAATCATTCAAATACCAAACCTCACGTAATATATAGGAGTGTTGGCAGGTAAGTATACAGGGTGTTAGGAAAACTATCACTAACCTTTAAACCACATACACATACCCCAAACTGAACAACTTTTACTATGGGAGCAAACTTGTCTGCTTAAAAAAATACTGAACTGCAATACCGACTCGACGCAAACGTATGGATCAGCAGATTTTTTTTGCTCTGATCGTTTTGCTCCCATGGTAAAAGTTGTTCAGTTTGATGGGTAGAATCTGTGGTTAAAAGGTTAATGATACTTTTTCATACACGTCAGAGGCCGTAAGGCGGTTTAAAAAAAAAAAAACTCTGACACCAGGGCTTTGCAGCCCACTCGATAAGAAGAGATACACCCTGTATACTATACGGGGGTAAAATTAAATGCTTTACTTAAGTGCGTTCACACACGATGACGCACTGACGGAGCGGCAGATGTCAGTCCATAGAACCACACCCGGTGCGTCAATGCGTCACCGTGTGTGCTTCTACGTGCGGTTTAATATAACTTCTTGCCGGAAAATGACGGACTGACGTCTGCCGCTGCGTCAATGCGTCATCGTGTGTGAACGCACTAAGGGGGTGCTTCATACTATCGAACTGAACAACTTTTACAATGGAGCCAACAACAAAATCACGAAAAAAATCTGCTAGATTATCAACATCGGCATTTGGGTCGAGAAGCTATTGACATTTTCTAGAGAACAGCAGATTTTTTCTCTATTTCGATGGCTCCATATTGAAAGTTGTTCAGTTTGATTGACTGGAGCACCCTATTCGAATTTTACGCTCTACATAAAGCTGTATGAATGACCGACAGGAATGAAACATCAAATGTAATTTTAATCTCCAATGAGACGTAATCTGACTATATTGGTAGGATTATAGATTTTATCGAAGAACGAAGAATATAGGCAAAGTGAAAATCCGATTAAAGTCGTATCCAGCCGCAATCGTCGACTAGATTCGATTCCCAGCACCCTGAATGGTAATAGGATTTGCAGTTCTGCAGAGCTATGCATTATGTACAGTTAAAATAGTTTCAAATTACCTGGCTTGGTGGCTTGGCTTGTCAAATCAAACGTTTTAACGTTGAACAGTTACGTAATTAATTTGACGTTTTGTGCATTCCATTCGGAGTATTCGATCTACGCGTACAAAGGCGCGGGCGCCACTAGTATTGAACTAAGGTGAAGTAGTATTGAACTATGCCAGTATAGAAAAAAAACGCTAACCGCGAAATTTAAAAATTTCAGAATTTTTTTTAATTTTTTTTTGATACGGCGGTTTTTAAGACTTAGCCCCACTTGCGCCACCACGGGTTAGCAATTAACTCCAGGTTAAGTTGGTAACCCGTGACTTTTTGTATAGAAAAACAAATGAGAGAGCTATTTTATCCGGAGTTAGTTGCTAACCCGTGGTTGGCGCAAGTGGGGCTTAGGTTTTTATATTCGTCATTTAGTACCTGATAACTAACAATAAAATATATTTATTTTATTTTATTTTAGTTAGTTATATTTTAGTCAGTTGTATTTTAGTGTTATTTAAGTTTAGTTAGTTATATTTTATTGTTAGTTATCCTGTATATTACTTTTATTTAATAAAATTGGTTTATCCTGTTACTAAAAATTTAGTACCTTATACAAATTTCTAAACAGCAATCGGTTTTCTTTTTTTGGTAATTAAAAAGTCCCCCGGCTACAGTACTGTAAATTCATGGACTGTTTACTCACATATAGAATTCATTTCTCCGCGAGCCACTGCAATTGGCACTGGCAACTGTTTTTGAATGTATTTTTGTTTTCGCCGATTGCCTGGCGTCAATCACGCACCATGTGTGACCGACATTGTCAAAATTGTTGCGCAGATATCAAAGGGGCAAAATGGTTGTACCTACGTTAAATTAATTTCTTTTAGTTGAATTTTAACAACATGTAGGATATTAACAGCAGTGATTTATTATGAAAGTTGTAATCATAAGCTAATGCCCAGACTATAATGAAAGTTATGCAGGATTTTAACTTAACTGGTTACATAATAAATTGCATTGAATTGAATTGCATTAAATTTAATTTAATTTAATTTAATTATGTAAAAAAAAGAAATTATTGATTTATTTACAGGTACAATTCTTTTATAAATTTAGGATGTTGAACATAAAAAATTTAAGAAAGAAAAAGGGATCACTTCAACATTTATTTAGATTTTTTAGGAGTGGACAATACTTTTATTGATTCTAAAAAGCTATAAAAGTATTGTCATAAAATTCTTTTAGGCCAATGTAGTACGTTTGAGTAGCACTTTTTTTGCCACTGAACAGTAAAAGGACTCTTAAGGGGGTTGTTCAGTTTGATGGTCTGAAGCAAACCTTTTGTATGATACTCATTTAAGCATACACCCTGTAGATCTGGGGTGCGATTTTTGAATCTCATTCGGTGAGTTTGAACGGTTTTCAAATCTCATACAAAAGCGTTCTCTTGCATCTTTCTACTGCTTATTTGACTTTAAAAAAACGCACTCCTGAATTATGATTTTTGGAAGTCAAATCAGCAGTAGAAAGATGCACATCTCCATAGAAATGTTAACATTTTCAACTGCTGAATTCATCGAATGAGATTCAAAAATCGCACTCCTGTTTCAAATTAATAAGTGTTTCGAATTTTGTTGAAATGAGTTTTTTGCAATATTAGATTTTCGCAACACAGAATAAAATTTCTTTATAAATTTTAGGCGACTAATTTTTATCTTAACAGATGGTTTTATATACTTTGAAAGAGTGTTTTATCTAGAAAGTTTCAAGAAAAGTGGCACTGCACCGGCTATTCAGAGTTCCGAACATCAGATTCTTTACAACTACTTTACTTTGAGTCGTGGTTTTTGTACGTCAATTTATCAGCTTTTTTTCAGCTTACCTCGTGATTATATTGTTTTATACATCGTGAAATTTTCAGGGTTGGTTCAGATTGAAAAGCTTTGACTACCTATATGAGCATTTTGGAAGGTTACAAATAATTACCCAGTTTATTCTTTATTCTATACTCTGGTTACCTCCACGGGTAAATACAGTAGTTTATATAGGTTTGCTTAAATTTTTAGGCTTTTGATAAAGCTGGAAAATATTTTTTTTTAGAGAAGCAAAACCGAATTGCAAAATATTATAATACATACAGGGTGTAACAAAACACCATAGTAATACTTAATGTGGTACTTCACCATCAAAACTGAACAACGTTGACTATGGTGCCAACTTCGGAATCCCAAAAAAAAAATCTGCTGTCCAATACATTTTAGTCGAGTCGGGACAGCTGATATTTTTTCGCGATTTCGATGTTGGTTCCATAGTGAAAGTTGTTCAGTTTCATGGGCAGAAGCACCTCCTTCAGTTATCCTACTCGATCACAAATCACAATGTATGGGACAGCTGATTTTTAATCGAGATTTCGACCTTGGTTACAAGGTCGACATAGAGAAAGTGGTTCAGTTTGATTCTCTAATCATCCTCTAAAAAAACCGTCAGCATATTAAGAAGCGACCTGTATATAAACCCATCTAAAAGATTTCAAAGTAATTAAAGAATGAAAATGAGGTGTATGGAAATAAAACCAAAAGTAGCCAAAACGAAACGCTTAAACAAATAGAAAGCTTCACAAAAGGCTAAATGAAAGAAGTGCAAATAGCTGTTCAAGATTCAATATTATTCTGCGCAAATTACACCATTGCCTTAAGATTTCGTGTTGGAGCGTTACTGCCGGAATGAAGTCGGGACGTCCAATTGGATAGCATATTTTAATAGCGTCTGGCGTCGGGCCACTGTCGACAACACACCCTAATGTTTTCCTGTTTCCCCCTAATGTGCCTACTTAACGAACTAAACTTTCTTATCGGACAAACCGACAACTCACTCCAGAGTTTGCAAGTAATAACCTAAAATTACTGCTCTAACTGACCTTTATTTGAGCAAGATACTTGCCAAATTAAATTCATACGAATCGATTTCTGATAACGCCTACGATGGTAAAACATTCTATGTTGTTTATTGAGAGGGAAGATTTAAAGGCAATTGATATTATAAAGAAAATCGAGTCTTTTCCCTCCGAGATCCCCTGTCGATGCTATAAAGACAGCTTGATGGATGCGTTCCCGATGTTTTGTTGGATTCTCGACAATAACGAGAGAGGACGCCAATTTGTTTATTAATGCAGAGCCAACAAATATAAAAATTTAGTATGTGTTACAGAGGTCGTACAGTCGCGTCGAGTGAACACGTTTTACTGCCGTCGAGCATTAAGATAATTGAGTGGTAACAGGGTCGTATTCACGAGAAACGAATTAGCCGAACTTACGCAAAATTGCATAAAACAAGCCATGAGAGCGATTGTTATCACTGCTACATTGTGCCAGGCAATTTTCTGAGCGGCTTATATCACCGAGTTACGAGTGCTTTATTCGGTAATATATGGGTTTCATTTGGTTAAAAGCTTCATACATTTGCTGTTCCAAACGCATTTTCAGTGGCGATGGCGCCATCATTAAAATTATCGTGTCACATCCAATAAAATTATATCGATGAATTCCGTTTGCGAATAAGTGATTGCTTTTTAATTTTTCGCTCTGTGTTTTTACGATATAAATGAATTGATGAAATATTATGTTTTTAATTATTTTTGAAGGACAATTGGGGATTCGCAAACTGTACTGGCGCGTGTTGCGAATGGATTAATGTGTTCAAATATTATTCGATTGGCAGACCAGTTATATCAATTTTACTGCAGGTTACTGCGTCTGCCATTTTGATAGTTGGTTAACTTTGGTAGGCTTTGTGTGGTCGGTAGCTGGCTATCAATTCAGTGAGCGGATTACTGTAGCCGAAATCAAAGGATTCGCTGCTTCATGGGCCTTTAATTACGTCACAAGAATGCTTTGACTCGTTCCCTGCCGGGAAATAGTGTTACACTGTAGCGTGGCTACTGTCAATACATCATCGTAAGTATTGAATGGTTTTCGATTTTGGTATTAATTAAATTGAAAAAAAAACTTGCACCGTAAAAGGTTCTTGATTCTGTCTCTGAATTAAAAGTCATTCAACAACGTGAGACAAGCTTAGTTCGTTAGTACTCTAAAGTATTTTAAAGCTTTTAATATTCGTTCAGACATCTCTTTAGACTGTTAAATTACAAATATATATTTTAATGAACAAATTCACAGACTATTTGCATCCAAAACGCAGGTTTCGTCAACCATCACCCCAGTTTATCAAAGGGTACTTTTTTAGCCCGATGAAGACTTACCTTTCCAAGTGTCATCAATGTCAATATCAGCTTGTCACCGTCCACTATTGAACATACTACGGCTTCTTCCAAGGTAGAAGCAAGACTCTATCCTCTATCTTCTACATCCTATCGCTACCTCAAGTGACTCAAGTCGTCGGTCCAGCGGGCTGGAGAGCAACATACATACTGAATAAATAACGATTTCAACGGTGTGTCACATTTTTTTCAACCTTAGACGTAACGGTCGAGCGTGGACTAAATGTAACAGCGGCGCGGCGTCCACGAAGTGGAACGTGAAGGAGAACACTTGCTTTATAATTATCAATTAGAATCGATGTCTGTGATCCCATACTTGTCAGTTCGTGGTCTCTGAGCAACGGTTTTCATTTCAGATAATATGACCAACATGCAGAGCTATTTATGTACTTTCATTTTTTCTGATCCGATCTCTCAGAGAAATACACAGTAATGGTCCTCATTATATTTAAAAACGTATTGAATTCTGTACAACATCCTGTTCAGAGAAGTTATTTGTTTCCGGTCTACTCAACTTTATAAAACTTCGAACGGCTCAGGCGGTATTGTTTGAAATGTATCTGTATTCATACATTTATATTCAAATTAAATACAATACCTACGTAAAAGTGAAAAGTTAAAAACAACTAATAAACTTAAAAAGAAGATAGAACATAAAAAAAACAACAACATTATTGTATTAATTCGAAAGGAAAATTAAGAAGGATGAATTGGATTTGTTTTAAAAAAGAATTTCCAAAAGGTCAAAAGCAAACTTGTTTTGAAAAGAATGACTGGGATCTCACTTGTGGTATACGGTATATCCCGTAATAGAAAGGACACGGACCTTAGTGACTCATATAAATTGTTTCTCTGTTCTTCAAACAAGTTTGTCTCAAATGGTGAAAGAACACACAAATTTTAATTCTATTTAACCTTATGACACTAAATTATCTGATTTTCGGAGCGGCATTCATAATGAGGCATTGTTAAGTCTAAAGCTGAGGTTCAGAGGCGTTTTTCTGTCCTACTTAGACTAAGCTCACGCTCATAAGACGTATCCTACCTACCTACCAGATAATGCCACCGTCATAAAGATTCATACACAAAACGAACCAGCACTCACATCACATGTCTGTTCTGAACAAATCCACAGCGAGTGAACATTAGCAAGACAAACAAATCGAACGCTCGTCTGATCCCGCAACAATAAACAATACGCTAATGTGTTCCGCCAAGTAGGCCGAAGATTTGTTCTATTCTCATATAGCATAAGAATAGAATAAAATAGAATAGAATTTCTTTATTTGTCTTTAAAGAAAAAAAAACACATTACAAAAACAATACATAAAACAGTCAGTACTTACAAATACATAAAAAAACAACAAAAATAAACATCTTCAAGACAAAATGGTCTGTGACTTCAGTATACGGTAGTTGGTCAGACCAACAACCACTGCTATTATTGTCACAGCCGAACTTAACATAAAAAAGAGTGATCTACTACTATAAAAGTCTTATTAACCAGTAACAATAATAAATATAAAAATAGGCAATAAGTAGTGAAAAAAACAACTGAAAAACAATTAAAAACATTAAGGCGAGTTGCGACACTTGCGATGAAAGACGAGACCGACTAAGATTGCTGCTGACAGTACAGGGTGTAAGGGACAGCCCTCCGGTGTCCCTTATAGTACACTGATGATGTCAACTTTTGATGTTTATGATATAAATGCCGCTGAATATTCTCAGTTAATCATAACTATTATTCACATTCTATGTAACGTCACGAACATAGAGGCCCAGAGAAACCACGCGTGGTAGAGGCCGCCCACCAGAAAGATGGGTCAATGATATTAGGAGACACGCGGGTCCCAACTGGATGCAGAGGGCGAGGGACAGGACGTCATGGAGAAATATGGAGGAGGCCTAAGCCCGAAGACGGACTGATCAAGGGCTGTGACGGATGGATGTAAAGTCATTCAGAATCCGTAAATTATTTTATGCTTAGACATTACAGATCCACTCAGTTACACAAACGCTCATTAAAGTTAATCCTCCATTAAATCTCTTGCTGTCACTTGTTGTCTTGTTGACGTAGTAAAAGCTAGCAAGAGATTATCTAGCTAGATAAAAGCTAGCAAGCTAGGAAGATTATCTTAAATGAGTGTTTCTGCAACTGGCGGTAAGATTTGTCTATTTATTGATACATTTTATTGAACTAAAGCAAAGAAAAACTTAAAGAAATGAGCAACATCATCGATACTAAAAATAATGAAACACCTAATAGCTGGAATAACCATTCTTCGCTATAAAGTTCCCATATAAATGTTCAGCCCTGTTTTCAGACCTTGTTAAAAATCCTTTTCTGGTAAGTAGGTACCTAGCTAGATGCCAATAGAAACATCAATTCAAAATGTTAGTTGGTAGAGAGCCCGGACCTTTGGAAGGCTTGCACGGGAGTGGTCCAACAAGAAGAGGCACCTTTGAGACACTTCATTATTATTAATTTGTTATAATAGTTAGGCAAGTACGTAGTTTCAGAATTACTTAAATAAATCTGCAATCATAAGTTATCGAATTTGTGCAAGAAGCAACTAAACATTCAGCAACTCTTAATTCAATAAAAAACTTCTTGATTAGCATATGTTCACGACTATATTCCCCCAGGGGGTAGTCAGAGATATTCTGAAACCTCAGAACATCCACGTTTCACCAGTAGTACCGAAATTGTCCAGTGTGACGGGGGGTGAGCCCGTCGCCACTTATAATGGACAGTGGGTACAATACATGCCTCGAAATTGAAGCATGCAGGTTTTCTCACGATGTTTTCCGTCACCGAAAAGTCAGTGGTGTTACAAATCGTACATAAATTCCGAAAAATTCATTGGTACGAGTCGGCCTGGACGGGGATCGAACCATCGCCTCCTCCATCGCAGGCGAGGTTACTCGCCACTGGACCACCACGGCTTTTTGATTAGTTTATAATAATATGTCTGTGCACATAAATGTTAAGTAAACTAAATAAATATTCCACCTACGTTTCCATCGTAGGCTCCTTAAAAATTTAACTTTATGATTAACGTTTTGCTTGTATTCTCCTTCTTATAGAGTGGGCTGCAAAGCCCTGGTATCAGAGTTTATTCAAACCGCCTTACGGCCTCTGACGTGGTTTTTATGTAACGACTACTACCACCAGTGATAGTAGCCGGGACCAACAGCTTAACGTGCCATCCGAAGCACGGAATCATCTTTCTTTTCAGACAATCAGGTGACTCAGCCTGCAATGTCCTAACCAACTGGGGAAAAACGCACAAAGTGACATTTCACTGGGTGCCCCCGTGGGAATCGAACCCACGACCTCCGTGTCAAGAGCCCAATGCTCTAATCATTAGACCACGGAGGCAGTATGCTTGTATTAATAAAATGTTTTAAGTATAGATTTAAATATTGTAGGGTAACTAAAATATAAACCTTTTCCAGCCATGATGCTTTGCTGCTGAAATTCCATTATATCCAAGCGAACGATATACGTTATTGGGTTATTTACCGTGTTGTATACGCATATTGCAAAACAGGTTCAGTTTTACGCCAATGTTTGTATTGAATTAAGCTACGCGCTCCGCCTAACTAGCGGGCTTGGGGCGCAAATTAGCCACGGCCGACAACGGCATCTGAATAACAATCAATTCAATTACTACAGTTAGTAGGTACGAGTAAGCAGGCTAAGTTTTCATCGTAGTGCTTCGTTAGAAAAATTCGATTAGCCGTACCTACGGCAATCAGGGAACTATTCTGTTGACGCAGGTGGGATGACGGATCGGCTGGAGAGGCGAAGGGGTGGGAAGCTTCGAGGCGTGCGGGGGGCGGGCGGCGAGATGTCGTTAATCCTCCATGTTTGTGTAACAGTCATTTGTCTGTGTTCGAGGGTTTCATTACGTGATTATTAAGCTAAATAAAAAGTTTGTAAATTGATTTTATTATTTTCTGTAGGAGGTGTAAGTAATTAAGTTTCATACCTATACGTAAGTACTTAAAATTTGTAAACTTCTACAGAGCGCTCATTGGCTTAGTTGCCACACGAGTAAATATTCTACACAAACAAAGGTTCATTCAATCGCGCTACGATAGGTACACACGGCGACACATCAAGCTATACAAAACCAAAATAAGCTGGCCTCGCGTAGGTAGAGAACATATAGTGTCGCAAGACCAGCTTATGTTTGTTTTGTGTAGCTTGATGTGTCGCCGTGTGTACATTATACTAAGAAGAATTATATTTCTTCACTTTATTCTTCAGATATAAGTTAGGTAGTCTTTCTAGCCTACAAGGTTAACTTATATCTGCGAATAAAGTTAATCATATAATAATGATCGAACTTCGCTTGAGAAGTTCGTTTGATAATTTATTAGATTACACTGTCTTGGCCAGTCTTAGACGACTTATATAGGGGGGGTGCCTAGCCTTAGAATTAGCTCTGCCAAATATTACGCATTTAAATATAAATTACTCAATACTCAAATATTTATTGCACTCATGTTGTTATAAAAGGTCTTATAGACTAGTTACATGATCAACATGAACCCTGCTAGGGCACTACAATATTTAGGCAGGTAATCATTGGTAATAAGACGTACGGACGGTTGGCTATAGAGATTATGACGCATTAGATGTTGCCAACAAGATCGGCATCATATAAGCAATTATGCTGTTCTATCTGTAAGAATTATAATTTTATACCTTATCTTATCACTAAACGCCTATAATTGCGTAAATTTCTAACTTATCACGTTTGGGGTTCATACGACACTGTTTTTCATGATTTTTAACATTCAAAATTAGAATCTAAAGTAACGGAATAAAGTCCAAAGTTGCGGATTTCATACTACCTCGCCCCCTTCAAAATTACACGCGTTACTTGTCCATATATAAATAGTCTAAGTGGCCAGTTGACAATCTATGGACGAGCGCGTCTCGAGATCATTTTGTACGCTCCGCTCCTTAGAAGCTTTGTTTCTGTGGGGTATTTACTCATGTCTTGGAGCTTCGGTATTGGAAGCGAGCAACATCATATCAGGACGTTTTTGGATAGAATAGGTATAGGTATTTTACCTCATACGGCACGGGGGGTGCTTCGAGTGGCACGTTAAGCAGTCCAGAATAATGCCTGCCGTTAGATAAAGATGTACCTATTCATTAAGCCCGATTAGGAGATGGCTTGAAAATACTCTGACAGCAAGTTGTCCATCAAGTTTTCTCCACCAATCTGCACTAGGATGGCCTAATGGTAGAGACAAAAGAATAATTAATTATTCTATGGTAGAGTTTGGCACGCTCCCGTTTTACGCTAATTCGTAAGAGGGAGGCTTGTACCCAGCAGTGGGACGTCTATGTGGGCTGATTATGGTAAAACTTCTCTCACTAACTAAACAGGTTTTGTTAAACTTATTGTTTGTGACAGATACCAAATCAGATTTTACAAAAATTTAATTTCGAAATGCAATGTTACAAATATTTATTGGATGTGTCGAATCTAATTCAATTTTACAACTTTTGCGTTTGATACCATTGATTTAACGCGACAGATAGGTGGATAAACTAACGAAAGCTTTTATTCCAGTTTTTTGTCTCTATCTATTTTTGTTGTTGTATGTTTTTGGTATACAAATAAATATTGTTTAAATGTTATGTTTAAGGCGTATCAGCCGTGGACCACTCTCCTCTCACTCACACTCCATACTAATCGATGAGAAAGAGCGCGTGGCTCCGGTCAGAATTTTGCTGTTTTCTTTGAAAAATTCGATGATTTTTTATTAATTTCGAAAAAGTAAAAAAACCACATCATTCTAAATTGTATTGTGAACAATATAGTAAATTTTCATTTTGTTCCGATTAAAAATGTAAGAGTAAAATGGTTACAACTGGAAAAAAAGGGGTGACTTTAGAGTCCCTTTTCTTCGGTTTTATTCATTATAATCGATTTCTAGAAAAACCACATCACTTCTCATATCCTGTAGATGGTTCAGTTTAAATTTCAGCTCAAAAAGTGCCATAGTTAATGAATAAAATGGTTACAAAATTACCCAAAACCGGCAGGTAGCCCCTTAAGTCCACAGCACGGATGAAACTGACATGTCGACCGACCCGCCCCAGCTTGACCCGATTGGGATCCATGGTGTAAGTGACAGCCTAGCAAATACTGAAGCGGTGAACTCAAGCCATCAAACTGAACAACTTTCTACATCAAACTAAAAAAAAACAGCTATCCCATACATTTGAGTCGGGGTCAGGTACAGCAGTGTTGTATGGGACAGCTGATTTTATTTCACGTTTCCTGAGGTAGGCTCATTAGTGAAAGTTGTTCAGTTTGATGGTCTGAGTTTACCGTTTTAGTATTTGCTAGGCTGTCTCTTACACCCTGTATACAAGGTCCAACTTAATAATATGCTGTCACTTTTTAAGGGGATGATCAGACCATCAAACTGAACAACTTTCTCTATGGGACCAAAACAGAAATCGCGAAAAAAAAATCAGCTGTCCCATACATTTGACTCGAGTAGGTTTGCAGTTTTGTATGGAGGGGCTGATTTTTTTTTGTTATTTCGATGTTGGTGCTATAGAAAAAGTGGTTCAGTTTGATGGTCTGATCATCCCCTTTAAAAGTGTCAGCATATTAAGAAGGACCCAATACAGGGTGTTTCATAATTAACAATAAATATTTAAAACTCTTAAGAGGGTTGTTTAGACCGTCAAACTGAACAACTTTCTCTGTGGGACCAACATCGAAATCGCGAAAAAAAAACTGATATCCCATACATGTTTTAGCTCTAGTCGATTTGTAGAGTATGGAACATCAATATTTTTTTTCGCGATTTCGATATTGGTCCCATAGTGAAAGTTGTTCAGTTTGATGGTCTACACCACCCCCTTAAATGTTTATGTAACACCTTGTATAGTAAATCTGGAATCTGGAAGAAATTATCTAAATGACAGTGAAAACCATACGGTTTAGAAGGGAGAAATGATGAGGACAGACGAGGATAGCGAATTTGTTTTACTATTTAGAGATTATATTTTAAACCTGAGACAAAGGGAGATACATCTAAAAATCCCTCATCCACAAAGTATAATTCACATCTCCGAAGATAACATTATTCGCAGAGTAGTGGAACCTGAATTACCATAGATATGGCATTCCGTTTAAGTTGTACTGCTCGGGCGGACCAGGCAGACTGTAGCAGATTGCATGCCAACCTTTCTTCATCCTGCGGCGTGTTACGGACAGACAAGACGGCGTCAGCGGTCGCCTCTGACTCCACACAACGGGAAGTAATTAAACTTGCTAGTCAACTATTATCCGACTACTCCCCGAAGTCAAGAACTTCTCCGTGTCTCTCGATGTTAAACTTTTCACTCTGAAATTAAACCTTATTTTAATCTAGCAATTTGTACAATCCTTTTAGAGCTATCTGCCCGTTCAAGTTCATCATACCGTGTAATGTTCTTATGCTAATTATGTAATGATCTTGGTTACCTTTGTGCTTAATCGGTTATGCATTAGTTATAGTAGATGGGCTCGTGATAACAATGTTTAGGTAAGATACGCTAATAGGATGTCTATCGATTTTGTGTAATATTGTGGTTAATTGAATATTGTAGCATGGAGAAGGTTTACTATATAATTATGCACGAATGGTTAACGATTCTAAGATTGATGTAAGTACTGTATTATGATTTGTGTTGTGGCTGATTGTAATTGACTATAATGTTTGTAACTGCACGTATTAGGTCATTAAAATTATGCTAAACTACGCTAGTTTTAAATGAATATTCTAGAAAAAAAAATTATGATAATATAGCAGCGATTACATTTCCTTATATTTAGGCACGGAATATTTAAGGAAAGTCTTTCTAAGGGTTGTTTTCCGTGGTAGATTTTTTTTTTATATCTTATCAAAAGTATATCTAGATAAGTCTGATAGGTTCATTTCCAGTTATTGAAACTTAAGCAGCGATTACGTTACCCAATATTCAGGGCCTATTTCGGTATACATTGCTTGCCTTGATGGCTACACTTAAAATAGAGAGAAAAAATCAGGTAATGTATGCCGAAATTGGCCCTAAATGTAGGGTAATGTAATCGCTGCTAAAGTAGTACATACCTAACCTACATGAAGCACCTAAGATATGTAACGTATTAAATTTTACACCCTGTAGACTTAGTTAGGTAAAGGGGTGGTTTATACCATCACACTGAACAACTTTCGCTATAGAGACAATGTTGAAATTAAATTAAACAAATTAGCATGTCGAATAAAGTCGATTGGGTTAGGCACTCCAGTTTTGTATGAAACAGCAGATTTTCTCAGCAGAAAAATTCTCGATATTTGCTCCATATTGAAAGTTGTTCAGTTTGATGGTCTTAAACCCGTTAAAATATTACTAGGGAGTTGTGATACACCTGTATACCTACCTATCGGCGACTACCAAGTCTGAAACTTGAATAACAAATGACATTTAATAAAATCATTCTGTATATCCAAGCAAGTGACGTCACACGCCGTGTGCAGGCCAAATGCGGATGGTGGTACGCTAGCTCGCACGCTAGCTCACCGCAACGACTTGCTCGTGTGCAGAGCGTAACAAGTTCCACATTCCGAAGAGGATTTGCCGCTAATATTCCGCCTAAACTCACACGCTTTTGTCCCATATTATTGCCATAGAGTAGGCACTGCTTGCAGTGAATTCACGGCTTAAAGCATACTGTGTTAGTTAAGTTTTGATCAGATATTAGGTATAAGTATTTTCAAACGGTTCCAAATAATAACAGGTAAGTAGAGTTGCGATGTGGGTCTGGGCTGAATTGTGTGTGGGCGGTCACGTGTCGCGTGTCGCTCGTCGGTTGCCCCATCCCCGGCCTACAGCGGAATTCCAGTGGTGGCTCAGGATATTGTTCTTCTATAAGAACAACCCTTGAAGTCACCAAAATACCTATATACACTTTTGCTACAAAAACTCGACATTGACAAAATCATCTACACCAAGATGGACGCCATAACCTTAAAATTAGAATAGAATAGAACAGGTAAGTATTTTCTTCGGAAAAAAGAAATACCTTCTACAAAGACAATTATATCTGAGATTTTCGGGAAAGTTTGTTCGTAACTCATTGCTATATTGTATTGTATTGGAGAGTGTAGGGCTCATACTTTAAATGGGCGAACTTTAAATGAGAAAAATTTACAGCAAAGCCAATAATAGTATTTTATTTCAATCATAGTTTTTGTTCTGAGGTTTCAGTATATCTACTACCCCCTTGGGGAATATAATCATGAGCATATGCTGTGCTATGCTATGCATATTCTGAGGTACGTCGTCATTCCTTTTTATTATTAGTAGTCTACAAAGAGCTTACTCATTTTGTGACGACATTGAGCTCGATAAATGGACCATTTTTTGGAAGTGATACTTCTTATAGGAGGCTTTGAATTTCTAATCCGCAACCTTTTTGTGTGCTGGAAGTACGAAATTTAAATAGGGAGAAGTATCACATCTGCGAGGCGTCCCTTTTTTGGATTCTTTACTAATTTTTAACCATCTTTCCCCACTGCGGCGTTGGCGACGAATTATGTTTTTGATTATTGTTACTTTACATTTACCTATTCGTCAGTAGGTAATCATCACGATTAAGTCTGCTGCGCTCGACTACACTATGACACTGATGATGTGGCATGGCAGTAAGCTATGCTCGGTCATTGACATAGGCGTATCAAACGGAATTGACATGCCATTCCTATTGACTGCATGATGAGTTGGTGACAATATGAACAAATGATTCAAATAGCACAATCCTTTCCATCTTCATTGTGCTAAATATCAATGTGCGCATTTATGGTTCACATATTATTATTTTTTTTTTTTTTTTGAAACAATATAATAATAAATAAATAAATAAATATCTTGGACAGTGTCACACAAATTATCTAGTCACATTTTAAAGTTCCAGAATCTAGCCTGGACTTGTATTATGATAACTAGACAACGATATAGAATACATATATAGATACAAACATCCATGACTCGGGTACAAATATTCATATTCGTCATACAAATATTTGTCCCTTACGGGATTCGAACCCATGACCCCCGGTACAGCAGGCAGGTTCACTACAGACTGTGCTGTCGGGTCGTCAATATACCTGAATTGCATCGGAATTAATTAATGAAATATACGTACTCCTTCTATTTATAAAAATATTATTACTTGCAATGCACTGTAAACAAGTTACAATATTTTCATGCTCAAAAAGTTTAATAACATTAATTTCTGGCGGATGATGAGCAATTTATTACCAAAATAATAATTAAATGCCTCAATTGCAATTGATGTAGGTACTTGGGACTTGTTTTGCCTCATTTTCGACCCTATCTCTACTATTATAAAATTTTTATAGAAGTTTGTCTGTACATTGAAGATGTTTAAGAAAAAAAATAAAGATATGGTTTTTAGGTGTCCCTGATTCCAAATTACCAATTTTTGTCCGTCTGTTTATTTGTTACCGCATCACGGGAAAACTGCTTTCGATGAAACTTTTTTGTTTGAAATCTTATGATTATACTTAAAATCTGGTGTATCACTTATTTAGCTACGATGACGGGAAACCATGCGGACGAAGTAGCAGGTAAACTCTAGTAATCTAGTAGTATTATAAAGTAAAGCCAGATTACACCTACCTCGTTTACTAGAAAATTGAGGGGTATTTAAGTTCTAGATTTGAGGTCTCTGGCCCTCAGGTCTCAACTGGTATTGGGGACCTGCTGGATCAGCAAGGCTGAAGAGCTTTGTGGCACTCCTTGGGAGAGACCGATGTCCAGCAGTGGACGATGATAAGCTGTTGATGATTATGTTGATGACACATTATACTGCAAAAAAAACAACAATAGAGGCATCAACAGTAGAATATAGTAATCAACTTGAAACTTATGAAATTCTATACAAATCAAATAGTAAATTACACACCGAGGGCAGGAAAGTAAGAAAGGTCTCAGATCCTATGTAACAAACATATTGTGATCTGAGGCTTCCTTATTTACTGCCCGAGGTTAGTATATTATTTTTCTCCTCGACCGAGGTGGAAAGCGGCAACTTCGTTTAGCAGCGGGACGAAAATTTACGCTTTCCGCGGGGAGAACATATTATTATCAAACGTATTGTGTTACGAAGCAACATTATAAAGTGAGCTTAAAATAACTTTTAAACGAATCTTAAGTGAATCAATTCACAATAACAAAGTTTTAATTACACCTAGCAGTGTTTACTTGGTATCTTTCCAATTAATTAAAACTTAGTTGAACTTTTAAAAAACTAAACATACTCTATTTTCATTTTGATAAAACCAAAAGACGTTGTTGACGCACTGAGTCCAGTAAACAGTTTCGTGCTGATGATGATAAATTATTACTTACTTCTCTAGCTTAGGAACCCGAAGTGGGTCTAAGCCTACGACAAAAAAAGGAGACCCAATTCATCATCTCTGCCGATGGACGTCCACTACTGAATACTAAGCTACATAGACTGGAACACCGGCGATTGATCGTTTGTCTGTCGGTGTCTTATCGGATACATTTCGGCGAATGTGCTCAGGAGCTACATGACCTGATTCCACCATCCCCCTTCCACCAACGAACGACAAGACGTAGTGCGAGACTGCATCCATACGTGGTAGATATTCCAACAATCCGCACAAAAAGGTTCGCATCTTCTTTTATAATGAGAACCGGTAAGGTTTGGAACTCTCTCCCTGCGTCTGTCTTCCCAAGCGAATACCATCAGGACATTTTTAGCATAGGTATGCATTTTTAAAAGAAGAATTAATAGGCTTTTTCTGGGTAAGCGCGTTACAACCTCGGCTTCATCTACATTTTTCATCAGGTGATTTGAAGAAATGCGCAGGCCCATTTTGAATAATAATAAAAAAAAAAAAACAGGCCTCCTCCAAGGATCGCCATAACGACCGATCCCGCGCTGCCCTCACGCAGCACCTAAATGGGGCCGAAGAGTTCTAGAGTGACAACCGCGTACCGGAAACCGCACAGCGTGGGTAGGCCCCCCACATGGTGAACCGACGACCTGGTGAAGGCGGCATGAACCCGTTGGTTGAGACTCAATAATTATAGTCTAATCAAAAGTAAAACAAAAGTGATCCCGCAATGAATCGTCATATTATAACAGATGTTCATTTATTTTCTGTTACAAATTGAGTCAAAATTACTTTATCCTAGTTAACACGTTCTCATTATCCTCACCGTCCTGCTTACATTTCTAAATGAGAACTAAATCTATTCACAGTAGTTCGGAGAACAGTGTTTATAATACCACTGTTCTCCGACTAAATAAACACTCTTAGTACAACGACATAAAGCCTTTGATGCTAAGATATTTATCGGAGCGAACACCTACGTGTTAAGTTTACCTTACGTTGCGCCGCAAAGCGCAACTTCCTGTGTTGCCGGCGCCGCACCGCTTTCTATCGCCTTCATTGTTCGTTCGATAGTTGCTAGACTTACATGCGAGAATCATTGAATAGGCCGAGCACAGTAGGTGCATCGCGCCAGACAATGCCTGCCCGAATGTAGCTAGCGAAGCTAAAGTTTGTTTGAAAGTCCACACAAATTATATGACAGCCTGGACTCTCAAGCTAAAATGCATTTAAAACTTTAAATTGGCATCACGGACCTGAAAAAAAGACGGACGTAATCTCGTCTAATCACTTTTTTCATTTTCATTTATTTAATGCCATAAATTGTAGGTACATTTCAAGATGGTAACATAATATGTACTTGATACATTGAGAGCCAATACAATTTTACCCATAATGGGTGTAGCAAATATAAGTATTTTAAACATTAGGTAGGTTAACAACACACACCACACGATCACCATCACGAATGAAGCACCCATTTCTTTTGTGTGCGTGCTGTCACGCGGTACATAATGGTGACGGATGTAGGAATTGCGCCTAGACCTAGTGCATCTGTGTGAGTGTAGGTCCCTTGTAGAACAAACGAAAATGTAGGACCTTGCATGCTTCACATCTTTTTAGTGTCACATTACGTCCGTTTTTTTTCAGGTCTGTGATTGGCATATACACGGAGTTAGGAAATGTACAAAATCCTTTCATACAAATATTTTAGTTTTGTACTTTTTTTGGTTTATTAATTTATGCAAACCCTTATTGCAAACCCGAAAACCAATGCGGTCAATTTAAAGTAGGTATTCAATTTTTTTCTCAATTTCCTTACTGCGACAAATTACATATTACCTACTTGGTCGCGTTTTAAACTGACATGACCGTAAGTTTTCAAGACCACATCGGAATTTCTTCTTCAGCGTATGCAGTAGGTTTCCTCAAGATGTTTTCCTTCACAGTTTGAGAGCAGTCGGTATTACAATAAGTTAGAAAAACTCATTGGTAGGTACAAATATGGCATGTGTTCCGTGCGGATTCGAACCCGGACCTCAAGATTGAGTTTCAATCAATCAATCAATTATACACCAAAAAAACATAATACACAGAGAGTAAACAAACATAGCCATAGCCAACGTTTCCATAGCTGGTATTTAATTAAACAGTATAATAGGATTCCGTTGGACGGAATCTTAAAAATTATTAATATTATTAAAACATAAGTGTTATACGCAAATAATATCAGATGGTGTTTTTGTTGCGAGTTCTGCATGTCTGATTAAATATTTTCATTACTGCCCCAATAAACTAGTCTGCGGTTTCAAAGTGCATTGTACATTCTGTTCTGCACTTTCTCTATTTCGAAGTAAAATTCTCAACACAACTCGGAATGCACTGCTATTAGGTATGTTATAAATAAATTGATAACAAGGTAAAGTATGCTGTAGAGAATTAACATTGTTTTTAGACGGATGTTCTGATTTCAATAAATACCCCTCTCCCTTCTCTTGGTATGTTCAATAATTCTAGATTCTGTACAAATAGTTTTTAGGAGGAGTCAGGTTGCAGGTTTTGCCGCGAGCACTTGTCTTTCGCGAGGTTTTCTTGCGGTTCTCGTTCAAGCCTGCCTCTAGGCAGTTTTTACCCAACATGATTAGTATTCCGATTAGGATTAGTTCATATACAGGGTGTAAGGGACAGCCCTTCGCAAACTGAAACGGTGAACTCAGACCATCAAACTGAACAACTTTCACTATGGAGCCTACCTCAGGAAACGCGAAGAAAAATCAGCTGTCCCATACAAAACTGCCGTACCTACCCGACTCAAATGTATGGGACAGCTGATTTTTTTCGCGTTTCCTGACATGTGAAAGTTGTTCATTTTGATGGTCTGAGTTCACCGTTTCAGTTTGCGGAGGGCTGTCCCTTACACCCTGTATAACATAAATAAATATTATACCTAATAGATAAGAAATATTTCTTACTCAATAAGAACGATCCTTTTTTAAATAAGTCCCGTAAACATTTTGGCCAATAGAAGTCAGCTACTGAATGCGCAGTACGTTTTCCGCACAATTACAAGTTTTTCCTTGCGTTATCTGAAATTGAAATCTGTATTATTGCCAAAACGACCCATGGGTTAGAAGCTTTAAGTTTTCATAAGGATTGCTAAAATCGAGTTTAATAAAGCCCGTATCCTTACAGAATCGTTGCGTAACAATACATTATTTTCTGTCAATGTTTAAATTGGTTTTAGATTTAAGAATTATTAATAGGTGAGTCTAAAACTTTGCTATAACAACGTACCAAAAATTTTGCAGCGTGCAATTGAGCATGGCTCTCTTTGAGCATATTTAAGTGGATAGGCTGGCTAAAATGCTAATTTGGAGAATAGGTCACTTTTCCGACTGTATACGTATTTATCAGATCCGCCCCATCCATACAGCCCGCCGACTAGAGTGCGAAAGAGACAACTGCAGCTCGGACTGATTTTATGTACAAAAAATCGACGAAATCTGTAATTCGTATTCCCCTGTTTTCTCCTCCAAAACTAAACCGATTTTAATCATTCTTTCAAAAATAATATCAGAGAGACTTTGGCTATGTTAGTACTTTTTGCTTTTTTGTTTATATTCGTCAAATTTGTTTACTGGATGTCTGAAAACGGGCGGTAAAATTTGTCATTTTCGAAGGTCCCTAGTTCTTACAGTGATTAATTAATGCAAAAAAGTAAAGCATAGGGACATGGCAGAGGTGACAAAGATTGTATGGTAAAAAATATTTGCTCTAGTGTTAGTATCCAGGGAGAAAACAGGGGAATAACGAACGAAAACGTTTGTATGGAGAAAACTGTACTGGTCTATCCTCTTAAGGGTAAAATTTAGCGATATACCTATGTAGATAGGACGATGATAATACACTTATCGACTCAAGAAAGCATGTTTGCACTCATCGTTTTCGATTACCTTACGAATCCTGTACGAATAAGCCACACTTTTTACAATATTCTTCTACACCGATGGGAAAACGCTTCTCTGACTCCACTAGAGCCTTTATCCAGTCTTCTTAGATGACAGTGGTTCTGATATCGTTCGACCATTTGGCTGAAGTTGTAACATCACTTCTATTACAATGACCAGCACTCTAGCATACCTTTGCTGTACTGTGCACTTGAGGTTTTGTGCAATAGGTCGTTAGTTCAGTAAGTAACTGAAATAAATGTTTAACTAACTAATCGAAAAAATATTAGAAAACGGTCGAACTTCAGTAACTATCGAACATCAAATACCTTATCGAAACAAACGTGCGGACCCGTAGGCAAAATATCGCGTTGATCTAAATTAGTTTTTGACATAGGCACTTATAACGGTTGAAAATTATTATCTCTGAACAAACATTTGAAAGTCAAACATTTAAATTATTCACATGATCGTGATCAGAACGTGAATACATTGAATAACGTTTGCTACATAATGTAGCATGTATCGGGTTTAGATTTGAAACAAAGTTTGTGTTTGGGATAATGGCGTCCAACTTTTAACCTAAACAAATATTGTTAGATTAGGTACGACAAGTTTTGCTCGTGCTAACGGAATTATATTTATTCTACATTTCTAGATAACAATGTGTTTACATGATATTATGATTCGATACTATATCATTATCATCAGCTCAGCCGATATACGTCCTCTGCTGGACATAAGCCTCCCCCAAGGATCGCCACAACGACCAGTCCTGCGCTGCCCTCATCCAACAGGTTCCCACCACCTTCACCAGGTCGTCGGTCCACCTTGTGTATAGGCCATACACGCTGCACCGGTACACAGTCGCCACTGGAGAACTCTTCGGCCCCATCGCATCGCCCACCTGTTCTGCGAATAATGTTCCCCGCCCATTGCCACTTTAGTTTAGCAATTCTTCGAATGCAGACTACACATACTATACAGTCGAAACTATAATGCACGAAGATAAATATACAGTGTGTGTCTCTACCGCAATTGAAACTAGTAGAGTTCGATGTAGGAAGGAGGCGCGGTTTCCACGATATATATTGGTTTTGATTCTATCTACCTCGGTAGGTGTAAACGGAGATCTACCAAAGGCATTATTTTTGCTTTGCCATGTGGGGTCCAGTTCGTGTCTGGTTTAGAATAGCGCCAACTCAGACGGTTCTCGTAAGAGGTACTCAGACATTATCAACGTCACTGATACATACCGACCCATTCTCAGATTGGAATAAAATTTTACTTTACTATTTTACTATTGTAGGTATCTTCTTGCGGGCCAGCAATAGTCCCAACAGCAAGGAGATCAGCCGCCACACATCATCACAGCCTATATACGTTCCACTGTAGGGCGCAGGACAACCCTCAGGGAGAGTGTATTAGTAGACCAAATGCGGATTGGTAGACTTCACATACGCATCGGAATGTGCTCACGATGGTTTCCTTGACCGTCTTGTTATCTTATTTCTGAATATTTCAACGAATGACACCAAGATATATTTTTCAAGATCTCGAAGCCTGTCTGTCAGTATTAAATATAAATCAAGTAAGTAATGGTTTGAAACTTCTTATTTTTCTTGTTAAACAGAAACTTATGAATTTGTTATAAAGCTACGATGTTTTCGTCTCTAAAGTGTATTAAAAAAAAACATTCCGTTAATGCCACTTTTTTCCCGTACCATATTCCCAAAAGATTTGAGCGTGCTGGCGGAAATGTAACAAAACAAAGCTAGGTACCTACCCACCTCAAGTTTAACTTAAGTACATGCCAGTACCTACTTACTTTCTTCCATCCAATCAATGTTGCAGCCTTTGTTCCGAACAAGAAAGTTCGTATGTTACTTCGCCATTAACCGAGACGTGGAAAATTAAGAAGGAGCCCTAAGTCGTAGCCTGCATGTGAATGTTGCGTTTACCGCATCCATTACTCTGCTGTATCGATAATTTATGTTTATCCCCCACTGCCACGCATGGCAATGGATGATGAAATACATTAATTGTTAACGTAAAGGAACCATTGCAATCTGCTGTCTCCGATACTGGAATTTATATCAATTTGATGAATAAAATGCATAAGGTCTTGACCTATTTCTTTGAATAACTTTAGGTTTAAGTGACACTATTTACATCTTCTTTAATATAAGGTACTACTTAAGTTTGCAATGTATTAACATAGTAAAAGATAAAGAAAATTGGAAGGATACCTTATGCATAATAAATAAAAACATAATTATACAGGGTACAACTTAAATTATGCTGACGGTTTTTAAGGGGATGATCAGACCATCAAGCTGAACAACTTTCTCTATGAGACCAACAAAAAAAACTCCTGTCCCATACGTTTGGGTCGAGTAGGATAACAGTTTTTTATGGAACAGCAAGGAACAGCAGATTTTGTTATTTCATCGTTTTCAACGTTGGTCCCATAGAGAAAGTTGTTCAGTTTGACGATCTGATCTTCCCCTTAAAAAAGTGTCAGCATATTGAGAAGGACCCCATACCTATAGCTTCCTTCTTAACATGCGGACGGAGGTGTACACGGATTGGGATGAAATTAGGATAAATGTGTTCTTTGTTTGCCTAAGGAACCCTAAAAAGAACAGTTAGCTATTTCTATTTGGTTTATATAAAAGAAAAGAATATAAGATGTGTAAATAGGCACGTACCTACGTAGGCAATTTGGAGGAGCTAGGTAGCCATTGTTTAGTTTGCTTTATTAAGTTTGAGAAAAAAACAGAGTCCAATTTATCTTTCTTTATTTATTCAATAAAACAATGTTTTTATTCGATTACGTGAAAGATAGACACATTGAGTGAAACAGAAAATACGCTTTTGTTTCAAGAATCCTTGGCCTTGAATTAAAGGCACAGAATATATAATAGTATATATACACTGTAAGGGAAAGTATTATTAACCTTTCAACCTCTACCCATCAAATGAAACAACTTTTACTACAGGAGCAAAAAAATCTGCTGTTCGAAACTATTGGGTCATTTTTAATTAGTTGGCGGAACTTAACCAGGGCACTTGCTATCTGTTATCAATGTTTATAATAGGTATTGATGATTAACAAAATTATTATTATCGTGCGTAAGGTAGGGCAGTGCATACAGTATGTGGCCGGAGGCGAACATTGACCTCAGAATCATATGATCGAGCGGGGGGTCATTGCCACGCTATTGTACTCAGTAACAGATGAAATGCGTTTCTTAAGTTTCGCCAACTAATTAAATTTGACCTTATATAAATTGCAATGCCTAATCGACTCAAACGATTTTTTTGTTGTTCTGACATATTTGCTCCCATAGGAAAAGTTATTCAGTTTGACGGGTAAAGTAAGTTTTTAAAAGGTTAACGATACTTTCCCTTACATCCTGTACAGGTGATCATTATGAATAGAAAAGTTTGATTTTATGCTAAGAACATTTACGGAAGGTATGTCTCCTAATCAGAAATAAGAGAATAAATAAAAGAGCTCACCCCCGTCACACTGGACAGAGTTTCGGTACTACTGGTGAAACGTGGATGTTCTGAGGTTGAATATCTCTGACTACCCCCTCGGGAAATATAGTCGTGAGCATATAATAGACTAGTAATAGAATAGTGCTTATGCTATAAAAGAACTTATTATAGTAATTACGGGGAAATCGAAAAATCATCAAAATCACCTCACATAATTATGAACGCTTACCCTAACAATAATCGAACCGGGATTCGAACCCAATACTTATTATGCTATGCTAAATAAATAAATATTTTGGACTAGTTTGTACCTCGAAGGTTTAGTTTGTACCTTGTTTGTTAATGAACCCCAAACTATCCACGCAATAAAGGGAATCTACGAACAACTATCCATATATTGATTATGGATGAGCTCTGCTTAATAGGTTAAATATTTAGTTCAGGCTAACATAGGGATATTTCTTTATCTGGAATCTGGAAGGAATTGGCTTTTAGCCCGAAACGTGTCATACATACATAATATTATTGTATGTTTATCCAAATCTACCATGTGTTTATGAGAGCTCGGTGGCGCGTTGCGGAGAGGTATGGACTCTCAATCATGAAGTTCGGGTTCGAATCCGCACGGAAAACATGCCACGTACCAATGAGTTTTTCTAACTTATGTACGTATTACTGACTGCTCTCAAACGGTGAAGGAAAACATCGTGAGGAAAGCTGCATATGAACAAGAAGAAATTCTGCCACCTCTCCCTGTCCTGCGCCTGGTGTTCAATGTCGCGCCAACTCACAACCCGGCTGCTCGTAGCTCAGCGTCGACGGTGCGCCGCCACGTGTGTGCGGGTCGCCCCGGTCGCCTGCTCCCACCAGGCTCCCACGTGAAGGCGACTCTGGCGGAGTTGTCCTCTTCTCTCCGAAGCGTGTGCTCGATCCACTTCCACTTGCGTTGAGCAATTTCTTGCTTAATGGGGGTTTTTTGGCATCGAGTCCACAGCCCAAGCAGCAAAACAGATCGTTACTAAATCAATTTTGCCTTAAATATACCTAAACTTCGCATTAACCAAGGCAAGCTTTGCTGAAGTCTGTATTAATAAATTCAAGTTGTCTTAGTTTTCAGAAATACCGACTTAAGGATTAGTTAAGTTAAGTAGTATTAACTTTGCCTTAAGTATGTCCACGCGTAATGCAAACTTAAGCATAAAGTTACTGAAAACAGAATTAACGGAGATATAGTTCAATTTAATAGTGTTTAGAAGTATTACTTAAGTTCTACTTAAGGCAAAATTACCTAAAGTTCGCCTTAAGTCTTCCTAAGGTTATCCAGGTCAACCGGTTTCTTTAAGTCGTTCCTTTGAAATTGCAATTTAAGTGGTTGTTTACTTAGCTAATGCTTGTGTCAGTACCATCAGCCTTAAAGGGACGTTTTTAATAAAAAGTAACAAGTTAGTGCTACAATTTGTGTTTATATAAGTAAAACATGAGCATAATTAAATTTAAGAAATTTAAGAGAGCAGGAAATTTTCTACGTCGTGTAAGAAAATATGTGACCGCAAATTCTATTCATGCCGAAGATGTGTGAATCCGAGTAGTCCAAGTACAGCCGGTGCAAGTGACTCCTTGTTAATAGATCCTTGTTAACAATGTTCAAAGTTTACAGTCTGTCTATAAAGTCGTGACCTAATAATTGTAGTATCGTGGTGTTGCCAGGTTATGCTTGATTTTGACGTTCTTGCGTGGAGACAGCGCCCAAATTTTTGTCAAGACTTTTTAGACAGACTGTATCTTGTTTGCCAGCACATCCAACAGGCCCGCATCGGTTGATGAAATCATAGAAGACACGAACAGCGAACTTGAATACGTAACTTCAACAAAAGAAGAACGTGATTATAATTTTTTAAAGTGTGGTCTATCTCCCATAATATACCACAACGTAAAATACATCAGGAATATGAAATAAAAATAATCACGAAAAAACCAACAGAATAATACGCAAAATAGTAGATTCATATTCTGTATAAAAATGTCAACTGTTTCCTGTTACGGTTCAAAAGACACATTTCTTCAAAAGTAGGAAAGCCATAACCGGAACGGAACCTTTGCGTACGGAACCCTAAAAAATACAACTCTTTACATGTTTATGTTGTGACTGAGATACATAAAGTAGATACAAATACGACGCGTTACGTCAAAAGATTCAAGATTTAGAGTGTAGGCCTGAGGTTACCTCAGTTTACAATTATTTATAAACATAAATGCCAAATTATAATTATCATTGTCCTTAGGTAATACATAAGTAGTACCTACTTACTTACTTTGAATCACTTGTTTTTCTTTAAACACAAAACGAATTGTTCAATCTTGCATTGGCCTTTTGTTTTCAGAAATCACAACAACAATGACAGATACGAAGAAAATAAAATATCCGTCGAATCAGTATTTATCAAGTACGAGTTAAGGATGACTTAAATCGACACGGTATTTACTTGTATTATTTGAAGTCACACTTCGGTATAAGTTAAGTATAACATTACTTGAGTAAGTAAGCAATAATTATAAACACATTTAACTGATCCTTTACTATGATTTACCAATACTGTATTGCTTTTACTCGTATTTAGCACATGCAATATAGATTTAACGCCATTTTGAATGATCTGCAAATTTGAACATGTTTTTATTAAGTTTAGTCTTTGTTATTTTTGGCACTCTCTTAATTTTACACAATTTTACATTGTTTTGCGTAACGAAATCATCATTGATATTTAATATTTAATAAAATTTCGAAGAAAAAGGAAAAAAAAACAGTTTTTATGGATTAATTTTTTGAATTTTTAATACAATTACTTTGTAATTTTTGAAGCCCGCCTGTTTTCTAAGAATATTTGTCCATTTCACACGATAAACGAATGTGCGTTTAAATTTTTACTTTACGTATCGACGAAATAATGCATTACAAAATAATAATAACTATCAGAGCCATTTTGTTTATCATTCATCATAGAATATTAAGTTGGAAAATGTTACCACCATAATTAATCTTTACTGTATCTACGTAAAGTATAAATATAGTATGAAGGGACATTTTTTACTTAAGTTTATCTACTAGAAGTCTTAAAGTCAAAAACTTTCCTTAAGTCGTACCTAAGTTTATCTTAGTTTATCTGTAAAGTAGTATGAAGTCTATCTTAACTCATTCAGTACTCCATATGCCCACTTTTGCCTAACTCTGCCTTCTAGTGTATCTACAAGATATCTTGAGGGACGGATGGTATTACCTAAGTCAATAACCGAGAATTTGGTTATTGAATGAGAGATATCTACAATTCAGACTTAAGGAAAGATTTTGCCGCTTGGGAGCTCTTCGTTGCTGATCGTGTTCGGCCAGTAAATACGTAGGATGGATCTAAGGCTTTTGTTGACGAAGACTTGCACTTTGCTCGTCAGTCCCTTTGTTTCCTTCCACGTCTCGCAGCCGAACAGCAAGACAGACTTCACTATGGATTCGAAGAGAGAGATTTTGATCCGCCGAGTGAGTATTTTTGAGTCCCATACCGGTTTTAATTGGGCAAATGAAGCTTTGGCCTTTTTGATTCTGATCTCAACGTCATCATCGGATCCGCCGCTGCTGGTCACTGTACTGCCCAGGCACTGCCCACTGCACGGACCACATGCCATGTACCAATTAGTTTTTCTAACTTATGTATGTAATACCGACTGCTCTCAAACGTTGAAGGAAAACTTCGTGAGGAAACCTGCATACGCTGAAGAAGAAATTCTGATGCGTATGTGAAGTCCATACACCATGTATGGGCGTTGTTTCCACCACGCGTGCCCATAAAGGTTGCGGGAAACCGTTGGATGAGGGCAGCGCAGGACCGGTCGTTATGGCGATCCTTGGGGGAGGCCTATGTCCAGCAGTGGACGTCCATCGGCTGAGATTATGATGATGAGACTTCACATACGCATCGGAATTTCTTCTTCAGCGTATGCAGGTTTCCTGCATTGGTAGATTGGTAAACAGAGGGTAGGCCTGTGCCCTGTAGTGCGAAGTATATACTATATAGGCTGTGATGATAATAATTATGAATATGGGTGCTATCATGACAAAAATTTAATTACCTAGGTACCTAGGTATGTCAGTAATTGGTAGAGCGCCGGAAGGATAGAGTTTCAGACCTTTGGACTAAAGAAGTTCGAAAATCAAGCCAATTTCGTACCTATAACGTAGATTTACAGTTATTGGTACTTCTTACGTGGAATTGACATTACCGGCGCGGCGGTTAATCTAGTTAATTAGCTAGCGGCGAACTGTGTGGTAATTTAGATTGGAATAGACTTCTATGAACTTGAAACACTTATACAGAGTGTAACAAAGTACCCTAATAATACCTTCATACCATTAAACTGACCAACTATCAGTATGGAGCCAACTTCGAAATCACGAAAAAAAACAGCCATTCCATACATTTGAGTCGAATCGGTACTGCAGTTTAGTATGAAACAGCTGAGTTTTTTCGAAGATTCGAAGTTGGCTCCATAGTGAAAGTTGTTCAGTTTGATGGTTTGAAGCACCCTTAAGTATTACTAGGGTGTTTTTTTACACCCTGTACAGGGTCTTTCATAACATGCTGACAGTTTTTTAAGAGGATACCCGGACCATCAAACTGAAAAACATTCTCTAATGAGACCAATATAGAAATGGCGAAAACAAAATCTGCTGTCCCATACATATGGCTCGAGTAGGTTTGCAGTTTTCTATAGAACAGCAGATTTTTTTTTCGCGATTTAGATGTTGGTGCTATAGAGAAAGATGTTCAGTTTGACGGTCTGATCATCCCCTTAAAAATTGTCAGTATATTAAGAAGGACCCTATAGAGGGTGTAAGGAAAAGTAACATTAACCTTTAAACCACATACTCTACCCATCAAACTAAACAACTTTTACTATGGGAGAAAACATGTCAAAACAAAAAAAAACAGCTGTCCCATACGTTTAACTCGGGTAGGTATTGCAGTTTAGTATGGGACAGGTGATTTTTTTTTGTTCTGACAGATTTGCTTCCATAGTAAATGTTGTTCAGTTTGATTGGTAGAGTTTAGGGTTGAACTACACCACGTAGCACAGCATCGCATTTTTCCGTCACTCCATCCTTTTCTGTCACTCAGGAACGTCATTTGTTAGAGCATAATATAAGATAGACGGAATGCGATCGCACGCGGCGTGCTGTTCCGTGCTGTTCCGTTCCGTCTATCTTATATGCTCTAGCAAATGACGTTCCTGAGTGACAGAAAAGGATGGAGCGACGGAAAAATGCGATGCCGTGCTTTCTGATGTAGTTCAACCCTTAAAGGTCAATGATACTTTTCCTTACACCCTGTATAGAAGCCAACTAGCGCTATCGGTACTCGTATTTTTTTCTTTTTCGGAGCAATACAGTACGTACGTACTACGTATCTATACAATTCCGGATTGGTTTCTTGTATAATATAACATTATGAATCTCGGGAATTTGTCGTAATAGCCAGAAATTTGATTAGTATGTTCCCTATTAATTGATTTAATATGTTTAGAAACTACTCTGTTAGAATATAATTATTATTATTATTTATCGTATGCACGCCTCCCAAAGGTCCTGCTCATTTATGTCCGGGGATGAGGAAAAGACAATAGTACATTATGATACAAGTGAGCAAAGTTGGTTATCCAGGAGGTAGCCCCTTAAGCTATTGCTATATGCGCCATTATTATTCATCACCATTCCACATAATTATTATTATTGCTGATGTAATTCAAAATAACAGCTCTATATTTACTTACTACGACGACGTATGTAGGTAGCCCCAGGTAAAGTAGGTACAATTACAAATTTAAACCTTAATGGAATTCGGAGCGTCCAATACGTTGTTAAAACAGAAATTCCATTCCGTCGACAAAATTTCAACTGGATTAAAGCCAAACAGACCGCCGCTATTATTCTGAAAAAGAAACTCATTCCACGATATCCTGATAAGAATTGTTGTTTTCAAAAGGTGTCCCTGCTGGATAATTGTTTAGAATTAAATGTTAAGGAAAGTCTTTCGAAGGGTTGTTTTCCGTGGTAGATTTTTTTTTTATATCTTATCAAAAGTATATCTAGATAAGTCTGATAGGTGGGTTAGGATAGGTGGCGAGTAACCTTGCCTGCCGTGCAGGAGGCGATGGTTCGATCCCCGTCCAAGTCGACTCGTACCAATGAGTTTTTCGGAATTTATGTACGATTTGTTACACCACTGGCTTTTCGGTGAAGGAAAACATCGTGAGGAAACCTGCATGCTTCAATTTCGAGGCATGTATTGTACCCACTGTTCATTATAAGTGGCGACGGGCTCACCCCCTGTCACACTGGACAGAGTTTCGGTACTACTGGTGAAACGTGGATGTTCTGAGGTTTCAGAATATCTCTGACTACCCCCTCGGGGAATATAGTCGTGAGCATATGCTATGCTGATAGGTTCATTTCCAGTTATTGAATGTAGCCATTACATTACCCAATATTCGGGGCTGATTTCGGCATACATTGCTTGCTTTGATAGCTACACTTTAAATAGAGAGAGCAAATCAGGCAATGTATGCCGAAATCAGCCCTGCATGTTGGGTAATGTAATCGCTGCGTGTCACAATTTATACAAGAATTTATGTAGCATCACATGTATAAATTGTGACTTTACAATGTCACAATTTATACAAGAATTTATCTAAGTCTCATAAAAAATCTTAGCAAATGTTTCTCCGAATTAGCACAATAACCCACACAAATCAATTATGCATCGTCTTGCCGTTGGGTCGCACTAATTAATAAACTTAGTCGTATTTTGTATGTTTACTGTCAGCTAGTAGCCAAAGAGCTCTTTAGGACCTCTTTTGGCTCCAAAAGTTTTTGGAGCGTTGATGATGACGTCAGCGGCCCTAGTATAGCAGCTTGATATAATGCTATCACGCATCTCTTTCTATTTAGCGCCTAAACGAACGAGATAAAAGTCCATTCGTAGACTATATTCCAACAATCCGCACAAAAAAGTTCGCATCCTCTTAAAATTCAAATCCATTACGGAAAAAAAAGCCGTAGTATAGCCGCATCACGCCTAACATGATTATGTACAGGGTGTAAAAACACCCTAGTAATACTTAGGGAGGTGCTTCAGCCCATGAAACTGAACAACATTCACAATGGAGCCAACTTAGAAAACGTGAAAAAAAAACAGCTGTCCCATACAAAACTGCTGTACCGACTCGACCAAAATGTATGGGACAGCAGATTTCAATCATAGAGAATAGACACTAGCTAGGGTATCAATGCACTTATGACTCAAATTTCTATACGCTTACTATACACGTTTTTGAGTTTTTACAAACCATCTGAGACGTAGAAAATAGTGTTCTAAATTCTAAAAACAATAAAGTTGTCTTACTTAAGAATCTATTCTAGTCAAAATCGCATTCGAACAAGATCAAATGAACTTGACTCAATAAAAAAGTATCCCAAAGTTACCCCTTTTTGATATGTTTTTTCATTTAATTAACTTTTTATTCTTGTACTTAACTAAATACATTAAATATTTCTAGACGAATTCGCAGACACCCAAGAGAAAAGATATTGATATACGTTTTTTTGCGATCCTGCTTTCGCGGGATTGCTAATTGCAAACTTAAGCTTGTAAGAAAGAGACGCTTGCACTCGAATAACCAGGCCTTAGGAAAGTTTAAAAAATATATTCATACGAGTAAGTCAAAGGTATTCAGATTTTCCACAAAGTACTGTGATAAAACCAAATCGACCGTAATAATGCTAAATCATGAGGTAAAATAATAAATAACAAACAAAATAGGTAAGAACCGAAAAAATGGGTGACATGATAAATTGTAGCAACCGATCCCGATCGCATTCATCTCTCAAAAGATGTCATAACTTTATCGTGTTTGCATTATTTCACAGTTGGCTGATCACTCGAATCTGCGTGCAAATGTGACATGAATATTTCATCATGGTGTATTTTTACATACAGAATATTGTGAAATTTAACCGCTGTGAATGTAAATATTCTACTGGCTTTTGTTTTAATTATTCAAAAGGAACGTAGCTTAAAAAAATGTTAGTTGAATAAAATATTGCTGTTTGCAAAATATGCGATATGGTACCAACCTACGCAATAATGTAATGTGAGATTTATTGTGATCTGCATAAAGTGCCTGCCTAAAAGATCTGCTTAGTTATTGCTTATGCATTCGATATAATATTTGGTCGATTTTGACTATTATGTTGGTTTTGATAAACTTACACTGTAGTTACGTTACCAATTTAGTACTGAATTTCGTACAGCGCTTCTAATGGTTACGTTAAGAACTTTTTTCAGAGAGTTTCTGCCATACGAAAATGGCGACGTAATTACAGTGAAAACTTATGGGTCGCGTTGTGGATCTGCTATTGGGTAGTCGCGTCGCTTGTCGATTGTTGGTTGCCCCCTCCCAGGTCTACAACGGGGCTCCAGTGGTGGCTCAAGATAGTGTTCTTTTCGAAAAACAATCCTTGAAGTAACCAAATACATAAATTACCGTACAACGCCAAGCACTTTTGCTACATAAACTAGACATTGGCAAAATCATCAAATAGGTACCCAAGATGGCAGCCAATTAAAAAAAAAAGGATAGAATAGAAAACTTATTGTAGGCCTACAGAATAAATCAAGTGTCAGATACTAGAAATCTTAACTGATCCGAAACCGCAAATTGTACATTCATCATCAGCCAATGTACGTTCCACACTCCCACACTCCCACTGCAGGGCTTTGACTTCCTCTCATGAATAAGAGAGAGCGGGAGGAGTTAGTATTAGTAGTGGTCAACATGCTGTCTTTTCTAAAGCATTTCCTACGTGGTACGAGATCAGGGGTGCGATTTCTGAATGTCATCAGTGAGCTTGAACGGTTTTTAAATCTCATACAAAAGCGTTCTCTTGCATCTTTCTACTACTGATTTGACTTTCAAAAATAGCACTCCTGAAGTGAGATTTTTGAGGGTCAACTCGGCGGTAGAAAGATGCATATCTCCGTAGTTATTTTGACATTTTCAACTGCTGAGCTCAGCGAATGACTTTCAAAAATCGCACTCCTGACCGTAAAATAATGCACGTACCTATTTGTTTGGTGAACGAAATGTGATAACAAGGATTCATACAACGTCGCCGGGTAGCCTAACAAAATCTTGCCGCAACTACTTTTACTATAATTAGGTGTATAATTTAATGGTCGGATCTGTTACCAAAACAAGCAGTGCAGGCAGGATTGTACCTTAATAGTATTAAAATTCAACAAAAGTAACAATTAGCAAATTGTCAATACAATTCTAACAGATCGTGAGCCGCGTGTCGCGGATTGAATACTAAAACTGGATGTGTTCATTTATTGGATTTTATGACGTAACACATCGAATTAACAGTTTCCACAACGAGAAGATACTCGTATGTTTGGTGTTGCGACTGTGAGATACCAATCATGGCCGTGTCCATTATTGCACAATGAAGTGAATTTACAAAGCTAATATATAGGAAATATAGCAAACTGTAAATCGATAATTCTATACGATTACTCAATCACAATCCGCTAGCTTGAGTACACGTTTATTAATAATCGTATCTCGGATGCATATTTTAACTTTTTACATTTAGTTCCATCAGAGAGTATAATAGCAACTTTTCTTTTCAATGTCGTAGTTATCCTATAAGATACATTTTCCTATCGATGGCTTTTGGGCGTTGCAATTGTGTCCTCGGCTGTAGCCCTCCACTTTACTCCATTTACAGAAAATCATCATCATCATCACCCTATACAGGCACAGGCCTACCCCCAGGGTGGGTGAATGGGCATTACGCGTACACATCAGAATTTCTTCTTCAGCGTATTCAGGTTTTCTCACAAAGTTTTCCTTCACCGTTTGAGAGCAGTCTGTTAGAAAAACTCATTGGTACATAACATGTTGTCCGTGCGGATTCGAACCCGGACTAATTGGGTGTCCATACCTCTCCGCAACGCGCCACCGACGCTCTCGGAAACACACAGGACACGGAAACTACAGGAAAACAATATTTTTATTTTCTTGTTTATATACAGGGTGTAAAGTTTGCCCTCCGCAAACTGAAACGGTTAACTCAGACCATGGTCTGTCAAAATTTGTCGAAATGTTTCAAAACGTCAAAATTTTTCGATCGCCAATGTCAAATCCTTATAGATTTAAATAAGGATTTCTTTTTAATTTTTGAATTAATATACTGCCATTTTCTACTAGCATCTATGCCAATGGAATGTCACTTTGTCTAGGGCCCTTTTCGACAAAACTCGAGAGCTCGAGCTTAGGAGAAATTAAGCCACGCGATGGGAACAGGTTTTTTTTTTAATTTCTTGGACTGCCGAGGCCATGTCGCACTGTAAGTTTCTCAACTTCATATGTTCACAGACGTTTATAAAACTCGTAACTATAGATATAGGGTGTAAGGGACAGCCCTCCGCAAACTGAAACGGTGAACTCAGACCATGGTCTGATTCATCCTATTGGCGTAGACGCTAGTAGAAAATTACAGAATTTATGGATTTGACATTGGCGATCGAAACATTTTGACGTTTGCTTTCGTCACCATACGTCAAGTCCATACATTTTTATGTTTTCTACTGTCGTTAACGCTAGTCGAAAGATACTTTGTCTATAGGCCCAGCAATGCAACACGCGTGCTAGTGCTATGCTCGCTCAACGCAGCGCATGGCCTTTGTCCACAATTATTAAATGCTGTGAATGAGGGTTTGAAAATACTTTTAACAGCATGTTGACCACTATCTTTGTTTTCACCAATCCGTATGGACTCACACCTGCTCTATTCCACTTTTATTCATTGCAGGAGGCTGCTGTGTCTTGCAGTAGGACGGTTATAGAAAAAGTTAATTTTAATCACAATATTAACCCTTATATCTGGACAGGACAGATTTGTAAGGGTTATTAATTAATCCTGAGCAACGCGTCATGTATTTATTATATGTTGTACTCAATGAATTAATTATTTATGAGAGGCGCTCGCGGCGTGAAATGAAATTCATTTATTCGTTCAAGAGTAGTACAGTCAGCTTCAGAGAAACCTGACCCCCCCATCTAAACCTTTTGAGCGCCATCTGTGACAAATTGTAAAACTAAAATCAAATGGTTTTAAGTTCCTCGAAGCAGATGTGAACCATAAAAACTGCTATCTTTATTGATTTACAATAAGCGACATCTCTAGAAACTTAACCATAATAAACTAAACCAAATTCTCATCGTGACGGAGGATATGCCTATTTACGTCGGTAATTATATGGCAGTCGTAGCTCAGTTGTTAAAGGTGCTTGATAAGAGAACAGTTTGACGTGAGTTCAAAACCTGTGAAGAGAATTTTATTTTTAAATTTGTGAAAATACTAAACTTGACTTTTCATACCATTTGGCTAAGAACAAATTAAACTAAAAAGGGATAACAACGAAATAGAAAACAATTATAAGTTTTAAAACATTTATTAAAAGTATTTTTGAGAAAATAAACAAAAGCATATAATTTGTGACAGCTAAATGATGTTGTTTAGATTTTGGCGAGAGAACCAACATGTTAACTGTAGTCAAAATAACTAACATGATAACAATTTACATCTCTCGCACGCAATCTGATATACCTAACAGAAACATTAAGGAAAAAGATATACCTAAATTACAAAATTCGGTATGTCAAGTTTTTTTTTGGAGGGCTGAATCGAAAACCATTTCGAGATAATTGTCTCAATAATCATATTTTCTATGTCAGAGATTTTAAAATGAAAGGATTACAGATATTTTTAATAAAATAACGTCGTTTTTCGGTCCGTGCAGTGACGTCACTGGCATACCTCTGAACTCCTTGGTAAACATAAAATCAACTTAAAATAACCGACCATTAAGAAAAAAAAAATACTTTCACAATGTCAGAATTTGACATTTGATGTTGCCGTATCTTTTTCCAGCATAGAGTTAGAAAGAGGAGGCAGGTTTTAATTTTTTTAAATACAGCTAGGAGAGGAAGGCCGAAGAAAAGATGGATGAATTGTGTGAAGGATGATATGTGTAAGAAAGGAGTGACTGCTGAAATGACGGCTAGGAGAGATGAATGGAAGAGGATGACATATTGCGCCGACCCCAGATAATGGGAAATGGGCAAGGGAATGATGATGACAGCTGTATGTAGTTTTTCTCCATGGAGTTCGAATTATTTTCTCTCCACCATTTTTGCACTTAGAGATTACAGATCAAAATAATTTAAAAATTAAATTTATATTGATAAACTCGATGAATCGCAATAAGAATGAAATAGGTATCTTAAAATTATGTCTTCTGTCCGTAAAAAATATAAAAATGAAGACAAAAAAAAACTTGACATACCGAATTAGCCCTTTATAATTGAGGAGTCAAACGATTCTAAAAAGCTAAATAAGGGATAGGGTGACCTTTAAATCCTAATATCTGATCGAGTCGACCTTTTATATTCGAAACCATAGTGAAACAAATATCATATCGCATTAACTCTCAGATTCTTGTAACTTTTTGATCTAAATTTGGCTTGGACCTCACTTCACTAGGATCGCAACTCAGAACCATTTGACCCCACACATTTTCGATTGGGTTCAAATCGGGGCTTTTGGATGGCCAATTTTATTTACAATAGTTATATAAGCAAGCGACTGCGTGACGCGTCGTGAAGGTTAAACAGAGCAATTATCTTGAACGAAATATATCTGGCCCTCAGCTTATCCTGGTATTATCAAATCTTTCAATATCTCCCTATTGTAGCTGGTTCATACTTCAATAAGCTCTCAAGCTGGACCTATGTAGAAAATCTGAAAAATAAATCATGTTATGTAAATAAAATAACGTCCACAAAACAAGTAGTATATAATATGCTATAAGTATTAAATAATTATATATATATATATATATATATATATATATATATACACTGTTATATATAAGTATATAATATAAGTAAGTATATAAATTTTATAAATATATAATGTTATGTTATAAGCTATATAAATTTATGTTATTTATCTAAATAATGCTATGTTACCTATGTTATGTGAATGCCTGAATGCCTGTATGCAAGTGTCTTCTAAGCAAAATTCCATACAATTGCGCAGTTGAGCGAGTGATTGATTGATTGATTGATTACTTTTGGTGGCGTTCGAATCTGTCCGAACGACTGGCCGTGGTCCTTGGCGGTTACACTTTACAATCGCTTATTTCCTGATGTATTTGTATCCATACGCGAACAGTATTTGTCTGTAAACGTTTAATAAACAGTAAATAAAAATTAAATTAGCAAACAATAGATTTTCTGCGTCGGTTATATGTAATTCAGATTTACTTACCGTCACGCCCAATTTTCGTGAAATTTCTTAATACTTTCGTATTGCTCCCAAAGAACAATCGTTTTAGCCTTTAAGAATCCACTTAATCGCAACAATAATTAATCAATATTTAAAAATCTAAAAACTAAACATGATTCCTCCGATACGTCATGTGAAAGTATGCACTGGATTGCAACAACTTGGATCGAGCCATATTGAATTACCCTCAAACATATTTAATAAAATTATAACGATTATCGTAGTTTGATACCAAGCAGTTCACAATTTCACATGGTTGAGTAAGTAACCGCTTGGCTCAGTGGTAAGATCGCTTGAATTAATGGAGTTGAATTTTGCGAGTGCTGAGTTCAAATCTCTGTCATGGATGGAAAGATATATTTTATAAATTTTTCACTGTGTTTGTAAAATTTAGAATTGGCAGAATGATTCTCTATAGTATCTAAAGTGCAAAGGAAGTGCGAGAACAGGTTTATCGCTTGGAAACGTCTACCAATAGATGGCACTTGATTCACCTAACGTGAAGCTTGTGCCTCAAATTCTTAATACTTAGGGGGTCAGATTTCTCTGACGCTGACTGTACATGCACTCTTATAGGTATTTAAAATGTTCAATGATCAGTGAAATTTAGCAACGCCAGGCCTGTCACACTCCGCACTGTAGGTATAAAAAAATTTACCTACGCGGTCGCGCCGCGACGTCGCGGCCTAACTCAGTCGATTGCCACGCGCTCATTGCATCGCATGCGTGCCCTTAGATGCGTGCCTCGGATGTAAGTACTTACTTACGCTGGTTCCAATCTTGCGTTGCTGACATCCCTTACCATTCACGCACAGAGAGTCAATGTGTGCGTGACATTCACCCACAGAGAGTCAATGTGCGAGTGTCAGTCGCGCTTGAAGCGAGCGTTCTTAGATAGTGAACCATCTGTTGTACCATGGTGTCCCATCCCATACAAATGAAATTTTAGTTTAAAAATTGCAATATATGGCGTTATGGTATCGATTTGTAATTAATTTTTACGTAAACGTGTAAATTGTTACTAAAAGTACATGATCTAACTACAAAAAAATCTCATGAGCCTCGGAAAATCAAGCAATTTACTTTGCCCCAAGACTGCCCGAGTTACGGCAGTCGGGTTTCATTGTTTGACGTTGGGCATCTGTACTGTATAGTATTATATAATCTGTGGTTGTACTATTAAATATTCCGTGGCAACGCTACAGTGCACGTTTTTGGCTTGGTGACATTAAGCAGATTGCAGATCATATATGCCGTACTAGATACATGTTGAGGCAGCTTATTTAATTCAAATTTTTAATAATGTAATTATTATTTTAAAATTGGGCTTGAGCTCAAAGTTGTCAAAGTAAAAAAATGTTACCGCATAAGTCTGACGAAAGAATTTTTAACTAATTCCACTATTGCCTGTATTGTGTGTGACCCATAGCAGTGTTTTTAAGGATTGCATAACAAGCATTGCCATGACAAAATATGGAGTAGTCACTAAGGACATCAAAAACAACATACAAAAACAAATCTTGTACCTTGTTGTGTGTTGTACCTCCTTGTGAAAATGCGCCGAACTTTTAGATGTACTTAGTTACTATTCTATTTTTATTTAATAGCGTTTTCTTGTTAGATTTCGCCAGTGTCAAGTGTTGAAGATATATTTATTAGAAATTGTACGGTAATAGGATATGGCGATCTCAAAGCCCCGTTTTTAAACAAAAACACACACTCGAAACCGCCATAAAACGGCGGAGCCACGTGGCCAATTAAATTGCAAGCCGACACGTCCACTCGTTACCCACTTAGCCACGCGACTCCTACTTAGTTACTACAATGAACAGTAAAGTTATAAATTGACATATCTCCTGTTCTCGGCTCGTTTCCCAGTTTTAGGACACCCAGTATTATTTATTTACTTATTTATTTATAAAAGGCTTATGAATGATGATGATGATCAATGTCATTCATGATGAAGGAAGTAGGAACCGGCACATCTTTGAGCAACATCTTGCACGATATTGTTCCTGATCGTAAATTAAACTACATTTTATTAGTAGTTATGTCTAAAATAAGAAAATGCTACCCAAAAGCCTCCGGCGGTAACCAAAGCTCATGTAATATGGAATAAAATTTTATCTCTTTAGGCGCAACCTTTCTGACAGTACCAATGATTGTCATTCATTCAGCAGTAAAACCGATTTGGACGGAAACAAGTTTCTGGGTTAGTTTGTAAATGTCAGAAACAATTTATATGTTTCTGTTTTCGAGAGGTTTTTGTACTCATTGTAGCAAGTTGCTACGATGCTACGTGACGTAGCACCTTACTACGATGCCGGTGCTACGACGTTGGATATCGAATTTAGTAGTTTGTGGTTTGCCACTTTAAAAATCAAAGCTATTTATTTATCGGTACACGTTTTTAAAATATCGATACTAATGTTATAAAGAGGAAAGATTTGATTTTTTGTTTGTTTAGTTTGTTTGTATCGAAACGGTTCCGGGATCGATCTGAATAACTCGTACACCATTAGAATGCTACATTATCCGTGGGCTATTAAAAACGGCCAAGTGTGTGTCGGGAAGATTCTAAGGCGGTACGAAGTTCACCACGGTCATCTAGCTATAAATACACCACTAATTAACGAAACTTTAAGGGTGTATTCAGACCGTGAATCTGAACAACTTTGCCTAAGGAACATGGGTCGAAAAACAAGAATTTTTTTGGACCTCCCATAGAAAATCGATCGGCCGATCCGCACTTTTTTGTATGGATGTCCAAATATTTTTTCGTTTATCGACCCATGTTCCTCAGGGAAAGTTGTTCTGATTCACGGTCTGAATCATAAAGGTATTATACCTTACTTTTTTTTGACCGTTTTTTAACGGTCCTATTGCCTCGCGTCACGTATCTCTTTCTGTTATACAGTGGTGCCGCTAGGTACATCTCGCTCACTCAGCTGTATGTTCCTCTATTCCTGGTATAATACCTTTATGGTCTGAATACACACCGCGGACATCTAGCTATAAATACACCAATAATATATGGACAATACAAGGTGTTACAAAAATACAAATAAACATTTAAGGGGGTGGTTTAGAACATCAAACTGAACAAGTTTCACTATGGGACCGATATCGAAATCGCGAAATAAAAAATGATGTTCCGTACTCTACAAATCGACTAGAGCTAAAATATATATGGGATAACAGTTTTTTTTTTTCGCGATTTCGATGTTGGTCCCATAGAGAAAATTGTTCAGTTTGACGGTCTAATCAACCTCCTTAAGAGTTTTAAATATTATACAGGGTGTTTCATAAGTAAGAATAAATTTTTGAAACTCTTTCTCTATGTGACCAACCTCGTTATCGCAAAAAATTTGTTTTGATATCCCATACATATTTTAGCTCTAGCCGATTTGTAGAGTATGGGACATCAATTTTTTTTTTCGCGATTTCGATATTGGTCCCATAGTGAAAGTTGTTCAGTTTGATGGTCTACACCACCCCCTTAAAGGTTTATTTGTATTTTTGTAACACCTTGTATACACCACTAATATTTGGACAATATACAAAAATGCGGATCGGCTGATTTTCTCGATCAATACACCAACGGTTCCTATTCACAGAATTCTAATACGAATATCTGTCTAAACGTAACATCAAGTACCATATCAAGTGATATCCAGTTAGCACAAACAAGACTCCGGTAATTAGCCGAGTTAATTTCCAACGTTATCTGGTTCGGATTAGGCGGGGTTCAGCGTCGGTACACAACACAGCTCTTTATGTTGTATATCGTTTTGTTATCCAGATGACTTGCTATACTAGAGTATTACGATTCTGATTCTAAAGTGCATCGAGCTTTATAATAACTACAATAGTGTAAAACAATCGGTCAAGTGCGAGTCGGGTTATTCGCGCATTGAGGGTTCCGTACCGCACCACCACTGAAAAAACTTTTTTTCTCCGGGACCTTAAGGGGCCATAGGTCCAGACGAATATTTTCTATGAGAAACGCGATTGCCGAGCGCTCCGAAAAGTGTGTGCGTGAGCCGTATTTTCGATTAAAAACAACTAACCAAAGTACTTTTTCTAGATTTTATTTATGATTGCACTAGTTAAACTAATGGTGAATATGTGAGTATAAATACCAACAATCGGAAACTATTTTAAGTTCTTCTAAATCGAGAAAATTTTTTAAAAATGCATGAAAATACGTCATCTTTGTGACGATTTTCTATCGAGTGAAGTAATTCCAATCGTGTATTCAGTTGATGATTGCACTAGATGAAATATCCAAAAATACTGAGGTATGACTTTAGTTTCGGTAAATGGTATAAATCTAGTCGTAAAATGAAAAATAAAAGATGCCTCCGAGGTATTTCCACCTACTATTACGTCTTAAGAGTGAGACTGACTCACACTTGACCGGTTTTTATTATTTGTTGTTGTACTGTAGAGTTTTCTCTATAATCACACCGTTCTCTATAATCACATTACGTGAAGCTTATTGTATGAATTACCGTTTGTACATAAGAGCGAGAAGAAAAAACGTCGATAAAAACTAGGTTCTTGTTGAGAACCCCCCTTAATTTTTAATTTTTTGACATTTTTATTGTTTGTTAACAAATCCGCTGTAATAACGCGTACTCTGTGATAATTTCAACTATTATTAACTATATATTTAAGCTATTGCGGTTCAAAAGTTACAGCCCTAAATAGGTAGCGACGGACGGATGGACAGACGGACGGTACCGTTTTCACCCTTTGGGTACGGAACCCTAAGACAACGTAGGCTTAGTAATAGGGTCCCGTTTTCACCCTTTGGGTACGGAACTCTAAGACAACGTAGGCTTAGTAATAGGGTCCCGTTTTCACCCTTTGGGCACGGAACCCTAAAACAAAGGAATAGTGGTGAAGCTCAGCGGTGGCAAAAGGCCCATCGTGCTGGGGGCCGGGAAAAGCGCGTCCTGGCCACTGCTGCCTGCGCACTTACCCTAACGCTGAATTCAAAGCCCCGTTTTTAAACAAAAACACACACTCGAAACCGCCATAAAACGGCGGAGCCACGTGGCCAATTAAATTGCAAGCCGACACGTCCACTCGTTACCCACTTAGCCACGCGACTCCTACTTAGTTACTACAATGAACAGTAAAGTTATAAATTGACATATCTCCTGTTCTCGGCTCGTTTCCCAGTTTTAGGACACCCAGTATTATTTATTTACTTATTTATTTATAAAAGGCTTATGAATGATGATGATGATCAATGTCATTCATGATGAAGGAAGTAGGAACCGGCACATCTTTGAGCAACATCTTGCACGATATTGTTCCTGATCGTAAATTAAACTACATTTTATTAGTAGTTATGTCTAAAATAAGAAAATGCTACCCAAAAGCCTCCGGCGGTAACCAAAGCTCATGTAATATGGAATAAAATTTTATCTCTTTAGGCGCAACCTTTCTGACAGTACCAATGATTGTCATTCATTCAGCAGTAAAACCGATTTGGACGGAAACAAGTTTCTGGGTTAGTTTGTAAATGTCAGAAACAATTTATATGTTTCTGTTTTCGAGAGGTTTTTGTACTCATTGTAGCAAGTTGCTACGATGCTACGTGACGTAGCACCTTACTACGATGCCGGTGCTACGACGTTGGATATCGAATTTAGTAGTTTGTGGTTTGCCACTTTAAAAATCAAAGCTATTTATTTATCGGTACACGTTTTTAAAATATCGATACTAATGTTATAAAGAGGAAAGATTTGATTTTTTGTTTGTTTAGTTTGTTTGTATCGAAACGGTTCCGGGATCGATCTGAATAACTCGTACACCATTAGAATGCTACATTATCCGTGGGCTATTAAAAACGGCCAAGTGTGTGTCGGGAAGATTCTAAGGCGGTACGAAGTTCACCACGGTCATCTAGCTATAAATACACCACTAATTAACGAAACTTTAAGGGTGTATTCAGACCGTGAATCTGAACAACTTTGCCTAAGGAACATGGGTCGAAAAACAAGAATTTTTTTGGACCTCCCATAGAAAATCGATCGGCCGATCCGCACTTTTTTGTATGGATGTCCAAATATTTTTTCGTTTATCGACCCATGTTCCTCAGGGAAAGTTGTTCTGATTCACGGTCTGAATCATAAAGGTATTATACCTTACTTTTTTTTGACCGTTTTTTAACGGTCCTATTGCCTCGCGTCACGTATCTCTTTCTGTTATACAGTGGTGCCGCTAGGTACATCTCGCTCACTCAGCTGTATGTTCCTCTATTCCTGGTATAATACCTTTATGGTCTGAATACACACCGCGGACATCTAGCTATAAATACACCAATAATATATGGACAATACAAGGTGTTACAAAAATACAAATAAACATTTAAGGGGGTGGTTTAGAACATCAAACTGAACAAGTTTCACTATGGGACCGATATCGAAATCGCGAAATAAAAAATGATGTTCCGTACTCTACAAATCGACTAGAGCTAAAATATATATGGGATAACAGTTTTTTTTTTTCGCGATTTCGATGTTGGTCCCATAGAGAAAATTGTTCAGTTTGACGGTCTAATCAACCTCCTTAAGAGTTTTAAATATTATACAGGGTGTTTCATAAGTAAGAATAAATTTTTGAAACTCTTTCTCTATGTGACCAACCTCGTTATCGCAAAAAATTTGTTTTGATATCCCATACATATTTTAGCTCTAGCCGATTTGTAGAGTATGGGACATCAATTTTTTTTTTCGCGATTTCGATATTGGTCCCATAGTGAAAGTTGTTCAGTTTGATGGTCTACACCACCCCCTTAAAGGTTTATTTGTATTTTTGTAACACCTTGTATACACCACTAATATTTGGACAATATACAAAAATGCGGATCGGCTGATTTTCTCGATCAATACACCAACGGTTCCTATTCACAGAATTCTAATACGAATATCTGTCTAAACGTAACATCAAGTACCATATCAAGTGATATCCAGTTAGCACAAACAAGACTCCGGTAATTAGCCGAGTTAATTTCCAACGTTATCTGGTTCGGATTAGGCGGGGTTCAGCGTCGGTACACAACACAGCTCTTTATGTTGTATATCGTTTTGTTATCCAGATGACTTGCTATACTAGAGTATTACGATTCTGATTCTAAAGTGCATCGAGCTTTATAATAACTACAATAGTGTAAAACAATCGGTCAAGTGCGAGTCGGGTTATTCGCGCATTGAGGGTTCCGTACCGCACCACCACTGAAAAAACTTTTTTTCTCCGGGACCTTAAGGGGCCATAGGTCCAGACGAATATTTTCTATGAGAAACGCGATTGCCGAGCGCTCCGAAAAGTGTGTGCGTGAGCCGTATTTTCGATTAAAAACAACTAACCAAAGTACTTTTTCTAGATTTTATTTATGATTGCACTAGTTAAACTAATGGTGAATATGTGAGTATAAATACCAACAATCGGAAACTATTTTAAGTTCTTCTAAATCGAGAAAATTTTTTAAAAATGCATGAAAATACGTCATCTTTGTGACGATTTTCTATCGAGTGAAGTAATTCCAATCGTGTATTCAGTTGATGATTGCACTAGATGAAATATCCAAAAATACTGAGGTATGACTTTAGTTTCGGTAAATGGTATAAATCTAGTCGTAAAATGAAAAATAAAAGATGCCTCCGAGGTATTTCCACCTACTATTACGTCTTAAGAGTGAGACTGACTCACACTTGACCGGTTTTTATTATTTGTTGTTGTACTGTAGAGTTTTCTCTATAATCACACCGTTCTCTATAATCACATTACGTGAAGCTTATTGTATGAATTACCGTTTGTACATAAGAGCGAGAAGAAAAAACGTCGATAAAAACTAGGTTCTTGTTGAGAACCCCCCTTAATTTTTAATTTTTTGACATTTTTATTGTTTGTTAACAAATCCGCTGTAATAACGCGTACTCTGTGATAATTTCAACTATTATTAACTATATATTTAAGCTATTGCGGTTCAAAAGTTACAGCCCTAAATAGGTAGCGACGGACGGATGGACAGACGGACGGTACCGTTTTCACCCTTTGGGTACGGAACCCTAAGACAACGTAGGCTTAGTAATAGGGTCCCGTTTTCACCCTTTGGGTACGGAACTCTAAGACAACGTAGGCTTAGTAATAGGGTCCCGTTTTCACCCTTTGGGCACGGAACCCTAAAACAAAGGAATAGTGGTGAAGCTCAGCGGTGGCAAAAGGCCCATCGTGCTGGGGGCCGGGAAAAGCGCGTCCTGGCCACTGCTGCCTGCGCACTTACCCTAACGCTGAATTCAATGAGGGTACGCCCGTCCCCCGCCACTCCTCGCACACCGTGCGAGCATGGACCTGCCACGACCGCTGAGCTTCATTATCTACTATTAATTTTATATATTACACTATGTAACTACCATGATCTATGAAACATGTTTCACCACTTCCTAAAAAACATAATATTTATTTTCTCCACATGTCCTTATATTAGTATACTAAAAAACTTATAATACATTTTACAGAAAAAAATTGGATATTTCATGTTAGAATGATGGTGATTGGTAGCTAATGAATGGTATACAGGGAGTAAACTTTAATGCGATACATATTCTAGGTCAAAGTTAAAGTCAGTGTTCCATACGTTAGCCTTTGGAGCATGGTTCGAACCCCAGGGTACAAACTTTTGGAGACCACACTATCGTGCCTCGTTTGATCCGCAAGGTCAAATCTATGGTTTATTTCTCTTTGGCATGTTCTACGATATAAAACCTTATAAAATTCCCTTTCCAACGATATATCACACTATGGGAGCAAGTCAATGGCCGCGTCACTAGCCGCCATTTTCACGAGGTCAACGCGCGGCCGCGCGGAAACTACACATTTTGAATTGAATTTATTCGATTTTTTAGTATGGCAAGGAAAAATAAAGCTTCTTTCATTTTTTTTGCATTTTTTATCTGTATTCATCCAACAGTTTTCCTTGTCTGTACATTTTTTATCTATGAGGTCGTTTTTATTTTTTGTTGGTACCACCCATATCCGTCTCTCATGTTTTCATCTTGACACTTTGTACTATAAGTGGTAGAGAGGTAAGTATGTTTTGTTTCTTTCCAATAGCTCAACTATTCAAGATGCTGTAACAAAAAACCGCATGTCAATTTATAAACAAACAAAGGAATGGGAACGTTTTTTCTGAACTAGCTCAAATACCATAGTTGAAACTTGAGTTCAGAGTTTCATTATAACTTTTCTGTAGTTTTATGCTCAAGAAACATATTTTTTTAACTATTTCAATATTGGTCCCATTGTAAAAGATGTTCAGTTGGATGGTCTAAACTTAAAACCAAACATATTTTGCTGGGTGCCAAAATAATAATATGTAACGCATTTACTTTTACACCCTTGTATTAAACCGCGTTATTAAATACGTCGTTAACTTTTAACGTACAAAATTGAATTTTCTTAAAATGCACGTTGAATTTTAAAACCGGCGAAGGAACGCTCCAGTGCCCTGAGTATTGCTCGATCAAGCGTTTAAGATCTAATGCATCAAAGGATGTAGGTAGCTATAATTGCGACCTTGTTTTCATGGAGTTTTGATTCCTTCGAAATTAGGCTTATATCCCTAAATGGAGGGCCTTAATTTGATATGTATAATACAATTTGTAAACTTGGCGTGGTTGTATGAGTACGTCGATGATATTTTAAAGACCATTTTTAGAATTTACGTCTTTTTCTTTGTTTGTGCAAGTGGGATCACATACGATGACGCATTGACGGAGCGGGAGACGTCGTCAGTCCGTCATTTGTGAAGCAAGTAGTGACGGATTGACGCATCGTGTGTGCTTCTACGTGCAGTTTCTTACAACTCCTTGCTTCACAAATGACGGACTGACGTCTGCCGCTCCGTCAATGCGTCATCGTGTGTAAACACGCTAACTACTGCTGAACCGATTTGGATAGTGTTTAATTCGGATATTTCATCGCAATGGGTTATTCCAATCAAAAGTTATGACATTTCAAGTCAGTGGTCCGCGCGTACGAAGTCGCGGGAGTTGCTAATTATACATTAAATTTGTTTTTTAATCAAAGGCGTACCTAAAAATGCTTGATAGTAAACTGTAATAGCCCAGTAATTTTACGGTTTGAGCCGGGACTAACTAAGAATTGATATTTTTTTCGGTGTATCATTTAAGAGCCAATTCGGGCCAAGAAATAAATCAAAATTAAAAAAAACACGTCAGCAACAGCCCCACATTTAAAATTTAGCATTTAGCTCGTTCCAAAAAAACCTGAAGGCACATTTTTTTTTCACTTTTTTAGGCTTTACCATTAAACACCCTTCAAATACGGAGTAAACATTTTTTAGCTTTGAAACATGCATTTGTATTTTCTAATGAATAATCATTTTTTTAAATTTTAGTGGCTATTTTATTGCTCAAAAGTCATTAACATTGTTGAATCTAATTTAAATGGTATTAAATTGGCATTAAAATTATTATATCCTTCTGGGAGGTACAATTTGCATTTCTATGTTGCGTAGTGAAATTTTTAAATATGTTTACAGGTAGTCTTTTTGTCACTAAATGAGGTACCATTTAGTACCTAACAGTTTAAGAGCACAATTATAATTACTCCCTACTTCTCCTAACAAAACTCAGTAAAATTACTGGGCTATAATTAGAAATCAGAATATCTCTGACTACCCCCTCGGGAATATAGTCGTGAGCATATGCTTATGCTTATAATTATAAACAATGGATTTATTCGATTCTGCCATTTATAGCATTTATACTGTAAGATGTGTATGTACCTAGGTATAGACTAACAATTCGTATTTTAAGTGAAAGTACACAATCGCAAAATAAACGAAACGTTCCGAATTACGTGAGTGGACTCACATAATGTGGAACCACAGCTTATAATTTCTATTTTTAGAAACCCAGGAGAATGTTTTGTCTTTTATTCAATTTTGGAATAAATTATTGAGGCTCTATTTTAAAAACATTTCACTTCATTATTAATTTCGTTATAAAAATAGGTAAAAGTAAGTATTCAGATAATTTAATATTGTGGCTTTCATTTTATTACCTTTCGTCTAACATAACCTCGATATTTCAGTCTAGACTCATAAGTGGTATTGTCCAATAAGGGTTAACACAAACTACGCTACGCGTTTTTCAGTGTAAAATTTAACCAATGCCTTAAAATGGCGCCTTTTTTCTTTCCGCCTATTTTTTTAGTGCCGCCAGCAATCAAACTTGAATATTATAATTCAGAATAAAGATACAAACAAAAGTATAGATATAACTAAACTCAGTCCGAACGGAGACATAAAAGCTTGAAGTAAACGTAATTAATATATTATCAACTTCAAGCCTACATATCTCCGTTCGGACTGAGTTAAGGGATATAGGTACCTACATGTTTTGTTTCTTACTTTATTCTGAGTTAGTTGCAATTACCAGATAATCTAAAAATAAAAAGACTCTACCTTAAGGCGTATCATCCCTGGGCGACGATATCTCAAACTTATATTAATCACAAATTAAAAACCCACTTCATATCTCAACTAAGTTAAATAGAAGGAAGCTTTTGCCATGTTTCTACTGATAACTATTAACACTATTACCACTTTAATTTTTGTTTATTTTTGTTTTTCTTGTTTCTAATAATTTGTAACTGAGCTAATGTAACTAATGAACTGTTTACCTATTATACCTAACCTGCAGAATCTTTTATGTCACCTAAATATCACTTTTGGTTTATGTGATGTATTATTTAAGTCGTGTCAATTCATGTATCTGGTAAATAAATAAATAAATAAATAAAAAATACCTACTAATCGATGCGAACAAGCGCGTGGCTCGGGTCAGAATTTAGCCATTATCTTTGAAAAATTAGATGATTTTGAATAAATTTCGAAAAAGTAAGAAAATCACATAATTCTAAAATGTGTTGTGAACAATATAGTAAATTTTCATTTTCTTCCGATTAAAAATGTAAGAGTTAAATGGTTAAAACTGAAAAAAGGGGTGACTTTAGATTCCCTTTTCTTCGGTTTTATTCATTAAAATCGATTTCTAGAAAAACCAAATCACTTCTCATATCGTGTAGATGGTTTAGTTTATTTTTCAGATCAAAAACTGCCTTAGTTAATGAATAAAATGGTTTCAAAGTTACCCAAAACCAGGAGATCAATGTATAATAATATGAGTAAATACGGACTATAATTACTATCCACGTTCATTGGCTGTTCAATTAATGTAGTTAATGTTTCATATTAGGTAATTACAAGCTAATAATTTATCCAAAGCTTCAGTACCTAATTAGTAGGAAAAGTTAGTGTTTACTGTGTACCTAATAACCAGTAATAGTTTTGAAATCATAACGCATAAGCATAACTTCAAACAAAACCTGGGGTAGTCAGAGAAATTTGAAACTTACCAAAACATTTGAAGCACACTGGGAGTTGCTTTGTGGGTCTGCTATTGGGCGGTCACGTTCGCGTCGGTTGCCCCATCCCCGGCCTACAGTGGAACTCCAGTGGTGGCTCAGGATATTGTTCTTTTATAAGAACAACCCTCGAAGTCACCAAAATATCAATATAACCGTACAACGTCAAGCACTTTTGCTATAAAAACTCGACATTGGCAAAATCATCATAAACCAAAGATGGCAGCCATATATATATTTTTTAATTTAATAGAAGCACACTGGACAGTGTCGGTACTGCTAAGTGAAACGTGGATCTTCGGAGTTTTCACAACATTTCTGATTACACCCATAATAATTTGTAACTGAGCTATGTACCTAATGAACTGTTTGCCTATTATAGAACCTGCAGAATCTTTTATGTCACCTAAAAATCACTTTTGGTTTATGTGATGTATTATTTAAGTCGTGTCAATTCATGTATCTGGTAAATAAATAAATACAAATACAAATACAAATACCCCTCGGGGAATAGAATCGTGAGCATAATTCTTATGCTTATAATAGATTCGAAAATATCTTAGCAAGTATCACAACTAGATAAATCTAGTTTGGGCTCAAATGTTTATTTGGTTGTGTTGATATTGTGTATAATATTATTAGCATATGCTCACGACTATATTTCCCGAGGGGGAAGTAAGAGATATTCTGAAAACTCAGAACATACACGTAACCACGTTGCGTTGTGTATAATATCATTTTAAATATTTGTTTACTGATCTACCAACATGACGCAACTAATTTCACAACTTCCACACATTAACCATTACGTACATCCCCAAATGGGTCTTCCAGTGCTATAAATAATCAAACGTGGAAAGCATGGCTGTTAAACTTTTAAAGTATCACGTTCAATCACAAAACTCTTCGAAAGCTCTCTATCTGTAAAGTAGGTATTACTTTTGCATTAGTCGTACCTGCGCTACCGAGAGTTGGTAAACTCTTTGAAAATTATGACGGAACTTTGTGTATTGCGCCTGTACGATAAACAAAATATGATGAAAACATTTAGTGGAGTCTCAAGCAGAATGTTGTCTGAGTTCGGCGTGTTCGACCTGAAGAATAAATTCCGTAGACAATACATGCTAATGAATAAAGTTGGGGTTGTTAACGAAGCTAACTTCGCAATTTCCAGAAGTGTTAATGTTTTATACAGAGAAGCTACACTGCATATTCTGTAGTGTCTTTATTTATTGGAGAAGTAGTTAACGCGGCCTTGATTCATCAATTTCAAAGAGACTATACAGGGTCACGGATTACATAAGAGTACAACAGATGCCTCACTATCTAAGAACGCTCGCTCCATGCAAAACTGACACGCACACATTGACACTCTGTACGTGAATGTCACGCACACATGGACTGTGGTTCAAGGGATGTCAGTGGTGCGTGCAAAGAGGTGCAAAGAGACCAGTCGTGCTAGCGGGCGGTACGTCTTCTATCTATGTTACACTAATGTGTTTACATTTTGTTTCATCTGTAATAAGTCATTCGAATAATTCCAAAGAATGAAAAATACATAATATTCGGGCCAAACAACCGATTGCGATGCAGTATTTTTAACAATCTTTCAATTATGAATATTATGATATTACTTTATACATCCGACGATGTATAGGATACTTATTTAATTTTCGAAACGGAAAAACGAATATCAAGGTCGTTCGGTGCGATGCAATGAGCGCGTGACACTCGACTGAATTAGGCCTCGACGTCGTAGCCCGCCGCACCTAACGTGCGGAGTGAGACAGGCCTGACAGGGTGTAAAATAAATACGTTACATATTAAACAGGGTGATACAAACCATCAGACTGAACAACTTTAAATTTGGTGCCAAAATCGAAATCGTGAAAAACAATCTTTGTTTAGCAAAAAGCGTAAATGGATACTCGACCCAAATTTATTAGGTAGAATACTGATTTCTATTTCGCGATTTCAATGTATTTTTTTTTTAAATATAATTTAAAGTAGTTCAGTTTGAGGGTCTGAAGCACCACAAGGTATTTAAGTATACACCATGTATTCTTTGAAATTAGATATATGGGTAAATGCTTGTTCCAAATTGAAAAGTAGGCTACACGGTTGAAACAAAATTACAATCGAATAGAAAACAAAAAAGTTATGTGATTGAAAAACTTTTTCTATCCCTTTCATGCAATTTTTTCATGTGATTTGTACCTACTCACTTTTAGTAAACTTGCCTCTCCCTCTAAGTTATTTTTGAAGACTTATATTTCGGAAATTTTTACAGATATTCTAAAGTTCAATAATTTCTACAATCTAATTCAACATTTTCTGGCAAAAAAACGAGTTCTATTGTTTTATTAATTGTACTTTAGTAATTATGATATCAATAAATTTTCAATAAATAATTTTTGAGACATTAAAGTTCAAAATAAGCTACCTAATCAATGTGTAATTTTTTATTAAGTATCTATTCACTTCGCGTGTGGTTTTTGTACGGACGTGACTATAAAATTAATTCCACAGCCTGGTAATGTAAAAAAAAATAATATAATTTCCCACATTATCGCATAAATTTGTTAGTTTTGACTGCTCGTCATTTTAGAGTTGAACTGAACATGCAACGCAAGCCAGTTCGAAGTAACAAAGTTTTCTGGTTGAAGTTCGCTAACCCCCGAGCAAGCTACTTGCTATTAATATAATTAAAATCAAATTTACGATCACGATGTGTTAATAATTTGACAAAGTTACTACTGTTCCCGCTATGTTCGTTAATTAGTACGTCTAAGAGCTCTGCTATTGTCACTACTTTGAGCCTAACATTCATTAGGTAAGAGAAAGGTCGCGGTTTAGTGTTTCGTAGTTTGATGTTAACATAGCATAACATAATATTATTCCTTTGAATAGCAAAATCACAATGTAGGGTAACAATAACAATGTTACCCACGTTCCCCCCTGTATGTGGTTTGGTAATTTATGCTAAGTAGTATGTCGATCTAACACATATGAATGTACAGAACAAACTCCATACAGCAGCATAAGCATATGCTCACGACTAAATTCCCCGAGGGGGTAGTCAGAGATATTCTGAAACCTCAGAACATCCCACGTTTCACCAGTAATACCGAAACTCTGTCCAGTGTGACGGGGGTAAGCCCGTCGCCACTTATAATGGATAGTGGTTACAATACATGCCTCGAAATTGAAGCATGCAGGATTCCTCACGATGTTTTCCTTCACCGAAAAGCCAGTAGTGTTACGAATCGTAGGTACATAAATTCCGAAAAACTCATTGGTACGAGTCGGCCTGGACGGGGATGAACCATCGCCTCCTGCACGGCAGGCAAGGTTACTCGCCACTGGACCACCACGGCTTACACTAAACTCCATACATTTAGTCTATAATATCAATGAGCATGAATGATATTCACAATAATGCGCTTAAATAATACACTCGTGACCTATAAAGTCAACGGAACTGACTTCTAAGAATTGTCTACGAACAATAAACTTAAGTCAACAGTTTCGGTGTCTCTAACTACAACTTCTGCATCATACTTACAACTTAGCTTCGAGGCATTCGTGAACCAAGAAAAGCAAAAATAAAGAAGCTTGCTTGATTATTATTTATTACATAATACTACTCATTCAGAATATCTACATTTCACTAATTTTTTCATCATTTTTCAGAGTAAATCAAGCCCCTCCCCGGAAATGAATGCTCCCCAATTCTCTTCAATTCAATTCAATCAAATTTTACTTTGATCGAAGCCCCCATAGTTGTTTTTCTATCCCTTCTACAATAATATCTGCACCAAACGTTGTTTGACCTGGTTTGTCTGTGGGGGTGCCTTTACATAATGCATTCAAAGACAGACCATGGTGCATTAGTGCATCCCTTTGCATTTAGATAAAGGAGTCTCAAAGGGGCTTCTATCCTTGTGTTGTGTTGAATGTCCCAATACGCAAGTCTTCCGGTTACGTACGGCCCGTGTGTAAACCTTTTGCGGAGATACATAAGACGTATTAATACTGTCGTGGTGGTCCAGTGGCGAGTAACCTTGCTTGCCGTGCAGGAAGCGATGGCACGATCCCCGTCCAGGCCGACTCGTACCAATGAGTTTTTCGGAATTTATGAACGATTTGTAACACCACTGGCTTTTCGGTGAAGGAAAACATCGTGAGGAAACCTGCATATTATTTCAATTTTGAGGCATGTATTGTAGCCACTGTACATTACAAGTGGACAGAGTTTCGGTACTAGTGAAACGTGGTCTCTAGCCCCTCGGGGAATACAGGGTGAAATTGATATCCTTTTAAAGTAAGAGTCTACCCATCAAACTGAACAACTTTTACTATGGGAGCAAACCAATCAGAGCAAAAAAAAAATTTTGCTGTCCCATACATTTGAGTCACGTAGGCAGCGGCGGCGGGTGCAGTTTAGTATGGGACAGCAGATTTTTTTTTGCTCCGATTGGTTTGCTCCCATTGTAAAAGTTGTTTAGTTTGATGGGTAATTTCTTAGTTTAAAAGGATGCTAATGATATCAATTTCACCCTGTATAGTCGTGAGCATATGCTATGCTATGCATAACAATAATAGCCATAATTATAATAAAGTAGACCTAACGTAGTTCATACTGACCATAATTGTAATGTTTTACACGTTCTTGCTGGACTTCCTGGTAGACGGTAATGGTAATAGAGACATGCAATTATCCGCCTTTGCACGGATTTTAATTTCTCCTGAGCATTCCGCAAAATAATATACTTAACCTTTTCAGGGTTCCGTAGTCAACAAGGAACCCTTATAGTTTCGCCATGTCCATCCGTCTGTCTGTCCGTCTGTCCGCGGCTTAACTCAGATACTCTTAGTACTAACCTACGAATAAGAATGTATAGAAGTGTAAATGAAGGTCAACAAGTGGCACCAAAAAAAGTGTACCGTGTTCTAAATTTGTTGTTTAAAAACTGTCTGTACCTGGCCGCCAAAACTCATACAAAATGTCATTTTTCATTGGGTGCCAAAAATTATTTCGATTTTGTTTAGAGTTACTCTTCTATAGTTATTCTTATTCGTAGGTACTAACCTATTATTTGGCACAGACGCTGACAAAGTGGAAAAATAAATTATTGAAATCATTTTTTTAGGGTTTCATACCGCTGTTTTTGACGTCTATCCCATGGTGTGGAGTGTCGTTGGATAGGTCGTTTGAAATGCAGGAAAACCATTTTTCGATTCAGGGATTTGCGAAATATTAAGCTTAAAAGTGCAATAAACATTTTTTGTTAGAGTCAAGTGTGTGTGTGTGTCCACCCCGGCGAGCTAAACGGTTGTTTTTAGATTTATGTGAAAAAAATCACGGCAATGGTATAGGTGGACCAGAATCTGATGACAAATAGGGAAATAAAATTTTAGAGTAAGCAACACTGGAGTAATTAGATAAGGGCCATTTACACACTGCGACTTCTTGTAGTGCAGAAGAGCTGCAAAAAGCATTGAATGAGTTGCGATGCAGCATCGATCCAACGCGATAAAGCATGGATGAAAAACAATACAGCCACGATGTAAAACTTTCGTAATATTCGATCAGCCATTCGTCGACAGCCTTTGCCACAATGCAAACGCGCGTGCGCATCGATACAAACATGTGTGCATCGCTACAATCATGCGTTTGAATCGATACAAACGCCTGTTAATTGCTAGTGTAGCGATAAAGTTACGCGATAGACAAACGTGAGTTATAATCGCTGCCAAAAAGTCGCAGTCTGTATGGGGCCTATTTTGACAAGACAGATTACAGTTTGACACTACCATATGAAAATCTCAATTTTTTACTTTTTTTATTTCATGAGATTCTGGTCGACCTATTGGTAAAATATAATAATGAAGTTAACAGGAAAAATTAGGAAAACTATCACAGCTGAGTAGGTTTTACAAGTTGACGAATAATAGTCTACCAACTTTGAAATGAAGGTAGGGTACTTGTAGAAGTAATACGGAAAATTTCGTTAATAATTATGTTCATAGTATCAAACAAAAAGCCTTCTTCTAAGTCCACATATTGTGACGTGCAACTACGGAACCCTACACTGCGCGTAACGCGACACGCACTTGGCCGGTTTTTTCATAGTTTAGTTATTCCAATTCCAAATAGAACTAACTTTTCTTTTCGTTCGGCAAATTTTTCCAATACTGTTTCCATTGAATAGGCAAAAAATAATTAGTGACAGAAGAGGAAGTTTCAAGCAGCAAAAGTCAATATTGGTGCGGTAGTTTGTGCCCAGTTACAGGGGCGGGTCTTCTGCCTGTGTGATACACTAATGATTCTACCGGTGAACATTATCGCCGGAGATTCTATTTCCATGCCAGAACTTTGATTAAATTAAAATAGCGGAAGATAGGTGACGTTCTTGCATTACGTACTCTTAAAAATGGGTCAGCTTTTCATGTACCTACTTATGAGTAAACAGTAATGCCGTGTGATTTGTTTTTTCGTTTTGAATTATTTAAACAACGAGTTTTAAGCACGCGAAGGCATTGTGATTTGTGGTAGCTTCATCCCGCCTGAAATAAAAAAAAGTATAAATTAGGCGACCGTGGCTCCATTTACGCGGTTCATGCGCTATAGGCTAGTCACCTATCTTGCTATTTTAATTTAATCAAAGTGCCAGAAGTATTGTTTAAAAAACCCGGCCAAGAGCGTGTAGGTCACGCTCATGATAGTATTCCGTAGCTATTTTTGCTCTGTCCTAGACTCCTAGTTTAAAAGTAAACTTCACTATAAAGTTCAGGGAGTTTTTTTTTCTTACTCTGATAGCGCTAAAAGATTTCCTTTCGATAGGTATCGTATCGTTGTTTGGGGCCAAAAAAATTGGTTTCTTTTTACAGCATTAAAATTTTTGGGTTATTGTTTTATCTTCTTGCCAAATTTGTCGATGCAAAAATACAAACTAAAAGGTATCCTTGTTTTACTACGAAATCCTATTATTTCCTGTAGGAGTTGTAGGACACTGTGTTTAATGTTTATTAAGAAAAACATTTGAATTTTTTAATTTTTTAAATATGCTGGTGATAATAATACTTAGGTCAGACAAATGTTTCAAAATTTTCGGATAAAAGGCACAGTTCCAATTGCTATACAACATTTTGTTTCTGAATGAGAATAGAACAATGATATTTTCGCTTGTAAAAGCTATTAATCCTTATACTCAACTCATCTGGATTGCGATTTTTGAGCTCGGCTGTTAAAAATGACAAAATTACTATGGAGATACGCTGTGGAGATACGCATCTTTCTACTGCGGATTTGACTCACAAAAATCGCTCTCCTGAATTATGATTTTCGAAAGTCAAATCAGCAGTGAAAATATGCGTATCGCCATAGTAATTTTGATATTTTCAACTGCTGAGCTCACCGAATGATAATCAAAAATCGCACTACATATCACCTAGCATTTCGACCGATAGCAGTGTTCAGTTCAATAAAAAACACTTTAAAAAAAACAAGATCGTATCTACCGTTAAATGTAAACTTGACAACAATTTTGCTGTCGAAGTTTTAATAAGGAGCTCATATTTAATTAAAACTTAACATATTAGTTTTAGATTGCTGTAAAACGTTGAGAAAGTTAATAATGAGTTAGAACTAAAGTAAAGTATTAGCAGTGTGGCTTCACTATAGATATAATAGGTTGGTAATTGGTAATTATATATAGGCGACGCGTGAGAAGACGTCATATTCACACACACCATTATTACATAAAAGTTAAAAAAAAATCTCTAGTTACTTTAGATCCTTTTCCTACGCAGCGCTGTCAGCGTCGCTTTGGAAACGCGACGCTTTTTTCTACATATATTATACTAAATGTATGAAATAACTCAAAACCTTTCCCATGAACGCTTTGCCGCTGCTGAAAGGGAAAACAAGTCATACATTAAAATACAAAAAAAAATACAAAAAAAAATCTGCACATGTAAACCTGCAATTCATACAATAAAATATTCATTCATTCATACTAAAATAAAAATTTTGACCATACGAGTATTTTACAGATTCTTGGTTTACGATTGTTCCAGTGATGTCGATTTAGGGTCACGACACATTGAACGACGGTGATCGACGGCTAGTTCATACAAAAAAGCACGACTAATATGGGACCCGCTTGGGCGTCGACGGTGCGGAGGATGCGTTTATGACGTGCTTTCTGTATGGACAGGCGGTCGATCGCTGTCGCGTGTGGTCAGGTCGATCGTGTGACGCAACCCTTAAGAGTATATTATCGTTGGCGCGCTCCATACAAACGTAGACTGGTGATATTTACAATACAATTAAAATCAATTCAATTTCGTATTCAAGTTCGTATGAAGTCAGATTTTCGTTAAAAAATATACAGTTTTAATGCTAGGATTAATTTAAGATTTGTATGGAAATCTTTAAGGCACTGTAACTTTATAACAATTTTATCTGACTTCATACAATCATAGAAATTAGTTTCTAGATTGTTTTAATTGGTTATGTGGTTATGGAGCGCGCCAACGGTAATATACCCATTAAAGGTTACTTTACACTTTGATTCTCGCGTGGAAAAATTCAATGTAGTTTAATGTGTGATAAACACACAAGCCGTGTGTCACCATTGTTAGTGGGCAGAATTCCAGCGAACCTGCAGTCCACGACGTGCAATTCATTCTAGTTTAAAATGGGTTACTCCATTTCTCGCTGACTACGCGGCTCCGTGACAACTCCCGCCCTTCCTCCCACCAACTTCCTCTTTCCGAATATTCCTTACAACAATCTTATGCTATCCTCTTCACTCTGACTTTGTTTGAATAGGACAGCCTGAGATTTATCGAATAGGAACAATAGAAATTGAACAGGATTTGAATTTGAGAGCCCCGTTTGTTTGGATTTAGATAGTATTGTATGAGAATGTATATGTTAATGTTAACAATTTGTTTTCGTATTCCAGAGGGCTTCGCAAATAAACTGCTGTGCTTGGGTATTTATTCAGGCTCCCAATGGTAAAATAAATACATAATTGCGGTTACTTACTAACATAGGTACTAACGTTACTTTTTAGGCATAGGCCACTAAGTGCGCAGATAGTCGTATTTTTTGAAAAATTATCATAATCTTCACACCACTGCATTTTCGATGAAGGAAAACATCGCGAGGAAGAATTGAAGCATGCAGGTTATGCTTCAATTTCGAGGATGTATCCAATCCACTGTCTATTACAAGTGGCGACGGGCTCACTCCCCGACACATGGACAGAGTTTCGGTACTAGTGAAACGTGGATGTTCTGAGGTTTCAGTATATCTATCTCTCATAATCTTTTGATTGAGTAAGCCGATTGGAATAAAACAAAAACAATACAACGTTTTTCTGGAACCTCCATAGGAATTAAGTCGATAGCTAGTTTACGTGATGCGTTCACAAACAAACAAATTCCCCGTAGAGCACTAATCCAGTTGCTCTTAGTGGAATAGCTAAGGTGCAAACAGGCGCTTTTCGTGTGTAAAGAAAGACAAACAGTTAAGAAATCTTAATATTACTTTTTTTTTAATTCTTCGAAATCTAAATGCACATACACGGAAAGATATTGTAAAAGATATATATATATTATAATTATGTTGGTTTAAGGTGGGTTCCGTCCATACAAAAGTTTGTCGTAGAACACTCGTAGACGGTATTAATAAAAGTAATGTTTTATATATGGAAAAATAGCTTAGAAAATCTAGGCGTATAAAATAACATTTACAATGTATAATATTATTACGAAGATATCAAGCTTTGAAATTATTCATACAAAGAATGACGTCCACTTTTTACCTGTCAAATAATCTCAGTTTTTTTTCGATATTACTTTTATTCCTCACTACCAAATTAAATCAAATTACTACCAATGTAAATGGAATTAACCTTTAGTTTATCTATATCAATATTTATTGTATACATCAACCACATAGTACTGTAATTACTTCAACTAAATCAAAGAAAAATTGACAGGTAAACGAATGTATGGGAAGTGGTCATGATTCTTTCAAAGCCTTATATTTTCGTAATCTCACTAATATTATAAATGCGAAAGTTTGTGACGATGTTTAGATGTTTGGATGTTTGTGACTCAATCACGCATAAACGGCTGAACGGATTTGGATGAAATTTGGCACACAGATAGAAGGTGTTCTGGATTAACACATAGGATACTTTTTAAAGGTTCTCGCAGACGGAGTCGCGGGCAACAGCTAGTTATATTATAAATTGTGAATGTTATTTGATACGCGCAATCTAGATTTTCTAAGCTATTTTTCCATATATAAAATATTACTTTTATTAATACCGTCTACGAGTGTTCTACGACAAAGTTTTGTATGAAATTGACAACTCTGCAACCACCACAGCGATCCATCCATCCTTCTTCTTTCGTGATCACTCGTGTTGAAGCAAGCTGTGGTGCTCCTACAGCGATGAAATATAATTATAAAACGTTTATTCTCTTCTTTTTTTGCCAAAATGTATCTATATCGACTTCCGAGATGATAGAAGAAGGTCCCTATGTTAATTTTGAAAAACTTTTTAACTATGCGGGAACTAACCAAACGCCAAACGCACCGGTATACTTAGGGGGGTATTACAGAACGACACTCAAATGGAGATCTCTTCTTAAGTAAAGATAGACAAGGATGCATTTATACGTTGTATGTGTTTGCATCCTTTTCTATCTATACTCAAGAAGAGATCTCCACTTGAGTATCGTTCTGTAATACCACCCTTAATATCTTGTCTATACTGAAAGCTCTAATATTATGATGGCAGTGTGAATTTTTAAAGATCGTGTCGTGGAAGGTTAATGCAATAAAATATAATCGTTTCAAACATTTGCTTAAAATTACAACAATAGTGGAAATAAAGAGTAAGAATTATGTAACTTTTGTTGTTTTCTGTGGTCTTCTGTTTTCGGTGGTTCTTTCTTAGACATGGTTGGCAAAATAACTTTAAATAAAAAACTAATTTACTTGAAACTAGTTCAAACAATAAAATTAAAACCGATGAAATTTGACAAAATCATTATTTTATTTTTCTTCTTTTCACATACAATTTTAAATAAGTAGGTAGGTACCTAATATAGGTACATTACTTATTATTAACCGAAGATGACCTAAAAAAGGTAGCCGGGAGAGTGACTGGATGAGGAAGGCCGAGGACAGAGTTCTGTGGCGCGCCTTGGGAGAGGCCTATGTTCAACGGTGGACGATGATAGGCTGATGATGATGATATAATTATAATAGTTTTTAATGTTGGTTTAACTTTAAAGTCAAGTTGTCGTCGTAGTTTATAAGACTAAAGAATATTGAATCTTAGAATTGACCTTTTTCACATTGATCAGAGGCGAACGAGCCGAAGGAGGCAAAAGAATCTAATTTTAGAATTGGTTGTATGAAATTCTACACCTCGCACAGTTATCCGCGGCGAATCGGACTAATCGTCAGAAAAATTTAAAGGAGATTCGTTTCGTTCGCCTCCTTCGGCTCCTTCGCCGTGGATAGATATGCGGTCACCCGAATAATAAAACGCACGAATATAAAAATACTTAGCGACTGATGATGATATACGCCATTTTAATAATTTGAGCAGCATGAATTAAAGTTAGCGAAAAATTAACTAAACTCATGACTAATATTGATTAATTAAAATATCCAAAACCAACTTCTGAAAGTGGGTTGCGAATAATCCATTTTGGATATTTAAATTTTAGGCGTGCGACTATATTACTAACCGACTAGAAATGCATAGAGGGCGACTTCGAAAAGGCTAGAGCTAACTCAGTTGGTTAGGTTAGCGAGGAGCGAAGCGACGAGCATGTTAGGTTTCTTGCGAGCACAGAGCACGAGCCGAGCGAGCGCAGCGAGCGTGCCGCGGCACGGTAGCTGCCGGCGAGTGCCAGAACCGATATCAACGTTCGCAAACACTTCATTTGAGATAAAATGCAGCTCACTGTAAATAAATGGTTTGTCAAATATTGAATAAAATGCAGAGCGTAACGTAGTCACTCAAACAAATATTAGCTAGCTCAAATATTATAATGCTTCTCGTTTTTTTATTATTAGTAACTCACATTAATGTTTGTAAGATGCTGATTTGGAGATTTCTCGTCACTCGCAGTTAGTCGCTCACTTAGTATTTTTGTGACCCAAATTCATTATTTTTGACACTTACAATTTGAAATTACAGTCACTCACTCGTTTAACTACCTTATTTTAAATTCGTTTAACAAAAGGGGAATTTTATGAACCATTTTATATAAGAAAAACACATTTGAAGTATATTACAAAAACTATATATTTCTGTCACAAAATCCACTTATGTTTCACTTGGTATAATTTCCCCAGACACCAAAGTCTAGGTACCTAGGTAGTCCTGTAAAATAAACTATAAATCAGATGAGTATCTATCCACTCATTCGTGAAGGATGATATATAAAATAAACAATTATATTCATTAAGTGAATATAATTACTATTGAGCTATTGAGTTGTGACATCCACTGCATGTTACACTGGGTGTTACAACAGTAAAAATTAACATTTAAAACTTTTAAGAGGGTTGTTTAGACCATCAAACTGAACAACTTTCACTATAAGACCAACATCGAAATCGAAAAAAAATCAGCTGTCACATACATTTTGCTCGAATCGTTTTGTAGTTTAAGCAAAAAGGATGATTCTGATTTGTTATATCAGTTCTTTATTTTGAAACTTTTAACAAGCCAGAATTCCTGGGGCGCGGTATATCAACAAGACTGCGGAATAAAATCTTCAATAAAATCTACTCTACTCAATTCCGTTTATGTTCTCAATATTATTCCACTTGACTTCTTATGTGATTTCACTGTTATAATGTTTGCCTTTTTGCGGAGACAGTAATGTTTTTTGAACCGAATGTTAATAACAGTTTAGAATTATAAAGGTATACCTACAATATTTATTTGTTATGCTAGGCTGCAAAGTTGCTTTTTGGCGCGAGTACTTTTATTGAAACCTGAGCAAGCGAAGGATTCAAATAATAGAATCCTGAGCGCTTAGCGAAGGTTTCAAAGGTACGAGACGCGTAATAACTTTGCAGAAAAATATTTTTCACCTCACAAGCTCGGAAAGATTCTGTTTATCATTCGAAATCTAAGTGCAAAAGTGCATTTTATCCGCTAGCGTGGAAAGAGTTTTTGAAATTCGAATCTGTCTAATCAATATTTTTCTATACCGCCAATCCACTGAAAATGCTTAATAACTATTTCATGACACTGGCCAGCACGAAAAAGAAACTTTTTAAAATGTTCTTTTTAGCAATTCACTTTTTTTCCTCGCTGTTGTGAGGTGAAAAGTTGTGTGTTTCGCCCGGCTGCAAAGTTATTCTGCGTCTCGTACCTTTGAAACCTTCGCTACGCTCCGGATTCTATTATTTGAACCACTCGCTTCCCTCGTGGCTCAATCTTAGAATCCTTCGCTTGCTCAGGTTTCAATACAAGTACGCGAGTACCTCGCGCCAAAAAACAACTTTGCAGCCTAGCATAACAAATAACTATTCCTATCTTTAGTTTCTTTATTTCATTTACGTTTGTTTTTAATTTGTGAACAGCTTTCTTTTTGAGTAAATAATGTTTCTCTTTGCAATTATTTTGTAGTAAACAACAATCCACAGGCAAATTTATATAATCTACATTATTGTGTTGCATCAAGTATTTTTGTTTTTAAATTTAATATCAGAATAAAAAGTGTATAGCGCATCGTATACAGAACCTTAAATCAGATCACAGCGGACAAATATTTTCCTTCCCAGCTTTAAAAACGAACGATAAAATTATGAAAAAGAGTAGGCCCGTCACTGTTGGAAAGATAGAGAGATATAAAGACACGTTAGAGAGTAAATTGCCGTTTCTTAACTTAACCCAAGTTGACCCTAATAATTGTTACAAAGATTTTTTTAATGTACTTTGTACAGAGTATGACAAAATTTTCAAAATTCGTAAAACCACATCAACCGAAAAATTCAAATTTAGCGACTGGGCTACGGTTGGAATCAGAAAGAGTAGGGACACTCTTTTTGAACTATACGGAAAAAAGACCTATATGCATAGTGATAATTTTAAAGAATACGTCAAGACATATTCAAAAAAAATTAGAAAAGTTTGCATCTTAGCGAAATCTTTACATATCCGTAATAAAATTAGGAGGTCAGACAACAAGGTTAAGACTGTTTGGAATGTGATTAACCGAGAAACTGCGAATATAAAACCGAGAGAACAAGACATCTCAATTAAGACAGATCATGGTGTAGTTAGCTCAGAGGCGGAAGTGGCTGAAGAGTTTGAAACATTCTTTACCAACATTACTGTAAAGACTACAGAATCTTTGAACTCTTCTCCTGCTCTTGCCGAAGTCTTGCCAAAGAATAATGTAAACCAGTGCACTTCCCAATTCAGTTTTGACCATGTTGACCCTCATACAATAGTCAAGGTCTTCAAAGCATTGAACCAAAAAAATACTGAAGATTTGTGGGGTATGTCAGTCAAGCTTTTCAGCGCTGTAATTAAAACTTTAGCACCTTATTTAGCATCTTTGTTTAATTGCTGCATTGACTCGGGAACTTTCCCTGACTTAATGAAACACAGCAAAGTAATACCACTTTTCAAATCGGGCAATAAAAGCGATCCTAGTAACTTTCGACCTGTGTCAGTCCTACCCGTTCTCAGCAAAGTTTTTGAAAAGATTATACTCAGTCAAATGCTCTCCCACTTTAACCTCAAGAGGCTGTTGCATGAGCAACAGTTTGGATTCACCAAGGGTCGCTCAACAACCGACGCCGGAGTTAAGCTGATTCAGCATATCTTTAGCGCTTGGGAAGAGCACCAAAATGTAATCGGAGTCTTTTGTGACTTATCCAAAGCATTTGACTGTGTTGATCATAAAACAATGTTGATCATAAAACAATGTTGATCAAATTAAACCACTACGGTATTCAAGGCAGAGCTCTGGATCTTTTAGAATCTTACTTGGAAAATAGAATTCAAAGGGTGTCTATCAATGGAACAAATTCGTCTGGCTCACAAGTAAAAATGGGCGTTCCACAGGGATCTATATTGGGTCCATTTCTCTTTCTGGTTTATATAAACGATTTACCCTACATGGTACAGAACTTGTCGAACATAGTGTTATTTGCTGATGATACTTCTCTTATTTTCAAAACAAGTAGAAAGGCACAAGATGTTGATGATATAAATGAGAATGTAAATTATACTCTTCGACAAGTTCTGAATTGGTTCAGTGTTAATAATCTTGCATTAAATGCAAAGAAAACTAAATGTGTGTAAGGATGTATGTAAGGATCGTAGTAGATGGCGCGCTCTGGTCTCTGCCTACCCCAATGGGAAAGAGGCGTGACGTTATAGATAGATAGATAGAAAACTAAATGTATTAAATTCACTCTACCAAATGTTATTAATAATGAAAATCGAATAATTTTAGATAATGATATATTGCATTTCACAAATAATACTGTATTTTTAGGGATAAAGATTGACTCGAAGCTGCAATGCGGTCCTCATATAGAAACTCTAGCGGGTAGGCTGAGCTCGGCAGCTTATGCAGTTCGAAAAATCAGACAGCTAACCGATATAACTACTGCAAGACTTGTGTACTTCAGCTACTTCCATAGTATTATGTCTTATGGTATTTTGCTGTGGGGCCGTGCTACAGACGTTGAGACAGTCTTTATCCTTCAAAAACGGGCAATTCGAGCCATTTATAATCTGCGTTGTCGAGATTCATTACGAGATCTTTTTAAAGATATCAGTATTTTGACTTTCTACAGTCAATATATTTACGAAAATATTTTATACGTTCGCAAAAATTTGTCTCGCTTTCCCAAAAACAGTGATGTTCATAATTACAATACAAGAAATAAAAATAAATTAGTGTTCCCACATTTTCGACTCAGTAAGGTCAACACATCTTTCATGGGGCACTGTGTACGCTATTATAATAAGATACCAGAGGATATTCTAAACTTGCCAGACAAAAAGTTTAAATCCCATGTTAAACAAGTCCTCTGTAAAAATGGTTACTATAAACTCGATGATTATTTGAATGACCAAAATGTCTGGTCTTGACAATGTTACACTATGTAATTCAATATTTGTACTTTGTATATTTTGTTTTGTTTAAAAGAAGTGTGTTGTAGAGTTTCTGGCCGCATCTTCTCTACAACGGAACACCTTCCGAAGCGGTGGTAGAATCAAAAATGACGTCAAAAAGTTATCTATGTGATATTATTTTGAATAAAAATTTTGACTTTGACTTTGACTTTGACTTTGACTTTGAAGGAGTCGAGGCGGCGGCGTCGAGGCAGAGGCGCGCGCGCCTTTGTCACCTTGACATACGGTCTTAAGACGTAATAGTAGGTGGAAATACCTCGGAGGCATCTTTTATTTTTCATTTTACGACTAGATTTATACCATTTACCGAAACTAAAGTCATACCTCAGTATTTTTGGATAGTTCATCTAGTGCCATCATCAACTTAATACACGATTGGAATTACTTCACTCGATAGAAAATCGTCACAAAGATGACGTATTTTCATGCATTTTTAAAAAAAAATCTCGGTTTAGAAGAACTTAAAATAGTTTCCGATTGTTGGTATTTATACTCACATATTCACCATTAGTTTAACTAGTGCAATCATAAATAAAATCTAGAAAAAGTACTTTGGTTAGTTGTTATTAATCGAAAATACGGCTCACGCACACACTTTTCGGAGCGCTCGGCAATCGCGTTTCTCATAGAAAATATTCGTCCGGACCTATGGCAATTGTATACCATACCAAACCAAGCGGCGCGCCGCTCAGATTCTTGGTATACAATTATCGACGCCTGCGCCTCGACTCCGCCTCGACTCCTTCTGTATGCGATGCGCTTTAGGGTAAACAGTAGCATTACCGACCATTCATCATCATCATCACAGCCTATTTACGTGCCACTGCAGGGCACAGGCCTACCCTCAGGGAGGATGTATTGGTGTTAGTACACCACGCGTGCCCATCACATACCTACGCATCGGAATTTCTTCTTCAGCGAATGCAGGTTTCCTTAGGTACGATGTTTTCATTCACCGTTTGAGAGCAGTCGACATTACGTAGGTACTTAGTTAGAAAAACTCATTAGCACATGGCATGTCATCGGTGTGGGTTCGAACCTGGACCTCAGGATTGAGTTTCCATATCTCTCCACAACGCCGGACGCTATACAGAGTGTTAGGAAAAGTATCATTAACCTTTTCACCTCACAAGCTCGGAAAGATTCTGTTTATCATTCGAAATCTGAGTGCAAAAGTGCATTTTATCCGCTAGCGTGCAAAGAGTTTTTAAAATTCGAATCCATTCGAGTCCAGATAAAAAGATAGTAAAACCATACGTGCGAGAAAGACAAAAAGATTATGTTGCTAACATAACGAACTATGCATATATTCGTGCATATTATTGTCTTCTCTTTTTCGCGTATAAGTTTGTCCTTCACTATAATTTATTTGAGTGTCAACAAAGAGATTATAACTAAATATAATCCCTTTGAGTAGCAATATCTCTTGTCTTCTCTTTTTCACGTATAGATTTGTCCTTATTTGCATTTGCATATAATTATTTTTCCAGTGTGGGATAAAAACATCATTTAAAATAATACTTATTTAAAATGCATTTTAATAATTAATTCATCTTGTTTACCTATGAGAAGTTATTCCGTTACATTTCCTGAATTATTTGCGCAGTGTCTCAGTACACACTACACACCAGGACATTTTTTATGCTGATCAATTGGTTTTCAATCAAACTGCTACACGTGACCGCAGTGAGACAGTGACTAAATGCAAGAGTAATATATAGCCGCAATAGAATGGGACAACGTCATAAAGCGCGATGTTCGCTCTATACATCTAAACTCAGTGCTTGCACCTAACATTTTCCTCGCTGTTGTGAGGTGAAAAGTTGTGTGTTTCGCTCGGCTGCAAAATTATTCCGCGTCTCGTACCTTTGAAACCTTCGCTACGCTCCGGATTCTATATTTGAACCACTCGCTTCGCTCGTGGTTCAATCCTAGAATCCTTCGCTTGCTCAGGTTTCAATATAAGTACTCGCGGCAAAAAACAACTTTGCAGCCTAGCATAACAAATAACTATTAAACCACATACTGTACCCATCAAACAGAACAACTTTTACTATGGGAGCAAAACGATAAGAGCAAAAAAAAAGTCTGCTGTCCCATACTAAACGGCAATAGGTACCTATTCGACGCAATCGTATGGGACAGCAGATTTTTTTTTTGCTCTGATCTTTTTGCTCCCATAGTAAAAGTTATTCAGTTTGATGGGTAGATTCTGTGTTTTAAGGTGGTTTCCGTCCATGCAAAACTTTGTCGTAGAACACTCGTAGACGGTATTAATAAAAGTAATGTTTTATATATGGAAAAATAGCTGAGAAAATCTAGATTGCGCGTATCAAATAACATTTACAATTTATAGTATAATTACATTATATTATGAAGATATAAGGCTTTGAAATTTTGTATGAATAATTTCAAAGCTTGATACTTATCTTCGTTATAATAATTTATAAATTGTAAATATTATACTGTGATACTCGCAATCTAGATTTTCTAAGTTATTTTTCCATATTATATAAAACATTATTTTTATGTATACCGTCTACGATTGTTCTACAACAAAGTTTTGTATGAAATTGACAACTCTGCAACCACCTTTAAGGTTAATGATACTTTTCCTTACAGGATTTGTAAGGATATAATAAACCATTAAAGTAATGCAACTTTTCACACTAACACCCTTTGTAATATTAAATATTGGATAAACACAGCTTTAACCGTCACTGTCGGATCCCAACATAAGCTCTTACTCAACTTTAAGCGTCAATTACAATTCCGTCTAACATAAGGAAGCCATTTTGAATTTGTTCACGGACAAAGGAAAAACTTCTTGATTTAAATGTCTCTAGAGCATTTAGTCCGGAAGTGGAGTTCAGTTCATGTCAGGACTTGCTAGCACTTAGACAAGCAGCACAAAAAACCTTCGAAGATGCTTACTACAACTTGCGCTGGTATTGCTTGATTTATTATTTTAGTTACTCGCTAGCAATTTGTTCAGAATTAATGTTACAAAGATAAGATAGTATTCTCAAATAAAATTGTGTTGGAACTGTTGAAATGTTTTTGCAAGCATCCCGCTAGGTTTTGTTGAATCGAGCAGCTTGAAATTGAGATTTTTGTATCATTAGTCTGCCCTGCTAAGAAAAAAAGCATAAGTGCATAGGGAATTATGGTTTTTTTTCTTAGTAGGGCAGTTGTAAGTTTGAGTCCCCGAATGGCTTAAAATGGAACACTCAATTTTTTCCATTGGGTAGGTTAGGATTTCTTTTGTAGCGTTTTAGGGTTGAACCTTAGAAAAAGTATATGTCTAGAATGAGCCTCACACTTGTTCCGTATAAAACAAAAGGGGCTAACTTTCTTAGGTTGGTGTGCGTGAGGCGTCATACAAAATATGTATGTGTGCGTGTATATGTATAGGGTTTTGGAACCAGTACTGGTTCCTATTTTTTTCGACGCTTTCGTAGCTTTGACTGTCTATCTTGATAATCTAAGGGTTGAAGTACACATGGCCGCACGCCACAGGCGATCGCGTTCCGTCTATCTTATATGCTCTAGCAAATGACGTTCCTGAGTGACAGAAAAGGATGGAGCGACGGAAAAAAGCGATCGCGTGCGGCCATGTGTAGTTCAACCCTTAGTAGGCTTGCCGCATATCCCCACTACTTGACACTCATTATTATTATGCAAAAGTGAACCTTGCTGCAATCCGCGAGTTTCCAACTAGAAAAATTTACAACTCTTTATCAAACGTCAAAACGCGTGCTTTGTATGCAATACTGTACCAATCATAAAGTTATTATACCTTACAGGAATAGAGGCAGTGACATGAGTTGTCAAATGAAACCGTTTTTGGATGTTTTCAGGAGACTATTCGCAGGCAAAAATTATAATACTGTCTATAATTCTGAGTCTTACGTGAAATCTTGGATAAATTAATGAAGTCAGTATATTTCACAAAATTATCTACTATTTCACTTTAGATTCCCATTTATTCACGGAAACGGAATTGTAAAAATTGATTAGTGACTAGAAAACGGTTCTATTGCCTCGCGTCACGTATCTCTTTCTATGAAACAGTGGTGCCGCTAAGTACATCGCTCTCTCAGCTGTATTGTTCCTCTATTCCTGGTATAATACCTCTGTTCGCGACAACGAACTTCTCAGCGCCCGCTTCGCACCGCCCGCCAGTTACGACGCAGCTTTCCGCCGTCGCGGATAGAGTATATCCCCGCGAAGTGAGATACCCAACGTAATCAGTGCAAATTTGGTCTAGATTTTAAGTTTCGTTTTTTTATTAGTTTTCTGTTATTTATTGTACAGAATGCACTGATCACGTTGGGTAGACTACGTCTGTATAGTTTGTTATAGTTTATATTGTTTTAAATCATGTTAGCTCATAGTTTGATAGGTTTTATAGAGATAGTTTTTATTATGTACCATTTTATAGCCCTAGGTCTAGTTTTAAGTGTTTTTATAATAAAAGATCATTTAGTTAGTCGTTAGGATAGGCTAGGATAAGATTTTGTATTACTTTTCATTTTAGTTAGCGTGTTTCAATTTGGGTTTTTACCTACGTTTTTCTCAGAGATGGTGATAGGTGGGTCATATCCAATAGTTTCAGTACATAGTAGTCAACGACCCACCCCATAATCACACATAAAAAATATCTGTTTAGTGTTATTTAGTAAATAGGACACTTTTTATATAATTTACTTACCACCTTGTATACCATCCCTGTATTTTGGTATCAAATAACACAATAGACACATGAAAATATATGTACTAGGTCGAGGTTATCCAGGTACACTACGACAGAACACTAGGTCATAGATAGAAGACCTAGAAATAGAAATATATAGAATAGACTAAAATAGTTTGGCAAATTTCGTAGTATTTGCCACTTCACTCTGTCGTAGCGGCCTGGATATCCAAGATATAATAGACAGTGATATACCAAAATACGGGGAATTATTAGTTCTTTCTGTGTTATAAATCGTTTGTATGTAGGATAAATAGTTTTTAAGATATAGACTAAAATGTACATATTTCATAGAGAAAATTTGTTATGTTTAAGAAATTTTTTGGAAATAAAAACACGGTCGTCTTTACGGTATTGCCTTGAGGTACTTAAGAAAACCGAATCGATCGGTTGTCAATCAGTCACAACAAGTCCTCTCAAGACAATACCAGGAAGAAATAGTGAAATCAACTGAAGAAATCTTTTATTTGGAAGAAACCCTGCTCCTGCTCAAGACAGCTGCTCTACTTAGTCCTAGGGCTCACAGTATTGCCGTAATCGGGACGGCCGGCGATAGTCTCTAGTAGCAAATGTGCGAAACCAGACTGCCGTTATCGAAGGTGGTTGACCACATTTTATGGTCCTTCGAGCCGGATACTGTCCTGAGCATACTGTGAGACCTGGGTGAAGACCTGGAAGAGCTGCTGAATCAGAAGATGCCGGTCACAAGAAGCATGAAGTCCGCGCCGCGTCGGGTCGTACCTCCGCCTGAAGAGGAGTCCGCGTCGCGTCCCGGTGTGTCCGCGTCGGGCCTCGCGTCTGACTCCGAGCCCACGGCGTCGTCCGCGACAGCCACGGAGTCGCGTACTGCCACCACGGCCCCAGACACATCAGCCACGTCGGCCGACGCTGCGAAGACCATCGAACCTGAGAAGACCCTGGGATCGAGGGGATCCAGGGGATCCAGAGGATCCAGAGCATCCAAGGCATCCAGCAGAAGACATCGAGAGCTGACAGAGGCCAGGCTTGAGCTCCTGCAAGCTCAAGTCAAGCTAGCCAAGGCCAAGGTCAGCGCCCTTGAAGAAGAAACTTCCGATGAAGAGGACTCTATAGAAGGAACGATCCGTGAAGAAAGGACGTCGGAATGGGTGGACAGAAGCACTCTCGCCCTCACGACGGAGCCTCCCAACGTGCCAGAACATAGATCGGTACCACTACACGCCGTGCCGCCGCCACCACCGCCGTGTGTCGACGAGCCCGGGTGCCGCGTGGATGCCGATGCACGAGGCCCCATCAATAGAAACCCGACGAGGATCACGGAGACGAGGCCCTGCTGTGAAGACCTCACCGGGGACCACCGCCAACCTGTCGCGCTGCTGGAGCCGCCGCCACGACAGGAACGAAGACTGATTATAGTGAAATATGGTGGGTTGCAGGGGTGCAATTGAAACACACTTTGAACGGACATCCTTTACTCCATCTTAGATCGTCCCTTATGACTAGTTAACCTAAGCCTATATACTATCTTGTACGTGATATTATAGCTGCGCTAGCAGGAGATTACACATGATTATATCCTCGTTTTATCTCTCTTCTGCTATCTCAGCACCTTACGTGAGGGTATGTGATTACTATATCACACCTCCCCCGAAAAGTAGGGCCTTCCCTTCCCCTTTAAAAATTTTGTTTTTTGATTTTTCTATACATAACATTTTAACATTTATAAAAATAACAAATTTCCTTACAACTATGTGGAATTTACATCTATCAAATACCAATTTACATTGCTTCTTATATTATTACATCTTGAATTACAAATTCTATTCTCAGTGAACTCACTTATAGTAACTATTATTTCTGACTACTTACATTTAAAAAAAACATTTCATTCATAACTACCTCTTATATTATCTGATTCTGTTGCTGAATTTCGTTTCTTCTATTACAAAATAATGTTAATAACAATTTTTAGTTACTTTTAAATATACAAAATTTACATTTGGACGCTTTATTTACAAAATTTACATTTGGTAACATAGTCAGCAATATCATTAAGCATTCCTTTCCAATAATATTTTTGTTTTATATGGTTTACCATTTCCGTTATTCCAACATGTCTTTTTGTATTTAGCAAATGGTACTTTTTTAATATTATTTTAATCATGTCTGTATTATAAACCTTTTTCACATCTTGTTTTATACATAATCGTGGTAAATTAAAATAATTTCTCATAACTTTATACAATTCGTCGGTTTGGGCCTTATTTCTATCATACTTAAAAATCTCAATTTCTACAATATTATGCTCTTTACAAATTTTTCCAAGTTCTCGTAACGACTCGTCTATGCGTCTTTTCGCTAATAGAGAATCTTGATTGAAGTATATCGTATGCCCCGACATAAGTACTTTCTTTTTATGGCTTGGCTGATTTCCTGAAGAAGATTTATATATTTCGTCAAATTCTTTTTCACTACAGAAATTTAATTCAATACGATTCTGTGCTTCCTTCGCTCCTTTTTCCACCTTTGGTGGGCCAAAACTTGACTGTAAATTACTTCTACTCCTCCAACTCGGCTTGCTATTTAATGCACTGTAATTAAAACTATCCACTAAACCTACAAATCCTGAATTACCTTTCTTCATTTTGTCCAAAGCTCTAGTCAATGCGTGAGCATCAGCATTATCAGTATAATTAATACTTATTCTATCACCATTATTATGTTTTAAACTTAAGCACCTCGACTCATAATCTATAACGCCCTTATACTTCCTCAGAAAATCCTCTCCTAAAATTCCGTCTGACGTACATTGCAACCCTTTGAATACATAAAACTTGTGCCTAAACCTCAAATTATTATACTCAATATCTAAATACACACAGCCTAGCGAACGTAGAGAGCCACTAACGCCTTTAATAGATAAATCGTCCTTATGGATTTTAATTTCGGGAAACTGTTCTATCCACTTGTATTTCAAAATTGATATAGAGGCGCCTGTGTCCGCTATCAACTTAATGTTTTTACCTAAACAGACGAATTTTACAAAACTGTTATTATTAAAAGTTAATACTTTGCCACTTTGATTTACGTTTGAGGGACAATAAAATGAATTAACCGATTCATCCGCACTCCCATACCCAGATGTATTTTTTACACAATATTGATTTTGCTTACTATGAGCAACTGCTCGACCTTGCTTATCTTGCAAGTTTAGTGGTTCGTGTGCATTTCCATCATTCATCCGCACTTGACCTTGCTGACACTGCACATTGTCGCTAGCACAACACTGATTCATACAATAATTATAACTCTGATTATCAGAACATGACTCAAAAAAACTGCAGCATTGTTGGGGACGTTTTTGAACACGCTCCTCTTCTTCTAAGGCTAGAGAGATTGCTTCTCGAATAGAAGTAACTGGACGGCAAGAAATAACCGTACTCAACCGGCCATCATTTAAACCTTCCGCGAACCTTCTGATGGCTATGTTTTCATTGATAGGCTTCAAAATATTGAATGCTAAGTCATTTCCATCTGCTTGTGCAATAGTTAGCTCGGAAAATAATCTCTCTATCTCACTTCCATAGTCGTTTATAGACCGGTCAGCCTGTCTACATTTAAATAAGCGCGACAATATCGCCGTATAAGACCTTTTAGGTAAAAGATAACTTTTTAAATCATTAATCAACTGTTCTACAGTGGCGTAATTTGATTGTAGTTTTAGTTTTGCACTGCTTGACAACCTTGTTTTTAGAACAAATTTAATTAATATTGGATGATCCGCTTCCTTTATGAATGTCTTATAAAATTCTAATCCGTCTATCAACTGTTTTACTAAATGCTCCTCGTTATTAACTACCGGTAACATCAACAAAGCGGTTTCTAAATCAAAACTAGCCATTTTGCGATCGTCTCGTATCCTTCTAATATTACATTAAAAAATCTCGCTGAAATATCGTGCTACATAGAAAGTGCTTTACTTATGTCAGAACACATAATATACATTTACATAAACTATTAGTACACATGACTTACCCTAGGTTAGCACCTTAGGCCGACGCACTTTTTGTCCTTTGCAAGCTAACACAGCATAACTTAGTGATTCACAGCACAACACAAAGTAATTAACTACACTGAAATCAACGAGGATCCCTCAATTACATGTCTCGTTCCATCTGGCATCTGCGAGTGCATCAACATTTTTAGACGGCATCCATATTAATTCCTCCAGTCTTGCGATTCACGGCTTCGAACTCCTTTCATAACAATACGTCTAGTAGATACTTGTACATAATTATTGGCTTCTTCGTTGATTCGGCAGTATTTAATGCTCCGGAACGGAAGACACAGCAGCCTTGTCGTTAAATCATAGCAATGTTTCGACTTGATTCACAATCCCGTTCTTATTTGAATAGCAAGGAATAGTCCCGGCCTGCCGGTACCGGCACACGCAGCAGTAACATTTCTTCAAATTCGACTCCAATTCGAATCCATATGAGTAAATAGTATTTGTCGGTACCTTTGGTCAGCGCCCATGGTCGTCTTCATTGTCTGATCTGGGACTCACTCGCGTACTATGTCACGGTCGCCATGAAATATGGTGGGTTGCAGGGGGGCAATTGAAACACACTTTGAACGGACATCCTTTACTCCATCTTAGATCGTCCCTTATGACTAGTTAACCTAAGCCTATATACTATCTTGTACGTGATATTATAGCTGCGCTAGCAGGAGATTACACATGATTATATCCTCGTTTTATCTCTCTTCTGCTATCTCAGCACCTTACGTGAGGGTATGTGATTACTATATCACAATAGATAGAAGCGCGGCCCTGGCGCGGGGGCCCTGGGACCATACCACCAGGGAGCCACGCCAGCCTGTAGCGCCGCACCAGCCGCCTACGCTACAGGAAACTCATCAAGATAGTAGAAGATGGGACGCGGCGCAGAGGCCCCCTGGTGGGGACGTCGCCGAAGATCCACATCACCATGCAGCGCAACGCCAGTCACTTACGCTGCAAGAAATAAGAAAATATATAGAAGATAGTAGAAGATGGGACTCGACGCAGAGGCCCCCCGGTGGGGACGTCGCCGAAGATCCACATCACCCTGCAGCGCCGCACCAGCCGCCTACGCTGCAGGAAATTCGCAAGAACATAGAAGATAGAAGATGGGACACGGCGCAGAGGCCCCTCGGTGGGGACGTCGCCAAAGATCCACATCACCTTGCCGCGCAGCACCAGACGCCTACGCGACAAGACAGCAAGCCGAACGAGTTTGCGATACAAGAGCTCGCCAGCGCAATCACTCTCGCCGCACGGACGGCGACGCAGCCCGCAATAGCAGCAAGGGTTCCTGACCTACCCTTCTTCAGCGGCCAGTCAGCGGAGTGGCTGCCATTCAAGATAGCAGTAGACGAGTCAATGTCACAGCTGACGGAGCAAGAAACCATAGCAAGACTGCGGAGGTGCCTGCGCGGGCCGGCGCGGGACGCCGCTCACTGCCTCTTCGTGGGACACACAACGACATTAGAGGTAATGCAACTCCTACAGTCAAGATTCGGACGACCCGACGCGCTCGTCATGGCTGAGATGAAGAAACTACGGGAGCTGCCGCGTCTCACTGAGAACCCGAAAGATGTATGTGTGTTCGCGTCGCGTGTGGCCAACATCACCGCGACGATCAAGGCGCTGGGACGATCGCACTATCTACACAATCCAGAGATAGTGCGCGCCGTCATCGAGAAGTTCCCGCCTACGCTACGCTTCCGCTACTACGACTTCGCTCCGGAGCAGCCTGCCTACCAGCCAGACCTGGTAACGTTGACGAAGTTCCTAGACTATACCGCCGAACGGTGCGGTAACTTTGCTCCCCTCGAACACGTGCCACAGTTCGACCGGCGGGAGCAAACGCAAAGAGGACCAGTACGCGCCTACTACACCGAGGGACAGCAGCCGAAGCCAGAGCCCTGTCCAGTTTGCAAAAAGGATCACAAGGTATTTAATTGTGATGCATTCAAGAAGGAAAATGTGTCGGCGCGCTGGGATATAGCCAAAGAAAAAAGACTGTGCTTTAGATGTCTGCGTGTACGACGCGGAAAGCACACCTGCAAGACACGCAAGTGTGAGACGAGCGGGTGCCAGTATACTCACCACCCGCTACTACACAGCCCACCGCAGACGAAGCCGCCACCCCGCCAAGAGCAAGAGACAGTGTCGTCGGCACGAAACGAGACGAAAACGGCGCTACTGAAAATCGTCCCAGTAATAGTCAGCGGTCCTAGTGCTCAAGTTGAGACCTATGCACTACTGGACGACGGCTCTACCTGCACCATAGTGGAGAGGGAGATAGCAGAAAAGGTTGGTGCAAAAGGAACGGCATCGCCGTTCTTGATAGAAGGCGTGGCGGGCGCGCGGATCGACGCAAGTGAGTCGACGCGTGTGCATTTGAAAATCGGTGGAAAATACAGTATAGAAGAATTCGAGATAACCGCACGCACAATGGACAAGTTGCAGTTATCGCCACAGCGGGTCCCGCCGGAGCTCATTTCCGGCCTCGATCACCTCAAAGAAATAGCAGACGAACTCATTTACGAAGAGGGCAAGCCAACAGTACTCGTCGGTCAAGACAACTGGCAGCTGCTACTGACTCACGCCGTACGCCGTGGGTCGAACGATCAACCCGTCGCCTCACTGACCGACCTAGGGTGGGTCCTACACGGTGTGCAAGATGGACGACGTGAGAAGACCCACAGTCATCGCATCAGCTACGTGTCCGCGCCCCAGCCCGAGAGTTCAATAGAAGAGCTGATCAGAGAACACTTTTCACTCGACTCGCTGTGTGTCGAGCCTCGCCGGAGCTACAATGATAGTGAGAAACGTGCACTTTCAATTTTGAACGACACGACTAAGCGGTTACCGGCGGGAGGCTTCGAGACCGGCCTACTATGGCGTCGCGACGACTTCACGCCGCCAGATAGTTACTCCACAGCACTCCGCCGCCTCGAATTGATAGAGAAGAAGCTGGATCGGGACCCTACGCTGAAGAAGAGGTACACCGATCACCGTGCAAGCTAAGCGAATACTACAGAACACATGGCGCTCTGGCATCGATTGGGACACCGCACTACAGCCAGCTGAAGCAGAAGCGTGGAGAAGTTGGGTCGGCGAGGCTAAGCAACTCTCGAGCTTAGCCGTGCCGCGCTGCTACGCCCAACTAGCACGAGCGACGACGATTGAGCTGCACACGTTCGTCGACGCAAGCAATTCGGCCTACGCGGCCGTTTCCTACTGGCGAGCGACCGACGGCGACGGACGTGTCCATATCTCCCTCATCGCTGCGAAGGGAAGAGTCGCGCCATTGAAGACAGTCTCCATACCACGCCTCGAGCTACAAGCTGCAGTGCTGGGCGCCCGCCTAGCACAGACGATCGCCGCCGAGCACGACTTCAAGCCACATCGGCGTGTGTTCTGGTCGGACTCACGCACCGTGCTCACCTGGCTACGCAACGGTCCACGAGCATACAAGCCCTTCGTCTCACATCGTGTCGCCGAGATCGGCGAGTCCACGAAGACGTCGGAGTGGAGATGGGTCCCCACTAAGGTCAACGTCGCGGACGACGCGACGAGAGAAGCGCCCGGAAACTTCGAGTCGACGCATCGCTGGTTCACGGGGCCGCCTTTCCTACATCTACAGGAAAGTGACTGGCCGACCGAGACTGAAAATAGCACAACGGACGACGTCGACGCCAGCGAAGAAAGAACACATGTGACGAGGCCAACGACGCGCCTCACTGAAGCCCTACCCGACGTCGCACGGTTCTCGAGCTACACACGATTGCTACGAGCGACCGCACGAGTAATACAGTTCGTCGAGATGCTACGTACGCCGCAACAGTGCAACGCGGCCTACAAGCGAACCAAGAAGAATATAGACAGCGACTCGACGTGGGGCAACAAGGAAAATCGGAAGAAAACATTTAAGAAAACGGCGACGAACGACGTGACTACGTCATCGCCGTACAAATCAATAGAAGTGCACCACCAACACCGTGCACAGCTGCTGTGGGTTCGAGCTCAGCAGGAAGAAGCCTTTGCAGAAGATGTGACCGCCCTGCGCCTGGGGCGCCCTCTGCCTACAGACAGCAGACTCCGGCAGCTGTCCGTCACCTACAGTCAAGACAACGTAATACGGCTACGATCACGCATAGACGCCGCTACGGACATCTGCTACAGCCAGCGAGAGCCTGCAATCATAGAGGGTGGCCACCCATGGACGCAGCTGTACATCACACATGTACACACGCAACTACATCACGGCGGGTTCGAGACCACAGCAAATGAAGTGCGACAACACTACTGGGTGCTACGACTGCGCTACGCCGTTCGTAGCGCCGTGAAACAATGTCTTCGGTGCCGCATCGCTAAGGCGAAGCCGGCGCAACCATCGACGGGCAACCACCCACCGGGTCGCCTCGCTCATCATCAGCGGGCCTTCACCTTCACGGCCCTTGATTATTTTGGGCCCCTCACCGTGACCGTCGGCCGTACCCACCAGAAGAGGTACGGCGTGCTCTACACGTGCCTCACTACCCGAGCTGTCCACATAGAGCTCGCGGGTAGTCTCAGCACGGACTCTGCGGTGATGGCGCTGAGAAGATTCATCGGACGACGTGGCTGCCCTACAGAGCTCTGGTCAGACCAGGGCACCAACCTGCGCGGCGCCGACCTCGAGCTACGCCGCGCGATCGACGGGGCGACGGAAGAAGAGGCATCGCTGCGCGCCATCCGGTGGCGCTTCATACCGCCGAGCGCACCATTCATGGGGGGCGCATGGGAGCGTATGGTGCGGAGCATTAAAACCGCACTGTACACCACACTGAACGAGCGCGCGCCCAAGGAAGAGGTGCTCGCTACCCTGCTCGTCGAGGCGGAACACACCGTGAATAGCCGCCCCCTCACACACCTGTCGACGGCCCCGGACGACGAGGAAGCCCTCACGCCCAACCACTTCCTCCTGGGCGGGCCATCACGCGTCCCACAACCCGGGACGTTCACCGACGACGACATCAGCGGGCGCAGGGAGTGGCGGGTCAGTCAACGGCTGGCCGACCACTTCTGGTCGCGCTGGGTGCGCGAGTACCTACCCGAGCTGCAACACCGGCGGGAGCCCCGCGCCACGGGTGGCGCCATCCAGCTCGGCGATCTGGTCCTCATAGCAGACGGGACCCTGCCTCGCAACATCTGGCCGCGAGGCGTCGTGATCGCCACCTTCCCCGGCCCCGACGGCGAAGTACGAGCAGTCGACGTGCGCACCAACAAGGGAGTCCTGCGGCGACCCACCAAGAAGCTGGTGATCCTGCCCACTGCCAACGAGTCGTCCTGATGATCTGCGGGACTGCCTGTTGCCGCTCACACGAGGAGTTCCAGCTGCGAGAGCTGCGGCGGGAGAATATGTTCGCGACAACGAACTTCTCAGCGCCCGCTTCGCACCGCCCGCCAGTTACGACGCAGCTTTCCGCCGTCGCGGATAGAGTATATCCCCGCGAAGTGAGATACCCAACGTAATCAGTGCAAATTTGGTCTAGATTTTAAGTTTCGTTTTTTTATTAGTTTTCTGTTATTTATTGTACAGAATGCACTGATCACGTTGGGTAGACTACGTCTGTATAGTTTGTTATAGTTTATATTGTTTTAAATCATGTTAGCTCATAGTTTGATAGGTTTTATAGAGATAGTTTTTATTATGTACCATTTTATAGCCCTAGGTCTAGTTTTAAGTGTTTTTATAATAAAAGATCATTTAGTTAGTCGTTAGGATAGGCTAGGATAAGATTTTGTATTACTTTTCATTTTAGTTAGCGTGTTTCAATTTGGGTTTTTACCTACGTTTTTCTCAGAGATGGTGATAGGTGGGTCATATCCAATAGTTTCAGTACATAGTAGTCAACGACCCACCCCATAATCACACATAAAAAATATCTGTTTAGTGTTATTTAGTAAATAGGACACTTTTTATATAATTTACTTACCACCTTGTATACCATCCCTGTATTTTGGTATCAAATAACACAATAGACACATGAAAATATATGTACTAGGTCGAGGTTATCCAGGTACACTACGACAGAACACTAGGTCATAGATAGAAGACCTAGAAATAGAAATATATAGAATAGACTAAAATAGTTTGGCAAATTTCGTAGTATTTGCCACTTCACTCTGTCGTAGCGGCCTGGATATCCAAGATATAATAGACAGTGATATACCAAAATACGGGGAATTATTAGTTCTTTCTGTGTTATAAATCGTTTGTATGTAGGATAAATAGTTTTTAAGATATAGACTAAAATGTACATATTTCATAGAGAAAATTTGTTATGTTTAAGAAATTTTTTGGAAATAAAAACACGGTCGTCTTTACGGTATTGCCTTGAGGTACTTAAGAAAACCGAATCGATCGGTTGTCAATCAGTCACAACAAGTCCTCTCAAGACAATACCAGGAAGAAATAGTGAAATCAACTGAAGAAATCTTTTATTTGGAAGAAACCCTGCTCCTGCTCAAGACAGCTGCTCTACTTAGTCCTAGGGCTCACAGTATTGCCGTAATCGGGACGGCCGGCGATAGTCTCTAGTAGCAAATGTGCGAAACCAGACTGCCGTTATCGAAGGTGGTTGACCACAACCTCTATGGTACCAATAATTTTTAGTGACGTCATTGTTTTTCGTCGTCGTTCGTTTTGATACTTTTTATAGTTTATCCAGTTATTAAAAATAGTATTCAAGGAACAGAACTACTGAAAACGTGAGTTAAGCGTTATTTTCAAACGGTTAATTTAAAATTTTATGTAGTCAACTGGTGATTAGCAGTTGGTAGCTTAATGGCAAAGTATCTGACCACTCCGTAAAAGAATATGGTAGTGAGTTTATGTTGTAGGTATGTAGTAATGTTTTACGACCTTTGGCTCTGTAACCCCGGTGATCCTTACAATAGATTCGCGGCCACATCTCAGAGTATCGATCTGGCATGTTCGGACTGAATGCTCATCCAACATTGTTGAACCTAAAAATAGGTTGTAGGAACTAAAATAATGATAATTTACACAACTTTTATTTTATTTATTAACGCTTTGAACAAAGATAAGATAAGATAAGATAAATATTCTTTATTTGCACACCAAAATACACAAAAAAAAAAAACAACAACAATATACATGAACAAGAAGGGTACAAAAGGCGGCCTTATCACTAAAAGTGATTTCTTCCAGACAACCAGTGGATGGAAGAAGTCTTACATGAGATAAATGCTATGGCGGTGTACTAATCGATACATAATATTATAATTTACGCAAAGTATAAATATATACATAAATACATACATATAACTCAATATAACAAAATTATTGTATAAATTGGTACCTTATAAATAAGTAGTGACTAATTATGTAAAACAAAATTTCAAAATGTAGGTACCCCAAACAAGCGAAGATTGTCAAAGCGAGAGATAGTAGTTTTTCAGCAGTTTTTTAAAGATATTTATTGAGGGAGCTTGTCTAACAGAAAGTGGCAGTTCATTCCATAGACGGACGGACTGAACAGAAAAGGACTTGTCATAGAAGGAAGTGGTGTGGGAAGGCATAGCAAGTAGAAGATTATTAGCCGATCGCAGTACTCGGTCATGGGTGGCGTGAAGAAAAGTGAATCGGTCCTTGAGATAGGAGGGAGTAAGAGGAAGAAACAGAATAGAGTAAAGAAGAGAAAGTATGTGAAAGTTTCGACGAAGACGGATGGGCAACCATTTGAGCTTAGCACGAAATTCGGAAACGTGGTCATATTTGCGAAGACCATAAATGAAACGTATGGAGAAATTTTGGAGACGTTCGAGTTTATTTAATTGGTCCTCGTTGAGATCAAGATAGGCCACATCAGCATAGTCTAGAACAGGTAATAAAAGAGATTGCGCAAGCGCAGTTTTGGTGGCTGTTGGAAGGAAATTACGGAGCCTTCGTAACGCTCCACCAGATGCAAACATTTTGCGTTTAACATTTTCAAGTTGTGGAACCCAGGATAATGTTGAATCCATGTACAAACCAAGGTTCTTAACAATGTTGCTGAATGGGACATGGGTCCCGTCAAAGAGGACTAGTGGCAGCGATATCCAGTCCACCCGAGATATATACCATGGACTACCGATTACAATGACTTGAGTCTTTTTAGGGTTTACTCCTAATCCGTAGTTGCGACTCCACTCAGAGATGCGTTCCAACTCACTATTTGTCGTAGCAATTGCCTGTGAAAGGTTATCTAAGGATGACTGTGTGTAAATTTGGAGATCATCTGCATAAAGGTGGTAGGAAGATGAAATGTTACTAGAAATACTATTAATAAAAATTGAGAATAGGAGAGGAGATAAAACGCCACCCTGAGGAACACCGGCAGTAGTGTCAGACCAGTCGGACAGTGTATCGTCGATACGTATGCGTTGCCGGCGTCCGTGAAGATAACTACTAAACCAGTCAATCACCGTTGGAGATATGTTAAGAGAACACAGAATTCCTAAGAGTAAATCAAAATCGACGGTATTAAAAGCATTGCTGAAGTCCAGCAGGGTTAAAACTGTAAGCAAGCCGTTCTCCATTCCCAAACGGATGTCATCAGTTATCTTTAGCAAAGCCGTGACAGTGCTATGTCCAGGACGAAACCCAGACTGGAAAGGATTTAGGAGGTTGTTTTTGGTGAGGAATTGTGATAACTGATGATGTACAGCGCGTTCCAGGACTTTGGATAAGAAAGGGAGTATGGAAATGGGGCGGAATTCAGAAAACAAGGAAGGATTTGGTTTTTTGGGTAAGGGTATTATTTGGGCATCTTTCCATTCCGATGGAAAAATACCCGCGGATAAGGAGGAATTAAGGAGATTACAAATAACAGGGGTGAGGATATCTAGGATGGGGATTATCATTTTGCGACTGATACTGTCGTTCCCTACGGCATTCGATGTGATTGAGAGGATATGTTTCTTAACATCACAAGCGGTGAGTTGACTAAAGACGAAAGGAGGGTGGTCGGGCGTTGGTAGTGAGGAAAGATAATTAAGTGTGTTTGTTTTCGTTGCACCATTAATGGCGGACGACGAAGAAAAGTGTAAATTAAGTTGGTTTAAGTTTAAGTCTTTAGAGATAGCATCTTGACGAGATTTACCAACACCCAGTGACCTGAGAAATTTCCAAACTTTCGCTGGATCGCCATTTTCTACGGACTCGTGAATATGGCGTCGTTGAGCATCCCTACACACCTTGTTGCAGCGATTCCGTATAAAATTGTACTTATCCCTATTAAGCTGTGTAGGACGACGCTTAAATTTCGACTTGGCTAGAACTTTTTTCTCCATTAGCAGTTTGATGTCATCCGTAAGCCAGGGAGCAGGAAAATGTTTTAATTTAACGGCATGAATAGGAGCATGTTTATCAAATAATTGTACGAGTAGTGAGTTAAAAATCGCTAATTGTTTGTCAAGTGTATCCTCAAGTGTAACCGAAGTCCAATCAATACATCGGGCGTCCTGTTTTAGGTTCTCAACATTCATGCTACCAAAACTGCGCTGCAGAACTACTTTAGGCCGATGTTTGGGTGGACGAACTTTATATGACAAGAAAATTAAATCGTGATAAGACAAAGGACTTAACACATGCATATAAGATGTTTCCAATAACTGATAGATAAACATCTTGCTTGAATGACATTGTCGGCTGCAATGACCATTAGCTGGTCCCCGAGCAACGCAATAGGTCATTCTGAAAAAGAAATGTCATGCATGCATGATCGCTAATATATTTGATGATTCTGGATTCCTAGTAGATTTTTAGAGTGTACTTCGGTGATTATGTCCAGGAGCTACATGAGCTCATTCGCCTTCCCCTTTCTACTATCAGACAACCAGGCGCACCGCGGGATATCACCCCTACTTGGTTGACATCCCCCATATTCGCACTATGCGCCTTTCAGAAACAAGGAGTGGATGCCCTGCCTGTGTCAGTATTTCCGAACGCTTACAACCCGAATTCCTTTTAAGTACGAGCGAATAGGCTTCTTCTGGGTAAGCTCGCTACATCTTCGACCTCATCTTTGTCCTAAGGACTGGATTGAGGTAAGGACAATACCAAAATAAAAATAAAAATATTTTCGACTGCTGGTCTTCACAGAAAAGCGTAAGGTACGTTTCAGGTACGTAGTATAAATACTAAAATTCATAAAGTAGACGCGCTAAAGCTTCGGCCAAACCTGTATAGGTAGCATGACACCGTGATAAAGCGCTATCACACCTTCGCTCTCTTTCTATTTGCACGTGAATGAACGAGATAAAAGACGTGATACAGCCGTATCACGTGTAGCGTGCTACCAGTGCTGGGCGACCAAAGCGACTGCGAAACGAGACCGTCTGCCGCGCGGCTGGTCCTGTGCGACCACGACGCGGGACGGCAGCGTCAGCGGAGCGGACGCGCGCATCTTGTGGTCGTGTGTATAATTTTACGAGAGTACATAAAATAAAATACACATCTTAAATTCCAGTACATGTTGGTTCTTGTTGATAGTTTTTAGTTCTTTTTGGTAGATTTCGATAGTTTTTGGTAGTTTTGCCTAGATTTTGTTAGTTTTTGGTTGTTTTTCTGTTTTTTTTAGTAACTAGATTTTGGAAATATTTTGTTCTTTTGGTGGTTTTTGTTTAATTCTGGTAGATTTTGGTAGCAAAAAAACAAAAAATAAAAAAGTTAAAAAATCTAACAAAAACATAACAACAAGGCAGGTTCTTGAACCAGGGTAGGGTTTCTAGAAAGTATTAAAAACTACCAAAGGGTACCAAAGTACTCTAGATGTTCAATTTAGTTAGACTCCGATGTTAAAACGAGAATTACATAACCACAACAATAGTTAAAGAAGTGTTGCGTCAATGACTATTCGTGTTGCGCGTCGAAGACGCTCCCGCTTCGCATCCCGCGCCGCATCCCGCGTCGCAGTTCCCAGGTTTGAGAGCTGCCTAAACACTCTCTCTCTCTCGTTCTTACCCACTTCTGATCGTATCGGTCTACTATATTTACGGGTAGTGTGTAGATAGGAGTGCTCAGAAACTTTGCTATAACTACCAAAAACTTTGTCAAGTGGGTTATGTTAGTGATTCTGTTAATAGAAATATTAAGTGGGTATCCGAATAAGTCGATAAGTTAGTATCTATCGAGGTCAGCTCCGAACGATGACCGTTTATTAAGCTGCAGGATCAAGGATTAAGTTTGCATTAAAAAGTTTTTCTCTATCAGTCAGACAAAGCTTTTAGAGCTTCCGTTTTTATGTAAGGTATTATAGACCTTTTTGGGGTTCCGTAGTCAAACAAGGAACCCTTATACATTCTTCCATTCTGTATGTCTGTATGCCCCGCTTCAATAACTCGCTCATTTTTGCCCTACTGAATCTAAATTTGGCATGAAGACAGATAACAGTAACTAAAATAGAAATGTAATAAAAACATGTTCGTCCATGGGTTGGAAAAAATAGTTTTTCTTAATAAATTTAATGAGGTGTCGTTGGATAGGTCTCGTTCAATGGAACAAAACTCCCATAGAAACTAAATCAGTATAATGCTTCTGTCTCGAGATATCTGCGCTCAAAGTCAAAAATAGGGCGTAAGTTAAAGGGGGCTCTAACTTCTAAAATAATGGAGTAAAAAATCTGAAAAAGTTGTAAAATATAGATTTCAGTAAGTACTTTCAATGAAAATTATAACGGATGCTGTAGCCCAACCAGTTTCTGAAAAAACCTGCAACATAAATATAGTTCTAGATAGCGTTGCAGGAAATTAAATCGCGCTATCGTTAGGTTCCAAATTTTCTTTTAAGTAAGAGAATCGTAAATACAACTGTTTTCTTATTCTACTTATGGCTACAGAACCCTATCATGGGCGAGTCCGAAACGCAATTGGCCGGTTTTTTTGAAAATGTTAGTAGGTAAAACACAGCAATTGGCAATTCAGAAACATGGTTGTGATTTTGAAAGTTGCTGATCATCGGTCGCCATTAGATCGATAATGTCATTAGGTTAAACACATTACAAAACGTTTGTATTCTCGGCTGTAGATGAACAATGTTTCTCGGTGAACAATTGAACATCTAAAGCGGCATCGTATAAAATTGCAAAATAGTATAGGAATCCAAAATATCACCTAGGAAATGTCGAAAAACAAAAATCGATTAAATGTCGATCGATATTCGATAATCCGCATAGCCCTTCATCTACTTTTTGATGTAATATCCAGTAACACAATTATTTATATAACTTTTATTCAATAAACAAAACATTTGTAGAAACAAAAACCAAGTGAATTTGGCTCAGACTCCTTGAGACTGAGATATTGAAAGGATTAAAATGAATAATTCAGTGACAAAAGTCGAGAGTTCCGCTCTTCTGCTTCTCTCATCTTGGCCACAATACTTTTGTATTGAAAAACGTTACCTACAGGAAAATTTTCAGATATAAAAATTGATTTCCAAACAAATCTATAGAGAAATCAGTTACTATTCACAAACTGAGCTTTTAATTGATTTGTTAGTTGAAAAATCAATACTTTTCAATTTTGAACCTTTCAAACTGTATACCAGCGGGCGATATGAAACGTCAATTTTTTTTTATCTAGTACTTGATTGTAAGCAAAATTCACAAGTAGGTATACTAATATTAACTATTCTTATGCTAGAACACGAGTTCTTGTTAACTAAAAAGATAATAATAACTGCGGATAAACTGCATATAAAGCAAAATAATAAGCTATAGCACGAATTCTACTAAAGGGGAGAAGTTGGTGTTCATTTTGGGTAATGTAATAATAAACATCATGTGCAGATTTTCTAACTTATAAGTGATAAAACCACTCGAGGACGATTTCTTACCCTTCGACCTTTGTCCTTATTTAAGTAAACGGAGGCTGGTAGTGTGGTAAAGGTGTCAGAAATAGGATAGCGGCAGACAACAGTCATCGTTTGCTTTATGCACTTGCAAAGAACGTCACAAAATTTTGTGCGGTACTAGTGCTGTGTCTTTTGATTCATGCCGCCAGTGTTGCTATGTGCCCTATTCTGTCATCTATGCTTATAGATAACGATATATAATATATATTTATAAATACTAACATAAAATATAGCTCCGGTACAAATATTCATATTCATCATACATATATTTTCCCCTTGCGGCATTCGAATCTGCGACAATCGACACAGCAGGCAAGTTCACTACCGTGTCTGCGGTATCTGGTCGTCAAAATAAGGGCGTTTAAGCCAGCAATCTATTTGCAATGGATTGCTGACTTAAACGGTAAAGAGCCTGTATTTTTTAATACAAGCCCGTCGATAAACATTGACAGAATAAACTCACAAGAAGAATACTTCTTATCGTGTGGGCAAGCCCTGTTCAAACCGCCTTACGGCCACTGACGTGGTTTTTATTTAACGATTACTACCATCAGAGATAGTAGCTGGGACCAACGGCTCAACGTGCCATCCGAAGCACGGAATCATCTTTCTTTTCAGACAATCAGGTGGATTCAGCCTGCAATGTCCTAACCAACTGGGAAAAACGTACGTAAAGTGACTTATCACTAGGTGTCCCCCGTGGGAATCGAACCCACGACCCCCGCTTTCAGAGCCCAATGCTCTTAACCATTAGACCACGGAGGCAGTTACTCAGACTAAAAAGTCAGAACCGAAACCCATACATAATGTGTTATTATTATAGGTAATAGAGATTTGACTGTACCTATTTAATTTTAGTATCAAATATAATCAAGTATAACATTACGCCTAATAAACAGGCCATAACACTTATTAGATAAAATAATAATTATAGTAATCGTGTGCACAGATAGTAATCTGCTAATAATCCTGTGAATATTGGGGCGATAGTGTCACTGGTGACCGCTCTAAGCCGAGTTGTGACACTGTAATCCCTGCGGACCTTATCTCGGCTGACCCTTTACGGGATTAACATGAACTTGTTAGACAATTTGTCTTTGTACTGATCGGATTTGGATAGTCATTTTAAATACATCGATTTTAATTCAATAATGAGGAGTAATCATTAAAAAAAATGTTTTCTAAGACACTGGAAGGATGGCGTTACAATCTCATAATCTTAGCTTTTTTCACGATTCAAATGCATATGTATTGCTCCTGACCGATTTCGGCCGAGGCGGGCGACTGCTTTAACTCCTTTGTTGGCGTTGACATTTACATACGAGTATATTACATCATTGAACATACTTTCCCTGTTCTGATTTCACCTACAAACTGCTTCTTCTATTCTAATCTTTAAAATTGTGGCCGCATCGTGGTGTAGATAATTTCGCAGCAATGTCTACAAGTAGTTTAAACAGCTAATTTGACGTTGTTCGGTAATTAATATTTCGGTGAACTGTAGGATTGTTTTCGTACCAAAACACATAAAAATGGCGGAGCTTCGTGACAGGCCGGAGAGCAGGTAATCGACACGCGACCGCCCCGTAACAGACTTACAACCTTCGATCAAAGTAAAATTAATGGATTTCATCAGACGCGAACATTTCAAACCAGAAAAATAAGGCAAAAGAAATGACAGATTAGTATATAGTACTACAAATATGTACCGAGATGACATACCAAGTGTGCCAGTTTGTATGGACCAAGTACACCAGTAGTTTGTTTCAACTTAACGCGCTTTGGACCTATTCATTAATTTTACTTTGATCGAAGCTTACAATGCGACTCCCACCCTTCTTCTTCTGTCGAGTCGATGGCATATCTGTCATTACATTACAGACGAATTCCTATTTTGAAACCTTAATAATTCGATTCTGCTCTCGATTCTAGTTTTGCGTTAATTCATTAACAATTTGTATACAGCACAATAGGAAATTACAAAAGGCGAGCTTATCCCTAAAGAAATTTCTTCCAGCAAACCCGTGTGTAACTTACGGAAGTTATTGGGGTCATCAACATTTTACATCGAATAGGAAATTGATTAAAGTTAAACTATTTTTTCGAACCCGTTCAAATATTTATAAAATTAGTGTAAATTTTTTCTATTGGGACACTACAAACATATAGCCACGAAGACGAAAAACGAATCTAACCATTTTTATTACTAACATAAGGGATGCGACTAATTTTAAAATATCAAGTCTGTAGGGTTTAGTGTTTCTATACGAGAGTTTCATATTAAACAAACAAATATTAAATAAAAGTTTATACTTTTATTTAATATTTGTTCGTTTAATATGAAACTCTCTCTTTACTCTTTATAGAGTAAATCCAAAATTAAATGTTTCGACTTCACTTTATTAAAATTTTGAAGGTCTTATTCTCATCTCTAATATTTTCACAATTTAGCCGTAAGCCGATTTTAATTAACTTTAAACGGTAAGTATCTTATTTGGTTGAGATAAAGTCTACATTAGTATAAATTTTGACTTTACAAGCCATATTTTACTGCCGGAATTTCAACAAAATAATGAAATTTTCATTAGGTACGTTAGGAAAAATTTCATGAGCCAAAGTAAAAATCTTCAAGCATTTTAATCAGTCAGTTTCAATGTACGTTAATGCGAATAACATATTGGTTACAAAATCTAATCCGCAAAACCAATTTCCTTACATAATACCTAATGATGGAGCCACGGCGTGCATAGAGAGCTCGGAAGTCATAGTAATATTCTTACTGGAATATTATCATGATAGATATAAAATTTCGAAAACATTCAAAGTTTAACATTTGTAATAAGGCATCTTATATTCGAAAGAAAAGCATTCGTGTTTCTAGATAAAAACATTACAATAAGTTTTGTTGACTGTGTTACGTTTGGGAAATGTTGGATTGTGATTAGACATGGCAGTAAATTATTAAAAACAAACTGAAATACTCAATTGTAAGGAAATACCCTGTACTTGGTCCAACGTACTCACTGCGTACTCGTAGGTACATTTGTGTATTTTGTCATATTTGTTTCAATGAGCTTACTTGAATATTGAGTTTTATCCTCACTATCAGCACACACTAGTCCCCGCTACTCTCGTGGGGTTCTCCCTATATGTGCCACAGTAGGACTCGGTCCAATGCTTCTTATGACTAATCCTACCTTCCAGCTACCTTCGTTCCACATACTTCTGCCAAGACGTGTTCTCTATTCTAGAACCCTAAAGGGGTTCTAGTTCTCTATTCTAAAACCCTAAAGGGAATATTGAGTTTTATCCTCACTGTCAGCACACGCTAGTCCCCCGCTACTCTCGTGGGGTTCTCCCTACATGTGCCACAGTAGGACTCGGTCCAATGCTTCTTACGACTAATCCTACTTTCCAGCTACCTTCGTTCCACATACATCTGCCAAGACGTGTTCTCTATTCTAGAACCCCTTTACTTCAACGTTCATAGGTTTATTTAATTGTTTGCCCGTGTCGAATGCTCGCGATGGAAATGCTTCCTTAGGTAAACAGTTACATCGTATACTTACGGAAATGTTATTGCCAATTCGTCCTAGTGTGCTTAAAGTACTTTTTGAGACAGCTTTATGAAAGCATAATCTACCACCATAAAACATTACCAAGTAATACGACGTTCTTGATTACCCTATATCACAAGCATTCGTCTTTGTCGTGTATCAAAACGAAACGAGTATTAAGTCGCTTCTAACCATAAATATGGAAGTTAATTACGATTGTTTTAACGAGTAGCGGAGACGGCATGGCGACGAAGACACAGTAGACCTAGGGACAGTAAGGACGCGAATTTGGTTCGACATACACATTAATAACACGTGAATTTTATCGGTTCAAACACATGGGCCATGGCCAAGCCTTAAATGTATTTAACAGCCGTAAACTTTTAGTTTCATCATCATCATCAGCCTATCATCGTCAACTGCTGAACATAGGCCTCTTCCAAGGCGCGCCACAAAACTCTGCCCTCGGCCCTCCTTATCCAGTCGCTGGCTCCCAGCTACTTTTTTTATCTACATCATTTAGCCTCGGTCTTACGACTCAAACCGGTCACTGAAATTTTTTACAGCGGTCAGACAATCGCGAAAAAATGGGGTCTGGGCCTAAACATATAGGAATCAAACTGAATGCATTTTAAGAAAGGGACTACTTAGGACAACACATCTGCATATTTACTTTTTCTCAAATCGGTCACCGTTCGAAATCAGACCGGGGTTGAAAATCGAAAAAATTGGGTCCTGAGCCTAAACATATAGGAATTGTGAAATCAACTTGGATCGATAGAAAACACTTTCCCCGTCACGGAAAACCCGGTCTTACAAGGCGGATAGGTCACCTTTCCAGAATCAGACCACTTTTATAAGATACCAAAAATGTATTGTAACATTTTTCATGAACAATTTGGCGAACTGTTGGTTAAGCGATACTTGTAAAGTTTGTGAAATCTAGTTCAAAGACATATTTATAATAAATTATGAACTAGCAAGACCATTAAAATTACAATAATTATTGCAATTAAAATAGAAACAAACAGATATCTCGACAACTGTTAGTGATAGAAAAAATTTGTCGACGGTAAAATTGTAGAGAATTTTATGTTCTACAAGTTTGTGCTAGATTTTATTATGATTTGATGCATTGGAAACGTGATATTTGTAAACACTAAATAATTAAAGTAATAACAGACAAATATCTCAACAACGGTTGACAATAGAAAAAAAATGTGCAAAATAAAATGGTAGATTATGTTATTTTCTACGAGTTTTGTTTAAGCTATGTTCACGATTTGATGCATAGGAAACGAGATATTTGCAAAAACTAATTAATTAAATAGAAACAAACAGATATCTCGACAAAGGCTGATGATAGAGCAAATTTGTCCAGGATAAAATTGTAGCAAATAAAATTATCTACAAATTGTGTAATGACTTGGTTCGCCATTTGATCCATAGGAAAAGAAATATTTGCAAAATCTATTTAATTAAAATAATAATAAATTGATATCTCTACAACGGTTAGTGATAGAAAAAAATTGTCAAAAACAAAATTGTAGAAAATTTGATGTTCTACATATTTGTGACAGATTTTATTACGATTTCATGTATTGGTAACGAGATATTCGCAAAAACTAGATAATTAACATAATAACAGACAAATATCTCAACAACCGTAACGTTGACGATAGAAAAAAATTTGTTCAAACTAAAATTGTAGATAACGTTATGTTTGACGAGTTTTGTTTCACCATGTTTACAATTAGATGCATAAGAAACGAGACACTCGCAAAAACTAATTAATTAAATAAAACAAACGGTTATCTCGACAAAAGCTGATGATAGTGCAAATTTGTCAAGAGTAAAATTGTAGCAAATAAAATTATCTACAATTTGTTTAAAGACTTTGTTCGCCATTTGATACGTAGGAATCGAGATATTTGCAAAAATTAATTTTGACGACTTAAATCGCAAAAAATCTTTTTGAAAGAGGTTGTTCACTTAAAATTGTAGATAATGTTATTGTAGCAAATAAAATTATCTCTCTTATCTCTCTATAAAATTATTTGCTCTATCTTTAGCCTTTGTTGAGATGAGAAATGTTTGTTTTTATTTAATTAATTAGTTTTTGCAAATATCTAGTTTCCTGTGCATCTAATTGTAAACATGGTGAAACAAAACTCGTAGAACATAACGTTATCTACAATTTAAGTCTGAACAATTTTTTTTCTATCGTCAACGGTTGTTGAGATATTTGTCTGTTATTATGTTAATTATCTAGTTTTTGCGAATATCTCGTTACCAATACATGAAATCGTAATAAAATCGGTCACAAATATGTAGAACATTAAATTTTCTACAATTTTGTTTTTGACAATTTTTTTTCTATCACTAACCGTTGTAGAGATATCAATTTATTATTATTTTAATTAAATAGTTTTTGCAAATATTTCTTTTCCTATGGATCAAATGGCGAACCAAGTCATTACACAATTTCTAGATAATTTTATTTGCTACAATTTTATCCTGGACAAATTTGCTCTATCATCAGCCTTTGTCGAGATATCTGTTTGTTTTTATTTAATTAATTAGTTTTTGCAAATATCTCGTTTCCTATGCATCAAATCGTGAACATAGCTTTAACAAAACTCGTAGAAAATAACATAATCTACCATTTTATTTTGAACATTTTTTTTCTATTGTCAACCGTTGTTGAGATATTTGTCTGTTATTACTTTAATTATTTAGTGTTTACAAATATCACGTTTCCAATGCATCAAATCATGATAAAATCTAGCACAAACTTGTAGAACATAAAATTCTCTACAATTTTACCGTCGAAAAATTTTTTCTATCACTAACAGTTGTCGAGATATCTGTTTGTTTCTATTTTAATTGCAATAATTATTGTAATTTTAATGGTCTTGCTAGTTCATAATTTATTATAAATATGTCTTTGAACTAGATTTCACAAACTTTACAAGTATCGCTTAACCAACAGTTCGCCAAATTGTTCATGAAAAATGTTACAATACATTTTTGGTATCTTATAAAAGTGGTCTGATTCTGGAAAGGTGACCTATCCGCCTTGTAAGACCGGGTTTTCCGTGACGGGGAAAGTGTTTTCTATCGATCTAAGTTGATTTCACAATTCCTATATGTTTAGGCCCAGGACCCAATTTTTTCGATTTTCAACCCCGGTCTGATTTCGAACGGTGACCGATTTGAGAAAAAGTAAATATGCAGATGTGTTGTCCTAAGTAGTCCCTTTCTTAAAATGCATTCAGTTTGATTCCTATATGTTTAGGCCCAGACCCCATTTTTTGGCGATTGTCTGACCGCTGTAAAAAATTTCAGTGACCGGTTTGAGTCGTAAGACCGAGGCTAAATGATGTACTTTGGAGTGTTCTTTCGAGCTAGAACGAATCCAGCTGTCCTATACGTTTAGGCCCAAATCCGTTGTGGGCTCTATGACTATTAGGCCGTCTGTCCAGTGGGCAGCAGGGCGTCCCACAATACGCCAAACACGCTGCGCTAACTTTTAGTTTGCTCGAGTGCTATTCGGAGACATTTTTAAGTCTGTCAGTTGTTGACGTAGTAAAAGCTAGCAAGAGATTTAATGGAGGATTAACTTTAATAAACTTTTCTGCAATTGAGTGTTAGTTCGAACTCCTGAATGTCAGAATTGCTACTTAGATAAAGCACGTCTTTGAATTTCGACTTCAAAATCAAACCAAAAATTTTTGACCATGAAAGTTCCAAGAATTTATCTCCTTGAATAGGATCGGAAAGGATGTTATTAAACTTCCAATTTCTGCCACGTACAAAGATATCGACCAAGCACAGTAACTTAACGACCCACCTATGTGTTCATTTACGGGGAAAGTTGTTATAACTCGGTACAGTTTAAACCCCCTGAGATTCCACTAAATACACTCTGCGTATAATAAATGTATGAGTAAAGAACATGCAGCGCGTGCCGTAACTTTCCCAGATCCCAGAGCGACTCAAAACATCCTACACGAAGTCGACTTTTTGTTCTGACCTAGCGTCCACCAAAGTGCAGCGACGACGTGTTTTAATCAACTAGGTAGTCTCTTATCAGCCATATCGGCTTTGTTGGACGTTAAGCCTATACCGTGGTCTGTACAGTACGACCACAGAGTAATATGTACGACCAAGAGTGCGATTTTTGAAAGTCACATTCAAATCCGAGCACCGAGCACCTGCATGCTTCAATTTCGAGGCATGTATTGTACCCACTGTCCATTATAAGTGGCGACGAGCTCACCCCCTGTCACACTGGACAGAGTTTCGGTACTACTGGTGAAACGTGGATGTTCTGAGGTTTCAGAATATTTCTGACTACCCGGGGAATATAGTCGTGAGCATATGCTATGCACATTCAAATCAGCAGTAGAAAATGGTATAATCTCCATAGTAATTTCGACATTTTCTACTGCTGATTTGGAAGTGTGACTTTCAAAAATCGCACTCCAGGGCTCTGTTTAATAAACGCGACAATTGACAATGACAATACATTGCTGTACAGTACATTGCTGGTTACTGACGCTAAACTTGCAGTGCTTCATGTATCCTAGCATTCTCAACAATGTACTCTGAATTGTTACTGTCACGTTTATTAAATATAGGGCCCAAGAAAATAATTCCGCTCGTCAATCCTCGTTCGCGCAGATAGGGATTCACATTTACATATATTATAACCTTATGGCTACGCTGTTAGAGGGAAATTGACTGTCGAGCAGTTAAATCGAATCATGACACCTTATATAGATTGCGTCGATCATGCTCAGGCGCGAAATCAATCGACCAATAGAAGCAGATCATTCTTGGTACGCGACCGTAGAGTATCCTGGTTGGTAGTCAACTGCTTAGTACATCCGAAAGCATTATAAACTTGGTAGGTCCTACTGTATCTGTCCTCTTTGGTAGTTTCTTTTCTTTTCTCTGGTTCGGTTGGCTCAGCCAAAATGCCTTCGAGTATCACGTCAAAATTTTCAGCAATAACAAGCTGTAGATGAGCACTGTAACTTCCATAAAAAAAATGACGTTTGCGTTTCCTCATTGTACTCAAGTCCACTGTGGCGATGACGCCACGTTATTATTATCGCAGATGATGTATTATGAGCGAGGCATGTGGCTCATTGCGATAAGCTATCGCGGCGCTAATGGCGCCCCGCAAACGAGCCGGAATCTGTCGCACCACTACGTACTACGTTTTCACATTCACACGATTACAATCAGCCATCTGTTCCGAATGAAACGATAAACTTTCTCTCTCGATTGACGTGTGGCTTGATGTGCTGAGCTGTCAGTCGAGGCGAAAATACAATACTCTGGTTCTCTTTTATCTTTCTTAACAAGATAGAGTAATTCTTGGATCAATTTATCTTTGGATGGTTCCAGCCAATTAAGCGAAACACAATATTATTAAGTTAGCCATGCCTGCCATGCAGAAGGCGATGGTTTGATCTCCGTCCAAGCAGACTCGTACCTGCCAGTGAGTTTTTTGGAATTTATGTACGATTTGTAACACAAATGTCTTTTCGGTGAAGGCAAACACCGTGAGGAAACCTGCGTGCTTCAATTTCGAGGCATGTATTGTATCCACTGTCCATTTCAAGTGGCTACGGGATCACTACGCGTCACACTAGACAGAGGTTACATATCACAGAAACATTTAATTATATGAAGTGAAGTGAAGTGTTTATAATTTCCTTACGAACTAGGAAGTGATTTTAACTATACCTTTTATATCGATACGATACAATACTAAATATACTCAAGCCATATTACACGAATTTCACATTAACACTCGTCTAAATTATAGTGAACAGACAATGTGGCCGCCAACAGAACAATTTAAGTACCAATTTGCGGTTAAGATAGTTAGGTACTTATTACAACACAAAGTAAAGTTTGACATTAATTGTGTATCCGCCGACACATACCAACTGCTTTCCACTTTTGAACCTTACTGCTTTGGTATAAAATCTTATATCTGGATGAGACATTAAGAGAATATTATTCCGAGAGCGAAAATGCGCGCTGCATACAAACGTACTATGGTGATATTTTCAATACTAACCAATTAAAGTCAATGCAATTTTGCAGAAACAATCTAGAAACAAATTTCTATGCTTCTATAGAGTCAGATTTTTGTTAAAATGTACAGTTTCAATGCTAGGATTAATTTAAGATTTGTATGGAAATCTTTGAGGCACTATAACTTGAAAACTATACATTTTAACGAAAATCTGACTCCATACAAGCATAGAAATTTGTTTCTAGATTGTTTCTGCAAAATTTCATTGACTTTAATTGGTTAGTATTGAAAATATCACCATAGTACGTTTGTATGGAGCGCGCTTCGAATAATATACCCTTAAGGGGAAATGCGGGTGCCGCTTAGCCCATTCAAACATATTTCTCTGTTTCCGGCTTGGGTAATAATGACACTAGTGCAAAATCTATTGCAATTGTAACTATGGAGCAATTGCACTTATAAGAATCACGATTCAGTTGTTCTCTCAATAGACACATGTCTAGTCATCAAGGAAGGCAGGTGTTGGTATAAATAGAAGAACTAAATAGTTATTCTTATATATAAGCGCAATTTCACTATAGTTGCGATTACAATACTCCGCCTTACATAGTGATATCACCTCTGTCACGTAATGTTTTTTTCAATAAATCAATTACTATAAGAACAAGGAATCTTCTAAATTGACTAAAATTGCTCAATTTTACTCCCGCTTTCAGACATCCAGCAAACAAATTTGACGAATATAAACGATAAGAGAAAAACATACACACATAGTTAAAGGCTTTCTCATGTTATTCTTGAAAAAAATATTAAAATCGGTCTAGTTTGGAGGAGGAAACAGGTAATACGAGGTTATGTATTCGTCTATTTTATGTAGGTAAAATCAGTCAGAGCTGCAATTTTCAGTTTCGCACTGTATAGCTCGATTGCTCAGGAGTAGTGTGACAGCAGATCTGTTATAAAAACCTATTCTTGCGGACAGCGTTTTTTCTTAAGGTGGTTTCCGTCCATACAAAACGTTGTCGTATAACACTCGTAGACGGTATTAATAAAAGTAATGTTTTATTTATGGAAAAATAGCTTAGAAAATCTAGTTTCCGCGAATCAAATAATATTTACAATATATAATATTATTACGAAGATATCACTATTTGAAATTATTCATACAAAATTTCAAACCCTTATATCTTCGTAATTATATTACAAATTGTAAATATTATTTAATATGCGTAAACTAGATTTTCTAAGCTATTTTTCCATATATAAAACATTACTTTTATTAACACCGTCTACGAGTGTTATACGACAACGTTTTGTATGAAATTGACAGCTCTCCAACCACCTTAAGGGTATATTACCGTTGGCGCGCTCCATACAAACGTACTATGGTGATATTTTCAATACTAACCCATTAAAGTCAATGAAATTTTGCAGAAACAATCTAGAAACAAACCTCTATGCATGCATGGAGTCAGATTTTCGTTAAAATGTATAGTTTTAAAGTTACAGTGCCTCAAAGATTTCCATACAAATCTTTAATTAATCCTAGAATTAAAACTGTATATTTTAACGAAAATCTGACTCCATACAAGCATAGAGATTTGTTTCTAGATCGTTCCTGTAAAATGTCATTGACTTTAATTGGTTAGTATTGAAAATATCACCATAGTACGTTTGAGCGAAAATGCGCAGCGCGCATTTTCGCTCTCGAAATAAAATTCTCTTAAGGGTTATTCATCTGCAAACGACTGACGACAGACGCTACTCGTTTACACTGAAAACGATAAACTCGCACGTGTATTCGATGGAGTCGTACTCGCTGCTCCGTAATGAAAACTGACTCGATGTCTGTCTACTCAATGCATTGCCAATGTATAGAGAGTACAGAAGGTTAACTACATTGTACCAAAAAGTGTGACTATGAATGACAGGATACAAAATAGGGTGTTAAAGGGTTGAGATACATTGGACGACGGCGAACGACGGCGGGTCCGTATAAAAAGTACGTTTAGTATGGACCACCGTTCGTATCCTCCACCGGCAATCGGCGGCGCCGAACGCGTTCCTATAGTAATCGCGGTTTTTCGTTTGGGCCCGCCGTCGATCGCCGTCGGTCAATGTGTCCTGACTCTTAATAAAGATATGGTCTAGAAGATTGTGGTGACTGAAAAAGGAATTTTGAGGTGGAAACATCCTCTCCACCTGTCAAACTCAATAGTTGAAAAGATGTAGAATCTGGAGATTTAGGGTTGAATATCTGATCAAATAGGGAGTGTAGTTTAGATGGACCAATTAAAGTGTATCCCAAACTAATGAGCATGTTGATGAGGTAAGAGAGTTGTCAAGTCAGGATTATAGGAGGGTACGATTAATCGTTTCTGTCCATCCCAGTTGAACATAGACGTGAGTATTCGTATAATATGCCAACTGATATTATGAGTTCCGACAGACATCTCATTATTATTATGAGTGTGAGATTAGTCAATTTATAAGATAAGATAAAATAAATATTCTTTATTTGCACACCAAATACACAAAAAACAACAACAATATACACGAATATGAAGGGTACAAATCGCGGCCTTATCACTAAAAGTGATTTCTACTTGACAACCAGTGGATGGATGAAGTCTTACATGAGATAAATGCTAAGGCGGTGTTCTAGTCGATACATAATTGTAATTTACACAAAATATAAATATAAGTATTCATAAATACATACATACTCAATATAACAAAATAATTGTAGATTAGGTACCTCATACAACTGTAGTATGTAAAAAAATTCAAAAAGTCGCCTGTCAAAGCGAAAGATAGTAGTTTTGTGTTTATTTTCTAAATAACTTAAATAATAAAAGATCATTAGGTTAGCCAAATCATTTTTTATACTAGGAGCTGTGAAGCAGCGTTCTTGAAATTAGAATCAACCTTGAAGGGTCACAATGTGCCCCTACATTTTGACCCTTCCAGCATTCGTAGCATGCTACACGTGATACGGCTGTATCACGTCTTTTGTCTCGTTCGTTCGCGCGCAAATAGAAAGAGCGAAGGTGTGATAGCGCTGTATCACTGCGGCATGCTACCTATGCTGGTTTATCAGAATCATTTGGAATTGGTAATCACATGACAGCGAAAGTCATTTATACAGGGTGTCGGTGAATAATGCTGATAGAGCACCTCAAACCCGTTCAGGAAATGGACTTTCATGTCCACGGCATGTAAAAGTGCCACGGTTTTCAAGATATTTGGACTTTTAATCTTTTTCTAGAAATTAGGACCTTTGTCACTCTTTTGACCGTCATGGCCAAAAAAGAAGAGATTTTTGCAGTCGGTTCTTTGCATACTATTTTCTAAGAGTGGTACTATCAGACATGTAGTAGAAAGTTCCATGGTTCCATTTTTTTTAGACCACACATTCACGCTCGAACTTTGGTGAACATTCTGGACAAAGTTTAATTTTAAGATTATTTTTTTAATAGAACAACCCTAGCTACATTTACTTTCTTATGCATGTCTGTCTGATAACACCACTTTTAGATAATATTATGCAAAAAATCGACTGAACAAATCTCTTCCTTTGTGGCCATGATGGTCAAAAGAGTGACAAAGGTCGTAAATTAAAAAAAAAATTAAGTCCAGATTTACTGGACATTTTCCATTTTCTGGACTGGTTTTGAGTCCATTTTCTGGACGAGTTTGAGGTGACTCACCCTCGGGGAATATAGTCGTGAGCATATGTTTAAGCTTTTACAAATTTTGCATAATTATGTTTGGAGTGGACCTTCAGTAACTAACTCTCGATGTGTCTATCTATACGATTTCGCAATGCAATTCAATGAATGTTACGCTCGATTTGAACCTTCAGTTAGCTTAATCAGTAGCGTAAGTATGTCTTTGATGTGGTTATTATTAGTTTGATTCGAGGTTTGATACCTTCTATACTATATCCGTGTGTGTGTAGTTAAATATAAATTCCAGAATGTATATTGACTTGGTAGTTGTACCTAGTAAAATTTCTGACAACCCGACAGGGTTCATAGTCATGAAAATGGTGTATTTACGGGACCCATTATTCGGAAAATTTGATCCGGTCTAGAATTTTAATGGGTCCCGACTGTTAAAGTCGCTTCAATATTACATAACAGAATTCTAGACTACTGGACTTATGTTTTTATTTAAAGTTGACTTTTTACGCAGACGGGTTTTTTGATTTCTTAAATTTACTTTTTTATTTTACACATTTTACTTTTTTCAACTTTAAATCGTTATAAATCCTAAATGGTCATTCGAAATGAAAAATGATCAGAGAAACCTAAAGATGATTTTCAAATACCTATTCAATGATACCCCACTTGACATAGTTCGTCAACATTTTTTTTTTATTTTGCTCAATATGGCGTCTGGTAGTCGACATATAAGGTTTTGATTATTGTCATGTCTTTAGTGACCATCGCAATATTAAGACAAATCGATTGACGTAAGAATCATCAAAATCGGCCCACGCGTTTGGTCTCTAGTGTGCCACAAAGGTACAAACTTACATACATACATACGTACATTCATAGGCTGTTAAACACATTACCCTTCCTTTGCGTCGCGCAGTCGGGCAAAAAAGACATTTAAAAGGCTAGAGAGTAAGTCAATGTTTAAAGGACATTTATTCACTTTTACTTTACCTAACATCAAATACAAATAACAGTATATTTTAAGGAAAACATTAAAATGTAAAAGTGATACAATAAATAGGCAATTATGTTGAACAAAACTTAGCAAGCTATTCGCGCACCGAGGGTTCTGTACCACCACACAATATAGGGTCCAACTTAATATGCTGACACTTTTTTAAGGGGTTGATCAGACCATCAAACTGAACAACTTTCTTTATGGGACCAATATCGAAATCGCGAAAAAAAAATCTGCTGTCCCATACATTTGGCTCGAGTAGGTTTGCAGTTTTGTATGAAGGGGCAGATTTTTTTTCTCGATTTCGATGTTGGTGCCATAGAGAAAGTTGTTCAGTTTGATGGTCTGATCATCCCCTTAAAAAATTGTCAGCATATTAAGAAGGACCCTGTGTATCAACATAGCCGAGACGGACTCACACTTGGCCAGTTATTATTATTTTTTGTTATACTGTAGAGTTTGCACTATAATCACATCAAGACGCATGATTTATTACCGTTTTTATGATAGAGTGAGGAAAAAACATTGATAAAAACTAGTTTCTTGTAGGTGTATTTAATTAATTTATGCTTTTTGCTTTTTTATTACTTGTCGTCAAATCCAATACAATGATATTATGATACATATTCTGCGAAAATTTACCTACCTACCTACCTATTACGGTTTAGAAGATACAGCCCTCTGAAGCTAGGACGGACGGAAAGCTAGTCTTATAAATGGGGTCCCGTTTTTACCCTTTGGTTAAGGAACCCTAAAAAGGCTTAGTTAGGTACTAGACACTCTTTCTTATACAGGGTGTAACAAAACACCCTAGTAATAATAAAGGAGGTGGTTTAGACCATCAAACTGAACAAATTTCACTATGGAGCCAACATCGAGAAAAATAAAAAAACATCAGCTGTCTCATACATTTTAGTCGAGTCGGTAAACAGCAGATTTTTTTTTAGTTATTGTAATTATGGTACGTTAATGTACGTTATTAAGAGGATATGCGGGCTAAAAGTCTAATTTAGAGAATAGGTCACTTTTCCGACTATATACGTATTTATCAGATCCGCCTCACCCATACACCCCGCTGACTAGTGTGCGAAAGAGACAACTGCAGCTCGGACCGATTTTATATACAAAAAATCGACGAAATCAGCATTTCGTATTCCTCTGTTTTCTCCTCCATAACTAAACCTTTTTTAATAATTCTTTCAAAAATAATATGAGAAGGACTTTGGCTATGTTTTGCTTTTTTTGTTTATATTCGTCAAATTTATTTACTGGACGTCTGAAAACGGGCGGTAAAATGGGTCATTTTCGAAGGTCCCTAGTTCTTACAGTAATTAATTAATGCAAAAAATCAAAACATAGGGACATGGCAGAGGTGACATAGATTGTATAGTAAAAAAATATTTGCTCTAGTGTTATTATCCAGGGAGAAAACAGGGAAATACGTTTGTATGCAGAAAACTGTACTCACTCGTCTATCCTCTAAAGAAATGTTTGACATCTACACGCACACTAAGTAACATTATCTACTACCACTGTTTAAGGAGGAGTATGGTTGATATTGCTACTACTTTGATTTAATGGAGGTGTAGGTTGTAAGGTCTGTAATACTATTTCCCAAAGAACCGATAGCAAGACAACCCTAATTGTCTTCGGTCTAAGTACCTATTGAGTTTCTGTACGCGAAGGGTCTAAATGGGACCCTATTGTTCCGTTTTGTCATATCTACCAATGGCGAATGGTTCATATAACGAACTTCTAGTAAATTGGTATAAAATTGTCTAAACTACAGGGTATAACAAAACACCCTAGAAATATTGAAAGATGTGGTTTAGGCTATGAAATTGAATAAATTTCAATGTGGGGACAACATCGAAAAAACAAACTCTGCTGTCCCATATATCTGAGTCGAGTCGGTCTTGCAGTTTTGTATGAAACAGCTGTTTTTAGAGTTCCAATGGTGGGGATTCTCAGATGCGAAAAATGTGAGTTGCTTGTGTGGTGCTCCACAAACGATGGTCCATCTCACATCGTGCCCTGCGGGCCCTAACACCTGTACGCAGGAGGACCATGACCGCTAGCGACGGTGCAGAGAGACGGAGTCGGCCTTATCAATAGCTAAATGAAATAAAATTACAGATTATTATCAAGAGCATTAGAAGATGTTTATAGTTTTTTATTACAATTTAAAAGGAAAGACGGTGTACAAGAAATTTGAAGAATCGATTTTTACAGATCTAATTGCTGTCGGACTGATTTTACCAGCGACCACTTTACCTTCATAAAATGGACGAAATCACGATTTCATATTCCTCTGTTTCCTCTGTCAAAACTAAACCGATTTATAATTCTGTCAAGAATAATATGAGAAAGTCTTTGACTTATCTATTTAAATTAATTTATATATCTAATTAAAGTATTTGTCTATATGTTTTCCTTTTATTGATTATATTTGTCAAAATTTTCTTGCTGGATTTCTGAACACAGCGGTGAAATTTTCAAATTTTTAATTAAGTAATAATTTTTAATTTAATTATAAATTAATTTTATTTTTGAATTCTTCTTGTTCTTATAGTAATTAGTACATGGAAAAAAAAAACATAGAGTTGATATACATAGCGTGGAAAAAAATGCTCCAAGTGTCATTATCCAGGAATGAAACCTTTCCTCTTAAGCTTTCAGTGAAGTTTTAGTTTTCTTATATTTGTATTGTATTGCACCTTTGTGTTAATAACATTTTCTCCCCTCCGGACGGAAAGCGTCAATTGTTGTCCCGCTGCGCTAAACGAAGTTGTCGCTTTCCACCTCCGTCGAGGAGAAAAATAGTTAACTAACCTCGGACAGTAAATAAGAAAGCCCCAGATCACATGTTTGTTTACGCCCCAGAATACATGAGATCTGAGACCTTTCTTACTTTCCTGTCCTCGGTGTGTAATCTACTATTACTTAAGAGTCTTAACAGAACAGAAAAAAACACTGTTTGTAGTTTTGTTTGTCGTTGATATGATGCTTGGTTTATCAATAAACCAAGTAGATTTTATTGATGCAAGTTTTTATATTTGAATAGTAAATAACGTAACCCTTTGGATATTATATCGCACCTAACCGAGTCAATACCCTCATCTTGCAAACGGCGACAGTGAGTTGTCAATTTGCGTTTAACGCTTTCCACTTTAGGTTGATTTATGCGGGCGTAGCATCGATTGAACGTTTGTTTGCTAGCATTCCACGACTAAGACGACGCGTGAATGGAAAACGAAAAATGTACAGAGAAAAATAAAAGCTGTCTTCAAATATTTTTCATAATGTTTTACGGTTCAAGTACTCCTTTGTAGCGGTTAGGACCCTGTGTATAAGACGGGAAAATATTAAAAATATTAAATTGCACATTTTATTTGGATCCCTGTGTTTGAAATATTGAACGATATGTTGTGTTGGCATAATCCCTGGTTTAGCTTTGGGCGCAGAATGGTGCTAGCAACGAGTATCGTTAAATTTGGCAGCGGTGCGGATCGGGAATTAAGCGAGAACTCACCCTCGATGTAAATTAAACCATCTGAGCGAATGTTGCAACGGAAGGCGAGTGATTTATTTCACGGAGTCGGTAATGGCTTTTTAATTCGTCCAGTTTCCGATTGAAATAAAAAAAACGTAACTGTAGCTTCATATTGAAAGAAAGTTCTGTGAAATTCTCGACCCCAATGCGAGGCTGACTGTTTTTGCTGTCTTCGTAAATTTGCCAAGTTTGACCTTAATTCTTACCTATTACGTGTACAATAGTAGTACTCTACATTCTTAATGAACAATAGCTGTTTAGAGCTTTGTGATACTGAACCTTTTTCTAGTTCAGAAATTATTAATGGTTGATAAAAAACATTTAATGAAAAATATGACACGAAAAAGGCCACTCAAGGCCAAACAAAATCACACTAACAAACACGATATTCGCAAATCAACATACAATACAATAATAAAAGATTTATTATTTCTACATTGTTTAGCAAATAAGTTAATAGGAAATTTATACCTATCTTAAAACGGGAAAATATTTTTCATTTCAGGTTTTTCAAATAAAATTACAAAAAAGGCACAATTTTGTTTGTTATCATGTCAATTAAATTTTGTGTCGTATTGTTTTATTTTTAAGGAAAATAATTTTCCGTTTTGATAGAGAATAAATCCAGTAGCTTTGTCACAGGGGATCTTAAATTGACATTGACGTAGGCGTTTTGTTATGTTTTATAAAAAATCCCAGCAAATGTAATTAAAAATGATTTAGTAATGCATATTTTCATGTTTATTCAATACTAGCGGCTATTAAATGTATTTGTTAATTAATGGCCAGGGATCAAACAAAAAAATTCATAATAGCAAAACTTAAAATTATAAAATTGTACTAAACATTTTTAAATAGTTTATTGAAGGAAAATATCTCAAACTCACCAAAGAATGTTGTCCATTTCACATTTAGGGCGTAAATTAAATAATAATACATTTCATCATTTCATAAGTCTACACTCATCACAAAATTCAATCTACACTACATAAGGTAGCTATCAATTCGAACATCTTGAATTGCAAGGAGATGAAGCTATATCATCCATATACCCAAGTATACGAAGTATGAATTATGTTGTATGTATACATATATAAAATAGAATTCAATTTCGTTGAATTCGGTACAAAATAAACAATTTTTTCAGGGGTTCTATTTATTGTGTAGATGGTATAGAAAAACACAATCTGAAGTTTGGGGTTTTGGGGCCCTTGGATCTACATGTAGACAGCGATTTATTTTGATAATATCTACATAAATTTCGCTTCAGTCTTACGTAAAGCGCTTTATAGTCGCATTTCTAAACCATATTATTATAATGAAACTAACGATTAAGTAACTCATACTCGACCTACAGATTTATTTTTGTTCCGATGTGTTTGCTCCCATAGTAAAAGTTGTTCAGTTTGATGGGTAGAGTGTGTGATTTAAAGGTTAATGATACTTTTCCTTACACCCAGTATACGCCCCACTTCAGGGCACACCCTCAGGGTATAATAACGTTGTTTCGGCCATTATTTTATTCCAGGTACAATTTAGATTCAATTTTATTTTCTTTTATTGTATAAATTCTGTCCAAAGTATTTTTTTACCGTTTTATGTCGATTTTTGTGAATTATTGTTTATAGCAATCATTAATGACATTTGCAGCAATAAAATAATGATGTGTTTAATCAAATATAATTTGAATTTTATTAAGTAGGTGCCTACTGTAGGTAGGTTGGATTTTCAGGGTTCTCATTTTTGATTCGCAGTAGATGCCATATTTATTTAATACATCTTCGCAATTTTTACAAATCTGGCGACACCTAATGCGTTAAAAATACATAACGCCAAAGCGTATTAAAGTAATTGACATACGTGCATAGACATACTTACACTCGAATAACATAGCCCTACTTCTGGGGCAGTCGGGTAATAATAATCTTTGAAACAGTTGCATTGCATGTGCAATAGTCATAGAGATACCGACCGGCCGCAGTTTATAGCAAACTTTTTATTTTACTGTCGCCATAATCTCCGGAGTTAAGTGGACTTGCTGAGGCAAAGAAATTTTTATATCAAAACTTAGCTTTCAGCTTATTAAAACTCTGCCTTTTTAACTTTTCCTTAGAAGGTTTTAACCCGAATGATAGGGTTATGTTTGCGTTAATTAAAAATTGCGCTTTGAGCGTTTCTTTTGCTTAAAAGAAAACTTTGCCAATTGGGTGCTAAAACAATATTTTTAATAGGTAGTTTTTCTTCTTAGGGCGTAAGGAAAAGTATCATTAACATTTGCACCATAATATACTTTAGTATGGGATAGCAGATTTTTTTGTTCTGCTTAGGTAGCATGCTACACGTTATACGGCTGTATCACGTCTTTTATCTCGTTCGTTCGCGCGCAAATAGAAAGAGAGCGAAGGTGTGATAGCGCTATATCACGGTGCCATGCTACCTATGCTGATCGGTTTGCTCACATAGTAAAAGTTGTTCAGTTTGATGGGTAGAGTATGTGGTGTCAAGGTAAATAATACTTTTTCTTACACCCTGTATAGGTAGGGTACGACCTACTTCAAAATAAGGGTTGAACTATAATATAAATATGGAGCATATAAGATAGACGGACAGCACGCCGCGTGCGATCGCGTTCCGTCTATCTTATATGCTCTAGTAAATGACGTTCTTGAGTGACAGAAAAGGATGGAGCGACGGAAAAATGCCATGCGGTGCTACGTGATGTAGTTCAACCCTAAATCAATCCAAAGCAACCTGCTAGCAACCAAAGTTTAACGTTGACGTGTGCGGCGGCGGGTTTTTATTAAAAGAGATCGGATTTTACCTGGTATTCTTGAGACAAATGGAGAATAAAAAAACGACAAAGATAGTTTAATAAATCAATAAAAGTAACGGATGATACGGATTGTATAATGAACTCGATTTCATCGAAGATTTCAAAACTTATACTTATGCACCTATTCCGAACGATTTCGGAAATCCTACGGTTGGCAACACTCGTTGTTAGGATACGGGAAATACGTGGTATTTTTTGCTTAATTTTATTAGTACGCCGATGGTATCTAGAAAAAAATAGTTGTTGGGGACGTTTATAATATGTGATGGAATGCATTGAGATTATTTTTGTCTGTTTGTTTGTGCACACGTCACTTAAAAACTACGTAACCTATTTGGATGCGGTGAGCACACAGGGCTTAATATGGATTAGCATGTAAGCTTAATTTTATCGCAATCGGTGCATTCAATCAAAAGTTATGAGTATTTCAAGTCAGTGGTCTGCGCGTACGAATTCGCGGGTGTCTCAAGTTCTAAATAAATCCTTTGTCCGTCCGAGTTTTCCTGTTTTTCGTCTCTCATTTAAGATTTTGTCTATATTTTCTTCTCAACAATAATGTTGTTCGTAAATTATAAACAAAGTTTCGGATTGGACGAAAATACAATGAATACAAAACGTTACATTTCCCGCCTCATTCCAAACCACTTTTAATCACATTTAAACATTCAAAGAGTTTTCAATATTTGATTACATTTCCTTTTCAGCTGTATTTATTCTGTTTTTTCAGTAATTTTGATATTGCGCGTGTAACAAAACCCGCGGCTTCGTCTGCGTAGACTTCTTATACACATAGGTACTAGTTTGAATGTAGGTAATGTAAGTATTTTTTAAAATTGTACGTGAAATTCCTTTTTTTTTTAATTCATTTTTTTTATATTGTGGCTCTTAACCCTGAGGTTATGTCAGCCCATCGTGAGGTGAAATTTCATTTCAATATTTACAATTGGTTCAACAAATGTTATTCACAGACTGACGAATTTTTGTAAAAAGTAATTAGGTAAGTTTTAAAAAGTAAGTACAATTTTTGTTATTTTGAATTTATATTATTGTAAGATTACCACATGGAGAAAAATTCTAGTTGCATATGTGACAACTATTTATATTGTAGTAAATCGGACTCTGATAGATTTAACTGAAATCGACTTTTAACAACTTTTGTAGTAAAGTCTGCTAAAAGACACTGCCCCGTTTCGCATCCAAAACAGGTAAATTTGAATTTGAATTTTATAAGAAATCCTACTGCAGAAAAGGATAATTTACATTTCATTCGGAAGTATGATATTTCTCCAGTTTTGTGTAGGTATAGTGTTAGCTATCATACTCTTTATGTTTGTTTTTTGATCCTAATAATTCGTTAGTTGCGCAACGATTTGAAACCTACGAATAAGAATAACTATAGAAGAGTAACTCTAAACAAAATCGAAATAATTATTGGCACCCAATGAAAAATGACATTTTGTATGAGTTTTGGCGGCTAGGTACAGTTTTTAAAGAACAAATTTAGAACACGGTACCACAGAGGATTATATACGGTACACTTTTTTTGGTGCCACTTTTTGAGCTTCATTTACACTTCTATACATTCTTATTCGTAGTTTGAAACGAATACGGTTCGTCACGTGAGCAATGTCTTTTTCTCTTTGCCTTTGCCACGTCAAATTTTGTTAGTGGAGTCAGCATGCAATTATTAAATTTAAATTGTGAACTAACATTGCCACTTTGCAAGCATAGGATAAATTAAGTACATTTTTGTTTCTCACGATAAAATGTTGCATTTTTCTTGCGAGTTTCCGGCAATTGACGTCAAAATGACTCCTTATTTTACCCGCGGGCCCGGTCGAAAAGTAAATTACTCTGTTTATTTCTATAAGATCATCTAACTTTGCAAAAAAATAGTTAAAAAGATATTCACAGCTCTAGAATAACAAATCTAAGGATGGATTTCGTGCTTTTGTTTTATGTTCTAGTACCTAATTTGTCACTTTGTTTAAAAACATTAAAAGTAAATAAGTACCTACTTACATTTAAAGTTTCACAAACAGTAGTTTGCTATCAGTGGAAAAAATACTCAATTAAAGACTATAAATAATATAGCTACTAGTGATTATCCTAAAAGTCATTGTACCGTAGAGAAAATACTTTAAAAAGTTGCTAATACCTAAGTCTGGTGGACTGGCAGTCCACTGCGATGTAGCTAAGTATGAGAGGATGCGTATCGAATCTCTGACACTGACCCGCATTGGCATTGGGTGACCTGAATTTGGTGACCCGCGTTCACCAAAGCTATGTGAGGAAGCTGAGCGATGTGAAGATGCGTAGCTAAGCATGTTTCTATCAAGGTACATGGCTTAGCTTAGCTACATAGCTCTGTGACTGTGTGAAACCCCGATAGCTCTTTTCTCCCCGTACCTCTTACGCATCTATAGCTCATATCCATATTCCTATACCCATCCCTATACTTCATTCCAAATAAGGACGAAAAGATTTTCTGATATTATATTTCCTATTTAGCTTGCTGGCCCATTCTGATTAGCAAATATAATTTATTTATCAGAAATATATACTATCGAACATATCTTAAAATTTCGTTGCTATTTTTGAATGGAGTATAACTCATATCCTTAGCACGCTTCTCTCGCTCGAGTTGTACTTGTATTACCTATGTAAAAAGAAATCGCTTAGCAAAGCCACGCCCACCAGAACAGCGCTAAGATAAACTTTGAAAATGAAGTGGTCTGATTGGTTATTTGTTTCTTCGCACAAAGCTGAGCTATATCGCACATCTATGGTAAACAGCCAGCCTTATATGACATCGACAAAAACAGAAAAGTTCTAATCATATTCCGCTAAGTATTTCTAGTAGTATACAAATACTTCCTAATAACTTACTACCGAGGCCAATTTTGTGTTCGTGTTCGAGAACTAGAATGCAGAGCCAAAATAATGAGAAAAAGGTGGGCCTCGGGCGTCCTACCTCATAATGTTCCCTTTTTGTATACCTAATTTATGACGTCGAGCACGTACCGTGTAAAAATGGGGGACATGTACGAATATGCAGGTTTAATTTTACGGCCTTTTGTGAAGGAATGAATAAGAGGTCTTTAATTATGAGCAAACCACTCGCCGGTCTGTACCGTTTATAAATTAACTTTGTATAAGACAACTCTTTTCGAGATAAAGCAAGCTCATTGTCTAAAATTTCCGCTTACAGGAAAATGAGTTTTTCGCACCGACTTTTATTTTTCTATACGTATTCGTGTGAATTAAACTGACAACTTTTATAATTTTGGAATAATTGCTTTTTATTTAAAGGTAGATAACGAAATGGAATAATAAAGCGAATTCATCTCTTTTATTACACGCACCTGTTAAAATTCAAACCAATTCTGTTTGAAAGATTACTGATCGTTTGTAAATTGTTCCCGAATATTGGGCGCGAAATGAAAATTACAGGAGGAAAATAAAAACGAAGAATTAATTTGGTATCATATCGCGTTTCGAATAAACAAACGGAAACCGCAGAATGTATGAAATTGGACGAACGCTGACATCGGAAACTGTTGTTAATATGTGTTACGTGACTCTAATATAATATGCGTATGCTATGTGACTATCAACTAACTACGACTATCAGTGTCTTATTTGTATGACTTATATAATTTTTACTCTTTCTTATCGTGTGGGCAAGCCCTGGTGTCAGAGTTTATTCAAACCGCCTTACGGCCTCTGACGTGGTTTTTAAGTAACGACTACTACCACCAGAGATAGTAGCCGGGACCGACGGCTTAACGTGCCATCCGAAGCACGGAATCATTTTCCTTTTCATACAATCGGGTGATTCAGCCTGCAATGTCCTAACCAACTGGGGAAAAACGCACAAAGTGATATATCACTAGGTAGGTGTCCCCCGTGGGAATCGAACCCACGACCTCCGTGTCAAGAGCCCAATGCTCTTAACCATTACAGATCACGGAGGCTGTTATTGCAGGTTAGGATAGTCCCATTATGAAGCAATGGGTACAGCTACACACCATCCTGTAGAATTTCCCAATGTTGGGACTTTAGATTTAAAAGGATCGTAGCAGGCGTTCCGTTGTCTCTGCCTACCCCAGTGGGAGACAGGCGTTAGAATATGTATGCATGTATGTAGATTTAAAATGAACTGTTTTACTAAGGTTAAGTTCCTCTGTTATTAACACTGTTATGGACTCATCATCATCATCATCAGCCTATCATCGTCCACTGCTGAACATAGGCCTCTCCCAAGGCGCGCCACAGAACTCCGTCCTCGGCCTCGGCTCATCCCGCCTCTCCCCGCTACTTTTTTTAGGTGAATGTTCTTAGTTTTAATATGAATCCACGTTTCACCAGTAGTACCGAAACTCTGTCCAGTGTGACGGGGGGTAAGCACGCCGCCACTTATAATGGACAGTGGGACTCCGCTACTGAATTTCGAAGTATGAAATTCCGGAATTTGTGAGATCTAATGTATACCAGTACGATGTTCGCTAGTTTGACAGTACAATGTCGCGACGTTTGAAATTCCGTATTTTGTGAGAACTACAGTATAAAAGTGCGATGTTCATTAGTTCGGAGTACACTTTCGCGCAGTATGAAATGCCGCAGTTTGTGAGATTCAAAGTATACAAGTACGATGTACGTCAGTTCGAAAGTGCACTGTAGCGAAGTACGAAATCAGCTTAGGTAATATTATTTAGCTACTATGTTCAGGACATCAAAATACAGTGTAAAGACAGTAAAGGTAATTAAACAAAGGACGACCTTGGTGCAAAGTTTGCTCTCGACCACCTTATGAGTGAGGCTTCCGGGCCAGACTTGGCCAGACTCAGGGCGGTTTCGCAACCTGAATCGGGGGCGTGGTTGCATGCGGTGCCTTCTCCTCATATGGGAACCCTGCTCGACTGCGACTCACTGCGTGTGGCTGTGGGTCTCCGCTTGGGCTGCAAGGTGTGTGAACCACATAGATGCATCTGCGGTTCCATGGTGGAGGCCAATGGCCACCACGCTTTGAGTTGCCGTCGCTGCTCGGGAAGGTTTCCTCGCCACCATGCCCTCAATGACATCGTCAGGAGGGCTCTCGTTTCTGCCAATGTCCCGTGCGTTCTTGAGCCGCCCGGCCTCAGCCGAACCGACGGCAAGAGGCCAGATGGCTTGACTTTGGTGCCCTGGCAGAAAGGCAAGTGCCTTTTATGGGACGCAACGTGCGTCAGCACTTTCGCCGCTAGCTACCTAAGTCGCACGTCGCGGACGCCTGGAGCAGCCGCGGAGCTCGCTGCCGTTAGAAAGTGGGACACGTACTCGGCCCTGGTGGCCGATTATCTTTTCGTACCTGTCGCCGTTGAGACCACGGGGGTTTGGGGTGCCGAGGCAAAGACCTTCGTTGCGGAGATTGGCCGTCGACTGAGGGAGCGAAATTGTAACCCCCGTTCCGGGTCGTTTCTGGTGCAGAGGCTAGCCGTAGCAATTCAGCGTGGCAACGCTGCTAGCATTATGGGCTCCTTTGCGCCGGGATCGACAAGGGACGGGTTATTTGACTGAGCTTGCTTTTTTTTTTGTTTTGACGAAGCTTGTTGCTGATTTATATCTGTTTGTATATATGTGTAATTGACGACGCTTGTGCTGACCTCTATTTTTGTTATTATTCAGATTACTTATGATCAATAAATTACTTTATTTTACTTTTTCTTTACGATCTAGCCATCATTAAACAAAGGTCAATTCTAAATAAACGAGTTTTAAAAAATGGGTGAAATAATTATAAGGAAAAATATTACAATACATATTTTAATTATAATAATTACTTTACTGAATTTAATATAGGGAACTCAAGGTCTGTTACCAGTATACCATAAAACCAAATTCATGTTTTTTAGTGACTGTTTGTTTCTTCAATAAATAAATAAATAAAAATAATAATAATAATGCATCGAAAATTATCCGAAGAAGACATATTTAAAAATACGCTCATCATATTTATAATTAACTTTAATTATATTTATGTTCAACTGAAACCATAAAAATCAACAGGCTCAATAATCTTAACATTAATCTTTACAATATTTGAACAAAAAAATATTACGTTTTTATATATATTATATATGCTAGACCACTTAAATACTATTTTAAATCCATTGTTTCTTTTTGTAATACATGTTCTTTGATTTTCAAAAGATGATTTGACATCTTGTTTTTACGTTGGCTATAACTTGATCGCGAATAATTTCAAATGCCTCTGGTATTTCAGTCGGATCTAAATAAGCCAGCGCCGCTAGGTGTCGCATTTTCCTTCCCTTAAAATAGTTTCACCTAATTTTGTAAGACCTTATACATGAAAAGTAACTGATTTGTTATTTAAATATTATGTTGGGGGACCATATCAACGTGTATCCAGAGTCCAATCTGAGTCAAAGCAGAATTTTCAATTGAAAGGTTCCCACAACAAAAATAACATAGAAAACTGGGATAACAGCCTTTTAAACCGGAAAAAATGAATATATAAAACACTGAAGGAACTGAAAAAAGAACAGAAATATACAATTATGGAAATTGAAAGAATAACGGCTAATATTAAAAAACGTAAAAACAAAATGTCAAATCATCTTTTGAAAATCAAAGAACATGTATTACAAAAAGAAACAATGGATTTAAAATAGTATTTAAGTGGTCTAGCATATATAATATATATAAAAACGTAATATTTTTTTGTTCAAATATTGTAAAGATTAATGTTAAGATTATTGAGCCTGTTGATTTTTATGGTTTCAGTTGAACATAAATATAATTAAAGTTAATTATAAATATGATGAGCGTATTTTTAAATATGTCTTCTTCGGATAATTTTCGATGCATTATTATTATTATTTTTATTTATTTATTTATTGAAGAAACAAACAGTCACTAAAAAACATGAATTTGGTTTTATGGTATACTGGTAACAGACCTTGAGTTCCCTATATTAAATTCAGTAAAGTAATTATTATAATTAAAATATGTATTGTAATATTTTTCCTTATAATTATTTCACCCATTTTTTAAAACTCGTTTATTTAGAATTGACCTTTGTTTAATTACCTTTACTGTCTTTACACTGTATTTTGATGTCCTGAACATAGTAGCTAAATAATATTACCTAAGCTGATTTCGTACTTCGCTACAGTGCACTTTCGAACTGACGTACATCGTACTTGTATACTTTGAATCTCACAAACTGCGGCATTTCATACTGCGCGAAAGTGTACTCCGAACTAATGAACATCGCACTTTTATACTGTAGTTCTCACAAAATACGGAATTTCAAACGTCGCGACATTGTACTGTCAAACTAGCGAACATCGTACTGGTATACATTAGATCTCACAAATTCCGGAATTTCATACTTCGAAATTCAGTAGCGGAGTCGGACAGTGGGTACAATACATGCCTCGAAATTGAAGCATGCAGGTTTCCTCACGATGTTTTCCTTCACCGAAAAGCCAGTGGTGTTACAAATCGTACCTACATAAATTCCGAAAAACTCATTGGTACGAGTCGGCTTGGACGGGGATCGAACCATCGCCTCCTGCACGGCAGGCAAGGTTACTCGCCACTGGACCACCACGACTTTTTAAAAATTATACGAGATAAAATAGTTTTCGCTGACACAAAACTAGGTTCAGTCAATACAAAACTAGCGTAGGAGAGAACAGTGAATAGATTGCGCGAGAACACCCATTCGCCGGGATTCGAAGGTAGGTATAGGTATAACACTGCAGAATTGTTTGTCGACAAAATGTGCTGGCCTGAATAGCACCAAATTCATTTTAAAAAGTTTTGTACTATTGTGAAATTTTTATCACCAGTTCGAAAAAGATTTTTGTTTTAGGAATGTTTTCGCATTGCACTTTTTATTAATCTTGACACTATGTTTTTGCAGGCCAATATTTAAAATCTATTCAGGTGCTTCTTTTTTTCGCGATTTCGATGTTGTTGGTCCCTTAGAGAAAGTTGTTCAGTTTGATGGTCTGATAGTCCCTTTAAAAAACCGTCAGCGTATTAGTAGGTATAGGATGTGTATTTAAATGCATTACATATCTACATGTAGGGGGTGCTTCAGACCATTCAACTGATGAACTTTTGTTTCATAGAAAATGTCAATGCCCTCTACTCGACCCAAAATTTATGAAACAGCATTTTTTTTTTCTTTCTTTCTATATGTAACGCATAAAATTTTACACCCTGACTCTATAGTATTTTTCATTGTTATTTTCCCGATTGTCTATCTTCGAATTAAAAGGTAATTCGAATTAAGCTTGCAACAGTTAATGTAGTCTGAAACAGTTCTCAGCTAAACGCCCATAACAATATTGGCAAGTCCTAACCGAAGGTAAGATAGTTAGCTATGGGATCCGCATATGCCCTTGGGATCCCTGCACCTCACTAATTCGACACGGGTTCACTCCCTTCAGCTATAACGGCTCCACGGTTAATCCCATTACTTATCCCTTTAATTAATTCCGGATTCTCTGATATCCCTCCAATGGAATCTCTATCATTGATCGGATAGAAATAGCTTCAATTCCTTTTCCTTGAGTAATAAATAAAAACATTACAATGGTCTCGAGTCAAAGTGGGGGCAATTCTTTCGGTTTCCACAAATCCCGGTATAGCGTTTCTATTGTGTAGCAACATTTTTACCGCAGGTGGCGAGTGACGTTGGGTTTAATCGACTAAACTCTTTTGTGGCGGTGGGGGCCGACAACAACAATGGATTACCTGAAAACTGTCCCTCGCTGTGCTAGTACTACATTCATAGTTCCGGATTAACGCCTAAAAGTTGGATTTTCACAAAACTTGAGTGGAGAAAAATGTTTAGCAGTATGAGTGTTTTTAGATACATACATATGCTCACGCCTATGTCCCACTACTGGGGTAGGCAGAGACAATAGACTGCCACATGCAACGATTCTGACACACATCTTTCGCCGTTTATATTTATTTTAATAGACTTTTGTTGTTATGTTCTGGTGGATTGACTAAAATCTACGTAACAAAATAACAACACATTTTTTATTAAATCTGCTGTCACAAATATAAGTACTAATAGATACTGGACCATAAAAGTTTTTAGTAGCTAATATACAAAGCTGGTTACATTAACCGACACAATGTAAATAGTGTTCTGTTTGCTCTATGCGTGCTTTATTAATTTGTATTCGCATATCACCCTCACTCTGTGATTGATTACGTTTGCTAAATGGCAAACGAATACATCGATTAGATAGGCACTGACTGTATTTACAAATCTGTTTAATACTTTTGTGAACAATTATCCTGTTATTCAAATACTTTTAACAGTCATACATAGGTACATACATACATACATATTCTCACGCCTGTCTCCCACTGGGGTAGGCAGAGACAACGGAACGCCACTTGCTACGATCCTGACAAACCTCCTTAGCTTCCTCCACATTCATTAGTCCTTTCATGCATGCTCGTCGGTTTCGGGTAGATCTGACCTGGCCCTTTTTAAGCACGTCGCCAATTTGGTCTGTATATGTACGTCTAGGGCGTCCCCTTCCAACATTTCCACTTACGCTTGCCTTATAGGTTGCACTCGTCAATCTGCTCTCATCCATTCTTTCCATATGACCAAACCACCTCAACATGCCTTTCTCTATTTTTGTCACTACATCCTCTTTCACACCACAACGTTCTCTAATTAAACTATTTTTCAATTTGTCCATCACAGTTTGTCCATACATAGGTATATAAACATAAACTAACGACTTACCGTTTCATAAATTCGTATACCGTTTCATGAATTCGAAGATTGCTATGAATTATCTATTTGCAGTTGAAGCAAGACTCACCTTGCTCATCAACAACAATCATGCCCATCGCTGAAAACTACTCAAACTGAAATAGGAAAATGAACTTTAAAATAAAAGGACACAAGACACTGCCTTGTTTGGAATTCTATTTCGTAGACTCATTTCAGCGTTTAACCGAGTTAGCGCAGTGGACGGTTGTCGACAATAACCGAATCAAGCGACCCTGGGAAATAGCGGGGCGGCCTGATTGGATTGAATGCTGACGTGCTAGTAGCTTAGTTTTATATTGCATCAAACCAATAATTGCCAGGTCGGTAGGACATTATTAATCGTTGAAAATTTTAACATGCTGTAGATTTATAGGCAGTTATACAAAATACAGAAATATTTATTTCAATGAGCACTTTCACTTAGTTAGGTTCACTTGGTTAGGTTTATTTAAGGTTTTAACGAAGCATGTTGCTGATTACCGGCTGTTATATTCTAATAAGATTGACGAAGGTTGTGCTGATTGCTTATTTTGTGTAGACAATAATATGTTGTTTTTGTGTTAGGTACATTTAGTTCATATACAACAAAGAATAGGTACCTATTGCACATTGACATCACAGTATACAGAGGTGTTACAAAAACACAAATTAACATTTAAGAGGGTGGCTTAGACCAAACTGAAAAACTTTCACTATGGGACCAATATCGAAATCGCGAAAAAAAAAATTGATGTTCCATACTCTACAAATCGACTAGAGCTAAAATATGTATGGGATATCAGATTTTTTTTTCGCGATTTCAATGTTGGAACAATGAAAAAGTTGTTCAGTTTGTCGGTCTAAACAACCCCCTTAAGAGTTTTAAATATTTATTTTTACTTATGAAACACCTTGTATAACCAAAAAGATTTACAATTATAGTGTGGGAACACTAGGCTAACGGCCTGTTTCACCACTTCCAAATAAGTTCATGTTAGCTTATCCGACAGCTCATTTGACATATTCTTCATAAAAAAACATGTCAAATGAGCTGTCGGATAAGCTAACAAGAACTTATCCAAAAGTGGTGAAACAGGCCATAAGTGTGTGTGTGTATGTGTGGGTTTAAAGTTTACTGCAACTCCAGCTCTGCAGCTCCAGTTGTTACTTGTGTAGATAGTTGTTACTAGATACATCATGTTTATTGTAATATAACACATATTTAATTGCAGTTGCTCGTATAATTATTTTTCTCCCCTCCGGACGGAAAGCGTTAATTTTCGTCCCGCTGCGCTAAGCGAATTTGCTTCTTTCCACCTCCGTCGAGGAGAAAAATAGTATACTAACCTCAGGCAGTAAATAAGAAAGCCTTTCTTGAGACCTTTTTTACTTTCCTTCCCTCTGTGTGTAATCTACTATAATCATATTTCATTAAAAAAACTTCATTCACGCAGCAAATAGCTTCCTTTCCATAAACGAACACACCCCAACAGTGTAGACAAGTCGTAAAATAGAACTAACATTTTGTCGCAGATTGAGCCTGAGTTCGTTTATTACCTTTGTAATACGTTTATCGCGAAAACAGAATTGAGCAGTCTGTTTATTCTTTGTCAATGAAACATTTTCCTTATCGTCCGATTCCTTATTAGATTGGTGGAGTTAGTTCCTGACAAGGCTGGCCTATTGTTGTTATTCTGTTAGCGAAGGGATAGCCACTGACGCGAAAGACAAAACTCCACTTGTTATGTCCTATGTTGTTTCATTATTGTATTAAGCCCTCTGTTTTCTTATTATTTCTTTCCAAACATCGATTGAAGTTTATTTTGTTTAGCTAACAACATTATTTTAGCTCGCACAATTGAATGTGATACCTCTTTATTAGATAGATTCCAATGAATGTCAGCCAAAGCAGTTTTTATTAAATTCTATAGGATGACATTTGTATGAGTCGAGAAATTTTTAGGGGTGGGTCAGATCATCAGACTGAAAATTTTTTACTATGAGAGCATATCTCAAATCGCGAAAAAAAAATCTGCCGTTCATACATTTGAGTTGAGTAAGCACTACGAATAAGAGAATAAATATGGAAGAATAACTCCAAACAAAATCGAAATCATTTTTGGCACCCCATGAAAAATGACATTTTGTATGAGTTTTGGCGGCGAGTTACAATTTTTAAAGAACAAATTTAGAACGCGTTACAATTTTTTTGGTGCCACTTTTTGAGCTTCATTTATACTTCTATACATTCTCTTATTCGTAGAGTAAGCATTACTGTTTAATAAGGAATAGCTTATTTTTATATATTAGCTTATATTTATTTCAGGTTTTCTTCTCTTGTAAAAGTTATTTAGTTTGATGTTCTGAACAAACCCTAAGAGTCTGTAGACTCATTCCAATGTGTAGTTACGTTTACTTTGAAACCTGTTGAAAATATAGCTGCCAGCGACAGGCCAAAGGGTTTAGTTTTTTCGACCTTACTAATACAGCATGGCTCAGGGACCAGCTAGTACTGCTTATTACAGACAGTGAAGATATAGCGCCCTGGAAGGCAAATTAACCAATGCTAGAATGAACGATTCGAACATTTCGAATACCAACAAGTTCTGTGGTTATTTGGGGATTCACCTTGTTTAGTACTCACATATTATCAGAATACCAATAATCATAATGTCTTAATTTAAAATACCTTAGCCCAAAATACCCGAATTCATAATATCAAACGATCTTCTTCTTCTTATCGTGTCGACTTCAAATTTTGAACAAAGTCGCTAAATAGTACCTTGCCAGAAGTGGGCAACAAAAGTCTGGATACGTGCCAGACCACAACTTAAAATACCTGTTTTTAAATTACACAATGTAGAAACTATGCAAATTGATTATTATGTCGATTGTTTTAAATACCACAACTAAAAATGACAGTTTTACCTGACTACCCAGCAAGAAGGGTAATGTTTTTCAAGTGTATGTAGGTATGTGTATGTCTATATCTTCGATTAGCGCTGCAACCTGAAAGGCTTTAAATGGTTAGATCGTTTGGGGTTCACACGAGACTACTTTTCACGATTTTTAACATTCAGAATTAGAATCTAAAGTTATGGGGGATAAAATCCAAAGTTGCGGATTGTATGTTACCTCGCCCACTGCAAAAAGTGGTTAGTGGAATTACACGCGTTACCAGTCCTCGTATAAGTAGTCAAAGGGTAAACAAAATAAAGCAATGTAGTTCTGTATTACGTGCTTCTGATGGATACTTATCTACGTAGATGTATGTATGTATGCGTGACCACGCATAACCGGCGTCGATTACGAATGGTGATACGGACGAACCTTTTGCCGATGTTGTCCAATCGTGAATATTCTGATTTACTGGATTGCTCGCCTGTAGCCACAGTACTTTAGTGGGTGGTGTGACTGTTTAAAAAACCGGAAAAGTGTCCTACCCTACGAATAAGAATAGCTATAGAAGAGTAACGCTAAACAAAATCGAAATAATTTTTGACAACCAATGAAAAATGACATGTTGTATGAGTTTTGGCAGCTAGGTACAGTTTTTAAAGAACACATTTAGAACACGGTACACTTTTTTTGGTGCCACTTTTTGAGCTTCATTTACACATCTATACATTCTTATTCGTAGGTCCTACCCTACTTACGCACTTGATTTTAAAAAATTACTTTAGTTTTGAATGAAATAGTAATATTATCAGCTTTGGGATGCTTCAAATGTATAAATAATCGTGAAATGATCACGTCAATACCTAGGTACTTTAGTTGAAGGTTTTTTAATTCAAGCCTTGAATCGATCGTTCTCCACATCGGGTCTATTTCCTGTTTCCATTATCATCTATTTCCTTCCTCCTTATTATTCCATTTTACTTATAATTTTTTTAGAGTCAACAATATATGAAAATTACAAAAATACCCATAGGTAACTAAGTAACTAAATTTTTCACTTGGCATTATAGCAAACTTAGTTATTGAGCACTGAATATTGTCATGTTTTGTGTGAGTCGTACTCTTGGCCTGAGGATTCCATACATACTTAATTATGAAGGACAAACTTACTAACTTTGTGGAAAAAATGTTTTCGCATGGGTCGGTTTACATCACGATGCTCCAACTGCAAATGAATTTGTTTTAATATTGCAATAGGTATATGATAAGATGCTTATTTTTGATGAGTTATCTTGCGAGTATCAAAATATGTGACATTAATTGCGATGACTTAGATGCTTGCATTTTTATACCTCTAAAGAGCACTAGACGCAGTATTTGGTATGAATAAAGAAACACAGTTCAGTATTTTACTTTTTGGTACCGGCGGAACCCTAAAAATTTAGAACAATGATGATAAGATGTCGCGAAGTATATTTCATTCATTCACTCAATGTCTGTTCGTACTGTTTAGTCATGAAAAGGTAACAAACACAGCCAGATAAACACACCCACTTTCGCATTTATATTAATATAGGGTCCTTCTTAATATTATGCTGACACTTTTTTAAGGGGATGATCAGACCGTCAAACTGAACAACTATCTACCAGAATCGAAATCGCGAAAAAAACACAGCTGTACCATCCATACAAAAATGAAAACCTACTCGAGCCAAATGTATGGGACAGTTGTTTTTTTTTTCGTTATTTGATATGCCATAGAGAAAGTTGTTAAGTTCTGGTCTGATAATCCGTATTCGTGTGGATAATTATGGTATAATTACTTTGCTCTACATTACAAATAACTCATTGAGTTTGATTACTGTCGGTGTCCCGAAAACTTCGAGCAGGTCCAGGGCCTCTACCCGGACATTTGAACTTCGCAATTCGGTATGTCAAGTTTTTTTTTGGAGGGCTGAATTGAAAAGTTGAAAACCATTTCGAGATCATTGTCTCAATAATCATATTTTCTATGTCAGAGATTTTAAAATGAAAGGATTACAGATATTTTTAATAAATTAACGTCGTTTTTCGGTCCGTGCAGTGACGTCACTGGCATACCTCTGAACTCCTTGGTAAACATAAAATCAACTTAAAATAACCGGCCATTAAGGAAAAAAATACTTTCACAATGTCAGAATGTGACATTTGATGTTGCCGTATCTTTTTCCAGCATAGAGTTAGAAAGAGGAGGCAGGTTTTAATTTTTTTAAATACAGCTGTATGTAGTTTATCTCCATGGAGTTCGAATTATTTTCTCTTCACCATTTTTGCACTTAGAGATTACAGATCAAAATAATTTAAAAATTAAATTTATATTGATAAACTCGATGAATCGCAATAAGAATGAAATAGGTATCTTAAAATTATGTCTTCTGTCCGTAAAAAATATAAAAATGAAGACCAAAAAAAACTTGACATACCGAATTGCGTGAACATTTTCGTTCCAATGTCAACTCTATTACAAAGAAGTTCGGACCGTAACGGTCGCGATTTATCGAAAATCGAAAGTCCGGGTACAGGGGCAGTTCACCGGTCATTATCCTCGTGTTATCGCAAAGAAATTGGCAGGGTCGTACTCACGTCACGTCCCGACGTAAATGTCTGCAAGATTAATTATTTCTATCGACAATACAATAAGCAACATTATTTACGAAAACCTATTTCTTAGTCTGGTAGGTAGGTACTGGTTAATGGATAAATGATGAATGCTACGTATATTTTGATCCTTGCAATTATTATAAATGCCGGGCCCGCTGGACTGACGAACTGGTAAACGGGGAGCGATTTTATGAGGAAGGCCATAGTTTTGTGGTGTTCCTTGGGAGAGGACATATTCAAGATAGAACTAGACTGGAATATAAAAATATGTTTTACCACATTTTTACACTGACAGATCGCGTTACACGAAGAGAAACCACGGTGGCAATATTTAAAGGGGTGCTTTATACCATCAAAATAAACACCTATCACTATGGAACCAACATCGAGAAAAAAGAAAAACAGCTATTTCATACCAAGTTGCGTCGAGAGAGACAGCAGATGTTTTTTTCGACATCGCGACGGTGGCCTTTGGTTGTTGGTGGATGACTCCACAGTCATTCTCAGTTTGATGTTCTATAAAACTTGGTGTGATTATAGTGCATACTCGAAGGTAAAAATTAAAATCAGATGTCAAGTGTGTGTTGGATTGCGCTAAGGATCTCAGAGAAAACAAAATTTATCGTTTAATACTTATTTTATTTATTTATTGGTATTTGTATTATTTCAATTAAACCTACGAAAGAATTCTACTTATAAAAATAGTCAGTAGTTTTTCTTGATTAAGAAATCTTAAATATTGTGATGAGGGCGCCATTGAACGGTAAAACGACTCTTAAGACTCCATCGCAAATTTCATTACTGCATGTAACGTAATAATTTTGAAAACATGTTGATATTTATACGACTTTGTACTTAATTGTAACATTAATTCGAATTATTTATGATGAATAGCTGCTCATTAGGGCGAGCAAAATATTAGCTATTAGAGTGTTTCCCAACCCGTCGGAAATTATCGAATAAATGAGGAGAGCACAGATGTGTCGGCAATAAGTTCCACATACTCCAACGAATCGCCCAAATGACAGGATATTAGCAATGAATATTTGCTCGCATATTGCTACTTAATTATAATAAAGATTCGTTAGTGTGAGTTATACAGCGTGTAACAAAAGAACATAATAATATTACGACTCATGTTTTGTATGAAACAGCAGATTTTTTTTAACGTGTATTTCGTAGTTGGTTCCATAGTGACAGTTGTTTATTTTGACTACTAAACAACTACCTACTATCCTGGGCCCTATTCAACAAACGTTACAAATTACAATTCTGGGTACATTGCTGGTTACTTATGACGCTAAACTTGCAGTAGGTAACATATTATGCCTAACATTCTCAGCAATGTACCCAAAATTGTAATTGTAAATTACAATTGTAACGTTTGTTGAAAAGGGCCCTGGTATTCAGGGTGAACTTGAAGTCACATTGAATATTGAACAGAAGAACTTTAACTATGGAAGCAAACATAAAATCGCAAAAATTAAGTCTGCCGGCCGTTCCATAATAACTGCAACGCCTACTCGACTTGTCAAATGTATGAAACAGCAGATTTTTTTGCGGTGTCATGTGTTTTTGTAGCTATTTAAAGTTCGTTGAGTGTAGTCAATAATAGCAAAATAAAGTTTTTATAATATCCGTAGGGTTATTTTATCAGCAAACTGAAATAACATATTTTTATTGTTATTTACAAAACGCCTCTTCAAATAAAGCACTGTATAAATATTAGGCGAATGAGTGGACCCAAAAATCCTATATTCAAATATTAACAGCGTAAAAAATAGAGGGAGCGTTACATCTTACTCCAGGATCATAATTTATTAGTAGGTGTATGTCGAAAATCACTCACAAGTATACCTTATTATCAATAATATTAAGTCACGATATTAGCATGTATCAGAAGTGAAACTTAGGAGAAAAGAAACCTACACACTACGAGCGTGCAAATTATTTAATGAATTACCAATCGATTGTGACCTGTTTTTACTAGTACTAGGTAAAACCACAGAATACTGGTAATCAAAAATCATCTAGCTAATTTATTTAATGATAACTTCGGATTCTATAAACATTCTGTTCAAATCGCTGTCAATAGCGAACATTCAAAATTTCAGCTTATCTGGTCCTCTTTCTTCTCTTTATTTATATAAAACAGTTTGTTATAATTATGTTTAGTTTATAATTTGATTTTTTTTTGTAACAAAGTATTATTATAACTTCAATAGCCGATAATTAAGAAGAATGTGAAGATGAAAAAAAGAAGATTTAGCATATGTAAACTTATATCTTTAACTAAGGATACTTTTTGATCTGTAAATCTTCCTGTAAGCAAATACATATATAAATATAATCAAATAAATAAATATTTAAAGGTGAATAAGTCACGTTCAAAGTGCGAAAATAGAATAAGTGATTTAAACAATGTTTAAATCGCCTTCTGGCTAATTAAAAATGTTTAATAAGTACATACGTGCTGAGGTTGTTTTCATTTTTGGATAGAACTCCCGTATTATAAGAAAAATGCCACAACGCGTTGACTACGCACCTTAGATGGTTTCCAAAGGAACCCCCGTTGTACCTATTTAAGGAAATTATCGACAATAAATGCATTTGTGTTGTGTCTATGTATCCCTTGCGTATATTATAATATTATAACTGATATCAGAATATCAAAACAATATTTTAAACCTAAAAATCGAGAAAAAACATGTTGTTATACATCTCTATCATCGACCTGTTCTAATTCAATGACCTCTATTTAATAACAAGTCTATCGGGCTGTACATTTGTAAATACACGTCGCTCACAAATAATTACTTCTGTATTTTGCGTCTTGTGGAATTAAAAACCCACACCCCTCGTCCTTACAGACCCATTCAATTCCAACTAGTCTATCGGGCTGTAAACTTGCAGAAATGAACTTCAAATTGGCAATTACTGCCTTGAACTGCGGTCCATCATGTCGGGAATAGTCCTTTTATCTAGAGGCGTAAGATTCATTAACAAGTTTGTTTCTAAACAAGCGAAATAATGGTCAATGAGTTTACCGTCCAATTTCCTTATTTCGCTCTCCCATGTAAACAGAATTAGGACTAAGTGACTATAGAGGGTGTATTAGCATTTAGCACAAACAATGACAATATTTGAGGGAAAACCTTAATAGGTGCCGACGAAGAGGCATTCAAGAGAAGTACCAACCTTTTTTTATGCTGAATTTTGGATGGTATTCGAAGTGTTGAGTTTTGTTTGACCTTAAATTTCTCAGTTATTTAATTACTAACCCTGTTTTCTGCTGTTTTTTTGTACACGATGTCAACGTAAATGCGTTACAAATCGAACAGCAAACAGCGTGCTTCAGAACATAAAATTGGCCAACTTTGAAATCGGGATAAATAAACAGCTGTTTCATACATTTTGGTCGATAGCTACTACATTTTTTTTTAAATATATTTTCTATTTGTTTATCTATTTTTTTTAATTTTCTATGGAATAACTGCTTTTTTTCGCGATTTCTATGTTTGTCCCATTGGGTCTGATGATCTGAAACACCTTGTTCGATTATAAATGTAACGCATTTCAATTTACACCCAAGATACTTATCTCATCCTGTGGTGGGGGCTGACAAGCCAGCAACACTTCGACCCAGTGGGCTCTTTTATGTTAGCCCCAATACTTTTTATTTCTCCATCCCTCAAATACATGACCAATAAACGAGGCAACACCATTTAGGGGAAGAAACCTAAGATTTCGAAATGAGCTTCACAATTGAGGCATACATTATAATAAAAAAACTATTAACTGAAAAGATAAAAACAAGCTCCTTAAATCAGCTATAATAACTTTGTTTGAGCAAATTAATACAATTTGAATGTTATTACTTATTAGGTAGGTAGGTATCGCAAACGGGGACAAAGAAAAATGTCCTATTTGTTGGTTATTCGTTTGTCCCCGCCTGCAATACCTACCTACCTAATAAGTAATAACATTCAAATTGTATTAATTTGCTCAAACAAAGTTATTATAGCTGATTTAAGGAGCTTGTTTTTATCTTTTCAGTTAATAGTTTTTTATGCAGTCGGGTTTTTTGTTTTTCTAAATAATTTAGTTTATTTCATACTTTTTAGTCTTGTGTCAAAATGGTTGCATAAAAATACTATAATATATATATATTTGGAATCTGCTCTTCACCAGCTTTCATTTGATACCCATATTGTATTTTTTTACGAAAAAAATTTGATTCTCCCCCCTCTCTTTTTTAATTCGCATACGCCATATTAAAATAATGTACCCTATGACACTCTCACGATTTTTACGAATCTAACGACACCTCATACGTTAAAATCCATCAAGCCGTTTAGGCTGTAGCGCGTGCCAAAGAAATAGACATACAAACATACATACATACATACATACATACATACATACATACATACATACATACATACATACATACATACATACATACATACGCTCGAAAAACATAACCCTCCTTCTGTCGCAGTCGGGTAATAAACAAGCATCAGCATTTGTACCACCCAATATTTCAGTATTTTTATCTCTGACTCGATCTCTGCCTCGGCTTCGCCTCGGCCCACATTTACACGTTCGTCCGTCAATGCCTGTTTTGCTGGCGACTGCAGTAATATACTATAATAGGATCGTATTTATTTAAGCCTAAATACTTTTTTTTTGTTCAAGCCACCCTTCATATCATGTTATAAATAACTCCTTCGAATAACATTATTATCATAAAGATAACATTACAACAAATTTACGAAATATATTTTATTAGCAGAAGCACTCACAAAAAATGTACCCACATTCAGAATGTTGCCGGGACATCGATCTCAATGAGAGTCGTCTCTCGTGACATCATCATTAGGCGCCTGACCTATATCTACAAGGCGTTGGGTTCATACGGAGTTCATACACGTATTATGTTACAAGAGCTGTACAAGAGCTATACAGGATGTAGTGTTCCAATGAAGGGCTTATTACGGATTGTGCACGAGTGGTTGATATCTACTACTGTACATTCCGTGCTACTACACTCAAATCTTTAACTAAATGTTTGTTAAATGTAACTGAACTTTAGTGACTACCGAACTGTTTTGTAAAACATAATCAAACATTTGGTTATAAATAGCCAATTGTTTAGCTGTTTTAACCAAATGTTTGATTATGTTTTTAATTTTTTAAAGTTCACTTACAATTAACAAACATTTAGTTAAAGATTTCTTTGAGTGTACTCAGTGGTGGTATGCTAGACAACATTTGAATTGCTAAACGTGAAAAGTGATTTGTTGTTAAATTCTTCTTTTATCAAGTTGATGCTATAATTTTCAATGAAGATAATTCTTGGTTTAATTGTTTATTGTTGTAATTTATTTAATTATAGTCTTGAATATTCTATTATTTGTCGCTATCATCGTGGCGTCGATGATTTTGTCAATAAATAGCAAATGTGCTTAACGTTGTTCGGTAATACATTAGTTGTGTGAACTCAAGAAACGATAACCTGCACATTACACATTGCATGAAAAAACATTTCATTAATTTTTTCTGTTTTTCTTTCGGTAATATTAAATGGTCATTAAATGGAACTGAGTCGAACAGCATTAAAAAAAAATCTAAATTTTATGCATTTTTAAGGACAACTCACGCTCGACCAAACAATTGACAATGCAAAAATTGTTTTTACATAAAATACCTAAGGTTCCTAAGACACTTTCCCTATTCCTTATCGTTGCGGATTTTCCGATCTAGTTCCAGTAACAAAAAAATACCCTGTATTAATATAAAAGAATTGCTGCGTTTGAAAGAATAAATCTATGTTTCTGCCAGTGTCTTTTATTTTTCCATAAGTTTAATTAAATAATACTTTTTCATTTAACATAATGTTTACATTGTTAACAAGTCCTGTTACTGATACGCCCTATATAAAAGCAGTATAAGAGGTACTCGGACAAAGTAAACTGCGGTGATATGGTCCATTAGTAGCGCATAGCACTCACGCTACATGGGTAATGGGATGCAAATATTTTCCCACTCAACAATGAATCATGCAAGCGGTGCATATCGATCGATGGTTATGCTACAGACCTTACATACACAAGTACATTAATTAATGACTATAATGACGAGGTGGTCAGAAAGTATACGATGACTACAAACTATCTTCTTAAGAGTCATTTTACTGTTCAGTGGCGCCTCTCGTCACAGTATTAAATATTAAATTTCTCAATAATGAAAACCCGAAATGAAAAATTGCTATAATACTCCAACATACAACAAAAGAAAGCCTACAAACTTTTTTATTGAATAGGTACTTGGCGTCGCGTGGGTTTCTGTCGCCCCGGCACAGACCGATTTTGCCGCCTCCTTATCTTTATAAGAAGACCTACACAAAACAATACCGGAGCGAGCGAAGCTACCTCAACACAACACAACAATTTGGGTCGTAGTCAGACATTTTTGGTTTATCCATGCAAAAATAAAAAACGTAGAGTTATGGAGTGAGCACGACTTTTCTCCTCAATACGAATCAACTGGAGCCTGAGCTTTTACAAAACACGTGCAAAGTAACTATAGAAAAATCTATGGATCGAGCGAAGCAAGCTCGAAATTTGTAGCACCGCATCTTAGAACCTCTTTAGGATTATGTGTAGGTACAGCAACTAAAACAGAAACTTGGAGCGAACGAAGCGAACTCTGAATTTGCCATCGCTAACGAAATGCCGACCGAGGCATTTGCCCCCCTCCCCTCACTACGCTACTGAGCATATTGAAGGTTTCAGGTTGGATCGAGACGACGCTAGATGTGTCAAGGTGATAGGTTGTCGTGTGGCTGTGTTATCAACATCTTAATACCACAGCAACGTACGGCATTTACTTGGTTTGATTAATGAGATGGTTTGCTTTCCTCACATAATACTTTCTATCAATCAAATAGAATCATCTCTCTGTTGATAGACCTTTTTTATAGCACTTTTATCAAGGTTCGGCCAGTATTTGCCTGTTATTGTTGATAACAATAAAAAGCCTCGTAGCTTACGTTTGTGATCGTTACAATGTAGGTATTGTGCCTGAGAGCGTATTTTTTTTTAATTATAATCATCATTCTCATTTTCATTTTCTCATTTCAATTTAATCTATTTACCTAGACCTCACAAAGGTTTATTTTATCTCTAGGTAAACAATCATAAGAGTTAAAACATTACAAAATGAGAATAGTTCTGTTGATTAACAAAGTGAAACCGCAGCCGCGTTTCGCAACCGCTCATGTAGAAATTCTTCGAATAGCCGTTAGTTAGCATTGCTCCGAAAACAATACCTTTTTGTACTCTGACACGGTTTTTGAACCATAAAACTCTATTTGTTTCCGCACCATGGAAGCACTGTCAGATGTAAATCAGTCGTACTTTACTGCCAAAAAAAGCAAAACTAGGCTTTTATGTTTTGTTCGTAGTTGGTTCCCTAAAATAATTCAGTCAGAACATCCCGCTGATTCAACTAGCACTGACAGAGTTTTTAGTTGTATAAACTGTGGTGGAAAATGAAATAAACTGACGAAAGTATATTCTATTCTGTTAGAAATATCATAATATCTATACTCCATTCCAAGTAGCAACGAAAATTAAAGGCCATTTTTAATTAAAGAAACGTAGAAAGAAACAGCTAACTTATTCTTAGAACAGCTTTAGTAAGTCCAAGATATGTCGGATAGTAGTACATATTTCTGATAAATAAATTATATTTGCTTATCAGAGTTGGCCAGAAAGCTAAATAGGAATCGGAAAATCGTCCTTATTTGGAATGCAGTATAGACAAAAATAAACCATCCTATTGCATTGAGCCAGAGTTACGCCCTTTTTTTTAAAGTTCCTTACCAATCCCCACTGCGGCCAGAAATCGCAGTAGATTCTTGATCGGGACAGTTTGTATCTCATCTGGTGTCAGTACCTGCCTACCTAGATGAGCACTGCGTTTGTACATCAGTGGGCCACAGTCACATAGGAGGTGCAGAGAAGTTTCCATCTCCTCCTTGCAGAATCTGCAGCCGGTCGTATCACTTCATTTCAGGGTATGCATGTGCTTGTTTAATTTGTGTGGCCTGTGAGTGACTTTATTCTTGTACAAATTTGATCCTTGCTGAGGGCAAGGAGACCAATCGCAAATTTGCGATTGTAGCCTTTGATAAGAGCTTTGAATCTCAATACTATGAATAGTATCAATTTGACTTAAAGCAAAAACTATCGAAAATAGCCATAGTAACGTTAGCACTATTGATATTTTAATTTTAGTTAAATATTTATTTCATAAAATAGAAACGTAAGTAAGCAGTGGCTACGCTCTTTGGCAACTTTCTTAGTAAAGTACCTAATTTGGAACTCTGGAGGCGGGCGCTGGTACTTATCTTACAGGCTGGATCCTTACCGCGGGTATCAACACACCGATACCTTATAACCCTTACAGAATATTGTATATTAGTCCAACTGAATATTATGTATTAAATACAAAAAATAAATATTTTTGTATTTTGTATTTTTTTTGTATTCTATCTATTTTCCAAGTTAACAATAGTATCGATAGACTAACCATAGTTTTACTATTTTAAGCACACAAGAAACATAAAAACAATAATATTTCTTTTCATTATAATGATCTTTACATTATGCCAATTACGCTATTCCTAATATACCAGATAACATATCCGAAGTAAAATCCAGACAAAACCTTATTATTTCATCAAAATGCATTCATTGTTATCTCATACTGTATTTTGTTGTTTTTACACATTGGAAAAGCTTCCTTCTATACGGCAATATTATGTGTGAACATGTAGGTACTTACCTGGTACCTTTCAGGAATATTATCTGCCATCGTTTCGTGTCCCAAATTGTTATGGAAATTACTTGGGATGTTTTCTGCTCGGGAGATACAAATGTGTGAAGGTGTAACGTGTTAGATACATGGAAATCAGAAAGGTTGCGATTTTAATTATTCAGCTTTGCAATATTCATTGCCCTTGCCTTTGACTTGCTTTATTTTTCACGAAAGAAGTGATGATACTATCTTGTTCTAATTTAATTAGTGTTTGGGGTGTTTTAAAGTAAAACTTCACAAAAATTAAGTGCTATTTTTGAATCCCTCACTAAAAATTAATCGAATACGAGGTCTAACAAAATTAGCTGAAACTATTTTAAGGGGAGTATCAGACCATCAGTCTGAACAACTTTCTCTATGGGACCAGTATTGATAACGCAAAAAAAAATCTGCTGTCCCATACAAAACTGCCAATATACCTCGACCCGAATGAGGGGACAGCTGATTTTTTTCGCGATTTCGATGTTCGTCCAACAGAGAAAGTTGTTCAGTTTGATGGTCTGATACTCCCCTTAAAATAGTTTTGTTAGACTATGCAGAAATTCCACACTGTTTAGGTATGTCACTTTCGAAAATGAATAAGGTAGTTTGATTTTAAAATAAAAGTTTGTAAATAAAAATAGCACTCCTTTTCTGTATTTTAACAAAATCGTGATTGTATTGTATAGGTTCCATAAAAATAAACGACAAGTCGCATTAATCATATTGTATGGATGACTATTGTTTTGCATTTTCAGCATTGGTAATAAAATAGTTTTGACCTGACATTTATGGTACAGTTTGGATTTGCCGGGCACACAATGGGACTTACCAGAGATTAGCTGGGCCGTCGGTTGCCGAGCACGGTGAGGTAGAATCGGAGGAGTAGAATCATAATTACATAGACTTCTTGTAGACATAGGTAGACTAATACAGAATTAACATTAAGACAAGTTTTTCAAATATTAAGCTATTTCAAGCTAAAATAACTTTCATACCTTGTAGTAACTGGGAATCCAGTAAATTGTAATAGGAGAGTACCTAAGCTCTTTGTGTATTTTCGTACAGAAAGGCCACAGAGAAAGGCCCACTCTGTAATACAAAGAGTCATTGCATATATTTCAAACTTTTAGCTTACGCTGAAAGATGGAGCCAAGAAATAAAGAGTGAGATAGCCACTTCTGAAACCTTATGTAAACAAACGTGACAAGGTCACCGTGGCCGGTTTTTGTGTTTGGTAAGATATTCATTCCTATAGAATGTTTGCCAAATAAATCTCTTTTAGTAAGCAAAAGTCAAACTATTGCTGTTCCATGTGCGGCCATGATATGGCTTAATCTATAATGTAAATCTATGTAGTCATTGACTCCACTGAATTTTCTAATGGGTAATAAATTGTAGACACAAGAATTAAAACTGCATCCTGCTGCGTTGTCCAAAATATATAAAAATATAGGTAAGTACGTTATAAAAGTAATTTATCGGGCTGAACTTCGTCTTTCTGTGTCACTGTGATTAAAAGACGTTCTATTCTGAAAGGAACCACATTTCAAAGGGTACATAATGACTGTAACGATACTGTGTAGTACAGTCAGCATAATTAATACCTACTACTACTACTACGTATTTGTGTAGCTCAAAATCCGGAAATATTAAAATTACCATAACAGTTTTCGCTTTGAGGACATTTTCTAACTTTAAAGCTGGCACAATATAGGTTACTATGTAATGTAATTGGACAATGTTGTTCAATTTGCTCGAGCGTTTATTGCTTTCTCTGAGTGGGTGGATTCTGATTCTAAACTTGGTGACAATATAATGGCCATGAATAGCCTTTCACTATTATTGTTCCATACCCAAAGGGTGAAAACGGGACCCTAATTACCAGTGATCGGAGTAGGTAGATTGATTTGGGGTCAATGAACTGAAACATTTATACTAATATGGACATGCCTCCGGGATTACTGATCGAAATCCCGGGAAAAAGGCTTATCCATGTTATGATGTCTATAACAATTCATAACACAAGTACATAAAACCCTACCCTACCTACTCCGATCACTAATTACTAAAGCCTACGTAGTCCGTCCGTCCGTCCATCTGTTTGTCGGTCTGTCTGTCCGTCTGTTTATCTGTCTGTCTGTCTGTCTGCCTGTATATAGTCATGATCATGCTTTGGAAAATACAATCACAAAATGCTATAGAAATTTTATTGTCCTGTTGCATTCAATGACTGCCGAAACAACGAAAGATACCAATGATAATCGCTGTATTAATCATTTCAATAGAACCTAAAAAAAATAGTTTATTTTATCAGTTGTTGACTGTACCACCAACTAAAAACATCTAATAGAACAGTATAAGAATGAGTAACTAGTATAATCTTATTACTTTGCATTCGAGTTTTCTTCATTTAAAGAGGGTTCTGTCTTTTAAATTCTATGAAAGGAGAAAGAGGCGGATTCTGACTTGAATGGACTCTCGGAGGAATAGTCCGGTCGCGACTTTTGTCGCTGAATAATTCATTTAATCCATTTAATAGGGGCTGCTGTATATACGGACATAAAAGGAAGATAGCCTCTTGTACACAATTCACATTGTTTACTGAATACACTTGATCTTGGTAGCTAAGTAAATACCATTAATACAGAAAATCTTGCTTTCGCCTTTGTGGAGGACATTAGAAATTGTGTTTGTGTTTCTTTTAGATAATACCTCTATTATTAAATGGGTACTTACTTACTTATAACGTTACATTATTATTACTCTACAATGTTTTCCAGATACAACTATTATATGACTACAGCGTCTATCACACAAACTATTTTTGAGCGTAAGCGATATGATATCGCAATTGCGCTGGCGAATGCCGCGACGACGCAACTGAATCGCCGTAATTTTTAAGGCTAGGTTATCGCAGTGCAAGCGTCTCTTTCTTGCAAGCATAAGTTTACAATTAGCCATCCCGCTCCAATTGAAAGCAAGATCGCAAAAAAACGTGTTTTTCGTCAATATCTTTGCTCATGGGAGTTTCTAAGCTAAAAATTCTTCTGAGTTCACTAGAAATATTTAATGTATTTAGTTAAGTACAAGAATAAAAAGTTAAATATCAGCAGTTTAATCATAGTTTTGAAAAAACATAACAAAAAGGGGTAACTTTGGGATGTTTTTCTATCTAGTAAACTTAATCTAATCGTGTAATTGAGAACAGTCGCCCATCCGCCCGATCCTTAAATAAGACATAATTTAATTTCAGACTTTAAAACACAGTTTAAAACACTTTCGTTCGTGTTCAAAAAACGGCCTCGACGGGATAACAGCGTCTTAAGCACAGGCGTCGACTGAGCGTTATCGGTGTGGCATCGCCGCGATTCCGTCGCGACACCTATTGATTTCAGAAACATAACGGCAATATCGCGACGATATCGTTCCATCAACGCCGCGCCTGCGCTCAAAAATAGCTTGTGTGTTATTGCCCTAAACAAAGTTAGTACAGATATTATATCTACAGGTTTACCCTAACGGTAAACAGTTACATTACTTTAAGGGGTGATTGTACCCATGATACTAACCAACTTTCCCTAAGAAACATATAGGAAATTCGTAAAAAAATTTGTGGACTTTGAAATGTAGTCAGCTGATCGAACTTTAGTATGAAAAGTCCAAAAATTTTTTTGCGCTTTTCCTATACTATGTTTCTTAAGGAAAGTTGTTCAATATCATGGGTACAATCACCCCTTAAAGCAATGCAACTGTTTACCCTAACAACCTGTATATAGGTATCACTAGCAGATGCTGCCTCCGTGGTCTAATGGTTAAGAGCATTAGGCTCTTGACACGGAGGTCGTGGGTTCGATTCCCACGGGGGGCACCTAGTGAAATGTCATTTTGTGCGTTTTTCCCCAGTTGGTTATAGGACATTGCAGGCTGAGTCACCTGATTGTCTGAAAAGAAAGATGATTCCGTGCTTCGGATTGCACGTTAAGCTGTTGGTCCCGGCTACTATCTCTGGTGGTAGTAGTCGTTACATAAAAACCACGTCAGAGGCCGTAAGGCGGTTTGAATAAACTCTGACACCAGGGCATGCCCACACGATAAGAAGAAGACTAGCAGATGCCAGAGACTTCTTCTGCGTAGACATGTTCTTCATTTTTGAGGACTATAATAAGTATTAATCAAGGATAGTGTAGCTTTCTATTAGTGAAATAATTTTACAGGTTCAGTAGTTCCAGAGATTAACCCCTACAAAACGAATACTCGTAAACAAAAGTGTAGACAAAGTTCGTTGAGTCATAAAGCGCCCGCTTTCATGAGATAAAATACCTGCAACTGGAATAGAAATCATTCGCGCAGTAATTGAGTGCTACTGCTAAGTCTTTTTTTTTTGGTTTTTGTCCAACATAGAAGGACTAAGTAATCACACTTTGGGGGTCTCACAAGTCCGAAAATGTGGTTTTTGTATTTGGTAGGTACTTTACATAAAAGCCAATGCCTAAAAATTGCGCCTTTACTTCGCGGACTGAGTTTAGATATATATACCTCTCTTAACAAGTTTCGTTTGTTACTTTATTCTGAACTAAATGAAAATATTCAAAATTGGATGATGGCCGAGCTAAAAAAAGGCGAAAAAAAGGCGTCACCTTCCATACTAGGTAAATCAGCATTGTCTTTTATGAAAAAAGTAGTGACAATTCATAACCCTGGTAAGGGTGAGAGTTGTGTGTACTGTGTAAGGCACTGTTTATACAGAAGAGACGTGTGGCGGTGGCGGATAGTCAAAGTAACACAATTATAAACCTTATTGTGCATAGCATAGCGTCGTTAGGAGAATTACGCTCGTGCCTCTAGGCGACGTCACCCGGAGGCGCGGGCGCGATTCTTCTTTACGACATAAACGACGCTATGCTACGTACTATAAGGTTTAAATTGTATTACTTACATTATCCGTAACCGCCACACGTCTTTTCTGTATAAACCGTGGCTGTAAAACAAGTATCTGTGTGGTATCCAGTTTAGAATAGGGATACCCCAGATGGATGTCATAAGGACTAATCCCTTCATACATCATCATCAAGCTGATGTCGCCATCGATCTCACAGATACCGTTACCAAATCCGCTGCGTAGTCCCAGTAAGCCCAGCAACACCCAAAGCCGAGGCGAGGTCTGTTCCTGTATCCCTTCGGGGTGCAGTTCTTTCACTGGCGAAGCAGTCGTGCGATCGCACGCCGCAGGCGATCGCGTTCCGTCTATCTTATATGCTCTAGCAAATGACGTTCCTGAGTGACAGAAAAGGATGGAGCGACTGAAAAGTGCGATCGCGTGCGGCCATATGTAGTTCAACCCTAAAGGGTTGCTTCAGCCCATGAAACTGAACAACTTTCACTATGGAGCCAACATCGAAATCGCGGGAAAAAATCAGCTGTCCCATACAAAACTGCTATAGCAGTTTAGCAGCAGTCGGTATACCGACTCTACTAAAATGTATGGGACAGCATTTTCTTTTCGTTACTACGAAGTTGGCTCCATAGTGAAAGTTGTTCAGTTTGATGGTCTGAAACACCCCCTTAAGTATTACTGGGGTGTTTTGTTACACCCTGAATGCCAGTCTAGTAGAACGCAGCGAAAAAAAAATGTACCAGTCAAGGCCGATACAGCCTATCATTATGCACACACACAGAGATACAAGTTGCATGACGCCTGACGCACACCAACATAAGTTAAGTTTGCCCGTTTGTTTAAGGTACGTTAGAAGCTTGGGGGTCTATCTTGCTTGACATATAATAAAGGTTGCGCCCACTTTACATAATTTTAGATTTTTCAATTAAAAAAGTTTGCTGAAAAGATTTTCTAAAAAGGGGAAAGTTTTGAAGTTTAGTATTTAAAATAGCGTTTAGGCTTTTGTAGCACAAACTACCATATTATGTACCTAAGTTAGTTTGGTACTATTTATTTTAGGTTTTCTTGATTGATCCATTTTAATGTTTTTGATGAGGTTGCTAAAGTACAAAGATGAATAAAAATTCATGATAGTTTTAAAAGTTTTTATTACCAATTCTACAGTCTTTAAACTATCTCAAACGGATCCCGATGAATTAAAAACAGATATTATCTAAGATAGTTTGGTACAGTCATTGTTCTTCATTACACTAAATGAGTATGATATTATCTTCGTTAATACAGTACATTGTTCCGTTAATCCTAAATGTATTAAGAGTCTCATAGAAGAAACATTATTTCACTCGTTTCTATATTTTGCCAGTAACATTAGAGTTCATATTGCAATAACACCTAAAAAATTTGCAATAATATTTACTATTATATAATACAATCTTTACGTTGTTATAATTTACATTTAGCACTAACTTATAATCACATCAAAGGTTTACTTAGATTTAAAATAATACAATTTGTAACGTTACACGTTTTGTGATCAAGATAAAAAAAAACGTTTTGTTTTTTAATTCATTTAAGTATAGCAAAATGCATTAAAAAACTTAGTTGTGTTTTTGGCCGAGTTAAGATACTTCAGCTATAGAATAAACCATCAAACAGTTACATAAATATAATTATGTTTTGATTCTTACACAAAGAATTGCGATATTAGGAAAAATACAACCTAATCCATAATAAATTATATGTAATGGGAAAGGTAACCTTGGTGATGTAAAACTTTTTCGATTATCTATCAGTTTATTGACAAGCTCGTAGTTGTAATAATTCATTCGGAGAAAGTTCCGAATGAACTTCCAAAGACGAACGCCGAACATTTGATGAGTGGCATTTCAGAAGTAAATCATAAGTGAAATCAGCAAATCGATTTAGAATACGAATACCCGTGTTCCCTTTTTAGTACGGGAAGTATGAGTTTTCTTTCGTATCGAATTGGTACTAAACAATTTTTATTTGACACGTGATTTTTTTGGTCTATTTATTACGTACAAAAAACTAAATTTTTAAAGAAAACCGTCAATTGATTTGAACCTGGACTCATCTATTTTATGTATGTTTATAATACAATTCCTTAACTTTTTTTATCTGGAAATTTACTCTTCCACCCAGTTCCAAATTGAACCTCTTGGAATAAATCCAATTATTGTTTGAGCTATTTCGTCTTATTAGGAAGTCACTCTCTATTACATTGCGGGTTTGTTTTGTCCGAGATCGTATTTATATCCATATCAGTGGTCTGTACTTCAACATTAGGCGCAGAGAAATTATCATATGAAATATATTGTGGAGCTTGCTGTGCCTCTACTTTCGCAATAACCGGCCGTTTCTTGGTCTTAATATACCCTAAGGCGGATACTAAAACAACGAACACTATGAATGCGATACAACATCCCACGACCAAACTGAGTCTTCTTTGTAAAATATCAGCTATTCCCATGTAAGTGTTCGAAAACGGGCTATCTAATTCCGGTCCAAATATTTCTATTGTTCTCACACTGGTGCATTTACTTCTTAAAGAATCGTTCATGTAAGGTTTGAGATGATTGAATATGTGCTCGTCGCCAAATATGTTGGGGTTTTCTATTGTAGCTATTCTTGCGCCGGGTACTGAAGAGTCTGAAGATGTGGAAGGGCCGAAGTTGCCAACAGCTATGACGCAGATTGTGTATCGGGAGCCAGGAGTCAGGTGGTTCAAAGGTGCTGATCTATCCGATGCGTTCAAGTCTTTTCCTCGAATCTATGACATGGAAAGTATTTTTTTTAGTTATAGGTCACCGATCAAATATGGTTTAGTTTTGAAAAAATTGAGTGTTCAATTGTTAAAAAGGAAGATTTAAACGGATTCACGGCGTAGCCGAATATCCACGGGCGAGAAACATAAATATTTTTTATGGTCCATTGAAGTGATGCACAGCCTTTGTATTCAAATGTTTGTTGTAATGGTTGCCGTGCGCGCTTTATATGATACATTTTAAATTCATTTCACAGGTGCAAGTACAAGCGTTAAGCTTTTACTGGAAAAGTTTTCGAAATTTTGTAAACTATGAAAAGGAAATTTGTTTTCGTGGATGACGCCACAGGTGCGCATAAAAGTTTTTCTCGTGTCAACGAGTACTATCAATCAAAACGATTTATAAGCATACGATTTAAGTTATTTTCAGACTAACGTTGTCAGCTGAAATAAACGGCAGTAAAAAGCACAAAGGAATAAGCAAATTAATACTCACGATGGTCGGACTGAGCTCGCCGAAATAAGCCACTTTATATCCGCTCAAGCCTGTCTGGTTGCGGCTCTGCCAAGACACGACGACGGAGTACGGTTGTATGTCTTGTATGGCTATGCGGATAACGATGGGCATATCGCACAGTTTCTGCGACGTCAATTCCATGAACTTGTGTCCGTGTAAATCCTCAGGATGCTCACAGCGAAGATTATGGCTGGTTTTCAAAACTATTTTGTAGTGATCTTGCATCCATTTCCATAAATCTTGCGATTCACAGTTACACGTCAATGGGTTTTCTGAAAATAAAATATTGTTAGAAACGAATTTATATTCGATACTTTTGAATAATGTTGACACAGTTCGCATTTGCAGAATGTTTTGAATTTAAACAGTGAAAGTGGAATGTCAGACTCGAGTCGCACCACACCTGCTCATTTTCGTTATTTAATGGAATTTTTCTTCAACACACGTCTGCTACTTAATTCTCAATGTTTAAAGATAAAAATGTATACGTACCATCAAGTGATATTGTTTTTACTTGCGTTTCCAACGATCTTAGCCATTTAATTTGAATTACTTCGAAATAATTATGACTTAAATCAATGTAAGCAATCTTTTTCAGGCCTCTAAATGAATCAGACGATATCGTTGATAACCAGTTATTGCTCAAGAATAAATCATTCAGACTTTGGAGGCCACGAAATGTATCTCTGTTTATCCTTGTTATATGGTTGTAGGAAAGGTCTAACTTTTGTAAACTCTGCAAATCTGAAGTAAACTCCTCGAGCTCTCTGATTGTATTACGAGATATATTCAGAAGTCGAGTTGAATATAATCCCTGGAGTCTTTCTCTTGGTAGATTTTCTAATTTATTTTGACTTAAATCCAGACTTCCTAATTTATGCAGTTTGGAAAATGCACCAGGCGAAAGTCGAACAATTGAGTTGTCTGTCAATATCAACTTTTTTAATGCAGGAAAGTTTTCGAAGTCTTTACTTGTAATTATAGTCAGATTTGTGTTCGTTACAACCAATTCTTCTAGAAGCGGGAACTCTTTGGCTGGATATGTTTGTAACAACTGCACTAATGAATTAGATGACATGTTTAGCGTAGTCAGAGCCGGCAGTACTGCCTCAGACAACCCATTGCTAGGTATATGCTTAAAAATATTATGTGACAGGTCTATTTCTTTTAAACCTAAAGAATGCTGGAAAAAATTCGGTGGAAGAACCGTTATCAGATTGTTACTCAAATTCAAAGTTATAAGGTTTTTGAGAGATGGAGAATTAAAACCGTTTAATATTGAAATGTGATTGTGGCATAAATTCAAAGTTCTCAGATTTTGTAAACCAATAAATTTAAAGAAATCTACGCTGTGTAGCTGATTATTACATAAATCCAAAACTTCTAAAGACGTAATGTTGAATAACGCCACATGAGGAAAATCTGAAAAATTATTGGCTTTCAGATTAAGCTCCTGCAATATTGTCGTATACGCAAACACGTCTTTGTGTAGGTCTCTTAGGTTGTTAAATGCTAAGTTAATTCGAAGCAAATTTTGATTTTTAATATAAATAGCTGGAGGCAAATGAGATATGTTAGACATTTCTAGTGACAATGCTTGTAACGAAGGTAAATGAGAAAATGTGTTGTTCTCTAATACTGTTAAGTTATTCTTCGATAACGTCAGAGACTTCAAGCCTGGAATTTGAACTTGAATAATGTCTTCACAAGTCAATAGATTATTGTTCATTTCTAGGTCACTTAAGTTTGGCAAAGTTTTTAAAGAGTTTGCTTCAATAATTGATATTGAGTTTTTGTTCAGTCTGAGTTGTTTGATTGGGAGTGATGAAATATCAAAATCCAACACAATTATTTCATTTTGCGAAAGGTCTAGAACCTTCAATTTGGTTAACAACTGGAAAGTGTCCTTCGCTACTTGATTAATGTTATTACTTTGCAAATACAGTTCTTCCAACGTTACAAGCTTGTAAAAAGTTTCATTGCTTAGTTTCATTAACTTATTATTACTTAGTTCTAAAAATTTTAATTTCTTTAGGTGCATAAAAGTCTTATTTTCAATATGTACAATACTGTTATTTTTCAAATACAGCCTTTGAATGTTTAACAAATCATTAAATAGATTTGAAGTTAATATCTTAATACTATTTTGGCTGAGCCACATTATTTGCACATTCACTTGCCCTCTTAGAGAGCTGTTCTTTAGTAACGACACGTAATTTACACCAAGCTGTATGGAAACTAACGACGAGTTTCTATTTGGGAACACATCTCCAATGGCAGTCAAGCGATTACCCTGCAAATTTATGTGTTGAAGACTCCTAAGAGTAATAAATGCATGCGAGTCTATGTTTTGGATAATATTATTCTGTAAATGAAGTTCTTGCAGTTCCGGGAGCGGACTGAATACGTTGCGTTTAATATGACTTATTTTATTATTTTGTAGTCGTACTTCTTTTAACGCAATCAGCTTATCGAATACCAATTCATCTAGTTCGTTAATTTCGTTATTATCTAAACTTAATGTAACTAATTTACGGTTGGACTGAAAAATATTACGAGGAAGTTTTTTCAAAAAATTTGTTCCCATGTGTAGTTGAGTTAAATTTTGTAATGAAGTAAAACAATTTGGATGCAAAATCTGTATTGCATTATGTTCTAAATTAAGAACAGTGAGTCCCATGGCGTTCTCGAAAGCATCGTCCGGTACGTCGAGAATATTATTTTCGGATAAAAATATCTCTGAAAGTTGGTGAAGGTTTGAAAATACACCTTTGATGTGGTGAAGATGATTATGACTTAAATCTATTGTGCGAATATTACGGTTCTTTTGAAACGTGTTCTTAGCTATATTTATAATCTTGTTACGACTTAAATCAACTGTTTCTAATTTTTCCAATAAATAAAAAGCTTCTTCATCTATTTCTTGTATCTGATTACTGAAAAATGTTAATGTTTTTATTCTCGGCATGCAACGAAACCAATTCCTTTCGATTTTCGTAAACAAGTTAGAGTTTAAATCTAAAGTAACTAAATTAGGTATAGTGGCATTTGTGTCGTTCGGTATTGAATAAACTCTGTTCCAAGCCAATCTGAGGTTGCTAAGTTTGTTCAATTTTCGTAAAGTTTCTAAAGGAAAAATAGTAAGAAAGTTTTCCGTTAGGTCCAGTTCATTCAAGGTTTCCTCCAAGTTGTGAAATGCATTTTCGGAAATATTTTCAATCTTATTTCCTTTCAGATTGAGTTTCTTCAATTTGAGATGTCTAAAAGCATTTGACTGGATGTCTTTGATGTCATTCAGCTGTAAGTCGAGTGCTTCAATATGAAACAGTTCCAAGAATGATTCTTGCGGAATTCTGTTTAACTTGCTGGAAATTATACTCAAGGATCCCAATGAATCCCTGAGCGATACGAAAGCGTTGAGATTTATTTTATTGATGGCCGACTGGGAGATTTGTAAATTATTAATTTTAATTTTCGTTGGGAAGAGATCCGCTCTCAGCTCCGTTGTGGTGCTCTCTAGATCGTAAATAGATAGCGACTGGATGGTTCCCTTTATCTTAGACAGCACATTTTTTACAACTCCGGGGGTCGCGCTGGGACACTCTAGAAATAATCCTGAAATAATTTATAACGTTAAATCTTTGTACGGCAATGTAAATCATTCGTAATATTTATTCAATCTTGCTGTTAGTGTGTGATGTTACGAAGTTAAGAAGAAATAATCTTGTCTTGTCTAAGTCTTGCACAAAACAAAATTAAGCTGTTTATAAGTTTATTTCAGCTTACGTCTCATGATCCGTTCTATTTTGATTCTATACACCACTAATTTTTAATTAGTAACGAACCTTTAGGAGGAACGAAGGGTGTATTCAGACCGTGAATCTGAACAACTTTGCCTAAGGAAATAAGTCGAAAAAAATTGTATTGACCTCCCATAGAAAATCGAACGGCCGATCCGTACTTTCGTATGGGAAGTCCAAAAATGTGTCTTTCCTTTTCGACCCATGTTCCTTAGGCAAAGTTGTTCAGATTCACGGTCTGAATACATACTTAAAGGTTCGATACTAATTGAAAATTAGTAACTAAACAACTTTCTCTATGGGACCAACATCGAAATCGCGAAAAAAAACTGCTGTCCCATACATTGCCTACAGTGCCGTAGAAAAAGTCGTTCAGTTTGATGGTCTGATCTTCCCCTTAATAAAGTATCAGCATAATTAACAAAGACCCTATAATGAGGATCTCCGAGGTTTTTTATTTTGAATGTAGTATTAAAGTACAAGAAAAATCCAAAACAATGGTGTTTTTATTTTTTTTCTACGACCAAAAATGAGCGAGCTACGAGCGATTGAATGTAGCAACTGTTGAACTAGCTGGCGGCAAGGTGCGTGACGTCATCGCACCCGTTCGTACTGCGGTGGTAAGTAATTATGGCATTAATAGCTTTATATCTCGGCTTTGGTGCGTCGCACGTCAAAAGTGCATATTACAAAAAATGTTCGTATGGACAATTTCTACATATTGCGTACATAAAAAGTGGAAGTCATGCAGACAACTAAAATTTTAAGAAAATTTGATGTCCTGGAACCAACGATATTTTACTACTATAGCCCATGGCGTCTAAAGTTTAGTATCCAACGGCACGAATTTAGGGGGGGAGGGTCCCCCGACACACTCATCTCCCTCCCATGCCTCCATTAAACCCCTCCCCTCCCCCCTCCCCCTTCCTCCCACCACTGATGGGGGAGAGGAGACTCCAGGTAGTGCTATTAATTTAGGTAGGAGGTTCAGGCAAACATAAATAGCCCCCGAGCGAAGGGGTTCGCTTGGTTGTGGTTGGTAGCTATAGGTAGGTTTGATTGTTTTTAGTACTTTTTTGGCTGTTGTGGGCAGTTTTTGGTTGTTGTCTTACTTATTGTTCTTTTAGTACTTTTTGCTTGTTGTTGGTTGGTAGTATTTGATGGTTTATAGTACTTTTTGGTTGTAGTTGGTAGTTTTTGGTTGTTGTTGTAAACTTTTTGGTTGTTGGCTTTAGTTTTTGTTGTATTTGGTGGTTTTAGTACTTTTTGGTTGTGGTTGGTAGTTTTTGGTTGTTGTTGTACATATTGGTTTTACTTTGGTAGTTTTTAGTACTTTTTGGTAGTTGGCGCTAGTTTTAGTTGTATTTGGCGGTTTTAGTACCTTTTGAAAGTTTTTGGTACCTTTTGTAGTTTCTGGTCGTTTTTGAGTTTTGTTGGTGGTTTTTGGGTGTTTTGGTAGTTTTGTGGTGGTTCGTAGTTTTTTATTGTTATTGTACTTATTGGCTCTTTTTAGTAGTTTTAGTCGCTGTTAGTCGTTTTCGGTCCGTTTTAGTATTTTTAGTAGGTTTAGTATGTTTGGTAGGTAGTGTGATTGTTGTTGGTAGTTTTGTTGTTTTTTTTTGCATTATTTGGTATTTTTTTTTAATTTCTGGTAGACACTTGGTAGTTTTTAGTATTTTTGGTGACTTAGGTGGCATCTCGCCAGTAAAAAATCTCGCCTCAAGAGTTGCCACTTTGGAATCGGTAGGGGTCATGTCGCCTTCAACACAGGGCGAAAAGGTAGTGGTCGACCCGCCCGGATTGGTGAATAGGGAAAATTATGAAGGGGGAGGGGGAGGGGGGGGGGGGGCTAGGTTTGTAAGTAGGTATGGATGTAGTTTAATCAATCAGTCAATCAAATATAAGGTCGAACAAAGTTAGCTGAAACTATTTTAATGGCATGATCAGACCATCAAACTGAAGAACTTTCTCTGTGGGACCAATATCGAAATCGCGAAAACCGTATGGGACCGCAGATTTTTATTTTCCCGCTTTCAATATTGGTCCCATAGAGAAAGTTGTTCAGTTTGATGGTCTGATCATCCCCTTAAAATAGTTTCACCTAATTTTGTTAAGTAAGTGTGTTTTTTGTAGGTACCTATGTATGCAGGGTATGTATGAAGTAACATGAACAACCTGGCCTACTCGAACAACATGAATAACTTTGCCAACTCTAACAACATGTACAACTTGGTCAACTCAGACAACACACAACTCGAACAACATGATTGAACAACGCGAAAAACTCAGGTCAACAACTCGGACAACATAAACAACTCGAACAACTTGCTCAACTCAGGCATAATGAACAACTTGGTCAACTCTGTCCGAGTTGACAACAACTTGGATAACATAAACAACTCGAACAGCTTGGTTAACTCAGACATCATGAACAACTTGGTCAACTCGGACAACATGTTTCAAGTTTTCAACCATTAAATTTCCTCTTCCCTAAGGTTGTCTGGAAGAAATCGCTTTTTAGCGATAAGACCGCCTTATTTGTACCATTAGTAGGTATTTTGGTGTAAATGAAAGTATATTTCATTCATTCAAACAACTTGGTCAACTCGGACAATATTAGTAACTCGAAGTACTCAAACTACATTCTGACAAAGTTACTTTGTCAACTCGGACAACATAAACAACTTGGTCAACTAGAAAAACTTGGTCAACTCAGACGTCATGAACAACTTGCTTATTTTTTTTGTGTTATCCGAGTTGTCCCATGTTATTCGAGTTTTCCGAGCTGAACAAGTTGTACGTGTTGGCCAAGTTGACCAAGTTAGAGTTGCCCAAGTTAATTGAGTTGTTTATGTTGTTCGAGTTGTTTGTTATCCGGGTTGACATTGATAAGTTGTTCGAGTTGACCAAGTTGTTCACGTTGTTCGAGTTGACCAAGTAAGTTGTTTATGTGGCCACTTGTCATGTCAGGGTTGACCAAGTAGTTTGAGTTGACCAAGTTGTTCATGTTATGGGAGTTGACCAAGTTGTTTATGTTGTCCGAGTTGACCAAGTTGCCTGAGTTGTCTGAGTTAACCAAATTGTTCATGTTGTTCGAGTTGTCCAAGTTGACCAAGTTAGAGTTGTTTATGTTGTCCGAGTTGACCAAGTTGCCTGAGTTGTCTGAGTTAACCAAATTGTTCATGTTGTTTGAGTTTTCCAAGTTGACCAAGTTAGAGTTGTTTATGATGTCCGGGTTGACAAAGGTTTGAGTTGACCAAGTTGTTCATGTTGTCCGAGTTGACCAAGTTGCCTGAGTTGTTCGAGTTAACCACGTTGTTCGAGTTGTTTATATTGTCCGAGTAGACCAAGTACCAACAACAACCAAAAAGATAAAAATCTACCTACCTACAACAACCAAAAGTACTAAAAACTACCAACTTCTACATGAAACTACCAAAAACTGCCGAAATAAAAATAACTACCAACAACAACCAAAAAGTAGCAAAGACAACCAAAAACAAAAACCACCAACAAGCAACAACGATCAGAAACATCGGCCGCGGCATCGCCTGACATAAAAGGCGTTGCGCCAACTACAAAAGGCGTACCTAATACTGTGCTCAAATTTCTTTTTAATACGGGAGGGGCGGGGAGTCTTACCAAGTCCCCCTCCACCATGGAGTGAGTAATGGTGGAGTACCATGGTCCTCCCACTCCTAAATTCGAGCCACTGGATATTAAACTTTAGCCGCCACGGGCTTCAGTAATAAAATAACGTTGGTTCTAGGTCTTTAAATACTCTTTAAATTAAAAGTGTCTTCATGACCTCCACTTTTTATGTACACATCATTTAGTACTTGTCTATGGGATCATTTTTGGTCGTATTCATTTTCGACGTAGGACGCACCATAACTGAGATATGAGACTTTTAATGCCAAAATAGCCAAAATACCATACAACCACAGTACGAGCGGGTGCGCTGACGTCACACGAGTTGGCAGGAATTATTTTTTTCGGGCAAGGAGCGGCTAACTTCAAACCTCAATAACTTTGGAATTACTGAACCGATTTTAACAATTCAAAAAGGAAAATCATTAGTAAATCATAAAGAATACGACTATTAATAGTTTTGACGCATTTGCTATAGCATTGGAGATCCTCATTATAGTTTCTGTCAAATATAACTTCACATGTCGTATGAATACACGTACCTTCTTTAAAATTGTAACAGGGACATATAGGGTTCTCTGCTAGACTCGGACATTGTGACTGCTCTTCTCCTTGCAGTATCGGAACATGGATGACCAGTAGGCAGGAGTACAATCCGAAGATGACTGATATTCCACCAGCACCCATGTTGTTGCGACGTCATTTCAGAAGCATTATGCATCCAGAGCAGGCAGTAGTTCTCTTGCTGCTGTATCGTTGGTAAGTCTGGAAAGAAAGAGCTGATAAGAATGGTAATTTAACAACATACAAATTTCAATTTCACATAATTGCTGATTAAATTTATTTCTGAAGGGTGAAATTGATATTATAAGCATCCTTTTAAACTAAGAGTCTGCCCATCAAACTGAACAACTTTAACTATGGGAGCAAACAAATCGGAGCAAAAAACAAATCTGGTGTCCCATACATTTTCGCGCAGGCAGCGGCGGCGGGTGCAGTTAAGTATGGGACAGTAGATTTTTTTACGCTTCGATTGATTTGCTCCCATATTAAAAGTGGTTCAGTTTGATGGGTAGACTCTTAGTTTAAAAGGATGCTAATTATATAATTTCAACCTGTATAAAGTAACTAGAATATAAATAAAATAATCAAAAACCAATGAAGCATTTTATGTGAATAGCCGCAATTGTATTGTTCAAATATTTGGAAATACGTCTCAGTGAACTGAGATTAGGCAGAACACAACAATCTGATATCGAATAAAAACAATATTGTATTTTCATTTCTCATTCATTAAAGTTATACACTTTACATCCAACGTCATTTTTGTTAACAATAATACAGGGTGTAAGGGAAGCCTGGCAAATAACGAAATACTGCCAACTTTCTGTTTTAGAATGTAGTTGTAGCAATGCTCACATATAAGTTTTAAGATGGAATGACGTGTCAAGTGGTGTGAGGTGGCTAGCCTACATAAATACTGCATGAGAAACCTTTAACCCCTTAGTCACCTCGTACGACACCCATGGAAAGAATTGGGGTGGTCCATTCTAATACAAAAGAGCTCGGTGGCGCGTTGCGGAGAGGAATGGACTCTTAATCATGAGGTCCGGGTTCGAATCTGCACGGACCACCTGCCAATGAGTTTTTCTAACTTATATACGTAATACCGACTACTCTCAAACGGTGAAGGAAAACATCGTGAGGAAACCTGCATACGCTGAAGAAGAAATTCCGATGCGTATGTGAAGTCTACCACTCCGCATTGGACACGCGTGGTGGACTAATGCCCAAACAGGGTAGGCCTGTGCCCTGCAGTGGGACGTATATAGGCTGATGTTGATTCTAAATCAGTGTTCAGTTTGATGGTCTGAATTAAATGTTTCAGTATTTGACAAGACGTCCCATTACCTGTATAAAACTAATCACTTTATTGTCGATTCGTCCAAGCTTTATTTACATTTCGTTCAAAAACATAATAAAAACGAAACGAACATAAAAGCCCGGAGTGTGCAGTTGTCATTTACCTTCGTAACATAAGTACTTCCGGCAATACCATGTTTATTCTGAGAATGACAGTCACAGATTGTTTTCTTATATGGCTCGAAAAATTTTCAATTGAGCTGAATTCAGTAATACTTAGAACATAATCATCTGAATAATGTCTAAAAGTCCTTCACGTTTTGCAAATCGAAAAAATACCTATAGATTTTTCATCTCGTTTTACGAACCGAACGTCGAAAAAAGTATGCAATTATAATGTTCTGTAAAAGATTTAGATTAATAGCACACGATGGCGCATTGACGGAGTGGCAGACGTCATTCAGTCAGTAGAAGCATACGCGGTGCGTCACTCCGTCACCGTGTGTGCTTCTACGTGAGGTTTCTTACAACCCCTTGCTTCACAAATGACGGACTGACGTTTGCTGCTCCGTCAGTGCGTCATCGTGTGTGAACACACTAATATACAAACAGCTTTCCGATTTTACTGTCATTAACGTTGAGTGAATTAACAAATATGATCACATTTTCACATATTGAGTAGACTGACAAAAAAATCAAGATTAAAATAAACTATCACATTTAGCTAAAGTTAATCATTATAACGGGTTCTTACCGCGTTTTTATTTATTTTAGAGTTCCCGATATTTCGGCAGATGATATGTTGATTAACTTTAGCTTAATTAATAACCGCGTAACTCTCAAAAATTGTGTTATCACATCTAGGCTCTATTTTTGTTCTAAAACAGATTTAAATCAATTATATCATTACTTTTTGTAGTACACCAAAATCTCTAGATATCTAACAGGTGTAATGCTATCATTGTCAGTTGTCCCTATACACTCTTTTATTACGTATTATCATAGAGTAAAGTATTGACTTTATTATTAATTATACGAGTGAAAAAAGTATTAAAAAATTATGACAATCTTATGTATTAAACATGACTAACACTCAGTTGCAGAAACGCTCATTTGAGTTAATCCTCCATTAAATCTCTTGCTTGCTATTTGTCTTGTTGACGTAGTAAAATAGATTTAATGGAGGATTAATTTTAATGAGCGTTTCTGCAACTGCGAGTAAACCATTTAGTTAGAGGATGTTAATAAAAAACGGACAGAAATAAAAGAGTTCATGAGAAAAAAGTTTACTATCATACCGTAAACGTATGAAATGCATATAAAATGTTATATATGACTATAAATGAATGTATACTATAATGTACTTAAATGTTTCTATGACTTAAGTTAAAAAAACCGGCCAAGAGCGTGTCGTTTCTTCTTAATTACCATATTTAGTTTTTTGTGTTACTATTATATGTCTTCATGCCAAATTATTGAGAGAGTATTTGAGGCCGGGCTACAGAGACAGACAGACAGACAGAATGGACTAAAGTATAAGTTTTCCTTGTTTGACTACGGCACCCTAAACTAGAAAAGTGGTGTGTTAGTATGTACAAGTAGAATTTTTTCATTTTGGGTTTAAAAATTGAAAAAAAAAAATCTTTAATATTGTGACAACGGCGCCACTAAACGGTAAAAGGACTCTTAAGAACTTACTAACAATTTTGTTCATCAATCTCAACTGCAGGAAAAGTCCATGTAATAAACTTTAAAGTTTTCCGTGTAAAAAGACCCCTAGGGGCTGGAAGCAAAACATAATAAATAAAGGGTACCTACAACCGTTGTTACCTACATCTAAAATTACACAAAGGAAACGGTGTTTCCAATTTAAAGTACGATGTGGGAAAAGGGTTTAATTAATCGTCTCGTATCATGTGCTTGACATTGTAATAATCTAAATATATTTTCACCTCACAAGCTCGGAAAGATTCTGTTTATCATTCGAAATCTGAGTGCAAAAGTGTATTTTATCCGCTAGCGTAGAAAGAGTTTTTGAAATTCAATCAATCAATCAAATATACCTTCTATAGGCTATAAAAAACGGTCAAGTGTGTGTCGGGAAGATTCTAAGGCGGTACGAAGTTCGCCGCGGTCCTCTAGTATAGGATATGATTGTTTATGAGTAAATCTATACAAGGTGTAACAAAACACCCTGGTAATATTTAAAGGGGTAGTTTAGTTTAGACCATAGGATTGATTAATTTTCACTAAGGAACCAATAAGTACAGAGAAAAAATCTGCTGTCTCATTAAAAACTGCAGTATTTGACTAAAATTTAGGAGATATTTTTTGTTGACTTTGTCTCCATAGTGAAAGTTGTTCAGTTTGCTGGTCTAAAATGTAACCCCCTCTTTTAAATATTATAAGGGTGTTTTGTTACACGTGTATAATAAGTTAAATTTAATTAGTTGGCGAAACTTAACAAGCGCATTCGGTATCTGTTACTAAGCACAATTACGTGGTAATGATCCCCCGCTCGATCATATTATGATTCTGAGGTCAATGTTCGCCCACCGGCCGCGCACTGCGTATGGTACGTACGATAATAATAATGTTGTAAATCATCAATACCGATTATAAACATTGATAATGCAATCTGTTATGTTATCATTAACAAGTGCCTTGGTTGAGTTTCACCAACTAATTAAAAATGACCCTATTTAAATAATAAAAGTCATTTAGTAAAGCAAAAGTAAAATAGCGTTTATGCTTTAGGTAAACATATTTTCAAGTTAAAATATTGGGGGCATGAAGGATAAATGCGTGCACCACGCATCAAAATTGGGCATGCAGGTGTGACATTAGTCAAACGTGTATTGTACTATGATATAAAGCCGTTTTTTTTCGAGATGTCGATATTGGTCCCATAGAGAAAGTTGTTCAGTTTGATGGGACCCTGTATATCAGGGGTCGGCAAGTAACTTTAAGTAGGGTCCGCATACATTTGAAAAATTGTGTCGAGGTCCAGAAAAAAAGTTCAAGGTCACAGGGGACCCCCTTGCTCCATCTCGCTTTCTTGCGCTACATAGCATAGAAACGATGTATCTACCTACTATCTATGACAAGTCAAATCAGTCGGGCTATTACTTGTAAAATACTAGAAAAATTATAAATGATAAGGCCCTTATCTACAGGTCAAACATATTAAGAGGATAGACGAGTACGGTTTTTTCCATACAAACGTATTCCCCTGTTTTCTCCCTGGATAATGACACTAGAGCAAATATTTTTTTACCATCCAATCTATGTTACCTCTGGTATGTCCCTATGTTTTGCTTTTTTACATAAATTAATTACTGTAGGAACTAGGGACCTTTGAAAATGAAAAATTTTACAGCCCGTTTTCAGACATCCAGCAACCAAATTTGACGAATATAAACAAAAAAAAAACAAAACGTACAGACATAGCCATAGTCTTTCTTATATTATTCTTGAAAGAATTATCAAATCAGTTTAGTTTTGGAGGAGAAAACAGGGGAGAGAAAACAGGGGAATACGAAATGCTGTTTTCGTCGATTTTATATAGATAAAATCGGTCCTAGCTGCAGTAGTCTCTTTCGCACTCTAGTCGGTGGGGAGTATGGGTGGGGCGGATCGGACAAATATGTATACGGTTGGAAAAGTGACCTATTCTCCAAATCAGCATTTCAGCCCGCCTATCCTCTTAAGTGATTTATTTAAATTATATAAGTAGCAGTTGTGGGGCCGATCTCTGTCGGCTGATGATGATTAATATAACAACCAACAACAAATTTATACATTTACAAATGTATGTTCGATTAAAATACCCAATAGTACAAATTATCATTAGGTCCTGCTAAACATGATTCAGTGTGACCAGTAAAGAGATTAGCATTTAGTATTATGCAATAGCAAATGATTATAACAGCCAATGATTATTGCTTTCATGTAATAAGAGCGTTCACTGAGGTCCGATTTGATTTTGATCAAGCTTTAATTACGTACCTACTCTGTTATCCCATTTGAATTTGTGTGATGCGAGTGTGTTTATCAGGCTGTAATTATGGACTGATGTTCAGATATTGTGTGTTATGTACTTGGACGAATTAACCACTCGTCCAAGGTTATGTATTATAATTATACTACATCATTTGAAAAAAGTACCTATATAATAAACTCGAGCACTTTTCGGCCCCATCCGCCATCGGTTCTGCAAACAATGTGCCCCGCCCACTGCCACTTTAGTTTAGCAATTCTTCTCGAAAAGCTCTCGAGTGGCGACTGCGTACCGGAAAGCGCAGCGTGGGTAGGCCCGACGACGTGGTGAAGGCGGTGAGAACCCGTTGGATGAGGGCAGCGCAGGACCGGTATCGTTATGGCGATCCTTGGGGGAGGCCTATGTCCAGCAGCGGACGTCCATCGTCATCATCCAGATGATGATGATGACGAAGACATAATAAAATGACCGATTAGCTCTGATTTGACTACACAATGGAATCGTGGAGACGCCCTGTTTTTGACTTTGAGCTCATAAATTACTACAGACAGGGTGAAATTGATATCAGAAGCATCCTTTTTTAAACTAAGAGTCTACCCATCAAACTGAACAACTTTTACTATGGGAGCAAAACAACCAGAGCAAAAAAAAAAATCAGCTGTCCCATACTTAAACTGCACCCGCCGCCACTGCCTATATACGGGACTCAAATGTATGGGACAGAAGATTTTTTTTTTTGCTCCGATTTGTTTGATTTCATAGTAAAAGTTAAGTGTGTTCAGTTTGATGGGTAGACTCCTACGAACAAGTAGACTCTTAATTTAAAAGGATGCTAATGATATCAATTTCACCCTGTATATCTCGAGTACATAAGCTTTGTAACGACTAAGTTTGTATGGGTGTTTTGTTCAACGGTTTACTCCTGTAAACCCAACGGAGCTATCCAACGACACAGCGTCACCGAGTCACAGTCCGTTTTCATTTACCTGTATGAAAAGCTTTAGCCGGTTTTTTTTTTCGGGCATGGGACAACCACATATTCCCACCGCTGTAAACCGGGACCAACAACGGGGACCATTTCACAACACTAGACAATGAAGCCTAGCGAGCCCGGAGATGACTCTAATCTATCCTGGAACCCGCAATGAATTTAATCGAAGAAGATAGGAGGAGTTGAAAAAACTAATATCTGACTTCCCTCCTTTGCAAACGGAAGATAGCAATAAGAAAAAGCATGGCTATTGAGAGCTAATTTCAGAGATCATTTATGACAGAGTTTTTTTTTTCTGCATTTTTATTTATATGGGTGCTTTTAACCACGAGGTTATGTCAGCCCCATCGTGCCTTAACTTTAGAACTTTACAAAACAAAACAATGAAAACCTACAAGAAATAAATCTAAACGCTACTATAAATAAAAATGTACACCATTTTAGCCTCTCCCGACGTAGGGGCGGCCAAAATGGTGACAAAAGAGCCTACATCCATAAGGTTTAGTTTCAAGCTATCATACAGTAACAGCCTCTGCGATTGGTTCGGGGCACAGTCCACTAGTACATGCTGGACATCTTCTACTGTACCACATGCCTCGCAATTAGGTGAGGGTGTCTTTTTCATTAAAAATTCGAATTTATTGAGTGGAATGTGACCGGATCTCAACCTAAAAGCCACTTTAACTAACTTCATACTAATACAGATGCCACTGAACCAGGATATACGAGGAGGTTCACTCTGCATGGTTTTGTACCAGATCCCTTTCTCTTTCGATCTTTCGTTAAAATAGTTGAAGATCCTCATTCAATATAATTTAAAAAACATGTCTTTTTCCACGAATGTATAAGAAGAGTGCCTTGTTTGACTACGGAACCCTAATATAAAAACTTATGCCAATAGGTAGACCATTTTAGCAACACGTATTATTTCACTAGACGTTTACATTGATTTCGTCAGTTTTCTTTGATATTTATGTGCCGAATATCCTAGAATAGTGCAATAACACCAACCCAAAATAATTTTCATCAATAGATATCCTTAACCTGAGTTCTAATAACTGTTGTTCATTACATTGAAAGTAAGTATTATTAACGTTTGTATTACTTAATGAAAAAAATCGCTACTAAACTTAACAAAGAGCTAAAATTAAAAATCGATTTGTTACCGAAGCGTTTATTTTAGACAAAGCATCCCAAGAGGGTACTGAAAAATAATAAAGTAAGAAATTACCTCCCCAGCTTAACTTTCCTCAAAGAGAGGCAGTCCCGCCAACTCGCCGAAAAGAAAATACCCATCGAACGCGCCAAAGTCTTTATATTGTCTTATTATACGCGTTTGTTCAGTTTCTTTACAAGTTAATCGCTTTTTAACGATATTCAATTTACGTTGTACTAAACTATAAAAATTCATTGAAATTAATAACATTTTGGCGCAGCTTTCACGTAAGGTTTTTAGTACTTTTTAGTGTCAGTAAGATTAAATTTTTAGCTGATAATTACAATTTTAAGGTAAAATTTTTTAACCTTGTTATTATTTAGTTAAGATAGCTAACTTGCTTTTATAATAAAAGGAGGAGGAGGAGGGAGGAGGGATCGCGCAAGGAGGGTTCTGTACCACCATACAATATTACCACGTTACCACCAACCATTGTTCCTGAAAACCTGTATACATGACATATTGGTTCAATAGATATTTTGTATGCTTTGTATTTTTTTTTGTAAATTTAGAACAACAACAAAAATTTTCCAGGGCCCTATTCAACAAACGTTACAATTGTAATTTACAATTACGATTCTGGGTGGGTACATTGCTGAGAATCTTAGGCATATGTTACCTACTGTAAGTTTAGCGTCATAAGTAACCAGCAATGTACCCAGAATTGTAATTATAAATTACAATTGTAACGTTTGTTGAATAGGGCCCTGGTTACTAAAGCTGTTCTAAGAATTGAAGTGTTTCAAATCTCTGTTTTGGTCATTCAAAATAGCCTTCAAACGTTGCTATTTGAAATGGAGTATAGTTCTACAGGTTCCAACTTAATATGCTGACACTTTTTTAAGGGGATGATCAGACCATCAAACTGAACAAATTTCTCTATGGCACCAACAGTGAAATCGCGAAAAAAAAATCAGCTGTCCGATACATTTGGCTCGAGTAGGTTTGCAGTTTTGTATGGGACAGCTGTTTTTTTTTTCGCGATTTCGATGTTGGTCCTGTAGAAAAAGTTGTTCAGTTTGATGGTCTGATCATCCTCCTAAAAAAGTGTCAGCATATTAAGAAGGACCCTATATAGTAATTAATTTATTGAGAAAAAAAAAATAGGGACATGGCGAAGGCAATATAGATTGTGTCGTAAAATTGTTTTGCTTTAGTGTCATTATCCAGGGAGGAAACAGGGGAATACGTTTGTATGAACTATTATAATACTATCAAAATAATAAGTGTAAAGATATATGCAGACAATGAAACTAAACAACTTTCCCTAAGTAACATGGGTAGAAAAACGAAATTCTTTTTTGAAAAAAAAAGAATTAAATTCTCCCAAAGTTCATCGATCGGCGGATCACTTTTGTACGGGAGGTCCAAAACCTTTTCAAAACTAATGGTGTCCTACATAGGTTTAGGCTAGGTTTAGGCTTATCAATACGATTTTGTAAAATAACAATAACCGAAACTCATTAATATTTACTAAATTATTAAGATAATTATAAAATAGAGTTTTCGGTTGTTAACTAAAAATTAATGTTTCGTAATTAAGTATAACATTTTCACTTAACTTCATAAAACACAATCGACTCAGTAAATTTTGTATTGTCAGTGGTAAATTGGTATGTAAATTCATATTGAAATCATACAAAATTGTTAAAAAGCATTTATACAAACATTCATTCTTCAAGAAGAAATTAATTAGTAATTTCAAAACAATTTTCACAACAATTAGTAACTGAAACCAGAAGATTTAAAAATAGAATCAAATTAAGATTGTAATGAGACGCTACAAAGCTGTTAGTCGAGACTCGAAATTAATATTACAGCAATCCGACAGAAGTAGAAGTTGCCATAAGCCCATTCATCATGCGATTATTCTGAAATCACAATATAATTACGCTAATGCCTCGAGCAGTGGACGATTCATCATAGTTAATGTCGCCTAATTAAATTTTATTGGCCATATATTTTGTGGACAATAATAATTTCGTCAATTTTAAATAGGAAATGCTTTTCGTCGGTTGAACGGTGAGAATAATACTCGAACAGGGGATTAACTGCTGTTATTTGAGCGGTATTATTTTTCAAGTGTTTTGCACAAAAACATAATATGACGCATGCGTAACCAATTAATGATGCTGTCACTTTCGTCAGTATGATTATCTAGACCTAGTAGAGGGATGAAAATTCTTGGTCAATGGTACTAGTGAGTAATACACTGGCCTGCAAAACTAAGTATCACACTTTTAAAATTGCAGTAAACTTTTAAGTACACATGATATACATTCGAAAAAAAAGGACTCGAAAAAGATAATGTATAGTTTACTATAGTTACAAAAAAAGGTGATAACATTTGTTATAAAACGTTTTTTATTTTAAATTTCGAATGTTTATAAGTACTTTTGAAAAAAAAAAACTTGTTAATAGTGTAGAAGGTACTTATTATTGCAGGTCAGTGTATTTAAAAGGGTGGTTTAGACTATGAAATATGGAGATAGACGAAAAAAAATAACAAATAAACTGTCCCACACATTAACTAGCAGGTACTTCAGTTTTGTATTAAACTGCTGCATTTTTAATTCTTGTTTTTAGATATTTCATTAAAATGTTACTAGGGTTTTTTGTTACACCCTGGATTAACATAGGTAATTATAATAATTGATTTACAATCTATAGCGTTTATAATGTTTATGTACAATAATTTAAAGCTTCAGTATTATTGATTGTACGCCCGGACGTAAACACTAAAATAAGCTTGATGGTAAATTTTTTCCCCCTCATTCTTAAGGATTTACCATTATACTCACTTCAAATACAGAGTAAATAATTATTGTCTACTTAGAAAGCATAAGCATAAGCATATGCTCACGACTATATTCCCCGAGGGGGTAGTCAGAGATATTCTGAAACCTCAGAACATCCACGTTTCACCAGTAGTACCGAAACTCTGTCCAGTGTGACGGGGGGTGAGCCCGTCGCCACAAGCTTAGAAAGCTTTGAAAAATACTGTATTTTCTAAGAAATTGAGAATTTTTTAAATTTCGATGGCTGTTTTATTGCTCAACAGCATTTATATTTTATAATATAATTAAAATGAGTGCATTTGTAATATTATTTGGTTAAAAGCCTTCTGAGAGATACAATTTTGATTTCAATGTTGCGTAGCGATTTTTTAAAATAGGTTTTCAGTATTTTTTTTTTTTCAATTAATGGTGCCGGTTACAGTTTAAAAGTCACATTCATAATTACTTCCTACCCCTCCTAACAAAACATCGTTAAATGACTGGGCTAAATAGGCAAGATACAATAAGTGGCCGTGCCTGCCTGTCCCTAATGAAAAGATGATTACACTGACGAATGGCCGGTCCCCTTGGACCCGAGGTCACTAATCTACTGGCGAATATAACAATTTACCCTCTTTATCTATACCGAAGAGATTTATTTATCTTCTTACCAAGAATATTACTTAGAAACTCATTACGTCGTTATATTATTTTCTAACTACGAGTAACACCAAGTTGAAAAGGCCGTTTTATTTTGTGTCTCTTGTATTTTCGCTCTGTATTTTGTGACTTACGTTTTTGGTGTAAATTAAGGTAAGCATAATTATTTTGATTGATTAAGCTGTTTCTAACAGATCTATCTATACTTGATATATAAAATGTATAACCACATTTAAAAAAGTAATAATGCAATTAAGTAACATTTTTATTATTATAACTTTTTTTTACTTTCTTACTTTATTAGTTGTAGACTTGTAGAGCTAATACTTTAAAAGTAAATCAAACACAATAAAACAGTATTACGTATCTACTTTTAAAAATGTTGTTTTTAGCTATAGAAGTCGAGTGTTAATTATGAATGTTAGTAGGATCTGTAGTAGGAGAAGCCGAAGAAAAATGACGGCTAAGAGAGAATAATGGAAGAGAATGACTTGTCGACCCCAGATAATGAGATAAGGGTAAGCAATTATGATAATAATTACTTCTTAATGAAAGTTTTTCAGTTTGATGGTTTAAACTCTTCAAACCATCCTCCCTTTAAATATTACTAACATATTTTGTTAAACCTTGTACAAAACTGACGTCATTATCAAAAGTTGAAAAATACTTGATGGCTTTTGTTTTGATGGTAACTACTGGTACTAAAATTGTGGTAATAATTTATCAATCAGAATCATAATCAGAAGTATTTATTTGCTGAAACATGTTACCACATTGTGGAAGGTATATAAAAAAAAAAAGTCCTTACATTTCGCCATTGACATGGCATGCAAATTTAAGCTTGTTTCACTAACATTACATTATACAAAGTCAAAAACTAGACAAGATTAAATTCGATTTACTAAATACTACTCAATGATAATTTATATTTTTTAAATGTATAATGCATAATCCGCGCTAAACCTTAAAGAGCTGACTAAGCTTTTGACCTCCTGTGTGAGGTACTTCGACATAGTATAAGTTTGCTAGTATCAACTGTGTTCGCTCCACGTAACCCTTGTCATTCTAGGTCAGACAGACACAAATAGGCATCACTATAAATAATAGAAAATGGCAGACTAACGACCCGGTCTATTTGCTATATGTTTTAATGGCTTTTTACTTATAACTACGATACGATAACTACGATTTATTAATAAAGTCTGATTACAATTTCGCCATAAAGATTGATCTATACCCTACCTGCTACTGGAATAACTCTATAATTATGGTCAACACCATAATCATGGTGGTATAGTATAGTCATCGTAGTATTCAGCTTTAATATTCCCAAGACTACCTGGGAATGGGTCTCTTATTTTACGTTTTCCTACAAGATTAATAAAAGTTACCGAAACAACAAAAATACACAATATTCTTGGGTAGTTTATCTAGTGAAATCATAAATTGAGTACATGATTATAATTACTTCACCCCATAGAAAAATATTACGATCGAATTGAGAACCTCCTCCTTTTTTTGTTGAAGTCGGTTAAAAGCTATTAAACATTATTCTCTCAAACTAGAATGACTTGTAATCGTTTATAATTATATTGGAATCCTACTCACATATTCACCATTAGTTTATCTAGTGAAATCATTAAAAAAATACTTAAAGTATACTTCAATTAATTCTTTTTTACCGAAAACTACCACGTTTGTCATAAAACATTTTCGCTTGGACCTATCTCGCTTGGACATGTTGTATTTTATTATGTAATAGTCACACATGACATTGAATTTGATATGAAGTTAACGTTTTAAATTTGTTTGTTTTTTTTTTGTTTCGGATTGTGGAAAATCCCTACTTTACGATGGGAGACAAACGTCTGGTGTAGTTTATTTCACACTGTTGGTAAATTTGCATACAAACACCCATAACTGATGTCATCCACACTACATATTGAGCGACCCAATTGCATCCATGCATGTCGCAAAAGAAAGAAGTGCAATTAACTGAATCTGAACATATTTTCTACATAGTTATTGTATCAACATCATTCATCATCTCAGCCGATGGACGTCCACTGCTGGACATAGGCCTCTCCCAAGGATGGAGAGTCATTGTATACCTATATGTAATAACAATAATTTCAAAGACAGGTTGAAAGCGCTTCTTTTGGAAAAGTGTTTTCAGTAGATGGGTTTATTGTAGTATAATTGTTTTAATTAGGTGATAATGTTGAATCATTAATGTATTTGTATTAAGACCTTCGATCAACAATATCCAACTAGATAACGCGTCAGCGCTCAAAACATGTCCCGGCAAATAACGCCTCACTATTGGAGTGAGGTCTTATTTTGAATTAGTTGCGTTCGAACAAAGCCAACGTAAGCAGGTCTCGCAATGCCGCAGTGTTCCTTTTTGAAATTACTAGGAATTATGGTTGCTTTGAGGTCGAAATTATAATGTATTCGGACTGTTTTCTCGGTTCGTTAACAAAAAATGTTGTATATTCACGAGGACAGAATTTCTCTTTGATTTTGTATGCGACCCGTTATCTAGTTGTATATTGTTGATCGAAGATTAAGACATTCAATTCAGCCATTATTTGACATTATTTGACATTTGTACCATTAATTTAAAATTGAATTAAATTGAACTTACAAAAGATACGTAAATTATGAATGGTTGTTGTAATTGTAAACTAGATTTTGTTTTGTCTCATACAACGTGTTAATGAATTAACGCAAAACTAGCAAGTAGTTTGTTTAGACTCGAGAGCAGATCCAAATTTTAATGGTTTAAACATAGTTTTTTTTTTTTTCAAAATTTTAAATAATTTGTTTGTTTAATTTAAAATTGAGGCTCGCATGGCTAGAGGTCTACCGAGAGGACGTCTGCGTCGGCTCGTGATTTTTCTGGCCATGCGGGTCGGCCATTTTGTGAACTCTTATGTGTTTTAAACTTAAAACAATCACTTGAGACTCTAAACTACTTACATTGGCAATACTGCCACTCTAGATTTAATTAAAACTACTTATCATTTTTCTACGTATAACCTTCATAATAACGAGACGTTGGCTGAATTGTGATAAGTGATAACCCACCGGATGCCATTAAAAATGTTTTTTAATTTAATTTAAAATTTACTGAACTTGATGCACGAACTGCACGAGCACACTCACCCTACTTAATACCAAAACAAAATAATATCCATGAGCACGTTTGCGCTTTTATTCATTGCTGAAATGATAACAAATCATTTTTGCCTTTAAACTTAAAATGCGAATAACTTTAAATTTTTAGCATCATAATAAAGAAAGTATTGTTTAAATCTAATTATTTTGTTTTAAATCAGTTGGGGTGTATGAGGTTTTGCGCTTATTCATTAACACGTTGTATATTATGTAGCTTATAGGGTTTTTCTTTAGCTTTTTCTTTTTAACTCAATAGGTATTTTCTTATTCTAGTGTAATATTTTGGGTTAAATTAATGTTAATTAAATTTCAAACACAGTGTTAGTAGTTCATGAATCAATAAATGTGAATCTGAATATATCCACCCGGTCATTATCAGTTCCCTCAGTATTGATTTATATGTGATATTTATAATAATATAAATGCCTAAGAATGAGTAAGTCTAGGATCATATACCTACACCCTGTATATTAACATAAATACGTTACATATTTAAGGTTAAGGGGGTACTACAGACCATGTACAACTTTCACTATACCACCAACATTGAGATAGAAAAAAAATTTGCTGATCCATACATTTGGGTCGGGTAACTCGGCCCTCGGTAACATTGTAGATATTACACTGTAAATCTCAACTATACGATAATGAAAATGACGGTATATTTGATTGCTTTGCTGCATTATGAATGAACAAACGCCTTGTGCTTTGTCGAGATAATGATGTCACATCGGCAGATCTGAGCTTCTCTTTGTATTTGCCACAGTTCTTCCGATTCTTTTAGCAAAGAATCCAGCGCATAGAACAAACACTAACATGGAATTTACTTGAATACTAGGTACAGTGAAACCTGGATAACTGGGACATTAAGGGACCTGCAAATTTGTCTCACTTAAAGAGGTATTCCACTTACCCAGTGTCTCAGATATCCAGGTATAAATAAATATCTGTCTCATTTACAGAGGGTTCCACTAATAGAGGTAAGAGTAGAGGTTATTTCAGTTATAGAGGTGCGATTATTAAATAAAAATAACGTATTATGTTATCAAAAGACAACATAGGTACCCATGTTAGCAAACACTGTTCAAGTTCAGGATATTATAATAAACGTACCTACACGTTTTAGTTTTCCTTGTCATTCAGAACACTGCGACTGAATTTTATCTTTACTTATCTTGAATGATTCGGCAAAGAGTAAATTTTGCACATTAAATTCGACACAAACTTCATCGCGTGTCTTCCCACTTTCATAAACGGATATTAACTTTAAGTTTTTCACTTAATGATAAAGATTTGACCCTTCATTTCGGAACAATTTTTCAAATAAACATCCGGATGTTAACAAAATAAAAAAAAACTAAACCTGGAGATCATCGAGGCACAAAATTAGCCAAGTGCGGAATAAGCGAGTAGACTAAAAATTAGGAAACAAATAGTGCGAGTTAGAGATTTGATAGATTGGTGTTATCTCAGTTACAGAGTTAAGAGGTAGAAAAGTATTCTTTAAAATAAAGTCTCAGTAAAAGAGGTAAAATACACTCGCTGTCTCAATTATAGAGGTAACTAAGAGGTCAGAGGCAGAAGGATAGTATCCTTTAAAATATTGTCTCAGTAAAAGAGGTAAAATATACTCGCTGTCTCAATTATAGAGGTAACTATGACGATACAATCGAAAGAACGAATCTCAGTTATAGAGGTTTGCTTTATCCCACTAACAGAGGTAATTCAGGGCTAAAGTGTCGGGACCTCAGATACTAGAGATTTACTTGAATACTAGGTACATACTTATAATATTATACTACTGGAACTGCCAGCGATGACACCGTAAATAGCCTGTGTACTTCTACACTCAGAAAAAAATCGTCTAACAAAGCGACAATAAAAGCTTTGTTAGTATTTTATTGTTACCGCACGTAAGTACATTGTCATTGCAAATATACGGCTATAATGCCAGTGACAACTTTTTTATTGTTGAAAAAAAATTAGTTACTTCAGCAAAATACACCTATTTAGTGTAACTATGTTAAAACATTTTAACGGGGTAGCAATGGCACGTTGTTAATTTATCAACGTTACGTAGTGATGTTATAGCAAAGTATAATCCATCAAAGTAACACTTGTTGGGGTAGCAATGGCACGTTGTTAATTTATGAACGTTACGTATTGATGTTATAGCAAAGTATAATCTATCAAAATAACAGTTGTTAGTATGGTTAAGCGGTATTGTTAGTAAACCAACGTTTTAACTAACAAAATTCAAATTAAACATTTGGACAAAATAGCCTAGATACGATTACAATGGCCACACCGTCGGATGCACAACCTGTTTTGTTACGCTGTCATTTAAATTGTGGACGCGTTGAAGAGCAGTCGTGCATGCGGTCTTATATACTTGTTCGTTTCCTATGCTATAGCACGCGGTCATAGTGTTTGTGTTATTAAATAACTGTTCAGTGATTACACTACTACTTGTATACGTAATTTTAATTACGGAGGACCAAGAGACTTTTCTCGATAAGAACCACTTGGCACACTTAGTGCCGTCTATGATGGGTAAGTAATAGTGTCTTATTTACTTAAATTTTTATTCAGTGGTCGGATAATCGGATGTATATTTACAAATGATATTTACCTAAAGTCCAAGTGTTTACTAAATATGGAACCTTTAAATTAAAAATATCACGAGATTACGATATTTAGGCAGAATTTGTTATATATCTTTGATGGAAAGAACAACCATCCCGAGATTTACAAATAAATGATTTTAAGAATCCGTTTTCATATGTTCATAGCTTTTTATTAAGCATAGGTTCTAAATATGCATCCGATTACGGTTTTTATTATTATAATTAAACGCAAAATTATGTGGGTGAAGTTAATGTCATTGCTTTGCCATAGGCAACACACCTATTCAGTTGAGTGAATTCAGATTACTTATGTCTAATCTAATGAAGTCGGTAACAAACCGAAATTGGTCTGAAAATTTTAACTGAATAGAGAAGTTTATATCATCATCATACTCGGCATATCGGCTTGGCCGACACTGAGCCTACTGAGAAATCTGCTGTCCTATATATTCATTTGTGTCGAGTAGGATTGCAGTTTTGTATGAAACAGCTGCTTACTTTTTCGCGATTTCGGTGTTGGTCCCATAGAGATATAAGAATTTACAAGACCAGTCTCACATATATATAAATGTTTTCAGAAGTCACCCACTATCACAACGGCTGCTGACAAAAGTTATCCCGAACCACACACACATCCACAAGAAGTGCAGGTAAATAAAAAAAATAGTCCACCACGCGTGCACAATGCGGATTAGTATCTACACTTCACGAACGCATTGGAACTTCTTCTTCAGCCTATGCAGATTTCCTCACGATGTTTTCCTTCGAGTGCAGTCGGTATTACGTACTACGTATGTTCGAAAACTCATTGGTACATGGCATATTGTCCCGTTGTCCGTGCGGATAACATGCTATAGTATGAGTACAATGTAATTCATCATCATCACAAGCCTATATACGTCCCACTGCAGGGCACAGGCCTACCCTCTAGGAGGGTGTTTGGGCGTTAGTCCACCACGCGTGCCCAATGCGGATTGGTAGACATCACATATGTATGCATCAGAATTTCTTCTTCTGCATATGCAGGTTTCCTCTCGATGTTTCCTTCACCGTTTGAGAGCAGTCGGTAATACGTACATAAGTTAGAAAAACTCATTGGTACGTGGCATGTTTTACGTGCGGATTCGAACCCGGACCTCATGATTGAGAGTCCATACCTCTCCGCAACGCGCCACCGAGCTCTTACAATGTAATTACTTGACTTTAATTGCAATTGGAGCCCATACTTATAGGATATAAATTATAAGCATAGCATAGCATATGCTCATGACTATATTCCCCGAGGGGGTAGTCAGAGATATTCTGAAACCTCAGAACATCCACGTTTCACCAGTAGTACCGAAACTCTATCCAGTGTGACGGGGGGTGAGCCCGTCGCTACTTATAATGGACAGTGGGTACAATACACGCCTCGAAATTGAAGCATGCAGGTTTCCTCACGATGTTTTCCTTCACCGAAAAGCCAGTGGTGTAACAAATCGTACATCTTGGATATTTCATATAGTGTCATCTCATCCCACACTAGTTAGAGCTTGTACTACAGGTGCCAGACACTGACATACATAAGTAGGCAGATAAACATCCCAGTCAAAGAACTAACATATATCATAACAATGTTTGCCAAGTCAGCTGATCTTATTGTTTATTCCAGGAATGGTCACTTATGCGGAACTGGATCTATTCAACAGCACATTTAATTTCAAGACATTAGAACCTGGAAAAGGTCTTCGCCGGATGCTATCTCTATTGGCAAGGTTCTACTTACAAAAGCGGACAAGCGTGACACCACAATAAAAGTTGTAATTTATTGTTAATTGTTGTTAATTTATGTTAGATTTATAATTCTAAGAGCATTAATAAATACCTACTGGTGATATCTTTTTTTTTTTCATATACCTATCTCTTTCCTCTTTATCGTATATCTTTTGCTACCCCAGCAAAGTAGCATTGGCTGTCTTGCTCCCTGCTCTGCACTTTGTTAATGATACACTATAGAAATCCGGCACTGCCATGGAGTGATAAGCAGGAAACAATTATATTTTCCAAAGTTTCTGCTTATAACTCCAGGGCAGTGATGGATTTCCATAGTGTATCATTAACAAAGTGCAGAGCAGGGAGCGAGACAGCCAATGCAACTTTGCTGGGGTAGCAAAAGATATAACGACAAAGTAACGTTGTTGGAGTGGCAACAGCGAATTTAATAAAGGCACAAAGGAAGATTGCTATTGCAACTAAAGAAAAGTAGATCTAGCGACAATAAACTTTTGTCTTTTTCACAAAATCCTTTGTCACCGGAACAAAGGTATATTGGTAGGCCACAAAGCACATTTGATACTACAGCTAAGTAAAGTAGTTGTAGGGACAATTATGCTTTTGATAATGTAGCTAAAGAAAATAGTCATGGGAACAAAGCTAAAGCAAAGCTATAGCCTTAGAAAGAATCTTAGCATTGTAACTGCATAAATTCTACGTAGCTTATCTGACAACATTTTTATTGCTGTAACATCAAGATTGACTGATGAAGAGTAACTTTGCTGCATTAGCAATTAAGAATGTAACAATAAAAACGTTGCTTTCATAACTATACAACTTAGACGGCTCTCCAGCATCAAAGTTTTTTTGTTGCGATGGCAATAATTTTCTCTCAGTGTACGTTGTATTGTATATAGTCTGCTTACCCCCGTGGTGCAAAGCGTGAGCATGTATAAAGGTATACAAGGTGTTTCATAAGTAAACATAAATATTTAAAACTCTTAAGGGGGTTGTTCAGACCGTAAAACTGAACAACTTTCTCTATGGGACCAACATCGAAATCGCGAAAATAAAAATTTATATCCCACACATTTTAGCTCTAGTCGATTTGTAGAGTATGGAACATCAATATTTTTTTTCGCGATTTCGATATTGGTCCCATAGTGAAAGTTGTTCAGTTTGATGGTCTAAACCACCCCCTTAAAGGTTTATTTGTATTTTTGTAACACCTTGTATACAATTTCATGTAAATATGTTGTTGTGTTGTTATACGAGTAACATAACAATAATTGTATTAGCTTAAGTAAGTAAAAATATATATGGTCTAACAAAATTAGCTGAAACTATTTTAAGGGGTAGTATCAGACCATCAAACTGAACAACTTTCTCTATACCTACCAATAAAGAAATCGCGAAAAAAAAAACTGCTGTCCCATACAAAACTGCCAACTTAACTCGACCCGAATGTATGAGACAGCTGATTTTTTATTCGCGATTTCGATATTGGTTCCATAGATAAAGTTGTTCAGTTTGATGGTCTGATTCTCCATTTAAAATAGTTTCAGCTAATTTTGTTAGACCTTATAGAGGCGGTACTCAGATTTTTGTTTTATTTCTTGATTTTTAGCTCCTAGAGTTTAATTGCAAGAGTTACTTTGAAAAAGAGTTTTGCTATAATCCATTGATATATTGTAAAGGAATTAATTATTTTTAAATTGTTGTTCACAACGAATAAAAGGATGTTCTAAAATTATTTTATAAATTTTATGAGTTCACTAGACATTAGGGGAGCGGACAACTAGTCAAATTAGCAACTCTTAATCGAATGTCAAAACGTGCGCTTTGTATGAAAAAAAAAACGTACCTACTCATAGACAAATTACTCTAGCGAAATTTGTCTATGTACCTACTAGATACCCACAAGTGACGCTTTGTATGATTAGGTACTTTTTATTATACTTCATCCAATTATTAAAAAAAATAGTATTCAAGCTAAAGAATTACCGAAAATGAGAGTTTAGCGTTATTTTTAAACGTATTTTTACTAAAAAGATAAATCTAATAGTTATTTGTTATGCTAGGCTGCAAAGTTGCTTTTTGGCGCGAGTACTTTTATTGAAACCTGAGCAAGCGAAGGATTCTAGGATTGAACCACGAGCGAAGCGAGTGGTTCAAATAATAGAATCCTGAGCGTATAGCGAAGGTTTCAAAGGTACGAGACGCAGAATAACTTTGCAGCCGAGCGAAACACACAATTTTTCACCTCACAACAGCGAGGAAAAAAAGTGAATTGCTAAAAAGAACATTTCAAAAAGTTTTTATTTTCGTGCTGGCCATTGTCATGAAATAGTTATTAAGCATTTTCAGTGCATTGGCGGTATACAAAAATATTGAATAGACAAATTCGAATTTCAAAAACTCTTTGCACGCTAGCGGATAAAATACACTTTTGCACTCAGATTTCGAACGATAAACAGAATCTTTCCGAGCTTGTGAGTTGAAAAATATATTTCACGCAGTCCACTCCCCTGGGAGGTTTGATTGTAAAGGATTGATATATTATTATGGAACGGAATTGGCTACGTAATTTAAAATTAATTATATAGTTGTTCACAACGAATATAAGAAAGTTCTAAAATTATATTGTAAATTTTATGAGTTCACTGCATACATTAACATTTTTTTAAATATATTGTGTGCAAAAAGGTGGCATAGGCATTGTCATTGTGTGTTACAAATAATACAGTCAATGACATTGACTGGAAAAAAGAAGAACCATTCTTTTAACTCAAACCATTTAATTGATAACAAAAATAATAATTAATTACAAAAAATAGCGGTCAGCACAAGCGTCGTCAATAACAATGATACACAAACAGACAAAAATCAGCAACATGCTTCGTCAATACAAAGAAATACAAGCTCAGTCAAATTCTTTTAACTACAATAGTTTGAAATACAAAACCACAAATCTTTTCCTAGTAAATAAACAGTACCTATTTTATTTAGTAGACCTTATCAAAAGGTATTTTCCTTGGAAAGTTTTTCAATAGATTTAGCGCTGTTTCCCTCCGGAGACTAACAAATGATGCTTATCCCGCCCACTTTTGTGATTCGAACTTTGATGAGCTTCACTTTCTGAAGTCTCTTTTTCAACTTTCCAATAATCAATGCCATTTTGATCTTAATGATCTTAGCACAAAATTTTTAAATAGGTACCTACTTACAATTCTTCCCGAGGGTACCATATGAGGCTACTAAGGGATAAAAGGTTTTCTATGCAGTGTTTATGTGGGAGAAAGGCTAGCTACCTCTCACCACATAACGTACGAGGAGGCATTTAAAAAGTTTTTCGAAGCAGCGTGCTTCGCTACAACGGCTTTCGCGACTACATCATTCGAACGTACAAGTTTTCGAACGTATGAGGCAGTCAAAAAGTTTTTCGAAGCAGCGTGCTTCGCTATGACGGTTTTCGAAACTGTATATGACTCCCTAACAAGTCATTCCATCCTGAAACTTAGAAATAGAAATAGAAACTTTATTTGCTATTACAGCTTGGCAAAAAAGTCGTGATAAAAAATTAGGGCGCTGCCTCCACGCAAGAACGTCAAAATCACGCATAACCTGGCAACACCACCATACTAAAATTTTAGTTCCACCTGTCACTGTCACCACGATCATGACTTTTTTGCCAAGCTATACCCTAAATTGCTAAGTGTGCACATTGCTACAACTACATTCTTAAACCAGAAGTTGGTAGTTGCAGCAATGTTTCTGACCACTCCCAAAGGGATTACGGTCATAAGTTTATGTATGTATGTGTACCTATTTAAAGAATGTACTATTTTTAGAAATTGACGAGCTGCTTCTTGCTCGTCATAGAAGGGGGAGTTAAGAATAGAGTGACACGTATAAGATTGACAAAGGTATAAAAATAGGTTTGTCCAGATGTCAGGAAACGACAAAAATGTATGTTAACAATTTGCTTGTACCTTTTTACCTGTAGATTGATTTTAAAATCGGCAACAGAACAGCATTTTTGATCTTTCATAAATCGCAAATTTATTTTAAATTTTTCTATAATTAGTTGTTTCGTTTTAATTCTGACTTTGAATCGGAACTCGAAAAGAATACGTCATAAGAAAAAAAGTTATTTAAAAAATCCGTAAGAGTAATTTATAAATGTTTAATAATTTTTCTCCATTGACCTCTTATTGTCTTTGTTTCTCTCGAAACAATTGCTTAATTTTATAGATCGGTGTCAAGTAATATGTGTAATCATAATTAATTATCACCATTCATTCACTACACCTAACTTGCACCAATACTCTTATTTGATTGTTTGGTACTAAAAAAACTAATTTTGACTTCGATAATTAGATATTTAAAAATTACGATTCGTGTCAAATAAGAAAAAACACACCTCTTTAGTATGGTTAGTACATACTAATCCATACTTTCTCTCTGTCTGTTTGTCTGTTACGTTTTCACGGCTAAAGAGCTGAACCGTTTTTGATGTTGTTTGGTACAGAGATAGTTCGAACCCCGCGGAAGGACATATAAAGCATATAAAGTCGCGGGAAATAACTAGTAGGTAAAAAATAGAAATCGGTTAAAAATGTAGATTTTTCTAAGTTGATTTCTTTGTAGATGTTCTGTGTGATTGTTGTTTATTATAGAATGTTTTGTTATAGAATGTGTAGTAGACTCTAAATTGTAGAGCCATAGAAAATGTTCACCCAAATTCGCTTTTCTATAACTTTGTAAGATAGCTAAGTGTATTGCGCAGAGTGAAATTGATATCATTAGCATCCTTTTAAACTAAGAGTCTACCCATCAAACAGAACAACTTTTACTATAGGAAGCAAACCAATCGGAAAAAAAAAATCTGCTGTCCCATACATTTGAGTAATGTAGGCAGCGGCGGCGGGTGCAGTTTAGTATGGGACGGCAGATTTTTTTTTGCTCAATTTTTGGAAAGTTTTTAGTATCTATAAAGGGTGCAAGTTTCCAAAAGTATAAAATTATAATATCGCACAGTGAAAAAGAAACTGTCCACCACTCATACAATACGCAATGAAAGAAACGCCCTTTTTTTTGTAAGTCAGTTAATGAACATCTGAAAACCATTTAGGTAGTACAAAAAGGTTTTTGTACGGACTTTTGATTTGTTATTGTTGTGTTAAGTAGGTTTTATGTTTACTAAAGAGACGCCTGCCTATTAATCCATAATACAGTAGCTTGAATAGGTAGATTGTATAATACAGGTGTGGCCAAGACGTCCACCGCGACAAATTTTTAGTTATATAAACATTTTAAAAGAAAAAAAATACATGAATCATCACGCAAAATTCCAATGTTTCGCTTAACGGTTGGGCTGTACTGTTTTCGAATTTTGAGAATGTAGAAGAAGTCGTAGCTGTTATGGTTTTCCCTTTTAAAGAAGGCATTTGTTAGAGCGATTCATTTTATGTCTTTCAAGCTCTGATGACAAACTGAGCTGTCTGAGCTTGCGACAAACTTTTTGAAAGCGCAGATTTTTTGAAACTATGGCAAGGTCTCAGCTCTCATGTAATTGTTGACCGAGGCGAAGCAGAGGTCAAAAACATGTGATCTGAGGCTTTCTTATTTACTGCCCGAGGTTAGTATACTATTTTTCTCCTCGACGGAGGTGGAAAGCGGCAACTTCGTAAACGAAGTCCCGCTCGCTAAAGCGCAGCGGGAGGAAAATTGACGCTTGCCGTCCGGAGCCGGAGGTGAGAAAATAATATAATAAAACATCGTTCTTACTCGGTTAACAGACGCATTTAAAAGTACAAAACATCCACACACAAAAAATACAAAAATGAACGAGTTTTTGAATGTAGACCGTCAGGTGTATCAGAATTTCAATTTAAACCGCGTGTTTGAAAAGTTTGGCCATCTCTTCTATATGTATAGATAGTATAGAGTCATACAAATTCATACAATAGTCGGCGCGGCGCAATGAGAACGTCATAATGTAATGTAATTAATTCTTATTCTAGTTCTTTGTTCTTAATTAACATTTAACCATATCATTCGTTTGTTCACATATAACATAATAAGGTGTTCAGTATGCTAATCACTTAATTTACATAATTTCTGAAGTACCTACATATTATTTTCATTTTGTCCCAAACTTTGCATAGGCTCCAAAAAATTCCTTTGTTGTTTAACGAAGTTCCGAGGAATTTTAAACAGAATAATTAAATTCTCCTCAGAGATAAATTCCAATCAATCTATAAAGTAAAATCCATCGGATATCGGTTTCGAAGTTTAGTGAAAGAAAGTTTACTCGGGGCGCGCAACCTGAATTTATAGCCAACTCTCATTACCTCCGGGGAAAAGGTGGATTCTAAACTCCAATAAAGGGGATTTAAACTTCAGAGACAAATTAAAACTTAGAACTTACGACTACAAAATAAATTTATACGAACGATTTGAAAAATAAAGTTAAAAGCTGCACCAAAACACGAAAACGTAACTTTAGTAGAGCACTTAAAACTTACCACTTTAAAATTTAAAAAAGTTTTACGTTATCCCCATAGTTTCCAGAACGACACTTAAATCCTGTCTCGCACAGTCGACAAACAAGTAGAGTGCAGGGTTTGCATAAACACACTATCGGATCACGAGCTGGAATCTCCGTTGCGACCGGGAGCGAGCCGATGCGATGTAGTTACCAACCGATAGTCCACAGGGAGCGCTCCGGGCGACCGGTGCGGCCTCACTCCCGAACCTGACTGGAGCAGGGATCTCGACGGAGTCTGCGTAATAGAACAGCATCCCTACAGATTGCTATATGGGAATAAACGCTAATAAATTACGTACATCGTACACGCGTAACGCGAATGACTGTGTTCTTGATTAGTTTGAAGTTTGCCGCTAATATGTTAGACACGCGAAGTAGAAGTACTAATTACATCCTCCGTTAACTTTAGAAAAACATTTCTAACTGTGCTTAATATCGGCTGTGTTAATGGAAAGTATGAATGAGCGGTGGGCGTTTGAGACTGGAGTTCGTGTTTTTGTTTCATCTATTTTCATAATGCAAAACGGGTTATTTGCGTAGCTCTTCCGGCGGCGACCGGCTGCGGTGGCCAGTGGGCTGCGGCGGCGAACGCGGTTGCAAACATGAACTTTCTTTCAACGCACAATTTGTGGACCTAAACCGCTTTAATTATGTACACCTATATGTTGGTACGCTACATACATTCCTAAAGGATATCATAAATAACGCAATGGGTTAGTTAATTTTGCATAAACAAAATTTCAAATTGAGCTTATGGTCCAAAATGTTGGTGTAATTATAATTAAGTTCGTAAAAAGGGCGTTGGATAAATTACTTTAATATTGCAGCTAATTTCTTTTTTAAGGTTTATTGGATTAAAAATAAATTGATAGGTTTTGGATTGGAACCCACTGATTAAAAACTTTTAGGTAAAGGGAACGAAACATAAAATGGGAAAATATTGAAAGAATTAACCATTAACCTTAAGCTCTTTTTAACGTAAATTTAATTTCCTTTGAGTTTGATGCTTGTAGACTGAAAAGAAGAAAATATAAAGGTAGTCTTTTGTATGTTTGGCATAGGGTGTGGATTTGTTTGACACTGGATAATTAAAGTGGACATTCATTATCCGCTGCTGGACATGAGTCCCTTTTTGATACTCCTTTCATTCCTAAGCGACCGAAAGGTGAAAACATTGTAAAATATTTTGAATTTGGTAATTATTCAGTAAGTATTTTACAAAAAGGTAAAGCTTCTACTTACAAGTCTATCAATAACATTAGAAGTTCAAGCATGAATTTACCACCTAACCGTATTTGTATGAAAACATGAACAGTCTTTAATCGCACTGCCCTCATTTTCCCTGGTCTCATACAGGGTCCTTCTTAATATGCTGACATTTTTTTAAGGGGATGCTCAGACCATCAAACTGGACAACTTTTTCCATGGGACCAACATCGAAATCTGTCCCAATCATAAATCGCTCTCTTTTTCGCGATTTCGCTGTTGGTTCCGTAGAAAAAGTTTAAGAGGATAGGCGGGCTGAAATGCTAATTTGTAAATAGGTCACTTTTCCGACTGTATACATATTTATCCGATCCGCCCCGCCCATACACCCCACTGACTAGAGTGCGAAAGAGACAACTGCAGCTCGGACCAATATTATCTAAATAAAATCGACGAAAACAGTATTCCCACTGTGTCCTCCTCCAAAACTAAACCGATTTTAATAATTCTTTCAAGAATATTATGAGAAAGACTTTGGCTATGTTTGCATGTTTTGTTTTTTTTTGTTTATATTTGTCAAATTTGTTTGCTGTATGTCTGAATACGGGCGTAAAATTTGTCATTTTCGAAGGTCCCTAGTTCATACAGTAATTAATTAATACAAAAAAGCAAAACATAGGGAGGTATCTGCTAGAGGTAACATAGATTGTACGGTACAATTTGCTCTATTGTCATCCAGGGAGGAAATAGGGGAATACGTTTGTATGGAAAAAACGGTACTCGCCTATCCTCTTAAAAGTTTGACAGTCTGATCATCCCCTTAAAAAAGTGTCAGTAGATTAAGAAGGACTCTTTATATTCCGTGCCCCTGTGCTATATATTGCTTTTGAAACAGTACACAAAGACAGCAATGTACTTTAAAACGCACAGCCTTTATCTCTTTTATAGTAAATTCTTCTTCTTTTCTTGTTAATGGTGAGCTTGATGGTATCATTATCATCAGCCTATATACGTCCCAATTCAGGGCACAGGCCTACCCTCTAGGAGGGCGTTTGTGCGTTAGTCCACCACGCGTGCCCAATGCGGATTGGTAGACTTCTTCTTCTGCATATGCAGGTTTCCTCACGATGTTTTCCTGCACCGTTTGAGAGCAGTCGGTAATACGTACATAAGTTAGAAAAACTCATTGGTACGTGGCATGTTGTCCGTGCGGATTCGAACCCGAACCTCATGATTGAGAGTCCATACCTCTCCACAACGCGCCACCGAGGTACTTTGCTAGCTTAGCTTGATGGTATCTGTAGTCTTCTCTCGTGCGGTTGTTCGGACATAAGTGACATTTCAGCAAGTGTCCCATCGAGCAGATTGATTCGCTGTAATCACACTGCTTTAGACTAGGATCCCTTTACCCCTAATTTGCATTCGGTGAGAACATAGCGGCCAATCTGAGATACAGAGCCGATTCAAGGATTTCCACACTGGATTCTGCAGAAGCCTGGAAGATAGTTGTTCCTGGACTCTTGCCTGAAATGAACTCAGCTTTCCTTTCACAGAGTGCATCAATCAGTTAATAGATTTGACACAATCGCTATACGTTGACGACACATTGGTAAAAATATATAAAAAGTTACTATTAGTTTCCATAAGATCAAAATGTCCAAATACACGTCCTATATCTTAGATATAACTCAGTCTGCACCTGTAGTATATCGGTACAACTTATGTCCTCTATAAGTTGACTTATCCCGAGGGAAATAAGGAAAAGCGGGAAATACGCTTGAGAACTCAAACAAAATATGTTCCCCAGCTTTACGTTTCTTGCCACGTCTTTTATGGAGATTTAATTTTGATATTCTTATTGTACTCGCACAAGTATTGTTAAGGGTGTGAATGACAGGCGAATATATTTTATGGCATATTGTAGGTCGTTTATATTTTCGAATGAGCAAGTTTGGCAAAAATTAATAGAGATTTAAAAAAAAATTGAGTTATTTTGTAGCCTAAGAACAGTTTTTAAGGAGGTTGTGTAGATGTGTGTGTTTGTGTGTATATCCCTATTTTATTAGCATAGAATGCATAAAATTGCTAACGACTATATTCCCCGATGGGGTAGTCAGAGACATTCTGAAACATCAGAACATCCACGTTTCACGTTTGCTATAGAAAAAATCCAATGGTGTACATTCAGATGATGAAACTAGACCACATGGGTCGAAAAACAAGAAAAATAAACCTTCCATTCAAAAGTGCGGATCAGTCGATCGTTTTCGAATCGACTTATGTTCCTTAGGGAAAGATAATTGGTTTCATTATCTATGCATCCTTGACATTTTCTTAGTACCTAATTAAACAGTAGGAGTATATAATCGCGACTGTGTTACAAAAACTGGTGCGCTTTAGACCACACGACTAAAGTAAAACTACTACGATTTGTATCATACAAATATTTGTCCCTTACGGGATTCGAACCCGCGACCCTCGGCACAGCAGGCAGGTTCACTACAGACTGTGCTATCGGGCCGGTTATTGATATTGTACCTTCGTCCGCACAAATTATATACCTACCAGATTTTAAGTCAGATCATAAGCTATCAAACAAAAAAAGATTCATCAAAATCGGTTTAGTAGTTTTTGCGTGATGCGCGAACAAACAAACAAAAAAACAAACAAACAAACAAACACACAAACAAGCAGACAAACAGACAGACAAAATTTCTAAAAAAGGTTGATTTCGAGTCAGGGATACCTAAAAACCATAATGTAATCTTTTTTTTGTAAATATCTTCAATGTACAGACACATTTCAGTTACAGTTTTATAATAGTTTAGATAGAATAGTTTATTGACATCTTAGGTGGTCTAAAAGCACACTCGTTTTTTTTAGGAATACATACTTTAAAATACTTAAAACGCTTGAGGTTCAATTTAAAGAAAATAATACTTAAATTAGAATTCTTATAAAAGATTTTAAGTAAGCCTTGAACCATTTGGAATTGGTAATCACATGACAGCCATTTATATAAAGTCATTTATACATCGTCGTTCGAAAATTCTATGCTATTAGCAAGGAGGTAGGTACTAATACATATATCAATACTTCATACCCGATCACACTTTTCGTAATGCTCTCGTCACGCATTCACCAGCTTACTCCCCAAGTCAAGCGTGCGTGCGTAAAGAAGTTTTACTTCAAAAAATTAACACCTATTTAGTAGGAGGGGTAGGAAGTGACACTTTCAGTTAGGTAGTTGCATAGACCATGGTGAGAAAATTTAGCAACCATTTAGTGCAAAATCGCTCATGAAAAAAATCTAAGATATCAGATCGTTGAAGTTTCATCAATTACTTTTAAATGTTGATTTTTTATATGTTTGGGCTTATCTGTCTATGCTATTCACAAGTACCTATAGGAAGCTGAATATTTTAAACTAAATGAAAACGGTCACTATTCAAACAGAATATGAAGTGTGTTTCAAGTTTCCCGAGAAATTATAAAACTTCGTGACATTTTAATAAGGTTGTAGAAGTGCTAGAAATGCGAAAATGTTTTAAAAGCTAATTTTCAGTTATGGAATTGGATCTTTACCTAGCGCCTTTACATTCTACATGAAAAGATTTCTTATCATTGCTTTACGAACTTCTACGAGTTTACTATTAGCTCATTCATTCACAATTTCACGTACTTATCACTAAAGAATGGCATTCGTCAATTTTAGTAGGCACCTACCTAATTAGAACCCTCTTCACACATAATGGTCAAGTGTTTTCAATGTTATCATAATGCTGGGTTTACATGCACGCCGTGCAGCGACTCGTCTGTAAAGTGATTGTTACTACTTAACTTTACAAAAGCCTCAATGTACAGCGAATTGCCTGAGCTTGCCGGGCTGCGCAGCACGCGTATGAACGCACCGTAATGGTTTTGGCGGATATGTCCCGTTCGCTAAACGTCCCCTTCGCAAAAAGTCTCTTTCGTGGAAAGACTTGGGATAAGTCTAACTAAGGTCTAACCGTGGGATAGAAACTGACGTCATAAAGGTGGTACAAAGAAAACATTGTTTTTCTTTTAATATACCATGAGACCCCTCATGTGAGAGGGTTTTGTGTAACTCATCTTTTAATAATAACACAAAATGTTATAGTATTGATGACAACTCATGCAGGGGCTGTCGAAATTGTTAGGTTCTACCATGGATCTAAATCATAAAGGATACCACTCCTCCTTACATGCATTGATACAAGAAAATTGGCAATGGCGTCGTCGATATTTCCAGTTTTAGGTGTGTCCTTTTCTATCCAAAGACGTAGTTACGAAAATGACAGGAAAGGAGCTACAATTTTGTACGTTGAATTAGAAAGGGACAAATTTAACGTCACAAAAAACAACGACGCGACGGAAATGAACGATCGCTACCGACCACAAAGGAGTATTATCATGTTTCACGTCTTGTTATAGGCAGTCTGCACTCCACTATAGAGGATTCCAAACTTCTTGGGTTCTACTGACTTCTTGTGGGTACATAATATTATGCACATGTATACGAATTAAACATGTCATTCGAATGTTTTAATATTTATGTTTTAATATTTATGTTTTAATTTACAAAAGTCTGTAGTTTTATTCTTTTGTAAGAGTTTTATTTCAGAATCAAAAAACAATTATAATATCCCTGAACAACAACATTAAACAAGTCAACAAAACTGTTTATCTGAATTGAAGTAAGTACTTAGCATTTCTCGGAATATTGAAGTATCTTGGGAAGAGTGTTAATTAACCTTTACGAAAGGAGAAGTGAAAGAGAAAAAAAAAAGCGAATGTGGGAATTTTCTAGCAACAAACTCCAGTAATTGAGTGCACCGGCCCCTGATGTTTGTGCACTAGAAGTTAGTTCAGGATGCGATGGCCCGCTAATCAAACCATTTTCATACTTGTTCTGAGGACATTAGGGTGGTGCCACTGGACTTTTAATGTGGAATCTACAACAACAGTTTTTATCAGGGTCGACTTGTGCTCTCTCCGTGTCGTTAACTACGCCGTCTCCCTTACCATAGTTTTTACTCATAGTTATAAAGCTGTTAAAGAATTACCAGAAAAAATTCGAATAGTAAAGTCGGGCCAAGTTAATAGATCACATTTGACATTTGTCAGTTTTAGCTTCATAGTGAGGTGACCTGCTTAAAAACATCAAATATAAGTGAATGAATCGATACGGATTTCAAATCAGAAATCAGAAATTTTATTGCAGAACTGGTTACAACAAATGGGTCTTAAATGAAGGATAGTTTCGAATCACAGTTCGTACCTAGATCAGGCATGCAATAATTATACACAAATAACCTTTTTCAAATTCAATAACAAACATATTATGTGAATTGATTTATATGTGAATATCGCAGTTTGTTGGAACTACGTTTAACATCGATTTTTTTGGGTAACATCCCTAGTGTTAAAAAAGAAAAAGGGTTCACTGACGCAACATTGTAACGACGTTCAGTTTTTAGAACAGAAATTGTTTTATTATTTTTAAAATGGTTTATTAGTGAAAGTAAATCGTAAAATTACCTTCTTTGGTCGTTAGTATGTACCTAATCGTAATTTAAAAAAGTAAAGCAGTTGTGCAGTTTTAACTTCCATAAAATTAACAATATTCTATGCCCGCCGTTACAAGGTTATCTATTAAATTGGCCCGACTTTAGTAACCGGTATGCTTACTTAGGTGGTTTTGCAAACACTTTAATTTTTTTTCAGGGGTAGTATAGTTAGACCAAAAACCTTAAATGGCAAACAAATCTGCTGTTTCATACATTTGAGTCGTTAGGCTTACGGATTGTTGTTTAATATAGAACAGCAGATATTTTTTTGCAATTTCACGTTTGCTCGCTTACTAGATGTTGTTTATTTTGACGGTATGAACCACCCCTGATAATTTTGAAAGTGTTAAAAATTACCTAATATAATAATCAAACAATCAATTTAACCCGCCGAACACGCTGAAGAATCAAACGATACCAGGAACTATGTTATGACATTTTATTCAACTCTTTTTTCGTACCTAACTATTGAACAAAGAGGTCTTGAGAAATAAGCAAGATAACCACGTGAAAGTCTCTAGTAGTTGTAATAAAAACTTGAAGTCACCTACCTCCTGCAACCGCTAACTGACTTTATTACCTACTTTGTTTTAAAGGTGAAAATGTGTTTCAGTGACTTCATTCCAGACTTGAAGTTGATGCTCGTAATTTTGCTGGCGTATTTACAGTTTTTTAAAGAAAAAGTAGTGAAACTTCTAAGGTTGGACGAAAGAAGGAAGTGCACACAACCCGTATAGATGCGAGTTATATTCTTTTATATTCTTTTTATTTTTAGTGTATTCTAGTTTTTGATCCTACTGCAGATCCTACCAAAATGAGGCTAGGCGTTTTCCAAGTACAGTAATAATTTAAGTCAGCAGATGGCGCTAAACAATACCACAAAAAAATTGTTTTGTACTATATCGTTGTCTAGTCATCGTCATACAAGTCCATGCTAGATTCTGGTAGGTATTTTAACTGGGACTAGATAATCTATGTGACAATGTCCAAGATATTAATTATTATTATTTATTTATCTTTAAATTGTAATAAGATAAAACCAAAGAAAATGCCTCTACAGCTTTTGTGCCATACTAATAAATGCTGAGAATTAAAAGTTCTAATAGAATATTGCATTACCTGATTTCATCGAAAATGTATGAAAAAGGTAGATTTTTCGAACCCAAATAAAACTAAGAACTGGCTATAATAAGCTTTGGTGACGTAATAATAAATGCTAAGGCCCACTTGCCCAACCACGGGTTAGCAATTAACTCCGGATAAAATGGTTCTTTCAGTTGTTTTTCTATACAAAAAATCATGGGTTACCAACTTAGCCTGGAGTTTATTGCTAACCCAGGTTGGCGCAAGTGGGACTTAGACGTAAGTTCTAACAGTATAATTAAGTATAGTTTTTTTTTGCCGTCCCTTGCACATTTTGGACCAAAATGAATGATGTCTTTTCTCCCTAAAACTAGTAAGTATAAATGTTGAGATTATACACAGTGAAAAGTGAGTATACCTACTACCTAAATGGTTTTCAGAGGTTCATTAACTGACTTAGAAAAAAGGGGTTAGTGCCATCTCTCCCCGTTCCCAGCTCTACCCGTCCCAACTGAACCCGATTTTATTTACACTCGATCAATTTTATTAAAATATAATTTTACGATATATCCATAATTTAAATTGGTTTCATTTTAGTACAGTCAAAGTCAAAAAGTGTTTCGGTTAAATCATTTTTAAAAAGACTTAATTAAGGACATATTTACGGAAATTTCTTAATGTTGATTTGTGCTTTTATCGATATAGTTAAAGTTAAGTAAGTAATTTAGTTGTTGCAGTTAAAATATCTGTCCTTGTGTATTAAACCTTTCAACACATCTAATTTGTCGTTCAGTTTGTAGGGTTGCATTCAGATTGTTTTTTACCAGCTATAACCCTATTGTCTTAAGCGCTGTCGGTGAAGAAAAGAGATAGACATAGTAGCGTTGCAAATGTTTTAATTTAAAATATTTTTTCGTTTTTTCGCGATTAATCTGAAAAAATATAAACATTCCGAAACAAACCGATCAAGCTATTGCCACATTAACTGCACAATATAAGTAAAAACAATTACCAATCCACAGATTTTTACACACAATTAGCTCAATTCTTAATTACATTGAAAAAATATTTTATATAGTTAACATTTTTCCTTTTTTATTTCCTTTTTATTTTTGTTGATTTTTAATAATTTTAGAAAGTTACTATTTCTCATTTCCTAATGTAGATGTTTGTGTTTACCGTTTTATAATGTTTATTTTTTAATTAAAAATATTTTTTTTCGTTGCTTCGAGATTAGTCAGAAAAAAATATAAACATTACATGGTACTATTATATGGTTCTCGTATTTTTGCATTGTATTCTTGGACAATCTAGACTATACGATCGTTTTTATCTTATTGATTTTTAAGTACGTATCTACTTACTTTCACTTGGGCATATACAGGGTCCTTCTTAATATGCTGACACTTTCTTAAGGGGATGATCAGACCGTCAAAGTGAACAACTTTCTCTATGGGTCCAACAACGAAATCGCGAAAAAAAAATCAGCTGTCCCATACATTTGGCTCGAGTAGGTTTGCAGTTTTGTATAGAACAGCAGGATTTTTTGTCTCGATTTCGATGTTGGTGCCATAGAGAAAGTTGTTCAGTTTGACGGTCTGATCATCTCCTTAAAAAAGTGTCAGCATATTAAGAAGGACCCTATATTGGTGTAAATAAAACTTGTTACTTACACCAATAGTTGCCCTTATTATTTGATTTATGTAAATTGTAATTGTGATAACGAAATCTGTGATTTACGAGTAGATAAATAATAAACACGATTAAGAAAACACCTCAGCATTTTTCTTCTTCAGTGTACCAGTTTATTATTAAAACATTTAAAGTCGGGTGCAGTTGGGAATTTGTTTTTGATATGGTATTTAATTACATTTATAGTAGGGCAATAAAATCGGGTTCAGTTGGGACGGGTGGAGCTGGGAACGGGGAGAGATGGCACTAACCCGAAAAAAGGGCGTTTCTGTCCCTCCATTGCGTATGTATGAGTGGTGGACAATTTCTTTTTTACTGTGCCAACATTATAATTTTATACTTTTGGAAACTTTTTAGTGTCTATACAGCACCCTGTATAGATACTAAAAACTTTCCAAAAATTGAGCAAAAAAAAATCTGCCGTCCCATACTAAACTGCACTCGCCGCCGCTGCCTACATTACTCAAATGTATGGGACAGCAGAATTTTTTTTTTCCGATTGGTTTGCTTCCTATAGTAAAAGTTGTTCTTTTGATGGGTAGACTCTTAGTTTAAAAGGATGCTAATGATATCAATTTCACCCTGCGCAATACACTTAGCTATCTTACAAAGTTATAGAAAAGCGAATTTGGGTGAACATTTTCTATGGCTCTACAACTACCTAAATGGTTTTCAGAGGTTCATTAACTGACTTAGAAAAAAGGGCGTTTCTGTCCCTCCATTGCGTATGTATGAGTGGTGGACAATTTCTTTTTTACTGTGCCAACATTATAATTTAATATTTTTGGAAAGTTTTTAGTCTCTATACAGGGTGAAATTGAGCAAAAAAAAATCTGCCCTCTCATAATAAACTGCACCCGCCGCCCGCTGCCGCTGCCTACATGACTCAAATGTATGGGACAGCAGATTTTTTTTTTGCTCCCATTGGTTTGCTCTTATATCAATATCATCATTAGCATCCTTTAACACTAACAGTCTACCCATCAAACTGAACAACTTTTACTATGGGAGCAAACCGATTGGAGCAAAAAAAAAAGTATGCTGTTCCTTACTAAACTGCAATGCCTACTCGACTCAATGTATGCAACAGCAAATTTCTTTGTTGCTCCGATCGGTTTGCTCCCATAGTAAAAGTTGTTCAGTTTGATGTTAAGACTCTTAGTTTATAATGATGCTAATGATATCAATTTCACCATGTAAAAGCAAGAAAATTTCATAAAGTAGGCATTCAAAATTTATTGTACAAGTCTACATGTTTGAGTAAAGGATTGTCTGCTAATAACATTGTATTTGCTCACTCTATTCGAAATAAATACTCCCTTACAAAATAAATACTTACGCTAAATGTAAATCATTTCGGTAATTTCAATAAGAAAATAGTATAAATAGTATTATTAACGCTCTATATCTTAAGATTTATCTTCAACAGAAAGGACACTAAAAACCGTCAGCATATTAGGAAGGTTTCCATATGTAAATCCGAAACTATATTTGCACTTAGTTCTGGGAAAATTAACAATTTTAAAATGATAAACATGTAAATGAAACTAGCCTTCCTTTTACTCTCGCCCAGGTTGGAGTGTTATCCTTTACATAATTGGATTTTGCTTTGAATTGTTTAATCAATTCCGCAACAAACAATCCTTCACATCGCCCCGGACTCCAGAACCCTTTACAAAACAAAATTCTGTCACAGAAAAAAGATAAATACAGTAAAGCAACTACATGAAGGCGCTCGAAGCGTTCGTTGACTTCACACGCAACAGACGAGCGCCCGTATACGGTTTGCTAAGCTACTTCGGATCGCAGCAGTACTTATTACATCAGTATATACTCTTCCCATCAAACTGAACAACTTTTACTAGGGGGCAAACCTGTCAGAACAAAAAAAATTCAGCTGTTCCATACTAAATACGAATAAATGTGGTTTAAAGGTTAGTGATACTTTACCTTACACCATGTACAAAGCCAACACAAGATAAGATGGGGCCGCGCTAGGTTATAAGTTACTCAACTCGACCCACGTGCAGCCAGCTCATTTTGGTTTTGTTTAGTTTGATGTGTGTAGATGGCGGTCGTCGGTGTGCGTGCGTCGATTCGTCGAAGTTGCTGTACTGTATTTTTTTTTCTGTGACATCGTCCCGAACTCCGGAACCCTTTGCAAAACAAAACTCTGTCGCGCAATCCGCGGCCCAGAGCGTTCCCTAAAATTATTTACCTTTCATTCCCTCCACTAAATGAGTAGCTTTATTGGATTACGTCCAAAAAGCTTTGCCCTTAATTGGGGCTTTCCGACAAATAACTTTTCTGTTTTCTCAAACTCGGACAGCTCTTAAATAATGCTCTTAATTAAATTTGTACACAAAATGAAATCGGTATTTGTTAATTTGTCGCGGAACGTGTTCTGGATTACAATTCTGCTAATTTAAAGTCATATTCTATCTTGAAATGTTGGTCTCAAAGTATTCAGCTACAAGGTTTAAAAAGATTTGTTGAGATGCTTTCGTCTGGTGAAATTGATGAGTGAGACGGAGTAGATTGCGTACTATTTACAATACAAGTCAAATCCGAGGGGAATATAATTATTGAGTGAAGCTACTTAGACGTAGTAATTAATTTGCATGGAACCTACGCAAGCGTCTACAGGGTGAAATTGATATCATTAGCATCCTTTTAAACTAAGAGTCTACCCATCAAACTGAACAACTTTTACTATGGGAGCAAACCAATCGGAGCAAAAAACAAATCTGCTGTCCCATACATTTGAGTCGTGTAAACAGCGGCGGCGGGTGCAGTTTAGTATGGGACAGCTGATTTTTTTATTGTTCCGATTGGTTTGCTCCCATAGTAAAAGTTGTTCAGTTTGATGGGTAGACTCTTAGTTAAAAAGGATGCTAATGATATCAATTTCACCCTGAATAATGTGACTTATGAACATTTAAGAGTAATTAATTTCCTTATTTAAAAAAACAAATGGATCCCTGACATGGTTTCTATTCTTGTGCATACACGAAAAAAAAATCGAGTAATATACATGGTCCTTCTTATAATATACGGACACTTTTTGAAGAGGATGAGCAGACCATCAAACTGAACCACTTTCTCTACGGCGGCACCAAAATAAAAGTCGCGAAAGAAAACAGCTGTTTCCTACAAAACTGCTAACCTACTGGAGCCAAATGTATAGGACAGCTGATTTTTTTTTTGCGTTTTCGTGGGTGGTCCTGGATCATGAAACTTCAAAGTGTCAGCAAATTAAGTTGGACCTTGTTATACTTGTGTTATTTCTAAACGGAGAAAATATATAGTAATATAATATTATGTGACAACTATTTATTTTAGCAGACTTTACTGAAAAGTTTATGAGTACATTTTAGTTAAATCTACCGAAATTAAATTTACAACAAAATGTCTGCTATTTTCTAGTAAAGTCTACATAAATAAATTGTTGTGACATATACTACTCGATTTTTTACCAAGAGAATATAATATTTGAATTGCTAAAAATGCTTAAATAAGTGCAAAAAAAGGGAATCCCACTCCATTCGTGAAGCTTATTGAGTCGAATTGAAATGAATGAAGAATGATTCAATTGTCTGAGGAATTGTTCACATCCTTTATCTAACAAAGAGTGATGTAGAGGGAGTACAACTATGCGTACAATAGAATAATTACCTATTAGCGAAAACAAATTGAATAATTACCTTTGACACTTGTTTTTATTTGTGGCCACTGATTTTTAAACTGATGTTTGTCGGTAGGACGAAATACCTTGGAGGTGTCTTTTATTTTTCATTTTACGACTTGATTTATACCATTTACCGAAACTAAAAGTCATACCTTAGTATTTTTGGATAGTTTATCCAGTTGAAATCATAAACTGAATACACGATTGGAATTACTTCACTCGATAGAAAATCGTCACAAATGACGATGTTTTTCTCGTTTTAGAAGAACTTAAAATAGTTTCCGATTGTTGGTATTTATACTCACATATTCACCATTAGTTTATTTAGTGAAATCATAAAAAAATCTATAAAAAGTGCTTTTGTTCATTCTTTTTAATCGAAAATACGGCACACGCACGCACTTTCAGAGGGCTGGGAAATCGCGTTTCTCATAGAAAAATCGTCGGAACCCATAGCCGCTTAACGGATGTTTCAGCATTAGGATAATCCTGCGGCCGTAGTATGGCAGCGTGATATAGCGCTATCGCGCCCTGGCTCTTTTTCTATTTGCGCGCAAACGAACGACATAAAAGGCGCGGTATAAACGGATTACGCGCAACATGCTACGGCTCTGAAATCGGGTGTATCAATGGGTGTTCATTTGTGAACATGATGAATAAATAAAAAAATTTTGCTTAATATAAATTGAAATTGAATATTCAATTTTGTGTCACCTTATTACAATAAAGGTTTCAAGGATATTGTTAAAATGTACATTTTACGTTTTAATGTTTCATAAATTGCATGTCATGCAATGATCTGCAGTTATATAAAATGTACCCTTATGTATACATTCTAAACTCGATGACTCTACTTTTGCAAATAAAGTCTTTCTATTCTATTATATTCTATTCACGATCCAGTTCGTAGGCATCTTAGCAATTTTCTCTTTCAAGAATATAATAGCGTTACTAAATGCAATCTTCTGAGATTTCAATAGGTACTAGAGGAATAAGGAAAGTGGCTGATCGCAAAGAAACACATCCAATAATAAGACTCACTTTGTATAATCTATTTATTACTCAGTTGTAAAGATATACCTCAAACGTATTCACATTTAGGTAACTCGCCAATCCCTTATACAGGGTCCTTCTTAATATGCTGTCACTTTTTTAATGGGACCGTCAAACTGAACAGCTTTCTCTATGGGAACAACTTGGAAATCGCGAAAAAAATCAGTTCTCCCATACATTTGCCTCGAGTGGGTTTGCAGTTATGGAACCGCCGTTTTTTTTCCGCGATTTCGCTTCTTTTTTTTTTCGTGAGAAAGTTGTTCAGTTTGACGGTCTGATCATCCCCTTAAAAAAGTGTCAGCATATTAAGAAGGACCCCGTATATCTATACCAGATTCAATACATAACAATTTGTGAATAAGCACTACCACAGAATAAATATTTTTTGTAAAGCTTGCAACATCATATTTGTTAGTTCAGTTAAAATGTACATTATTATTAATTTGTTTACTTCGTTTTTTAGTAAATTCACCCAAGTAAAAGTAGACTTTACTCGTACCTACATACGACAACGTTTTCATATTTTTGTATTCAAATTTTTCGTAACGTTGCTCCGGCGGCATGCGTTCGTTAGTAAAATGCATAATGCATCATCCCACAGGCTCGCCTAGTCAAGGCAAAAGTGTTTTAAGAAAAATTTTACGTTCCAACCGGGGTGGAGTAGGCTATGGAATTGGGGAGGTGGATAAACTCACATAAAATATTCCCGCTCACTGTTGTTAAGGTAGTGTAATCGCGTAAACAGGGTGTAAGGAAAAGTATCTTTAACCTTTAAACCACATATTCTACCCATCAAACTGAACAACTTTTACTACAGGAGCAAACCTGTCAGCCCAAAAAAATTTAATATGCTGTTCCATTACAATACTAAAGTGCAACAATGTATGAGACAGAAGATTTTTTTTTGTTCTGACAAGTTTTATCCCATAGTTAAAGTCGTCCAGTTCGATGGGTAGAGTATGTGGTTTGAAGGATATTGATACTTTTCCTAACACCCTTTATTATTATCTTCTACCTAGGACTGTTTGATGGGTATTTTTGAGGCTTTAAAGTAGCAATGCCAATTTGAGAAGATGAGACTGATTTCAAAGTTGATTAACATTACGATCTTTTCTAATGCTATGCCGAGCCCCAGCTCAGAGATCTGGGGCCTATTTCACGAGCACGACAGTTGTAATTTACAATGATATTTAGTGATACATTACTAAGAATAGAGTATAGTGTGAGTGAAAGTGGACTACTCCATTGCCTACTGTCATCATTCACGAGTGGAAGACAGTAAAATAAGCTATTTCCCCGATGGGATAGGCGGAGATATTGTTGTTATACCATATTCAGAACATCCATATTTACTAGAAACACCAAAACTCTGACCAGCTAGCATGCTACACGTGATACGGCTGTATCATGTCTTTTGTCTTGTCCTTTCGTGCGCAAATGGAATGATAGCGCTGTATCACGTCACGGTGTCATGCTACCTAATGCAGGTGTGACAAAACGTGAGCCCAGCATAGGTAGCATGGCACCGTGATATAGCGCTATCACACCTTCGCTCTCTTTCTATTTGCGCGCGAAAGAACGAGATAAAAGACGTGATACAGCCGTATCACGTGTAGCATGCTACCTATGCTGGACAGCAAAAACAAAACGCCCCGAAATTGTAACATGTAGCGGAAAAGCACAGAAAACGAACTATCGTGAGAATGTGAAAATAACAGATTGCGTAATTTGTAGTCACTTTGTAAACTTGGATAGAAGCGTAAGTGTAAGTAATCGTCGCATCGTCGTCGGGTGATGTTGGTAACAACATTGGTACTTAATTGAGTTTTCGAGCTAGCGACAATGTTTGCGTGCTCGAGCTCGTACGCTCGAAACCTGCACTTGACTCGATAGGCTTTGATTTGATGAACAATTTTATGATGTTGAACACTATTTTTTTTTAAGGGTATATTATTCGGAGCGCGCTCCATACAAACGTACTATGGTGATATTTTCAATACTAACCAATTAAAGTCAATGAAATTTTTCAGAAACAATCTAGAAACAAATTTCTATGCTTGTATGGAAACAGATTTTCGTTAAAATGTATAGTTTTCAAGTTATAGTGCCTCAAAGATTTCCATACGAATCTTAAATTAATCCTAGCATTGAAACTGTATATTTTAACGAAAATCTGACTCAATAGAAGCATAGAGATTTGTTTCTAGATTGTTTCTGCAAAATTTCATTGACTTTAATTGGTTAGTATTGAAAATATCACCATAGTACGTTTGTATGCAGCGCGCATTTTCGCTCTCGGAATAATATTCTCTAAAGACGTAATAGTAGGTGGATATACCTCGGAGGCATCTTTTATTTTTCATTTTACGACTAGATTTATACCTACCATTTACCGAAACTAAAGTCATACCTCAGTATTTTTGGATAGTTCATCTAGTGAAATCATCAACTGAATACACGATTGGAATTACTTTACTCGATAGAAAATCGTCACAAAGATGACGTATTTTCATGCAGTTTTAAGCATTTTTCTCGTTTTAGAAGAACTTAAAATAGTTTCCGATTGTTGGTATTTATACTCACAAATTCACCATTAGTTTAACTGGTGCAATAATAAAAAAAATCTAGAAAAAGAACTTTGGTTAGTTGTTTTTAATCGAAAATACGGCTCACGCACACACTTTTCGGAGCGCTCGGCAATCGCGTTTCTCATAGAAAATATTCGTCGGGACCTATGGCCCCTGGGGGTCTTTCTTAATATGCCTACAGTTTTTTAAGATGGTCATCAGATCATGAAACTGAATAACTTTCTTTATGTGACTAACATTAGAATCAACTGCGAAAAATACCTGCTGTCCAATACATATGGGTTGAGTAGGTTTGCGGTTTTGTGTGGAATAGCTTATAATTTTTTGGCGGTTTTCGATGTTAGTCTCCTAAAGATTGTTGATCGGTATGATGGTCTGATCATCCCCTCAAAACCATAATAATTAAGACCCTTTAGTATAAGTACTCCCATACCATACCGTAAATGCCCATACATTCACACCATAAAGATAGGTCTCCAGCAGTGTTGAAAAGATAATTCATCATCATCATCTCAGCCGATGGACGTCCACTGCTGAACATAAGCCTCCCCCAAGGATCGCCATAACGACCTGCCGGTCCTGCGCTGCCCTCATCCAATGGAAAAAGAGAATCGTTAAATATAATATAAGTGTTAAAGAGATAATTGTTAAAAATATGATTTGAGTTTACGTATGTATATCTCTTTCTGAAACCCATTCTTGTTGACGATTGTTTTAACAAAGCTTATTGATAAAATGAATAAAACGAAAACAATATTCAGCGTTTATACAAAAAAATTAAAAGCTATACCTTTCATCAAACAGAGCATTAAAACAAATGGTTTGGTAGGCACTCCACCATCCGTATGTATGAATAATTCATGTATCTACACCATCTATAAAGCAGGGAGAGAAGAACATTTTACAAAACAAACAAATTTTATTGATCTCTCAGGCGCTGTTTGTGCCTCTACAATAAAATATTTACATTTACTCCGCAGCACCTGGGCACTGCTGTTTAGTAAACTATAAGATACAATAGTGCCTACTTTAAGGCATAATATGCCCAGACATCATGATAACAGATTTTAGGCAGTCTGCACATCAAAGTGTACGCGCGATTGTGAGTTGAAGTACCTACATTCCTATTGTTTCTAGGCAATAACTCGTTTTAATAATTGATATACCAAATTCAGACAAACACTTCCTTCTTCCTTTTCCCAATCCTACTCGTGTGACTTCTATGTCGCTATTTCGATGATAGATAGAGAAAGTTGTTCAGATTGACGGTCTGATCATACTCTTAAAAACAGTCAGGATATTCAGTTGCTCATATCATTTTTAAACCACTTTGAAAGATAATGTACCTACGTATTTGTGTACTTATGTATTTTAAAAGAGGTTAGTTCGCGATTCTTATTTCTGTCATCCGTCCATTGCCGGTAGACATCGTATACACTCACGACTATATTCCCCGATTGGGTAGTCAGAGATATTCTGAAACCTCAAAACATCCACGTTTCACCAGTATTACCGAAACTCACATACACACATCGTATAGGTACATAGTTTTGCAATTATTCAATAACTAGTCCAAGACAGTTCTCTGGGCTCGCTGAACTTCACGTCTAGTGCTACTTCATTCCGGTTATCTGTAGCGGGAAAGAGAGCACTCTTTCCATGCCATGGCCAATGCCATGCTCGTAAAAACTGTTTCATAACAACATTGTTCAATGAATACCAATCGGTAATCTTTTTAGTAATTAAAAAGTCCCGGGGCTACAGTACTATAACTTTAAAAACTAATTTCATTTTGTTATTAAACATTCAACGATCACTTCTACAACATCAAAATTTTTACTTATACAGGATGTATAATTAAATGCGTTACATATAGAACAGGGTGCTTGAGACCATCAAACTAAAAAACTTTCACTATTGAGTCAACATCGAAATCGCGAAAAAAAAATCTGTTATCTTTATAGAAATTGTATGAAACAGCTAATTGTATGAAAGTTGTTCAGTTTGATAGTCTGAAGCACCTAATAAAGTATGTAATGCATTTAAGTGTAAGTACACCCCTGCTTATAATAATTGAATAAGCAAATTACAGGTAATATGGAAAAAATTTAGAGACAAACTATTTATCGATAGTAAGTACATATTATGGTATGTACTTACATATCACATATATATCGTATAGTAAGTACATATCACACTGGACAGAATTTCGGTACTACTGGTGAAACGTGGATGTTCTGAGGTTTCAGAATATCTCTGACTACCCCCTCGGGGAATATAGTCGTGAGCATATGCTTATACTAAGTACATATTATTAGGTACTTTTGATTTGAATTCTTTTTTTTAATACTTGCCTATACAAGGCCTAGGTGCCTAGGTGTTACAAAAATACAAATAAACATTGAATGGGGTGGTTTAGACCATCAAACTGAACAACTTTCACTATGGGACCAATATCGAAATCGCAAAAAAAATTTATGTTCCATACTCTTTTTGACATTGTGAGCTTTTGACCTTTTGCGCTTTTGACTAAGTGCGCTTTTGACATTCTGCGCTTTTGACATTTTGCTACCCACTTGTCATTTTGCGCTTTTGACATTATGTACCTAAACGCAGCAGCGGGCTCAAGTTCTTGGATTGTTGCTAAATTAAATGTACCTACTTACATTTTTTCTATTGTTGACTTTTTGATTGTTGATCATTTGAACTGTTGATATTATGAAGTGTTGAGATTTTGAACTGTTGATCATTTGATTTGCTGACCTTATGGTGTTGATATTTTGAATGTTGATCTTATGAATGTTGATCTAGAGTATCAATCCCCTACAAATCGACTCGAGCTAAAATGTGCATGGGATATCAGATTTTTTTTTCGCGATTTCGATGTTGGTCCCGTAGAAAAAGTTGTTCAGTTTTACAGTCTAACCAACCCCCTTAAGAGTTTTAAATATTCACACACGATGACGCATTGACGCAGCGGCAGACGTCAGTCCGTCATTTGAGAAGCATGGAGTTGTATGAAACCGCACGTAGAAGCACACACGGTGACGCATTGACGCACCGGGTGTGGTTCTATGGACTGACATCTGCCGCTCCGTCAGTGCGTCATCGTGTGTGAACGCACTTATGTAACATCCCGTGTAGTCATAAAAACCATTTTATATCGTGAATCAGCTTATCAAACGGCTGTTGTCCGCGCAGTTTGACGACGACTTTTAACAACAATGACACTTTTTTGCAACAGTTTCAGAGTTCTACAGAGAAAAATCTAGTTTGCGCACTTTCAACGGCAGTCTCCAGTTTCATAACAAACTTTTTACATGGAATAATTTTTTGCTCCGATGGAAATGTCTAGAACTCTAGAAAAACCGATTTAATGAGTCAAACAGAAATAAATCTGCTTTTGGCTTAAGGGCATTTAAAAAATGAAGAACTGTGTGAAATAATTCTCGTTGGTAAAAATACCTACCACATTTTACCGAGGGTTGGAGAGTTAAAGGTGCCTCCCCTATAACTCTTTACCCAGCAGTGGGAAACTAAACAAGCTATGTAAAAGAACATAATTATAGCTTGGCCAAAAAGTCATGATCGTGGTGACAGGTGGAACTAAAATATGAGTATGGTGGTGTTGCCAAGTTATGCGTGATTTTGATGTTCTTGCGTGGCGGCAGCGCCCTCATTTAATTTCTACTCTTTTCGGCCAAGCTGTACAAATAAAATTACCTTAGAAAAGAAAACTCTGTGAATGACTGCCAATTTCGTTTCTAAACAATAGTACTTTGACGCTAGATAAGATACATACTGGGCGATTTTTTATCCTCTCTCCACTTTTTCAAGGGTGGTTCAGACCATCAAACTGAACAACGTTTAAGTATGGGAGCAAATCTGAAATTGCAAAAAAACATCTTTTTCCATACTAAACTGCAATGGCTAGGTACTCGACTCAAATGTATGAAACAGCAGATTATTTTTTGCTCATACACTAAAAGTTGTTCAGTTCGATGGTTTGAACTACTCCTGGTGGAAAGTGTTTAAAAAAGCACCCAGTACCTATAGTTTCAGTATAGGTTGATGATGGGAGTATAGGATTAAATAATAATAAAACCGGTCAAGTGCGAGTCGGGCAACTCGCGCACCGAGGGTTCCGTACCACACAACACAACATATTAACTTACAAAAAACTTTTTTTTTCGGGACCTTAAGCGCAAGACCGACCGACTGACATTGGTCAGTTTTTTTATACTGTATAATCACACCGAGTTTGACGCTTTTATGTATTACCGTTTTAACAAAAGAGCTAGAAAAAAAAGCGTCGATAAAAACTAGTTTCTTGTTTGAGAACTTTTTGTATTTAACTTTTTGACATTTTTATTATTTAATAACAAATCCGCCGTAATAACGCATAATCTGTGAAAATGTCAACTAGGTACTACGGTTCAAAAGTTACAGCCCTAAATAAGTAGGACGGACGAACGGACGGACGGACAACGTAGGCTAAGTAATAGTAGGGTCCCGTTTTCACCCTTTGGGTACGAAACCCTATAAAGAACAACATTGATGATGGCAATCCACTAGTTACAAGCGTCAAACACTCAGCAAAAGAATCGCATTAGAAATAATCAACCCGAAAAATTTCCCGCATCTAACCTTACATAATAGTTTCAAGCAACCGCTTTGACGCTGCTATGTCAATATAGACGCACCCAAGACTCTGAGGGAGTGTAATAAATTCGTTTTCAGCTACGTAGAACTAAAGAGCTCAGATTATTTCACATCATTTACCCCTTTCATTCACGTTCTTTATAAAACGGGCATCTGCCTATGAAAGGGGATTTTTTATAAAGCTGTATAGATTTTTAAAATATAAAAGGCTTTAAAGAATTTGGAAACTAGGTAAGATATTTGCTTACCCCGAAAAGACATTAAGGTAAATTGAAAAAGAAAGTATTTGGTGTTCCGTATCCAAATTGTAATAAAAGATAACCATAGACATAACCATAACTCTAGCGATGGACAAGCTCGTTCAAACAAACAACATGTCACACAAAATGACACATTGCGGTCTGTCATTGCCATAGTGACGAAGTGAACTCTGGAACATCAATCAGGTGCGTACACCTCATTCAAGTGGAACATGTTGCTTCTATGAAAGGGCAAGTCTATCGCTAGAGTTTAAGTCTATGGCAGTGTATAAGTGTTATCTTCATAGAATTAAACACTTATACACTGCGCTTTCCGTCCATCCGTCAACAATTTTCTCAAAAAATTGTTTGGCGTTGAAAGTTGAAATTCGGCACAAAGAAGTTTAGACTTGAAGTTTTAAAAGTTGAAGTTAGATATTTTGGGAGCATACATTTATGGACTACATGCCAGCTTCCTGTTTGGGAGCGAACACGGAAACGACAATAAAGCCTGTCACATCACATACATACGGAATTGCGATTCGAAATTCCGAATGCAAACAGGTTTTTTGTATAGGTTTGAAATCCCGTTCGCAAATCTGGAACCTCCATACGAAAACCTGTTTTCATTCGGATTCGGATTCGGATTTCGGATTCGGAATTCCGAATCGCAATTCCGTATGTATGTGACAGGCCTAAAGCAACGCGCGCTCCTGACGGAGGGGAGTACGCATACGCATACTTTCCCCTCTGTCAAAGTCCCACCCCCGCGACGGCCCCGACCTAGCCCAGATGGGCTATACATTTGATGCGTTTTACTGCTATTGTCATAGCAACGGTCCCTGCCCCCACCGCAAAAAATGGCAGAAAAAGGTTGCATGGATAAATAAACAATACTTTTTTTAAAATTTATAAGTAATGGACTTCTTGCTTGTGTGTTAGCACCGCAATTCCCCCAATGTCAAGTGGTTTGAGGGAGTATCTATCCAATCAACTCGACTCTGAACTCAATAATGAGGTCTGGGTTCGAATCTGCACGGACGACCTGACCTGCCATGTACCAATGATCGAGTTTGTCTAACTGAAGACGAAATTCCGATACGTAATTATGTGAAGTCTACCAATCCGCACTGGGCACATTGAGGTACTATGTTATAGTACCTCAATGACTGGGCATGCGTGGTGGACTAAGGCCCATACACCCTTGAGGGTTTAGGCCTATGCCCTGTAGTGCAACGTATATAGGCTGTGATGATACATAGTTTACTGTAAATACTTACATAAAAAAACTATCCGCAGAGCTATCAAATGAAAACCTATCATAGAATATAAACCAAACAACAAGTAAAAATTTACAACTACCTATTACTCGAATTTTTGAAATTTATTATCTCAAAATAAAATAACTATAATATCACCAAAAGGAGAATAAAAAATTTATTTGCAATGTATAAAAAAGCTATTTTGCTTTTTATTGAGTTTTTGCACGTTATATAAATATAACCTTTGGGTGTGGTACCTACTGTAATTGCGCAATTTTTGAATGGAAAAAAAGGGTTGCAGTTGCAACTATGGACAACAGAAGTAATGAAATACGTACGAGTACCTCGTACGCAAATACTAGTGGTAGAGTGATGCACGCTATAACTGTTAGCATTCATGCTCCAATCAAGCTCCGAGGGATGTATGGACGGAAAATTTGAACTTTCACTGAAACGTTTCAGTTTTCTTGCTAGTATTGTATTTTCAAACAGTGAGGTAGATTTCTTCTAAATCTTTTTGTAACGTGACTAGAGATAGTTTGAAAAATAGCTGGGATTGCTACCGCAATTTTTCAAATCAGCGGCTTAAAAGGAATTCATTTTCCGGTGGAAGAACGAGTTGTTGTGACTTCGGATTCATTCTATCATTATTAACAGACCATTTTTAAAGTATGTAGGTGTTCGTTTTAGACCATGATAATTCATCAAATACGTCCTTACAATGAACATAATTCAATACATAATTTTATTTCTATATTATATAGAATTAGCAAACCGCACTACCAGAAACCACAGGATTTATATGAAGTGCTTAATAATGCATAAGAAACCATCGCATAGAAAACGCTAAGAAACTATCTACCTATACTGTTTAATGTATTGCATTGTGCTGTTGGTCTTCCAAAAACAATAAAATAAATAAATAAATAAATAAAATAGGCACCTTATAAGACACCCACAGGAAGATGGACCACTTCGATCCATTCTAAGCTGTAACTACATAACTATTTATAGTAATAAATAACACAACATAAATAAACTTATTACGTATTTGCGCACCGACCTAAATGCATGAATAGGAGGGTATAAAAGGCGGCCTAAAGAGGAATTACAGTGATTAAATTATTTCACATTATCCTATCTAATTACTACAAAGCAGGTAGGCACAGTTATCTCAGCCACATCAAACGTTTTCCAAAAGATCAGAACACAAACATGACACCATAATAGTGTTGATGACGTGTGTAAATATGTCTGGAGGTGGAAGCGGAACTTTCATCGTCACCGACTAATTACCCTATAGACTCATAATACAAAGATGGCTCATACATACATTAAGATAGGAGTCACGTTGCAGGGTTTGCCTCGAACACTTGTCTCTCGCGTGATTTTCACGTGGTTCGCGTCTCAGCCTGCCACGAGGCTCCAAAATCCTTCTCAGTTGTTCTTACTCAAAAACAATCCTTGAGATTGGATAGACACTCCCTCAAACTACTTGACACTGGCGAAATCTAACAAGGAAACGCCATTAAATAAAAATAGAATAGAACATTAAGATAAGATAAGATAATACTTTATTCATTTAAAACAGTACATCTTAACTATTATAATTATTATACTATCGAAAAAATCGTGAGGAATAAAAAAGTTGCGGTTCACTTCATATAAACTCAAATAACACTCGATAGCGCGATTTAAATGACGTGTGGCGACATCTATTGACAAGTTTGTTTGTTTGTTTGATTGTTCGCGCACCACGCAAAAACTACTGAACCGATTTTGATGATTTTTTTGTTTGTTTGATAGCTTATGATCTGACTTAAAATCTGGTTTATAATTTATGCGGACGAAGTCGCGGGTTAACTCTAGTAATACACAAAAGTGAACAAAACAAGAAAGAGTACAATAAAAATTAAGAAATAATCATTCACAGTATGCGACACAATACGGCAAAGATCCTGCATAGACGATGTACTTAATTATGATGATGAAATTAGACCTGTGAGTCAAAGCAAGTTGCGAAAGGTCCGTGCTACGGCCCGTGAAATACCTTCTGAGATACAAGATCCTGGACGTAATTGCCCGTGATTACGGAACGTAAGACATATAATAATTATTATAATAGCAATTTGCTGTTAAAAAACCAATCAAATAAATGTAAATAATCCGCATCCGACTTTTTAGTTAGTACATCAAAATACAGATACACTTTTTCTGCTTTGAGTTCCATTCTTCTGAGTTAGCGTGGTTTACGCTAATCACAAATCTAATCTCCTTGTCATTGCTCCCCACCATCTGTAGGTATACTTGCTATCATGTTAGTACCTCAGGTATAAGCTAGATTTGTAAATGAGGCTCATAATAAACTATACATTGTTGTCAGAAAAAAATCTGTTAGTTATTAGTACTTTTTCGCTTACATTTGTTGCATTATTTAAGTGTGTTTTTGTGTGCAATAAAGTATAATTGAATCGAAAATAAATAATGTTGTACCGTACTGTATTGTGTATAAACTTCGTCACTATGCTCGCTGAGGCAAACCGTAAATGAAATAGTGTTACTGCGCAACGGTAACTTTAACTCGGCTAAAAAGTTTTACTGCACGCAACATCGTGCTTATTAGAATTCTATAGGGTAGTTGATCTGTGATGGACGTGGACGTTTACCTGCGGTGGGCTGTTTCCTAATCCGTTAAAGTGGTAATTGCTCAACTTTGCTGGTACCTACGAGGTTGGTTTAAGGCCCACAATCGGTTTGAAGCTATTTCTCTTGTAAAGCATGAATTGCTCAGGATGACTGTTCAGTTTATCTCGCTTGAGCGAGAAGTGGTGGATTGGGTGGATTGATAGGGGTTGAATCGACATGATCATTGTCATTCTGAGTTAATTGATAGTGCTTGAATTGTTCATTCATTTAAATTTTTCGCTTTTTGGCTGTGAGTTGTGACATAGCTCGTAACTCGTAGCTCGTCGCGTAATTTTTATGTCTTTGCGTGCAATAAAGTGTTATAATAATAATTCTATTCTATTCTATTTTTATTTAATGGCGTTTCCTTGTTAGATTTCGCCAGTGTCAAGTAGTTTGAGGGAGTGTCTATCCAATCTCGAGGATTGTTTTTGAGTAAGAACAACTGAGAAGGATTTTGGAGCCTCGTGGCAGGCTGAGACGCGAACCGCGCGAACACCACTCGAGAGACAAGTGTTCGAGGCAAACCCTGCAACGTGACTCTATTATAATAATAGCTAGGTATGTTATATTACTTTGTGACATAATAACTGCATATTTATTATTGACTAATACTCAATTCAGACTTTAAAAACTAGATACAACCTTTTGATTAAATGAACCGATTTGCTATCAAACAAAGCCCAAATGTTAATCCATAAGCCCTATGCTTTTGAAAAATACCAATTCAAAACGGTTCATTAGTTTTTAAATGATGCGTGCACAAACAGATAAGAAAATAAAATATGCTGTTCCATACAAAACTTCAATACTATTCAATCCAAATGTATGGGACAGCAGATTTATTATTTTATTTGATTTCGATGTTTATCCCATAGAGAAAGTTATTTAGTTTAATGGTCTGATTATTCTCTTAAAAAATCGACCTCATATTAAGTTATTGGACCCTGTAATATAATTCCATGCTTCAGGAAGAATCCTTTAATTTCCTTCAAGTTAATCTTACAATTAGGTAAAGGGAAAATGCCGTGAGTTAATGCATCTAGAGGAAGTTATGTATTTCATAGTCATCATCATCATCATCTCAGCCGATGGACGTCCACTGCTGGACAGCCTCCCCCAAGGATCGCCACAGCGACCGGTCCTGCGCTGCCCTTCATGCAACGGATTCCCGCCGCCTTCACCTGGAGTGCGATTTTTGAAGCTCATTCGGTGAGCTCAGCAGTTGAAAATGTCTAAATTACTATGGAGATACGCATCTTTCTAATGCTGATTTGACTTTCAAAAATCATGCTTCAGGAGTGCTATTTTTGAAAGACAAATCAGCAGTAGAAAGATGTGTATCTACATAGTAATTTTGACATTTACAACTGCTGAGCTCACCGAATGAGATTCAAAAATCGCTCTCCAGGTCGTTGGTCCACCTTGTGGGGGGGGGGGGGGCCTGCCCACGCTGCGCTTTCATAATACAGGTCAAATAATTTATAATAAATACATCTTTACTTTCACTCTAGTGTCTGATTTCACGGTAAATATTCACATTTTTATTCACAATTCATGCCCTCTATTCATAATTCATGGCATCAGAATTCAAAGCGAAGAGCTCAGAGTTTATACTGATTTTAAAGATGAATTATGTAGAGTGAAAAAAGAGCATAGAGATAATGTCATATTAAATGAGTAAAAAAAACCTTTTGCGAATATATAAAGTTTACTTTGAAATCATTGTTTTTATGAAGCTATGAGTAGAAGTCCCCATACACTAGTAAAAGAGAGTAGAGTGAGTGTTGAGTTGTCCGTTGAGTATAACATACATAATTATACAGGGTATTGGGGTGAACAGTTTGGGTACCCCTGATGGTGAACAACTTTCCCTACGAAACCTATAGAAAATTTGCAAAATTTTGTTTTCCTTTTCGCACAAACTTTCGATCAGCTGATTGAATTTAGATTAAAAAGTTAAAAAAAAAAATTGCGATTTTCCTAAAGGCTTCGTAGGGAAAGTTGTTCAGTATCATGGGTACAATCACCCCTTACAGTGATGCATCTGTTCGCCCTAACACACTGTACAGTCAAGAGCACGTCAAGCTAGACACCTTGGACTTCGTACTGTTCTTTATGGCGTTCGTATTAAGAAACAATATCGCTCTTCGATTGCACGAATAAGCGCAAAACCTCATACACTCCAACTTTAAATAAGACAATTTTAATAATTTAATTAAAAGTTAAGTATTTACACTTTAAGTCTTCATCCAAACATTATAATAATAATAATGGTAATATTTCAGCAATGAATGAAACCGCAAGCGTACTTATGAATACATGGTGGATCTTGTTTTGGTAGTAAGTTGGGTTGTGTGCCCGTGTGGTGAGTCGACGTGTGGGTGACATCGAGTTTAGTACATTAAGCCCCACTTGCGCATACCTGGGTTAGCAACAAACTCTAGGTTAAGTTGGTAACACATGATTTTTTGTATAGAAAAACAACTGAAAGAGCTATTTTATCCGGAGTTAATTGCTAACCCGTGGTTGGCGCAAGTGGGGCTTATACAAACAAAACAAATTATTTAATATTTTAAATGAATGTAAACTTTTATTAATCGATTCTACTCTCGATTGAAAACAAACCATTTTCTAGTTTTAGCTTATTCATGAATCATCATCATCATCACAGCCTAAATATATGACCCACTGCCATCACATGCGGTCCGTGCGGATTCGAACCCGAACCTCAAGATTTAGTTTCCATATGATAAGTCTACGCAACGCGCCACCGACGCTCAGATGTACCAGGAGAGAAGACGTTTATAAGAAGTCGAACTTCCTTGGAGCCTATATATATAAATTATATCACAGGTTCCACTGAAATCAGTGGTGGATTTTAACAAACTCCGCGAATGCTGTTCGATCCACGGGTGGAGCATATTAAGACATGCAAGTATCATAGGATACACTGAGCCTAATGGTGGATCACAGTGAACTTCAGCGGGCTATACAATCCACTGGTAGATCGAGATAGTGGATCCTACTGGATAGAGGGTCATGAATACGTTGTATATTTAGGCAACAGGTATGATACGTGGTAATGATTTCAAATGAAAGGTAAGAATCGGATTATCATTATCTTTTATTTCCATCATGATCATCATCTTTTATGACTTTCACTGACTCTACATTTACCACCGTTTCACAAGTAAACACCATGGAGAAGAAACGGCAAGAAACTCCATAGTGTCCTAGAATATGACTTAGTATTGAGTTAGGTCCGAGAGCGTGTGCACCCGGCGACGTTCCCGAGCAGACTGTCCAGTGCCTCGCTCGACCCTGCTATTTATAGTGCACGACCGATGGTAGGGGCCACGTGAACACGCTCGGCAACTTCAGTGCACGTGCGCGCACCTGCGCGCACCTGCCTACCTCGTAAGACCGTCCGTTCTTATGACTATCTCCGACACGGCCATCCTGCAAGACACACGTCCTCGTGTGTAGCTCTGGAACAATGAAAACAAAGCAAAGTACATCGTTCGGTCTATCCTGTCTACTTCAATACTCAGAAAATGATTTTCTGCTACACACTACGTAGTATATCTCTGACTACCCCCTCGGGGAATATAGTCGTGAGCATATGCCTTGACTACGTAGTATAATATAGTACTCTGTGACACTACTGTATTTTTATAGTCAGTGTGTGACTATGAATGGAATGTTACATGTTACGGATCTTTACAGTAATAACGCATCAAATTATGACTTGTTTAGGCAAAAGATTAATTACAACAGCAGAAAGCGTTTCAGTGGCAAGCTGAAAACGGATCGGCGAGTATCAGGTCCTTTTCATGGATAAGCCAAAAACCAAAAGGGTCATATAATGCCAGTCGTTTTATACAGTACGACGACAGCGACGATCCTCACCCAAGCCGTTTATGTTAGACTTAGCCTGATGCACAAATTAATACTAATGTTCGTTGCAGGTGCAACTCGATAGAAAGTAACACGCGTCGCCATTTTTACATTTTAATGACTGAAATGCTGTGTAATGTCGTCGTGCATTCCTCGGCCTACCTGACGTCGAACACGTCCTCGTGTGATGGATGTTTTTGGGTCTTCATCTGTGAATATTGAAATATAAGTTTATATTACCGTTCGGCCAGACCTGATAGGTGTCTTTGCTGCTTAGTACTACCTCTGCTGCATGGAGCTACCTCTGTTCTGCCACAAAGAGCAGCCTTCGACGCACATGTATAGCAGTCTTCATTGCATGGAGCAGCTTTACAATGTTGGATCTGTAAATAATAATTATAGTTGTGGTCCTTCAGACTCTTTTTTCTTTCCATTCTTTTTTTTTTTTTTTTTTTCTTTTTTTTTCATTCTTTTTCTCTTTTCTTTCTTTTTTTCTTTCTTTCTTTTTTTTTTTTTTTTCTTTCTTTTTTTTCTCTTTTTTTTTTTCATCGTTTTTTTTTTTTTTTTCATCCCTTCAGATTAAATCTGGCCTGGATTTACTTGGTCCTTCAGTTACCATACTGGACTGACCGGATGTCTCTGTAGTTACTAAGACTAGACTTGACTCATCTCCCTGTAGCTTGTTTCGCTAGACTGGAGGAACGGGGATAGCCCCGTACGTCCCTTTAGTTACTAAGACTAGACTGGACTCTGTCCCTGTAGTTTATGAAAACTAGTCTGGACTCATCTCCCTGTAGCTGTTGTTACACTAGACTGGAGGAACGGGGATGACCCCGTATGTCCCTGTAGTCACTAAGACTAGACTGGACTTTGTCCCTGTAGTTTATGAAAACTAGTCTGGACTCATCTCCCTGTAGCTTGTTAAACTAGACTGGAGGAAACACTATTCATATAATATGAAACAAAATAATAATTATTTTATTACAGTACAATATACTAATAATACAAGAAATATTGTGGTGCAAGAAATCATGAAAAATCATTGGTAGTCACATTCATCTGAATCAGAGCTGAATGTTTACTCGGTCATGTCGAGCACTTTCCGCGGCGGGAGGGCGGGTTAAACGGGCGGGAAGGCGGGTTTAAATCCTCATTCTACAGAATATAAAGGAAACCACTCACAGAGAACACCTGGATGACGCCACATCATTCAGCCAAAGTCCTGTCGAACCCCAAAAGTTTCACCGTCTCATCATTGTCACCTTTCTGCAGCGCACCTTCTCGAAAAACGGTGTCCTTTGTTTATGTATGGTGTGTGTCTGCAGTACGCGCCATTGCATTGAATAAAATAAAAATTAGGTTAATAACGTACCGTACGCGCGGCTGGCAACCATCTGGTGAGCGCATAAAGTTCAGGTTTCCATCTCGGCACCCACAGCCGAGTGACAAAGGCTTGCACTGCAGTGCGGCACAACAGCACGGAGCACGGCTAACAAAAACAGTCAAAAAGAAAAACCTCCCTCAACTGGGTATTTGGGATCCCTGCCATCAGCTGGTAGAAGCGCCAAGTTACTAAAGTTGTATTTTCTTCCTTCATGAACCGAAACCTAATAATCTTTTCAAAACGGTACATATCCACTGGGTTCTATAATTTTTAATTACAATCACCTCTTTAATGTGAGCAGCAAGCCAGACTTGTCAGAGCATTGTTCAAAGCCACCAGCAAGTTCAGCTCTTTTAAACTCCAGTCCTTAACGGATGAAGTTGGTTAATTAAATCAGTTTCTTCATAAAAAAAAAGTTAGGTATAGCCTGCAGAATCCCACCGCAGGGCAAAGGCCTCCTCTCACAAATAATGGTGAGAGGGTTTGGGCCATACTCAACCACGCGAGCCCAGTGCGTGTTGGTGTGTGGCGAGTTTCTTAATGTCACGTTTTATTCCGGGTGGGTGGGCGGATATTCTATGTGAGAATGGGCGGGTTTTTCTCTATTTGTTTGAGCTTAAAGAGTCCATAAGCATTCAGTCATCATTGTTATCATCACCATTGGAGTATGAGATACACAGTTTACAACCGAAAACAAAAGCAAGATATAAGTTGGATAGACTTGACCACTAATCTCCACTATAAATTCATAATCAATATCACAAATTGTAATCAACTAAACTAGCTACGACTCACCGAGCATAGTCACATGATGGAAGCTCAGATTTTGCTCAGCAGTTTTACATCTATGCCAGGCTGCATCATCCAGCATTGGCATTGCGCTGGCTTGGTCACGATCCAGTACCTCATAGGACATGAATCGATTACCATCGAATTGGGGCGAGTTGTTCGTTCATGAATCATAATCGAAACGATTCTACATTCTAAAATACTCAAAATTTGAAATGACTATAGGTATTGGATGTAACTCTACATTCGATATGACTCTACATTCGATATGACTCTACATTCGATATGACTCTACATTCGATATGACTCTACATTCGATATGACTCTACATTCGATATGACTCTACATTGGTATTGGTAGAGACTATGAAATCACAATGACATAAGACAAGATAAAGTAACGTTACCAAATCCGGATGTACATCACTTCTGTATCGTATCACTCGAATTTCTACCTGGTAATGATGATGATGATGAAACAAAAGGTGGTTCCGTGAATCCTTGGCCACTTCTGATTTAGGCAACAGGTATGATACGTGGTAATGATTTCAAATGAAAGGTAAGAATCGGATTATCATTATCTTTTATTTCCATCATGATCATCATCTTTTATGACTTTCACTGACTCTACATTTACCACCGTTTCACAAGTAAACACCATGGAGAAGAAACGGCAAGAAACTCCATAGTGTCCTAGAATATGACTTAGTATTGAGTTAGGTCCGAGAGCGTGTGCACCCGGCGACGTTCCCGAGCAGACTGTCCAGTGCCTCGCTCGACCCTGCTATTTATAGTGCACGACCGATGGTAGGGGCCACGTGAACACGCTCGGCAACTTCAGTGCACGTGCGCGCACCTGCGCGCACCTGCCTACCTCGTAAGACCGTCCGTTCTTATGACTATCTCCGACATATAAATAAAATAGCAAGAAATGAATAATTATACCTAGATTCTATTTCGAATAGCAAATAAAAATTGTAATTCTATTATAGATTACAATATTGGCTTCTTTGGCTACAAGGCAAGGTCTCTGGCTTAGACTCGATTGCCGCTAGGGACAATATGTGTGATGAATACGAATATTTTAATCTTGAACGTAATCTACAGGGTGTCAAGTAAAAAGTAGATAATCCTGTAACTGTTGTAGGACCAGTGATCTAGCCGATCTGTCCTGGAATAATGTCTGCCGAATTTATTCGGGTGTAAAAATATAAGGTATACCTTTGAGAAAAAGTCTGCCGCTCGACTGTTTTTCCAATAAAAAAAATTTAATAAAAAAAGATCACATGGTACACAAGTATCATTTCTTTAATTTAGAGAAATTTTCAATTTGCAGTTCTTTAATCGAAATTATTAAAAAAAATTACGGTAACATACAAAATTTAAGAAATTGTAACCTAAACTAGTGATACTTAGTTTTGGTTTTTGGATTTTTTCATGTCTGTCCGTGGGGGTAACAAGTAGACGTTTTGTCGGCTTGCGATGTTATTGACCACGTGGCTCCGCCGTTTTATGGCGATTTCGAGTGTGTTTTTGTAAGAACAGGGTTTTGAGATCGCCATGTCCCTATTACCGTACAATATCTAATAAATATATCTTCAACACTTGAAACTGGCGAAATCTAAGAAGGAAACGCCATAAATAAAAATAGAATGAGTATGTACATAGAAGATTTAAAAAAAGTTACGATATGGGGTGACCCTGATTACAAACCTTTTTTTTTTTGTTTGTCTGTCTGTCTATTTGTTTATTTGATAGCGCAACACTTGAAAACTACTGTACCGGTTTTGTTAAAACGTTTTGTATTTGAAAGCTTATGATTAGACCTAAAATCTGGCAAATAATTTATCTCGCTACAATTACGGGAACCCATGCGGACGAAGTCGCGGGTAAACTCTAGTATCTTCTTCTTCTTCTTATCGTGTGGGCAAGCCCTGGTGTCAGAGTTTTTTCAGACCGCCTTACGGCCTCTGACGTGGTATCTTATTAAAACTATTGAATAAAAAAACCTTCATAAATTTGTGTGGCTCATAAGGTCAAAACGTAACGCCTAAATTAATTTGACACGCAATAAGGAGGGCTTCTCTCATTTTAATTTCATATTTTTACTTCGTAATAACGCATCGGTCAGAATTTAAAACTCCATTGGTACGGACTTACGGAGCTCTAGTATAACATCAATTAAGGAATTACTGTGTAATTAATTAGTAAAATGAAGCCATCTAAACTTTTGCGCTTAATTATGTCAATTTCTTAAGAGGAAATAAAGTGGAAAAATAATCTCAAGTTTGTTCTTACATTTCGTACTTTGATACTTTCATTCTCTTTTGTGTAATTGGAAGAGAAAGAACAAATTACCAAGAGGGAAATCTTCAAATTTCTTCATTTACTTTTGTAATAGGATAACAATTATTGTCTTTTGAATAAGTTTAATGGTTTGTATTACGTTTAATTGGTTTTTACATTGTTTTTCAAAGACGAAATAGAATAAAATGTATATATTGTTTTTGCATTAGATAGGCTTTGAAAACTAGCGCCATCTAGCAAAAAAAAACGAAAAATAAAAAAAATACACGTGATTGGCAACCGCAACGACGAAATGACGAATAAAAAATAAAATAAAATTTGCTTTATTAAATCTTAATTAGAACAGAACATTGAAAACCCTCCTCCTGATATAAATGCCTGAACCCTAGGAGCTAGACCTTTATGAAAACAATACATAAAACAAATTTTTTTGACAAAAGCAGTATTTGTAAACACGAATTAAGTATACAAAAATTTACTTGTTAATTTAATCATAGCATAGGTACAGTATAAATAATATTTTTATTATTATCATTAATTAATTAATTAAAAAGCTTTAGCATTATGTGTGTGTGGGTGTGTATGTGAAAAATAATATCAAACAGTAAGGTAATTTATTTTATGAAATTATCAAAGTTTTAACTTCTGAAAAATTAAAAAATTACTACGATAATTACTTAGGTATACAAAAAGTATTATAAATGTATGAAAAGTTTTTCAAAGAAAGATTTATTCATACCTACAACACAGACTTAAAAGTCCGTGACCTACAAGTACCTAATACAAATACGAGTACATTTTCTATTAGACGACATCTTGCAAATAACTTTCATTACCTACACTAAATTTTCTAAGATTTGTTAACACATTCTCAGACAGATAAGCACTTAAGATTTAATTAAACCATTATAATTAATAAATAGCAGAACGCTACTACTAAAATTCCGATGGAACTGCGAAATCTACATTTCAACTGACTTCAAAAAAGAAGGTCTGTATATATTTTTTTGTATGTTTGAGTTTGACTTTGATTTACGGACAAACGGTGTCCATACTTTGATTTACGGACGAAGGGTGTCCATACTCAAACGAATACAAATATTTTTGTGATTTTTAATCATAGACATAATACCTACATTAACAAAATTTTAGTTATCTCTCCGCGGTTCGCACACGTGTGCCTTTGCCACCTTCCTAGTCTAACTGCATGGTACTGAACTGACCTTATTGTATTGATTATTGAATACATGTATGCGAGCAAGCCATAATAATCCATCACGGACTCGCTATTCGGGGCAAATTAGTGGTCAATTTGCATCAGCGTTTTCGGTCCTCCTAATCAGGCAAAGTCTAGGCTGAATATCGCTATAATTATAACACAAATATGTTTACCTATTAAGGGTCGGCACTACCTACGGCCCGTTTGACATATCTGTCAAAAGAAAAAGACCGGTGGCCGACAACACTCAACCCTATCTTATAAGATTAATGAACAAATCAATTTTATAGCTAAATTTGGCAATAAGTTACTTGCAAAAAACTTGGTCGGCCGCGGCGCAGATTGGCTGGCATGGCACGTTTACTGGTGTGAAGGAAAACCCTGGTGACACAACATTTTACCTCGTTGAATTAAAGGACGGACTAGTCTGTTGGTCTAGAGGCCAATTAGTAAGGCCTAAAAAGTCTGGTAGGCCGCACCCTATCCTGACAGGTTCATAGGTGCGACCGAATTTAGGGTACCTACTACCCGGAAGGCAGATTTTACCTCATCAAATTAATATTGAATTTTTGGTCGTACGTGGCAATACTCCTGCACCTGCAGCATCTGGATTTGAGGGCCGTACGTCGAAATCGACATTTACAGTAACAGTACAGTAGGTACCGTGATGGACCCAAAATGTGACTGATCAAAGATCACCCCTGGTGGGTCCCAACCATATATACAGTATTACTAAGGCTTAAAAAAACTTAAAATTATTATAACAGAGCAAACTGAAACATAACAGAATAATTTTATTATTATAAGGCCGGATTCGACCAAACTTAGATTTATAGAAGAGTAACTAAACAAGAAGCAATTTTACTTTTGTTGTTTACACACCCCGTACTAAAAGAACGAATGTATAATTCACCTAAAGAAAGAGGTCGTTGTATCCGTACTTATTGCAATGTGAGGTTATACAGTTTTAATTAGTTAGGTTTATTTTTATTATAATTTTTTGAATTATGTGATATTGACATTTCATTTAGATTAGGGTTGGCAAAACGCAAAATCAGTTTACTCTATAGTAACAAGCGACTTAATCTAAGAATTAAATTTAGTCGCCTTTGGTCGAATCGGGCCTAAGTTTAATATTATTGGTTTTAGCAAACTAAGGGTTTTTAATCTTTTATCATCATCATCATCGTCAGATATTTTTTTAGCACGGAATAAAAGTTAATTTTGCAGCAGTAACTGGAGCGATTGCCTTCAAAAACATTTGCGCAAAAGGACATCAGTGTGACCACTTTTAGTAGATTTCTACTTTATTGGTGGATTTTGGGCAAATAGAACGATAATTTAGTAGTGGGAAATTCTTTAGTAGATTTTAGTAGAATAGAAATTCGGTATTCGAAAATTTTATCAAAAATGCAAGAATTCAGGCTAAAAAAAATCTAAGCTGGCAATACAAATGGCTGTAAAACAATTAAACAAAAAAAAACATCCATTGCAGGGTTAGCAAGTTTTCCGGAACTTCTAGTAAAGCTTTAATGACTGGTTCACTTTTAGACGGTTTTAAATTCTAGAGGCATTTTGGGTAACACTTAGCCAAATGTGGTTTTTTTTACTAATTCGGACCTGCTGAACACGAATTTCGATGTTGGAACTCCCAATTTTGCGAGTTCAAGGAAGGACTAAGGAGGACTAAGGGGGGCTCTAAAGGTGACTTTTTCAGTTTTTCGCGTATTTCTCGGAATTTATAAGTTTTATCGACAAGTTCTGTGCACTTTTGTCAGAAAGTAACGGCATTACAAAAATTATGATCTGAGATCTGTGGATCGTTAATAAGGATGCCCGGGTGGTAAAAATAATATTTGGACTTCCTCAGAAGATTGACTCCTGACGGATTCAACGGCCCGCGTAAACTATGACAGATATGGTTATGGACCTCAAACAAATAACATAGAAGACCCTAGTCAGAATTGGTTGGCGGTAAAAAAATTCCAAAATATCGAAATCCAAGATGGCTGCCATGGAAATTTCAAACGCCAAAGCAGCTTTTAATGGTTCACCAAACCGACAAAAAAAATTGTATCCGGCGGTTTTAGGGGTCGCTGATTAAGAATATGAAATCATTTTGTTTTGATTTACAACATTCATACATACAAATTTCATAATTTTTGAAATGCTGTTACTTTCTCGGCCTTGTAACCCTCAAAGGTTAAGTCCTATGACAAAAGTGCAAAGAACTTGTTTTGTAGAAAATTTTATCCAATTTAATTTGTCTCTACAAAACTTTGCGATAAAACGTAAAAATCTGAAAAAAGTCACCTTTAGAGCCCCCCCCCCCCCCTCTCCCCCCTCCCCTTCCTCGAGCTTGTAAATTCGGGAGTGCCAACATTGAAATTCGTGCAAAATGCCGCTAAAATGATTAAAATAGCAATTTTAGAGAACAGTGAACCAGACTAACGCAGAAAACAGTACTAAATTTAAACTTGCATAGGGACAACCCAATTTAATATTTATTCGGATTTATTGGAAAATTGAAGCATCCATGTTACAAAGTGATGAAAACCAATAAAAATTATACAAAAATGCGGAAATGGGTAGATCAACTATTTTTTGTCCATACCTAGTCCCAGTCATCTGCATAAAATTTTTTCAATGTTCATGCTCAGGCTAAGCTCAGGTTTTGCTTGCCCCAAAAATTAATGTTTGTTGAATAACTAAGGATTGCATTTATTAAATGCATACACGGTTTTGCAAAATTACTTGAATTTAACTTGAAATTTGGCGGTTGTCCGATGGACGCTTTATTTCGTTGTCCCCGCGCTTTTTGGTCTATCGGACAACCGCTAAAAACTTCTAGTAGTTCAACACAAATGGTACAATGTGCATGTGTGTAGAAGAATCATATCATTAGATACAATATTCATCTTTCAACATTAATGAATGTCAAGAAAAAAGGAATAAAAACTTTTTTTTAAACAGTACTGTGAGGACCAAAAATAGTTGATCTACCCAAATAACATCATGACATGAGCGTTCAATAAAATTTATAATAAAATGTTGTTCAAACACGAGTTTTATATTAAATTTTAACCATCTGGAACAACAAATATTATTTGGTAGAATTTGAAACAGGACTTGGTAGATTTTGGTAGATTCTCTGAAAAAAGTGGTCAAGCTGAAGGACATTGCGCGACAAAAGAACACAAAAGAATTGCACAAAGTTATTTTAAAAACTAAAATTTTACTTACAAAGGGCACTGATTGGTAGTTTTTTGTAGTGTATATATATATATTGTAGTGTGACTAATACTCTGTACTTACCATCTCAAACTTATGTATCTACCTACAATTTAAGGTAAATAAATGAAATGAAATGAACCAAAACAAAAAGTACCGAAATAACCATAAACTACCAAAAAGTACGAAAAAGTACCAAAATAACCATAAACTACCAAAAAATACGAAAAATTACCGAAATAACAATAATCTACCAAAAAGTACGAAAATCTACCAAAATAACCAAAAACTACGAAAAATACCAAAAATTACTGAAAGAACCAAAAACTACCATTAATTACCAAAACTACCAAAATAACCAAAAACTACCAAACAGTGCCCGGAAAGTAACTTTTGTGAAATACCTTTGTGTTGTCTTGTGTCGCGCAAAATTCTGTCGTGCAAATGTCTTTTGAAGGCAATCGTTTGAGTTACTGCTGCGGCACAGAATTCACTCTTATTCCATACTTATGTACAGGGTGAAATTGATATTATTAGCATCCTTTTAAACTAAAAGTCTACCCATCAAACTGAACAACTTTTGTTACGGGAGCAAACCGATCGGATCAAAAAAAATCTGCTGTTGCATACATTTGAATCGAGTAGGCACCGCAGTTTACATGGAACATCATTTTTTTATTGCTCCGATCGGTTTGCTCCCATATTAAAAGTTGTTCAGTTTGATGGGTAGACTCTTAGTTTAAAAGGATGCTAATGATATCAAATTCATCCTGTATGACAATTATCTGACGGTGATGATGATGATAACAGATTATCAATCGTAAGTTTGCTAGTACCTACTAAACTTATAATTATTCTGTTATAATAATGGGGACAAAAATTAACGTGTAATAGTCGACCAATTTATAAAATGTACTTCTAAGTCCACATATAGTGACGGGCAACTACGGAACCTTACACTGCATGTGGCACGACACCCACTTGCCCTGTTTATTATAAGTTACTTTGCGACCTTAGCTACAAAATGGATCTGTGCATTAATCTTCTAAGACAGGGTTGGGTGTTGCCGGTCACCGGTCTATTCGCAATGATTTCGAACGATTGACGTCCCATAGTAATTTGTATGAAGGAAACGTCCAAAAAAATATGTGATTTTTGGTAACAAATTGCAAAAAAACTAGAAGTCGTATCGAAAAACTGATTTGTTTAAAGTGTTCTTTGATGTTTTGCCATTGATTTGAAATATATTTTGTTGTTTTATTTTGTTTAACTAAATCACAGGACTCGGAACGCGGCAGTGCTATTCTAGAGTTTTTCATGAAATTCTCGATTACTTTCTGATGTAACTATGAAATTTTACTGAATTTTTTTTTGTTCATCTTGTACTTCATCTTTTAAAGAAGCGATGGTATTAATTTTGTTTCGAAATATAGCTATTTACTATCCTTAAAAGTCGGAACGCCGAACCCTGTTTGGCCCGATCAGGGTAGTGCCGACCCTTAAACAAGCCAACAAATTGAAGTCATGATATTTTTTAAAAACGCATTTAAAGCCCGACCAGAAATATAAAAAACCTCGCCATGTTGCGGAAAATCATTGGAACTAATTTTTGTACTTGGAACTCTGTCATTAAAGGTTATAGTCGATTGCAGCGCCCCCAAACCAGGTTTTTTATATCCCTGGTCAGGCTTTACTTATTTGTTTTCCTTTTTTCAAAACGAAACAAAGCCTCTTCCGTTTTTTAATAGTTTGTGACTATATTGCATTCATATTTGAACTGCACCGCACCATTTTGTTTTTGCCAGAATTTACGCCGAGAACAAACCGTGAAGATACACAAATTAAACAATTAAAGACCTAATTTCAAAGACACAAGATACTCTATCCTCTCGTGCCTACAAGCCCACAAACAAGCTAAAACTTCCTATCTTAGGTTGTGCACCGAGGTTGAGGTTTTAATTAACATATCTGAACCGAGAAACTAAACTAGATCTGCTATTGTATTCCTGTATTGTGGACCTCCCCGTATGGATACCTACATATATTGTGTTTCAAAACTGCGAGAGAACGTGCCTGTCCGTATAAAGGTGAAAATAGTTCGCAAATTCGTACACACGAGCCGTTGATCCGAGTTAGTATCGACATAGTTTGAAAGGATTAAGAGACCAAATTGCAAATGCAAAATGCATGCAAACGACATTTCAATAGGCCTGTGAAAAGTGTTTAGGTTGAAACTGTTTAGTTTCTTTGAACAGTGAAATTTCACACATCATTATAAGAACCAATGCATTGTATCACAAAAGAGGTAAGGAACAAACTCCTGGAAACACAGTTCCCTAGTACAGGAGCTAAGGCTAAATCAATGATGTAACCATGGACTTTCACCAATAAAATTCTATTCTATTCAATTCTATTTTGTAGTTATGAACAGAATTCAGGAGTACCCGAATTTTTATATGAAGATTAAGCTGCCATAATAACCCAGAAATTCGCTACAAAGTGTCTTCATTAGAAGTATGATCTGTTTAAAAATTGTTACAGCACTTTTAGAAAATACTTTGCGTATATGAATAGGAAAATGGCAATCCGTTAAAGTGAAGCTGTGGAAAGTTGTGCAGTTTATGTGAAAACTTGTAGACACGATGTGAAGCTCTAGTGCCTAGCAAACTTGAGGACAAGTGCTTTGGACGTGACATCTTCCCATTTAGTGCCTAGAAATACTCGCCTCAGTATACATGCTTGTACTATAAGAAATACGGAGTATTCGTGTATGAAATATGAACGAAAATGAACGCAGAAAATATCATTACTAAAGCATGAGAATGTTTGGAAATGGCTCGTTGTAATTTGCTGCATGCATTTAAATTTACTGCAAGTAAAAGCGTTTCAGAGCTGCACAATTTGACGTTCTTTATTTTAATTTCATGTAAGGCAGTTAAATATCTAAATGGACAAAAAGTTGCTGTTTTGCTGACCTTTTTAGTTGCGGAGTGAATTTCTAACCGTAAAAATTTTATGCAATTCCGCTGGTCGGTTGTTTTGGCAACGAGCGTATCGCTTTGGAATTATAAACTTCAAAATAGCACTTTTGTTGAGCTTGTGTTGTTTTCATTTCATACCCAGTGTTATGTTATGTAGACATTTTTAAATTATTATTTTGTTTGGAGCATAAGCGGATTTTGCTTTTATATCGGCTATTCGCAAAAATTCTAAATTATTTTGCAGGCAAATACAAAAGTAAGATGATTAAACTACTACGATTAACTTTTTTCTCTATACTTGAAGTGACTTACTTATTAGAGTGAACGCAGATATTTTTTTTCTTTTAGTTTTCAACTAAGCAGTAAGTAGTTCAAAATGTTTTATTAAATTTAAATATTAATAGTAAGTAGTATGCCATTGCAGGGCAAAAACCTTCTCTCACGAATAGGGTAAAGTAACTAGACTATGTATATGTTATGTTTAGAGGGTGTAAGGAAAAGCACATACTCTACCCATCAAACTGAACAACATTTACTATGGGATCAAACTTGTCAGCGCAAAAAAATAATCTGCTGTTTCATATTAAACTACGCAAAATGTAAGTACATACGTGGAAGTATCATTATTTGTATAAATTGTATTGATGTTCGAAAAAAGTAATTTTAATAAAGTAATTTGTTACAAGAGGAAATTGATTTTCTCAGGGATGGGACTTGTCTGTCTAGATCACCTTGGAAGACGCCGGGCAAAGCTTAATCCGTCCAGGTACTATCATACGTTAGTTTTGAGTGCACTATGGTTATAGTGGTAAGAGAATAGTCTAAAAATAAATAGTTGTGCGTTATGATGTTCGCGTCAATACAGGAAAGCATTAACGAGTGCAGACGACGCGTGAACGATAGGCCGTCTACCTTTAACGGCCACTCTATGTTTAGAACGTTGTTATTTTAGTTGCAACGCGTGCGTTTTGCGTTTTAGTTTAGTTTTATAAAGGCGGGTACAACTAGCATTAATACTGAACAACGATTAAATAGTGACACAAAATATAATGAATATCACAAGGTGAACACAGAAATAGAGTTTACCCGCTATTTCGTCCTCACATAGTATATGAGTACAAGATTTTGAGTCAAATCAGCTGTCAGCTGTCAAACCAAAAAATGACATCAAAATCGGTTCAGTATTTTTTGCGTGATGCTGTTACAAACAAACAAACATGCAGACAAACAAACTAAAAAATGAAATCATTATATGCAAAGAATAATTCGCAAATAAAGACTTCTGATGAAGACAATGATATTATAGAAAAGCCTTCCTTGGAATTAAAGTGCCTATTTAAGTAATTGTAGTAGATACTAGTGTTTTCCCGCGACTTCGTCCGCACAAATTATATATCAGATTTTAAGTCAGATCATAAGCTATCAAACAAAAAAAGTTTCATCAAAATCGGTTCAGTAGATTTTGCGTGATGCGCGAACAAACAAACAAACTAACAATTTTGTCAATAGATGGCGCTGCACGTTTTTAAATCGCGCTATCGAATGTTATTTGAATTTATATGAAGAGAACCGCTACTTTTTTATTCCTCATGATGATTTTACGGTTTTATTATTATATAATAATAGTTATAGTTATTATAGTTATATAATTATAATAATTATAATAGTTATAATAGTTAAGATGAAAATTAGTGATGATATTTCAATTCAAGCCTGATTTTAATACAGAACAGTCTTATGACCAATTATCGCCTTTTATGATTAAATTTTGCTCAAGAATGACCAAATATTATAAAAACACATATAAGGTTAAAGGTTCATTTGCTTGTCAAGATTTATAAGATCAAATTTATTTATTTTATCCAATGACGTTACACACGCATGCTTTAGTCTGTACAAGGCTTTATAATTTGACTCTGCATATTTTAATATACAATATTGTTTTAATTTAATCATAAAAATGGTAATAGTTTCCGATGTAGTACGGTTATTACTTTTTCATGCTCGAACAATTTTATAGCTGTACTTCAGGTTTGGTAGATTATGATCTTAACCAGGACTTCCCAACCAGTGGGGCGCGCCCCCCTTGGGGGGCGTAGCGATATCGTAGGGGGGGCGCAATGCGTTTGCATTTTAAAAGAAAAATCCAGTTAACAACGTAAATGTCACTTATTAATTCATTTTATTAATTCACTCGTACATTCTGATTCGAATTCACCCATTGATTCGTTGTTACCGATATTTTCAGACTCAGTATGTCTCAAATAATACCGTTTCATGGGCATGAAAATATTACTTACTATAGCATGGGGGCGCGACGCAAAAAAGGTTGGGAAACCCTGTCTAAAAAATATTCATTTGGACCTGTGTACCTACATAATCAACCAAAGTTTTGTAAAACTTGACCGTTGTGGAAGATTTTTAGGGTTCCGTACCTACCCAAAGGATGAGAACTAGACCTTATTACTAAGCCTACGTTGTCCGTCCGTCCTACCTATTTAGGGCTGTCACTTTTGAACCGTAACAGCTAGATAGTAATTTTCACAGAATATGCATTACTACGGCGGATTTGTTAACAAATAATAAAACTGACAAAAAATTAAAAATTAAGGGGATTCTCAACAAGAAAATAGTTTTTATCAATGTTTTTTCTTCACGCTCTATCCTGAAAAAGAAAGAAATAAGAAATAAAATATTTGTATTTGTATATACACAACAAAACACACTGACATAATTATTATATAGAAAAATTGAACTAAAAACATACAATTTAAAAATTACATAATTGAGATATGATTGAAAACATACAAACGTCAAACTTGGTGTGATTATAGAGCAAACAACGGAGTTGCTTTGTAGGTCTGCTATTGGGCGGTCACGTGCGCGTCGGTTGCCCCATTCCCGGCCTACAGTGGAACTCCAGTGGTGGCTCAGGATATTGTTCTTTTATAAGAACAACCCTTGAAGTCACCAAAATATCAATATAACCGTACAACGTCAAGCACTTTTGCTATAAAAACTCGACATTGGCAAAATCATCACTAACCAAAGATGGCAGCATATTAAAAAAACAAAAAATAGAATAGAGCAAACAACAAATAATAAAAACCAGCCAAGTATAAGTCGGTCTCGCGCCTAAGGTCCCGGAGAAAATAGTTTTTTTTCAGTTTTTGTTGTGTTCTGTGTTGATGTGGTACGGGACCCTCGGTGCGCGAGGAGCCCGACTCGCACTTGACCGGTTTTTATTTATTATTATTTTCTTAGTTAGATTTCCGTGGTCTAATGGTTAGAGCATTGGGCTACTTGACACGGAGGTCGTAGGTTCGATTCCCACGGGGGGCACCTAGTGAAATGTCACTTTGTGCGTTTTTCCCCAGTTGGTTAGGACATTGCAGGCTGAGTCACCTGATTGTCTGAAAAGAAAGATGATTCCGTGCTTCGGATGGCACGTTAAGCCGTTGGTCCCGGCTACTATCTCTGGTGGTAGTAGTCGTTACATAAAAACCACGTCAGAGGCCGTAAGGCGGTTTGTGTAAACTCTGACACCAGGGCTTTGCAGCCCACTCGATAAGTTAGATTTCAAAGTTGGAAAAAATGAGGGCGTGTTGTTGCCTCCACGCAAGAACGTCAAATACACACAAAGCCTGGCAATATAACAATGTCACCACGTCAAACTCTTTTTTGCCAAGCTCTTTCTTTACAGGGTGAAATTCTACGAATAAGAATGTATAGGAGTGTAAATGAACCTCAGAAAATATGTGCGTATGGATTGAGGAGCCACATTTGCTATTGAAAAAAGAATTCTATGGCCATTTTGTAGGCCCAATCCTGGAATTTGTAGGAAAAGTATAGAGAAGTTACATGAACATAAAGGTGGCTCCTCAATCCATAACGTCAGGATTGAGGAGCCACCCTGTATCTCTGAAAGTACGTGATGAATCTTTTTGAAAATTTTGTAGAATTTAGTAGGAGTTGGAAAAAGATCCTACAAAAAAAATCAGCTCTCTACGACCAAAACTGAAAAAGCTACAATGCTTTGATTGTGGCTCCTCGATCCTGACGCATCAGGATTGAGGAGCCACCCTCTATCTCTGAAAATACGTGATGAATCTTTTTGAAAATTTTGTAGGATTTAGTAGGAGTTGAAAAAAGATCCTACAAAAAAAATCAGCTCTGTACGACTACAACAGAAAAAGTTACAATAGATAATTTGATTGTGGCTCCTCACACCAGATAAATGCCTATAACTACATATGTACAGTCAGCTTCAGAGAAACCTGACCCCCCCATCTAAACCTTTTGAGCGCCATCTGTGACAAATTGTAAAACTAAAATCAAATGGTTTTAAGTTCCTCGAAGCAGATGTGAACCATAAAAACTGCTATCTTTATTGATTTACAATAAGCGACATCTCTAGAAACTTAACCATAATAAACTAAACCAAATTCTCATCGTGACGGAGGATATGCCTATTTACGTCGGTAATTATATGGCAGTCGTAGCTCAGTTGTTAAAGGTGCTTGATAAGAGAACAGTTTGACGTGAGTTCAAAACCTGTGAAGAGAATTTTATTTTTAAATTTGTGAAAATACTAAACTTGACTTTTCATACCATTTGGCTAAGAACAAATTAAACTAAAAAGGGATAACAACGAAATAGAAAACAATTATAAGTTTTAAAACATTTATTAAAAGTATTTTTGAGAAAATAAACAAAAGCATATAATTTGTGACAGCTAAATGATGTTGTTTAGATTTTGGCGAGAGAACCAACATGTTAACTGTAGTCAAAATAACTAAGATGATAACAATTTACATCTCTCGCACGCAATCTGATATACCTAACAGAAACATTAAGGAAAAAGATATACCTAAATTACACAATTAGCCCTTTATAATTGAGGAGTCAAACGATTCTAAAAAGCTAAATAAGGGATAGGGTGACCTTCAAATCCTAATATCTGATCGAGTCGACCTTTTATATTCGAAACCATAGTGAAACAAATTTCATATCGCATTAACTCTCAGATTCTTGTAACTTTTTGATCTAAATTTGGCTTGGACCTCACTTCACTAGGATCGCAACTCAGAACCATTTGACCCCACACATTTTCGATTGGGTTCAAATCGGGGCTTTTGGATGGCCAATTTTATTTACAATAGTTATATAAGCAAGCGACTGCGTGACGCGTCGTGAAGGTTAAACAGAGCAATTATCTTGAACGAAATATATCTGGCCCTCAGCTTATCCTGGTATTATCAAATCTTTCAATATCTCCCTATTGTAGCTGGTTCATACTTCAATAAGCTCTCAAGCTGGACCTATGTAGAAAATCTGAAAAATAAATCATGTTATGTAAATAAAATAACGTCCGCAAAACAAGTAGTATATAATATGCTATAAGTATTAAATAATAATATATATATACACTGTTATAAGTATATAATATAAGTAAGTATATAAATTTTATAAATATATAATGTTATGTTATAAGCTATATAAATTTATGTTATTTATCTAAATAATGCTATGTTACCTATGTTATGTGAATGCCTGAATGCCTGTATGCAAGTGTCTTCTAAGCAAAATTCCATACAATTCCGCAGTTGAGCGAGTGATTGATTGATTGATTGATTACTTTTGGTGGCGTTCGAATCTGTCCGAACGACTGGCCGTGGTCCTTGGCGGTTACACTTTACAATCGCTTATTTCCTGATGTATTTGTATTCATACGCGAACAGTATTTGTCTGTAAACGTTTAATAAACAGTAAATAAAAATTAAATTAGCAAACAATAGATTTTCTGCGTCGGTTATATGTAATTCAGATTTACTTACCGTCACGCCCAATTTTCGTGAAATTCCTTAATACTTTCGTATTGCTCCCAAAGAACAATCATTTTAGCCTTTAAGAATCCACTTAATCGCAACAATAATTAATCAATATTTAAAAATCTAAAAACTAAACATGATTCCTCCGATACGTCATGTGAAAGTATGCACTGGATTGCAACAACTTGGATCGAGCCATATTGAATTACCCTCAAACATATTTAATAAAATTATAACGATTATCGTAGTTTGATACCAAGCAGTTCACAATTTCACATGGTTGAGTAAGTAACCGCTTGGCTCAGTGGTAAGATCGCTTGAATTAATGGAGTTGAATTTTGCGAGTGCTGAGTTCAAATCTCTGTCATGGATGGAAAGATATATTTTATAAATTTTTCACTGTGTTTGTAAAATTTAGAATTGGCAGAATGATTCTCTATAGTATCTAAAGTGCAAAGGAAGTGCGAGAACAGGTTTATCGCTTGGAAACGTCTACCAATAGATGGCACTTGATTCACCTAACGTGAAGCTTGTGCCTCAAATTCTTAATACTTAGGGGGTCAGATTTCTCTGACGCTGACTGTACGTAACGGAATTCACAACCGATGATGCCAATATTTAGTAGAAATTTCTACTAAATATTGGCGTAGTCAAATGTCGCATATCATCAATACCGACAGAGCTACGCGTTTTTTCAATTTTCCATATAAAGTCACCATATAGGGTGACCACTAATAAGTTAAATCCTGAGACACATTTTAGTACTATCAAGTTGGTGGCTTATTATGTCCAGAAAAAGAATGCATAAGATTACCTTTCCCTTAGTCGCCTCGTAAAGTACTTACCTACTAATTAGTTCAAATTTTTTTAGCTTCTTAACCGCTTGTTCGTTGTTAATTGATCGTAATTTTATGTATAAATTTTCCTTAACATGTGTTCTGCGGTATTCAGTGACAACAAAACTCAGTCGAAATGCAACAAATTTTTAGGTAAGTGTAAATTCCTAAACATATAGGTACTTAAAATTATCAGTACTTACTACTACCTACTATACGATCCTGAAATTAGGTGATGCATTCAGGAAACCACAGACAGGTACACACCAAGGTAGGTACTTAACTAGTTTTGAATCATGTTAAGTACTTCATATCTCTTAATTCAAAGGGGATATTACCTTTGACGCGCTCCATACAAACGAAGTCCGGTCATATTTTAAATACAATAGATTACCAATGTACTATGGATATGAAAAAATGATAAAGCTGCAATACCAAGGCAATAAAAAAATAAGATCTGACAATTGTCACAGAAAACAGATCGTAAAGGGTGTATCAGAATATGACCGGTGTTTCTACAGTTTAGATAGTTTTTTATCAAAATAAGCATAATAAAAATTATTTAAGGGTTCATACATGATAAATGTAATATTACCTAAATTATAAAATAATATACAGCTGTATACAACTGTTGGCATTCTTTCTATGGCCGGGGCCGCATCTCGTTTGTATGGAAATCTTTGAGGCACTGTAACTTTTAAACTATAATCGGACAACATACATTAGTTAGTATTTAAAATATGACCGGATTTCGTTTGTATGGAGCGCGTCAAAGGTAATATCCCCTTTGAATTAAGAGATATGAAGTACTTAACATGATTCAAAACTAGTTAAGTACCTACCTTGGTGTGTACCTGTCTGTGGTTTCCTGAATGCATCACCTAATTTCAGGATCGTATAGTAGGTAGTAGTAAGTACTGATAATTTTATGTACCTATATGTTTAGGAATTTACACTTACCTAAAAATTTGTTGCATTTCGACTGAGTTTTGTTGTCACTGAATACCGCAGAACACATGTTAAGGAAAATTTATACATAAAATTACGATCAATTAACAACGAACAAGCGGTTAAGAAGCTAAAAAAATTTGAACTAATTAGTAGGTAAGTACTTTACGAGGCGACTAAGGGAAAGGTAATCTTATGCATTCTTTTTCTGGACATAATAAGCCACCAACTTGATAGTACTAAAATGTGTCTCAGGATTTAACTTATTAGTGGTCACCCTATATGGTGACTTTATATGGAAAATTGAAAAAACGCGTAGCTCTGTCGGTATTGATGATATGCGACATTTGACTACGCCAATATTTAGTAGAAATTTCTACTAAATATTGGCATCATCGGTTGTGAATTCCGTTACGTACATATGTAGTTATAGGCATTTATCTGGTGTGAGGAGCCACAATCAAATTATCTATTGTAACTTTTTCTGTTGTAGTCGTACAGAGCTGATTTTTTTTGTAGGATCTTTTTTCAACTCCTACTAAATCCTACAAAATTTTCAAAAAGATTCATCACGTATTTTCAGAGATAGAGGGTGGCTCCTCAATCCTGATGCGTCAGGATTGAGGAGCCACAATCAAAGCATTGTAGCTTTTTCAGTTTTGGTCGTAGAGAGCTGATTTTTTTTGTAGGATCTTTTTCCAACTCCTACTAAATCCTACAAAATTTTCAAAAAGATTCATCACGTACTTTCAGAGATACAGGGTGGCTCCTCAATCCTGACGTTATGGATTGAGGAGCCACCTTTATGTTCATGTAACTTCTCTATACTTTTCCTACAAATTCCAGGATTGGGCCTACAAAATCTACAAATTTCCTACAAAATGGCCATAGAATTCTTTTTTCAATAGCAAATGTGGCTCCTCAATCCATACACACATCAGAAAATGGCACCAAAAAAATTGTACCGTGTTCTAAATTACCTAGCCGCCAAAACTCATACAAAATGTCATTTTTCATTGGGTGCCAAAAATTATTTCGATTTTGTTTAGAGTTACTCTTCTATAGTTATTCTTATTCGTAGGTGTAATTGATATCATTGGGAGCAAACAGATCGTAGCAAAATAAAATCTGGTTTTATACAGTTGAGTCGGGTAGTTTGGTATGAAACAGCAGGTTTTTTGCTACGATCTATTTGCGCATAGTACAAATTGTTCAGTTTGATGGGTAGACTCTTAGTTTAAAAGGATGCAAATGCAATGCAGAGCAGAAAATTTATTTCACCCTGTCTAGGGTGTTTAATTAAATGCGTTACCATATACCATACAGGGTGCTTCAGACCATCAAACTGAACAACGTTCACTAAAGAGACAACAACGAAATCGCGAAATAATTCGGAGCGCGCTCCATACAAACGTACTATGGTGCTTAAATGGTGTTTTCAATACTAACGAATTAAAGTCAATGAAATTTTGCAGAAACAATCTAGAAAGAAATGTCTATGCTTGTATAGACTCAGATTTTCGTTAAAATCTTAAATTAATCCTAGCTTTGAAACTGTATATTTTAACGAAAATCTGACTCCATACAAGCTTAGAGATTTATTTATAGATTGTTTCTGCAGAATTTCATTGACTTTAATTGGTTAGTATTGAAAATATCACCATAGTTCGTTTGTATGGAGCGCGCATTTTCGCTATCGGAATAACGCTTTAGTTACCGCCTATAAGCATATGGCATATATAATAGGTATTATAATGCAATTCGTTTTCAATAAACGACTGGGTTGTCGAAATGTTTTTTACCATTTAATAATACTCAAAATTGAATAGATTTTTCAATTCATTTCAGATTTTATTTTCGAATATTTTCAATAGAAAACTTTACTATCTAAGGGATCGTCTGAAAACGTTTTCAAAACTTTATTAATAATGGCTTATTCGTTGGTAAAAATTGCAATATCTCTATAAAAATTCAGCATTCGTAGGTACTATCAAGGACGGTTTTCCACTGAAAAAATCTGTGGATTTAAACGAATGATTTTCGGTGCCAATTTTGTACTTTAATAAAATTCTCATTGCTATTTTATTCTGCCTAGAATTAATGAATTGGAAATATTATGTCCTATTATGTCCTGCACGTCTAGTATAATTTCTATACACGGGGGGTAGTATACGGGGCGGGTACTTTCTCTGCAAGGGTACTTATACATATTAATCACGCCTACAAAGTGGTGAAATAAAATAAATGTTGAAAAATGTTTTTTTAGGCCTACCTAATAACTACGTGAAGTGGGGATGCCATTTTTTTTTCTCGTCTACCGCATAGTGTGGGGTATCGTTGGATAGGTTGTTTAAAAATACGGTGGGAGTGTAAAACAATTTTTCGATTTAGGGATCTGTTAGCGAAATACTAAACATCAAAGTGAAAAATTTTGTTAGAGTCAAGTGTCCCCCCAGGTAGTCCCCCGTAGTATAAAACAAAAAGCCCCCTCTAAGTTCATTATATTGTGACGGGTAACTACGGTTTTTTTCATTTTTTTAGCTAACTTCTGCTTGATTTAGTTAATACCTAGCTGAATACATACCTAAGTAATCAAGAAGATCAAAGATCAAATCTAGAATATGGCGATTTACCCCTCAAACTCAAAATGTTTTATTCAAAACTTCTCAAACTGTTTTCTGAGCATTTCTTTTTTGTTGCTTTTGTTTACCTACACATGTTTTTATTCCATTTAAACTGTTAAAGTATATATTGTAGTGCTACTTTTGTAAACTGTTTTCTGTGCATTTGGTATTCATCTCTAACGTCGATTGGTTATAATCGATTGGTTAAAGTCGATAACGCTTTTTTTGCCGATCAAAAAGATTTTTATAAGTTTTCTTACGTGGTCTAAATCAACAACACACTTTTAATATAATTTAAAAACACACCTGCATATTTATTATTTATCTACCACTTAAAAATATTGTTTTTACCCGACTGCCAAGAACGAGGGTACGGTTTTGATTAATTACTTCGAAAATACCTACTTCTACATTTTTTGATTTATTATTTGAATAATTTATACATAATCTTACAATGATCGTCAGCATCTTATTTAAGAGCTACTCTCTTGTCGTTGGAGTATTTGCCAATCCAGATACTACGATGATACTACTACTGCTACTACAATTTATAATAAGTATAAATTATTAAATTAAAGCCAAATAAATGTACTTATGTCAGGTTGTAGTCTCTGTTTACATCATTGGGACATAGTCGTGAACTTATATATGTACTATGCACGATTATTAATAATATAAAAAATCTTAAGAGAAGTTTATTTCGAGAGCGCAAATACGCTCTGCATACAAACGAAGTTTTCAATACTATCTAATTAAAGTCAATGAAATTTTTCAGAAACAATCTAGAAACTCTATGTTCGTATGAAGTCAAATTTTCGTTAAAATATACAGTTTTAATTCTATGATTAGTTTAAGATTTTTATGGAAATCTTTGAGGCACTGTTACAAAAATCTGACTTTATATAGACATAGATATGAGTTTCTAGATTGTTCCTGGAAAATTTCATTGACTTCGTTAGTATTGAAAATATAACCAGACTACGTTTGTATGGAGCGCGCCAACGGTAATACACCCTTAGTAGCCGTTGTCTGTACGTAAGGCAATACAATCTCCCTTTTAATCTAGACTAATGATAAAAGAAAAAGATTCAATCCGTGACTAATCCAGATAAATGAGAGTTCGGTGAAATAAGTCTAAAAGTTGTCATTTTATTAAAACCCATTTACATTTTTTGAAATACCTAATTTTGGTGATTACATTTTTTCTTCCTCGAAATTTAATAAGCTATTTGTTTGGTTCCGATAACACAGGGTGAAAACTTAAATACTTTACATACTTACTTGGTGCTTCTGACCATCAAAAGGAGCAACTTACAAAAAAAAATTGGTTGATCCATAGAAAATGCTATGACTACCTACTCGACACAAATATACAGGGTCCTTCTTAATATGCCGACACTTTTTAAGGGGATGCTCAGACCATCAAACTGAACAACTTTCTCTATGGGACCAACATCGGAATCGCGAAAAAAAAATCTGCTGACCCATTACATTTGCCTCGAGTAGGTTTGCAGTTTAGTATGGAAGAGCAGATTTTTTTTTCGCGATTTCGATGTTGGTCCCATAGCGAAAGTTGTTCAGTTTGACGGTCTGTCCTCCTCTTAAAAAAGTGTCAGCATATTAAGAAGGAACCTATATGAAACAGCAATTTTTTTTAATCACGATTTCAAAATTGTTCCCATAGTAAAAGTTGTTCAGAATTAAGGACCCCCTTAAGTAAAATCATAACGCATTTAAGTTTACATACTTTATAAATAAAGGGATATACATACAATGATAATAGATCGCAGCGTGTTGTCAATTATAAACCATTATCCTTCTTATTAACGTTCAAGTGACAGCTAGTCAAGGTAAGTGACTCAGGCTGGTAGAGGTAAGCTGTCAAGTACCACAACTACTACACGGTTATCGAATGACAGGAGAGTCGAGTGTACCAGAGCATACGGGTTAGCATGCACGACGAATAGACAATACGTGAAAGCCGTCACAGGCGCTAATTTTGGCTTGAGTATTAAGGAGGTAAATCTCGTCTTACTCATTTTCTTAGAGGCGGCATCGGCATGCTTGGCCCAGTGCCATGCCATCGAACCGACTTTTGGGCGCACAAGACTGAAGCGGCAGTTTTACAAATTACAACTTTCACTTCTTCCACAAAACAACGCTAATCCACAAAAGCATTTAACAATCACTTAGTTCTTTCTTAATCTCTATTGAGTCCTTCTTAATAAGACCATCAAACTGTACTCCTTTCTCAATGGGAACAAAACGTTGAAATCGCGAAAAAAAATCTGCTGTTCCATATATTTGGGTCGAATAGTATTGCAGTTTTGTATGAAACAGCCAATTTTTTTTCGTGACTTCGACGTTGGTACCATAGAGAAAGTTGTTCAGTTTGATGTTCGGCTTATCCCCTCAATAAACCGTCAGCATATTATTAAGTTGGACCCAGTATTAAGCTATTTCTCATCGTCATTTCAACCACAAAATTTCCGCTGCTAGCTTCTCTGAATTTTTATAACTACTATTTCGAACACCTTTCTCATAATTGCGTCTGGTGACATTGTCCAGAATGTTGGAACTTATGCATTCCTTTTACGAACGACAAGGAAATTGTGTCAGTTTATCTTTCGCCCAGTAGAGAAGAACTTTGTTCAGAAAAAGATGAACTACTACATATTTAATGATCCTCAGGTAAGATGTGAGGTGAACTAGTAAGTAGAACTTCTGATAGAGGCGCAAAACTTGTCGCTTGTCTCATCCGTGTCCTTATTAACTTGCGAATTCTACTCAACTTGTTTAAGTTTGAGCGCTGAATAACAAATTTAATGTTTTACTTTGACTTGGTAGTGAACGCGGTAAAACTGTTGAAAGTTCAACATAGATCTGTTTTGGTTTCTGATAAAGTTGAGTCTCAATGTAACCTAATGTGGTTAAAATCATGGCATTCTTTGCAGGAGTCTTTTACCCTAAGGGGGTCCATACATTAATAAATAAGTACCTACCTAATATGAAATTCGAATTCAATAAGATGATAAATGAATGAAAATGAAAAATGTGTGTACACAGAAATGAAATTATTTATTGTAATGATTAAAAATTTAAATAAAATTATTATTGTTATGAAATGTTGTTGACTTACTTATATTCACATACTTACGAATAAGAATAATATAATTATGTACAGGTTGTAACAAAACACCCTAACAATATTGAAAGGGGTGGATAAAACCTTTGTGGCTCCATATTGAAAGTTGTTCAGTTTTTTTAATCTAATCTAAAATAAATATCACTAGGGTGTTTTATTACGACCTGGAGTGCGATTTTTGAATCTCATTCGGTGAGCTCAGCAGTTGGAAAAGTCAAAATTACTATGGAGATACGCATCTGTCTACTGATGATTTGACTTTGAAAAATCACACTCCTGGATTGTGATTTTTGAGAGTCAAATCAGCAGTAGAAAGTTGCATATCTCCATAGTAATTTTGACATTTAACACTGCTGAGCTCACCGAATGAGATTCAAAAATCGCACTCCTGGAATGCGATTTTTGAATCTCATTCGGTGAGCTCAGCAGTTGAAAATGTCAAAATTACTATGGACATACGCATCCTTCTACTGCCGATTTGACTCTCAGATATCTCTCTCCTGTAGTATGATTTTTTAAAGTCATATCAGCAGTAGAAAGATGCATATCTCCATAGTAATTTTTGAAACTCATTCGGTGAACTCTGCAGTAGAAAATGTCAGAGATATGCATCTTTCTACTGCTGATTTGACTTTCAAAAAAACCATACACAATTAGTGCGATTTTTGAAAGTCAATTCAGCAGTAGAAAGATGAATATCTCCATACTCCATACGTAATTTGGACATTTTCTACTGCTGAGTTTAACTTGAGAGTTAATATTTTTATTATCTTGAATGAGGATACTCGATTTGATCTATTTAGCTGTAGTGCTCGACTTACCAAAAAGTTGTTAGTTGATAAGACTATCGATACTTAATAGTTTCTACTCTGAAGACCATTTATAGAAACGTAAATTGATTGTTATATGTATAAATTCAATATGTGGATGCTTGTAAATGGCAAATGGCTTGTTATTCTAAATACATTATATTATTGTAAAAGAGGCTGTTAGCATCCGGAATAATATAAAATAAAATAAGTCGCACTCCTGTACATACAATAATTAACGTTACCTCTTGCAGTGGTGTCTTACAGTAGCGATACTCGATGTCCTCAAAAGGTATTGCCTAGTTACAGTTCTTCTTAATTTTATAGATCTAAAGCAGATTTTCATCTTGCCTAAGAAATTTACTTTGTTACATTTAATTTAGGTAATATTTGAAAACTCTATTTTACTCGTATTAGCCTTGTATTAGTTCAGACAATCGCGCGAAAGCAAGTGCCACCCGTGGTTTGTTAGCACTTACAGGTCAATTAACGAGGGAATTCTACACCTCGTAGAAACTAGCAATGTTCGGAACTGTTAAAGTATAGTGCCACTGAGAATGTTAGCAATTTGTTGAAGGAAAAAAACCTCTTAAGAGTTTGTTTTATTGGGGATTACCACTGTTAACAACAACTGGACGCTGGGTCTGCACTCATAAAACCAAAAGGGTGACAAAACACGTAAAGACTCGCCAGTCCAGTCTTCGTTTTTTTTATTAATTTGTTTTAAATGGGGGCTTTTAATCCTAAGATCGACCGACTACGCGCACGTCTAAAATGCCGTGCCACAGTGCTGTAAGATTTGGTAAAAACTGCGCAAGCAAAATTAAAAACGAATTTCAGCAGTTTCAATTTCTTAAACAGGTTTAAGAATATTACTAACACGTAAATATCTATGTACGTTTTTCTTTAGTCTGGGACACTTTTTTCGATCATTTTGTATTAGACCCGGCGGCGTCCATTATTTGGTATGTCAATGAAATCGTCTCTAGTTGGGCTACAGGATCCTATTGTAGGTACCAGAGGTATTTTGCAATATCGTATTTTTACTGCGAAATATGTTTATTTTATCAGGTTCATCAACTGATGCTACAATGATAAATGGGTATAATTTATAATCACATTGAGTTCCTACTACTTAGATGACTACCGCTTGTATTGTACGAGTATGAAACTACAAGAATGCGTGCAAAGTTCAATAATAGAAATGAGAAGTTCAAAGAGCTAAAGACAGTGTTCGTGTTCATTATCATTGTAACTATTGCTGGCTCCTAAGATGAAAGTAATAAGCTGACTCATGCCTTTGATTATTTTGATTACCTACTACACAAATGAGTACTTTGTCTCTTCTAAAGTCATAATTATAGCATTCTATGACTAAAGATAGGTAATGTCGCGATTTTCTTTTCAAGAAGAGTTGATAGCGAGCTGTGAGAGTTAAAAACCATATTTTTTTTAAATTAAAATACAACGATATCAATGTACCTACTCAAGTCTATGTATATGTTAAAATACAAGTAAGATGTACACAGGAAGCTGGAAATAGGTATATGGATGTACATTATACACCACAAATTTTTAATTTGTATAGAAAATCTAACGGCTGGTTTGCACTTTTTTGTATGGGGGTCCAACAATTTTTCTCCTTTTTCGACCCATGTTTCTTAGGGAAAGTTGTTCAGATTCACGGTCTGCATGAATACACCCTGTCTCGTTACTAATTAAAAATTTGTTTCATCTTTTTAGTGAGAGACTGGTGTCTGTACCAAGCGTATGACTGATTGATTACCTTTAGTATAATTATGTTGAGCATTTATCAGTTTATTGGATGCTCTCTATTTTATTAAACTTACTGTCAAGCCTAGTGATTATGGCAAATATTTGCTCGATGAATAAGGCCAATGTCTAGGGCCAAAGCAGCAGTTCTTGTGCCTGATGATGAATGTAGTTTTTTTTATCCAACATAGCCTAACCACACGTTATCACTGTAACTCCTGTCAACCAGAACCGACAGCGGCGACTACACTAGATAATGAAGTCCAGCAAGCCCGGGGGATGACTTTCTCGTCTATCATACTTGTCTTGACACTCGCAATGAATTTAATCAAAGAAGAGAGAAGGAGTAGGAAAAATAAGTATTCGACTCATAATACAAGGTGTTACAAAAATACAAATAAACCTTTAAGGGGGTGGTTTAGACCATCAAACTGAACAACTTTCATTATGGGACCAATAGCGAAATCGCGAAAAAAAAATTTTATGTTCTATACTCTACAAATCGACTAGAGCTAAAATATGTATGGGATTTCAATTTTTTTTTTCGCGATTTCGATTGATGGGACATAGAGAAAGTTGTTCAGTTTGACGGTCTAAACAACCCCCTTAAGAGTTTTAAATATTTATTGTTACTTATGAAACACCATGTATACCTTAAAATGTAATGTACGAGGCATTTCTACGAAGAGCAACAATTTTAAATGGCGCCTGAGTTTGAGCACCTTTATAAATTCACAAATAGCATTCCACGATTTGAATTTTTCTATTCCTACTTGAGCACCGATCTCCAATAGCACTCTATTTTGAGCACCCAATCTATACCACGACCTGCACCAATCTAGGTGCTCTGGAATTTTATATTTTGCATCTTTAAACAAAAGCGGTTTAACATTTAATCGAATCAGGCGTTACATTGCGGAAATTTATGACTAATAGGTAGGTAGATAACTAGATTGTATCGAGACCATGGCTTCTAACTACCAACAAAAGTTCTATTGTACCGACAAAGTTGTATTACGTTATTAAATGCAACCTGCCCACCAAATAATTTCTACTCTACACGTGTTTCGCTCCTTTATCAAGCTCCTTGGTGGAGCTAAGCACGTATAGAGAAGAAATTATTTGGTGGGCAGACGGAGGTCTCAATACAATCTTGTTATCTACCTACAGGTTCAACAGTCCATCTTATGCCATAATTGAAAACGAACACAAATTGATAAAGCTCTCGATACATACATAGTAGCCCTACCGTCTGCTGTTGCGCCGAGTCTTATTAAGCTTCCGTCTATGCAGAATTAGTTGCACAGCTGCGCTTCTGCCCGCGGCGTTACATGTTATTTGCTTGAATCGTGGAGCTGCAATTCTATGGATGTGACGTTTTCATATCTACATCCATAGTATCGGTAACATGCTTCGTCCTAAACCTAATTCTATGTATAAACATACCGCACGTCAGCAACAAGCTTCCCGTGTATCCGCAACAATACATGCTTCGTCAAAAAACAATCGCCACACATTAAAAATTCGAAAGTGTTCGTCTGTCTATTGCGTTTTCAGGGTTAAACATAGCCAAGATTGCAATTTTTGAAAGGGTCTAGAACTTATTTTGAATACATCAGGGACGTAATTTTTGAACCGTAATAGCTAGATAGTTGAAATTTTCATAGAATATGCATTGCACAGTATTACGGCAGATTTGTTAACAAATAATAAAAATTTCCAATATTAAAATAATTAAGGCCCCGGACAAGAAACTAGTTTTTATCAAAATTTTCTTTTTGCTCTATCGCGATCGTAAAAACGGTAATACATACAAGCGTCAAACTTGGTGTGATTATAAAGCAAACTCTACAGTATAAAACAAATAGTAAAAACCGGACAAGTGTGAGTGAAAACAACACTTTTTTTACAGCATAATGATAGCCTCTTCTAGTCAGTGCAATCCAGTTTATACTTGTATTACGTGTCCATATGGGAAATTCGGGATAGAAGGTATCAGATGGCGACAATAAAACAGAAGATTAAAAAAAAACTATTTTAGCTTTATCAATCATCTCCATAGTGAATGTTGTTCAGTTTGGGGGTCTAAACAACCCCTTTAAATATTATTACGGTGTTTTGTTACACACTGTATAAGTACAAGGTGTTACAAAACTACAAATAAACATTTAAGGGGGTGGTTTAGACCATCAAACTGAACAACTTTCACTATGGGACCAATATCGAAATCGCGAAAAAAAAAATTATGTTCTACAAATCGACTAGAGCTAAAATATGTATGGGATTTAAAATTATTTTTTTCTCGATTTCGATATTGGTCCCATAGAGAAAGTTGTTCAGTTTCACGGTCTAAACAACCCCCTTATGAGTTTCAAAAATTTATTGGTACTTATGAAACACCCTGTATAATAAGTATAAAGAAATCAGCGAAAATTCTAAAATGTGGCCACCGGGTAAGCACGCGCGTCGTTGGTCGCCTGTTGAATGAAATTCTAGTAAGGTCTAGGCAAAATAACAATTTCCTTTGCAATATCCGCTGGCGATGGTTCTTAAAGTGACCTGAATAAGAAATTACCCACCGCGGTTCATACTAACACGATTAATAGCTTTTCGATTCAAGAATTAGAAAATACGAATTACGGGACAATTTTAAAGCGCTATTATAACGGTCCTTCCTGGAAGTTAATAACAGCGTTTGCCTTTTCTTATAAATAAGATGAAAATGTTCGGACAGATAAATTTTGGCGTTCAAACGTCCTGATGCTTCGCCCTAATATGGTAAGGTGCAAGCTGACTTTAGTCTTGAAAGCCTAATGAATTAATGAATGTTAGAAAAATAATTATTAAGCCTCGTATATCCACTAGGCAACAATTGACGCGCAACACGGGACGCTTAAAGGCTTCCGCACATTGCAGCGATATTATCGACAGCGATATCGCGATACCTTACACACTGCAGCGATTCCACGATTCGCGTCACGCATGCGCCCTTCACTGAATGTAGTAGAAAGAGATTGCGTCAGGTTGCGATAATATCGCGGCAGTGTGTGGGATCGAGCGCGTCCGTCCCCATACAAAATGTACTGAGAACAATTATCGCAAAATCGCAGCGATAATATCGCTGCAATGAGCGGAGGCCTTTACTGTTTGGCAACGTTGTCAACGCGCGACGTTGCTTCTCTCAAAGTTTCTTCTTTTTCCCGACTGCCACAGAAGGAGGGTTTTTGCGTAAGAATTTGACAGAAGCAACGTCGCGCGTTGTTTAACAACGTTGCAAACATGTGGGTTGAGCGTCACGTGTTGCCGCGTCAACTGTTGCGTAGTAGATGCAAGGCTTCATGTCAAAATTAGGAGTTTTCTGACAGCTACTGAAACGTAGTTCATCAAACGTAGTACTTAAGGCTAGGTTATCCCAGTGCAAGCGTCTCTTTCTTGCAAGCATAAGCATACAATTAGCCATCCCGCTCCAATTGAAAGCAGGATCGCAAAAAACCGTGTTTTTCGTCAATATCTTTGCTCATGGGAGTTTCTAAGCTAAAACTTCTCCTGAGTTCACTAGAAATATTTAATGTATTTAGTTAAGTACAAGAATAAAAAGTTAAATATCAGCAGTTTAATCATAGTATTGAAAAAACATAACAAAAAGGGGTAACTTTGGGATTTTTTTTTTTTGTAGTAAACTTAATCTAATCGTGTAATTGAGAACAGTCGCCCATCCGCCCGATCCTTAAATAAGACATAATTTAATTTCAGACTTTAAAACACAGTTTAAAACACTTTCGTTCTTGTTCAAAAAACGGCCTCGACGGTATAACAGCGTCTTAAATACTCTAATTCTTGCTTTTTTATTTGTATTTTATCATATGCAAGGTCGCTCGCCCCTGTCTCGTCAACGCCATCTATCGAGGCATTGTTCTTTTTTAATGGCTTTCTGAAAATCCCTCAATGTCAAGAAACGACGTATTTTTTTACTTTAGTGATTTTTTAAATGTAATAAAGCCTAATCACCTTAAATTGCTACATTCGTTTTCCTCTCAGATTTTCCTCATCAATACACATTACTTATCGGAACTACTTATATTAAATGTGACGTCATTTATGATTGCATTGTCAAAGTGAATGACACATTATTAATAGGTTAATAGTATCATACAGGCCTAATCTGTGGACCCGGATGAGGAAATTGTAATAAAAACTGAAATATAATGGTTGATAATATAAATTGGCTGCTGGGGAGCTATTTCATATAGCGAGAGACAGACAAAAATATGAAGACGAATAATAAGAATATAAATGGTATCAATTATAACAGCCGATGATTTTGTGTCTTGTTTATTAATGTGTCAGGTTACATCGTAGGGTTACATTGATTGTTTGTCAGTTATCTATCAGTGAAAATATCTAGGAAAATATGCACACGCACTATGACACTGACTATTCACACACACTAACAGGTACCGTCTGCCGATGGGGATTTCACCATTCTGCATGACTATCAATTTCCACTAACTGCTCTACATTTCTTGGACCAAAACCTCATTTGCGGAGCAAAATGTAAGAACCTCAGAAAGGAAAGGGTAAGTTACTTTTCCTTACGGAAACACAAAAACATGCAGTTTTTTAATTTTATTTATTTCGTAATTTTATATCGTAATTAACAAATTTTTATATCGCCAAACTATTGTGCAGTTTGAAGGATTATAGGTAGGGTTAGGTACTGCGGTGCGGTCGCTGCATACCTCTGCCACAGGTCCGGCACTTCGAACAACGTTTTGGATTTGACATGATGACGTTCGCACATGCGCACTTGGTGCAAATTGTCCTTGACATAATATGTGTAGGGTTGACTTACCATGCATAGTATAAACATCATCTACATTTCATTACTTTTAATTGTTCGTTCTGTTATTGAAAATAGTGTTTGAGCTAAAGAATTTATGAAAATGCGAATTTAGCGTTATTTTTCAACGTTTTTATGCACTGAAAAGACTCAATTTTATGTAGTCAAATCTAACAGGTGCGCGCGCCTGTCTGCGTTCCCTTGCTCGAATTCCCTCAAGTTTCCCTCAAGTGTGAGGGGGGGTGGGGTATCTGAAGTCAGAGGGGGGCAGGGAGTGGTCGTTCTGTATATAGAACTATATACCAAACCTATTCTGTGTCCGTACGAAGACCGCAATACTTGATCTATGTGGACAAAGCGAAAGTTGCCCGTACAATGTCGACCGTACAATGTCGACACTCGACAGTATACGGGCGCGGGCATTGTTGAATATGCGACTCTTTGCGGACATTGCACGTAACACATAGGGTAGGTACATCTTAAACTATTAGTTATGTAAACTAATGCTATCCTTTAGAAAAATCTTCCTTTATCGAAGTAGGTAGCTGCTCCATACTTATTTGCCTTTTACAAATCGTAGTTGTTTTGATGAGTAGCTCCTTGGTCGAAGTAAGCGCATATTGTACCGAAAGATGTCTTAGAGATAAGAGGATTTACCCGAGGACGACGATTCAATTTTAGTGCTATGCAATACAATGTTCTAAGCCGAGATCAAGTATTTGCTAAGTCTTGCTAAAGATGGTACGGTAGAATGTTTCTTAGGTGAATCTGATACAATTCCTGGAATAACAAGGAATAAAACGAGTGCGATAGAAAATGGTAATGAAAAATGAGATAAAAATGCGGTTTAGAAAATTGATTGTTGAATCGACATGAGAGATTGGTCAGGGTCACAATACTAGAATGAGTATTACTTAGGTACAGTATGGACACTCACATACCCGATACACATAGTGATATGTGTTTCGGGGATTCGATCTCACTTCTGTATCTCGGTTGCCGACTGTAAAAATTTCAGTGGTGTATACATACATAGGGTTCTTGTTAAAGGTTTTTTAAGAGAATGATCGGACCATCAAACTGAACAACTTTCTCTATAGGACCAGACCCGAAATCGGAAAAAAAATGCCTTCCATACAAAGCTGCAAACCTATTCAACCCAAATGTATGGAACAACAGATTTTTTCGCGTTTTTAATGTTGGTCCCATAGAGAAGGTTCAAAAATTCAGTTTGATGGTCTGATCATCCCCTTAAAAAACCGTCAACATATTAAGAAGGACCTTGCATAAATTCTATAATGAACAAAAAAAAAGGTTTTGCACCTTTCGGATACCTACTCTCGTAAGGCGTCGTAGTAGATTTGCTAAAAGCAAAAGGAAGTGTTGGGAAAAGTCGATGTTTATCAGTGGACGATGTCAGGCTGATTATGATGTTTAGATCTACCAAATCGACCCCATACCACCTTCAACAACACCACGTGATAGAATGAACCCTGGGTAAACCTTTCCTCTTGGTTGTAGCCCTATGGCACCCTTTGAGCCGAACACGACAGTTGTTTTTTTTTCACGATTTCGTAGTTGGCTCTATCCATAGTGAAAGTTGTTCAGTTTGATGGTCTGAAGTATTACTAGGGTGTTTTTTACACCCTGTATTAGTCATTCTCTGATATCGATATTTTTACTATTTTTTTAAGGATCTGTGGTTAAGCAACATTAAACTGCACTTCCAGACGTATTTTTACAATTGACTTAGTGGCTGACAATTTTGCACATTGCCATATAAAGTGCCAATCTACCTAATTATTACATCCCAGCTTTACGTAGTACACTAAACTACATTAGGACAAAATACAAATGTTATCAACAACGATAAATATGAACAAAAGAATCCAATAACAGTCAATAAACGTTTCATGGCAAATATACTTGGCATGTAACTGCCGGTTTATGGTGGCGCAGGGAATGAGATTTTGTTGTTTGACATACTTTACTACTGATCGGGTTCATTCCTCTCAGTATATTGATGTAGTGTAATTACGGAAGCGTTTGTAAGTAGTACCTAAGTATTTTCAATTACTAATACATAACTAGTAAATTACCGAACGCGACAGGATGTCATACGACTGTTCGAATAGTGCCTCTTTTTGCTAGATTTTTTTGTATCAACCCCGGATTGTTTGTACGTATTCTTTAAAATATGCTTAGACACAATTATTTTAATTTGTATCAACATCGGATTGTTTGTACGTATATTCAATAAAATATACTTAGACACAATAATATAAGTACACAATAGTACGCTACGCATACATAATAGTACACAACAGAACAACTCATATGGGGTGAACATCTTGTCAGCATTCAACTCGTCCATTTGAAAACAGCTCTTAATCCAGATTTTTGCATCTTTCTTTGGTAACTAGTCTGTAGTAGTCTTCAGGCTTACAAAATAACAAAAATCATAAGCAGTAGTATTTACTGAACTAAACGCATGAATTTACTATTAGGTATGTATTATGATTATATGACGGTCTTCAAACCCGCAACAAACTACATAGAAAGAATGCGAGAGTACGAAATTGAAATAACCGACTTTATAACTCACTTACCTATTTCTTTTCCTGTACCTATTCTGTACTGGATTTACGGTAACAGTATATGGAAACAATTTTACGCTGCCTGCGCCAAGCTTTAGTTCCAAGAAGGTTATCGATGGATGACTATGCACAAGCGTTATCGAAATGCATTGAAAAGTCGTGAAGCAGTTGTGTAAGCACTTAGTTGTTATATGGTCTGCCCGTGGCAGTTTTGCTCGGCCTTTTGTAAAGATGAGGAATAGTTATTTTCTGCTCGCGGACTCCCCGGGAAGATTAATAATCCACTCAGCGGGTGGCAAGGATTGACCTTTGTCCGAGTCCCGTCACTCCAGACTTAGCCGTTTGTTTCTTTTAGTTGCACAAGTTTTTGTTTACGAAAAGTAAATCTGTGCTTACGTCGTGCCGGGATAGAATAAGCGCTTTGTGGAAGGACGAATTGTCTCAAAAATATAATTAAGTATTTGTGACTTTTTGAAAGAAAAGTCAACAATGTAACACTATTAACTATTCTGTGATGTGAAGTTAACTAAGTTGGAAAAGGTGCCAGATAAACGATGGATGAAAATATGAAATGTGAATCTCATAAACTGACGTCGAAAAATGACATATGCGACAATTGACTAAATTGCTTAGATTTATTAATCTTTCAGATACAACACCACTTACAACTGGTTGTCATTTAAAAATTAAGAGTTTTCAGAGTTGTAATGAATATATATATTTCAAAAACTTCAAGTTTTAAAGTATGTATTACTCGAATGTATTTTCTGAGGTCGTATTCATATATTCTCCAAATCTAAGCAGTCATCATCAGCCTATACACGTCCCAATGCAGGACACCCTACCCTCTAGGAGGGTGTTTGGGCCTTAGTCCACCACGCGTGCCCAATGCGGATTGATAGACTTCACATATGCACATAATTTCTTCTTCTGCATATGCAGGTTTCCTCACGATGTTTTCCTTCACCGTTTGAGAGCAGTCGTTAATACGTACATCAGTTAGAAAAACTCAGTGGTACGTGGCATGTTGTCCGTGCGGATTCGAACCCGGACCTTATGATTGAGAGTCCATACCTCTCCGCAATGCGCCACCGAGCTCTCTGAGAAATCTAAGCAGTGTCTAATAAAATCTTTCGTTCACCTATCAGTGACATAATTTTTTTGGTAAGTTCAATTATTTATACTCAAAACACAATAAATCGAATTCAAGTAGCAGCTTTGTAAAAAAAACGAAATCTTCAATCCACCATTTATTTCTTTGATGAAAAAAAATGTCTCACAAGGCTGTCAATCACTTGGAACGTTCTTATACAATATTATTCCATTTGCGGCAGTAGGTAATGTAATGCGGTTACTATATATAATAGGAATAATTGGTAGCGATCGTTCGATGACAGTGAGTGACACTTTAAGTCCTTGGAGAAATAGAATCCATCACAGAAAGTAAGTTCTGTGAAGCCATTAGTTACATTTTCACTGCTTTTGTGCTATGCTATTGATTGAAAGGGACGCCTTCTTTTGGGATCCCATCTAAAATGTGTACCTTTGCTTTTATTTTCGTTAACGTGAAAAAGTCCTTACGGACGTCGGTCCCACTGCTTGAAAAGTAAGGTTACGTGACTACTTAGTTGCTACTGAATACTAGTTACGGTTACGCGAACAAAAAAAAAGGGCAACACGTTTTGCGTTTGGTTTATAAATTGTTCGATATGTTTATTTGGAAATTTTTAAATCTCAATATTTTTAATGTATTCTGGAAATAAACGAGCCTATTCAGATTCAGATTATATTAGATTTTGGTGTAACCCTAACCTAGCCTATATAAAATATTTATAAGCAATACAAGGTGTTACAAAAATACAATTCATAAGTACAAATAAAATTTTAAAACATTTAAGGGGATGGTTTAGACCATCAAACTGAACAACTTTCACTATGGGACCAATATCGAAATCGCGAAAATAAAAATTGATGCTCTACAAATCGACTAGAGCTAAAATATGTATGGGATATCAGATTTTTTTTCGCAATTTCGATCTTGGTCCCATAGATAAAGTTGTTCAGTTTGACGGTCTAAACAACCCCCTTAAGAGTTTTAAAATTTTATTTGTACTTATGAAACACCCTGTATAGATCCTAAACGAACAGGCCTCTTGTTTTACATTCTCACCTTATATACGTATGCTCTTCATAATTCAATCAGGAGATAATATAGTCACGCTCTTTATTTATGGGAAGAGCAGAGCCTCAGGTGAAAACGAATGCATACACCGAAGCCACTTTAGGCTTCAGTCACGCTCTTTATTTATGGGAAGAGCAGAGCCTCAGGTGAAAACGAATGCATACACCGAAGCCTAAAGTGGCTTCGGTGTATGCATTCGTTTTCACCGAAGCCTAAAGTGGCTTCGGTGTATGCATTCGTTTTCACCTGAGGCTCTGCTCTTCCCATAAATAAAGAGCGTGACTATATTATCTTAAAACAGTAGCTTGGGCTAACCTAAATTGTAATAACTCTCCCTATATCAAACATTCAAATTGGTCAGTCTGGAGCCTGTCTTTAAGTTGGATATAATTTGAAACACTTTACTCATTCTTTTAATTATGACGTGCACGAAATGATAAGTATTTTTCTTTCTTTTGTTTAGTTAGTTTTGTTAACTATGCTGTATATTGTTGTAAAAAAACGTAAGTGTTAAGATTTCATAAGTCTTTTATTTACTCTCAGTTCAGTGTGGAAGGTGGGCTGATGATATTGCGATGATAATTAGAAATACAAGACATCTGATCAGAAATAGTTATTTGTTATGCTAGGCTGCAAAGTTGGTTTTTGGCGCGAGTACTTGTATGGAAACTTGAGCAAGCGAAGGATTCTAGGATTATAGCGAAGCTTATAGCGAAGGTTTCAAAGGTACGAGACGCAGAATAACTTTGCAGCCGAGCGAAACACACAACTTTTCACCTCACAACAGCGAGGAAAAAATGTGAATTGCTAAAAAGAACAACATTTTAAAAAGTTTTTTTTCGTGCTGGCCAAGTGACATGAAATACCTAGTTACTAATGCATTTTCAGTTGACTGGCGGTATAAAAATATATTGAATAGACAGATTCGAATTTCAAAAACTCTTTCCACGCTAGCGGATAAAATGCACTTATGCACTCAGATTTCGAATGATAAAAAGAATCTTTCCGAGCTTGTGAGGTGAAAATACATTTAATGGGGAGGAAGCTTCCTGCTGTGAAGTGAAGACAAGATGATAAAGATACATTTAAATACTCATCTATAATGTTTCTCTTCGTGTAATCTTAATCATTAGTTATCGTACAAAAATTCGCCATCGCTACTGCAGACCCTAGTGCAGACCACATCGGTTAACACAACGCCATTGTCGTGTAACCTATAAGTCAACTCAAAGACCTGTCAAATAGAACCGCATGTTTACGCCACACCACTCAGCGACAATACAAGCGACTCGTCCGCCTGCCGTGTTCAATTCATTCCATTCACGTACGTACACACTAGGATTTATTAAAAGGGGTCAGGTCGGTGAAAACGTCTGAAATATTGGCCATGTCAGGTAAATTTATAGGGATAATACGTTGTAGGTACGAGAAGCTCAATTTCGAAGAGTTTACTGTGATTTTTTTATCTTAGAAATATGGAGCACCCTTTCCATGTAAGGCTGAGTTACAAAGTTTCTTCTAGTTTCATGTTTTCCAAGTTTGTCCTAAGATGTCCGTATGCCCAGCGGGGCCCTCGGCCCTTGGGCTTTGAAACCTAGCTAATCATTTAGTGCTCATTTAGTGCTCTCTGAATATGTATTGCTTATATTTAGTGCTTCAAAGATAACGGAGTTATATCAAATCTAAGCTAGCGTCCGCCCAGCGGGGCCCTCCTTTGTTATGGACAAAAATGATTAAAATGTTACATCAATATTTAGTGCTCTGAATTCCTATTAAAACTGTATCAAAAGATTTGATCTAGCTGGTTTGGTTTAAAAGTTATAGCTTTTTTAAGTTTTTAATTTCTAGCGGGGCCCTCTCTTGTTTGACTATATAAGTCGCTGTAATTAATGTCGCCATTTAGTGCTTGATGCCAGGTATCTCTCTGTATATTTAATTTACACATTCTGCTTCTAATAAACCTGGAAAATGCAATAATATATCGCAATTTTGATTCATATTAATTGACATTTCGTGGACAGTCGGCATCAGAAGTATACGAGAGCTTTACTATTTTTACTAGTCCGCCTAAAATTGTGCACCCGTATTTCTGGTACATTGTCTGCATCTACGTCGTATTTTAGTCCTGGTGACTCTTGATGTGATATTATCAATTATTCGCTGCCGTATGACTTCTACTAGTACCAATACGTTCATGAAAGTGCGCGTATGTGTAGGTAAGTACTTATTATCTATCTATTATTACCTACTACAAAGGTTTGTCTGATTGTTGGTGTATCACACTATGTCTAAATGTAAGTGTATGGACACACCTGCGGAACGTTCGGCGCCGAACATTCGGTTGAATACGGGCGCAAAGCTTTTCACTATACCTGCGACACATGAGTACGCATCATTACGCACCATATTTCCTTGTAGACACGTATTCAACCGAATGTTCGGCACGGAACGTTCCACAGATGTGTCCCTAAACTTAAACTACCGGACCGATTTTGATAAAACTTTGTGTCTGAAAGCTTAGACCGTAGCGCCCTCTAGCGATCCCCTAGGAAACCACGGACAGGTAAAGCTCTCATCTACTTCTGATGCCGACTGTCCACGAAATGTCATTTTATATGAATTAATGTTGCGAGATATTATTGCATTTTCCAGGTTTATTCGAAGCAGAATGTGTAAATTAACCATACAGACAGATACCTGACATCAAGCACTAAATGGCGACATTAATTTTAGCGACTTGTATAGTCAAACAAGAGAGGGCCCCGCTGGAAATTAAAAACTTAAAAATGCTATAACTTTTAAACCAAACCAGCTAGATCAAATCTTTTGATACAGTTTTAATAGGAATTCAGAGCACTAAATATTGATGTAACATTTTAATAATTTTTGTCCATAATAAAGGAGGGCCCCGCTGGGCGGACGCTAGCTTAGATTTGATATAACTCCGTTATCTTTGAAGCACTAAATATTAGCCATACATATTCAGAGAGCACTAAATGAGCACTAAATGATTAGCTAGGTTTCAAAGCCCTAGGGCCGAGGGCCCCGCTGGGCATACGGACATTGTCCTAAGCTGTTCTTTGTTGCTGTGCTTCGATATATAAAGTTAATGATGCCAACCTGGGTTGTTTTGGTTACTTTTAGATTAGACGCGATGGCGGTATTGTGGTATTTGTGCATCAATCATAATTCATAAATCGTAATAACTCAGAGTACTATACAGAATGTAAGAGACAGCCCTCCGCAAACTGAAACGTTGAACTCATACCATCAAACTGAACAACTTTCACTATGGAGCCTACTTCAGGAAACGCGAAAAAAAATCAGCTGTCCCATACATTTGAGTCGGGTAGGTACGGCAGTTTTGTATGGGACAGCTGAATTTTTTTCGCGTTTCCTGAAGTAGGCTCCATAATGAATGTTGTTCAGTTTGATGGTATGAGTTCACCGTTTCAGTTTGCGGAGGGCTGTCCCTTACACCTGTTATACTAGTAATATGTATAGAGGTAGGAAAATACAATGACGGCCCTCTTACCCGAGTGCAAGCGTCTCTTTCTTGCAAGCATAAGTTTGCAATTAGCCATCCCGCTCCAATTGAAAGCAGGATCGCAAAAAAACGTGTTTTTCATCAATATCTTTGCTCATGGGTGTTTCTAAGCTCCAAACTCAACGAATTTCACTAGAAATATTTAATGTATTTAGTTAAGTACAAGAATAAAAAGTTAAATATCAGCAGTTTAATCATAGTAATGAGAAAACATAACAAAAAGGGGCAACTTTGGGATGTTTTTCTATCTAGTAAACTTAATCTAATCGTGTAATTGAGAACGATCGCCTATCCCGCCTATATTGCTATAAAAATTCATAGCAGTAGTGCATTTAAAGAAAAAGGAAAACTATCACCGCTAAGAAAGCTTTACAAGTTAACGAGTAATAGTCGACCAACGTATAAAATGTACTTTTTAGACTTTATTACCCCGTTAAACCGTTGTATAAAACAAAAAAACCCCTTCTAAGTTCGTATATTGTGCTGGGCAACTACGGAACCCTACCATGCGCGTGGCCCGTCACGCACTTGGCCGGATTTTTTTTATTTGAACTCTTTGTCTAACTGAAGTATATAACATACTAAACATGCATCTTTAGAAGCAGAGACAATTTTAAATAGACGGACGAAAGAACTGGACGATCTCATAAGGATTTCTTTACAAAATACGGGCCCTTAAAAATCTCTTGTGCATGCATACACAGTTTTTCTAACAATTAATTAAATCACATAGGTACCTGCTATTTTATTTATTACATTTGGAGTGTAAGTTCGATACAAGTGATCACTGACTGATCCCTGTTGTTTCACAATGTCGCCTCCGACAATCTTCCTCAATTTAGAGGCGAAGAAAAGCCTACTTTTCTTTATAAAAGTAACTGGCACATAAAACTTTAACTCGCAAATTCAATCACTGCTCGTAAATGGGACACCATAAAAGTGTTGCTCCGTACATCGATACATGGAACAGCTGATGAGACCGATTATGTTTATGGGGTACGCATTCCGCCGGCCTTAACGCCTAACGCTTCTAAACCTCCAGGCGTTCCGACCCAAAGTACCGCTATGTATCATTTTTATAGCTCCAGCCAAAGTGAATTTGCAGGCCGAGATAACTCGGACGTGTTAGTCATTTACATCTAATGTGGCCACAAGTCATTTCCGAAGTTTAATATGTCGGCCTTGTCGGATAATTTTTGTAAATATGTGCATTAAATCACTGTTTCCCTTCTGCAAAAATTTGTTCTTTCTGGTATTAGGTATAGTAGTAAGAAAATAACATCCAGCTCAGTATAATGTTTGTCGCGGACTGCATTTTCAGTCCTTGAACTGGTGAATTGGTAACAATAAGATAAGTATCACTGAAAATCTTGTTGGATGGTGCCTCGGGCACGGATTTGGCTCGCTTACAAGCGGTGTCGAAGCCAGAGGCAGGGGCCTGGCTCCACGCACTGTCATCTCCGAATTTAGGGACCCACCTAGATAACTGCTCCCTTAGAGTGACAACAGCAATAAGACTTAGGTGTGCCATCTGTGAGCCGCACCGTTGCGTTTGCGGCTCTTCTGTGGAGGCGAATGGACTCCGCGGGCTTAGCTGTCGGAAAGCGGCTTGTAGGTTTCCAAGGCACTCCACCCTAAACGACATTTTAATTATTTATTGTATATTTTATTAAGTTAGTATTATTTTAGTTTGATAAATTGCTTCACCAAGAGACCTGATGGAAAGACGCTCGTACTGTCGAAATTGGGGACATCGCTGATCTGGAACGCTACCTGTGTTGACACACTACGTCCATGCGACCTCATCCAATGTGGGTGCAGCGGCGGTCACAGCAGAAACCTCAAACGGCGCAAATATGGAACCCTCGGTTAGAGGTGCTTGTACCGTTTGGAGCTGAGACAAAGGGTTCATGGGGGCCAGAGCGACACCGATTATTTAAAGACCTATCGGCGGGCTTAGTCGAGGTCCCAGGTGACCAGAGGGCTGGAAGCTATCTAGGACAGTGAATTCGTCTGGCCATACAAAGAGGCATCGCTGCCAGCCTCATGGGCACCCTCCCGGTAAGCACCTCTAAAATACGTGTTTATTTTATTTATGGTATACGCTTTATTATTTCTTTTCTATGAATAAATAAAGTTCTTGATACTTTTAAAACCGAATAAAGACTTTACCGAAATGGAATTCAGTTACAACGCAAATTTGTGAATGGAATCCTTTGCCCTGCAGTGGGATCAAATTAACCGCTTAGACGGGTCCGTTCATCTGACTATTAGATTTGTTAAGAGACGCTTAAATAGAGAATAGTTACTGCAATTAGACGATAAATAATTAATAATGAAATAAATATCTTGGACATAGACACACAAAATAATCTAGTCACATTTAAAGTACGTACCAGAATCTAGCCTGGATTTGTATGCACATATCATACCTTTATTCCATAAAGAAAGATAACGTACAGAATTGATCTAATACTACTTGAAACATAAATTAAACCTCAGTTTGACAACAGTGCGGGAAAAACGTGGGAGCGATATTTCCATGATATTCATTGGTTAGTTTTCACCTTTCAAGCTTTTATACTTCTCTACTGAAATGCGCTGTTCCATTTCAGCATACATTTTTAATAAAACAGACTAAACATTAATCAGCTTGTACTCCGTATACAGCAAGAAGCTTTCCCGTCCGGAAGTTTCGAATAACATCCACTTAATTAAAGTTAATCTGAAATGGTGTTGCGCTGCGACATGATTCCATTAGCAAGCTACTGGCAACAGGCAACATGAACAATAACTATACTTATCCATAGCTTACTACGTTATTGAAGTTGAACCGAACTACCTACATTATATCCACGGTTAAATTAATTGAATGAAAATTAATTTCATAATAAATATTTCGAAGTGACTTGTCAATGCCGTGACGTAATAATTACGAGGATATGTGTTTCTGGGAATCAAAAAGTATTTACAAATACTATTGTACTTGTAATTATGTAAGTATACATCTAGTTGCTTAATATGGTAAATATGGGGCTGACTTTGGAATTGATTAGTTAACCGTTTTTTTTCTTCTAAACCAATGACATATATTATGCTATTGCTATTGCATTTTTATTGCTGAATTTGATGATACTATCCTAAAACCTAAGATCAATTATATGGACTTATTCATAGCAAATAAATTACTTCATTTCATTTCAATTTAGAATGCTGTATTGCATGGCCACAAAATTCAGCAACGATTCAAAAACGCTATGCGCTAAATATACCCCACTACGCTAAACTAGTGAATGTTTTAGTAGGCTTTATTGGTGGTTTGATAAATTGATAATATTCTGACAGAAATTTGACCGCTAACTTGCCTCCGGCACAGATTTCTATGCTCCATGAGGCAAACAAATACGGAACAAAATTAGACACTTACGATTTGTAGCTGAATTTAAAAACAGCAGTATATCAAGAGGTCATTAATTTCCGAGAGTACCATCACCGCTAAGTAAATGCCTTACGGGCTCTCTTGGAACGGCGTTGGTGTTGTTCAAAAGTGGAAGTTGCCGGAAAGAATTTTCAGCTTGGCCGTGTTCAAGCGAAATTGCGAAAATTTCCAGCCGTCTCTTAGCTGCGCGGAATTGCATAATGTTTTTCAATTTGAATAAGCCTAGACATGTATGCAGTCTGACAGACTGACACTAGTGGAATTATCTACATCTGCGTCTATGTTAATTGTATAATAAAATTAAAACGTTATAGCGTTTGTCTGTTAAATCGTTTTTTGAATCTGACAAGTTTAACGAAGTAGAATGTGGAGAAATTTGTATGTATGTACAAAGAAAAACAGACTGAGGATCTGGAAAAACAAACTGTTGATAAAAAAACGAGTGTGCCTAAGACCACACGACTAAGTTACTACTATTTGTACGGTATCATAATGTACAAATATTTGTCCCTTACGGGATTCGAACCCGCGACTCTCGGCACAGCAGGCAGGTTCACTACAGACTGTGCTATCGGGCCATCGAAGAATGGTTTATTGATATGATTGGCGACATCTTTAATCAATGTTATACCCTACGAATAAAGAAATAAATATGGAAATATAATTCACGTCAAAAAATGACCCCACGAACTTTGGTGTACACCACGCAAGCGCGCAAGACTCAATCATTATGGCGACTCCAATTACGGCGTTTGCCGCCAAAACTAATGGTGCCAAAAATTAAGGAGATTTTGTTCGGAGTTATCGTTCCATATTTATTTCTTTATTCGTAGGTTATACCTATGTTATGGTAAGTAGGCACCATAGACTTAAAAGAAGAACCAGACGTAATCTCGTCTAATCATGAGGTTTTTCCAAAATACTTATAAAAATATTTTTTTTGCAGAAACGTACATTTTCGAAGCCTTAACTACACAAGACATCCTACGCCATGACACGCCATGACCAGTAGGTACTGTACCTATATCCAGTGGTTCTTGTTACATAAGTAGGTATATAGGTAGGGATCTCCATAACATCACTTGATTTCTACAGCGTTCACGTGACTTGCCGGCTTAATTGAAACGTGTTTCTATTCCATGCTGTTAATCAATATCGTATTTTGACACGCTTAATTAATTTTACTTTGTGAAGAAACATTTTAGGAATTTAATTAAACTACGAGGGAAAACGAAGTGTTTAATCAAAGAAACTCTGATAAATTCGATACTTTGCAATTACAATAATTGTATAAACTTACAAGTTGTGTAAGGGGTGTGTAAAAAAAAAGCCTCCCCGAGTGACGAAAGTGAGATTTGGCGCACCCTAGCCTGGGGAGGCAGCCTCGATACAAACATTTCTGGCTGGATAATCTTTAGTAGTTAATTGTCATGCAATATAAGCACATGCTGACACGAAATGTTTAAAGTTTTCAATTTGATCTTAAAAGTTCAGTAAAAACACGTTGCCTGTAGCCCCGGGACATTTTAATTTGGTACCAAAAAGGTTGCCGATTGCCGTTTTGATATTATTATTGTTGTTGTTGTTTGTTGTTGTTGTACAGCTTATCCAAAAAGAGTAGAAATTAAATGAGGGCGCTGCCTCCACGCAAGAACGTCAAAATTACGCATAACCTAGCAACACCACCATACTCAAATTTTAGTTCCACTTGTCACCGTTTTCTACTCTTTTTGGACAAGCTGTACGTACCTACTATCGCGGACTTTTCCGCCTGATCACTTGCATTTTTTTCGGATAATTTCGCTCATAATTTATTGTTCGGAAACTATTAATTCATTGGTCTATTCATCAATAGGGCGGACTTTCTAAAATCACACTCCTGATGTCCTGATCTTAGCAATAGCACGAACAGATTCATATGAGGAAGGAGAAGAAAGCCCACGCAGACTCTTGAACATTATGAAAGAAAATTATCCTCATTTAATACAAGCACCAACAAATGTTTACAAAATTTTACCCTTTCTATTCCAAAACCTTACCTACCTTAACCTTACCTATACCAATACTATAAAACTAGATAGTCGATTGCGATCACTACTCACATCTATCAAATCACATTACGTCCTCGCAAATTTAGTCGATCTCTAATTCCATAGAGCTCTTAGCTCACGAGTACCTACAAACCATGAGGTTGCTGTAGTCAAAATCGGTTATGAAAGAAAAAAATCATCCTCATTTAGTACAAGCACCAACAAATGTTTACAAAATGTTAGCCTTCCTATTCCAAAACCTATACCAATACTATAAAACTAGATAGTCGATTGTGATCACTACTCACATCTATCAAATCACATTACGTCCTCGCAAATTTAGTCGATCTCTAATTCCATTGAGCTCTTTAGCTCATGAGTACCTACAAACCATTAGGTTGCTGTAGTCAAAATCGGTTATGAAAGAAAATCATCCTCATTAATTAATACAAGCACCAACAAATGTTTACAAAATTTTACCCTTTCTATTCCAAAACCTATACCAATACTATAAAACTAGATAGTCGATTGCGATCACTACTCACATCTATCAAATCACATTACGTCCTCGCAAATTTAGAAACACTCTCTAAGGTCGATCTCTAATTCCATTGAGCTCTTAGCTCATGAGTACCTACAAACCATGAGGTCTCTTGAAATAACACATTTTATTTCTTATTATGTTGGTGCAAGAGTTGATAGACAGGACCTCTTACGTGAAAAACGTAAATGGATACGCACGCCCGATCCTCTCTCCATCTTTAATTTATTTCGCCGATAGAACCACTCGGCTTTTTAATAAACACACATGAATTACTTTCACTTTAGCCGCTGTGAGAGCCTGAATAAATAAATGAGTGTAGGGATGCCAAAAATATAAATGACAGAACAAAAAATGGAGCTCATATTATTCTCTGGACAAAATATAATCTTTGTAACGCAGGAAAATTGTTGAAAATTTAACAAAATTAATGAAGCAGTTTTGTTTGATACATGGGAGCTTTGCAAATGCATTGGGGCTGCAGTCTCATGAGTAAAAATTCCTGTAAAATGCAGTCAATATTCGTCAAGATGAAATTGAAAGAAGAAAGATTTCTCTTGATGTTGTATCAAAAATGTGAACAGTACAATAAAACAGTAGATATCTAAAATGAAAGATGCCAATGCTGCAATTATACCTAAGCTTCATACTCATAGGTAAGCTACGATAGCCAAACCGAATTCGGTATGTCAAGTTTTTTATGGGAGGGATGAATGAGACAACCATTGCGAGATAATTGTCTCAATAACAATATCTTATATATTAAAGAATTTAAAATTTAAGGATAACAGATATTTATAATAAAAGAACGTCGTTTTTCGGTCCAACGAGTGACGACGTCACTGTAACAAAAAAAAACTGTGTCCTTGGTAAACTAATAAATAACTTAAAATAACCTAAATAAAGAAAAAAAAATATTATGTGTCTGAATTTGACATTTGATTTTGCCGTTTCTGTTTCCAGCATAGAGTTAGAAAGAGAAGGCAGGAAATTTATTTTTTTTAATTAGCAAAGGTTTTTCTCGATGAAGTTCGAATGATTTTTTCGCGACCATTTTTGCCGTTTACAAATTACAGTTAAAACATAAATTTGTTTTGATAAACTCGATGAATTGCGAAAAAAGTGATATCAGTTTCATAAAATAATGTCTTCTATCCAAAAAACTATAAAATAAAGACAAAAAAAAACCTGACACAACGAATTGACTAAGTAACAGATTGCTTACAATGTTTCGTTACTATAAATACTCAATGACTAAGAAGCATAAAGCCTAAACGGTTATTGACTATAATTTGAATTTGCCTAAACTTTTCAAATCAAACCGTTGTCTATGGCAACCCTAAGTGAGAGACCCACACGGCTCATCCGCTTTGTGCTCTGCTTCCTGGCATGCGTAATGGGGTACCCTACCGAAAACAGGGAAAGGAATCTTTTGTGCTAAATAAAAATGAATACAATAGTCACGGGCAGGATCTGCATGAGAAAGGTCAGGGTTTCAGGATGGATTAAAAAAAAAACTCTTTCTCAGGTCGTTTACATTGTTGAAATTATTATATTTTCGTACCTGGAGTAGTGTTATCTTTGAATTTCTTCGTATATGAATAATATACAAGATGTTACAAAAGTTAAAATAAAAATTCAAAACTTTTAAGGGGGTTCTTATGACCATCAAACTGAACAACTTTCACTATGGGACCAATATCGAAATCGCAAAAAAAAAAAACAGTAGGTACCTAGTAGATATTTTTAATTTTGTTTATTTTTTATTCATGTTTATTGATATGGGGGCTTTTAACCATGAGCCTATGTCAGCCCCATCGTGCCTTAACTTTAGAACTAGTATTCATACTAGAACATGCACATCAGATTTTTTTTTCGTGATTTCGATGTTGGTCCCTTAGTGAAAGTTGTCCAGTTTGATGGTATAAACCACCCCCTTAAATGTTTATTTGTATTTTTGTTACACCTTGTATAAGCTCAATCGGTTTTTTTATCTTTCTTCTTATTGTGGTGCTATCTCCTATCAGAGGTTGGGATTCGAACCCTGGAGACTTCAGCCCTGAAAAGTGAGGTGATGTTCATATCGAACCATTCGTCTTCGCTTGCCATGAAGTGGGACTGAGACCAAGCACAAACCATAAAAAATTGCATCCAGTCTAAATATCAATTTATAATCCAGAAAAATCTACATTATCTACTCAAGGCAAGTAGTTTTGATTCAAAACATTTTCGTAAAAAATCTTAAAAGAGACGTTGAAAGGGAAACATGAGGTAAACAAGAGGTCAATGGGTAAACATAAAATAGTGATAAAAACAGAGATCTAACAAAGTAGATTATTTCGTTGGCTACGAAAACATACGAAACTATAAGTTACTTCATTTCCTGAAAGCTTTCATAATTTATGAAAATAAACCTAGGTTGATTTCATTACAAAAGGAACTAATTTGTTTTTATTTACTTTATTCTAGAACAAACTAATACTGAAATAAAATAATGTAATTTTACGTTTTACCGGTAAATTTTTAAATGTAAATGTTTTATCTCTCTACGATGATATTACTCCAACATGTAGCCGCTGAAAGAATTTCATGGATCGCAGTACCTACCTACTATTAGGTGTAGTTAGTAGGTTTAGGTTTTTCTGTTAAGGCCCGATTAGACCAAACGCGAGTAAATTTTATTCTTAGATTAATCTAAGACTTAAGATAGATAAGATAAGATAATGTTTATTTTAAACTTTTGATTACAACTATTACATTTAAACGGTAGACCAAAAACGAGGCAAGCCTGATGCGCGTGGTCTACGATTGGGTATCCTTAACAATAAACAAAGTAAAATGTATTTTACAATTCAATTAGGGCAAAAAAGTGTGTGGGGGATTAGTGGGGGTGTGTGTGTGTGTGCGTATGTATGTTAAGCTATGTCCTTGATTAAGTCTTCGGTTTCATGGTAAGTCAAAGTCTGCAGCCAGATCTTAATCTCGAACTTTGCACGGCGTACTGACACTGTTTTTACGTCAAGAACTTTACAAACTCTGTTGTAAATCCGGGGATGTAGAAAATGCGGAAAGCGGCTCGCAAAAGTAGTGTTAATTTTGGGCAAAGGTACGAAGTACACTCTTTTGGTAAGCAGAGCAGGGTACGCATTAGATGTGATGGTGGCGCGATGTGTGGACACCGCGGCCTTCAATATGAAGAGCTGCCGAACGGTCAGCACAGAACTTGTCCTATAGAGTTGCTCGGTTGGAAAGCGGAAAGGTTTTTTGTACATGACCTTTAAAACTGATCTCTGTGCCCTCTCTACGACCAACAGTGAGCTCTTACAGGATCCGCCCCAAACCAACACACAGTATGTGAGAATTGTCTGACAGAGCGAGAAATAAACTATACGAAGAATTTCGGGCGGGACAGGTGACCGAAGCAGCTTCATGACGAAGATAATCTTTCTAGTGCGCTGAGATACGTAGGACATGTGCTGCTTAAACGACAAGAGCTCGTCGATCATTACTCCAAGATATTTGATGGTTGGTGTATGGCTAACATTTTCGCATGAGCATGGTATGTGTCCGCTGCAAGTATGAATCTTGAGTACTGGAGCAACGACAGGTCTAGATGCCTGCGTCTTGTGAAAAGTAATAAACTTAGTTTTCTTTAGATTAAGGGTAAGCAAGTTTCTACTTAACCAATCGGAAACAAGACACATACCAGACTCGGCGACCCGAAGAACCTCCTTCCATGAAGGCCCGCGAAAAACGATTGCCGTGTCGTCAGCATAACACAAGACATCAGCACCGGGAATGTTCAGCCTCAGGATGTCATTCATGTACATGAGAAATAGCGTCGGACCCAATATGCTACCCTGGGGAACACCGAACTTCACAGGGAGCAAGTCACTCACCAACCAACTCACCACCAACTTAAGTCGCCGGTTACTATAGAGTAAACTGATATTGCGTTTTACCAACCCTAATCTAAATGAAATGTCAATGTCTCATAGTTAAAAAATTATAATAAAAGAAACCTAACAAATTATAACCTCACATTGCAATAAGTACGGATACAACGACCTCTTTCTTTAGGTGAATTATACATTCGTTCTTTTAGTACGGGGTGTGTAAACACCAAAAGTAAAAGTGTTCCTTGTATAGTTACTCTTCTATAAATCTAAGTTTGGTCGAATTCGACCTAAGTCGTATTGTTTATTCTCTGCTTATTTGTATTTAATATTTTCGGCGAACAATTCTTCTTTCCAACGAGGCCTCGTTAGAATTAGGAAATTCTCCCTAAAATAAGGAAATGGAGTTGTACACGAAGCACTATCGATTTGACAGAATTTTTTTAAGAATTTCATCCATCCATCACAAAACATTTTTTTTTATGCAAACTCCTCATTAAGTCGTCATGAAAATGTATAACAACGCTTGGACTTTTGCATGAGCTTTTAACCCGAATTCAATTCAGATATCGAGAAAACGTAAGCAGTTCCCGCTACCTACAACATAGCAAGCCAGATCTCAAATATAATGAGAAACGGAACCCGAACGCATGCATCTATATCTGGAGCTATAATATTGTGGCGTTTCCTATCGGCAACATGTCTAGTCTAGATGTTTTGTCCGCCATACGATCCGGAGCTGTGGATATTACTCATCGCAACACGGAAGCGCAGACAGGGACATCCGCGATTGCAGCGCGCAGTCGTGTTTGTCAATGTCCCGTGATATATCGCCCATGGTCGCTGCCAAAATCGCACACATGGTTGTTTACCTTTACCGCGAGTTTACTTTTATACCATGTTTGGGCTCAACCAAAATGTTGTTGCGTAACGTTAAATCGATACGAATGAATGTTTTCGACGTTGATACATTGCGTTTGGATTATAGTGAAGAGTCTCGTTTCTATTAGCGATCCATCTTTGTTGAGATGAATTTTCATTATGGTGGACTACGTAACGGCATAGACAGATTAATGTAAATGTCATTATCTTTTTGCTAAGGGCAGTGGAAGATAAACTTGAGATAGAAGGACCTTCAAGGCGACCGATCGTTTTTTTGTTTGTAGTCTGGATGTGACTAGAATATTCTGATAGGACTTAAGGTGGTTGCAGAGTTGTCAATTTCGTACAAAACTTTGTCATAGAACACTCGTAGACGGTATTAATAAAAGTAATGTTTTATTTATATGGAAAAATAGCTTAGAAAATCTACATTGCGCGTATCAAATAACACTTACAATTTATAATATAATTACGAAGATATAAGGCTTTGAAATTTTGTATGAATAATTTCAAAGCTGACAAAGTTTTGTATGATACTGACAACTCTGCAACCACCGGTGGTTTGATATAACACATGTGGTGTGTAGTGTGCGGCATTTTATTACTACCATTGTAAGACTTACACTCAGGTGCAGAAACGCTCATTAAAGTTAATCCTCCATTAAATCTCTTGTTAGCTTTTACCTCGTCAACAAGACAAAAAGTGACAGTAAGAGATTTAATGGAGGATTAACTTTAATAAACATTTTATTTCTTCAACTGAGGACTCTGATATTTAAACAGGATATAGACTCAAATGCCTTACAAACCTACTTAAGTTTCAGAGCATCAAACTGAACAACTTTCACTATGGGACCAACAATGAAATCGCGAAAAAAAACAGTTGTTCCATACATTTGGGTCAAGTCACGTACCAAGTTCCGTTATGTAGATCCTATGCTGTGTTATTTTTGATTTAACAGTGAAAGTTGTTCAGTTTGATGGTCTGAAACACACCTTTTATGTATCGCATTTAAGTTTACACTTGTATGTATATCACGATTTTAGTTTAGGATTTCATTTCAGGCACGCACACATTAGTAAAAAGATATTGTATTTTGATTTCAAGCAACATTGTACAAATTTGGTAGTGTCTCAAGAATTCCAAATAGGCTCTTCCCTCGTGTAGCCTTTCATTATTTCCAGACATTGGCCAGCTCTCTTTCTGTACATAAAACCTTTTACATCGTAATAAAGTTATAATCCTCAATACCCGTACGATGCCATTCGGTCGTTTTTCCGTATAAATTCCATTTAAAGGCGTTCGGCCGTCTCCCCCGACTCAATGATCGAACTTCGCTCATATTTCTTCTCTTTCGCAATTCAAGTTTGTTAATGAAAGACCCTTGTAACTTTAATCCTTGTAAGTTAGAAAAGTCATTTTGAAACAATTTGAAGGGCCGTTAAAAGGCTTCTCAAATTTTTCTTTTATAAAATGACGAATAGGGTCGAGTTTATACAATCTTAAATAGGTTGATATATTTTCGATGTCATAGTATTGAAAACAGTCAAGGTTAGTTGCAATTCATGCACTCACGCTTAGATTGCAGAATCATCATCATCATCATCATCTCAGCCGATGGACGTTCACTGCTAGACAAAGATTGGCGAATACATAATGAATGAACTCAAAACCTAATGATAACCATAATGAATATTTTATACAATACTTATATTTACGTGTTATATTTGAAACAGTTTTATTTTAATTTTTGCCACCTTTTTATAGGTTTTTATTAGAATCGTAAATTCTAAATTATAAATTCTAAAATTTGACGATCATGTTATGAATGGACATTTTATGTAAAATATTTATGTAAGAATGTGACATGTTATAATATGAAATAAATGAATCTAATCTAATCTAATCTAAAGACGAAATCTTTCCACTTCAGTTTTCTACAATTTAAATTGTTTTAAATGTTAATTTCTTAATTCTTTTGTTTTTGTTAATTGTTAACAATGCGCTTTGTAATTCCAACAAAAATCAGAAATTGTTGTTTTATTAATAATTAATAATTCTACAAACATCTGAATAGGTAATTCTAAGCATCATATTTATTAAAACGTTTAAATTAAAATTTCAGAAGTTTTTGTGTTTGCGATGAAAGCGAGAACCTTTAATATATTTATCCTCATTTGGGATGCATAATCTCGAAACCTTAATTAAGCCTCTGAAATCTGGCGGTCCATTTAACCGCGTTTACCATTGTGCTAATTTAACGTGTTTACTGTTAAATAAAACGCGTTGATCACGAAAAATATTGTATAAAATCGCCGTTTCGGTTCACACCATAATCTCGTTCTACATAAGTTATTGAACTTTGCTATACAATATTTTTTATTCGCGCACCAAAAATACATGAAAAGCAATATGCGCTATACACGGTATAAACTCAAATGCGTTATACAACGTGTTAATGAATAAACGCGAAACTAGAAATAAGTTTGTTTAGAATCGACAGCAGAATCGAATTACAGATTCGAACAACAAGATTACATTTTCTCAAAGTGTTACTTAAATAATTTGTTGATGAATAATTGTTTGATTGTAAAATTTAAAATTTACTGAACTCGATGTCAACCAAACACAGGCACACCCAGCTACTACTACCAAAACATGATTCTTAAAATGAGCGCGCTACCACTTTTATTAATTACTGAAATGATAATAAATCGTTTTTGCACGAAAACTTAAAATACGACTAACTTTAAATTTCAATTAATATAATAATTTAATTATTGTTTAAATCCCATTATTTCGTTAAAAAGTTAGGGTGTATGAGGTTATGCGCTTATTCATTAAACATTGCTTCAGACCATCAAACTGAACAACCTTTACTATCGGACCAGCACAGAAATCGTGAAAAAAATAACTGACGTTTCATACAAACTTTGGTCGAGTAGCTAATTGGAAGATTTGGTCGAGTAGCGATTTTAATTGTTGGTCCCATAGTAAAAGTTGTTCAGTTTGATGAAACGTATTTGAGTTTACACCCTGTAGATATAAGTTTACTTGCACCAATGCAATTGTTTAACTAACAGAGACGATCCTTATAGCACAATTAATAAATCAAACCATTTTAGACTCATCATCATTCCCTTGCCCATTTCCCATTATCTGGGGTCGGCGCAATATGTCATCCTCTTCCATTCATCAAATGAAACCATTCAAAACCAAACCAAAACCAAACCAAACCAACCAAACCATTTTAGACTAACTTTACAAAATTCATGAAACTATAGGAATACATATCGAAATTTAAATTAAGAACTAAATTATAGTGGATTCTCTATGAATCTAGTGTAAAGCCTTTTAATGAACAAAGTCGGAGTATGTCTAAATTGTCTAATACGCTCGGCCAGGCCGGCCCATTACGTTTCACAAATAGACCATTAGGTCCCAATCCCTTTGCTATTTCAAAAGGATGGAGGGGTTACTTTACGAGCTCAAAATTTAAATCTACGACCAACTTGTTTAATAGCAGCCTTCGGGTTAACTGTGTTGTTAAACTGTATTATTATGAAGCGGCTTAACGCGATTACGGTTGGGCTATGTTTAAAAAAAACTGAGTTTTTTAAACATATTAGTAATATGTTTAAAAAACTCAGTTTTTCTTAAGTTTTTCTTAAGTTATATGATATTACTTAGTACTTAGGCCTATGTCTAGCAGTGGACGTCCATCGGCTGAGATGATGATGATTACATAGTACTTACTTTACACGTCATTCAACAGAAACTTAAATTACTAAATGTGAGCATTGCTACAACTACATTCTTAAGAGGGTGCCGCAGTGGCAAGATTCAAGATAATATATTTTAACTCAGTTTTTTTCTTTGTTTGTAACTATGTTATTCTCAAATATAAAAAAAAAAAACTTTATGTTGGAATGTTATATTACATAGTACTCTGTGGTTATATGTACTTATAGTTTTAATTTTTTTTAGGGGAAGGGAAGGCCCTACTTTTCGGGGGCGGTGTGATATAGTAATCACATAATATGCTCACGTAAAGTGCTGAGTTAGCAGAAGAGAAATAAAACGAGATTATAATCATGTGTAATCTCCTGCTAGGTCGGCTATAATATCACGTACAAGATGGTTAACTAGTCATAAGGGTCGATCTAAGATTGAGTAAAGGATGTCTACTCAAAGTGCCTTTCAATTGCACCCCTGCAGCCCACCATATTTCAGACTACAATGTGACATTCTTGATTTTTTGGAAATGTTGTTTTATTGTTTAGAAATAAAAAAATACGATTGAGGGCAGCACAATAGGCTCGGTGCCGCCTTAAACAGAATGTTGGTAGTTGTAGCAATGTTTCTGCCTACCCAGAAAGGGATTACGGTGGTGAGTATATTTATGTATGTTATTTAGTAGGTACTTAGATTTTGTGAAATCGATTATACGCTTTTAAAAACATAGAAGATATATATGTTTGAAAATTAACGAACTGTAATATTGTGTGTGCGTTACTTATGCAAATAAATTGTTTATCTATCTGTCTGTCCATATTTATAACACCAAAGTTTTGCTAAAGCTGACTTCGATTAAGCTATCGTAACAATGCGAATATGAATCAATATAAACAAACTAAAACAGAAGTTCCATTAAACTGTGAACACCGGGGTCGCGTTGGACTTGAAGCAAACGGTCTCCAGCGCCAGTTGTCCACAATTAATAATAGAGGTCTGCAAGTTGAATGCCACATGTTGTTGCATGGGCTTCTCGCCGCATGCATGCTGAATACAGATGAGCTTATTTATGTAAATTTGCGGTGCCTCGGTGTAGCGAATGACGCCCGGTTTGACTAATCCCCTACGTCATAAGTGATTGATGCTAGTAGTGACGTCATTTGAGGAGAGGTTTTGTTTTGCCTTACAGAATAGTCAAGCTGTGAAAACATGCTGTTGCATCCGGTGATGATAAAACTGTTATCTTTGAAGGCTGGTAATCTTTTTGCTTTTAAATTTTGAACGGTATCGGTAATTCAACAGAGTTAAATCTTAAATCACTAAACATATTTATTTATTGAACCCAAAATCAAAATCAATCAATCAATCTTAAATTGGTTTTTCCTCTATGTTGGAAATAGCATTACTAGTTCGATGTTGATATTGCGCTTCACTGACGATAACGAGCGTTAAATTGAATGTTTTTCCAAAGCGTTCACTTAAGCAGTGAAGTTTTATCAATGAGATATCAAACATTTTAACGAGGACCCGCGCACTTGTCGTTAAAATCTTGTTGATGGATCGTCGTTATCTCAGACATGATAATGTTCATATTATATGTACCATTTAAAGAGATCGGGAAGTACTTCAAACTGGGTGTAAACGATACAGGTTTATAACCAAGTTCATAGGTCATTATTGAATTACAACTTCACACTGCTTATCTTAATATCGTGGCTTGATAAGTTGAGTCTTTCACTTTATTGACCAGAATAAGTCAAAAGTTTGAAAACGTTTACTCGTGTCAAAATTGTACTAGATAAGAAAGAAAGGCCATAATTTAATTTTATAAAGCAGGGGAAGAACATAGGCTTCCCCTAAGGATCGTCACAACGACCGGTAGGTCGGCGGTCATGCGCTGCCCTCATCCAAAGGGTTCCCGCCGCCTACACACCACCTACGAAAATTTTGTATATTTTTTATTCGAAATTGGCTTTCGCTTGGCTTTAGCTCACCCGATGGAGACTGTAGATGAAGCCGAGAATGTAACGCGGTCACCCAGAAAATTCAATTGAATTTCAAAAAACAGGCACAGGCAGAGAGTTACCGGTTCTCATTATAAAAGAGGATGCCAACATTTTTGACATGGTAGGGGAGACTGGGGCTTGTTGTAACAGTTTTTGGGAAAATGCTTGTATTTTCCAATCCATAAACATTTTCGAAATTTTGAATTAGTTTGTATGTTTAGTAACTATTTGAGCACCATATTAAGATAGCAAACCTTTTAAAATCCCTTCCTATCCTCCGTGAGAGACCATTTAACAAAAAACGGGAAGTGATACAATTTGCCCCTTCTTTGGGGTAAGTTGTAACAGGCTCGGGGCAGGTTGTAACAATGAGAATCCGCCATTATTTTCAATAAAATATACGTTTATATTTATTAACTAAACAGTATTAACAAACATTTTTAATAGTAAAAAGATTAAAACATTTTAATCCACGTGTCTTTAAGTGTACTTATAATGATCAACAACAGCATTTCTCATTGTAACATACCTGAACAAAATAGCGCAATAATAATATTAACTATGAATAGATAAACACCAAATTTTGATTTAGCCTTTGCTTTATTGCTACACTTGCCTTCTCTTTTACTTTCTTTTCTCTTTTTTAATGGGTTTTCTCTAAAACATATCATTTTCTGGTGTAAAGTTAACACAAGACCGCGTTTTTCTTATCACAGAGGATGAAAAGAGGTTTTCAATGATTATCCTTAGATTTAGAAGGCATGTAGATTCGGTGTTAGCTTTATTTGGGCGTTTGAAGGACCAGGGGGAGAAAAGTAGCTTCAATTGTGCACTTATTAATTATTTAAAACTCTTTTAGTGGTTATTTGAGCAAATTCGGGTTTTTAAGATGTAATGCCAAATTATTTTATGATTTCGTCTGTTTCTGTCGAATTTAGATGATTATTGAGGTAGTTAGAACCCATATCGTTATGTTACAACTTGCCCCGAAAATTTGTTACTACGTACCCGGCTGACTCATATTTTCATAATGTCAAAATTTCTCAAAAACGACTAACCTATGGAAGAAAACGAAAGCGTAAATTGAAAGCTAGATATATTCTTATTATATTAGGTTAAAAACAATCAAATATTTATTAAACCTACAGCATGAAAATCAAAATTTACTTGTGTCATTTTTTTTATAATACCTGCCCGCAATTGACCATGGGTTCACCACCTCTCATTGCGCTGTCATACGGGGAACTATCAATACTTAAATAATGCCTCGCGTTATAAGATGAACTTTCACCCTATACATGAATCAAAAATGATAATAATTCGCGTTAAAAATTGACTGTTACTTCTTACCCCCGTTACAACAAGCCCCAGTCTCCTAAATATGACAAAAACATGTGGCTCTGTTTAGAATTATTTAAGTTTGGGTTAAGTTTTGTTTGCTCTAATGTTTTTACCTTTTTATTCTTTTAATGAAATAAATGTATTATTTAAAATAAAAAATTACAAAAATATACTTTTACATTGATGTTACTTAGATTTCTTACAAACATTTAAAAACAGTATTCAATGAAGGTATCACATGCACTAAGAACAAAAGTTTAAATTCTTCCATCAAGAGCGGGGATGAAACGAGCATTCCCAATTAGTGCACGATTCTCATTAAGATGCAGATTCTTGGCGCAGACTTTGATATCGCAGGTAGGACGTGATCAAGTTTCTGTTCATTTGCGTGTAACGTCCAATTATTCTATGGCGCCGTGATAGCTTAGGTGTAACAAAGGCTGGATTAGCATTTCATTTTAGAGTTATCTACTCTATTATGTAATTTAAGTAGTTAATTATTATAATTTATCTATCTATCTATCTTTTCTATTATTGAATACAAATTATGTGTACCTATCTATCTTGTATCGCTGAAAAAACCATCTTTATTCATGAGAATTTAAACGATATTTCCAACAGTACCTACGAGTATTTGTAACTTATGGGTTCAAAATAAAAATGGCTATTAGCTTTCTATATTTTCTATAATATTTATGAATATTTGTACCTGAGTCATGGATTTTTGCATCTATATTAATGTATTCTATATCATTGTCTAGTCATCATAATACAAGTCCATGCCAGATCCTGCTACTTAGTGCGTTCACACACGATGACGGCAGATGCCAGTCCATAGAACCACACCCAACTGATTTACAACAAAATAATTAGATTGAAACAATAACTTCATTACTTATATTTATAATTAAAACTTAAAGTTATTCACATTTTAAGTTTTCAAGAAAGGATGATTATTTCAGCAATGAATGAAAGCGCTAACATCCTCATGGATACATTTTAAGAATCTTGTTTTGGTAGTAAGTGCGTATGACACGTTGGGTTGAGAAGATCGAGTTCAGTAAATTTTAAATTTTACAAAAAATTTATTTAATATTTAACGATTCAGCTCGCGATTCTAAACACACAACTTTCTAGTTTTGCGTTAATTCATTAACAAGTTGTAGATCATAACTCTAGTTAACATTTAGACAAAGAATCCAAAACTAAGTACAAATATTTTTATTAATTACGGAAATAAAAAAAATAAAAACAGTATGTTTTTAAATACCACCTGTTAAATAAATTTCAGTTCTATCATATTAAAGGTACCTACTTAAATAAAAAAAACTACGCAAGACCTTTGTTTTTAACCATGTAGAAATGGGCACGCGTGGTGGACGGGTGCCCTCTGCGTCGCATAAAGACTTCAGTCATAATTTTGGAAGTCATAAAATGTTCAGCATAAAGTTTTTACGCATAAAAGTATCTTCCCATAGTTGTTCCTGGGCATACTGCTTTGATTGGCATAACTGTTATCTGCTCTAATGTTAACCAGAATAATTTAAGTAACCATAAATTGTCAAGTCATATTATTCAAACTCATAACTAACATTAAATCTAATTTAATAATCGCATAATAAGACGTATAAATTAATATTAATAATAAAAATATAATGATATAAATTTTATTACAAACAATTATTAATTAACTACTCAACTGTAGGTTAGGTTACGTATTGTGACCACTTATAGAGCGAGTGAAAGCAAGCGAAGCTCGAAAAACAGACTAATTTTTTTTTTTATTTATGTTTAGGTTAGGTTAGAACAATATGTATTACGTTTAGCAGAGCGTGCAAAGCGAGCGGAGCATCAACATGCAAGGTTGTATGCTGCATGCTTGCTTACTGCATGCTTGCATGTTGGGGGGTGGGGGGCTGCGCCCCACAAAACAAACTGGTGTTTATAAAATTGCAGGTTAGGTTAGGTTAGAACATGTATACGCTTAGCGGAGCGAGCGGAGCATCAACATGCTTGATTATATGCTGCATGCTTGCTGAATGCTTGCTTGCTTGCTGCATGCTCTACTTGCTTGCTGCATGATAGCTTGCTTGCTGCATGATTGCTTGCTTGCTGCATGCTTGCTTGCTTGCTGCATGCTTGCATGTTGGGGGGTGCAGGGGGACGCGCCCCCCGCTCGGGGGGTGCGGGGGGCGGAAGCCCCCTGCCTGAGAAAAACAAACTGATGTTTATAAAATAGTAGGTTAGGTTAGGTTAGAACATGTATACGCTTAGCGGAGCGAGCGAAGCGAGCGAAGCATCACCATGCATGCTGCTTGCTTGCATGCTTGCTTGCTTGCTGCATGGTTGTTGTATGCTGCATGCTTGCTTGCTTGCTGCATGTTTGCTTACTTGCTGCATGCCTGCTTGCTTGCTGCATGCTTGCTTGCTTGCTGCATGCTTGCTTGCTTGCTGCATGCTTGTTTGCTTGTTGCTTGGTTTGCCAAGCCAAGGTGACCTTACTTAGTCCTTCGCTTACCTCTTCCGACTCAGTAGGTTAGGTTATCGAGGAGTGACCGAAAATATTTTATTTAATTTCCATTTTTAGGGCACACAGGGTATCAACAGATAAACTAATTAAATAAAACGACTAGGTACGAAATAATTAATTTGAATTATTATTATTATTATAAAACATAATAAAATATCATGCAAAATTAATGAGCGTTACAATAAAAAATAAAATAAAAATAACGCTCACAGGCACATACATTGTAATGATCCCAAAAACTAGCACTAAAGGCTTTTATTATGGAAACCATACAACAACGGCACGAACATATAACATCCATGACCGAACCGGGATTCGAACCCAGGACCCTGGTTTGGCAGTCCGGTGTGGTAACCATTACACCAACCGGGTCGACAATGTCGCTTAGAATCAGTTATTTAGTTTAACTAGTAAACCAATATTATAAAATTATAATAATCATGTAAAATATATAAGTTCATTACATTTAACATACATATGTTTTAATTAGTTACTTGTATGAATTAATTATGACGTTTTAGGTTTATGTCAACAAATGTTATGCCTTAATATAATAATGCGTAAAACGTTTATGCGTTTAAGACTTATGGGAACTGACAATTATACCTTCAGAAATTAGTAAAACAGAAATTATGCCTAACAATTTAGTTCCAGTTAACGTTATGCGAAATGATGAATATGTCTAATTTAGTTATGCGACATTAAATTATGTCTTTGAATTTTATACGACCCAATATGGACCCGTGGTGGACTAATGCCTATACACCCACCCTGCGGATAGGCCTGTGCCTTGCAATATGGGACGTATACAGGCTGTGATGATGATGATGTAGAAATGACCAATTATACAAATACCTATATGTACTCTTAAAATTGATTAAAACTTTTAACCTAAAAGAAACAAAATAATTAATAAACCTACTAAAAAATAAATACCTTTAGCTGGATTCGTAAATATATTATCTGGCAAAAAAGTTGCTTTCAACCCGTAACTTTTCTGGGTTACTTCCTGGTTTTATTGGAGTTTACAGTAAAAGAACAAGAGAAATAAAATCACTAAAACAATATCAAACGTGTGCAATATTGTTCATTCTCTACACGTTCTGATCTTCATTCTGAACCGTTATTCATTCCGAATAGGTACCTACTGTTTATAGTTAAAAGAGTCAAAAACAATATGAACTTCTATAAAGTGTTCCTAAGTATCAAAAATGCAGGATGAAAATTGACAAATTTAGCGTTAAGTCCAAAAGGAACGGAGGTGTGGGTGTTTCATGAATAACGCAGGAGCGTCGCCGCCTTTGCCGTGTTCCTCCCGTAATAACGCCAAATTCTTTTTTACACGTTCCTCGATTTGTGGACCCGACACAATACCTCCATACTTATGGAACCCGAATAATTTTATCGTGTTATATTTTTCTCTGCGTCGATTTGTTACTGAATTTATATTGCTCATATTTCTTCTGACTATGAGTGAGAATGATCAAAGATATAAGTAAGAGATTTTATCTGGAACTTGTAAAGCATTGGTTTTTAGGAGACCTACACCTGCACGAAAGAGATAGTAGGTACAGTACGACCAGGAAAATATGGCCGTTCGTTAATCTTCGTTTGCGCAGAGCAGGCCCGAGTCCCCATCAAAACCCGAAGTCATTTAGTGCATAAGAGTGCAAAGTCAGATAGCAGCCAAAATTAGCCAATAGCGTAAACGGATTGAACGTGGCACATCCTGATTAGTCAATATAATTTCGCGCGCTATTAAAATTTGCCAACTGCGCAGGTACATCGGTAAGCCATAAAAACCTGGTACTACTGTAACAAGCGTAAGCTTGTTTGTCACCTTCCTTCCCACTATAAAATGGGTATGATGATTTGACGATGATTGGGTGTTTTGATCTAGAACTATTTCGTTCTAGGTATTGATAATAAATGTCTATGACTCAATCACGCGGAAACAGTTGAACGGATTTGGATTCTGGAACATTCATAAAAGTATAATAAAAGTGGTTTAAGCTCAAAGACATGTAAGAATTTTCTGGAACAAACTAAGGTCCGTGGAATTAACAGGCGAATAATTACTCAGTTTTATTTTTGTAATATTTTACCTAAATTGGTTTGAATGAATTGTTATAACTAGCATGAAACACGGCTTATGTTATGTGATACTAGATTCTCAGAAGCATCGTACATTTAATATCTCTTTGATGCCATTAAATTTAGGTTCTATAACTACGAGAGGAAATTTCATGAGAGACGAGACTGCTAAGTTTCGCTGGTACATTTATAAAATAAAAAGACGTCTCTTTGCCTTAAGGTACGATCAAACTCACGCGATCTGCAGTCACGGTGCAATGGTTGTAGTTTTGTTATATTCTTGTCTTGTTAGATTTATTGCCGTTACTGTAAAACATATTATCATCCTAGTTCAGATATATTTAGAATCAGGCATGGGGTGCACCGAAAGAGCTTCCCCGAATGACAAATCCTGAGTTCGTCTGGTGCACCCTGGGCAGTCAGCCTTGATACGAACATTGCTGATTGGCTAATCTTTCCACTACAGCATTACTGATCGTCATGCGATTTAGCTCATACTGACATGAAAGAATAAGATAGATTTAAAATAAGCTCAAGGGGTGCACGGAAATAGCCTCTTCGCGTGACGAAACCTGAGTTCGTCTGACCTTGATACGAACATTACTGACTGGCTAATATTTCTACTTCTGCATGAGATTGTCATGCGATATAGTTAGTGCTGACACGAAAGAAGGAGAAAAAAATCAAGGCAAAACAGCGTACGCGATATCTATGCTGATTCTCTGGTTTTACTTTCCTACGTAGAGGCATATTATAATTTTTTCTTTCTTTTTATAATACACTGAACTTCACTTCACTTCTTTCATTCACTGAATATACTGGTTAGTATAATGTTCTTTCATTTGATATGACGTTTGTTACAAAATCTTAGTAAGGGTAGATGTCTGCAACCGAGACGACAGACCGCGTTTGTTTGATCTTATCTTCTTAAGTCTAAAAGACTGCTACGTCCCAGAGCTTTCGCAGTTTCATTTGAGAAGCGACTTTATGAAGTATAAAACTTCTCAAACATGAACCTTCAAAATATGAGATAGAGCTAAAACATCGCCGCTTTTGCAAAGAATAAGTTCAAATTTGGCAAGAAGACGACAAATTTTCATTGCAGCCAGAGACGGCAGGTGCGCGCACCGTGAATAAAGAAAACCTCTCTACAGAGAATATTTTTATAAGGCGAGTGTATCGTGCACAGCTACGTCTTAGTGGAATCACTGCTTACATTTTAAAGCTCTGTGGCATTTTAAATATCAGGAACCGGATACTACGTCTTTTCATGTCTCAGTAAATATAAAACATTTTGTGTACATGTGAAACGGTGAATTTATGCTCGTAATTTATTGTATCCAAGCCTTAGTATGACAAAATACTTGTCGTTTTAGAGAAATGTTTCTAAAAATAAGTTAAATTTAAGTATAAAAGTTATGCCTAGATGTGAAATTATAGTAGATTACACACCGAGGAAAGTAAGAAAATTCTCAGATCTCATGTAACATGTGATCTGAGGCTTTCATATTTACTGTCCGAGGTTAGTATACTATTTTTCTCCTCGACAGAGGTGGAAAGCGACAACTTCGTTTTGCGCAGCGGGACGACAATTGACGCTTTCCGTCCGGAGGGGAGAAAAGTAATTTTTACCCAAGCTAGTATTTATTTTTAGTTTTTAATTAGGACTGTTGTTTGACTTCAAATTACTTTGATCTTATCTAGTTGACGATAATATCTCTTATTACAAAAAAAGATCACAGGAACGAAAATAGAAACAAAAAACAAAGTTTACTGTTCCAAAGCATAAGCTTTTGCGTGACATTGTGAAATTCTAAAGTAGAACAGTCGTGCCCGAGTACATTATAGTATATACCTACCTAATGCCTAATGGGTCCCAAGTCCCGGCGTACAATGGAAGCCACTTTAATATGTGGCATTGCATTTAATTTTGGGCCAAACCAACAACCTAAAATGTTATGCTCTTTACGCGGACAAGTTTGCAATTTTTCACATTTATTATTTTTGGTTTCATACTGTGTGATAGTAATTTTATTTAAATTACATTTATCTCGTAAACGAACCTCACCCTTATTCGTCTTTGCCCTGCAGTGGAATTCATATAGGCTATAACTTACTTTTATCTCGTAAATAGTGGCAACGGGCTCACTCCCCGTCACACTAGACACAGTTTCGGTAATCTAGTGAGACGTGAATGTTCTGAGTTTTCAGAAAATCCCTCATAATGCTATGATTATCTTATGTAATTAATTTACAACACCGTTTTGTTAATTAATGACTTGTCGAACATGTGTTTTTTAGGGTTCCGTACCCAAAGGGTGAAAACGGGACCCTATTACCAAGCCTTCGTTGTTTAGTTTTTATTTCGATAATTTAGAAAAGAAAAGTTGTTTTTAGCCTTCGCGATTTTTGTCATACTTATCTGTTTTTGAAAATAGCAAATCATTCAAATTGAAAATTTGCATATGCATTATAATCTTAACGTAGGTATAAATTAGCAAATACTAAATAATAAAAATAAAACAAAACTAATTAAACGGAAAACGGAAGTTATTCTAGAATAAATACAGATAAAGTAAAAAAGAAATAAAATATAATTTCATGGTCTATAGATATTATAAATAAAAAGAAAAACACGTAAATGAATAGAAATATTTCGTGAATACGTAAATCCACGTCCCAAAGATATTTAGAATTCAAATTTTACCTCAAAGTGAGAAAACAGTAAAATGGTTTCAAGTTGCACGTGAATAAAGGTGTTGGCGTTGGTCACAGTTACCCCTATAATACATATATCATAGGTATCCAGCACAGGATTCAATTCCATCTTGGTCCAGTTCGAATCGTATAACACGACTTTGATTTTAGCATTGGGTTTGCCAGTTTCCTTACAATTTTCCTCATACCTAGGTACTTACTTTTAGAGAATCCTTATCTATAAATAGAGCTATAAATTAAGTGTGTAATCGAATAACTTTATCTGTGATATTGATAAATCAGGGTCATTAGAAATTATTATCAGATCAGATAATTGTCCAGAGACACACAGAGAGATCGTCTTTGGCGCGTTGCTGAGAAGTACGAGTATAGAAACACTCAATCATGAGAGTCCGGCTTCGAATCCGCACGGATGACTTTAAAAAATTTTATGCACTTTATAAGGTTAAATTTATTTAGTTGGCGAAACTTAAGAAACGCATTTGGTATCTGTTACTGAGTACAATTGTGGGGTAATGACCCTCCGCTCGATCATATGACTATGAGGTCAATGTCCGCCGCTCAGAATCGTTAGTCTCGCTTTGCTTCGCTCGCTTCGCTCGTGGTTCAATCCTAGGATCCTTCGCTTGCTCAGGTTTCAATACAAGTACTCGCGCCAAAAAGCAACTTAGCAGCCTTGCATTTTAACATTTTGAATGAACGTGCATTTTAACAATAATTAAATGTTAAATTTAATCTTTTTACGGATTTTCATTCATCTATAGTACTTCGATAAAGTGTGCTTGATACAATTAGTGTGGACAAATGCATATTGAATCTAGTAATTATAGGTCGTCTCTTTTTTCTCTGCTTTTATTTACGAATCTCGCTTTTTTATTTATTAAAAAAAAATCTAGAAACGCTGAGGTATACAGGGTGTAAGTGACAGCCTAGCAATACTGAAACGGTGAATTAAGACCATCAACATTGGTGTCGAAAAAGGCGCGACTTGCTATACACAATGGTGTGTTGGTGCCTACACTTCTGTATGGCAGTGAGTGCTGGGTATGGCAGAAAAAGCATGAAAGTAAAATTAATGCTGTTGAAATGCGTTCCTTGCGAAGTACTTGTGGTGCTACGCTGAGAGATAGAGTGAGAAATTGTGTAATTAGAGATCTCTAATTACACAATTTCTCACTCTATACTACAACATCTTCTTTCAATTTACATCGATCGATGTAAATTGAAAGAAGATGTTGTGACAAGAATAGAGAAGGGAATGCTTCGTTGGTTTGGTCATGTGGAGAGGATGAGTGATAGCAGATGTACGAAAGAGATATATGGAGCTAAAGTGAGTCGAAATGTCGGCAGAGGGCGCCCTCGTAGGACGTATTCTGATCAAATCAGTTGCGTCCTACAAAAAGGAGAGGTGCGGAGTACTCGAAACCGACGGGCATGTATGAAGAGATGTATGGATGTGAATGAGGCAAAAGAGGTATGTAAGGATCGTAGTAGATGGCGCGCTCTGGTCTCTGCCTACCCCACTGGGAAAGAGGCGTGACGTTATAGATAGATAGATAGAAATAAAACTTTCACTATGGAGCCACCCTCAGGAAACCTGAAAAAATACCAACTGTTTCATACATTCGAGTCGAGTAGGTACAGCTGTTTTGTATGGAGCAGCAGATTTTTTCGCGTTTCCTAAGGTTGGCTCCATAGTGAAAGTTGTTTAGTTTGATGGTCTGAATTCACCATTTTAGTATTTCCTAGGCTTTACTTACACCCTGTATTCATAGACATAAAACAAACGAGTCGTTTACTTATTAAAATAACAATAGTTATTTGTTATGCTAGGATGCAAAGTTGCTTTTTGCGCGAGTACTTGTATTGAAACCTGAGCAAGCGAAGGACTCTAGGATTGAAGTTCAAATAATAGAATCCTGAGCTTAGCGAAGGTTTCAAAGGTACGTGACGCCGAATAACTTTGCAGCCGAGCGAAACACACAACTTTTCACCTCACAACAGCGAGGAAAAAAGTGAATTACTAAAAACAACATTTTAAAAAGTTTTTTTTCGGGCTGGCTAGTGACATGAAACAGTTATTAAGCATTTTCAGTGGATTGGCGGTATAGAACAATATTGAATAGACAGATTCGAATTTCAAAAACTCTTTCCACGCTAGCGGATAAAATGCGCTTTTGCACTCAGATTTCGAATGATAAACAGAATCTTTCCGAGCTTGTGAGGTGAAAATATAATTTATTTTAAATTGTAAGACGTTCAAAGTCATCGAGGTATACCTTCTTACTGAAAAGAAGGTTGAAGGACCACTTCGGTGCATTTCTGAAAGTTTGACCAGATCTCGTGCAGTTGAGAGGATTTGAGAAAGAGCGTTGAGATATTTACCGGAGATGGGATGCATAAAAAAATATAAAACGTAAAATTAATCTTTAAAAAGTACAGGTAACAAGCCGACAATTTATTTTGTCTAATAAATCTGAACAACTTAAATCATGGGAATAACATAATTCAGAACATCATATTAAATAATTATTCCCAACATCCGCAACATACCTACAAAAATGCTCTTTGTATCCCGATTATTGCGTGATAGCATCAGGAGTAAAGATTTTGATCTCAACTAGTACGGCGTAGAATGAGCTAAATCGTAGATTTATTATTGTTTATACCAATCTGTTACTGAAATGAAATGAAAAATTCGTTGTTATCCTCTTTGTCTAGATCTGCTTTGTTTCTGTTTTAAATTATGTTTCTTCCTAGTGGAGACCTTGTCTTTCTGTTAGCTATCTGAACTTGTGTTGTATCAGTAGCTGTTGTTCTTCCTAGTAAAATAGAACATGGAGTCAAGTTACTAGTTTTTCCGCTAGCGGTTGTATTTCGCGTGGTGTTCTTGCGGTTCGCATTTGAGCTGGCCACACGGCTTCTCAATCTCTGCTCAGCTTTGTTTTTCCTCAAAAACAGTCCTTACGAGAAGTTTATTTCAAGAGCGCAAATGCGCGCTGCATACAAACGTAGTCTGGTGATATTTTCAATACTATCCAATTAAAGTCAATGAAACTTTCCAGAAACAATCTAGAAACTAATCTCTATGTTCGTATGAAGTCTGATTTTCGTTTAAATATACAGTTTTAATGCTAGGATTAATTTAAGATTTGTATGGAAATCTTTGAGGCACTATAACATTAAAAGTTTACAATTTAAGGATAATCTGACTTCATACGAACATAGAGATTAGTTCCTAGATTGTTTCTGAAAAATTTCATTGACTTTAATTGGATAGTATTGAAAATATCACCAGACTACGTTTGTATGGAGCGCACCAACGGTAATATACCCTTATGATTGGGATAAAAATTTCACTATATTTAGTAAATGAGTTTTGGGCACATTAACTTAAACTGAAACTATTTTATTTATCTTCAGAAATAATACTATAAAATTAATGAATTGAAATGAAATTAATTAATTATGTATGAATGAAATATACTTTTATTACTTGACACTACTGGTGGAAATGCAGTGCTAACGTATTAGTAACGTGTGTGTGTGTGTGAGTGTAACGTAAGAGTCCATTATTTTGTTAATAACAATTACATACATACATAGGCTGATAAACACATTACCCTTCCGTTGCGTCGCGCAGTCGGGTAAAAATGAAACGTCATAACTTACAATGACATTTCGGCTCGGTATGTACTCAGACAGTGAATCCTTGCAGAAACTTGTCTTTATGCGACATAAAAAATCTTGTTATAAAACTAAATCAACTGAAGACATTGTTTAAAAACGAAACAAATGCAATAAAACTTATTGCTCAGGCAAGCTTCGACACAACCTCATTCATTAATTTAAAACATTCTCAATCAGGGCACGTATTTGCCTCGACAACAGAAAACGGTGGTATTGGTTCGAAAAGGAAAGTTTGCGAGTTAATAGTGTGCGACTAGAGAACTGGTTTCGGTATCGGCCGATTTGTGTCCAAAGTTAGAGTTGCCCTGTTAAAATGTCGACTAAACGAAAATAATACAAGGTAGGTACTTTTGTAATCCTTAATATCCAACAAAATACTAAGTTAAACTATTAAATGTCAACTAATCAGAAAAAATAGAGCTTTCTACAATACACACACCGATTTTTCTAAAAATTAATTCGCTAATTGTAGTTCTAAGAATATTTGTTTTTACGATGTTATTACACATTTGTTGTTTCTTTTCATTCTCTATGTAGTTCATATATCTCTATGTTTTTCATCTCTAATAACCATTGCAGATATACCATGAATTTACATTTCACTTTATTCTACTTAAAACCGTCCTAATCATACTTTTTTCGTGATGAGTGTTTTAAGATTTACACAGATTAGTAGGTACGTGTGAAACATTATATTCTCTATAGACAAAAATAATGTGAGTAGGTAGGTAGGTAAAATAATTAGATTTCTGTTTTTCAATGTTATTGACATTTTAGTTAAGTCAAGACTATCCTTATTAGAACAGATAAAGAGTAGGTACGAGTAGTTCGAAAATCATTATATTTTTCAAAATAAAAGAATAAAACAAAAAATAAATTATGTAAGTAATAAAGAATCAAAATAAAAAAATGGTCCGAAGTATTGAGTTTCGGTTTCGGCTGTAAAACGATGTATCGCTCGGACTCTACCAGCTAACTCGAGTTTCAACAGATTGTGCCGCATTCGGCCCCGGGAACAATTAAAAGCAAATGCTGAGGCACAATACTGTTTCAATGTAAGCTGTTACAAAGGAATGTATAGGAAATTTGTGAACAAAACAAACTTTTAATGATAATGTTCACTGTTTATGTGGAAGGATAGTCGAGCGGCCATTTTGTAGGTTAGCCCCTTTTTAGAAAGTTAATGAATTTGTCAGTCTATGTATCTATTTTGTATTTGACTGTATTTCGGAAACTATTTAGCTAATTATATCAGAATTAATTGGACGTTATCTTTTTTTTTATAGGTTAACAAAAACTCGATATGTGACAGGTATTTACTAACAACAAGTATTTCCTTTGGAAAACGTTTTGTCTCAAGAACAAATTGTATATAGATACAGAGTAAACAATATACATACAGCTCTGGCAATCTTTATTAGTACACAAAACATCAACATAAAGGTATTAAATATTAATCGCAAAGAATAAAGACAGTGTGAAAATAATTATGTCTGTCGCACGTCGAATTACTAAGAAGGTCAAGCCTAAACAGAACCAATTCATTTTCTTTTCCATTTGGCGAAACTTATTTCATTGGTGTAGTCTAGGCAATAGGATTAGGAATAATATAGGTACCCAATCAAATAAATCTTTGACTAAAACTGGCGGACATATTATATGTGAAGACTAATTGCTACCTATCTCTATATGATTATTCCTAAAGTCCGTTCTTCTTGTTGTCAGAGTTTATTCAAACCGCCTTACGGCCTCTGACGTGGTTTTTATGTAACGACTACTACCACCAGAGATAGTAGCTGGGATCAACAGCTTAACGTGCCATCCGAAGCACGGAATCATCTTTCTTTTCAGACAATCAGGTGACTCAGCCTGCAATGTCCTAACCAACTGGGGAAAAACGCACAAAGTGACATTTCACTAGGTGCCCCCCGTGGGAATCGAACCCACGACCTCCGTGTCAAGAGCCCAATGCTCTTAACCATTAGACCACGGAGGCAGTTTCCTCCTCCTATGTCCGTTTTAAACGCCCTACTGCGGGGTTCGTTTCAGCAGCAGAGGTGGTAAAACGAGCCCTTAGTCTAGTCTAACACTCAGCTGCAGAAACGATCATTAAAGCTAATCCTCCATTGAATCTCTTGCTAGCTTTTACTACGACAAAAAGTAACAGCAAGAGATTTAATGGAGGAGTAACTTAATATAAATTTATATTTTAACCGTTTATGGACAGTTTATTTATGAAAACATTTTATTATGTATGAAAAAATTTGTCTTTGTTTCCACGAAATTGTGATGTTCATAATTATAACACACGAAATAAAAATAAACTGATATTTCCACACTTTCGGCTTAGTGGGTCAACACGTCTTTCATGGGTCACTGTATACGCTGTTATAATAAAATCCCCGAGACCATTTTGAATCTTTCCGAAAACATTTTTAAAACTCAGATCAAAAAAGTCATCTGTAAAAAAGCATACCTACTATAAACTGGATGATTATTTAAATGATAAAAAAAGCTTGGGTCTGAGTGTCGCTAACATTTAGTTTACTGTATAGTATCAATTATTTAATTAAATAGACTATGTATTACTGTATACATAACCATAGCATAAGAATTTATATTGTAATAGTCATTAAGTCGTGTTATGCTGTATAGTTTCTGGCCGCATCTTCTCTACAGCGACAACACGTTCCGACGCGGTGGTAGCTTAAAAAAGAATTGACGTTTAATAAGTGTGCTTCAGGCTCCTATATTGAATAAATGATTTTGAATTGAATTGAATTGAATTGAACTTTAATGAGCGTTTCTGCAACTGAATGTTAGTCTTCTAAATATTGATATCATAAAAATGCCTGCGCATACTATATGTGATACCTTTACCTTTGATTTGTAACCATGGGAAGTAGCGAGTTCCTCCCAGTAGGTACAATCATTTATCACGCTCGAAAGGTGGATTTCAATTCAAATATTGTAAAAAAAAATATTAAGAAATAATACATATTTTTATTTTATTCATACGTCATAAGTTTAGCTGCGAAAAGGTAACATAAAGACAGACTGAAACGGTTTTGTATTTCTGATTTTTGTTTGATGTGATGTGAATGAGGCAAAATATGTAAATGACGTCCTAGACTTTAGAAAAGATACATAGCGTTTTAGACTCGTATAGTGATAGAACTTCGTCTACTACCAACTCAAGTTCTCAACCAACATAACATATTGAATAGGTAACGCTAATAATGACGAAAAATCTTCATTTCGAAGTCTCATCTAAACACATCCTCGTGTAAAACCAATATTCACTCCCACTATTCTTAACCCTGTCTGTAGCAGATATTTCCATTACACTCGGGATCAGTGGATACCCCTTTAATACTAACGCTATAACTCCACTAATTCGTATAGGCACGTAAAAGGAAAATTAACCCAGTGTTCTTAATTACGTTTTCGCATGCTTTACTTTCGCTTAAAAGGGTCGCTTTGTACACTGTTTATCCACCCTTACTTTACTCGTTCAAATAAACTAAAGTTTTAATCAGAACATTTTCTGTTATGATTAACTTTAAACAAGTTGGTGTTAACTTTTATGTTGCTTTGATGGACATTTATAATAAGTTAATGTTTGAGTTTGTAAGTATTAGTTAAACACTCGTGTTTATTTTATTGGATTAATTATTGAATAAATAAAATACGTTTATTTACACCAAAAACAGATAGGGCATAAAAAGGAAACAAAAATGATAACGGTACAAATAAGGCGGTTTTATCGCTAATTTTTTTTCAGACCACCTAAGTTTTTAAAAAATACATAGAAAACTCTCTTGAAATAATGAAGTGGAATTTGAGGACGTTTCGTTTTTGTAATAAAATAATACATGCTAGAGCTACCTATTAGTGGGGCAAACAAATACACTTTCACATTTATATTTAGTTAGACTACTTTAGTTAGAAAATCGACCGGCTGATCCACATCTCTGTATGGATGGTCCAAAAAGTCTATGGAAGTCCAAAAGTTCTTCTTTAACGATTCGTGGTCCTTAGGGAAAGTTGTTTAGTTTTATTATCTGAATACAACTTTAATGGTGGAACCAAACATCGATATGTTATTACTTATTTGTTATGCGCGTTATTCGGCTGCATACATAGAGAAACACGTGACTCCAACGTGACGCCCGGAGAGAAGTGGGCTTTCGCGTACTTTCCCATACTTTCCCCTCTGCCAAAGTCCAACCCCCGTGACAGCCCAGACCTAGCCCCGATGGTTTACCGCTCACAGATTAATTCTTCGATGCAAAAAATGGCAGGAAAATGTTCTATGGAGAAATAAACAATACTTACTCCTCTCCGGGCGTTGACAGGAGTCACGTGTTTCTCTATGGCCGCATACGACAAAGTATGGTGGGCTCATTCGTCTGTATTTGCTTTATTCGTAAGCACGTGTGGGTGGCATGTTTGTTGTTCAAATATCTGAGTGAATATAGCGTACCCGCATAATAACACAATATATCGATGTGTGGTTCCCTACGAACAAATAATAAGGTGGTTCCACCATAAAGTTTTTTTGGTAATTAAAAACAGGGGGTGCATAAAACAAGTGAATTCGAATACACCAGTGAACTCATCACGAAGTTCACAGATTTTCAAAACCTAAGTACCTAGAAATGTTGTTTCTCTTTTTTAAGCTAGTGAAGAAAAAAAACTAAATGCAACCCCTAACAGTGTGGAAAGTGGAAATTGGTGTGAACCATTGTATAAAAACGAAATAATCGTTATAGGTAAACTTATGCTACCGCTGAATTATCTTCTACTTTCAACCATAACAAAAATATTTATTTATTCCTTATGATAAATCACAAATTTGAGCTTATTTCACTCTGACCCGACCATAGCCTGAGTATGAATTATGCATGTGAGTGGAAGCGAAAAAGGTAGTTATTCCAAGAGCGTTCAGTGCAGGAAACTCTGTGGTCTTCCAACACTTGGAAGAAAGCTGTAGTGTACTTTGTGTTGAGCATAAAGCAAAACTAGGTCTCTGCGGGTAAACTACAAAGTGGTAACAATGAATAAATAGTGCCACTATCCAAATGTACATAATGGTGACATTTGGGAAAAGGTTCAAGAGTCGCTTACGAGGTAATCATTTTAACTACAGGGTGTAAGTGTAAACAGTTAAAGGATACTAAACAACTTTTGTAAAAATTTAAGAAGGCTCGAAGGACCTTGGGCCACTAATCTTTAGATCAGATATTTCTGTTTTTACTCTTTTGAAATACGTTATAATTTATTTTTTAACAGCATAATATCAGACTGGAAGTGTCAATCTAAAATGGCTGAGGAATACGTACCTACATAATTGAGTGAAAGCCAAAATCTCCTTAACGGCTTGTTATTCTAATCCTTACCGGATCCTCTGTAGGAACCATTAAAAGACGTGGGTACAGTTAATCCGTTTATAACAATTAGGTAAACTAAACTTTACGATGTTTTTGTTTTGGATATAACTAGATAATAATCTGTAGAAAATAATATATTAATCTGTTTAATAATTTACTATTCTAATTTTAAAATTGTGGCGTCTGTCTTGGTGTTAATGATTTTGCCAATGTTTAGTGCTTGACGTCGTATGGTTATAAAATATTTTGTGACATCAAGAGTTGTTTTTCTTAAGCTATTTCAATTGGATCTTCGTTGTAGGCCGAGGAGGGGGAAACCAACGTGACGCGTGACCACCTTATAGCAGGGCCTCTAACCGCACATTCGAACTTTGCAATTGCGTGAACGTTTTCGTTCCAATGTCAACTCTATTACAATGAATAATAATAATAATAATAATATTTATTTGTGAGACATAGGTTAAGTAGATGTTACAAAGTATTTATAAGTGCGCTATGTTCTGCCGCTGGGCGTACAAATTTTTACATGCAGTTTTAGTTGATTTGTTAACAAATAAAAGAAGACACAATGTACACTGATTCGGTTAAAATTATTAAATAGATCGGACACGCTTATTGAAAATATTGAGGATGGTTACAAAAATAATGTCATCGAAGTTAATGTCATGAGAAATAATACCTAAAGTAAAATACCTAGTCAACAAATTGTGATTATAATTTACGTAAATGTCATTATGGTAGAGTTAACATTAAGTGGATGATTGAAATGTAACGGGTCATAAATTATCGGTAAGATATTCCTCTACCGTGTAGTATGCTTTTTCGCATAGTAATCCGAATAATTTGCTTTTGAACACTTCAATGCTACCACATTCACGGATAGACCTCGGTATTCTATTGAACATCTTGGGTGCCATAGCGAAAATACTCTTGTGAAAAAGTGTTGTTCTGCACGAGACTAAACAGAGATCGGCACGACGTCGGCTCTTGGCGCGTTCAAAGAGGTGCAGATTAGACTTCACGAAGATAGCAGCTTCATAAATATAAAGGCACGGTAAGGTTAGCAGTTTAAGTTCTCTAAAATGTGGTTTGCAGCTATCTGTCCGGTGTATTTTGCACAATGACCTGATGCATTTCTTTTGTGCTTTAAACACCTTATCTTTACCAGTACAGTTGCCCCAAAAAATGATACCATAGCGTAAAGTGGATGCTACGTACCCATGATAAGCTGTTAATACAGCAGATTTGTTAACCACTTTCCCAAGCATGTATAGGGCGTATGAAAATTGATTTAGTTTGCTACAGATCTTTTCTGTCTGAGTATTCCATTTCATGTTATTATCGATGTATAGTCCAAGAAATTTAGTCGATTCTGTCAGTTCGATTTTTGTGTCCAGATATTTAACGTCTAGACTTAGTGGAAAATGATTCTTTCTCTGCTGAAAAGTCATTAGATTAGACTTGGTTAAATTGATTTTAAGGTGATTACACTGTAGCCAGTTAATAATCAATGCTATTGTATCATTTATGTCATATTCAAACATACTGGAATTGTCATTATCAAATATAACTGTGCTGTCGTCAGCAAAGAGAACCATTGGATATTTGGTTGCCTTAGGGAGGTCGTTTATATAGATAAGGAATAATAGCGGTCCTAATACACTCCCTTGTGGTACACCGTAATGTGGTATCTTATATTCGGATGAATATATTACCTCACATTTAGTTTTTGGACATAAACGGTGGATCCTAGTCATTTGTTTTCTGTTTTGGAGATAAGATTTGATGAGTTTCAGGCTAGCTCCCCTAACTCCATAGGTCTCCAATTTATTTAACAAAATGTGATGGTCCACATGGTCAAAGGCCTTTGTCATATCCATATACATTGCTACAACCGGTAAACTTTTATCAATTCTAGTCATAATTTTGTAAAGAAACTCATATATAGCCATATTAATAGTACTATTTTTTCTGAATCCCTTTTGTTCACTTGTCAGGATCAGATATTTTTCAAAATAATTGTACAAATTTTTGTAAATAATCTTTTCAAAAATTTTAGAAAATATTGGTATCAATGCTATAGGCCTATAATTAGTCATGGTTTCTTTGTCATCTTTTTTGTGAAGAGGCTTTATAATTGACACTTTTAATTTTTCTGGAAAAATGCCATTTTCCATACAAACGTTGAAAATGTAACTTAGCACCGGGGAAATCATGAAAGATACATTCTTTACCACTTTAGTATTAATGTCATCGTATCCAGTGCTATTAGTTGTTTTTAATCCGTTAATTACTAAAAATACGTCTTGTGCTATTGAAGGCATCATAAACATAGAGTTACAACTGTTATAGTTACATGTGTTCTTAAGTAATTTGTTTCTAGTTTGGGGCTGTTCTTTTTGAGGAGTAAAGAAATTGTTGAATGAGTCTGCAACAATTTTAGGGTCATTTACCACTTTTCCATCAATTATGATTTGCGTGACAGCTTCTTTAGGAAAATTAGCCTTGGAGTTGTTAATGACATTCCAGGTTGCTTTTGACTTATTTGGTGCTGTTTGAATAAAGTAGTTATTCTGTGCATTTTGTGTTAGTTTTATAATACGGTTATATTTCTTGGAATACGTTTTGTAACTCTTTTTATTTACTTTACTAGGTGATAGTCTGTATTTCCATAGTAACTCACGTCTTCGCTTACTGCATAGTCTAATTCCTCGCGATATCCATCTCGGTTTACTCGTTGATGGAATTTTGACTCTGATCATAGGGAAGCACAAATCATAAAATAATTTAAATAGGTCATAGAAATTGTTGAAGGCCTCGTTCGGGTCAAGTGCGTCAAATACATCATTAAATCTAAGACTACTTATGCATTCTTTAAACTTGTTCATATTTTCCCTAGAATAGTCTCTTCTTGTAATGTACCAGTATTTTAGGGTACAGGTTTTCTTGACTGGACATTTGAGAATTTGTGCTGTGTGATCGGACAGTGCTAACTCGCGTACATCACCTCTGCAACCTCTTATATTATGAATAATATTATCAATACAAGTACCACTGCATAATCTCGTTGGTTCATTTATTTCCGGTTTCAAATTAAAACCATTGAGTAGTTGGATAAATTTCTCGGAGTATTTAGTTTTATTTAGGATATTTATATTAAAATCTCCACATAGTACTGTTTTTGTTTTAGATTTATAGCCGCTGATGAGTAAAATTTCATATAATTTATTGAAAAAGATGTCAAAATATTTAGCTGTTTGTTTATTTTTTGGAACTCTATAAATGCATATAATTATTATTTTGTGGTGGATAAGCTCAATGGCACAGCATTCAATTACGTTCGGGACACTCTGTTGTGAGATTGAGTCTATCACTTTGTATTTTATATGATTCTTAGCCAAAATACAGGATCCGCCGCTTCTACTTTTTCTTGTGAAATAAGAGGCTAGGTTGTAATTTGGTATATTTAAGAGAGTCAGGTCGTCTTTCATCATATTATGTTCAGTGAAGCAGAGTATGTCAGGAGATATATTCTCAGATGACAGTTCGTCTAATGAAATTGCAAACATGTCCGATTTATTTATTAATCCGTCAATGTTTTGATGCATTATACATATGTGATTATACACGAAAAAACATTCTTCATCTTGTTTATTTAGAACTCCAGAGATGTTCTGATGTAGTAATCCTAACTTAGGGGACTTTTTTACTACTGGTTTATGCATAGTCAAATTATTTGTATAGTCAAGATTCTTAAAGCTATTTACGAAAAAACGTGTTTATTTCTGGATTCGAGGTGGAATCGGTTTCAACTGTCTCCTTCATAGGCTCAATGAAATCATTAAATTTGTAATATTTATAGTCCGCGATGTGTAGATCGTTTTTAACTGTCTCCTCCATAGGGTCAATGAAATCATTACCACAACTGAAAATATCACATTGTAGCAGTTGCAGATTTTCCCAGATGTTTTCTATACCATAAATATTTAGTTTACCTGTCCTAGGCGAAAACATGTCTAGAGTTAGGTTGCAGTTTGTGTCAAAATAATAGGCATATTTATGTGTCAACATATCCTGATATAAGAGTGTGTTAAAATATTCCACTCTACTATTATAAATTAGAGTACCGCAGATGTAGGTAGGTACTGCTACAATTATATTTGTGTTATTGACCTTCTCAAGTTTCTCTCTAACATGATTCACTAGACACTTGTAGTCATTCGAGGTATAAAAATCCTGCTCCCCAATAAATACAACACAAAAATCATTGTAGGTAAAGCCTTGTAATTTTTGCTCTATATTCTTCAAAAGCTCCTTTACGCCTCCTCCTGTTGTGATGTGGTGACATATATTGGTATTAGGAAGTTTTTCTTTCGCTGTTTCGAGTATGTTGTTTCCTGAGCTACCACTTAGTATACATAGTTTTGGTTCTTTCTCTTTTCTTTCTCTTTCTTCATACTTTTGTTGAAATGCTTTGTTTAGCTCATGAATCGTCTCTGTTTGTTTCTTTGCTAAATTTGATTCTGAAGAAGTTTCGTTTTTCTTTTCTAAATTGTATTCTGAAGAAATTCTGTTTTTCTTTTCTAAATTAGATTCTGAAGAAATTTTGTTTTTCTTTTCTAAATTAGATTCTGAAGAAATTTCGTCATTAGGAAAGTGTAGTTTCTTGATAGTCCCAATTTTTGAACCAGCAATGCTTTTCCTTTTCCTTATCTTAGGTGTATTTTGTGGGGTCAATTTAGATAATCGGGCAGGAGTATTTAATGTAGTATTTTCTAAAAAGCCGGTCAATTGTTTCATTCTCTGATCTTTTCCTAGTAACTTCGTTTTCAAAGCGCAGACTTCACCTATTAAATTTTCAATTTCATTTTCTGCAATTTGCAATTTTGTTTCTAGATCGATTATCTTATTTTTCATAAATTCCGTCTCTGCATAGTTTTTTAGATTCTGTGATTCTGGACAGCTTCTATTCAATACCGTTTCCGTTGCACTTTGTGTTATTGATTCATCAGGATCATCCTCAATTTCTGATTCTGAATCTAATGAAAATGACTGAAATGAGTTTTCTGTTGATATACTGGATGATATGTTGATAACTTTCTTGGCACGACGAGTAATATAATCAGTGTTTTCAGCGTGCGCCTCACCAGGAAATACTATTGATGGATTGCCTGGTGGCTTGTTATTGTCCAATTTAATGCAAGACTCACATTTCCAATTAGCTCTGTGTTCCCCCGTCAGAGTATTATAAAAGCGAGATTGCGACACACTTGTACATAGCAAATGGTAATTTAATTGGCAAGATTTACACATTAATACCTGTTTGTCCTTAATGATTTTATTGCACTTTCCACATTTACTTTCCATGTTGTTCTTTGGTGGCTACACGTCTCACACCGCGAGTTGTAGTCGCCCTCCCTCACGCAGCTTTCGCAGTTACGCAGGGTAAAATAGCCGTGCAATTCGCTTGTACCGTAGCGGAGTATTGTAGCAAAGCGTCGTAGCACTCGTAGTAGAGCGTCGTAGCACTCGTAGCACTCCTAGGTTCAATGCCCCGTCTTGCGCTCGTGTGTGTTTCGGCACCCGTTCGGAAAGGTCCGTGAGCAGCGGTGACTCCTGCGCCTGTTTGCTTTTGTGTTATTTATGTGTCGTAGGTCATGGTTTTGGACGTTATAATATTTATTTTGAAACTGTTCTTGTTATAATTTTGTAACCACTTAATATTTTAACGATCTGTTTTCACTAGTATATAGTCGAAGTCACTAGGTTTAAAATTAACACTTCACAATTATCGTTAGACTATAATTAGCACGCTTTTTTAAATTATTTTGTCAGAGCAACGGTAAAACGCACACTCGAGTTAGGTCGTCCTCGTCGTAGGTCGGACAGAAAGACAGAAGGTCGGACAGAAGGTTGGACAGAAACTGTATGCATGGGACAGCTGTTTTTTTTTTGCGAAGTGTTCTTAATAGTGAAAGTTGTTCAGTTTGATGGTCTAATCATCCCCTTAAAAAACGTAAAAAAAGATAATCTTTTGGGAATTGGAATTTGAGGATTTCGTTTATATTTTAACGAAGGCAGATATTATTTACTCGCGAGTTTTTCTCATGCATTTCCAATGCTGAATTATTAAAACATATTGTTTACCTCGTGATCATTAGAAAGTTCGAGCCACCATATTATTATTAATATTTCCAATAAAAGTATTTTGATTTTAACCACAAAATATTGTAGAAACTTATTCTAAATCTCAATTTGAAAAAGATTATGTTGTTGTTTGTTGTTCATATTTTTAAACCTTGAAAATTTTATTTTTTGATATTTTTATTTTATGCCAGTTTTCTTTTTCGTTATTTTTGTACTAAGTGCGTTCACACACGATGACGCATTGACGCAGTGGCAGACGTCAGTCCGTCATTTGTGAAGCAAGGAGTTGTATGAAACCGCACGTAGAAGCACACACGGTGACGCATTGACGTACCGGGTGTGGTTCTATGGACTGACATCTGCCGCTCCGTCAGTGCGTCATCGTGTGTGAACGCACTAAAAGACATTTTTATACCTTGTCATTATTCATTTTAGACATTAGACGACTAAAACCTTTCTTGTTCAACACATTACTGCTCTAGCCATGCTGCGTGAAAACGCTACGAGCGTGATGGGCACAATATTTGAACCGGGTTCGACACGAGGCGGGCTCTTCGATTTAACATAATAACTAATAGTTTTAAATTCTTACCTTGTCATCAATTTACAGTTTTAATCAATGTCAATATATTCTTTAATGTTTAAAGATTCATTACAGAATTTAAGTTCATTATTTTCTCAAAATATACAAAATCGAAATGAGAAAGATTCCTTTATCACCTTATCTACAATTTCAATAAAGTCTATAATAATTTAACCTCTATTACTTTATAAATCAAAAGGAACATTGCCAAAGGTTAGAAAACAAAGAACACCTGAAAAAATTATGACTTTGATAAACGCGGCCTTACACAACGCAACGGTTCCGGTTTCCGCTCCTAAAAATACCCAGAATTCACGAAAACCCGACCGAAAACAGGCTTTGCTATCCTCGCTTATTAATTTCTACAAACACTTTGTAACCCTGACCCCTTTTGTACAGAAAATAAACAAAAACACATCAAAAAGTTAGACGGAGATGTAGTAAAAAGCTCGAGATAGGGCAATCTATTAAACCCTTTAATCTGATATCATCAATAGAAGTAATATGTTTTCCGCCCTCCTACAGGCTTTTAGGGGTTGAATTTATCTGTGCTAATAAATTATGGTCCCTACCGTACACCGTACAGCCTTGTTTAAATAAACACGACGTTCGCACCACATTTTTCATTCCGACACGCGTCTTGGGGCCTCAAGGCATCTCTGTGCTCGACACTATGTCGGTACCAAGACTTTACGAGTTAGCCCATTCGTCTTATAACTCATGTGCCTCTACGGAGATGGATACCCAAAACGGAAGATCTTAGGTTTAGGGCCTGTTTCACCACTTCTGAGTTAGTCCTTGTTAGCTTATCCGACAGATATTTTGACATAATTTCATACAAAGTATGTCAAACTATCTGTCGGATCAGGTAATAAGAACTTACTCAGAAGTGGTGAAACTGGCCCTTATTCTTCTAAATGGTATAGCCTCTTTGATTGCCCATGTTTTTGAAGGGTGAAGAAAGCAAAAGGATTGGGGCTAACACAAAAGGTCCCACTGGGTCGAAGTGCTGCTGGCTTGCCAGCCCCCACAACAAGATAAGAAAAGATAAGATAGCCCACTCATCAACAACTTCTAACAGACTTCAAAATAAAGATCCACTGTTTGTCCCTACGTATGTCTATGAAAATAAACGGGTATAGGGATCGATCTGGGCAAACGATTAAGAGATGATGAACGATCCTCGTGCTGGGTCATACTTGTCCTAACGCATATTATCATTAGCAATTCAATGCATTAACTTTATTCAAACATGGCATTGTCAGGATCACATAAAAAATAGTTTGGTTGAATTTTCTCAACTAGTTTTCTAAAATTAAACAAAGGCCAAGTACCTTTTATAAAAATTTTAATGTTGCCATGTTTAAACTCTATCTATCTGTTACTGTGGAATCGTTGTCGTTTCGAAGCCTCTGCTTCATAACATCAAACTGAACAACTGTTATTACAATTGAACAATGATTTTTTCACGATTTGTATATTGACTCCATAGTGAAGGTTGATCAGTTTGATGGTCTGATCAGTTAGGTACCTACCCTGTTCCGGCTTCCGGCAAAACGACCCCACACCTCTATACCCAGTGTGGTAGGTAGTGACTAATTTCATTTCATACATCTCTTCATGATCTCCCTTTCACCCTGTTCCCGTTGCCTACGCTGTCCGTCCGTCAGTCTGTTTGTCCTACCTATAAAAGTCAGTTGATCTTGTAAAAACTCACAGGGCGTCTACATACAAGAAACGTGTTTTTTTTATCAACTATTTTATTTTTGTTCTATCGTATAAATGGTAATGCATAAAAGCGTCAAACTTGATTTGATTTTAGTGCGTATGCACTAATGCACTATGCTTTAGAGTATTCTAAGGTAAAAAAAGAAATGATAAAAACTGGTCAAGTGTGTGTCGGGCTTGATCTAAGAAGCACGGAGAAAACGATTTATTGGCACGGAACCCTCCGTGTGCGAGCCTGACCCGCACTTGGCCAGTTTTTTTCTGTTGTTACCGTAACCACAGATTATATAATACTATACAGTACAGATGCCCAACGTCAAACAATGAAACGCGACTGCTGTAACTCGGGCAGTCTTCGGGCAAAGTAAATTGCTTGATTTTCCGAGGCTCATGAGATTTTTTTGTAGTCAGATCATGTACTTTTAGTAACAATTTACACGTTTACGTAAACATTAATTACAAATCGATACCATAACGCCAAATATCGCAATTTTTAAACTAAAATTTCGTTTGTATGGGATGGGACACCATGCCGTAACTTTACTCATAAAATTAGTCTGAAAGTCTGCGTCACTCTCTAATCGTATCCTCTAATCACAAGGCGTTGACGATACATCAACTTCCAATAAAGCCTGCGAGGTTGAAATGTTCAATTATTCATTCTCGTTCAATGACAGACCTGTCCCCGGGCTGTTATTATTTAAATTTAATAGCACAATTAAAAGTTTCTAGACACTTTTTAGTTATAATGAGTGGTGGTACAACGTTATAAGTTCGTAGAATGAGGCTTTTAGAACAAACCGCAGAGCAAAGTGTAATAACCTTGTTTTGAAGAGAGTTAAAAATTTACTTTTATATGGTTTTGACGTTTGTTTTTACTTTCAATTTGGCTTTAGGAATCTTTGATCATATTAAATTCAATTTAATTATTATCAGACAACAATTGGCGTGATACCTATTTAAATTATATTGTGTTAGTACTTAAATATTGCTTATTGATAAAAGTATTATAGGATAGGCGGGCTCTCGAAAAAATTGGGAGAATAGGTAACTTTTCCGACTACGTATTTGTCCGATCCGCCCCTCGCACATACCCCACCGACTAGAGTGCGAAAGAGAGAACTGCAGCTCAGACTGATTTTATCTACCTACATAAAATGGACAAAATCAGCATTTCATACTCCTGATTCTTCCTCCAAAATTATACAGATTTCAAAAAATATTGAAAAGAGAGATTCTAATTTCAAAAACTCTTTCCACGCTAGCGGATAAAATGCACTTTTGCACTCGAATGATAAACAGAATCTTTCCGAGCTTGTGAGGTGAAAATATTTATATTCACTTACTTACTATACCTATCGTCTTTCTGTTTTTTCGTTTGAACTACACACCGCCAATAGTCAAAAGTCAAAATTTTTATTCAAAATAATATCATATAGATAACTTTTTGACGTCATTTTTGATTCTACCACCGCTTCGGAAGGTGTTCCGTTGTAGAGAAGATGCGGCCAGAAACTCTACAACACACTTCTTTTAAACAAAACAAAATATACAAAGTACAAATATTGAATTACATAGTGTAACATTGTCAAGACCAGACATTTTGGTCATTCAAATAATCATCGAGTTTATAGTAACCTTTTTTACAGAGGACTTGTTTAACATGGGATTTAAACTTTTTGTCTGGCAAGTTTAGAATATCCTCTGGTATCTTATTATAATAGCGTATACAGTGCCCCATGAAAGATGTGTTGACCTTACTGAGTCGAAAATGTGGGAACACTAATTTATTTTTATTTCTTGTATTGTAATTATGAACGTCACTGTTTTTGGGAAAGAGAGACAAATTTTTGCGAACGTATAAAATATTTTCGTAAATATATTGACTGTAGAAAGTCAAAATACTGATATCTTTAAAAAGATCTCGTAATGAATCTCGACAACGCAGATTATAAATGGCTCGAATTGCCCGTTTTTGAAGGATAAAGACTGTCTCAACGTCTGTAGCACGGCCCCACAGCAAAATACCATAAGACATAATACTATGGAAGTAGCTGAAGTACACAAGTCTTGCAGTAGCTATATCGGTTAGCTGTCTGATTTTTCGAACTGCATAAGCTGCCGAGCTCAGCCTACCCGCTAGGGTTTCTATATGAGGACCCCATTGCAGCTTCGAGTCAATCTTTATCCCTAAAAATACAGTATTATTTGTGAAATGCAATATATCATTATCTAAAATTATTCGATTTTCATTATTAATAACATTTGGTAGAGTGAATTTAATACATTTAGTTTTCTTTGCATTTAATGCAAGATTATTAACACTGAACCAATTCAGAACTTGTCGAAGAGTATAATTTACATTCTCATTTATATCATCAACATCTTGTGCCTTTCTACTTGTTTTGAAAATAAGAGAAGTATCATCAGCAAATAACACTATGTTCGACAAGTTCTGTACCATGTAGGGTAAATCGTTTATACAAGGTGTTTCATAAGTAAGAATAAATTTTTAAAACTCTTAAGGGGGTTGTTTAGACCGTCAAACTGAACAACTTTCTCTATGGGACCAACATCGAAATCGCGAAAAAAAAAAATTATATCCCATACATATTTTAGCTCTAGTCGATTTGTAGAGTATAGAACATAAATTTTTTTTTCGTGATTTCGATATTGGTCCCATAGTGAAAGTTGTTCAGTTTGATGGTCTACACCATCCCCTTAAAGGTTTATTTGTAGTTTTGTAACACCTTGTATAAACCAGAAAGAGAAATGGACCCAATATAGATCCCTGTGGAACGCCCATTTTTACTTGTGAGCCAGACGAATTTGTTCCATTGATAGACACCCTTTGAATTCTATTTTCCAAGTAAGATTCTAAAAGATCCAGAGCTCTGCCTTGAATACCGTAGTGGTTTAATTTGATCAACATTGTTTTATGATCAACACAGTCAAATGCTTTGGATAAGTCACAAAAGACTCCGATTGCATTTTGGTGCTCTTCCCAAGCGCTAAAGATATGCTGAATCAGCTTAACTCCGGCGTCGGTTGTTGAGCGACCCTTGGTGAATCCAAACTGTTGCTCATGCAACAGCCTCTTGAGGTTAAAGTGGGAGAGCATTTGACTGAGTATAATCTTTTCAAAAACTTTGCTGAGAACGGGTAGGACTGACACAGGTCGAAAGTTACTAGGATCGCTTTTATTGCCCGATTTGAAAAGTGGTATTACTTTGCTGTGTTTCATTAAGTCAGGGAAAGTTCCCGAGTCAATGCAGCAATTAAACAAAGATGCTAAATAAGGTGCTAAAGTTTTAATTACAGCGCTGAAAAGCTTGACTGACATACCCCACAAATCTTCAGTATTTTTTTGGTTCAATGCTTTGAAGACCTTGACTATTGTATGAGGGTCAACATGGTCAAAACTGAATTGGGAAGTGCACTGGTTTACATTATTCTTTAGCAAGACTTCGGCAAGAGCAGGAGAATAGTTCAAAGATTCTGTAGTCTTTACAGGAATGTTGGTAAAGAATGTTTCAAACTGTTTGTCACAATGCTTTCGTTTGCCAATTCGTATCCTAAGGTTTTTTTGGAAGAAATCACTCTTTAGCGATAAAACACCCTAGTATTTGTACCTACTTGTAATTCTTTATCTTTCTTAAAATATATTTTTTTTTGTTTTAGTGTTTAATAACGTATAATTCTAATGATTTGAATTGTTTATACATAATAATCGGATCAAAGAGTAATAGTTTACTGCGCTTTTGTAACTATTGAACTAAAAAGTTACGTTCACATTTTTTTAATTACCTACCCACTTGCGCAAAATGGAGCTTCTCTGTTTTAGCACCATGAATCTTTGAAATGATATTTGTAATCCATTTTGTACTTTACAAAGACATAAATATTCAATTGCAGTCCATATTAAGCATTGAAATGGCCATATATCTGAGTAGTAAGCCCGAACAGGGTGTCGGAGGTTTATCCTCCCATTTATCTTAGTGCATTGTGGCCCATTTAGAATCATGCGCAGTCATTCTGCAGATATTTAACAAGCACTCCGTATAAGTTAGTGTTCTACTAATAAACCAGAAGGATATATTGTTAGCTTCAGTCCTGTTAAGGTGGTTGCAGAGTTGTTAATTTCATACAAAAGTTTAACGCAGTGTAGGTACGCGTAGACGGTATTAATAAAAGTATATAAAAAAAGGGTGATTTTGGAGTCCCTTTTCTTCGGTTTTATTCTTTAAATAGATTTCTAGAAATACCACATCACTTCTCATATCGTGTAGATGGTTCAGTTTATGTTTCAGTAATAGTTAATGAGTAAAATGGTTACAAAGTTACCCAAAACCAGGAGGTAGCCCCTTAAGTTTCGCCAACTAATTAGATTTAACCGTATATGAATATTCGATACATGTATTCTATATCTAGTCACCATAATACAAGTCCAGGCTAGACAATGGTAATTTAAATGTGACTAGATAATTTGTGTTACCATGTCCAAGATATTTTTTATTTTTATTTCCTGATTTTTTGACATGGAATAAAATCCCGTGTTCCGTGTCTTTCTATGAAAGTGCAGCTCGCTTTGTATGAAAGTGCAGCTGTGAAAAGTGACAAAAAACACCGAACGCTATAACGTCGAAGAAAATTGCGAAAAATAATTGAAACTAGTAGCAATCGACAGAGGAAGGCGTTTATCACCATATACACCTATCGATTTTGTTTCCATTTTCGGTAGGTGTACTACTACAAACTAAGATTTTTTCCTATGCTTCAGGAATAACCATTTCCAAACCAGACAATATTATAAAACAATGATCAGAATACAAGAACATAATTACTTTGTAAGTATTAAAAGCTCGTACGAGCTCGGTGGCGCGTTGCGGAGAGGTATGGATTCTCAATCATGAGGTCCAGGTTCGAATCCGCACGGATAACATGCCATGTACCAATGAGTTTTTCTAACTTAATTTATGTACGTATTACCGACTGCACTCACACAGTGAAGGAAAACATCGTGAGGAAACCTGCATATGCAGAAGAAGAAATTCTGATGCGTATGTGAAGTCTACCAATCCACATTGGGCACGCGTGGTGGACTAACGCCTAAACACCCTCCTAGAGGGTAGGCCACCTCGATTTTCGAATAAGTTCTTTTTGGTGCAGGTCTCTATGATAAATTTACATATAATAGATCATTTTCGAGCGGCTGGTGTGATAAAAAATATATTTTCTCCCCTCCGGACTCAATTGTCGTCCCGCTGCACTAAACGAAGTTGTCGCTTTCCACCTCCGTCGAGGAGAAAAATAGTATACTAACCTCGGACAGTAAATAAGTAAGTCTCAGATCATATGTTTGTTGACCGAGGCGAATTGACCTCGGCTTCGCCTCGGTCAACAATTACATGGGATCTGAGACCTTTCTTACTTTCCTGTCCTCGGTGTGTAATCTACTAATATATTATACGGGTTGACTTGAGAACCTCCTCCGTTTGTTTTTCGTTGGTTAAAAACAAGATAACTCTCAAGCTTCGTCTGAAAAATGTAAAGTCATGCATCGTTAAAAGAAAGTACCTAACAACCAATGATCCACAACATGTTTCGACAGAAAATAAAATCAAAAAATATGTAAATTAAGTTGTTTGCATAAACTATTATAAAACTGTGTCAAAAGTTTTGTCTGTAAGTGGTCTGTAAAGATATTTACAGGACAAGATTTCACTGACTCCAAATAAAACTTTTTAGAATCTTTCCATCTTTTTGTTTGTTTGTTCGCATCACGCAAAAACTACTAAGGCCCATCAACATACATGCGGAATTACGATTCGGAATTCCGAATGCAAACCGGTTTTGGTATGGAGGTTCCCCCTCCAGATTTGCGAACGGGATTTCAAACCTATACGAAAAACCGGTTTGCGTTCGGGATTCCGAATCGCAATTCCGCATGTATGTGATGGGCCTTAACCGATCTTGATGAAACTTTTGTTTTTACTTAAAATCTGGTTAGCAATTATATAATTTGTGCGGAAGAAAAGGGTAAACTTTTGTAGTTTATATTATTGTCATAAATAAGATAGAGTTCATTATTCCATTAAAATCTTATATTCCATAGCTAATACACCCCACGTCTTGTATCTTTTTTGTACACCTTCCTAAATAGGTGCGTGTCGATAGTCCATTAATCATAATGTTACCGAAACTCATGTAAGCGCTTGTGGGTAAAATTCTGATCATAAAAAAGTAAGACCAAAGGTTCCTCGAGTACCGTTGTATACAAGGTGTTACAAAACTACAAATAAACATTTAAGGGGGTGGTTTAGACCATCAAACTGAACAACTTTCACTATGGGACCAATATCTAAATCGCGAAAAAAAAAAATGATGTTCTATACTCTACATAATCGACTCGAGCTAAAATAATTATGTATAAGATATCAGTTTTTTTTTTCGAGATTCGATTTGGTCCCATAGAGAAAGTTGTTCAGTTTGACGGTCTTAACAACCCCCTTAAGAGTTTTAAATATTTATTGTATTACTTATGAAACACCTTGTATAAAGATATACAGGGTGAAGGTGCTTCAGACCATCTAACCGAACTACTATACAGTCTGTCTATAAAGTCTTGGCAAAAAATGAGGGCGACGCAAGAACGTCAAAATCAAGCATAACCTGGCAACACCACCATATTAAAATGATTAGTTCCTCAAACATTCATGCCACGACTTTATAGACAGACTATACTTTCACATTGGGACCAACATTAAAATTTCGAAAAAAGAAACACTGCTGTTCCATACATTTGTGTCGGGTCGTCATTTACGTTTTCTATTGAACAGCTGATATGTTTTTTGCGGTGGTTTGGATGTCGACCCCTTATTGAAAGTTGGCCTGTTTGATATTCTGATTATTGTAACGAATTTTATTTTACACCCTGTATAAATGAGGATCTTTTATGTAGGTACATTTTTCTTATCTTTATATTTAAAATAATAACAAGAATGTTATCTTTTAACGAGGACTTACGATGAAAATGAAGGTGTTTTGCCCGAGGCCTACAAGATAAGGTTTCTTATGAAGTGTTTTTTGGTAGAAAGGGTAGGTACCTACAACACTTGTCAAGTTATTCCATTCTGAACCTTTAAATACTATGCTAAAAGTGAACCTTTATACAACTGTAAACCTAAAACTTTGGTTAGTGTTTCTCAATATCAACATTAAATTAAATCATAGTTCACAATGGAAGCTCATTTCGTAGTTTTTTTAAGTAGTGTTTTCATCATCACAGCGTATACAAGGTGTTTCATAAGTAAAAATAAATATTTAAAACTCTTAAGGGGGTTGTTTAGACCGTCAAACTGAAAAACTTTCTCTATGGGACCAACATCGAAATCGCGAAAAAAAAATCTGATATCCCATACATATTATGGCTCTAGTCGATTTGTAGAGTAAGATAGAACATCAATATTTTTTTTCGCGATTTCGATATTGGTCCTATAGTGAAAGTTGTTCAGTTTGATGGTCTAAACCACCCCCTTAAATGTTTATTTGTATTTTTGTAACACCTTGTATACTCTCAGGGAGGGTTTATAGTCCACCACGCGTGCCCATTGCGGATTGGTAGACTTCACATACGCATCGGAATTTCTTCTTCAGCGTATGCAGGTTTTCTCAGGATGTTTTCCTTCACCGTTTGAGAGCAGTCTGTATTACGTGCATACGAGTAAGTTAGAAAAAATCATTGGTACATGGCATGTAGTCCGTGCGTATTCGAACCCGGACCTCAAGATTGAATTTCCAAAGCTCTCCGCAACGCACTACCGACGCTCTTTACTACGCGAGTAAACTTTTTATTACTTTATAATTAGTAAAATTAATTACTTACTTTATAAATATTTCTATAGAAAAATATTTTTGAATAAAGCTTAGAGATATAAAGAGTCGAATGGTCCACATTGTAAGTAAACTGTACTATACAGAAACTGACGGTATTCATAATTAGTAATTAGCTGAGCAACGTTAAAGTGGTTGACCGCAGAATGGACCCACAGGGATCAAAGGTTACCAAAAAAGCCATTAAACAAAATTCTGACATTATATATATGTAAAACCAACCTTATAGGGATCTCTTTTCATTATTCTGTTAATTTCTAAGAAACATCTTTTCTTTTATATTTCATAATACTCTCTAAAAATTATGTTTATAACAAGACTAGTGTTTTCCCGCGACTTCGTCCGCACAAAGTATATACCAGATTTTAAGTCAGATCATAAGCTATCAAACAAAAAAAGTTTCATCAAAATCGGTTCAGTGGTTTTTGCGTGATGCGCGAACAAACAAACAAACACACAAAGAAACAGACAAACAGACAGACAAAATTTCTAAAAAAAGGTTGATTTCGAGTCAGGGATACCTACCTAAAAACCATATCGTAATCTTTTTTTTTTATACAAGGTGTTACAAAAAGACAAATAAACATTTAAGGGGGTGGTGTAGACCATCAAACTGAACAACTTTCGCTATGGGACCAATATCGAAATCGCGAAAAAAAATTATTATGTTCTATACTCTACAAATCGACTAGAGCTAAAATATGTATGGGATATAAAATTATTTTTTTCGCGATTTCGATGTTGGTCCCATAGAGAAAGTTGTTCAGTTTGACGGTCTAAACAACCCCCTTATGAGTTTTAAAAATGTATTGTTACTTATGAAACACCCTGTATATCTTCAATGTACAGACAAACTTCAGTTACAGTTTTATAATAGTTTAGATTAGATGAAGTCTCCTTTTCTTTGAAAAAGTCAAAGAGAGTATGTTGTACCAACCTCCCCGTGATTGCTGCATAGGTAGCATGACACCGTGATAAAGCGCTATCACACGTTCGCTCTCTTTCTATTTGCTTGTGAACGAACGAGATAAAAGACGTGATACAGCCGTATGCTACGAGTGCAGGAGGACATAGTCGTTTCAAGCCAATGGCTTAGGTTATCAGTGTCACTGGAAATAATTAGAGTGTTGCCAGTGACACTGAAGTCGAACCAAATGCTTTCACAACAGTTTCATTATAACGTGAAAAATTTAGCATTAAAATTTTAAAAAGTAGAGCATCCATTTTATACCGTATATGTTACTGTAACTCTAACTACGGTAAATCCTAAAATTTTCCGGTAAAACCTAAAAAACCTTACCTATTACCAGAAAAACAGTAGATAATTTTTTGCGGTTTCAAGTTTGCTCCTAAGTTGTGTCCCATAATTGTGACTATATTATAGCCTATAACTATCATCATCATCAGCTCGGTAAACCCCACTGCTGGGTATAGGCCTCTTCATTTTCACGCCAACTAGAACGGTCCCCCGCTAGTCTCATCCACTGTTTGCCGGCTACTTTACAAATGTCATCCGACCACCTGGCTGCTGGTCTGCCCACTGACCGTTCCCCCTCCCACGGCCGCCACTCTGTCACTGCCCTCGTCCATCTGCCATCATTATATATAAGGAATATAACTATAAGGAAGGTAAATTGTTCTATTAGCTTGTATCATTTCACCTGTAATAAAATACGTTCTGAAATTACACACAGTTGCACAGGGTAAATAAAGGTTTAACTGTTGAATACACTTAAACAAAAAAAAATCCGTGAAAATTCTAACTAGTGGCACGGCACCACAACCGTCATCTTTTCGCATCATCTAAATAAAACTTTATTCAATGCCGCTATTACAGCTCTTATAAAACAAAGACCTATGTTTTTATAGTGCTCTTCGAACAGCTCTTGACGAAACGCTTGGTAACACTTTTTTACAACAACGCCGTCTTCCGTTTAAAAGTCAATAGAACACATTTTAAGACGTGTCTTAACTGCTTAAAAAGCTAAAGTTAACCTTATGAATGCTAACTACAGGTACTGAATTCCTGTTGTCTCACGGGTAACCTACATACACACATATATGTCACGGGGCGGGCGGGACAAGCGGCGGCTCTGCCTGAATAATTCATGAGACATATGGACCTAAAGCAGACTGGATTTCAGACGGGAATTTTAAAATATCTATACGGAGCTTTAAAATTGAAAATTCTTTTATAAAGCCCCAATATAACACAAGTCTCCCCCCATGGATGTTTGTTTCGCTCACAGGGTTAGAAACGTAAACAGAAGGGATGTTGAAATATTGAAACACAGATAAAAAACATTGTGATAGGTAATGCACAGGTTTGATTATTTTTAAAATAAAAGAGAGTACACACATATAGATAGATTAATAGTATACTACTAACCGAGGGCAGGAAAGTAAGAAAGGTCTCAGATCTTAATTTACTGCCCGAGGTTAGTATACTATTTTTCTCTTCGACAGAGGTGGAAAGCGGTAACTTCGTTTAACGCAGCGGGACGAAAAGTGGCGCTTTCTGTCCGGAGGGGAGAAAAATATTTATAGTAGCCTCAGCAACATTCATTCATCATCAGTATTAGTCTGTGTTCTCATCCTCATTATCGCGACATTTGAAAGACTACACTTTTTTTCAAACAAAAGTCTATCAAAAACTGGCCAAGTCAGGCCAGGCCAGGGACTCGCGCACCGAGGGCTCCGTACCACCAAGCAATATTCTTACCAAAAAAAAATGTGTTTTCTCCGGGACCCAGAGCGCCGAGATGAAAAGAACATGTTTCTTATATGACCTCTGAATTTTGTACTTTTTCCATATTATTTGTTTTGCTAATCCAAAATAATAACAGATTATTCAACCGGCTATCAAAGTCAAAGTCAATATCATACATACATACATAAGCTCACGCCATTGTCCCATGGGGGTAGGCAGAGACCACGGACCGCCACACGCTACGACTCTGACACACCTCTTTAGCCTCATTCACATTCATAAAGTCAATATCATTTATTCAATATAGGAGCTTGAAGCAATTTATTAAACGTCAAATCTTTTTAAAGCGTCCACCGCGTCGGAACGAATGGTCGCTGTAGAGAAGATGCGGCCAGAAACTCTACAGCATAACACGACTTAATAACTATTACAATATAAATTCTTAAGCAACGGTAAAGAAAGCTTAGCTTATTGTGTCAGTGTGTAACTGCCTCCGTGGTCTAATAATTGGACTCTTTACACTGAGGTCGTGGGTTCGATTCCCACCGTTTTTCCCCAGTTGATTAGGACCAAGGTTTTTTTTTGGTCTTCGCAAAAAAATTTGAATCATCTGATTGTTTGAAAAAGAAAGATGATTCCGTGCTTCGGATGGCACCTTTAGCCGTTGGTCCCTATACTATCTCTGGTGGTGGTAGTTGTTACATAAAAACCACGTCAGAGGCTAAGGCGGTTTGAATAAACTCTGACACCGATTAATACCTATGTAAATAACCACTTTAGTTACAAGTATTAATTAATTATGATTCTAATGACGTTCATATATCTGTCAACACAAAACCTTTTATCCACAAACTTAAGTATCGTAAAAGCGCAAGATTTTATTAGTTTCATTAGCCACTCTGTATAAAAGTTTTTATGATAGCAGAATCTATTTCACGGCTGTAAAACTGCCGTAATAAAGCTGCGTTTGTGCTGGTGTCGACATGTCGCCTTGTGTCACGACTGTCGACATAGACAATCTACCTTATAGAATTCTCTTAATAACGTAGTTTCAGTATTAAGGTATAGCAACAAACGTAGATAAAGGAGAAAAACATAGCAGCTCACCGTTCACATGGACTATTCATCCGTGTTATTGTATTGATGTGTTTCATAATTTCCTCTCCCTGCCTTCTGAAGTCTGAAACTATACTTTAGGACGTTCTTATGGAATAAAATACTAGTCTTACAAGATTAGGTTTAAGGAAAAGTGTTTTAGTACTACATACAAATCTGGCTAGTTAGCACAGACTTAAAAGAAGAACGTGCTAGTAAGTAGATTTTTTTGAAGTGAAACGGCTCTGAAATTCTGACCGCAACCTTTTTGTGTGACGGAAGTTCAAAATTTAAATAGGAAGTGCTGTATGACAGCTGCGATGTAGTTTTCGAAAAAAGCGCGCGAAACATGTTGATAAGAAGACTTTATTAAAAGACCGTCTCAAAGAAGACTTTATATAAAGATCCTCGCAGGTAGAAAGAAGTTACATAATCTTCTTTTTCATCCCATCTATTCAAAAAGTGTCACTTTAGTCCTCTTTAAGTGCGCCTAAAGTTGCACTTTTTGTTAAGGGTCGGCACTACCTACGGCCCGTTTGACATATCTGTCAAAAGAAAAAGACCGGTGGCCAACAACACTCAACCCTATGTTATAAGATTAATAAACAAATCAATTTGATAGCTTTTGGTAACAAATTTCTTGCAAAAAACTTGGTCGGTTGCAGCGCGCGGCGCAGCTTGGCTGGCACGTTTACTGGTGTGAAGGAAAAAGTGAACCCTACCTGGTGACACAACATTTTACTAGTTGAATTAAATTTTATTAGTTGAATTAAAGGACGTAACTAGTCTGTTGGTCTAGAGGCCAATTAGTAAGGCCTAAAAAGTCTGGTCGGCCGACCCTATCCTGGCAGGTTCCCGGAAGGCAGATTTTACTACATTAAATTAATGTTGAATGTTTGGTTGTGCGTGGCATTATGCTCCTGCAGCATCTGGATTTGAGAGCCGTAGGTCGAAATTGATATTTACAGCAACAGTACAGTACCGTGATGGACCTCTAATGTGACTGATCAAAGATCACCCCTGGTGGTAGGATAGGATGGGTCCCAACTAATTAGATCACAGTATTACTAATACTTAAAAAAACTTAAAATTATACTAATTTTAAGTTTAAAAGCAGAACAAATTAAAACTTATAACAAAATAATTACATTATTATAAGTTTAATATTATTGGTATTAGCAAACTAAGGGTTTGTAATCTTTTATCATCATAATCATCGTCAGATATAATATTTTAAGCACTGAATCAAAGTTAATTTTGCAGTAACTGGAAAGATTGCCTTCAAAAACATTTGCGCAAAAGGACATCAGTGTTACCACTTTTAGTAGATTTCTTCTTTATTGGTAGATTTAGGTCAAAATTGTTTAGTAGATTTTAGTAGAAACTGGGTATTCGAAAATTTTAATGTATTTAAAAATGCAAGGATTCAGGATAATAAAATCTAAGCTGGCAATAGAAATGGCTGAGAAAACGATTGCAGGGTTTGCAAGTTTTCCGGAACTTCTAGTACACCATGATCATAATCAACAGCCTATAATTACGTCCCACTGCAGGGCACATGCCTACCTTCTAGGAGGGTGTTTGGGCGTTAGTCCACCACGCGTGCCCAATGCGGATTGATAGACTTCACATATACTTCAGAATTACTTCGTCTGCATATGCAGGTTTCCTCACGATATTTTCGTTCACCATTAGAGAGCAGTCGGTAATACGTACATAAGTTAGAAAAACTCATTGGTAGGTGGCATGTTGTCCGTGCGGATTCGAACTCGGACCTCTTGATTGAGAGTCCATACCTCTCCGCAACGCGCCACCGAACTCACTTCTAGTATAGCAAATATGAATCATATCGCCTAATGTTGTTTTTTTTACAAAAGAGGGCTTCTGAGCAGAGTTGGAATTTTGGTACCTAGCACTTTTAATATGTCAAAGGGATTGCATGTTTATCGACTTCCAATAATGTCAATATACGGGTATATTTTATATCACTGCGGATAACTTCAGCATGGTATCGAACTTCAAAATAGCGAAAATAAATCAGCTGTTCCATACATTTGAGTCGAATATGTACCTACTGCAGTTTTGTATAGGACAGCTGATTTTTTTATCGCTCTTTTGAAGTTGGCCCCATAGTGAAAGTTGTTCAGTTTGATGAGTAGAATACGTCATGCTGGAGTTATCTGCAGTGATAAATAATTAACCGTAGGTATATGGACACAATCGGAAGTCGATAAACGTGCAATCCCTTTGACATATTAAAAGTGCTACCAAAATTTCGGACTCTGCTTATGAGACACAGAAAACTGTACTAAATTTAAACTTGCATAGGGACGACCTAATTTAATATTTATTTGAAAATTGAAGCATCCATGTTACAAACCAATAAAAATTATACAAAAATGCGAAAATAACATGTGTAATGATGAGCGTTTAGATAAAATTGATAATATTTTGTACAAAAACGTGTTTTATATTAAATTTTACGACATAAATATTATTTGGTAGAATTTGAAACAGGACTGGTAGATTTTGGTAGATTTCAGCAGTAATTTTGGTCACGCTGAAGGACATTGTGCGACACAAGAACATATAGGGGAACCCAGACAGTGATTGCCCACCATCAGTTATTGTCCAAGCTAAGGAAAATCTACATTTTAGTAAACTTAAATTTGAGAAAGTTCAATAAAAACTTGTTAGACGTCTCTGTAGGTTCAATAGTAAGAAATTAAATTACAATCTGACAATACTTAAATAGAAAAAAGTCAGTAATGGCCAACATTGCGACACGAGGCGTACATATTATTTATACAGGTAAGGATGTTTAGCATATTCCTTAAGGATATGTTGAGTTGAATGAATAATATTGTGTGTTGGTTTTAACATTTGTTAGAAATTATTGTTTTGACCTATACAATAACAATTAAACTTAGTTTTGAGTATTGAATCGTTGCCGGGTGCCGCTTGTTATTGTTGTTTTTCAGGGTGGACAATCACTACAATAAAATGCTGTATTTTTTAGTTATTGCCCGCCCATATTTAGTGATTGTCATAGGGCAATAGTTATAGTTATTAACCGGGCAATAACTATATTTTGTTTTATTGTTTGCAGAATAATGCCTAAAGCACCAAAAAAAGATTACTCCAAAGCCAGTTTGGAAAGTGCTACCCTCCGAACGCCCAATTGCTGAAAAATATGGAGTACCGAGGTCAAGTTTACTTCACTAGGTGCATAAAAATCATGTTCATAAAACTTTTCTTGGTCCAGCGCCCATTTACAAATAACAAACTACTTAAATTTTCGTTGCTATTGCGTATTTATTGGTAGTGAACAATTTATCCATTGGCAACACCACCTGTTGGACTTGATGCAAACCATAGACAAAATGGACTTCTTACTGTCAATGTGACAGGTTTATGAGTAATTTTAACATTGCCATCTTTTGATATTTCGATTTACTAGTCTTGGAAAACGCCTCATTATAATTCTATTAATGTTGATTAATAGTGGTCAATCACTAAGCCAAAGGCGGACAATCATTGTCTTTTATGGACAATCACTATAATATTTAAGAGTTTTTTTTTAAGTTCCTATCATTATTTAAGTTTGGGAGATTTAAGGGTAAAACAACACTTCTTCTTCTTATCGTGTCGACTTCAAATTTTGAACAAAGTCGCTAAATAGTACCTTGCCAGAAGTGGGCAACCGATACTGCACCGTCGCTAGCGGTCATGAGCTCCTCCTGCGTACAGGTGTTAGGGCACGCAGGGCACGATGTGAGATGGGCCATCGTTTGTGGAGCTCCACACAAGCAACTCACATTTTGCGCATCCGGGTAAAACAACACTGTGTAGTATTTAAGAATGTCTAATGTTGCAAACATATGTACTTTGATTACGATCTCATTAATAATAAAAAAAATACAGTGACTTTAAATTTAATTAATCCTTAAGTGGACCATCACTGTCTGGGTTCCCCTAGGTGTTACTTAGTAGCTAAAGTGGGTACATGAACCCTGAAAGGGCACAGCAATATTAACAAGAAGTAATTTTAAAGAAAAAAAAAATTAGAACAATGTCAATAGTTCTTTAGGTAGTTTTTGGTTCATTTGGTAGGTTTTGGTAGTTTTTGGTAGAGTTTAGTTTTTTTTTTAGTTTTTGGTTATTTTGGTAGTTTTTGGTAGAGTTTAGTAATTATTTTTTGTAGTTTCTGGTTTTTTGGTAGTTTTTGGATAGTTTGGTAGTTTTTCGTTGTTTTTGGTTATTTTGGTAGATTTTCGTAGTTTTTGATTATTTTGGTAGATTTTATATTTTTTGGTAATATTTGATAGAAGAATGAAAATTACCAAAAACTACCATAAAAAACAAAAGAGTTCTTGACGGCTTGGCTACGGGGTGGGTCTGTTGACATAAATAAAATATTTGTTTACAAAAGAGGTATTCGAATCGTAAGCGGCATTCAGTCAGTAAGGGTGTCATGCCGATCCTGGTTTACCGACTTTAAATTACTCACTGTGACAGCTTTGTATATCCTCGATCTGTGCAAAATCGTGATACGATACCCCGTAGTATTCCGTAGCAAGAGATTAAATTTAACTGGCAAAAATTAGCTACTGGTACCAAATTACCGACTAGCATCGATGCAAAGGACTACAAAATAAAGTCGAATACTGTTCTTGGGTATGATAAAATACCAGATGACATTAAAGCCGACAAGAAATTTCTGAAGAAGGTTAAAGAAATATTAATCGAACAGTGTCCCTATGACTTTAATTAGTTTCTTCAGTATAAGTAAACAAACAGGCATCAATCTGATTAGAAAAAAATGTGTTGCAGACCGATTATTTGTACCTCAATAGGTTATTATAATTTTTAACTAATCACATTGAACTGATTTTATAACATTTAACTAATTTAATTGTAGTAGTGAAAGGTGGCAGTACTGGCAGTTAAGTTATTGTCTGGCACCTATTGTTTAAATCTGTTTTTTTCTTAATGTTTATAAATTATATTGTAGTGTGACTAATAGGTACTCTGTACTTACCATCTGTAACTTATGTACCTACCTACAATTTAAGGTAAATAAATGAAATGAATTAATGAGATGAACCAAAAAGTACCAAAGTTAACCATAAACTACCAAAAAGTACGAAAAATTACCAAAATAACAATAATCTACCAAAAGGTACGAAAATCTACCAAAAAAAAACTAGATACTACCAAAATAACCAAAAACTACCTACCGAAAAGTACGAAAATCTTCCAAAATAACTTTTTGGTTACTTTTGTACGAAAATTTACCAAAAACTACCAAAAGACTCAAAAACTACCATAAATTACCAAAATAACCAAAAACTACCAAACAGTGCACGGAAAGTAACTTTTGTGAAATTCCATTGTGTTGTCTTGTGTCGCGCAATGTCTTTTCGCGCAAAATTCTGTCGTGCAAATGACTTTCGAAGTCAATCGTTTGAGTTACCTACTACGGTACAGAATTCACTCTTATTCCATTCTTATTTAAAACATATCTGACGATGATGATGATGATTTCAGATTATCAATCCTTAGTTTGCTAGTAACAATAGTAATAAACTTACAGTTATTTTGTTATAATAATGGCATAGCATAGCATATGCTCACGACTATATTCCCCGAGGGGGTAGTCAGAGATATTCTGAAACCTTAGAACATCCGCGTTTCACCAGTAGTACCGAAACTCATAACAACCACACCAACATAACTCCGTTATAATAATGGGGACAAAAATTAACGAGTAATAGTCGACCAATTTATAAAATGTACTTCTAAGTCCACATATCATGACGGGCAACTACGGAGCCCTACACTGCATGTGGCCCGACACCCACTTGCCCGGTTTTTTTATAAGTTACTTTGCCTACTTTAGCTAAAAATGGATTTGTTCATTAATCTTCTAAGACAGGGTTGGGTGTTGCCGGTCACCGGTCTATTCGCAATGATTTCGAACGATTGACGGCCCATAGTAATTTGTATGAAGAAAACGTCCAAAAAAATATGTGATTTTTGGTAACAAATTGCAAAAAAACTAGAAGTCGTATCGAAAAACTGATTTGTTTAAAGTGTTCTTTGATGTTTTGCCATTGATTAGAAATATATTTTGTTGCTCTATTTTGTTTCACTAAATCACAGGACTCGGAACGCGGCAGTGCTATTCTAGAGTTTTTCATGAAATTCTCGATTACTTTCTGATGTAACTACACAATTTAACTCAAATTTTTTTTGTTCATCTTGTACTTCATCTTTTAAAGAAGCGATGGTATTAATTTTGTTTCTAAATATAGCTATTTACTATCCTCAAAAGTCGGAACGCCGAACCCTGTTTTGCCCGATTAGGGTAGTGCCGACCCTTAAGAGACTTTTACAGCGGGCAATGATGAGTTTTGAATTTGGAACATGTATTTTTGCTACATAGGTCCGCGACCAAAGAGACCGAACGCAAATATTAAACTAGAAGCGCCTTTTATTTATTTTCCTCATAGAGGGGGATGAAAAGTAGAGTGTATCACTCGGCCGCAAAATTATTTTTTCCTCGGGCGGCATACTTTGAATCCCTCGCTGCGCTCAGGATTCTACTTTAGAATCCCTCGCTGCGCTCGGGATTCTACTCAAGAATCCTTCGCTATGCTCTGGATTCAAAATAGCGCCCTCGCCTTAAAAATATTATTTTACGCCCTTGTGATACAATCTACTATTCTATCATTTTTTAATTCTGTTTTTTTTATCACTTCAAATATAAGGATCACGTTCTAAAGTATTCAACCTTTTGTTACACAGTTACAAGGTCTCGGTAGTCTATGGCTGTCGCACATTGCCACCTTTCTTTACATTTTTCATTTACTTCCACACACGTGAAGCACTTTGCAGGTTCCAGACACGCTGTTTGAATACGAAAACAGTTAAAAACTGTTCTTTAGCGCTCGTTAGTAGGATTTCGTTCAAAAGATGCTAGAGATTTGTGTGACACGGGGTTAAAGGTAGTGAAGAACAAGAGATAACGCAATAAGATTTTACATTCTTGATTTAAACATAAAATTGAAATGTGCTCAAAAACACTAAGAATGTAGAGGCAGAGAAAGATAGAGTTATCTTGCACAAGAGACAAATTATTATTTTAAGAGCTACGCTCTCATCGGTGGAATTATACAATGTTCTTGGGTGGAATATTCGCCAATCCCATCTCTTTTTAGGATTCCGTAGTCAAATAAGGAACCCTTATACTTCCGTCCATTCTGCCTGTCTGTCTGTATGCCCCGCCTCGTAGTAATTATGAAGAAACAAATTTTCCCTCCTATGGGAGGGAAAATGCAACGAAAGCATGCTCGTTGTATGCAACGAAATGGCGGTTAGGAAATAAAATGTTTCTTTGATAGATCGAGTGAGGTGTAGTTGGAAAGGTCTTGCCCAATGGAACAAAAACTCTAAAGGCTTCCGCACATTGCAGCGATATTATCGAGCGATATTATCGACAGCGATATCGCGACACCTTACACACTGCAGCGATTCCGCGATTCGCGTCACGCATGCGCACACCACTGAATGTAGTAGAAAGAGATTGCTTCAGGTTGCGATAATATCGCGGCACCGCGCCCCCATACAAAATGTACTGAGAACAATTATCGCAAAATCGCAGCGATATTATCGCTCGATAATATCGCGGCAGTGTGTAGGATCGAGCGCGTCCCCATACAAAATGTACTGAGAACAATTATCGCAAAATCGCAGCGATAATATCGCTCGATAATATCGCTGCAATGAGCGGAGGCCTTTATAGAAACTAAATCGCTAAAGCGCTGTCTACAGGTATCTCCGCTCAAAGTCAAAAATAGGGCGTAAAATATTATAAATAAGATTTCTAAAAGAAAAATTATAATCAATTTAGTATCACTTGTTAAGAGCGACATTAACATTTTCATCGGGCTGGGGCGTAACGTAACGCATTGATTAAACGCATTCAAGTGAGAGCCTCGGCCAATTCATTGTGAAACAGTTTGTGAATGATCAAACAGCAGTCTATAATTTACTTCAGTGTATCGAATTACTAATGAGCCTTTGTTAATAATTTACGCTTTGACAAAAAATAATGAATGCTGCTCTAATTGTTTAAAAATATCACATTTGACGATGATGGATGATAAATCAGATGGATGATACCACGGACTTGAAAGAAATACGGACCGAATGTTGCACTAAAAAGATGTGAAGCATGCAAGAAGATGCAATCTCGTTTAGGGACGTACACTCACACAGATGCACTAGCTCTAGGCGCAGGTGCTACAACCCGTCACCATTATGTACCGCGTGACAGCACGCACACAAAAGAAATGGGTGCTTCACTCATGATTAGACGAGATTACGTCTGGTTCTTCTTTTAAGTCTGTGGGATGATACCTACATTGTATCAGAGGCTGTAGCATGATACATGTCACGCCTTTTATCTCTTTCGTTTACGCGCAAATAAGTAGTAAGACAGCCAATTTGAGATAGCAATAATTATCACGCTGCCATAATACGGCCGCAATATAAGTTTTTTTGCCATAATCTTTGTCAACAATTTGCCATGTCACAAACTCTGTTAAATCCTTACTTTAAGGGGCCATAGGTCTAGACGACTATTTTCTATGAGAAACACGATTGCCCAGCCCTCCGAAAAGTGCGTGCGTATGCGGTTTTTTCGATTAAAAAGTACTTTTTATATACTTATTTTTTTATGATTTCACTAGATAAACCTAATGGTGAATATGTGAGTAATAATACCAAAAATCGGAAACTATTTTAAAATGGCGACAACCAGACCCCATATTGTGAAAAAGAAAAAAATGAAAAGTTGACAAACTATGTACCATTTAGGATCTATAACGATTTAAAGTTGAAAAAACTAAAATGTGAAAAATAAAAAAGTTTATTTACTATTTTGTCATCAGATGATGTGATTACCTTTCGAATCCATGTACGGCAAAAGCCTCAAGAGGGTGACAATTTGCTATATGACACCACACTGACCGCAATGTAAAAAAAACAAAAAACGTAAAAGAAGCTAAAAAAATTTCTTTACACGAACCAGAGTAAATTCTCAAATAAACGTCGCTATAAAGTCCTTGCTTAATTTCATATTTACAAAGAGTAACTGAGATAGCTTCGTAGCCCGTCTTATTATGTAGTTTTCAAGGTGGCTTTTTAAAGTTTCGCTTATTTCTTTTTTACAACGTTGCTCGCAAATTCTAAGATAAGAGTAACACTGTACCATTACTTGTGCTTTGTTGTTCCATTCTAATCTTAGCAGAAAAAATTTAAGCTTTGCAATAAAAAGGGTATAATAGCAGTTGCAGTCGACAGCATAATAATAGTTTTAATAATCTGGATTTGTTTCTATTTTCTGACAAAACTAAACAAAATTTACTACGAGACTAAAACAAGAATCGAAAAAAAACTGTTCTCCAAACTATATTATCTTCGGATTATATTATTTTTTTCAGTTGATAATAATACTTCACACTAGTTTTTTATTGTTCAGTTTGATGCTTGAGATCATGCACCTTTTTTCTTTGTTTGCCCATAGGCCATAGGCATCATATACGAGTATATTACAGAAATCATTATTTTTGTTCTTTATTTGTACAAGGTAGGTAAATTATACATCCTTCATGTAACAATAGCGTGTCGGACATATCCATGACAGGGGTAGCCATTGCATGATAATTTGTTTGATTATTATACATTGGCTACGGAATGGTTATGTGGCTATTGTATAAATTATTATAGTAAACTTGGTTCCAAAGACGTTTTGTTCCATTTTGCAAGACCTTTCAATGACACCTCATTCGATGAGGTACGTAAAAGATCCTTTTTTCAACCCCTCAATACCTTTTTTTTAAAGTCGGTTAAAAATTATTGTTACATTGCATTTTTTTCCACCTGTACTTTGACGAAATGCTTACTTGACGAAATGCGTATGGACGAACTGCGTATTGGACGAAATGCGTTTTGGACCAAGTGCTACTAGCTAGGTCATTTTGTTGTACCTATAGGTAGAAAATGTGTGTGTAGTCGCGAAACTTATTATCGATTCAATAACGCTCTACCACGGCAAGATTAATTAATTCCCTAAACATTTAGAACTACTTAACACTATAATTATTCGGCAACATTCAAGATCTAAAGTTTACGATTAAAGTAACCCTGAACTTGTCAAGCGACCCAGAACGCGTGAAACTCCTAAACACTTAATAGATTTAACTTTCAAACGCAAATTTGAAGATCTCGAACTTATTTCATACTTTGGACTCTATCAGACTCGTTAATTAAAGTACCTGTAATTAGTAGGAGTACTCTGAAGTGCGTGCATATTCAAACGACAAAGTTAATTGGTATAATGTGACTATAAATGGGAAAAGTTAACTCATTTGGTAGCTCTTTGGCGTAATTCGCGAGTCTCGCGGCCAGGGTGGGCAGCTGTGATACTCTTCAGCAGTTTTCCAGTAGGCACTTATAAAGTTTGATGCTGATTTGTTACCTCTTGAAAACCATCGTCAAAAAAGTTTACGTAGATCTACATAGTTGTGTAATTCGGCGTTCACGATTGGTCAATCATGCGGTGCGTGTATAGGTGAGTCACGATCGGTCAACCCGGTGTGGTGGTGAAGGGGGTACCCCACTGCTAACAACTTAAGGCCAGGTTATCCCAGTGCAAGAGTCTCTTTCTTGCAAGCATAAGTTTGCAATTAGCCATGCCGCTCCAATTGAAAGCAGGATCGCAAAAAAACGTGTTTTTCATCAATATCTTTGCTCATGGGTGTTTCTAAGCTCAAAATTCTACGGAGTTCACTAGAAATATTTAACGTATTTAGTTAAGTACAAGAATAAAAAGTTAAATATCAGCAGTTTAATCATAGTATTGATAACAAAAAGGGGTAACTTTGGGATTTTTTTCTATCTATTAAAATTAACGCCTATCAGCCAGATCCTTAAATAAGACATAATTGGTTTTTAGACTTTAAAACACAGTTTAAAACACTTTCAATAACAGCGTCTTAATATAAGCTGCAATGAGGTAATCGTATAGACTAGCGCGCGTCTTAGCAGCTTCCTTACTATTATGATGTTTTATGGGTCACTCCCGGCACATCAGCGAAGCCTATTGTTCCAGCAGCAGACACCGGCAAGGAAGACAATGTTTTATGCATCAAAGTACGTACGTTGGTACGTTGTATCAACTGAACGAATGAAAAATATAATTAATCTGTAAATTCATCATTTTAATGTTATTTGTCAATCAATTAAAGACTCGCACTCAGTTGCAGAAACGCTAATTAAAGATAATCCTCCATTAAATCTCTTGCTAGCTTTTACTACGTCCACAAGGCAAAAAGTGACAGCAAGAGATTTAAACGCTAATTAAAGATAATCCTCCATTAAATCTCTTGCTAGCTTTTACTACGTCCACAAGGCAAAAAGTGACAGCAAGAGATTTAATGGAGGATTAACTTTAAAGGGCGTTTCTGAAACAGAGCGTTAATTTTATTTCCTACTTATATACCTACTGGTGTTACGGAAAATACTTAGGGCCTGTTTCACGACTTCTGAATAAGTTCTTGTTAGCTTATCCGACAGATATTTTGACATAATTTCATACAAAATATGTCAAACTATCTGTCGGATAAGCTAACAAGAACTTACCCAGAAGTGGTGAAACAGGCCCTAATTCTTCATTTCTCTTTCTAGTAGTCAAGCCACTCATACAAATATATATTTTTGGAATGGTTGACCGTCTTGTACATTATACGAACATACTGGAACACAGCATTAGAAAAAAAAAGGGAAAGGTGTACATAACTCGTGTGTAGGATTAGCGCTAGCGCCAACAGCATCTTGACCATGTTTGCGAGTACGTTTGACTGTCAGTATGTGAACCATTGCTGTATGGTTCACGTGCTGGCAAACAAACAATTATAATTAAGTTCCTAGTATGTTGTTGTGCATAAACTAACAATAGGGTAAGTGTATTACTCACCACTTTGTCAACATTGTGATCTCAGTAATCAAAGTTGGTAGAAAATAAAGTTTTCTATTATACTCGTATTATATAGTGTCCTTTTTAAATTAGTTGGCGAAACTCAACCAGGGCACTTGTTAATGATAACAGATTGCATTATCAATGTTTATAATTGATATTGATGATTTACAAAATTATTATTATCGTACGTATCGTAAGCAGTGCGCGGCCGGCGGGCGAAAATTGACCTCAGAATCATACGAGTATGATCGAGCGGGGGGGGTCATTACCACGTAATTGTGCTTAGTAACAGATACCAAATGCGTTTGTTAAGTTTCGCCAACTAATTAAATTTGACCTTATATAGTAAACCCTATTTCTTGACAGCCAAGTATTTTATTTTCTTGTCTGTTTCTTTTCTTGTCTTGCCATGAAAAAAATTAATTGATGTCCAGTACAACTTCAAACAAACAATGTTGAAGGGTAGGTAGTAAAATAGTAAGCAAAAATGTAGACTCTACCCAAAGACATAACTTTTTTTTCCTTAATTAAGGTAAAATTGATGTATTGAGGGAAGGGTTACTCGCGATGAACGTGAATAAGAATTTTTCAACACACTTAATGACACCGTAATCAAACTGTGACTTTTTCATTACTATTATTCACGAGTGAGTTATAGAGTTTTCATTAAAATTATTCACAAGTGAGTAATAGGTTTGTTTTATTTTGTTGGTTGAGTTGTTCTGTTCTTAAAAAAGTTTCGATACAAAAAAAGATGGTGTTCAATAGTACAAAATAAACTTTTTATCTACTGAATATTTGTTGGCTAAGCAGGCTTGTTGTGATGGAGTGCCATTACAAATAGAACCTTATTTCACGGACTGCATTCCTTTGGTCAAAGAAAATTGCTTTCAATTGTGGAAGGAGTACTTTGACGAAAGGTCCCTTGAAAAAGGAGTGTGGTATAGAACCATTCAGTGCGAGCCGCGGAAAACGCCATGGTTCGATGATTGTAGACTAAGTAGACCTTTTCTAGTTACAGCATTAAGACTTCGTTCAGGACACATCCCACTTAACAAGTTTGCATTTTTGATGAAAAAGGTCCCTTCACCAAATTGTGTAGAATGTGGTGTAATCGAAGATAGTTTTCATATTATGATGGAGTGTGTACGGAACGAGGACCTGAGAATGGAGGTTGTAGCCCGTGATCCGAGGTTAAGAGAAGTGGGAGGATGTAATGTTGTCTTGGCGTTCCCACTGTCGGAGATCGCTCAGGCACTGTATAAAGTTGTGATGGTGGGCATAAGAAGAAGATAAAAACTACTGGTTATGGCCACCAATAATCATAGTCGTGTCTGTATAGATATGTAGTCAGTATAGAGTGACATTGTCGTCTATTGACAAAACTCTTTAAATAAAGAAAAAAAAAAAAAAATCTACTGAATAAAATGATTTTTAGGTAGGTACCTATTATTTTCTTCACAACTGTGTTGAAAAACGTCGTATGATACACGTGTGTATTGATGATTACCGTTCTCGGCTCTATTAAGACCCTCGCCTGACCTCAGCGGTAATCACCAACATAACAACCTTGTACCATCATGTACTATAACATGCCCGTGAGTTATTATTTTATACATATTTTATGATAACGACATAAGGGTGACTATAGGGTGGGTGGTATTTAATGTCAATGATAGCATGGATAGCCTTGGATCAGCCGATGAAGTAGGTACATCATGTACAATAATTACAACGTGATTAGTCCCATAGTGAAAGTTGTTGTTCATAGTGAATGTTGGTCTGCTCCTTTAAGTTTGTTACACGTTTTAAGTTTATACCCCGTATATTAGGATGCAAATTTCAAGGATGTACAATACGGCGATAAATCAAGCTATACAAAAAACCAAAATAAGCTTTTGTACATCTCGATGTGACACCGTGTGTACTCCAAAATATCTGAGTACAGACAAAATGATAATAAAATCCTCGATTCGCAACAAGATTCGTAAATAACTCACATATCACATTAAATAATAAATGTTTGTTATCCGTTTCGCATACTGGCAACACAGACACAGATTGGCTGAGTTCACGAGTTCTTTACAATCACCCCTTTTTGTGAAATTACACTTGTAACGTGACCAGACTGCAAATGTTCAGTACGTTACACTATAAGATGTCTCGTAACTTACACAATTTTCATATTTATGTCGTAAGCATAAGGGTTGTGTTAATAGACTTTTGTTTTGGAGTAAACCAGGAAGCAATCAAGGGGAGTCCAGGTTTCTAATACTTACTGTAATTTTGTTTTAATTTTATAGCTCCTGGATTAACTTGTTACCTTGTGTTTGGGGAGAGCCGTAATATTCTAGTAGGGAAATTGGCTTTGTTTGGAGCAAGCAATTAACATGACATCAATAAAATGTTTCTACTGAATATGTTTTGGAAACTTTCACGCAGAAATAACAAGATAAACTTTGTATTTTAAGCGCAAGCTTAGCCTTTGGATATTATTTTATTATAGATGGCTGTGACAGTTATTTGGCAGATGGAGCGTGCGGGAGGACACGTCAGTAGGCCTACTATGAGTTTACTCTGTATATAGGGTTTTTATTACAACTTGTAGTATAATTTATTTATTAAAAGGTAAAAGTTACTACAGTTTTTGTGTTGAATTTTGTACAGCGCTCCTAGTGGATACGTTGAGAATAAATTATATCATACAAATTGGCGCCGCAACTACAGTAGTAACGTTCAGTGAAAATTAATGGTAGGCCTACAGTATTCTAATGCCACAGTACATCTATACTAATATTATAAAGAGGAAAGATTTGATTTTTTGTTTGTTTGTTTGTTTTGAATAGGCTCCGAAACCACTGGACTGATCTGAATAATTCTTTCACCATTAGAATGCTACATTATCCGTGATTAACATAGTCTAAAAAAACGGCCAAGTGTTTGTCGGGAAGATTCTAAGGCTTTACAAAGTTCGCCGCGGTCCTCTAGTAGTTAATATGGTACATAAACATTCTGTTACTTAAATCAGTTAAATTTTAATCCTGATTTTGATTAAATATTTGTAATAAATACATGATCATAGGTAATATCAACAAATGTTGCACACCTAGAAAGATACACTCTATACAAGGTGTTACAAAAGTACAAATACACTTTAAGGAGGTTGTTTAGACCATCAAACTGAACAACTTTCACTATGGGACCAATATCGAAATCGCGAAAAAAATAAATGATGTTCCATACTCTACAAATCGACTCGAGCTAAAATATGTATGGGATATCTGATTATTTTTTTCGCGATTTGGATGTTGGTCCCATAGTCAAAGTTGTTCAGTTTGATGGTCTAAACAGCCTCTTTAAGAGTTTTAAATACTTATTTTTACTTATGTAACACCATGTATAAACAAAACGAAATATCTTGGATTCAAAACCCAATTTTCAAGAATAGACTATGAGTATGTAGGTCTGTAGAATACAATATCGCAAGCCTTGCTTGTCATTATACTGGTCCTAACCTGCTTTGTTGGGAAGAACAATGGAAAATCGCAAAATAGCATCGTCTGTGAGTTTGTTTCTCCGCATACATTGATGCAATTTTTTAGTAGACAGACAGGATTCCATACGATATAATTAGCTTACGCTGACGACAAAGAAAAAGGGCGGTTTAGATGTATTAGGTACCGTTTCATTGTGTGCCTCTACAGGTGAAATTGATATCATTAGCATCCTTTTAAACTAAGAGTCTACTCATCAAACTGAACCACTTTTACTATGGGAGCAAACCGATCGGAGCAAAAAAAAAATCTGCTGTTCCATACTAAACTACAATGCCTACTCGACTCAAATGTATGCAACAGCTGATAATTTTTGTGCTCCGATCGGTTTGCTCCCATAGTAAAAGTTTGTTCAGATTGATGGGTAGACTCTTAGTTTAAAGGATGCTAATTTAATGATATCAATTTCACCCTGTATGTTGTACCTTTTAATTCTATTCTTATTAAAAAATTGTGGCCTCCATGTTGATGATTATGCCATTGCCTAATTTAAGTAGCCATTAAGTTCTAAACGTTGTACGGTTATACATATTTGTAGCTTTTATATGGACTTCTAATACCAACAGTATTTAAATTTTTATCATCGTTGTTCTGATTGTTGTTTTCTTAATTATTTGCTAAACTCCTGACTCCTTTGAGCTAACATTAATTAATTACGTTTTCCTATATCTTTAATTATATTACAAAATGAAGGTACAAACATAAAACAAACTTGCGGTAGGCACTTATCTAACTCCACATCATACAAGCCTCTCAAATAAAATAGCAGCATAAAAGCAAAACATGGTTTAAAATGGAAACGTATTTTATTTTGAAACTGGAAAGTTGAGCAGAAATAAAGGTGGATTTAACGAACCAAGCCGTACCAGATTGATTTGGTTGCGACAGCTCACCGCATCTGAATACATAGAAAATACTTTAACGATGAATAATCTCATATATCGGCATTTGAAACGGTCTAGTCTATGTGAAACCGTTTGATATTGTTTTTAATAGTTTGATAAATTTACTTATGAAGTTCATAGATATTAGGTAAAAAAACAACTAATAAAGGAAATAAAAACCCTATATACAAAACACCTCAGTTTTTAGTTGGGTTTTATATAGTTCTGACCGATTGTTTCATACTATTATAGCTTTCTCAATTTTTATTCATTTTAAGGAAAATGCTGTGTTAATCTATCGATATAGTACGTCGCACACGACGTAACCACATCGCAACTACTAATAGGGGTCACGTTGCAGGAATTGACCCGAGCACACGTCTCGCGTGGTTTTCGCGCGTCGCGTTTTTGCCTGCCACGAGGCTCCGCAATCCTCAATCTCTTTTTGTTCTTGAACAAAAAAAATCCCTGAGATTGGGATAGATACTCCCATAAATTACACTTGACACTGGCGGAAATGCGGTGTTACGCACAAGCAAAAGGCCATTAATTATAAATAAAAAAACTACTAATAGCGACAACGCAACCACATGTACTGCAAAAAGCTAGAACGACACTCATCAATCACACGTAACCACTATTTGACCACCTTTTGTCGCTGCGATATGGTGTGGCTGTGGTACTTGTGCAACAACCTTAAAACCCTTAGTATTATCAAAGTTAACCCACGAAAAAAGTAAATGGAATAAACTGTTAAAACATAATATAATATACGAAATATACAGCTAACTCATAAATTTAGTTGAGATTGTTTTATTTATGAGCTTGAAATATTCGGGGCAAATTAAATTATGAAGCGCTGTACGGTACGCTCTTGGCCCTGCCTCCCATATGAAAATTTAACGAATGACCGCCACAAAAGGAAATTGCAACCACGAAACATACGTGTGAACCCTTTACCTGAATTTGGTTACATTTAAAAAACAAATGGCAATATCTCTGACGAAATTTGTTACCGTGTGAAGCTGTGGTTAAGCATATTATTATTATAAGCATAAATCTTACTAAACTAACTTACTCTGGGTTTTATAAGAAAATAACTGGACAAGAGCGAGGTGTATACTCGCACTAAGAGGGTTCCAAACAGTGTAACAATATTATTATTATTATTATATCTGAAATATGAAAACCGCCGTTGTTCGTAAGGTACACAGTGGTATATCATAGCGAGCACAACATAAAAAAGTGCATCGATATAATAGAGAAATTATATCATGATAATTTGATAGCTTACATCCGTTTAATAGTAGATTACACACCGAGGACAGGAAAGTAAGAAAGGTCTCAGATCTCATGTAATTGAGGTCAACAAAGATGTGATCTGAGGCTTTCTTATTCACTGTCCGAGGTGAGTATACTATTTTTCTCCTCGACCGAGGTGGAAAGGGACAACTTCGTTTAGCGCAGCGGGACGACAATTGACACTTTCCGTCCGGTGGGGAGAAAATAATATAATATTAAGTATTAAAAGCTTTAGTGTTTAAAGAACATGATGTATTGTGACCATGCTCAAATAAGTGGCAACGGGCTCGCTACATGAACACTTACATCGGACAAGTTTGAGTACCTACTGCACGAAAAATGTTACGTAATATTTGGAATTCAATAATATTATTACTAAGAAAATCCCTGAATATCCCAATTTGAGAATAGGTGTCTTAATGCAATAGGTAAGACATCCATTTTCTTTAACATATTTATTTTTCAAGCGTCTGCGTGGGTCATGAAATGTTTCCAGTGAAAGAAATAATAGCCAAGTATTTTTGTTAACAAATGGGTGTGTACACCTAGGTACACCTAACACCCTCTAATGACTACCACCTGTATTTTAAGTTAACCAAGAAGTTTATGCGTTGCAATCTCATTCAATCATTATGCAATCTTTTTGAACTATACCTACCCTAACCCACAACCACAACAGGCTTCGTTAAAGAAAACAAACCATTCAGATCCACAGCTCATTTCGTCAACAAATACATCCCGCATATCTGCAATAAGCTTCGTCAATTTCTATATCGATTTAGAATTAAAATTAGAAATAGTTTTGAGGACAATTTCTTAATTTTCGATGCAAATCGATAACTGTCTAAAAAATACAAACAATCTAAATAGTGTCGATAGAACATCAGGCTGTATCCGTCTAGACTCAGCACCGAATAACTTGACCACGACCCTGTTTAGAATTCGTGTGAATAGTAAATAGGTTTAAATAAAATACTCTTCCATTTTCCCCGACCAAAAGTAATGGAAAATGCAAAATAACCACAACGACAAAAGCGTGTTTCTTAAATTTATGATGATGACCGACATTCTATGTAAAATAAAGTTCAAATTTTTATGTCTTTATTATCTACAATATTTTTGTCTGACCACAGAGTTGATGTGCCCGTATGTATGCATGCATGTGCACATTTCCCGTTTGTAGATGTGGGGGGGCAAGCGCTCCTCTGCCTGTATGACGCGTAGAATTTCGCGGCGGCATCATGGCCTATTTTCAGCCTGTACCGGACTGTATGTCTTACGCACATGGCATAAAATATCTCGAGTTCGATTGCACCCAATGAGATGCAATGATGCAATAGAGAATGATGATCTCTGAACCTTTAAACAACCCTTATCGTCTGGGGTGTCAGGACTAGCGGATTTATTATTTTATTTTCTTGTGGCGGCTGACAAGCCAGCGACCCATTGGGATCTTTCGTGTTAGCCCCAATACTTTTTATTTTCTTCGCCCTTCAAATACATTATCGATGAAGAAGGCAATACCACTGAGGAGAAGAAACCTAAGATCTCCTGGTTTTACGAACGCATGGATTGTTCTATTCTATTCTATATTTAAAAAAAATGGCTGCCATCTTGGGTATGTGATGATTCTGCCAATGTCTAGTTTTTGTAGCAAGAGTGCTTGACGTTGTACGGTAACTTATGCATTTTGGTGACTTCAAGGATTGTTTTTCGAAAATAACACTATCTTGAGCCAACACTGGAGCTTCGTTGTAGGCCGGGGAGGGGGCAACCAAAAATCTACTCGCGATGCGACTACCCTATAGCAGACCTACAACGCGACTCTCATGGATTGTTAACGTAACGTTTTGTTGAACAATTATTTTTCTCCGATTAGAAAAAAACGTTTTTCAACGGATTGTATTCGACGTGTTTTGTAGTTTAAAGTTTAATGATACTTTTTCTTACACCCCACCATACTTGCTATACCACATAATGTACCAAAAGTAGTAGCACGATGCGCGTGATAAGGCTATATTAGGCCTTTTATCTCGTTCGTTCGCGCGCAAATAGAAATAGAGCGATGCCGCGATTGCACTGTATCACGCTGATATAATCATAATACCTTCTACAGTTAGAATAGAAGTGAGGGAGAGGAAAGTCGTTTTTAACAGAAACAAGGACAAAAATCAGGCGAAGTTTCACACTCTAAACAAATAGGATCAAAAATGGGGCCTTTCATAGCACGTAACGCAACAAATAAAGCCCCACTTAATTCAGATCCGACTGGGAAATTTATGCCGCGTAGTATCTCTTTAATGCGGGGGTCGTGACAACGCGTACATATCAACTCTCCTCCCTCGGAATAAACGGCAAGTTGCTTGAATCAACACCCGATAGATAACATCGAGTACCTATTTGTTACTAGGAAGAGTTTCGGAAATAAATATACAGGGTGAAATCATTAGCATCCTTTTTAACTAAGAGTCTACCCATCAAACTGAACAACTTTTACAATGGGAGCAAACCGATTGAAGCAAAAAAAAATCTGCTGTTGCGTACATTTGAGTCGAGTCGGCATTGCAGTTTAGTATGGAACAGCAGATTTTTTTTGTTTGCTCCCATAGTCAAAGTTGTTCAGTTTGGTGGGTTGACTCTCAGTTTAAAAGGATACTAATGATATCGATTTCTGTGTAGCTCATAAAAAATAGAGCCAACACGGAGACAAAAAAATTTAGTCGTATAATTGTAATAGAGATAACAATAAATGAGTATACTTTTGTTATAAATCTAATTCTGCTAGATTTAACTGAAATTTGGTAGACTAGTTAAAATCAACCAGAGTTAGATTTATAAACAAAATGTTTCTAGTAGGTAAAGTCTGCTAATGTGTATACTTAGTTGTCAGTTATTCCTACTTACAACTAGGTATTTTTCTCCGAGTATATTATTGAGGGATATAGTAGTGTTCTATTAGCGAAATAATTTTTAGAATCGGTTAAGTAGTTTGAAGTTAAAATAGTGTAGATAAACTGACGACCGTGTACTCCTTTTGGTGTGGTCAGGAAAGTAAAACAGTCACTTTTTTGTGTGCTATCGAAATAAGGTTTCGGTTTGTCATAAAATATTGAAAGGTTTGAAGAAGGAATGACATTTTAAGTGGTATAGGCGGCTAGCTCCAAAAACACTGGAAAAGAAAACTTATCGCCATGGTAATGTAAAAAGTTATTATTTAGGTCGCTGTATTAACATAGGTACCTACCTACATTTTACGTCACCTTTTCATGCTCATTGAGTTTGTTTGCTTTGAAGTTTTAATGTAAACTGTCAATTGTTTTGATAAGTTCTGTTCACGTTTCGCTACCTACACACTGTGTTTGTAACAAAATGAGTGAAGGGTGGGTGTATGGTGTAGAATGTTTTAGACCATCAATCTGAACAACTTTTGTTATGGAGATAACATCGAAATCGCGAAAAATTATGACCATTTTCCATACAAAACTACACGATCTATTCGACTTCAACGTACCTATGGAACATCTCATTTTACGAGCCATTTGTCGTACACCCTATAGTTTGATTATATTTAAGCGGTATCTAACATCCCAATCGTAGATTGTATGAATGTCAAAAAACTAATGTGGATTAATTAGGAGACAAAAGATAAAGAATTAAATACTATAATTATTATCATTTATAAGTTTTTAAGGTATTTCTCCGCTTTAACTCGAGCTACTAACAGATCGTTTGGGAATTTTCTTAATGAGGAATGTCCATTAAGTTCATGTGATTAATTACTAAATATTTCTATGGTTTATCATCATCATCATCTCAGCCGATGGACGTCCACTGACGGTTATTGGTTACTATCCATAAAATGTACCATACATTTTCAGGTAAACTACCAAAACTCCAAAAGCTTTAAATTACCAAATCGACGAAATGAAAACAAATAGGTCGGGCATTGAATTTGCCACTTTACTCACGACTAGACAGGAGAGGATTTCATTTAGAAGTCCGAACTAAAATAGTTAATACATGCAAAAACGTGTGACGTTTTATCTGAATTTATTTATAATTTAAGCTACGTTTTGGTCAGGAAAATATTGATATTTTGGCGGGGAAACATGATTTTACTAGGTTATTTCTACTAGCACTTTGCTAACATCCTTCTTCAGATCGTTAAAAACATTTTGGATAGGCAGCCGTGGTGGTGGTGGTCTAGTGGCGAGTAACCATCCCTGCCATGCAAGAGGCGTTGGTTCGATCCCCGTCCAGGCCGACTCGTATCAATGACTTTTTCGTAATAATTTGTGACATCACTGGTTCTTCGGTGAAGGAAAAGATCGTGAAGAAACCAATTTCTATGCATTTATTTGTACCCACTATCCACTATAAGTAGTCAGGCACAATGGGCAGAGTTTCGTTACTACTCATGAAACGTGGATTTTCTCTGACTACCAACTCGCGCAATATAGTCGTGAGCATAATATGATTGTAACGAAGTAAGGAAATTAAAAATGTTTCATAGCATAGCATATGCTCACGACTATATTCCCCGAGGGGGTAGTCAGAGATATTCTGTAACCTCAGAACATCCACGTTTCACCAGTAGTACTGAAACTCTGTCCAGTGTGACGGGGGGTGAGCCCGTCGCCACTTATAATGGACAGTGGGTACAATACACGCTTCGAAATTGAAGCATGCAGGTTTCCTCACCTCAAAATGTTTCAATTGTCAAATATTCACGTTTATCTTTAAAGTAGGCAATGGAAACATGGACTGTCGATGGCAGAGAATTAAAAATCTGCGTATACTATACAAAGTTTGCGCAATAACGTAGTAATATTAAACTAGGCCACAAGTCCAACGTTGCGTGAGTGAAGTGTAAACTGTTGGAATAAAGGTTATTTTCAGTGGTGATTGCATGTCACACACTAACTACTTTCATAGTAAAGTAGTTAGGTGCTAAATGTCAAAGTAAGGACTAACATAGAAACTGACTAACAAATGTAATTGTGTGGAGGAAAATATTAAGGAGTACCTATTGTATGTGACAACTATTTATTTTAGCAGAATTTACAAGAAAAATAGCTCTGTTATAAATCGAATTCTGGTAGATTTAAACAAAATAAGTCTACTTATATAACCTTAGACTTGCCTTAGATGAAATTAAAATGATGTCAAAACATTCGCTTGGCAATATTTCCTTTACTTTGAAAGATGAGCTGGGGATTCACGTTGCAGGGTTTGCCCCGAACACTTGTCTCTCGCGTGGTGTTCGCGCGGTTCGCGTTTCAGCCTGCCACGAGGCTCCACCACCCTTCTCAGTTGTTCTTACTCAAAAACAATCCTCGAGATTGGATAGACACTCCCTCAAACCACTTGACATTGGCGGAAATGCGGTGCTAACGCACAAGCAAGAAGACCATTAATTATAAATAAATAAAAAAAAAGATGAGCTGGTTCATTAACTTCAGGAAAATTGTTGTCCGAATCGACATTCCTACTGAATGTCGACCTGGTGATGCATTTAGTTTGATACTGACATTGTTGGTTAATTTTGTATCTAGTATTTTATTCGTGATCGAGGGTGCTAAGCAAATAATCGTATGAAAAAATATTAAAATATGAAACAATTGTATTTTTAAAGTCAACAGTATGCTTCACTTTCACTTTAAAACTTATACGTATATTGGAAGTTTACTTTTGAAGCACGAAAAGCTGCATTCGAAATCGAATATGCAACTAAGAGCTGTCAGGATTGTAGTAGGTGCGTAGAAAGAGAAGGCACTAGAAGGAAGCACGTGTCTTGTCATATCACTCAGTAAGAGATGCACATAGCAAATTCGCTCTAGTTAAAAAAGGAGACCGCTACTTATTGCTGTCCTTATCGACGTATCCACTTTTTTGTACTTCGGCCATCTGACTCCAAAATGTCACTTCATATAAATTGTATGGGACAACCACCTGACTCCGAGATGTCACTTCATATAATTCGCTATCTCATACCCGGTTACACTGATATTCGGTCTACTAGCGTAAGCAAAAACTTTTTCGTCTATGAGTAGGTGACTACCTCAATAAAACAAAAGCGTGATTGTATGTTGTAATCTTTTTCATTTGTAAAAAAAGAAATATTAACAAACGTTTTCAATTCATTTTTATTTATTTTTGCTCACCAAACAACATGCGAATACTTTCATTCGTTTTCATTTAAAAATGAAGTAATGGTACATAACAGTGTGAATTCCAATAAAGTGCAGTTTTGGTAAAACACTATGGCATCGTCTTACTTAAATAGACGCGAAACATCGGGCGAGTTGAAAATTCTGTGACCTAGTTCAGTCAGAGAGACTAGTTTATCTAGAAATAGTAAGCCTATAGGAAATAGTCCAGCTATATTTGCACAGACTTAAAAGAACAACCAGATGTAATCTCATCTAATCATGAGTGAAGCACCCATTTCTTTTGTGTGCGTGCTGTCACGCGGTACATAAGGTGACGGGTTGTAGCACCTGCGCCTAGAGCTAGTGCATCTGTGTGAGTGTAGGTCCCTTGTAGAACAAACGAGATTGTATTACCTTGCATGCTTCACATCTTTTTAGTGCAATATTCGGTCCGTATTTCTTTCAAGTCCGTGTATATTTGAGCTAAAATCGACATCAGGAAAAATTTGGTATGTCAAGTTTTTTTGGGAGGGCTAAATTGAAAACCATTTCAAGATAATGGTCGAATTCGGCCTAACAGTATTTTCTATGTCACACAATTTAAAATGAAAGGTTTACAGTTATTTTTAATAAAATATCGTCGTTTTTTGGTCCAACGAGTGACGTCACTCGTTGGACTGCTAACTCCTTGGTAAACTAAAAATCAACTTAAAATAATGTTAAAATAATGGCCATTAAGGAAAAAAAATCAAAATATTGTCAGAATTTGACATTTGATGATGCCGTTTCTGTTTCCAGTAGAGTTAGAAAGAGAATGCAGGTGATTTTTATTTTTTTAAATTTAGCAAAATTTTTCTCCATGCAGTTTAAATGATTTTTTGGACCACTTTTGCCTTTAACAAATTACAGCTAATAATGAAATTTGTGTTGATAAACTCGATATATTGCAAAAAAAATGGAATTAGTTTCATAAAATGTTGTCTTCTATCCGTAAAAAATATAAAATACAGACCAAAAAAACTAGACACCGAATTCAAAACAAGATAATTATGATTTTTTACGATATGTTTTTTTTCACTATACAGGGTGTAAGGAAAAGTATCATTAACCGTTAAACCACATACTCTACCCATCAAACTTAACAACTTTTACTATGGGTGCAAACGTGTCAGCAGAAAAAAAAAATCTACCTCTCCATATTATGTTTAAGTCTAGGTTTATGTAGAGTATGTAATTCAGTTTAGTATGGAACAGCTGACTTTTTTTACGCTGACTGGTCTGCTCCCATAGTAAAAGTTGTTCAGTTTGATGGGTAAAGTATGTGGTTTAAAGATTAATGATACTTTTCCTTACACCCTGTATAAACATTATATTGGGATCTAAGCACAAAATAGTTCTTTGACTTACTTTTATTTTTACAGCCTAAGTGCCTTTTAAGAGGACTAAGGCTGGCTTGTACCAAAAACTATTTTGGCTGAAACGTTTTCAAATATGTTGCTGTCACTGTCATTAGGTTGAGCAGTGTAAGAGATAGAGTGATCACTAAAAACATTAAGGTCAACATAATTTTATTTTTGCCTTCGTAATTATGCTTACGGTTTTTAAGGCCTCCGCACATTGCAGCGATATTATAGAGCGATATTATCGACAGCGATATCGCGACACCTTACACACTGCAGCGATTCCGCGATTTGCGTCACGCATGCGCCCCACCACTAATGTAGTCGAAAGAGATTGGGTCAGGTTGCGATAATATCGCGGCAGTGTGTGGGATCGAGCGCGTCCCCATACAAAATATACTGAGAACAATTATCGCAAAATCGCAGCGATATTATCGCTCGATAATATCGCGGCAGTAAGTAGGATAGCGCGCGTCCCCATACAAAATGTACTGGAAACAATTATCGCAAAATCGCAGCGATATTATCGCTCGATAAAATCGCTGCTATGTGCGGAAGCTTTAAAGGGTATGATCAGACCGTCAAACTGAACAATACCGAAACAGTGAAAAAAAAATACTTTGGGTTGATCAGGTTTGCAGTTTTGTATACAACAACTCAATAAAGAAAGTTGTTCAGTTTGATGATTGGTGGTCCAGTGGTGGTCCAGTGGCGAGTAACCTTGCCTGCTGTGCAGAAGGCGATGGTTCGATCCCCGTCCAAGCCGACTCGTACCAATGAGTTTTTCGGAATTTATGTACGATTTGTTACACCACTGGCTTTTCGGTGAAGGAAAACATCGTGAGGAAACCTGCATGCTTCAATTTCGAGGCGTGTATTGTACCCACTGTCCATTATAAGTGGCGACGGGCTCACCCCCCGTCACACTGGACAGAGTTTCAGTACTACTGGTGAAACGTGGATGTTCTGAGGTTTCAGAATATCTCTGACTACCCCCTCGGGGAATATAGTCGTGAGCATATGCTATGCTTCAGTTTGATGATCTAATCATTCCCTTAAAAACCGTCAGCATATAAGGATGGACCCTGTTTACATTTAAAGACAAACAAGAAATGTCTTGATTTATATTTTCAGTGGTATGTTGTCTAGTTTAGTACCCTACCCACAGCAGGCCCTGAACCCGGACTTTAGATTTTTGATATATCGAGACCGTTTCGGTCCGAACTTCATTGTAATAGAGTTCACATTGGATCGAAAACGCTCACGCAATTGCGAAGTTCGAATGTCCGGGTAGACCCCCAGTAAGCCAGACGAGTATCGTAAGGCGACTAATACCTTCAGGCATCGTTAACACCCATTGACTTACCAACTACTGGATGTAGGGTCCGCGCTCAAAAGTGTCCGTACCAAAAGATAACTAAAATGTATAAAGAGAACTAATTACGCGACACTCTTTGTTTGAACAGCCGACTACACGCATGCGAGCGCACGCGGCGCGCCCTGTGGGGTAAAAACTACTCAAGCAAAATGAAAAAGAATTTCAGCATTTTCAACGTTTATGTATTACTATACACGTACTAAGGTTTGTGTAGGTTAGTCTTGGACTCTTTTTTCGAGAATTTTGTACTAGAACCGGCGTCCATTATTTTGTATGTCAATGTTAACACCTCTGATTCCCACACCGTATGGCTTAAGGTAAGTCACTGTCTAACCGTTAGCCACACAGTCACATCTGACCCCTTCGCAGATCGTTGCAGTCTCCAGTTTCATCCGATCAATAGGGTAATGACGAGAGAGTGCATTTGTGTCTAGAACACACATTTAAGGGGCCATAGGTTTAGACGACTATTTTCTATGAGAAACCCGATTGCCCAGCCCTCCAAAAAGTGCGTGCGTGTGCCGTATTTTCTATTAAAAAGTACTTATTACATATTTTTTTTATGATTTCATTAGATAAACTAATGATCAATACGTGAGTAAAAATACCAAAAATCTGAAACTAATTTCAGTTCTTCTAAAACGAGTTTTTTTTTTAAATACATGAAAATACGTCATCTGACAATTTTCTATCGTGTGAAATGATTCCAATTGTGTATTTAATTTATAATTTCACTAGATAAACTATCCAAGAATTCTGAGGTATGACTTTGGTTTCGGTAAATTGTATGAATCTAGTAGAAAAATAAAACATGCCTCCAAGGTATTTTGTCCTACTATTGGGCCTTAATGCAATTATATTTATGTTGTATCTTTGTAACTAAGCAGTTACAGTACCTGTGTGCTATCCATACATGCAGCATGATATAGCGCTATCACGTCTTCGCTCTCTTTCTATTTGCACGCGAGCGAAAGAGATAACAGGCGAGATATAGCCGTATCACGTGCAGCATGCTACGCCTTCTAGTCAATTTTATCATTATTACACATTTTTTTGTCAGGTTTATTTTTGCCTGTGATTTTACGCTCGGACGGTTTGATTGTACAGTCTGCAGTGAAAGTGCCTGCTGCGTCGAGGGTGGCGGGTTAGAATCGCGCAAGGGGCACACCAGATTCTACCAGATTCTGGGTACTTTAATTGGTACTAGACAATCTGTGTGATAATGTCCAAGACTTTTATTTTAATTTATTTATTACATCATAATCTAGAATATATTATATCGATGTACCAAATTTTGTTCAAATCTATTCAGCCGTTTTGCGTTATTGAGTCACAAACAATGAAATATCGTCACAAACATTCATATTTATAAAATTGGTAGAATATTGAATTAAAGTCAATCTAACATTAATTCGTGTTCAATGTTTTATTGTTTACGGATAAAATGAAATGGTTTGAATATGACAAACAAACAAAGCCTTGTTCCGTAACCTAGATTTTATAAAGCAGTAGGTGACTAAACCGGATAAGTACAGTGACCCAGATGTGGAGTATAGGGCAACGAAGCGGGCTGGAAGCAAAAGTCGCTGACACTTGTGGTCCACTAGATGGAATGGAAGAATATTTTATGTATGAAAATAATATATTTGTATAAGTACCTACGCAAACTGCCTCCATGGTCTAATGGTTAAGAGCATTGGGCTCTTGACACGGAGGTCGTGGGTTCGATTCCCACGGGGGACACCTAGTGATATGTCACTTTGTGCGTTTTTCCCCAGTTGGTTAGGACATTGCAGGCTGAATCACATGATTGTCTGAAAAGAAAGATGATTCCGTGCATCGGATGGCAGTTAAGCTGTTGGTCCCGGCTATTTTCTCTGGTAGTAGTAGTCGTTACATAAAAACCACGTCAGAGTCCGAATGGCGGTTTGAATAAACTCTGACACCAGGGCTTGCAGCCCACTCGATAAGAAGAAGAATAAGTACCTACACGCACAAAATTTATGATAGAATTAAATATACTTCTATTAACACCAAACACACTTTCACTTAAGTATACAAAAATAGTAACAGTAAGGCGGTCTTATCACTAAAAAGCGATTTTCCCCAGACAACTAAGGTAGAGGAAATTTGGAACAAAGAAAACGGATCGGTGTTTTATAAAATAAAACAGTAAATAACAAAATAAAAGTGAAACCGAAAAGCAAATACATTTCATAATAAAAGACAAAAAATCATGTGGGTAATGCTTAAATTATTTAAAAAAAAATGTATTTAAGCATGCTCTACAATATTTATGCAAAATATAAATAAACAAGCATAATTTGGTAAAAAAAATCGTCAGAAAACGACAAAAACGATCTTTCTAGAGCCCACCTATTTACATAAAATAAAAAAAAATCTGCATACATTTTCCACTCGCACCTTATTTCGCTTCGCATTACTCTGCAGAAAACGTGTGTCCGCTCACTCCGCCCCTCTCGAGTCGTATCTCAAAAAATTGTAGCTGACTACGTAGCTCGTAGCACAGCTACGGTGCTACGGCGTAGCGCTGAGCGGACGAAACTGCACGAATTATGGGCCAAATTTATCCAACGTGTGAGAGACATCGTGCTCATTTAACTTTCATTTGACACTAAAGCGGAATGAGAATGCTCCATTGGAATTTAGTTCTTTCAGGGAGTTAAAGATTTTTATTATTATTTACCGTTGACTATTTATTCTAAGGATTAGCCTTGTGGTAGCATTTCCCCTCTGCCACGGACTAAGAACAATTGATCAGGTGCATTTACATTAAATTTTATACCTTATCACTAAACGAGACAGCCTATAATTGCGAAACAATAATTTCGAACTTAGAACATTTGGGGTTCACACGAGACTACTTTTCATGATTTTTAACATTCAAAATTAGAATCTTAAGTAATAGGGGATAAAATTCAAAGTTGTGGATTGCATGTTACCCCCGCAATCCCCCCGCCCCCCGCAAGTGGCAGAAATGTTTGTTAGTAGAATTACAAGCGTAACTAGTCCATATATAAGTAGTCAAAGTTATTTACTAATTTAGCGTTTACGTCGATGCTTTGATTAAATTAAAATAGCGTGGATGTTCAGAACTTTTAGACCATCTCTGACCTCCCCTCCTCCCTCGAGGCAAGTCGTGAGCATATGCTATGCTACTAATTTAGCAGTTTTTTTTTGCATCGCAATTTTGGGTATCTCGTGATCCTATCTAAAATTTTGAAGTCGATTTTGAAGAACGACTTTTAAAATAACGCTGAAATGAAATGTGTTAGTACATTTTAACGATAGGATATTCAGTATCTTGTACTTAATATCGCTTCGGGATCGTTAATAATGTTGACAAAACGCTCGGCTTAACTCACAACCGTGCGGAAAATCAATTACGCACGGAGATAGCAATTAAAAACAGATCAGACTGTCTACCAGTTTAAATAATTATATTGTTGAGACGACAATGTTTGTGAGGTACTTTATTATTGCCAAGACTTTTCTATTCTTATCTTTAAATTGTGGTCGTGATTTTGACAAATTAATTACGCAAGAAAATCGCAATTAAAACAGTTGCAGAAACGCTCATTAGAGTTCATTCTCCATTAAATCTCTTGCTAGCTTTAACTACACGTCACGTTGCAGGGTTTGCCCCGAACACTCGTCTCTCGCGTGGTGTTCGCGCGGCTCGCGTTTCAGCCTGCCACGAGGCTCCAAAATCCTTCACAGTTGTTCTTACTCAAAAACAATCCTCGAGATTGGATAGACACTCCCTCAAACTACTTGACCTTGGCGGAAATGCGGTGCTAACGCACAAGCAAGAAGTCCATAATAATAAATAAATAAAAAAAAAATGTGACAGATTATTTAGGTAAAGAGATTTAATGGAGAATTAACTCTAATGAGCGTTTCTGCAACTGAGCGTGAGACTTTAAATAATTATATTCTCTAGTCCACAGCATTATCGTTACCTACATGATATGCCAAGACTTTTCTATTCTTTAAATTGTGGCACCATCGTAGTGCTGATGATTTTGCCAGTGTCTGGTATATTATATATAATATCTATATAATAAAAAAGTGCTTGACGTTGTACGGTAAGAAATATCAAGTGACCCCCAAGAATATTTTATGCACAAAAACACGTGTGTTTTTGAAGTCACCAAATATGTATTAGGTACCTACCTAATTGAGCCACCACTAAATGACGGAATCCCATGACAAACCGGAGATCAGGTGACCGCCCAGTAACAGACTTGAAACGCGACTTCTTTACAATACAATACTCTTTACTTGCACATCAAAAATGTAAAATAAAAATTTTAAAAGCAAACAGAATATTTTTTAATGTTACAAAATTGTACCTTGTTGTGTTTGTTTAAATTGTATCTACCTGTACAATTTCTTGACATTGAAAAATGTGTTTATTTCACTAAAGTAGACCTTTTTGTTTGCTTTTAATATTCTTATTTTAAAGACAATCGGTTTTACATAAAACACACACGTAATTATGAAATGAATTCATTTGAATTATTTATACACAAATATCAATATTTACACACAACGTTGTATTGTACGTTAGTTTAATAATTACGTTTGTGACAATAAAGAGTATAATGCTATTGATAATGCAAAAGTGGGTCAGAATCGTGATGCATAAGTAATGTTATACAACGATAACAATTGCAGCAGTCTACAAAAAACGGAGTCTCATTTGGCAAACATTAAAGATTAGCAAGGCCATACACGCTCGCATTACAAAGCCTGGTGTTCGGGCAAAATCGGATTCGTCATAAAAGTATAATAATAGTGGGTTGGGGCGCCGCAAGCGGCAAGCCAACAACGGGTGACCTACTGTAGGGCGCGCGCCGCCGACGCGGCAGTCTTCACTGAAGCTTTCTAATGACCTCAGGCGTCCTGTGTTGCGCGCTACATATCTATCAACACCAAACAAAAAACTAAAACGTGATTGAAATTCCTTCTACATGCGTGTTCCGACTGTAGGGACAGGCGCACTTCGTCTCTCGTCGACATACTGAGCGAAAATGAACTCTAAGATGCTCGCCATAGCATCCTAATTAGCTTCTAGTGTCAAAACTACGACTAGGTAAGTGTTTTAATTCGTTTTATAATTAGAAGGGAGAGGACGGGCAGTGAGTGAAATAAACTTTGTGAGGGTTTTTGCCGTGGCAAACTTTGAGATAACCTAACCTCATTTTTGCGGTTGTTGGCTATACGTAGCAGGTAAGAATTTAAATGACGCAGTGGTTCAATATTCAGCATTTACCTGAAACATACATTTGATACGGAAAATTAAGCTTAAGGTATTAACAGTAGAGCCTAATTTACAACAGGATTATGTACTTAGTTTATAAAGGTATTGAGGATTAAAGCACTAGCCGGATTTATTGGAATACTTCAGAAATACAATAGTGTTTTGTCTGTATTCAATATTAATGTATGTACTGTGAAACCTAATATCAATGTGTATTTGTTGTTTAATCAATATTAGGATGTATATCTACAAACGTATGTGTTAACACGATGATATCAAAGAGATTCCTCTCCTAACATAGACAAAGTTTGATTGAAAATTAATTATATTGTGAAACCATGGATATTAAACCAACAATATCTAACTATCACAGCTTCCTGTGTGAAACTGACCCAATTATGGTGACTCTATTGTATTACGTTAATGCAAATATGCTACACTTTCTGAATTGACATCAATATGTCACGCAGTAAGGTTTCGTTTGCCTTGTTCGGATGCCAGCGAATGTGTAGGTAAATGTCAGGTGTCATCGGTTATCTCCGCCATTTTATTTTTCTCTTATACCCTGAGCTTATACCTGTGCGCAACCTTGTACAGTCAGCAGCAACGGCCGATAAATTGTTTGGAAAATTACCAATTTATCCAATAAATACTTGTAATATTTTTATTAATTATTAAAAACTGTTTAAACAAATGAATTATATCCTAAAACTAAAATAAAACAGAGTAAGAATTTATTTAAATAAAAAAGAAGAAAAAAATTTAAAGGTCGCTTCTGGCCATACCTGGACTAAAAGTACCCATTATGCTGGGAGTATTTGTAATGCCGCCAGCATAATTGTGCTTATGTACATGTTTACATACTTTTAATGAAGTATAAAGTCCATGTAATGTAGTATGCAATATACATACCACGTAGTATAAAATGAAATAACTTTTTGCGATAGTAGGTATGCGTATTATCGTATCACTTTGTCTCTCTTTTTGTTTGTGTATCAAAAAGTTTCAAACACGACCATTGAAGAAATTATAATTATCCATTGCTTTATGTTTGCAAAACAGTTTTCAGTCTTATTTATGAGTGTTTCCCGTTGGTCAGATTGGTGGTCAGACTAGTCTGACCAACGGGAATTTTTTTCCCGTTGTTCAGTTGCTCTTAATTTAGTAAAGTACTGTTGAATACAAAAACACGAAGAGGTCATATAACTTTTAAATTGGTTTTATTTGTAACATTCGTAATATTATATGTATACCTATGGAGTTTGTAGTTTATGAGATAAGGGAACTTTTTGAAACCATGACATCTGACCTTTTTTACAAATACAAATATCTTTATTAACAAAAAGAACAAATTCGGCAAGCGGCAAGCCAGAATCTTGGGAATCCTTTACGATTTATCAGGCACAAATTAAAATTTTAGAACAGAGTGAGCGATATTTAAATAATTATAGTGATCAATAAATGTTAAGAACCTATACAGGGTGAAATTGATACCATTAGCATCCTATTAAACTAAGATTCTACCCATCAAACTGAACAACTTTTACTATGGGAGCAAACGAATCGGAGCAACAAACAAATCAGCTGTCCCAAGTCCCAACTAAACAGCACCCCCCGCCGCTGCCTACATGACTCAAATGTATGGGACAGCTGATTTTTTTTATTCCGATTGGTTTGCTCCCATAGTAACAGTTGTTCAGTTTGATGGGTAGACTCTTAGTTTAAAAGGATGCTAATGATATCAATTTTACCCTGTAGACAATGAAGTTACAACTAACATAACGGAGACATGCCATGAAATTTAATAACCTACTACTCATTTTGACGTCTGTCATTTTGTGTATGGCATAAATACAATAAACAAAATAAAAATTTATTTTAAGTAGTTTATCACAGTATACTCGTATGCACAAAACAGGAAAACATAACTCTAAAATCTCGGAAGTTAATATTTGGACCAGGTTACAAGCCTTTTATATTATGTATTCTTAAACTAAATATAGGGAATGTCGCTGGGTGAATACAATAACGGCATTCGATGTGATCATTCAACTGCGATGGTGTATCAAAGAGATTTAAATGAGTAATTAATTTTTTGGCGATTCGTTGAGTTAATCAAATACAATAAAATTTATATCTTCAGATACGTTAAATTTAATTTAATGTGTCTGAACTGCAGATATGTCACACTTCTGTTACATTTGTATGAAGAGATATCTTTAATTATTTCATTTTAAAATCCCTATCATAGAAAATATTGTCATTGAGACGATCTCGAAATTATTATCGATTCAGTCCTCAAAACAAAAATTGGAATCCCTACCGGATTTTATTAAATTTTGTTTAATAAGAATATTATGATAAAAAGCTATTAAATTGTAGTATTGTAACACCAAAAATATAAAGCTATAGCCTGTTTGATCCCACTGCAGGGCATAGGCCTCACAAATAATGGTGAGAGGGAGTGGGCCATACAGTAACGCCCATAGGTACTCCACCACAAGGTATATAGATTTCACCGCTGTCTGATGATACTATCCGGTACCACCTGCTTAATGTGCCTTCCCAAGTTCGGAGACGCACGGTCACCTATCCAAAGACTGACTTTTATTGAATTGCAAATGAAATATTAGAAGTAGATACCTAGTCAACTTGCCGTCAGATACTTTTAAAACCTTAACCACCTGAACAAGCCTCTGACCAGCCTTAACGAATATTTACACCGCTCTCTGATGGTACTATCCGGTACCACCTGCTTAATGTGCCTTTCCAAGTTCGGAGACGCACGGTCACCTAAAGACTGACTTTTATTGAATTGCAAATGAAATAAATATCTTGGACATTCTAACACAAATTATACAGGGTATAACAAAACACCTTTTCACTATGGAGAACAACAATTTGCATTATGGAGCCAACATCAAGAACATTATGAAAATAACTGTTTCATACAAAACTGCAGTATCGACTCGACTGAAATGTAAGGGACAGCAAATATTTTTCGCGATTTTGGTATTAGCTCCATAGTGAAAGTTGTTCAGTTAGATTGTCTGAAGCACCCCTTTAAGTATTACTATGGTGATACAAACTCCCTGTGTAGTCACGTTTTAAGTATTTTTTAAGTACTAGAATCTAGCCTGGACTTGTATTACGATGACTAGACAGAGATACAAAAATCCATGACTCGGAAAAATTAATAAATTATTAATGTTCGTACTATTTTAAACATTTTGATACAACGTGGAAACACAGACGAATCAATAGTTATGGTGTAAATACAAGCATAACCTGAAAACCGTTTTCACAAGTCGATATTTCAACAACATTTTCAGAAGCAACTTTTTAATAATCACTTTGAAACATGAACAGTTTCTGAATTCTGAATTTTTCGTCTGTACTCTGACGGCTTCCGAATTAATTTTCCCGGATCGCAGTCATGGCGTGATGACGTCACTGGCGGCGACAGTCTTGTTATAACACGTTATGTATATGTACTCCGTTTGCATGTTATAAAGCCTCTTTTAAGGGTATATTTTCTAAAACCCCTACTTTTAGGAACATTGTTTTCAGTGATATGCTATTGCATATCCAGTGTTTTATATTTATTATGAAAGAACTGCCTTTACTTAAAAATGTAATGAATCGTTTTTTTGTATGTTTCATATAATTTATTTTAGTAATCGCATAAAATCCGGACACTGTTCGTCGAAATATTGCTAAAAATGGGGTTACTTTAGGAACATTTTTAGAAGGGTTACGTTACACGGTTGAATTTACAGTTTACGTAAAAAGAAATTTTATATAAATTTAAAAAACATAATGAATCGTTTTTTTTTAAATACTAGTCTGAAACACTAATATTTTTGAAAACATATTATTTAAAATCAAATATTGTGATTACCATACAAAATGGCGAACAAATTCAATCTTTTGACATCCTGTGACAACTGCAAAACTATCCTTGTTTCTGATTTTTTTCATTGTACGGCGAAATGCCGTTACTGGAGCACGTCCGCGTCAAATGTTTTTAAAATAATTTGCGACAATTTTTTTCTCGATCCGTCTGTGGATGACTGAAACACAAAGGTAATTGAATGGAATAATTCATTATTTGTGTTTTTCTAAAGCTAAAATTATGTTATATTCCAAAAAAAATTAACGAATTCTAGGATAATATTTGTCATATTGTTCAATCAAATTGAAATGACTTCAATTATGTCAGTAGAGTATACCAAATCTATTACCATTCTCTTTGGTCGGCTTTTCAATATACAATTGCCAATACAGTCGCGCACAGTTTCAAATAAATTCTAAGCAAGAAGATTAAATTACCTACGTAGTATAAAATTATTGATAAGAAAATCATGAAATTTTTATTTACTTCTGAAATTAAATCACTGCAAATAATATCAAAACAACTAAAAACTTACTTCCTACCAATTTCAATGAATAATTGAATATAAAATATTTATTTAATAGCGGCGTTCGCGAATGGAACACGCTCCATACAAACTTACTATGGTGATATTTTCAATACTAACCAATTAAAGTCAATGAATTTTTGCAGAAACAATCTAGAAACAAATATCTATTTTTTTTTTTTTTTTTTTTTTTTGTGTAAAGCGGCTATTCGAGTCTATTCCAGACTAGTATCACTTCGACCTTATGTAGATCTTTTGTGATCGCCACAATAGTTACAGTTCACTGCTAATACCCACTTCCTTGAGGAATTGTAGGATTTCTTTAGCAGTGAAAAATTTTACTTCACTCGGATGAACAGAGTGTTTACCCAAGCGAGTATATCGTTTGTGCATTAGTGGGCCACATTCACAAAGGATGTGAATGGGGGTTTCGTCCTCCTCCAGACAGAATCTGCAGAGTTTCGAGTCCCTTATGCCTAGGGTCGTAAGGTGTTTGTTCAGCCTACAGTGTCCCGTCAGCGCCCTTACTATGATGCGCAAGTTTGTCGTGCTGAGCGCGATTCTCTCCTTTGCCATTTTGCAGTCGAATGCCGCAATTAGTGCCTTGGAATGGTTTAATCCTGTCGTATTCATCCAGTGATCAATCGATTTTTCTAGACATAGGTTCCTAAGCGTTAAATTGACTAGGCTTTTAGGGACTCCACAGAACGGCTCTGGTCCATACTGCGTGCCACTAGCCCCATCTCTCGCCAGCTCGTCGGCCCTTTCGTTGCCTACGATGCCCGAGTGCCCAGGAACCCATCTTAGAATGACCTTGTTCAATGCGCCCAAGGTATTGAGGAGAGTCAAGCAGTTGTCCACTAGCTTCGAACTTATTGTGTCCGAATCCAGCGCCAATAACGCTGCTTGACTATCGGAGTTTATATAGATAGTATGGTTGACGTAGCGCTTTTGCAGATTCGCCTCCGCGCACTCTAGGATGGCATATACCTCTGCCTGGAATATGGAGGCATATCTTCCGAGGTTTGTGCTTTTTTTGAACCTCGGACGCTCTCCATATACTCCACAGCCTACGTCATTTCTAGACTTGGAGCCATCAGTGAACCAAACAAGGCTGCCGGCTTTCCAATGCACATTGTCATTTAGCCAGTCAGTCCTGGATGGTAGCTCCACAGTAAAGTGTTTTGTATATTTGTTCTTAGGCTGCATAACATCTGTTATCATGCCTAGAGTGGGAATTCCCATGACTGAGTCTTTAAAAGATCTCAGTCCTTGCGAAAGCCAATTCATTGTCGTCTGAGAGGCGACTCTATGCATGCCTGCCATTGCCACTCTTTGCACATGCAAATGCAAAGGTGGCAGCCCCAACAGTGCATTAAGCGCCTCCCCAGGCGAGGTCGACATGGCTCTAGTTGCTATTAAGCAAGCGGTTCTTTGTAGACTGCTTAGCTGGGTAATTGCAGTCCTCTGTTTGGTCTTCTTCCACCATACCACAGAGGCATATGTTACTACTGGCCTCACAATGGCAGTGTACAACCACAAGGCTGTTCTGGGTCTTAGCCCCCAATTCAGCCCTGCCATACGACTACATGTACCCAAGGCAATTTTGGCCTTCTGCAGTACGTTTTCTAAGTGTCGGTTCCAAGTAAGCTTCTGGTCAAAGGTTACGCCCAGATATTTAACTTCCGTGGAAAATTGTATCTGATTGCCATTCAGAGTAGGCTGCATAAGCCTTTCAAGCTTTCGCTTGTTCGTACACAACAAATATCTATGCTTGTAATTGGTTAGTATTGAAATTATCGCCGTAGTACGTTTGTATGGAGCGCGCTCCAAATTATATCCCCTTTAATACTCACAACTTTTGATTGAACAATATAGCCTGAATTTTAATCCAAACTGAGCCCTATGCTTTCGTGAAATCCAAATCTGTTCAGTAGTTTTAAAATAACGCGTGCACAAACAAACAGACAAAAATTCTAAAAATGGTCTCAATGTATTCCATTACGTACCTATCCCAAACGCCCCCAATTAACATTTTTATAAATTAATATATTCAATGTACATCTACGCCATGTTTGCAATTATGACCCAATCACAGACTTAAATTGCTTTCGAATTACATCAAAACAATGGGAATATTGAAATTCCACGGCAAATTTGTCTCCACTAGTCTTAATAGTACCTAACTACATTACTGCAGCGGCCAGCAAAAGAGGCATTGATGGACGAACGTGTAAATATGGGCCGAGGCGAAGCCGAGGCACACATACGTAAGTTCATCAATGCCTAGTTGTGGCCAAGGCTTCTATTCTATTCTATTCTTAATTAATGGCGTTTCCTTGTTAGATTTCGCCAGTGTCAAGTTATTTGAGGGAGTGTCTATCCAATCTCGAGGATTGTTTTTGAGTAAGAACAACTGAGAAGGATTTTGGAGCCTCGTGGCAGGCTGAGACGCGAACCGCGCGAACACCACGCGAGAGACAAGTGTTCGAGGCAAACCCTGCAACGTGACTCCTGGCCAAGGCTTGTATAGTGCTTTTCTCAAATAATGCGTGGAAATTAAAATCAATCAACTTTTCAAAATCAATGACGAACAAAAATATTTTTTTCCTTCGTTGAAGCTAGTAACTTATTATTAATCTGTGGTTAAAGTGTCCATTCGGTTTTTTTTTCATTATAAAGCTGTCTATTTGCAAACCAGTTCGAAATTTAAATAAAACCTTTGATAAGTTACCTACCTCCTTGGTTGCCATGTTTCGGAGTAAAAGATTATTCCATTTTTAAATAACACGACAGATATGAGTTTACTATGTAATTTATTTGGCCGCTAAACCACGACAGATATGGATTTTCATACTGTTCGCTTAGTACAGCAATTTCGATTTATCTCGAAGAAGGTTGTCAAAATAATGCTCAAATTTCCAAGCATGTTTGAGAAAAAGCTATATTTCTACAATTTTATTTAGTAAAAACTACTAAAGCATATAATTATATATTTAATGAAAACCGGCCAAATGTGAGTCGGACTCACACACGGAGCCTTACGAAGCGTCCCTTAGCACCATACAATAGCGTAAATTCACTTTGACCAAACCGGCCAAGAGCGAGTCGGACGCGCGCCCGCGTCTCGTACGCTCTGTTTTTATTGACTTTGAGCATGCTCTGAGCGCATATAATATATGCTTATGTCTTGAGATATATTTCTCTCGAGATTTTTTCGCAACCCCCATTTCGTAGTAGCTATACAGAATAATATAGGTACAGTACAGATTATAGGAGATAGTTAAAAGTATATTAATGAACGATAGTTTGTTGCAATGAAAGCTGTATCTTTTGAGCCGTAAAAGCTAGCTAGTTTATCAATACAAATACATTTTTTAAATGATTTTGATCTGTAACCTCTAAATGCAAAAGTGGTCACAAGAAAATCATTCGAACTCCATGTAGAAAAACCTTAGCTTATCTAAAAAAGACACCTTCCTTCTTTTTATACCGGAAAACCCTATGCTGGAAACAGAAACAGCAACATAAAATGTCAAATTCCGACTGACAGAAAAAAAAAAAATTTCTTAATGGCCATTTATTTTATGTTGATTTCATGTTTACCGAGGAGTTTGCAGGGCCCTGTTTAATAAACGTGACAATTACAGATGACAATCGTCAAAATATCATGGTGGAAAATTAAAAAAAAATTACATGTTATTTCTTAAAAACAATTTGACCTATTATTTCTGTTCAATACACTTTTTCTCCTGACGGGTGACATGTGACAATTTGTCCTGAAAAACTTGACATATTTGTTTTATAAAACACCTTCTTCTTATCGTGTGGGCAGCAAGCCCCTGGTATCAGAGTTTTTTTCAGACCGCCTTACGGGCGTGGTTTTTATGTAACGACTACTACCACCAAAGATAGTAACCGGGACAAACGACTTAATATGCCATCCGAAGCATGGAATCATCTTTCTTTGCAGTTGACAATCGTCAAAGGTGATTCAGCCTGTAATATCCTAACCAACTGGGGAAAAACTCACAAAGTGACATGTCACTAGGTGTCCCCCGTGCGAATCCAACCCACGGCCTACGTGAGCAGAAGCCCAGGGCCCTGTTCAATAAAGGCGACAAATAAGTCAGACGGCGACATAATTGTCATGGTAAAATTGTTACACTTGTCGACCGTGTTTAATAAAACTTGACAATCGTCAGTCTCAAAAATAAGTAGTTGACATATTTTTCGTGGTGGGGATCGACAAATTTGTCGTGGTGATTGACAATTTTACTGACAATTTTTGACATTAATTATCTCGATGATTATTAAAGAGTGCAAGGATAGAATTAAAAATAAATAATGGAGTATATTATGATGTTTCCAATGGATTAAAATTACTTATTAGCGTTACATTATTCTTGAGATTAAAAATCAGTCAAAACAATTTTATTCAACTTCGAAGCTATCTAACTAAAATTCGTATCTTTTTAGGAAAACAACTCACTGTAAGAAAACACTGTGTTTGGTCTCACTTATCATCACTCAACGAGAACTTTTTAGTATCACTGTCTTGGAAACTGGATATTTAGTTAAAAAAATACTTTATAATCAAAAACATTTTAAGTAAGACGCATTTATTTCTATTTTTTTTATTATTGTATTAAAAACTTGCAATTAATGTATTTTGGTTATAAAATCGTGGGTGCTTCCACTCCAATAATAGTTATGATTCACTAAGTAAAACAGACTTGCAAGCACAAGGCAAGCACACGATTTTCATAACCAAAAGAAATAACATCGTTTTACTTAACATATTAAATTCTTAAAACTTTTGACATAGACCATAGTCTCCTGCCGCGATTTTATGACAATTCTACAAATTTGTCAACACTAGTCGCGACCATTTATTGTTCAATAAAACAAACATGTCAAGTTTTTCACGACAAATTGTCACATGTCGCCTGTCAGGAGAAAATGTTTATTGAACAGAAATATGTCAAATTGACGCAACAATCCGTCAAATTTGTCAATTTTGACAATGTAAATTTTTATTGAACAGTAAATTGTCGAATTGTCGCCTGTCACCTGTCATTTTCGCGTTTTTTTAATAGGGACCCTATTGCGATTTTTGAATCTCATTCGGTGAGCTCAGCAGTTGAAAATGTCAAAATTAGGAGATATCGATACCAGAAGTATCAAGTAACGTAAGGGACATTTGGTCGAAAATGACTTTTTTATATTACTGGATTCCAAAATTTCTGCTCTATCGATTGGTGTATTCAAAATATCGAAATCTTGAAAAAAATGTCCCTTACGTCACACATTTTCGACAAGTCTAGAACATTATTTTCCAAAAATGTTAACGTAAGAGACAGTTAAATTAAAATTGTACTGTTATTTAATGTATGTCTCAGTGCTTGAACATTTTGTCCCTTACGTCATACCAATTTGAGCATTTTTTACAAAAATGTACCTTACGTTATTACAAACCTTGATCGTTTTTGCATGCTGTCCCTTACATTAAACGCGTATTATTTTATTTTACTTATTTAGAACTGCTTACAAAGTATACAGTATTATGTTCTAGATCAGTGTGACTACTTTTATTATTTTCTGTAGTAAATAAGTCAAATTGAGGCTCTTAAAACAAATTTAATATTTTCTTTGGTCCAAAATCAAGTTTCAGTATAATCTTAGCATAATTATAACGACTTTAATAGGTATATTTTTAGTTCTATATCTGAAAAAACCCCAAATACGAGTAATGGCAAATGGGCAAGGGAATGATGAGCTGAAAACACAGAAAAAGGGCTTAAAAGTCTATTTAAAAAGCCAATTAAGTATTGTAGTACATTTTAGTCTTACTTCTTTTTCTTTTTAGTATTTTTAGCACTGAAAGCACAACACAATCCATTAGTTATACATACATTAAATTTGGCAAAAGGTCATTTTTATCTAGATCCATTGTCATGACTGTGTCATGATGTCATGATGTATAATTTATTTTATTTATTTATTTTTATTTATTTATTTACATTTAAATCGAGTAGGTTTGCAATTTTGTATGGGACAGCTGATTTTTTTTCGCGATTTCGATGTTGGTCCCATAGAGAAAGTTGTTCAGTTTGATGGTCTGATCATCCCCTTAAAAAAGTGTCAGCATATTAAGAAGGACCCTATATTGTAACATTGGTCAAATGCCTAAATGAATCAGTGACTACTAACTAAGGCTCAAAATGAAAAGCGTTTACTTCTCTGCCCTAACCACCACTGTAACTTCCTCTCTCCGCACACTTCCCCTCTCCCAAACTGATGACCCCGAAGAACGAACGTGTTGAAAGGGCACCGTAGCTAGTGTCGTTCGAATTCTAAAAAATGAGGACTCTCCAGCGGACCCAGCGATGCAACCATCAGCGATGCAACCATCAGCGACGCAACAGCGACCAAGCATACGCTATCCTAAGTTATCTCGTCCTGTAACCTAATGCATGCCTATGCTCCAGCATGACATCACAATCTACACGATATTGAAGGGATATCGCAACGAATACCACGCACGTTACAATTCAAGCACAAACCTTCATGGCATAAAAACCTAGCGCAGCAAATCCCACCACGCATGCTTGTTACAACATCATCGCCAACCAAAAAGGGGAAGATTTTCCATATAAAGCGGGAATGGATGATTCCCGCTTTTCCATTTCTAAGCACCATATCAAACTAAATTTTAAAATTCTGAGTCTCTTGCAAACATTTTTCATTTCGTTGTCAAATTATGGTAAAACTAGCTTTAGCCCGAGATCCATATCGAATACAAACTTTGTTTGATTAAACCGCACCCCTAATTGAAAGAAAATTCAAAATGAATTGTCTAAGCACGATTTTCCATTCGAATATATTCCACCTTATTTCACCCCATTGCAAGGGTTGGTTTTGGAAAAATCCTTAATGAGCCCTTAATCTTCTTCAGAATGATTTATGCTTAGATCTTCTTATTATTATGTGTTATTAGGTACTTATTATAGATCTGGTCTTCAGCGGTTAAGACTATGAGTTGTCTGTCACTGTTAGTATATCAATCAATCAGTCAGACATCGAACTGATTTATATGTATAGAAGGAGATAGTTTAGCTGAGTGACGTGTCATGTATGGTACATATTATACATTTTTAGAAAACGTACATACTTATACATACAAAAACACACGATAATAATCCCACTCGGGGTTTAATATTATATCCCACAGTTTTACTACAACACCAACAATATTTTTAGTTGTAGCAAGGCTCACGTTGAATGATTCTGGACAGAATTCTGTTTAAAATGGTACAAGTCATGAACCCTAATATGATAGTATTAAGGTTGTGAATGCTATACTTTTAGGTACAGATACAACAATGGCAACACCAGTAATGACCGTTACATTAAAATGACCCGTAATTTCCATTTTCTACATGTAACTTACATCATCGACAGTTTGCCTTTGTTTATGAATTGTGCAGCGTAACGTACAACTTAACTGTTTTCTTTAATGTAAGGGACATGCTATCTCTGGAATGACTACGTTTATCATAGTTTTGCCTATTTAGTGTGAAAAACGCAAGTATTCTAAGTTACTTTGCTCTAGGAGCCATAAAAAAAGGACAACAAGATAAAAAGATATGGGCAGTTTTCTAAAAATAATATCTTATTTTCGCTCTACTGAAAAACTGAGTTTTGTCCCTTACACTAATTGATACTTCTGGTATCGATATGCATCTTTCTACTGCTGATTTTACTTAAAATTTGACTTTAAAAAATCATACGTTAGGAGTGCGATTTTTGAAAGTCTAATCAGCAGAAAGATGCGTATATCCTTAGTAATTTTGACATTTTCAACTGCTGAGCTCACCGAATGAGATTAAAAAATCGCACTCCTGGTCGAAAACGACCTTAGGTACCTAGTTTAAAAAAATATCCGTAATTCTTTCATTTTAAAATCAATTCAATTCAATTCAATTTTTGTTTAATGGCATCCGATGCGTTATCACAATTCAGCCAACGTCTCGTTATGTGAAGATTATACGTAGGAAAATGATCAGTAGTATTAATTAAGTCTAGAGTGGCAGTTTTGCCAATGTAAGTAGTTTAGAGTCTCAAGTGATTGTTTTAAGGTTAAAACACAAAAGAGAGTTCACAAAATGGTGGAGCCACGTGCGGACCTAACGCGACGATACGTGCTGTGCACACACGACCGTCCTCCGGCAGATCCGCATCGTGACTCCATTTTAAAATCTCTTAACATAGAAAATATTGTTATTCAGACAATTCGGTCCTTATGTCAAGATATTTTTTGTCTTTATTTTTATTTTTACGGATAGAAGATATTATTCGAAACTAATTAAATTTTTTTGCAATTCATGGAGTTTGTCAATACAAATTTTATTTTTACTTTATTCTGTAAATGGCAAACGTGGGCGCGCAAAAATCATTCGAACTCCACATTATTCACGTTGTTGTTTAACAATTTAATTTAAAAATAAAAATTACCCGCCTTCTCTTTCTAACTCGATGTTAAACGGCAACAATGTTGTCATGAAATGTCAAATTCTGACACATTGAATATATTTTTTTTCTGAATGGCCAGTTATTTTAAGTTGATATTATTTAGTTTACCAAGGAGTTTACAGGTCCAACGTCTTCGTTGAACCGAAAAACGACGCTATTTTTATTAAAAATATCTGTGAGTAATACTTTCATTTTAAATTCTCTGACAAATAAAATATTGTTTATGAGACAATTGTCTCGAAATGGTTTTCGATTCAGCCCTCCAAAACAAACTTGACATACCTACCTACCGAATATACGAAAATGTCGGTAAATTTTGTTTTCATTATGTTCAAAATTAGAAAATATCACATGTGTAATTTTGAAACTCTCGAAATATTTAAAAACAGTCTGTAGGTACTTATAAAATAAATTGAAGGCATATTCCGTTACTCTACATATTGTGAAAGCATAATTTTTGTATCTCTATAGTTAATTTTTTTGCCCTCGGTGATGATCGTATTTAGTTTGAAAAAAGTGGTTTCACTTTAAATTTACCGAAACTTCCCACTTTGGTTAATTTAAAATGTTTTAGTTATGTAATGAATTTCATATTGTGTGAAAAAAAATTATTACCTACTAACTAGGTATTCTTCACTCAACCAAATTTCAAAAAATACTTAACACTTTTCTTATCGATGGTGGGAGCTCAAACAAAAGGTCACGGAAAACTTACAAAACATTATCAACATTTTTTATTGAAAATTGACAGCAAGTGATGACGTCACAAACGAAAATATACCCTTAAATGAAGAAAAAGTACTAGTGACGTCATCGCGTAACTCACGCTACTCCACTTGACTGCGCACACTTTATTTTCTTGAAATTAAAGTTCTGATATTTTGCTAAGTGCTAATGCATTTAAATGGACTTGAAATTATGGTTTAAAGCAAATAGAAAAACGAATACTACCTTTTTTATTAGCCAAAGCTAGCCCAGTTTGTAAGTCGACCAACCAAACTGGGCCAATGTTATTGTAAGTGCTCAAACTGCCTTCAGGCCTGCTGTAGTATGGCCCACCCTTTTATGAAATGCTTTAGTGAAAGAATGCCTTTACCCTGTAGTGGTATTTTTCAGTCTGTAATTTACGTACCTACCTACATATAAAAGGCCATTAAAGCAACGTACCCTATATAGGTATCTATGATTTTGAATACAAATTGCACAACCGTCTTTTTTTTTTTCAAATTAAAAAATAACTTATCTTATAAAACTCACTACAGTTAAATAATGTAGTTTTAACTGTAGGAACGCTTAAACACACTATATACACTAACATATACGGACACTTACACAATTTACTTCTAATTAAATTGTGAGACTTCACTGCCTTGACCTTTTCTCTCATGGATACAAATAAGGTTAAGACATCGTTTATATAAATGATCCTGTAGATCCCATCTCAACGTACAATCCGCCTCTTTGTTCATCTTTTATTCAATTTCAACTTTATTCTGTGGAAACTAGAGTCCAATTCAGAACGTAATTATCTTTCCGCTGCATATTTTGAAAACATTTTCAATTATTTAATGAACATGAAAGAGGCAATTAAGTTTTACAACGAAATTTTTCTGTTTCAGGTTGACATAAATAATAAACAACAATAATGTAACTATGAAAAAGATTTTATGCTACAAGACAAGGAAAAATGGGCGTGATACATTGCAAATTATTTTATTATTACTGGTTTTACCCTCCATTCTGCGAGCTCAAAATACCCTGGGGTGTCCCGACTTAATATGGAGTAATAAATGTTCGTGCTATACTTTCGAGGATGGTGAGATTATAATGTTTTACTTTTGAACAAATGAAGAATTTAATGTGATCCTTTGTGGCAGTGAGGAAACTTTGATAGACTTTACCTCATGTATAAAGTACCCCTCGTTTGTTGCGATTCCAAACACATTCGAAAATCTATTATGTATTGACCAGATCTGCGTCTCAAAGGCCAGATGTTAAAGATCAATAATTCCTCTAAGTGAAAGACGAAAGAGTAAAACATTTGACCATGGCTGGCTGTTGCATGTAGCCGCCATAGAATTGTTAAATTAGAGTATGCCCTGGTCTGGCAGGCCATGGGTTCGAAACCCGTAGTATGCTACGAAAATGTTTAAATCTTTATGTGATAAAAGCAAAACAACTTTCGTGTTAAAATCTAAATCTTTCTCTAATAATTAATATCCCGAAATATTTCGGGACTTATAGTTAGGTGAACAACTGAGTCGAATTGATCCAATATCTGGGAAACATCTCGAAACTACATTTATTAAGAGTAGGAGTTTCCTCTTCGTTATATAACGTTTCGTACAATAAAGTAGTTTTAATGAAGTGGAATAGTAAATTAACTTAATTTACGCTCTAATGATAAAATAAGGTTTATTTTTCACAAAGTAAAATATTTTTACAGGTGTTTTTCTTGATTGCCAAGACACAACTCTCAAAGACGTAAAGAATGCTCTCAAAAGTGTTTCCAACATCCATTCTTTATCCATATACGACCTAGATGACAGCCGAGATGCCCTGGGGTCCCACTTTGTACCCCAAGGACTATGCATCAAGCACGTTCACATTGCCAGAACAAGTATCAAGGACATTGGCGACGACACCTTCATGCCTTTACGAAAGTGCCTTGAAACACTAAGCATCGTCTCCAGCAAAATAAAATTTATGCCGCAAAAGGCATTCTCCGGAATGCTCAAACTTATCTCTATCGACTTGACCTCAAACCACATTGAGGACATACCAAGCTACAGCTTCTACGGTCTTCCGCTAATGAAATTGAACATAAAAGGAAACATGATACGTGATATATCGGAATCTGCCTTTTCTAGTTTAGAACTGTCCCTCTCGGAAATTGATTTAAGCGAGAACAACCTCACCATGTTTCCGATATCTGCACTGGCAAAGTTGCGACATCTCCGCTCCCTGAGACTCGCTTGGAATGAAATGTACTTTTTCCCTACGGTCGAAAATTCTGATTTGATATCCCTCGAATATCTTGATTTGAATTCTAACAATTTTGAATTTATTTCAGAAGACTGCCTTAAATTTTGTCCGTCCCTTACAATACTATCTTTTCATTTTAATTTTATTAACAACATTCACTATCGAGCTTTCTATTCTTTGGTGAATTTAAAATCCCTAGATTTAAGTCATAACAGGGTTAAAATATTAAATCCCAACCTGTTTCAGAACAACAAACATTTAGAATTTATCAATTTGGGTCATAATCACTTGCATCATATCAATGGCCTATTTTGTAACATGCCGTCATTAAATGAAGTATTTCTAAGTCATAATAATATTTTGGATGTGCCAATAGATTCATTTCATAATTCAAGTAAAATTAGTGCAATATACTTAGATATGAACTGCATAAGCAATATGCATAGTGAGAGTTTTAGTAACTTAGTGGACTTAGCTAAGCTACGATTAGAATTTAATTATCTAAATAAAGTGCCACATGATATTTTTATCAATAATAGAAATTTAAAAATTATAAGACTAGACAATAATAACTTTTCAGACTTACACAATAGCACGTTATGGTCCCTAGTAAATGCTAATGAAATCAGAATCAATAATAATAAATTGAAATTTATTTCGAAATTTCACTTTGCTAATTCATTGAAAGTGGAAGACATTTATTTAGGCCACAATAAAATCAGCTTTATAGAACCTGGAGCTTTTATGAAAATGACAGATTTAAAATATCTAAGTCTAGAAAATAATAACCTTGTGGACATTAACGACATTTTACCAAAGTTAAGCTCAAACTTGCTTACTCTTCACTTGGACTCGAACTCGTTATCATTAATAAACAGTTTTATGTTTCAGAGTCACGAAAAGTTACGCCATTTGAGTTTGAAGAAAAATCGTATAAAATTTTTAACAAAGGCAACTTTTAGAAATTTTACTCATCTCGGACGTCTCGAGTTGAGTAACAATGAATTTTCTGTTATAGACGATTTTTCGTTTCAAAACTTAGATTCGGCACGTTTTCTGGAATTACAATATAATTTACTGCGCAATATAACGAATTACACTTTTTTCGGATTAACTGAATTGGAAGACTTGGACGTTTCTCATAATAGAATAATGTTTATCTCAGATATGGCATTCGATACTCTTAAAAAGTTGCGAAGTCTCAATTTGTCGTTCAATCCCCTGAAGATGCTACACAAACAAATTTTCCAACAAGGCTTACCACTAAGCTCACTTTATTTGGACAACTGTGAAATACAGCTGATAGAAAATGGGACCTTCCACGGTTTGAACAACCTTAAATCGCTTTCCCTTAAAAATAACTCCCTTAAATCAACCGATTTGTTGTCAATTGACGTTCCAGGATTGAAGTATTTGTATCTGTCCCACAACGTTTTGGACTATTTACCTTTAGAGTCCTTTGCTCAAGTTCCCCTTTTGGAAATATTATTCCTCGAACACTGTAACGTAGAAAATATTGTTGAAGGGACATTCGCATTCAATAGAAACCTTTTGAGATTGAACCTGGCACAGAATATTATTAGCTCGATTCCATCGAAATTGTTCGATGCGCAAAACTCTATTTCAGAATTGAATATAAGTAACAATTTCTTGGACTACGTGCCGTACAATACGTTTCACAACTTGACACAAGTCGAATCTCTCGATATTGCAGATAACCTATTACCGCGGATAGAGCTGAGTGGTTTTGAAAAGTTAACTAAACTCAAATACTTGATTCTGAAAAAAAATGAGATTAAATCTCTAACAGCGAGGAAAAAAGTTGAATACAACGAATTAATATTATTTGATATCAGCTTTAATAGATTAGATAGTATACCTCAATTTATATTTGATATTTTCCCCAATATACAAAACCTTAACATTTCTTATAATGAAATTGTTCATTTCGAATTTTTGATGTCTTATAAAAAAGTCGGAATTACTTTAGTTAACATAGATCTAAGCAAAAACCCTGTGGTTTCTTGGACCCCTTCTAGAAAATTAGACAATAATACACTTATGGCAACCCTGTTTGAGCTGCACATTAGTGCTACCAACATGACTAACATAGAAGAAACCACGTTTGAATCGTTCACAAGCTTACATCAACTATATTTAACGTTCAATAAAATTAGACGCTTATCAATTAGTCCGTTTTCTAACTTGGCATATTTAGAAAACTTGGATTTAAGCCATAATAGGATTTCACAACTCAAAACAAGTAATTTTCGAGGTCTAACTAAGCTTAGAACGTTATGCTTGGCAAATAATAATATTGAATCTATGGAATCCTTTGCTGAAGACTTAGGCAATTTGAAACTTTTAGACCTTTCACATAATAAAATTCAAAATATTCTAAATGAAGATTTGATAAATTTGAAAGAGCTCACTGTTTTATATCTAGGGCACAACAATGTAAAATATATATCAGTTACAGCTTTCAGAAATCTTAATAAAATAGTACAAATAGACTTAGGGTACAATAAACTCCAAATGATTCCGATAGAACTCTTGAATTCAATAGAGAACCACATTCAAGATATATCTTTAAAAGGTGAGAGTTATTTCATTATTATTTTAAATGCTGCATTTGCCCTGAAACAGTATAAATTCATCAAGTGTGCATTTCACCGCATATAAATAGTATTTATTATTGACTACGCTGAAATATTTACATTCGAAATAAGTAAACGCTGCACTGGTTTTAATTTAAATAAGGATACATTAAACGAAAATGTGAATTGTAACCAGGCTCATTCATAGCATGATTTTGAGTATATTTTTTAATGTTTATATGTATATTAATGGCGTTTTACTTGTGTCTAGCACTTTATTTCTGCCAATTTTTAGTAGTTTATGGAAGTCTCTATCCCAATCTCATGGATAAATTTTTGAAAAAAAAAACTAATTAGTAAAGAGATGGTAGAGTCTCATGGCAAGCTCGAACGCGCAAACACCGCGCGAATGACACAATTGCTCATGGCCAAACTTGCAAAGTAACTCGACAGAATTATTAATACCCTTCAACATTTTCAGATAACGTCCTAATATGCAGCTGTCAGAAAAACAATACATGGGTTTGGATACAGGATCACCCGAAGATAATAAAAGGGGACGCGGTGACGTGTCTTAACGACGATTATCCGAAGGAGAAGTGTAATGTGCCAGTCATCTCTCAACTGTCGGTAGACAAGCACAAAGATAACTCGGTGTCTGTGTCGTGGTTTATACGAAACAGAACTGCGATTAAAGCGCTTCAAATTCTTTATTACGGCGAAGATGTTACGTTTACTGATGTAAGTAATTTTTTTTCTTTTTATTTTCACGGCTAATTAACATTAAAATAAATAGTATAGCGTTAAACTTAGACTGTTAAGAGAAAATATAACTAACATAAAATTGTATAAAACAGTATGATAAAGACTTAGTAGATAAATTACTGCGTGTCCATTGCAAGGCATACATCCTTATGCCTTAATCCACAATCGTGTTTTAGTTTAAATTATCATTTTTGAGTTGTCAAACCTATCAAGAGAAAGTGGCAGTTAGATATTGAGGCATATAAAAATGTATATCCGTTTTATTATAAAGATAACCATACATATTTTTTACTTCATTTTAATACATATAAAACAACAAACATAATTAATTAATTAAGTAGAACAGTTATTAAAGCAAATGTATAAGTAATTTCCTAAAACTAAAATATCCACACATAATTATAATGTATGTATACTTCAATTTTAGTTTCTTAACCCATCGTTTTTCCGTTTTGCTCACACGATAAGAAGAAGAAGAAGTTTCTTAACAGTTAAAATTATTTTATTTTTAGGTCAAGCTGAGATATTTAGAAAAAACTGAAGTTTCAACGCATATAACCGACCTTCTTCCAAACACAAACTACGTAGTATGTGTCATCACACTTTACGATGATCTCCCGTACGACGAACTTGAAGACGATCTAACGCTAAACGTAACCACTGAAGTTAACGTTAACGTTACAGCAAGATTGACTGAAGACGTCGTCGAGGCGATACTAATGCGATCTCCTTCGAGCGAATGTATCTCATTCAATACATTCAGGAAACCTCTCACGGTGAAACTGAGACCAAATAAAGTGTTTGATATAACAACAATATTGAATAGACGGATGGGTTTGATCGTGGGATGTTCTTTGGGCTGTGTAGTGTTCTTTATAATGGTCACGATTCTATTATACACCAAGATAAAAGAGAGAAAACGAATTGCGAAGGCTGACCCGTCAGTGTGGGCGGAAATGAACGATTATCATTCTATGCATAGTAAAGAGGATATTTTAGAAAATTCGACTTCTGCTTCTACTGATAATATTTTATTAGGAATGACCAAAAATCGTAATATTTCTATAGAACGCTAATATATAATCTTAGTGTAGAATTTTACTGTAAATATGTTTATCAGAGCATCAATGCAATTATTTTCCAACACAATCGTACCAGTCGTGATTCGATCTCTCGGTTAACATATTTTACAAGTAAATAATTATTTATAAGAAAATCTTCGAATTGTTAATAGATTTTATTAGATTGTAAAATTCGAACACCTAAATAGAACAATGAATTCTAAATTACACGTTATTTTAGTACTTTTTAATAGTTTTTAAATAGATGCTTCGATATTTATGACTGTTCGCTTATGAATAGCTTATTAGTGTAGAAGTAGGTTAGGTTGTAGGATATAGTTAAACTTAATTGTAGATATTTTAAATTTTTTATTACCCTAGCCCATAAATACAGAATACATTTTTTTGGAATGGTTGCCAGTTGGTTTTTTTGTTTGGCGAATACGTCTGTCTTACCTCGCCGATAAATTCATATCTCCTGATGACGACAATAAGACATAGATAATGATGAATCCGTGCCTCTCGGCCTCTAGTTATCAAAAATATTCAGGGTGTTAGAAAAAGTATAATTAACCTTTGAACCACATACTCTACCCATCAAAATACAAAAGAACGAAAAAAAAATCTGAACAACTTTTACGATGGGAAAAAACCTGTCAGAAAAAAAAATCTGCTGTTCCATACTAAACTGAAATGCACACTCGACGTATGAAACAGCAGATTTTTATTGATCTGACAGGTTTGCTCTCATATCATTGTTCAGTTTGATGGGAGTATGTGGTTTAAAGGATAGGTAATGATACTTTTTAATATGCTGGTGGTTTTTAAGAGGATGATCAGACCATCAAACCGAACAACTTTCTCTAAGGGACCAACATCGAAATTGCAAAAAAAGATTAGCTGTTTCATACAAAATGTGCAATCCTCTATCTATGGAACAACCGATTTGTTTTACGATTCGGATTTTGGTCCCATAAAGAATATTTTTCTGTGTCTGATTTCCCTTAAAAACCGTCAGCATATTAAGTGATTCTGTATAGGTTATCTTGACACCTCTTTCTAGGCGACCTGAACAACAATTATAGATTTATCTATCTATCAAATAAATATTAATTTCCTGTATAAATTAACCTGAGCGTGGCGTTCTTTACCCAACTTCCCAGATACCTACATTCTTTAGGCTATTTCAATTTATTTTCTTTATTGATTCACGGATAGAACTGCCAGTGATGACCTATGGTGCGGAAACGTGGACCCTGACGATAGGACTAGTTCATCAATTCAAGGTCGCTCAGCGAGCTATGGAGAGAGCTATGCTCGGTATTTCTCTGAGAGATCACATCAGAAATAAATTGATACGTCAGAGAACTAAAGTGGTTGACATAGCTCAGAAAATTAGCAAGCTGAAGTGGCAATGGGCTGGTCCTATCTGCCGAAGAACTGACAACCGGTGGGGAGTCAGAGTTCTAGAGTGGAGACCGCGAACTGGTAGGCGTAGTGTGGGACGCCCTGCTGCCCGCTGGACAGACGACCTAAAAAAAGTAGCGGGGGAGCGATTGGATGAGGAAGGCCGAGGACAAAGTTTTGTGGCGCGCCTTGGGAGAGGTCTATGTTCAGCAGATGATGAAAACATTTTAGTTGTTTTGTAAAACACGATCAGCATCAATTCCTAAAATTGTGTTGTGACAATGATTTATAAATAAACAGCATCAGCTAACATCAGCAAACAGCTTTACACCACCTAATAAGAACACGACACCGACGTTATTACGTCGTTACGCAGAAGATAAGAACTGAAAATCAGATTTTGTCCTTTATAGTACTGTAGCCGGGGGACTTTTTAATTACCAAAAATATTACCCATTGCCGTTTAGAAATTGTTGTATTGTACTAAATGACTAATATAAAACCTAAGTCTTACAGATCACAACCCGCCGAAGAATTTTTTTTTTAAATTGGCTGAAATTTTCTAATTTCGAGGTTACCGCTTTTTTCTATACTGTCATGCTCTTCACCTTAGTTCAATACCCATACGTAAGACAATCTAAAGTTGCCATACAAAGCTATAAGACCAATCAAAGATGGCTTTTTCATCTGGTCTTATAGCATTGTATGGCAACTTTAGACAGTCTAACTATTACGTTTGGGTATTGAACTAAGGTGAAGCACATGACAGAATAGAAAAAAAAATGGTAACCTCGAAGTTTAAAAATTTCTGACATTTTTTTTATTTTTTTTTCTAAGGCGCGGCGGTTTGTGATCTTGAAGACTTCGGTTTTTTTATTCGTCATTTAGTACCTTACAACAATTTCTAAACGGCAATCGGTAATCTTTTTCGTAACTAAAAAGTCCCCCGGCTTCAGTACTATAATTTTTTGTAAAAATTCTTGTGGTAAAGTACCGAATATCTAGGTCAAGAGTTTTGGGTTGTTCAATGATGAGTTGATGAGAAATCCACAGACAAAGGCAGAAGGCACTCATTATGTACGTAAGGTACCGTCCTAAGAACGTACTAGAGCCATTTTATAATTTCTTTTTAAAACTTTAATCAATTAACCAAACCGTGTGGTTCTAGATGAACGATCATCATCATCATCACAGCCTATACAGGGTGTTAGGAAAAGTATCATTAACCTTTAAACCACATACTCTACCCATCAAACTGAACAACTTTTACTATGTGAGCAAAACGATCAGAGCAAAAAAAAGTCAACTGTCCCTTATAAACTGCAATACCTACTCGACGCAATCGTATGGGACAGCTGTTTTTTTTTTGCTCTGATCGTTTTGCTCCCGTAATAAAAGTTGTTCAGTTTGATGGGTAGAGTCTGTGGTTCAAAGGTTAATGATACTTTTCCTTACACCCTGTTTACTTCACATAGCTTGTATACACTGCAGGGAACAGGCCCACCCTCAGGGAGGGTGTATGAGCGTTAGTCCACCACGCGTGCCCAATGCGGAATGGTAGACTTCACATACACATCGGAATTTCTTCACTTTTTGTCTTGTTGACTTAGTAAAAGCTAGGAAGAGATTAAATGGAGGATTAGCTTTAATGAGCGTTTCTGAAACTGAGTGTTTGCTGTTAAATTAAAGTCTTCTTCGTAACATTATAAGGTATGATATGAAGTAAAGGACGCATGCCTACGAGATGGCCCGATGATGCGGTGAAAGAAATTACAGAGACAACACTACAGGCCAGCATACACCGGGCCTAAGATCGAGCGGCCTGGAGAGCTGTGGGGGAACAAGAGGCCGCCACCATAGTCACGATCCTAAGCCATGAATGTTTTGACTAAGAAGTAACATTATAATAGGGTATTTGAAAGCATGTAAAATATAGGATCAATTGATAGCATCCGTATTGAATATGAATTTTAGAAACCAACTATTTAGTCAGATAAGAAAAATAGTCGATACTTTCAGAGAAAATTGACAAGGAAAATAATTTTTTTGTCTACTTTAGTCACGTGATCGTAAACGACTGTGATTGGTCTAATGGATGATGACGTTTACTGCATGTAGACAATTTCGTGTAGAGTATGAGTGTCGTACAAAGTTGACGTCACGATGACGTCACGTATATTGTCAGGAAATGCGTTTTCGCAGGATATTTAAAAATATTTTATTTTTGTTTTTTCTTGGACTATAGATGTAATGGAACGTAGAATATACATTTTCTATACAGTCGTTAGACATCAATCGATACTCGGATTATTGCCAATGGACTCCAGTCCTTACAGTCTGATGTTCAACTCCCTTTACTGATTGTTGCTAGTAACATTTATGTTACTGAAACTGTTGTCCGTAATATTGAATCGATTTGCCCAAGAGTAATTTTACTTTGAATCGCACTAAAGTTTATTACATTTTGCGGTTGACCGTACAATTTTGACTGAGATGAATAAATAAGCTAAGGATGAATAAATGAGCAAATTATAACTGTATGATAATTAGGCTATGCATATGAATGACGATAATATTTTCACAAAGTGGGTCGTTATCATTTCTGACATAACATTAGTGGTCTCTAAATGTAAATCTAATGGACTAAGTAGGTAAATATACCTACTGCATATAGTTAAGTAAATATACTTAACTCATTTTGAGGTTTGCTTTATTTTATTTCTACAGAAACTACTTACAACTTCCCGTTATGTAGAACTATATATACTATAACCTATTCTGTGTTTACGTTACGATATGCCATCGTTATGTTCGTCGGATATCTTCGTATTTCGTGACAGAAATATGATTGCAAGCGAGAGCGAGCGTGACAGCCAGTAGTCGCCGACGCGCTGTTAAATCAGTTATGTGTACTGTCAGTTGACTTGCCAGTTGTGTCAGTCTATCGCAACTGCATACATGCGAGAAAATATATGAGACGGAGGAGAACTTTGATGGGCGTCTATATTCGTCTCTTTTCTTGACGGTCTCTTTCATGAAATGTCACCTGACGTAATGAGTCTGCGAAACGGTCTCTGTCAAGATAACTTTTGGAAATTATTTAAAATGTTTATTGGGTGAATAAACCTGAATATAAAACTGAAAACACATTTAAATACAGGGTATTACGTGATATTGCACCATAAAAGCTTAAAATGAAGTACAGGAAATGTGAGATATGCAGTGAAATGTCGGAAAGAAAAGATGGTAAAAAACGTAACATCATAGCAAGATTTTCGCAATTTATCCTATTTATCAGCCCTGGTTCATATTTAGGCAAAAATGCGATCATTTTAAGTTTGAGAAATGTGTCTTCGTTTTCATAAAGAGCGGAGCGGTATTTGTAAAGTGAGGGATTTGAAGAAATATCGATATCGATATTTTTGATACATACTACATGCATACGCATACGTATGCTCACGACTATGTTCCCCGAGGGGGTAGTCAGAGATATTCTGAAACCTCAGAACATCCATCATACATAAATCATCCATCATATTTTTGATGATAATATGATAAACTTATACACAGGTATGTTTATTTTCAGATGTAAGAAATGGTTCAAGTTACTGGAAATGAAGACCTAGCGAAAAACTGAACCAATGAGGCGTTTTCCAAGACTAGTAAATCGAAAAGTCAGTAGATGGCAATATAAAAAGTTCAAAAAAACCTGTCAAATTGACAGTAAAAAGTGTTGTTTGTCTATGGTTTGCATCACTCAAATGACGTTTGATAGTGGTGGTGTTGCCAATTGATAATTTTTCTCTACCAATAAATACGCAATAGCACCGATATTTTTCGTTTATTGTACATAAACGAACATTGACTGCACAAAAAGTTAATCAATCTGAAGTATCAAAACGACTCTCATATTAAAACCATAATAATCTTAATAATAAATCAAAAAATTGCTCCCTAAAATTAGGGAATCGAGTAAAACATGTTTCGATCTGACAGCTAAATTGGCACGATTATAACGCCATCCTTCCAATGTCTTTGAACAGTTTTTTTTTTAATGAAAACGCCTCATTAAATAGAAGACATGACTGATGCGGTAGAAAAAATTGGACCAGGAGCGTGACTCTGATGCTGACAAGAACAGTAATATGGATCTGACTCGTGCGGACGAGGACACCGCATTTATAGGAGAAGCCGTATTAGCGATTGAATCAACCCCAAAGTAAAGTACCTTACACGCCATAGATAATGATGACTAGATTTTATCATTTGTCTACTCAGCAACATTGCAACATTGGCAATGAGCACATGCTCATTGCTAGCACGAGAGCATGATAATTTCGAGCAAAATTAATGTTTGTTAGTAATATGTGTAAACATACTTTGCTACAAATTAGCATGCTTATTAGAACCTTGCTCAAAAATGTTGATTTTCGAGCATGCTAGCTACCTGAGGCGCGGGTGTAAGAGGGTGTGCTCTATGCTTTATTAATAAGCACGTGTATACAGTTGAAAAGCATGCTCTTTTAGGAGTATGCAATCTAGTAAGCTTATTGCTAGCAAATGTAAATAGTACAGAGCAGCCTCATTTTTAGCATTTTTAACATCTAAAATAGCATGCTTTCTAGCATGCTATTTTAGAGTATGTCTATCTAAAGAAGCCCATTCACAGTAGTCCGTCTTGCAGGACTACAGATATAACTATGAACTGTTTACATTTCATAGCAATAAGCATGCTAGATTGTAACATACTTCTGAATGAGCATGCTTTTCAACTGTAAATACGTGCTTATGAAGCATAGAGCACACTACTTATATTATTCTTAGATCACCCTCTTCCACCCGCGCCACAGGTAGCATGCTCGAAAATCAACTGCCTACCGATTTTTGAGCAAGGTGATAATTAGCATGCTAATTTCTAGCAAAGTATGTTCACACATGCTACTAATTAGCATTTGCTCGAAATTAGCAGGCTCCGTGCTAGTAATGAGCATGTGTATAATATGTACCTTTACAATGGCATCAGTCTGTGGTTCTTGTGCTGTGTCTGTTTAATTTCTAAATATTGATTGATTGATTGTGTTAAATTACGAATAAAATTGTTTAAAACGAATACCCGCATCTAATTTGTGAAAAATGGTATATAAACTTATTCAGCCAACCATATGGCCAATTTTTTTTTTCTGAAACTATCGACATCTTAAGATTCATAGCACATCACTACTCTACACTTGTCATTTTGTTTTCAAGGTTGGCAACATTTTGCTCTATGTTGGCTTTGGATGGTAGCCTCGAGTTGACGTTTTGTAGGATTATTTTGCTTCAAGGAGTCCCGTCTCTTAAATGTAATGATTATATTCTCTTTGAGTTGTGTGGTGAAGAGATTTGATAACCAGCATTAGAGGCTTGCTGATTTGATTACCCAGGGTGCGTCGGACGTGTCGGTGGTACTAACTTGCCTGCTGGTCCTTTGTGTTCGCCCCAAACTCACCCAAATTTTACGCATATCTCTGAATTTATGGTATTTTCTTTTCATTCTCGGGAATGCAGGTTACCTTACGACGTTTTCCTTTACCGCCGAGCTAGTAAATGACAAATACAACCGTACATAAATTCCGTAGAACTTAGTGGTACAGGCTAGGAATCGAACCACCGCCTCATGATTGAGGCGCTACCTCTCTTCCGTATACAAGGAGTTACAAAAATACAAATAAACATGTAAGGGGGTGGTTTAGACCATCAAACTCAACAACTTTCACTATGGAACCAATATCTAAATCGCGAAAAAAAAATTATGTTCTAATACTCTACAAATCGACTCGAGCTAAAATATGTATGGGATATCAGATTCTTTTTTTCGCGATTTCGATGTTGGTCCCATAGAGAAAGTTATTCAGTTTGACGGTCTAAACAACCCCCTTAAGAGTTTTAAAAATGTATTCTTACTTATGAAACACCTTGTATATCATCGCTCCAGGGGGTGATTTAGATTAATTTAATTTCAAGACATTCTAAGAAAGTTGGTATTCGTAGCAATGTTTCTGAACACCCTGAAAGTGATAACGGTCGTGAGTTTATGTATGTATGCAATGTATGATAACTTTAGACTATTCAACTGAACAACTTTCATTACAAATACAATGTCAAAAAAAATCTGCTGTTCCTTCATTTTAGATAAGTACTGCAGTTTTGTATGAAACAGCAGATTTCTTTTTCGTAATTACGAAGTTGGCTCCATACTTAGATCAAAGTAAAATTAATAGATAGGCCTTACGCGAACATTTGAAACCAGAAAAATGAGGCAAACCAAATGAATGGTACTTGTACCGAGATAACAGACAGTTGTGCGCTTTAGGCTAAGAAAAAGAACCTATAGAAGTTCAATTTCTCTGGCTTTAGGCCTGTGCATGGCCTATACATTAATTTTACTTTGAGATAAGGCTCCATAGTGAGAGTTGTTCCGTTTGATGCTCTAAACCAACCCTTGGAATATTAATAAACATGTTTTGTTACAATATTATTGATTATAAACATGTTACAGCAATGTTGTGCTATTTCGTGCAGGTTCAAGTCCCGCCCGAGACAAATTTTTCAATCTTTTATTTGATGTTTTGTTACGCCCTGTAGATGGTGACGAACATGATCAATATGTGAAGTTATGGAACTGATATATCTATGACGTTCGTTTGAGTAAACAACCGGACAGATGGGCAGTTGGACGTACTAATTGTCATCTAAGTGCTCTGCCCGAGAGAAATGATATAATAGCCGAAGCACATAATTAAGACGATCATGTCCCATATTCCCTCGGATCTAATTATGAAGCTCGAGCCTGAATTCCTCAGAGTGCGGAAAATAATTGATGTGTGAGCATTTTCCAAAAGTAATTAAAATTCGGAGAAAGGGGGGAGTCTTTTTTCCAACAATGGGACAGCGAAAAAATCCCAAAGTTACCCCTTTTTATTATGTTTTTTCAATACTATGATTAAACTAATGATAATTAACTTTTTATTACATCAAATATTTCTAGTGAAATTAGTTTAATTTGGAGCTGAGAAACACCCATGAGCTAAGATATTGATGAAAAACACGTTTTTTTGCGATCCTGCTTTCAATTGGAGCGGGATGGCTAATTGCAAACTTATGCTTGCCTGAAAGAGACGCTTGCACTCGGATAAGAGGGCCTTAACGCATATAGCTATGATACTATGGAGTACCTACCTATATTTATATCATTTTTGCCAGCAGCTAATAATAAACAAGCTGTAACCACCGACTTCTTTCGCATGGAGATGGAGCTTTTATATATCCTTCCTGGAAGATTAAGCTATCTCTGAAATAATTTTCATCGAAATAAGTTCAGCGGTTTAGCCGCGAAAATAAAAAGGCCGACAGACACTTTTGCAAGAGAAGACATTACCGTTCTCGCGCTCCATATAAACGAAGTCTGGTTATATATTTTCGATTGAAATATTGCAGAAACAATCTAAGAAACGAAAATCTGTCAACATACAAGCATAGAAACTAGTTTCTAGATTGTTTCTGTAAAATTTCGTTGACTTTAATTGGTTAGTAAGCATAAGCATATATTATGCTCACGACTATGTTCCCCGAGAGGGTAGTCAGTCAGGGGATATTCTGAAACCTCAGAACATCCACGTTTCACCAGTAGTGCCGTAAGTCTGTCCAATTGGTTAGTATTGAAAATAAATAACCATATTTCGTTTAGTATAGAATGCGCCAACGGTAATATTCCCTTAAAGCGTATCTGCCCTGGACCACGAATCTCCATACTAATCGATGCGAACGAGCGCGTGGCTCCGGTCAGAATTTAGCTGTTTTCTTTGAAAAATTAGATGATTTTTTATTAATTTCTAAAAAGTAAGAAAACCACATCATTCTAAATTGTATTGTGAACAATATTGTAAATTTTCATTTTCTTCCGATTCAAAATGTAAGAGTAAAATGGTTACAACTGGAAAAAAAGAGGTCCCTTTTCTTCGGTTTTATTCATTAAAATCGATTTCTTGAAAAACCACATCACTTCTCGTATTCTGTAAATGGTTCAGTTTATTTTTCAGCTCAAAAAGTGCCATAGTTATTGAGTAAAATGGTTACAAAGTTACCCAAAACCGGCAGGTAGCCCCTTAAAACTGCTAAAGTGAGCCCAGAAAAGTTTCTGCCCACCCTAGATGGAATAGGCGTTGGGCTTTTGCACATATTCACGACTAAGTCTGTATTTATAATTCAATACACCTACTCGTACATAAAGATAGAGTTATTTCCCTCAGTAAAATTTCAATCCTATGAGATTAGTTGACGATACGTGTCTACTCCAGTTCCATAAGACCTCTAACATAGCTCCTAAAGTCTGCGTCATAAATACGAAAATAGCTTGAAATCAAGGATTCTGTATATTGGTGAAAGTATGGATATCACCAAGTATAATTATTAGTCAGTGCGTGGAGAAGGCTTAGCGGTTTCATTTCAAGTCTTATGAATCCGCATGCATGCTGAAGGAAATAATTCCAATTACGGCCTTTTTAGGGTACCGTACCCAAAGGGTAGAACGGGACCCTATTACTAAGACTCCGCTGTCCGTCCGTCTGTCTGTCTCTCTATCCGTCTGTCACCAGGCTGTATCTCATGAACAGTGATAGTTATACAAGGTGTTTCATAAGTAAAAATAAATATTTAAAACTCTTAAGGGGGTTATTCAGACCGTCAAACTGAACAACTTTCTCTATGGGACCAACATTGAAATCGCGAAAAAAAAAATCTGATATCCCATACATAATATTTTAGCTCTAGTCGATTTGTAGAGTATGGAACATCATATTTTTTTTCGCGATTTCGATATTGGTCCCATAGTGAAAGTTGTTCAGTTTGATGGTCTAAACCACCCCCTTAAATGTTTATTTGTATTTTTGTAACACCTTGTATAGACAGTTCAGATTTTCACAGATGATGTATTTCTGTTGCCGCTATATCAACAAATACTAGTTTTGTAACCAGATTTATGAATTTTTATTTACTGTTTGTGTCAAATTGAAGACTGCGTGGAATAGACAATGTGTTCAATAATGGCAGTTGTGCGGAATCCATATTGTGTAGAATTTCGAATAAGCGGAAAAGCGTTTGTCCAGAACTCAGATCAATCCAGTTTGAGCACGACTTAAATTAAACATTAATTTTGTTTTAAAGTTTTTATTATGTAGCCGATGTCTTTAAATAAAGATTACTATATTTAAATTGATCGTTTCATTATTTTCACGTTTGCATTGATAAATATTGCAAAACATTTAATTTTCCACATAAGTAGAATTTCGTCGAAATGGTCCGGCTATTTAAATAAAAATTCATAACTCTGGTTACAAACAAAACAGATAAGTATCAAAGTAAACTAATACCGTTAGAAAGCGCAAACTATAGAGATGGTTTTAAAAATCAGATGTCTTCTATCACTTTTAGTTTTTAGTTTATTGCAGTGCAAAGTTCAGCTTTAAAATTGTTCGGAACCTTTTTTCTTAAGTTTGAGGGAATCTAACTTTGTTTCTGGCAGTAACCTGCAACAGGAATCAATTTTAACAGAACCTACGAATCATTAAGATTCTAATAAAAATAATTATCCAGATCTGTCCATTAGAAAAAAAGTTTTAGGAGTTTTAAGGTGTCCAAGCTAGTGTCCATATGACGAATTTCCAAAAATTCAAAAAATCATTCACATAAAAAAAAAATGGGGACTAGGTCAAATCTTTGGGGCCAAGATAGCACATGACATGACCCCACCTACCCCCCATTTTCATATGTTCAACGATCTGCCGAACACCCTGTATTGTCAAGTAAATTCGAAATACCGAACTATCGTCATTGGTCAAATGAAACAAAACCTGAAAACTACTAAAATTACCAAAGAAAGTTAAATGTACTTTTACAAAAGAGCGATTTCATTAAAAATTTCAAATTATTTATGAAATAAAGGCATACATGATGTTAAAATATAAACTATATAAACGGGATACTTACATTCAATCTAGTCTAGAACACTGACATATTTTATATGCAAGTCAATGGTCTAGAATAAATAAATCAACAAAACGTTCAAATTAAATGTAGATATTAATCACTTTTACATTAACTCTAATCCAATTAGTAAAAATTAATAAAGTGTTTTTATTCCCATTTAATTTAAACCCGAGCTCACCCCCTGTCACACTGGACAGAGTTTCGGTACTACTGGTGAAACGTGGATATTGTGAGGTTTCAGAATATCTCAGACTATTCCCTCGGGGAATATAGTCGTGAGCATATTCTTATGTAATTTAGACTGGGATGAGATTATGTAAAGCTAGCAAACCTCAATTTTACGGCAAAATACGTAGGCTTTTACGTAACTTTAGTAGGGCGTAATGAAACACATGCTTGGAATGCTTCTGTAGTTTTCCGAGGCTCTTTAGTTTCAGCAGCTTACATATTTACATTTTCTGACTTATTTAAAAAAATATTTTATCGTAGAAACATCATTCTCCTTTAGTTTTGATTGAAGATTTAACTACAAGCAAGCGAGATACGGCGAAAATACATGTAAGAAAAGTATAATTAACCTTTAAACCACATACTCTACCCATCAAACTGAAATATCAGAACAAAAAAAAACGAATTTTCCATACTAAAGTGTAATACTTAGGTACTAGACTAAACTAAAATTCGCTCTCTTAGTAAAAGTTGTTCAGTTTGATGGGTAGAGTATGTGGTTTAAAGGTTAATGATACTTTTCCTTACTCCCTGTACCTATTTGTTTGAGAGCATTCTAGGTAGGTAAATCAAACATAATACAAAACTTTCATAGGTACTATAGTCTGCTCGCAGACGAAGAAAATGCTTATGCTCGTTCTGTAGTCTGAATCGACCCTAAGTTAGATCGATGTAGGTCAGAGAGCTTTAATTATTGAAAGAACTAAACCGCAATCAATGTTTTCATAAACCTAAATCTAGGTCATGATTTAAATTATGTATGTGGCTTGCTAATATAGAGGGTCCTTCTTAATATGCTGACACTTTTTAAAGGGATGATCAGACAATCAAACTGAACAACTTTCTCTATGGGATTAACATCGAAAATCTGCGGTCCCATACATTTGGCTCAAGTAGGTTTTCTATTATGGAACAGCAGATTTTTTTGTGAAGTAGGCTCCATATTGAAAGTTGTTCAGTTTGATGGTCTGATCATTCCCTTAAAACGTGTATATACAGGGTGAAATTGATATCATTAGCCTTTTAAACTAAGAGTCTACCCATCAAACTGAACAACTTTTACTATGGGAGCAAAGCAATCGGAGCAACAAAAAAATCAGCTATCCCATACAATATTTAAGTCTTGTAGGCAGCGGCGGCGGGTGCAGTTTCGTATGGGACAGCTGATTCTTTTTGCTCCGATTGGTTTGCTCTCAAAGTAAAAGTTGTTCAGTTTGATGAGTAGAGTAGAGTACTTAGTTTAAAAGGATGCTAATGATATCAACTTCATCCTGTATATTACTCGAAGGTGCCGTGGTGGTCCAGTCAGTTCTCCGTCACTCACGTTTGACAGAGCTGCGATGAAGTCGTGACGTCACGTGCATCTTGCAAGATATTGACAAGATGCAGGCTGTCGGATATTGAAATAAGGCTGTAAGTATAGAAAATAGCGTTCATCAGAAACAAAATTGATTCAAAACACAAGTTCGATTGATCGATGTCAATAGAAAATATTACTATAGATATAATATCCATCTACCATAAAAGAGCACTTCAAAATACAATAACTTATCAGAATCGAAACGGCATATTTTACAACCCTATTCAGCAAAATCTCCCTTGAGTAATGTGGGTCAGACCCATTTCCGCAAATAAATTCAGCTTTCAAAATAAATAACGCTCCTCACCACCCCCCTTAAAACAAGGAAGGGACATTATTAAGTCCCGATGTTCTACTCCAAGTACGTTAAACAACGTTTAATCACGACAAACCTAAATCGAGAGATCCAAAAAGCAATTAGTAACTAGAAAGGTAGATAAGGCAAGATCACATTTTCCTCGGCGGGTTACCATCGAAACGAGTCATTTACAATTTGAGGCAAAACATAAATTAACAAGCGAAACAAATCATCAAAGGAAAAGAGATAGTAAATAGATTGTAATTAATGTTGGTAGTAAAACAAATCTTTTAATTGAAGGAGTGAAATAATTGTTTTAATTTCAAACGAATAATTACAAGGTTCAATTATTATAGACTAATAGTATAGATAATAAGTATAATTTATTAGGAACATAATATCAACAAAAACAAATGCATTATAAAATGATTACTAAAGAATTAAATATAAAATTGGCAACACGCCAAGTCCAAAAAGATGTCCAGTCAAAAATCCACAATAAGCTTCGTTAATAGATAATTAAAATAATAATAATATTATAATAAATAAACCTTTTAATTCCCTTAAAACACATTACAATTGCATTTACTTACAACAGGTACTGAGAAGAGTATTTTATAACAATTTTTGGAGACTGATGTCTGAGCTAGGTACAGATGTGAGAGTCACAAAAAACCAGGTTTTCCAAGTTACAGATAATTTAAGTTAAAAGTATACACTAAAGCCACCTGAGAGAACATCAACGAAGCTCTCAAAGTCAACAGCCATAATCAGTCGCTGGTCGAACACGGCTATGAAGCATCATCATCATCATACACTAAAAAATAGAGAGACACTAATAGAAAACAAGTCATGCAGATACATACTAGTAGAATATTAATAATTTCTTTCTGTGGATAAATTGGATGTCGAATTATTACCAAGTGCAAAGACGAAAAACTTCGACCAGCAGTGGGACACTGAACCGGCTACGTAAAAAATTGGGTTAAGACGTAATAGTAGGTGGAAATACCTCGGAGGCATCTTTTATTTTTCATTTTACGACTAGATTTATACCATTTACCGAAACTAAAGACATACCTCAGTATTTTTGGATAGTTCATCTAGTGCAATCATCAACTTTATACACGATTGGAATTACTTCACTCGATAGAAAATCGTCACAAAGATGACGTATTTTCAAGCATTTTTGAACATTTTTCTCGGTTTAGAAGAACTTAAAATAGTTTCCGATTGTTGGTATTTATACTCACATATTCACCATTAGTTTAACTAGTGCAATCATAAATAAAATCTAGAAAAAGTACTTTGGTTAGTTGTTTTTAATCGAAAATACGGCTCACGCACACACTTTTCGGAGCGCTCGGCAATCGCGTTTCTCATAGAAAATATTCGTCCGGACCTATAGCCCCTTAATATGTTGCATTAATTGTATAGAGTGTTAAAATACACCGATTTTGGTTCTCACTTTGTAAAGGACAGTGGGCAGAAAATTTCTACAACTGCACCCTTCAAGGTAATTGTAGCAATGATTCAAGGAGAAAACAATCGTGACTATTTGTTTGTAAAACCCACTTGCCACTGAACATAACTCAAACATAGCAACAGATGCAAATGCCACACTTAATATTTGCTTACGAAAACACATTAGTACCCGTAGCATATATGACGGTACGTGATATCGGTGTCGATCTGCTATCTCCGCACTTTCGGATAATGGATTCATTTGTATTCAGGTTGCAAGTGGGCACTGTAACGAACATCGAGGGAGCTGACGTTCGGTACAATTACCAGTGTTAATATTTACCAACTGACGCCGAGGACTAATTGCTACGACTCGACTGTTGCGCTTAGCTGCGTAGATACTCGCACTAGATGGTGACACAGAGCTGTGTAGAGACAGCACCTCTTCTTCACTGTATTTATCATTTATTATAACACTTTATTTTAAATGCAGATTAATTGATAGAAGAAAGACACTTATCGCGTACGATATATCACAGAGTAACGTATACAGGGTGAAAAGGTGTCCAGTGGCGAGTAACATTGCCTGCCGTGCAGGAGGCGATGGTTCGATCCCCGTCTAGGTTGACTCGTACCATTGAGTTTATGTACGATTTATAACACCACTTGCTTTTCGGTGAAGGAAAACATCGTGAGGAAACCTGCATGCGTGGCGTGTATTGTACCCACTGTCCATTATAAGTGGCGACGGGCTCACCCCCCGTCACACCGGACAGAGTTTCGGTACTAATGGTGAAACGTAGGATGTTCTGAAGTTTCAGAATATCTCTGACTAACCCCTCGGGCAATATAGTCGTGAACAATGATTATGCTTATATTAGATATAGAACAAAGAAATAATAATTTTAATGTCTAATGATTTGTTTTCGGAGGTGCAAGTTTGTGATAATGCAAATTCAACCGTATATCAATTTAATCAGACTTTAAACCGACCTGCAACGCCGGCCCCTCCATTGTAGGCTAACATCGTTCACAGAAGCGTGTCACTGGAGCGTTACCTGATAATATGATTGTTACTGTATTAGTGTAGGTAGGTACGGTTTAACTATAAATAATAGAAGGTAAACATTAGCAGTATCTAGCAGTGGGATGAAAGGAACGAACCTCCCCGAGTGATGAAACCAGAATTCGTCTATCGTCTAACCTTGGGCAGGCTCGATACCACCATTGCTGACTGGCTAATCTTTACACTACAGCATAATTATGTTCTCCTACGTCATATATTCTCCTCGGCCCTACCACAATGCCTCAAAACGAAGGTGTTCAATCAGTGCGTTCTGCCTGTGGCGACCTATGGTGCGGAAACGTGGACCCTGACGATAGGACTAGTTAATCAATTCAAGGTCGCTCAGCGAGCTATGGAGAGAGCTATGCTCGGTGTTTCTCTGAGGGAAAACATAAGAAATGAAGTGATTCGTCTCAGAACTAAAGTGGCTGACATAGCTCAGAAAATTAGCAAGCTGAAGTGGCAATGGGCTGGTCATATCTGCCGAAGAACTGACAACCGGTGGGGAGTCAGAGTTCTAGTAGATTTGAGACCGCGAACTGGTAGGCGTAGTGTGGGTTCGCCCTGCTGCCCGCTGAACAGACGACCTAAAAAAAGTAGCGGGGAGCGACTGGATGAGGAAGGCCGAGGACAGAGTTTTGTGGCGCGCCTTGGGAGAGGCCTATGTTCAGCAGTGGACGATGATGGGCTGATGATGATGATGATGATGATAATATGTTGGTCATGCTGACACGAAAGCAGAAGTAGCGGCGGCAAAAATGTTATATCGAGTGTAAACATATAAAGTCTTTTACTCTTTTAGGTATTGTTATAAAAGTTGTGGCATGGAGAAGAAACTTCTTAGTTTCATGATGCAGCATTTTATTTGTTGAAATAAAACAGACTGTGTATCATTTTGTTTATAAACTTATTTATTTAATCGAAGAAACATTTGACAACGATTTCAATTGATTGTTAAATGATTTTGTTTTAATTAATTAATATATTTAATATCCCGATTTAATCAAAGATGTGTGATTTGCAAGAAGAGACATCCCAGATGACAATGACGGGTGACCTAGATGGCTAATATTGTTATTATGAATATAATATGAATACGTTTTAGTAAGAAGAAAAAAAAAACTAATATTGCCAGCTGGTATTGACAGCTGCCATAATGAGAAGCTAACTCAGCTTCTGATTATTCTTATGGATTTTCTCTACTTTTCACTAATAGCTCCAAGCGCTTGTATCTTTGTTCAAAGTAGCATTTCTGGCATGTATTGTGCGGCATACACAAGAAGTTTAAAATACCTACAGAGATGGAGATGAGACTGATGTCTCCCATCTTATTTCCTCTTTACATGGAGTTGTCAATCTCAAGGTCATTCTAAAGTCATGTCATCTGAGGAAATGAGATGAGTGACGTCATAAAGGTCATAGATTCTGGCTTCAAATAGATGTTTGCAATGAAATCTCCATCCCTGTAGGCATTTTAAACTTCTTGGGCATACAGCTGGCGGAAGAAGACGTTGACTTGTCAGTATAAATGTACCTTTATAAGTGACGTAGCAGACGCCTGGCAGGATGAGAAAATTGACTTGCCTAATTAGCGGCACGTATGGCACGCTCACTGGGTCATACCTACTCTTACTTTGATGTTGGAATATCTAAGTCTGCTTCGCTTCGTTTCACTGGAAAATCTGTTTGCTTTATTTGAATTCCACGAAATCAAATGAATAAAGCTTGTTCGGGTTTTGCACTTCTCATATTTAGTGAAAACATTATTAATAGTGAGCATTTAAAAACGAACCAGCACTTTTTCATTCGAAATCGAGATTAATGTTCTTGAGTACCATTCCAAATAGCAAACTATATTTTAAGACTATTTTGAATTATAGAAACAGAGATTTGAAACATTTACTCTCGATAAATAAATGGGTTAATTTTGAACAATATACTCACAACATACTAAATAAATAAACCTGGCTATTTTCCAAACTGAAATAAAATATTTAATAAAAACAACGAGTGTTTTTCCTACGTTTTTCCAGCAATTTACCTGGATAACTGATTTATGGTAAATTATATCTAAATTAAACAAAAAACAAACGTGACACGTGCGTTTTGTTATAGTTGAAAAAAATATATATATCTCGTCTCAACTACGGCCAGATTTCTCTAGAATTCTCGATTCGAGAAATCTCGCTATATCACGCCTTTTATCATTATATCAATAAACAAATAGAAAGATAGTGAAGGCGAGATAGCTTTGTATCACGCCGCCATACTATGGCGGCTGATTTTATTCCGCGTGGTACCAACTTGGTTGCCTTTTATTACCTTTTACTAAGAGAAAAGTAAAATTTTATGTAAATTCCTGAGTGATACACAGGGATCAAAGAGTCGCAAGCTTTCCGTATACCTATAGGGTCTTTTATATGCTGACGGATTTTATGGGGATGATCAGTCCGTCAAACAGAAAAATTTTCTCTATCTATGGGGCCAACGTCAAAATCTAAAACAAAAATTACCGTCCCATTCTTTTAGAGCGAGTAGGTTTGCAGTTTTGTATGGAAGAGCAGATTTTTTTCTGCAGTTTTTATAGTTATGGTCCTATAGAGAAAATTCTTCAGTTTGATGGTCTGATCATCCCTATAAAAAACCGTCTGCTTTCTGTATACAAGGTTTTGGGATAAATAATGGGTGATTGTACTCATGATACAGAACAACTTTTCAAAACAAACAAAGAGAAAGTAGCAAAAATAGATCAACTTTTCGTTCAAACGTTCGATCGGCTGATTGCATTTAGTATAGAAAGGTCAGATTTGTTTTGCTAATGTGTTTTAGTTTTCTTAGGGAAAGTTGATCAGTATATCACGCTGTAAGAAAGTTGCATCACTGATGAGTAGAGTCCGCGGCAGCTCCAACGTCATCCTGAAGGTGATAGGAGGCGAGTTCGAGTGTCCCATCGCCAGTCATTGGTCCGCACTTATGACTAAATATAATATAAAAGGCTAAATATAATAAACAAATTAATTAATAATTATTTTTCATGTTAAATTGTAAATTCAATATTATTTTTTATTATTTTTATTTTTCTTTTGAATTGTTATTAGTTCCATTGAAATCCTAACATTTAATGTAATTTATCAACATAGGGTGTAAGATGACATTTATGTTCTTACTAATAAAAAATTTATGGAACTTGTTTTCCGAAATAAATGTATTGAATGAATGAATAAATATCATGGGTACAATCACCTCTTACAGTTTACCCTAACACCTTGTAGACCATCACAGCTCTCTGTTTGTTGAATTTCCCCGTCAAATACAGAAATAATAATAAACTCACTCACAATTTTAAACTCACAATCTACTTTTGATAAAACTAGTGTATTTTAGTACAAAGCATAACCGAACGTGAGTTGTAAAAAATTTGGAATATAGCCAAACTCCACCATTTAAAAGTTGCCCAGGGGCGACTGTCTGAAAATATCATGCCTTCAATAATACCTACGGTTTTACTATTGCTATCCTCGCTCCCGCAGATTGCTTTCTGATACAGTTTGGCCATAAACTGATTGGTATTGGCTTCTATTCTAAATTGACTTAAATTCATGACAGTGTTAAACTTTGTCTGTTATTCTGAAGACAATTTATTAATACAGTTTCTTGACGTAAATTGTACAAACATACTCATTATCGTCATATTGGAAACTGATGATGATTTAGATTGATTCTTTAACTGATTCGTTGGTTGTTGTTGTTTTGTATGTTATGTTGTAAGGTCAAGGGAGATGAGCAGCAAAATAATATTTTCCATACCATGTAAAAGCCGTAGTGGTCTAGTAGCGAGGTACCAACGAGTTTTTTACGTGAGACATTTAGGTACCTACGATTTGTATCACCACTGGCTTTTCGGTGAAGGAAATCGTGAGGAAGCCTATAAGCGTTTCAATTTCGAGATTATAATTATATTGTACTCACTCTCCATTATTAGTGGCGACGGAATCACTAGACAGAGTGACGTACTTCTAGTCAAACCGAGTTTTTATTCCTATGGGGAATATAGCTTTAAGGATAATGCATGCATGCGTGTAATTTTGTTAATGATACAGTATCTTTTTGTATCTATACATCATAAATAAACTCTCTTTCAGTGTGGCCAGAAACTTTGCTACGATTCTCGACTACGATTGAACAAGCTCAATACTTTATGGCACAAAACCTTGGTTGTTTATACTGAAAATTCGGTGCAAAGTTCTCAAACTACAACAAAATGACACTAACAAGTGTAATGTATGTATATCATTACTTTTGAAGCGTAATGCCTCGCTTCCAACAATAACGATACGTCTCTTTAATGCTTATCTCGCAAAGTTTATAACAAACAAAACATTCGCACTTCGATATACATCTACTGAAACATCTTTACCACGGAATTTGTTATCGCTTGATGTACAGTCAGGAAATAAAGTTTTAATAAGTACATTGTGCTTTATGAGCAGTTTCAGACACCTGTAGGGCTAGCATGCCACTCACGGCGAATCGATAAAACGAGAAAAACGTCATGCATGCTCTTTTTTGGCATACAAAAAGTATCAAAGATGGAGTCAGATTTCGATTTTTATCGTTTTCTCGGATCATAGGTTAGTTTCCAGGGAGAGTTAGCGACGCAATAAAAAGTGCTTAGATTCCTAGCCCTTAACACAACAGTTCAGTGCAGTTTCTTCGAATTTATGTAAAGTTCAATATATATCATCAGTATTTTTATGAAGAAAAGTATCGTGTGAAAAAACGAATAATTTAAATAATTATATTATCAACTTTAATCACTTCTTGATCAACAAAAAGGATTGATTTCAAATATGGTAGAACTTAAATGCGATAAGACTACCTTTTTTGTGCCTCTCGCATGCCTCTCGTATCTTTTCTCTGTATTTTTACTGCTTATGTTTTGGTGTAAAACAAAGTATATTTGATTGATTCAAATAAGTATACATTTTTGGGTGTGCCTCAGGCCATCGAAACTAAACAACTTTTACTACGGAGCCTACATCGAAAGCGCGATTTTTTTTTTGTTCCATAGAAAATATCAATGGCGGCCGACCTAATTTGTGAACAGATTCTTTTCTGAAATATGGATATTGGTACCATAGTGAGAAAGTCTGAATCAACCACTCCTTAAAATATGAAACGAATTTAACCCTTTAAATAACATTAATTTTAACAAGAGATATTATATTCCTTTAACTTTTTTGTACGTATTTTTAAGTCGGTTCATTTTTCAAATAACGTACTGTTTGTTCTATATTATTCAACGTATAAACGTTAACGTCTGGGTCATAAAACCCAGACAAAACTTTATTTTTAATATACGTAAACAAAATTAAACTAAATTAATTACAATATGATACAGCCCCTGAGGGCGAATACCCAAACCGCGGGCGACATTTTCACGCTGATTAGTTAAGCTGATCCTTGGTGCAAGAATAGCTGCATTTGGGCCTTTGTCAAGTACCTATGTACCATATTATTTTTTTATTTATAGGTTACAATAAACACAAATGACAATGAATCCCAAAAAACCAATTGCTCGGTTTGTCTGTGGATGCTGCTTATAATGAGCCTTAATACCTACCCACGTACGAGACAAGATTCACCGTCCAATGTACGAATAAAAGCAGTACAAGGGACTGATAAACTGGTAACTACAAGCTCTTCTTATGTTAATAGATAAATTTACAGTATATACATACGTACATGTACAATACATATGTACATAGAACAACAACATTTTTAATTTACTTTTATTTAAAACAAAACATTTTATTCAACATGACATTAGAAAAGAAATAAAATTATTAATAAAACGAATAACAAAGGTTCACTACAAACGCTTTTTTTATCAAAGGTATCTTACAATGAATATGAAGCATGTTACTTTTTGAGTGTTACCTAAATGAACGTTTCGTCTACGACTGTACTAAGCTTCTATCACAAATTACATCGAAACAAAACATACAAAGACAATAAATATCTCTCGAAAGTTGGGAGATTCGTAAATTTAATAACGTAACGCGCCAAGGTTGTAAAAGACAGTGTCTAGTCTAGGTTTATATGAAACGCAGCAATAAAGGTATTATCAGAATTTTGATATTTTGTTTTTATTGAATGTATACACAGGGTGTAACTAAACACCCTAGTAATACTCAATAGGTTGATTCAGACCATCAAACTGAACAACTTTCACTATGGAGCAAACATCGAAATCGCGAAAAAACATTGCTGTTTCATATAAAACTGCAGTACCGACTCGACTCAAATTTATGGGACTGGGGACAGCAAATATTTTTTTCATGATTTCGTAGTTGGCTCCGTAGTGATACATGTTCAGTTTGGTGATCTGAAGCACCCCCTTGAGTATTAACTGGGTGTTTTGTTACACTTTGTATAACATTTTTTAATAAATTTACATTCGATAGTATAAAGTCTGAAAGTCAGGAGATGTCTTCTTTGTACTTAATAACATGGATTGTAAAAGGAATAATATTGAGGTCGTTTGATGACGTAGAAAGGACTATTGAGAATAAATGGATGTGTATATATATTATAATGTATGAGTGTCTGGCCTTATATCTATACCTACATTAAAGTATGAAAGCTGAATATTATACACCTCTAATTTTTAATTGGTAACGAAACTTCAAGGGTGTATTCAGACCGTGAATCTGAACAACTTTCCTAAGGGAACATAGGTCGAAATAAATGTCATTTTTGTTTTAACCTCCCATAGAATATCGATCGGCAAAATATTTTATCGTTTTTCGACCCATGTTCCTTTGGGAAAGTTGTTCATACGTTACTAATTCAAAACTAATGGTGTATATGTTACTTGGGTAACGAAGCTCGACAGTTTTGAAACGACCAACCCCTGGCCAGAAAATTTTAACCTGCTACTTGCCAAAGCCTCCGTGATCCAAACTTCATAGTCGGGGATCGTTTTTACCTGTATTAGGGACATACACAGCGAAACTTTCAGGTTTTATAAAATAATGAAGTTCTGACCGGCACGGGCTCTTGTTCTACATGGGCCCGAAATTGTATAAGTATTTTATGAAGCACATTGAAGTATGTTGGAGAGGCAAAAGAAGTGTATCAGGATTAAGGCCTCCGCACATTGCAGCGATATTATTGAGCGATATTATCGACAGCGATATCGCGACACCTTACACACTGCAGCGATTCCGCGATTCGCGTCACGCATGCGCCCCACCACTGAATGTAGTCGAAAGAGTTGCGATAATATCGCGGCAGTGTGTACGATCGCGCGCGTCCCCATACAAAATGTACTGGAAACAAGTATCGCAAAATCGCAGCGATATTATCGCTCGATAAAATCGCTGCAATGAGCGGAGGCCTTTAAAGATATTCCTACTTTTGGGGTTTCGGAACCAAAAAGCAAGAAATACAATGCCTTGAAATTGTCGAGGACAATATGTAACATGCTATACCACTCAATGTTAGTACGTTAGTTAATACATCGATGTAGGACATCGTACATTACTAGGTAATGTGAGCAGAGTCAACATGGAAGGTGTGGTGTGATAGAGAGGCTGAATATTAATTTGTGTGCTGAGAAACAGTAGATTAGGGGTGCTCGAGCTGCTGAGCTATGTGCATTTAAAACGTATATACTCGTACCTATAGTATATAAAGGATATTAGATTAAACATAAGTTTTCTACCTTAACGATAAATGTATCGTAATAATAAGACATGGAGATATGCTCCAGGTCTAAATCACTCCAAAGCACTTATCAAAGGATACAATCGCAAGCACACAAACAGCTCTTAAAAAGACAATCTGTGTGCAATAGTGAGATCACTGACAGGTCACTGCAAACTTAATAAACACATGCACACCTTAAAACTAAGCGACTCCACCTGCTGCAGGTTCTGCGGGGTGGAAATGGAAACTCCCCTGCACATTCTCTGCAACTGTGGTCCACTAATGCACAAACGAAGTATTCATCTTGGCAGACATGTACTGACTCCATATGAGATATAAAACCTCCCTGTTAAAAACCTACTGCGATTTCTAACTGCTGTAGGGATTAATAGGGAACCGTTGAAAGGGCGTTCACAAAAGATCAGCGATGGTATAAGTGGCGCAGGCGCAAGTCTGTTAAGGCCCCATTCACTCAATTATAATAATAATAATCGTTATAGCATATAACAGTTTACCCACTGGAAGCAGGCAGCTGTGTAGCATCCTACTTAATTCGTTACACAAAATTTACATAAACTAAACAAAATACGTTATTGTTATCGGATAAGTAGGCCACGTTATTGGTATCATGCCATCCCCGACAACACGAAAAATATCGAGATGTACCTCTCTCTTTGTTACTTTATGCATGCTAAAATGAGCGCGCATGACAGTTTTCTCGTTTTGTCGCTAATGCTCAGTTGCAGAAACGCTCATTAGAGTTAATCCTCCATTAAATCTCTTGCTGTCACTTTTTGTCTTGTTGACGTAGAAAAAGCTAGCAAGAGATTTAATGACGGATTAACTCGAATGAGCGTTTCTGCAACTGAGCCCAAGAATAGTTTCACACGTTGGACAAAATGTGGTCGAGCAGTGGCTACGTATACGTGTGAATAGTGTCACTGCCGCTCCTTACTGTTGCGTTGTGGTACCGACAAAACGTCGATGTGGTTGCGTTGTACCTTGTAATTGCGATGTGGTTTTCGACGTGCCACGTGCGGACCTAAAGCGTCGATACGCGAACGTACACCGCCACGGTGCGGGACTCCAGCAGATCACCTCACTATGAAGTTAAAACTGACAAATGTCAAATGTGATCTATTAACTTGGCCCGACTTTAGTACAAATACTAAGTTACCCATATATGCTAAATTTTAAATCAGAGATTTGAACCCGCTATCTTGATGTTCACAAGAAGGGGAAAGTGCAGATGTGCGCGCACTGTCGTTGCTTCGACGAAACGTTGTATCTGCGATGTGGCCGGCCTTTGCGTTGTGGTTGCAATGTAGTCGTATCACACAAGCGGTCGATACTGATTGCAAAATGTGGTACGTGTGAATTCAAATATTCATTTTTGAAACAAAATATGCGCACGACCACGTGGTGTGGTAGTACGTGACAACGCTAGTCGTGCGTGGCATGCTAGCCAGGGTCCCTCTTAATATGCTGCAAGATTTTTAAGGGGATGACCAAACAAACAAACAAATAAACAAATGACGCTCACAGGCACATACATTGTAATGATCCCAAACTAAGCACTAAAGGCTTTTATTATGGAAACCATACAACAACGGCACGAACATATAACATCCATGACCGAACCGGGATTCGAACCCAGGACCCTGGTTTGGCAGTCCGGCGCAGTAACCATTACACCAACCGGGTCGTCATCAGACCATCAAATTGTACAACTTTCACTTTGGTTCGTTGTCTCCATAGTGAAAGTTGTCCGATTTGATAGTGTGAACCACCCCATTAAATATTACTAGAGCGTTTTGGTACACCTTGGTTACCTTAGTACATAACATAGTCTGAGCACCGCTCTATTTAGTTCCCATAATATATTACGAGACACAGGTTGAGATTGTTACCTACCTAACAGGTTAAATCGTTTACCTGGCTCAAGGTTATGAATAGTACTGGTTTACTGGTTGATTGCCTTGTTTAACCTTGTAATTACCATTTGACATTCTCTTTGTACTCGACAGATATCATATGCTCACGACTATATTCCCGGGGGGTAGTCAGAGATATTCTGAAACCTCAGAACATCCGCAGAAGTCCTCAAAATATCAGTTATACAGGCTGTACACTTAAATGTGTTACTAATTGAACAAGGTGCTTAAGCCCATCAAACTGAACGAGTTTCACTATGGAGTCAACATCATCATCATCTTATTTAAGAGCTACGCTCTTCTCGGTGGAGTATTCGCCACTCTTGTTTGTTTTCCGCTAGTGTCTTGAGTTCCTGGTACGACACGACACTAGATAACTCTGTCTGGGTCTTCCGCTGCCTCTTTTCCCCTCTATCTTCCCTTCCAGTATGGTTTTAAAGAAATTGTCGTTTCGTATCAAGTGTCCGATCATCATCAGGAAGTCAACATCGAAATTGGAAAAAAAAAATCTGGTGTTCTATAGAAAAGAAAATATCAACAGCTACTCGCTCAAAGTGTATGAAACTGCTGATTTTAGACTAAGTAAAAATTGTTCAGTTTAATGGTCTGAATCAGCCTGTTCGATATGTAACGTAATTAAATTTACACCCTGTATAGTGGTGCTAGTGTTTCTGGCAGAGAAGTGACTGGATACTATCCAGTAGATAGATTATTGTTCAGCATAACTAATAGTATGGAATGGTCACTCCCTGCTTGCATTTATTTAAAGAGTGTAAAGCGAGTAGTAGGTAAAGGAATAGTCTAATAAAAACTACTAGTGAAGCTCAGCGGTCGCAACAGGTCAATCGAGTGCGGTTTTCAGGGACCTGGGAGCGCGTTCCGGTACCGACTGGCCTGCGCGTGGTACCGACTTTACGAATTCAATGTTGGTGCCCCGTCTTCTGCACACCCGCGAGCATAGATCCACCACGAACCGTGAGTGTCACCACTATTTGTTTTTATTACACTACGGAAAAGGTAAGTAATCAGTATAATTGGAATAACTAGTATAGCGTAGAATATATTCATGACTATATTCCAAGAGGGGTAGTTAACGATTTTCCAATTACAGTATTTTAGAAAAACAAAATTTCACTGGCAATGCCAAAAAAAACATACAGACGAATGATAACCTTTTCCTTTTTTGAATACGGTTAAAAATACAATGTTTTTGAGCGACATTAATTCTTTGGATTTGCGTTGATGGTTGCTATTGTAAGGAGCTTTTTGTGTAAATTTATGATATTCATTAGTCTTGTTGAATACGACACTTTGGGAGACGCGGTCGACGATGACACTAATTGTAAGGATCCCCCAATTTGTTTCAAAAATAAATTCTTTGAAAAACATTAAATTTTATACTTTACGGCAATTTATTTTTGATGAGGTGATCATATATTTTACATAGAAAGGAATAAATTACGACATGGCAAAAAAATTAAAAATATTATAAACGAGCTGTTGACCCGCGATTTTGCCCGCGTGGATTACCCCTTTAGGGGGTCAATTTTCGAAGAATCCTTTCTTAGTGCACCCCTACACCCTCTGAAAAATATATATTATTATTCAAAATTTCATGTTTCTATCTTCAGCGGTTTAGGCTGTTCGTTATCTGTCCAAGCGGACAAACAAAACATTTCGCCAGCTTGAAGCACGACCAGCCGAAAAAACGTATTTACTTTCACAAATTTAAATTCTGTAATCCTCCATGTTAACCGAAATGTCTTGTAAAACATTTTTTTTTTTACTTTTTAGCCGAAAATTACGCCTGGCTGGTTAATTAGTGGCGGAGACAGTACCAGCTGCTGAGAAATGCTCGCAATTGCGGTCGAGTTATGAGCCTCGTTTATTTTTAGTCGCGGAAAACATTCCTTCATTTCCCTATCTTAAGAGTATTTCAACCGTAACGACTAGCTGAGACAAAAAAATGGTTTCCTGGCTACTTAGTTTTAATTACCCCGTGTTTTAGTTTTAAACGGAGCGAATACATGAATGAATAAAACTGGTTTTCTTTATTTGAAATAGCTGTTGCTTGCGACTTTCTTAGCGTTAACTTTAAAAAAGTATACTATGTGTTCATTGCCGACTGCTCTCAAACGGTGAAACAAAACATCGTGAGGAAACCTGCATACGCTGAAGAAGAAATTCTGATGCGTATGTGAAGTCTATCAATCAGCATTGGAAACGCCCATACACCCTCCCTGAGGGTAGGCCTGTGCACTGCAGTGGGACGTGATGTGTTAATTCATTTATCTATCTGTGTATTAAAAAACCGGTCATGTGTGAGTAGGACTCGCGCACAATGGGTTTCACCACCATACAATAACATTTGACACATTTTTTATTTCTTTTTGTTTTACCTTAGAGTAAGCACTATACAAGGTGTTACAAAAATACAAATAAAAATTTAAGGGGGTGGTCAACAACAGGTCACAACTTTCAGTATGGGACCAATATCGAAATTGCGAAAAAAAAACGAATGTTGACTTTTGTATCACCCTGTATTCCCCAAGTTTGACGCTTGTGTGTATTATCGTTATAAACTAGAGCAAAAACAAAAAAACAAGCGCCATAAAAATTCTAGATACCTTGCGAGCAGCTAAACTTTGTTATTTCATGCAGCTAAGAAGAAAAATAAACGTATTATAACATCTCAGTGAATTTTATAACTCGAGCTATATAAAGTATAACTAAGCACATTATACTACACAGGAGTGCTACGGCGTAGCGCTCCGCTACGAGAAGGCTACGGGAATATTCCCGGACGCGTCAAGCGTGTTATTGTACAGAAGGAAGTTAGTATTTTAAGTATAAGCTTAAGGCGACGAGAAATTAATATGACATCTTTCAGAACTGCATATTTTCAGTTTGCTTGACGTATGTATACAGGAATTAACAAAAACGAAACGATATAAAATTTAAAGGGTGATTCAAATCCAATTTGGTCCAACAGAACTCAAAACGTATTTTTTTTTATATTTGCAGTTTATACCTACCTACTCAACTCAAATGTATGGGATAGCTGATTTTTAAATATTTTTTCGAAGTTGGCAAAGTTTTTCAGTTTGATGATCTAATTCTAAACCACCCCTTTAAATATTAATACAGTGTTTTGTTACTCCTTTTCACAGAAAGACATCGAAAATAACTAAATAGCTCTTTTTTTCGTGGCACTATTTATTTATCGTGTTCTCTTTTTTGCTTGAAATTCGTAGCAAAGAAAGGAAAGTTTACCTATACAGTAATCAGGTAGATACTACGAACAAGGAATTTATTTTTTTATTCGTAGGGTAGATAGTACCTTAAAATAATTTACATAAACTATATTGAACATTATAATAAAAGTTGTATAAATACAAGTTTTGCCTAGCACATCGCCTTGGAGTATGCAGCTAGGTTAATCAGATGCTAGAATACTAGGAACCTAGGTATAAGGTGGAATGTAAAGGTTACACACCAAGATCCTACGCTTAGCTTACATTAAACCAAATGGAGAAATTTTTTGTTGTTTTCAGAGTAAATACTCAATGGAGTCGAAGAAGGAGTAGGTAGTAGAAGAAACAGGATCGATTGGCATCAAAAAAGTATTTGTGAAAATTGACAATTTTCTTGCTAAATGTACATTTATTTCAAAATCGTGAATGCAGTTCAAAATGTCTCAAAACGTTAAGGATAGTCTCTTAAGAACGTTTCGCTGTAGCTACAAGGGTTAAGGTACCTGCACTTACTGCCCCGTCTCAAAAATCCACCCTGTATAGGTTGTGATGATGATGACGATGATGTACATGCCACTGGCACTCGCTGTTACCGCTGCTGCTGCGAGTGCCAATATCCTCGAGAGTTGGATCATGTTTGATTAGCATCGAATATGTTCTCGCCAATAAGCTTTGAGACGTTGTGTCATTGGGGCTAAAATATTCATCAGATACCGCATTCAGTACGTCTCAATGAGACCTCTGGCAGCCGCAGAGCTGGCATCTTTCTGACTCAAAGAATTAGTCTTGCCATCCGCACAGGGAGTGCTGCTAGCCTGCTGGGCACCAAATCTTGCGGTGATGCACTGGAAGGTCTACCTGTAATTTTTATGTTTAGATTATTTTGAGATTATAAGAACGCGGGAAATGAAAAGTCGAATGTTTAACCCTAATTATGTGCGTTCGTATACTTTTGGACAGGACAACCTCAATTATTTGCGTGGGCCAGACCTTTGATCCCTTTTCCCTCTCACCCTAAGAGTCCTAAGAGCTGAAGTGGGATGCATATTGGCTCGCATTAATTTATCCTTAGTACCTGGGTGAATAAACTTAGCTTAGCTATATCAGCACGTAATTTTGTTATAGATTTAACTATCAAAATCTATATTATACAATTCTTGGGATTTCTCGAATGCAGTGCATAAACGCCCTAACCCAAAAATATAATCAAAATCGTTAGATTGTTTTCAAGAAACAATATATACAAAGATTGTGTGCAACAAGAGTTATACGTATTTAGTAGGACACTAGAACGATGTGGGACATGATAATAGCGAGATGGTAAGGTGAAGCGCTTGTTGGCATAGTGGAGCTTCGGTATTGGAAACGATCACCGAAGTTAAGCAACCTCAGGTCCGATCAGTCTTTGGATGGGATGGGTGACCGTTTAGTGGTATTTCATCTCAAGCGTTTCCGTGCTTCGGAAGGCACGTTAAGCAGTTGGTCTCGGATAGTTCCGTCAAATGGCGTTGTAAAGCCTGTTGAGGAAGCCTTTGCCCTGCAGTGGGATTCTATAGGCTATAACTTACTTACTTACTTTATGGTAGATAGTATAATAGCAGCCAAAATTATTAGTGTTCCGTCAACGATCCGAAAAATGTTAGATGTGAATTTGAATTAATTATTCTTTAACTAACTATTGCTTAAAATTGTGTAATAAAATCTTAAGTAATCACATTTTCAATGTTTTTTCTTAAAACCCCTAAAATTTTATATTTATAGTCAGTTGACAGTAATCCAGCATTATTTGATTATGCTATTCAAGTGTTTTTTGATGATGTAAAGTTAAAAATGAAGATATTTGTAAGACTACTGAAGAATAAAACGTTGAAAAATTGCAAAAAAAACATCTGCCAGTCGCTGGATTACATTCTTATCGTTTTTTAGCGAGGAGTCGCGCTGCGGATCTGGCGGTGTACGATCGCGTCGTGCGTATCGGCGGCGCTTTGGGTCCGCACGTGGCTCCGCCATTTTGTGAACTCTTTTGTGTTCAATTGAGATTATTAAAATACTTACATTGGCAAAACTGCCACACTAGACTTCATTAATACTGATCATTTTCCTACGTATACTCTTGGAATTGTGATAACACATCGGATGCCATTAAACAACAAAATTTAATTGAAATTACATTCTTATCAACATTTCAGATTTTATAGAAGAACTTGTCCAAAACGATGTTCTAAACACCTTTCAAAATATTCAATTTATGTACGTTAACCTCTAGTTAGAGACGAGTGGTCGAGTACAGCTTTGGATAGCAGTATAGGACCCGCCCTCCGCTTTCTCGTTAAAATTTTACATGCACTTGACGGGCCGACCTGGCTTACGTTAATTATGAAATCTCATTTCAGAGCGAACCTACACGTTTGAGTAATGGCTCCCGAAATGAGAAGTGTTCGCCGAACATAAAAGTTTCAATTAAGCTGCGAATTTAGTAGCGGCAATTACTAGCGGTTATTAAAATTTGTCCTCAAATTGTTCAAGCTGTTTTGTTTGTTGAATTAAAATATAAGTTTAATATTAATTCGTCAGTTCGAAATGAAAGCTCTCGTCTTTGTAAATAAGTTCAAAGTTACCGCGTTCAAATAGTGGTTTTATGAAAATGACAGAGAATGACAAAATTACTTTAAAATATAATGTTGTGCTATTGAGTTTCAATCTCATTACAATACTCTTTAATTTTATACATTTAGGTATTTTTACTATCAATTGTTCATAGTGCATAGTTATTAGCCGTGGTGGTCGTTTGGCGAGTAACCTTGCCTGCCGTGCAGGAGGCGATGGTTCGATCCCCGTCCATGCCGACTCGTACCAATGAGTTTTTCGGAATTTATGAACGATTTGTAACACCACTGGCTTTTCGGTGAAGGAAAACATCGTGAGGAAACCTGCATGCTTCAATTTCGAGGCATGTATTGTACCCACTGTCCATTATAAGTGGCGACGGGCTCACCCCCCGTCACACTGGACAGTTTCGGTACTACCGGTGAAACGTGGATGTTCTGAGGTTTTCTGAATATCTCTGACCCTCGGAGAATATAGTCGTGAGCATATGCATGCTTGTTCATAGTGGAAACAGCGGTCTGATTATAATCCCCACAGCGGTGTGGTAGGCTCCGCAAGGAGCCGCCTGGCTCGCGACCGGGCCTGCCGGAGTCTGGCGCCAAACAGCGTGCTGCTTTTCGTCGGTGTGCAGGAGTGCTAGCGCCATTCTGGGTAAGCTCGCTACATCTTCGACCCAACCTTTGTCCTGATGACTAGATTGAGGTCAAAAGCAAGCCCATCAATAGTAAAAAAAAAAAAATGTTCTTGAATAAGATTTAAACTAAGACTCGTGCTTTAACATTGTCATATTGACCTGCAATGAACTTACAGATTATAAGCATTCTAATTCACATAAATGTATACTCAGCTGACAACTTAAGCAGTCTTGACGTCACTAAATATCACAAGTCTCCTTTGACCTTGAACTTAGCCTTGGAACTCGCTTCAACTCAAACTCTCGAGGGTCTAGCGCGATATTAAGATTACACTTTTAAGAACTCCTTACAATAAAATGTATTGTTTTATGTTGTACTTACACTGAAAAATTTATGAGGTTAAAAAGATTTATACAGGGTGTAAAATTATATGCGTTACATATCGAACAGGGTGCTTCAGACCATCAAACTGAACAACTTTCACTGCACGGCTAGCATGCCACCCACGACAAAGCGTTTAAACGAGAAAAACGTCATGCGCGCTCTTTTTGGCGTACGTAAAATAATAAAGATGGAGGCACGTCTCTATTTTTGTCGTTTTCTCGGCGGTGGCATGCTAGAGGGGCAGGACCAATGTTGAAATCATCGATTGTTTTATACATTTTGGTCGAATAGTCATTGTCATTTTCTATGGAACAGCAGATTTTCGTTTCGCGATTTCGATGCTGCTTCCATAGTGAAAGTTGTTCAGTTTGATGGTCTGAAGCAACCTGTTCTATATGTAACGCATTAAATTTTACATTTTGTTCAAACAACTTAGGCCGAATTCGATCAAACTTAGATTTATAGAAGAGTAACTATACAAGGAACAATTTTACTTTTGGTGTTTATACACCCCGTACTAAAAGAACGAATGTATAATTCACCTAAAGAAAGAGGTCGTTGTATCCGTACTTATTGCAATGTGAGGTTAAACAGTTTTAATTTGGTAGGTTTCTTTTTATTATAATTTTTTTAATTATGTGACATTGACATTTCATTTAGATTAGGGTTGGTAAAACGCAAAATCAGTTTACTCTATAGTAACCGGCAACATTTACTCGCGTTTGGTCGAATCGGGCCTTAGACGTAACAGTATTTACCATGGATCTAAATCATAAAGGATAGCACTCCTCCTTACAAGCATTGATACAAGAAAATTTGACGTTCGTCTCCGTCGTCGATATTTCCAATTTTACGTGCGTCCCTTTCTATTCCAATGACGTCACAATTACATGAACGACAATTGAGTGACGTCATGCCTAGACATACATTAGAAAGGGACAAAGTTAACGTCACTAAAAACCACTACGGAGAAGAACGATCATTACCGACCATCAAGGAGTATTATCATGTTTTCCCTCTTGTTAGGCAGTCTGTGCTCCACTGTAGAGGATTCCAAACTTCTTGGTATTTACCTATACTATCAATTTGTTGGGGTCGCAAGATAGCGGATCATATACCTCATAAAATATAAATCAGAAGTGCCACCAGATATTATCTGCTTTAAAACACCTACTTTGCATTAATTCCTAAAATATCAGCCTCTTAATCACATCAAAACTTATACGATAAAAACGTCAGCGTAACCGCGGTATTAAGCGATATTTTACTTTAGATGAGGGTATGAAGGTTCACATTATTTTGTACCGCAGACGTATAACTTCCGCCGGCTACCACAACATGATAGATGAGCTCTCTGGGATGATTCCCTTTTCTTCACCCAAATTTTTCAACTTAAACGATAAGGGTGCTCAATTTCCCTGCCAGTAATGATTTATATTAAGATACCTGCACAAGTATGATGCATTCCTTTTGTGTCGAACTAAGGACGATATTAAATTTTATGAGGAAAGGTTTTACTTTATGTCGAAGCGATGAATGAACAAAGATTTAGTTTTATATTCACTTTTCTCGGAAGAAACGTTGGCGTTGGATCAGAAAATACTTCATCAGAATTTTCTAGACTGCAATCTAATATTCGTACTAACGGATGCCGAGGAGATATACAGGGTCCTTCTTAATATGCTGACACTTTTTAAGGGGATGATCAGACCATCAAATTGAACAATTTTCTCTATGGAACCAACATCGAAATCGCGAAAAAAAATCTGCTGTCCCATACATTTGGCTCGAGTGGGTTTGCAGTTTTGTATGGGACAGCTGATTTGTTTTTTTCGCGATTTCAATGTTTGTCCCATAGATAAAGTTGTTCAGTTTGATGGTCTGATCATCCCCTTAAAAAAGTGTCAGCGTATTAAGTTGGACCCTGTAGGTATGCAACACACTTAAGATGAACAAAATAGTACTACAAAGAGCGATCGTGTTTTGCGAAAAGTTAAAATATAATCCATACAATCCGATCAGTATTCGCGGTCTCAGTGCGGTCGCTCTTTATTCAGGAAATACACGATAGCTACTGAGAAATTGACGATGTCTATTCTCAGTAATAATTTTAATGGCAAAGCGTAGTGCGGGACGCCCTCCAGAAGCTGGCTCGACGATCTGAAACAGATAGCCGGCTAGTATGATTTCTCTACGTGCTCGCGACTAGACTTTTTTCCATACTACATGTCCCGGCTAGCATATCATAACCGAACAGCGAGGAACGAGCTCATTTTCTATGCAGACTAGATGGGCTGTTGCGACTGGATGAGTAAGGCCGAGAGTACAGAAATTAAGTTGATGTTAATGTGTTACATATTAAAGGGGATGATTCATACCATTAAACAAAACAACATTCACTATGCGACCGACAGTGAAATCGCAAAAAAAAATCAGCTGTCTCATACATTTTGTGTCCAGCAGCAATTGACGTTTTCTATGGAACAGCTGTTTTTTTTTACGCTTTTTAAATGTTAGTCCTTTAGTAATTTTTTGGTTTGAAGCAACTCCTAAAGTATGTAACGCATTAAAAGACATTGCCCAATCCCATTTCGGACACAAAACTGGTAAATTTGAATTTGAATTTTATAAGAAATCCCACTGCAGAATAGGATAATTTCCATAAAGGTATTATACCTTTGAGAAATAGAGCAACTAACATGAGTTATCAAATGAAACCGTTTTTGGATGTTTTCAGGAGACTATTCGCAGGCAAAAATTCGAATACTTTCTAAAATTCTGAGTCTAACGTGAAATCGTGGATAAATTAATGAAGTATTGAGAGTATATTTTACAAAATTATCTACGATTTCACTTTAGATTCGCAATTATTCACGGAAATCGAATTGTAAAAATTGGTAAGAGATTTGAAAACGGTTCTATTGCCTCGCGTCGCGTATCTTTTTCTATTATACAGTGGTGCCGCTAGGTACATCTCGCTCTCTCAGCTGTCAATCCCTCTATTCCATAAGGTATAGTAACTTTATGATAATTTCTATTTCATTGGCATGTATGATATTCCTCCTGTTTTGTGTATAAGTTTTGCTATCATATTCCTTGTATTTCTTCTTTGATTATGCTGACACTTTTTTAAGGGGATGTTCAGAACATCAAACTGAACAACTTTCTCTATGGGACGAACAACGAAATCGCGAAAAAAAAATCTGCTGTCCCAAAACATTTCGCTCGAGTAGGTTTGTAGTTTTGTATGGAAGAGCTGATTTCTTTTTCGCGATTTCGATGGTGGTTCCATAGAGAAAGTTGTTCAGTTTGATGGTCTGATCATACCCTTAAAAAAGTGACAGCATATTAAGTTGGACCCTGTATAGTTTGTCTCCTAGGCAATGTCTTTTTACACCCTGTATAAGAGTATCGAGAGTACAGTTTTGTGTGGCACCTTGGGAGAGGCCGATTTTCAGCACTGGACAACGAAATGATTCAATTCAGAATGAAAAAAAAAACTAATTAAAATATAATTCTGAGTAAAGTCCGTCACAGCAAACTTCTAAGCTTTGATCGTACGATTGCGATCAACATTGAAATAATGATCGAAAGAAAACCGCAAGCAGCCACTTCCAAACTCTGAGGTCTAACGAAAATGTCGATGTAACAAAAGACGAGGCTTTCAACAATAATAATTAATAACCGAGCACAAAGGAACGTCTTTGAATTTAAAAGCCTTCAGCTGCAAAATTATTGTGGTATAGGGTTGATTTTAAACCCCTTCATTTTTGGGGTCAATCTAGTTTAGAAGGTTCATAGCTTTGATAGTTGAAGCTACGAACGCGTAGAAAAATTTCAGGTAAGGCCACTAAAACCCTCACGCACACCAACATAAGAAAGTTTGCCTCCTGGTTTTTGGACGTTAGAAGCGTGAGTTTCTAGCTTGACATATCAAAGGTATACGTAGATATTTGTTGTACGTCAAATTAAGTTTAATCATTAAGCTCGGCCGATATACGTCCCAATCTAGGAACTGGCAGGCCATTATCCATCAAGCGGACCCATTGTGGTTAGGTGTATGCAAGTTGTGATTTCCCTGACAGAATATCATCAAGCCACCTCAACATGCTTATGACTTGGCTTATCGTATACAGATAGTATCGAAGTCATACGTTTAACGTAGTTTTGATAGTACCTACTCTGTGGTTTAACGAACTTTACCCAAAGCATTAATGTTTGGATATGAAAAAAAAAAACATCAGCATTCGCAAATTTTTCAACATGGTGTATTTTTTGAAAGAAATTCTATGTTTATTTTCCATTCAACTGACCATCAAACTGAACTACTTTCACTATAAAGACATTTCGAAAAAAAATCGGCTGTCCCATACATTCGAATCGAGTCGGTACTAGAGTTTTGTATGGAACAGCAGGTTTTATTTTATTTTATTCCGGTGTTGTCTCCATATTACATCCGTCTAAGTAAACCATCCAAACATCCATCGATCCGAACTTTAGATCATCAAACTACCACATTCATATTTTTTTTTTGACAGTGTCACACAAATTATCAGGTCACATTTAAAGTATCAGAAACTAGCCTGGACTTGTATTATGCTGACTAGACAACGATATAGAATACATAATATATTATAGATACAAACATCCATGACTCGGGTACAAATACTACCCCATGAAATATTACTAGGGGATTTTGTTACACCGTGTATAAGTATTACAAGTTCACCAATAAACTGAAAAGCAACTGTATACAATTTATTATTATGAGCAGTAGGCGTTGTTGGTCCAATAAAAACAGAACATTTCATTGGTCAGTATTATATGAGCTTTACATTTGGACGAACTCTTTTGTGGCATTTAACGGCCAAATTACAAGGAAAAAATCAATATTTCATCTCAACGAATCATACAAATGTTCCCATAAATTATGGAACCAATGAAACACACATAAATAAATTTCAATGTGCAAATCTTGCTAAAACGTCCGTACACAGATATATAGGGGTCGCATCACATTTATCTTCCCTTCATTTGTACAATAGTACGTATTCCGCAAATGTTCGCTTTTTACAAAATATATCCCCCAAATAGGCTTATTTGAGGTGAACATTTGGATGCCATTAACGTGATTAAAATTAAAGCACAGGCGCTTTAACAAGGTTAATTTAAATTTGTATAATTTCAAGGTACGATCAAACCATGATTAATTCTCGTAGTGTGTGTTCGTACACGCGGTCTCATTATGGATTTCTGACAACTGAAATTCCTGATTTACTGGGGTGAGGATTCGGATTGACACAATTCAAAATCAAAACTTCATCGTGTATTACTGCCTCCGTGGTCTAATGGTTAGAGCATTGGGCTCTTGACACGGAGGTCGTGGGTTCGATTCCCACGGGGGGCACCTAGTGAAATGTCACTTTGTGCGTTTTTCCCCAGTTGTGAGAAATGACGGCTAGGAGAGATGAATGGAAGAGGATGACATATTGAGCCGACCCCAGATAATGGGAAATGGGCAAGGGAATGATGATGAGATGGTTAGGACATTGCAGGCTGAGTCACCTGATTGTCTGAAAAGAAAGATGATTCCGTACTTCGGATGGCACGTTAAGCAGTTGGTCCCGGCTACTATCACTGGTGGTAGGTAGTCGTTACATAAAAACCACGTCAGAGGCCGTAAGGCGGTTTAAATAAACTCTGACACCAGGGCTTTGCAGCCCACTCGATAAGAAGATCGTGTATTCTACTCATAAAACTGAACAAATTTCATTATGGAGCCAATCATTGAGAGCTGTCCAATACATTTGAGTCGAATAGGTACTGCAGCTTTGTATGGGACAGCTGTTTTTTTCGCGATTTTGAAGTTGGCCCAATAGTGAAAGTTGTTCAGTTTGATGAGTAGAATACATGCTGAAGTTATCCGCAGTGATATACAATTTTCCCTGTAGTACAAGAGATAAACGTACGTTTGGTAACCATCAGCTGCAAGTCTAATTCAGTATTTATAGGATGTAGAGCATTTCTGTGATGGACCAGGTCTGACTGCATAACTCCTGAACCGACTGGAGTTATATGCAGGCAGGTCTGGACCATCCCCATCACATATATGCTCTACACTAAACCCTATGTTATAGCCTGTAGAATCCCACTGCAGGGCAAAGGCCTCCTCTCTCGAATAAGGGTGAGAGGGAGTGGGGCCATACTCCACCACGCGGGCCCAGTGCGTGTTGGTTTAGGCAAGTTAGTGGTCACCTTGCTGTCAGAGAATTTTCAAGTCGCCAATAGGGCCTCTGACCTGGCTTAACGAATAGTTACAACGCCATCTGACGGAACATCCGAGACCAACTGCTTAACGTGCCTTCCAAAGCACGGAAACGCTCGAGATGAAATACCACTAAACGATCACCCATCCAAAGACTGACCGGACCTGACGTTGCTTAACTTCGGTGATCGTTTCCAATACCGAAGCTCCACTACGCCAACGAGCGCTTCACTAAACCCTATGAATACTAAATCAGCCTTGCAGCTGATGGTTACCAAAGGTACCAATTAAGGGTGTATTCAGACAAAAAAACTTAACAATAACAACTTTCCCTAGGAAACATGAGTCGGAAAACGAAAGCATTTTTGGACCTCCCGTAGAAAATCGTACGAATGAGCATTTTTGTATGGGAGGACCAAAAAAAGTTGTTTAGTTTCATATACGTCCCAATTTAGGAACTGGCAGGCCATTATCCGTACGCCTGGCAGGCCATTACGAATACAATTATCCTGAAAATATTGTTAGTTAATTAAAATTTGTGGTGTATTGGTACTAAAAGTTAACCTTGCTACTACTCTTTAAAAGATAGTTTGTTAGTATCAAGGTGTCTAACCACCCCGAATGCTAGTATAATTTTGAGTTTACGCATACATTTTGAAACCAGCGATCATAACTGCGTTGTTGCTTTGACTGTACCTACTTACTTGTTTCACATATGACTTTGTAAGCACAAAACAATGATAACTATGATTACCTACTTGAAAAAAAATATTCATAGATGCGTACCTAATTAATATACAATGGCATAGTACTAACCTGCTAAGAAAATTAAGAAAAACAAAAAACCCGACTGCATAAAAAACTATTAACTGAAAAGATAAAAACAAGCTCCTTGTTTGAGCAAATTAATACAATTTTAATGTTATTACTTACTAGGTAGGTATCGCAAAAGAAAATTTACAAATTTGTTGTTTATCATTTGTCCCGCCTCCAATGCCTACCTATAAATGTAATAATACTAAAATTGTATTAATTTGCTCAAACAAAGTTATTTTAGCTGATTTAAAGGAACTTGTTTTTATCTTGTCAGTTAATAGGTTTTTATGCAGTCGGTTTTTTTTATTTTCTTAATAATTTAGTTTATTTCATACTTTTTAGTCTTGTGTCAAAATGTTAGCATAAAAGTACTATAATATATATTTATTTGGAATCTGCTCTTCACCAGCTTTCATTTGATACCCATATTGAAATTTTTTAGGAAAAAAAAATTGATTCTTCCCCCTTCCTTTTTTAATTCGCAGACGCCATATTAAAATAATGTACCCTATGATACTCTCGCGATTTTTACAAATCTAACGACACCTCATACGTTAAAATCCATCAATCCGTTTAGGCTGTAGGGCGTGCCAAAGAAATAGACATACAAACATACATAAATACATACATACATACGCTCGAAAAACATAACCCTCCTTCTGTCGCAGTCTGGTAAAAAACGTTGGTTTATAGGGATTCCCTACGTACTTATGCATAGTGAATAGGGAATAGATTACCGATGAACGCTAGTCAGTAAATGCGACATATTTCGAAAATACACATTTCAGTACGAGTAGTACCTACTTAAACACTGTGCAGTGATTCCGGCATGACTTGTAACGGACAGAATTTACACGCTTGCCAAAGCGTCCACTTTAAATAAAGAAAATTTTTAATTCCGTCTTATAGGAAGGAGGGCATGTACCACTGCTGTAAGTTCTACGGAATTTATGTACGAGATTTTGTCATTATCATTGGCCCGGCGGTGAAGGAAAACATCGTGAGGAAACATGCATAACCAGGAACAAAATGAAAATGTTAAAGTTCATTTATGTGAAAAATATGGGCGAACACAAAAGACCGCAGTGGTCTGTCATAAGCCTCAGCTTGCAAAAGCCCTCCCAAAATAATGATGTTATAGGTAGTATATAAAATGGAATATAGAGTATAGGTTAGTTGGACTGTACCCAAAAACCGAATAAGTTAATTTACCCGCATATTCATTATATAAGTATCAAATAAATCAAAACATCGAAACATTTTTCCATCAAAGCTCTTTTAACTGAGATACGCTAATAAACTTGTGAATAAACGGCAAATTTTTTTGTTTTTTAAAATTTCACATGCAGCAAAAACGTCACAGCGGAAATTGTATAGGAGTGAAATATCGCGCACAGCTGCAGCGGCTAATGAACCCGTTTCATGTTGCTAATATTGCGCATCTTGTTGGTTGAATTGAAAAATTTCATGCTATTTAATTACGTTTGCTAGTTTTCTCGGCTTATTTCATTTAAAATGGTTGCATTATTTGAATGCTTAGTATTAACCCTTTGTTTACCAATTTAATATTGAAACAGTGCTCGCCCAGATACTTACATAGTTTCATGAAGACTTTTGTCGAATAAATGTTAATTAGCTTATTAAATTTAATTACTTGAAAACCAACAAAAGTTCAAAAAATCTACAAAGTAGGTAGTCTTTATAAATAATGCTTGCAGGCAACATTTAACTGCAACCAGAAGATACCAACCAAAAGAACATACCTACCTACGTTCATTGTTTTCAATGTATGGATTAGGGTATGTATCCCATGGGTCTTTTACATTATTGATCTGTTACCTGATATAAATAGGAGTAAAAAAAAAAATATGAGAACCAGTACCAGTCAAGATAGGTGTTAACATAAATATCCATGATTGAAACTGTTCTACCGAGTCACGTTGCAGGAATTGACCCGAGCACACGTCTCGCGTGGTTTTCGCGCGTCGCGTTTTTGCCTGCCACGAGGCTCCGCAATCCTCAATCTATTCTTGTTCTTGAACAAAAACAATCCCTGAGATTGGCATAGATACTCCCATAAATTACACTTGACACTGGTGGAAATGCGGTGCGACGCATAGCAAAAAGCCAATAATTATAAAAAAAAAAAAAAAAAACTGTTCTACCCAACGGTACTCTAAACTAAGACCTTTGGTTTGGTAGTTCAGTAATCACATCAATGAGGTTAACAACCAATAAGCACAAAGAATTCAAAACAGATCAATGCCTGTATTCCAAAATACAGTGCTGTAGCTACCTACATTATAGACTCTAAAATAGCGTACAAATTCCTATAGAAAAATCCAAAGCGGAGTACAAATCCTTCTCACAACAGTATTAGAGTAAGAACGTTTCGAAAAATCATAACCGTTTGTACATCTCAACCTTTTGATCTCAGCTGGGTTCGGACACAAAAGTTCCTCCCGGAGATCAACAATAGGCTTGCGGCAAGATTAATCGACCAAAGAAGCCCCCTAAGCTGCAAGAAACAATTTTTCATTTTTATCAAAATGTTGAGTAGGATGTAGCGATTGTCTGCTCTCTCTGTGAAGACGCTGTGGTTATTTTTAACAGCATTCTGGTTTATTTATTCAATTTAGATGTGAATTTTGTTCGAATTTATGATGAAATAGTCTGAATAATTGATATTTTACGCGTGCAATACAATATACGAATCGAAATGAAAATTGTACTTAATTAAATGTTATTGGTAAATAATTAAGTTGTGTTTCAAACCAAATTTTCAATTCATGACAAATTCATGTTAATTTTATACAATAAATGAACTACGATTGTATTAACTACATTTGATGATTGCTGAATTCTATGCAATTCGATTTCATACTGCTGAATATTGGAGAGAGTACAGTGCGACATAAAAGAGTAGAAAATAAATGGGGGCGCTGCCTCCACGCAAGAACGTCAAAATCACGCATAAGCTGGCAAGACCGACCTACAATTTGTACTAAAATATTTAGTTCCTGCTGTCACCGTTTTCTACTCTTTTATGTTGCACTGTACCTCTAGGAGATTTTTTTGGTCACTGGCCTGTCACTCATTTCCACCATTGTAACTTTTATACAGACAGCAGCGGTGTATTTAGAGATACACGTTACATTGTAATGCTTGATTCAACGTCCTTACCAAAGAAATTTTGCAAATCTCACATTTGAAGCTCAACGACGAGTCGAAGTGTACTTTGCGAAAGAGACAATATTTATCGTTACTCTTTACTTTACTCGTTAATCTTTAAATAGATGGAGATTTTAAAAGACTATGTGATTACTTTGTGTAGGGTAGTTGGGACACATTGCCATGCGATCAAAGTTCGGGGCAGATCGGCCACGATCCCACGTTTAATTCAATTTGGAATCCCGCCAGATTTCGAATTTGCTGGCAGCGTGTCCTTTAAATAATAGAAAAGCCGAGTCACATGTAAAAGTGAAGTCTTATTTAATATTATAACGCAATGTTAATAAATGTAATTACTTGAAATAAAGTAGACAGTTATCCTTATTATTGAAAAGTAGCATTAATATAAAATATTGGTAGTAGCTGATAGGAGAAAAAGCGAAAGAAGACAAAGAAGACCGATAAAGAAGAATAAAAGAAAAAGGGAAAAGAAAATAGGAAAAAAAACGATTACCTCCCTAGTAGTAAGTAAAATTTAATCACTTACGGGATGTTTCTAGGATAATTGTAGTTTTACAAAACTGCAATGCAACTCTACATGCATATTTTAAGAAACCGTCAGCATTATTAAGTTGGGCCTTGTATATCAGTAAAAACGTAATTTCGTACATCAACTAATATTTCCACTACGTGTAGGGAGTGGAACGTGAAATACTTTTCGCATGAGGACTCGGCTGCTCGGCCGACTGTTATGTTTTGACAAAATGTTGTGATTTTCCACATTAAATCACTATTATTATTGTGTATGCAAGTGCAAAATGAATTACATAATACCTAAACTACTAAACAATTTGCCTAAAACGACAATAAACGAAATTAACTCTAAGAACATTAAATATAGACTTAAAACTTATTTTTTGCTCTTGAATTCTAGATTCTGGGGGAGAGATGCAGGAACAGAACGGGAAACGCTGAACGGGAATTTAAAATACATATATTTCTACTTGTATTAACAAATTTAACAATATGGTATTGCCTTAGTTACATCATTTATTTTTTGCATACTAACAGTTCGTTTTCTGAACATCCTGTGAAATGAGCCTTGGTCGCAGTGTCTGTATTGCTTAGATTTTTTATAACCCGTAGGTACACAGTGCACTTCTCACCACTACAAATGCATGCATATAACGATCCGGTCCAACTCACATTCTTCACATTCTTGTCTAGTTTAAAATGCACACATGGGACTGCTTAATGTTTGTACCTACCTACTGCCATAATACCTGTCGAACCTTTAAAATAATCAATAAATAAATAACGCTCATAGGCACATACATTGTAATGATCCCAAACTAAGCACTAAAGGCTTTTATTATGGAAACCATACAACAACGGCACGAACATATAACATCCATGACCGAACCGGGATTCGAACCCAGGACCCTGGTTTGGCAGTCCGGCGTGGTAACCATTACACCAACCGGGTCGTCAATCTTTGATCTGTAGTTACGAGTATCTGACAAGACTACGTGTTTGAGTCTTTTGTTTTTGTTTTCTGCTTCTTGACTTTATTTTTACTTTCTGACTTTGTAAATGCCTATTATTTTAGTAAGTGTTTTTGTAGTAAAGGTTTAAATATTGTAAGTACGTAATTAAGTACATAGGTAACATATTAGTTATCCTAACTGTTAATTAAGACGTCCAAGACGAGTCGATAGTGTATAGATAAACCTAAACTGGTTTTTATTGCACTATCTTGTCAATTTATTGTAACGTTTCTTTCATTAGTAAACGTGGTGGACCAACGCCCAACCCTTGAGTTAAGCCTGTGCCCTGCAGTGGGACGTATATAGGCTGGTAATGATGTGTTCTAATTTTTATCTGAAATAAGTACCTACAGGTCTCCTTAGGTAGTACTATAATGAAGGAATAATTGAGGCGGGGCGTACAAACAGACAGGCGGAATAGACAAAAGTAAACTTAAGGGTTCCTTGTTTGACTACGGAACCCCTTGAAAAATGTTACTATTTTAGCCAACCTATTATGAAATTGTATTCGTGCTCGTTATTTTTCTTTGGAAAATATTAAATCTATCTGAGATACTTACCGTTATTTTTGTAGTAAAGAAGCGAGCGACTTACTTGACTTTTGATAAGGTAAAAATTATTCTTTTACAAATAACGTTTTCTCCATGTTTCAAAAAGTTTCTTAAAAAAACAATAGTGTTCATCAAATAAGCATTTTTCGCGTTAATAGCTTTTGAACATTTTTATTCTCAGACTTAAGTTGTTAAATAATTACGATTTCAGTCACGATTCTCAAGATTAAGCAACAGAAGTCAAAACAAAAATAAAAACTTAATTAAAACTGGAAGAACACTCTCATTGCTTACTTCACCATGTTTTCACAAACAAGACGTGATGTTAGAAATCGTGCCTTAAGTAGACCACGTAGAATACTTTGTAGGTTTCGAGTTAGTAACAAATGTTTTAACGTTTCGATACAAGTGGAAGTGCTAAATCTTAGGACGTAAATCACGCTGCAGTATAGCCTCTCGCAGCTAGTCGGAGAATAAATTCGTACCTCCGTTTTGTGAACGCTGCCTCATGAAATATTGTAGGTCTGTGTACTTCTGTTGCAACTGAATAATAGAAATGGTGGGTCTGGGTAAGCAAGTGAGGGACTGATGTCAGTGTAATAATGTATTAAGTGAAATAGACTTTTAGATAGAGTTAGATATAGGTAGAGTTAGATATAGGTGAGCAATATGTTATACAGGAAAATTTTGATATTTATTTTGTGAACCTATTTATTCTAAATTGATTTACGATCATTGAGTAATTATGTATAATTATGATAAATAAATTATCCATTGATCCTTTTTTCTTACATTTTATGTAGTCAATTTTTTTTTTTTTTTTGGCACACTTAGGTAAGTATTACAAAAAAATTTAAATAGGTACCTAAATATTATTGTCAAAGATAAATAAATTTAAGCATCCAATTTATCGTTTAGAGATGCCAAATAATTGTGTTAGTAAAATCTCAACCGTGAATAAGATAAGAGATCAAAACAACCTGAGAAAAAAGATGAAGATAAATAAAATACAAAGCGTCGACGCAACCTGCGGCAGGCGCGGCGGGCGGCGCGAGGTGACTTTGAATTACAAAAACCCTTTGATGTGCCGTTTCATCCTAAAATTGTTGGGTACACAGACCTACCCACAAACCTCTGCTTTAGCACAGTTTTTTCGTGCTTTTATCAATACACAAATGAAATAACATGCTCTGTGGTCTGGTCATTTGTATAGCCTGACCAGAAATATAAAAAACCTCGCCATGTTACGGAAAATCATTGGAACTAATTTTTGTACCTGGAACTCTGACATTAAAGGTTATAGTCGAATGCAGCGCCCCCAAACCAGGTTTTTTATATTCCTGGTCCGGCTTTAATTTGCTTTTTGACATGAAACAACGAACATCCTTACCAGGAAGGAAGATGGCATAGGTATTGTAATTACGCAAATCACAGAGAGTACTATTGTATACTACCGTAAACGCAAATTATACAAAAAATAAAAGGCTTGTTACTTCAAAAAGTTGTTATTTTATTGTCCTGTCATTCCAATAAACTGCTTTTACTGGTGTTTAACTATCGGTCATGTACATAGCCACTGTATTAAAACAATTAAAATTTTACTTTACAGTGACACTATTTTTCGTTTGGCATTCTTCTAATGAATTTCTTTTAAAATTCAACACGAGCTGAAACCCTAATTTGGTTTCACCGTTATGATGGACCAATGATCGTTACCCCATAGTTGAGGATAGAAGTAGATGTATTACAACATTTTGGACCTCGCTATAAGAACAGCAGTAGGTCCCCATTCACTATTGACGAAAAGATCCCGAGTGGCCCCATATACCAAGCGATTTAGTGGAGGCAGAATCCAGTTCTACCCGTTATTAGAATTAAAGCCACCGACTACCTCTGACTATAGGATTCACGAAAAAAAGGTTCGGTAACCACCAACGCGTAGCTGTGTACAATCAACCAGTCCAATAGCTAAATTTTCCCAGTTGTCAGAATCGAGCTATTCTTTATTGGCGGATTTTACACACGCTCCGCTCTACTTTGGTGGATTACGGGCCTTCCACCTATAGTGGCAAATTGGCAACTGTGGTTACCAATTAGAGATATAGGTAACATTGTCTTTTGTAACTGATTAGATTACGTATAGCAAGAAAGTTTTATCTTTTTAGACCACTGTTCCAAAATAAAAAAGAGCTCCGTCCTCCGTCACTCGCGTTTGACATCTGCGATAAGTAGCGGCGCTGCGTATCTCATGAGATACAGGCTGTCGCGCATTTCCATGAGGCACATTGTAGTTAGTCGTTCCTGAAGCACAAAGTTCGAAATTCGAAAAGCGCGTGGATTCGGGAGAATGTGGTATCTGTTAACTGTAACAGATTCGGATAGCCTGATAAGCAGGTTGGAACTTTGGACTGCACCGGCTGCGATGGTTACATAGTCATAGATTATTTGATTGTTACTACCTCATTAGGTAGTAATCAAATAAGTAGGTAAATAATCTGTGACTATGTAACCATCGCAGCCGGTGCAGTCCAAAGTTCCAACCTGCTTATCAGGCTATCCGAATCACAAAGTCATAAGCATATTTAATAACTAGATGACCGCAGCGAACTTTGTACCGCCTTGGAATCTTCTCGACACGCACTTGGTCGTTTTTTTAACCTATGTTCATCACGAATACTGTAGCATTCTAATGGCGAAAGAATTATTCAGATCGGTCCAGTAGTTTCGGAGCCTATTCAATACAAACAAACAAACAAAAAAACAAACCTTTCCTGGTTATAATATTATTAGTATTAGTATATATAAGTATAGATTAGATATAGATAAAGAACATACACGTATAACTCACCACCGTCTCCTTATTTACTGTGGTTAGAATCTTTTCTACAACCAACAATAGGTAATTTTAAAGCGTGTATTAGCTGTTGCTAAGGTCACTTTTATTAAGCTCTTTTTCAAATTCATACCATGGTTTTCCTAGCGCCAGACGTATGGACAAACAAATCCTTTTCGGAATATTTATTTTGTAAATACATTGTGTGTGCAAATTCGAACAAAAACACCCCTGAGGAGAAGTATTTGTGGTTTTGCCGTGGTTTTGAATTACTTTGTAATAGACGCCAATGCCTATTAAGAACATGAAATGGGAAAAGCGTCCAGCTTTTAGTCCGCTAAAACCTACGAATAAATAAATAGCTAAAACACTTAAAATGACACCAAAACCCTTGTCGTCTGACATTTAATTATTCTGCTGTACATTTGTAATATTATATTCATAGATATACCATACGTAGAAATAGGTAGGTTGTAATTTACGTGTGCCATGTGTGAGCAAAGGGAATTTCAGAACTGGTTATCAAGGGAATTATTCATCCAAAACTTTAGACAAAGGATTCGTGTTTGTAAAAGTTACACAACTTTAGCATCACACCGTGTTACGGTTTAACTTCTACGATTATGGGATTGTTTTGATGTAAATTTCTGGATAATATTATTGTTTCTTTCTTCATATTGTTTGCCTTGTGTGCTACTGGTTAAATCGAAAAGGATCCAGAAGAGATTTTTGCTTTTGCAAATGTGGTGGTACTGGTCCTTCGGTGCTCGATCCCGATCCACAGTTGGCCAGTTTCTTTAGTAAACCTGAAAATTCAACCACCACCTTTTTTTTAAATAGGTAGGACTGCAAAAGGCTGGTAATATCTGGAAGAAGTAATCCTCCGCTCCGCTACATTTAGGAACTGATATCGAATAGTAATTACGATTAAAATGTAACACAAGGAATTTGGGATATAGTTGTTTGATTAACCATCGAATGAATAGTTTAGTAAAGTTTATTTATGTTTGCCAATCGATAACATACCAACGTAAAATACTTCACAGTGAAACTATAGTAGATTACACACCGAGAGCAGGAAAGTAAGTAACAAACATGTGATCTGAGGCTTTCTTGTTTACTGCCCGAGGTTAGTATACAATTTTTCTCCTCGATGCAGGTGGAAAGCGGCAACTTCGTTTAGCGCAGCGCGACGACAATTGACGCTTGGAATAAAGTTTTTTCTTTCTTTCTTTCTTTCTTTCTTTCTTTCTTTCTTTCTTTCTTTCCGTCCGGAGGGGAGAAAAACAATTTATTTAAGTTCGTTATAATATAAAGCTAGTCGGCAGTTGTACTTAAATTGTACCTAATAGAGTTTTTAACCGTCTCCCATTATGGGACTGTAAAAATGAACAAAATCAAAATAATTTTATTTCAGTCACAGTCCATAGATTGTTAGTATATAAGTACTTAATACTATGTTAGTACAGTTAGATTAGAATACAAAAATAGTTATATAACCTATTTTCTGATAGAGAGAGGGGAGGTGTAGTTACGTCCAGTGCGTCCAAAAGGGACAGTGTGGCCGGTTTGAAATGGTGTATCAAAAGCATGCAAAAGCAGCAAATGTATCAGTCAGTTGGCAAAATGTCGGTATTTCGATAATAACGGCATACTTTACAAAAAACAATAGTGAAATAATGAAAAATTAAAAATTTTTTAGCCCGTAAGACCCATTTGACCCACATTTTTTATGTATTGTGTCTAGTCTACTAGGTAAATTGATATCATTGGTATCCTTTTAAACTAAGAGTCTACCCATCAAGCTGAACAACTTTTACTATGGGAGCAAACCGATCAGAGCAAAAAAAAATCTGCTGTTGCATACATTTGAGTCGAGTAGTCCCCTCTATCTACAGGGGAAAAGAGGCAGGGGAAGACCCAGACAGAGTTATCTAGCCCAAGTCGTGTCGTACCAAGAACTCAAGACACTAGCGGAAAACAAACAAGAGTGGCAAATACTTCACCGATAAGAGCGTAGCTGTTAATTAAGATGATGATGATGAGTACAAGTACGATATAGCAGATTTTTTTTTGCTTTGATCGGTTTGCTCCCATAGTCAAAGTTGTTCAGATTGATGGGTAGACTAAAAGCAGTTAGTTTAAAAGCATGCTAATGATATCAATTTCACCCTGTATAAAATGTGCTTGACTGGATTATTCATATCTTCAACACTGGACTGTTTGCATTATAAGAATAAATTTTGAAGAACAACATTACCCTTATACATGGCTAAACTATCGAATATGACATGCTATCCCAATAAGAAACACAAACTACCCCAATATCCAGGTTTTTAGACTTTTAATTTCCAAACGTGGCTCGTTTACATAAGGGTTCTAAACTTCTATTAACGTCGGGTTTACACCAATATACCTAAGCGGCGTTACAAAGTGCAATACATTTTAGAGTAGTTTTACCGCATCGTAATTTGTACCAGTACCTTAGTGAAGTTTATTGTATGCAGAAAACGTACCTCGTAACTACGTTTCAATCGATCTCTTTAAACAACTTAAGTAGAAGTGTAAATGACGTTTTATTGTGTTGCTTAACTAGTTTCTCGAAGCTGTGTAGATAGAGGAACTTGAGTACTAAATCTATTATCTAATTATTCTAGGTTTTCTTAATAGGCTGACGATATTTGAAGGGAATAGTTAGATCATCGAACTGAACTTTCTTTATAGGTACTGACATAACCTCTAGCGATAGACAAACCCTTTCCATAGAATTGGAGTTGAACTACACCACACAGCACAACATCGCCTTTTTCCGTCGCTCCATCCTTTTCTGTATCTCAGGAACGTCATTTGCTGGAGCATCTAAGATAGACGGCGTGTTGTCGCGCGCGATCGCGTTCCGTCTTTCTTATATGCTCCAGCAAATGACGTTCCTGAGTGACAGAAAAGGATGGAGTGACGGAAAGTGTAGTTCAACCCTAAGTAATACAATATTCTTATGCCCTTTCATACAAACAACATGTTCCAATGACTTTTTAATTTAATTCCAATTGAATTCCACTTCCCGCACGGCATTGATGTTCCCGAGTTCACTACTAAAATCGAAATCACGAAAAAATCTGTTGTTCCACATAAAACTGCAAACCAACTTGACCCAAATCTTATTGCTAAACAGCGATTTTTCCAGACAATAGTCCTTATCAAATTCAAATAGAGTTGTAAATAGCTTGCGCGAGCAATTCGCTGTCCACTAGAACAATTATCTATTATTCACATTCATTTAAATAAGTACGACATTTTATTGATCAGTGCGCAGTGGGAAAATGCACCTGGAGGCTGAACGCGCTAATCTAAAACATTGAAGTTAAATCTTTATTAAATTTCGCTTGTAATCAAGTTGCAATGTGTGATGTTGCATGTGTTGCCAGTGATGACATATGGAACAGAGACGTGGTCGCTCACTCAAGGCCTCATAAAAAGGCTGAAAGTCACCCAAAGGGCAATGGAGAGGGCTATGCTCGGAGTTTCCCTGCGAGATCGGATCAGAAATGAAGAAATCCGCAGAAGAACCAGAGTAGCTGACATAGCCCAAAGAATTGCTAAACTAAAGTGGCAGTGGGCGGGGCACATTGCTCGCAGAACCGATGGCCGATGGGGCCGGAAGGTTCTCGAGTGGCGGCCGCGTACCGGAAAGCGCAGCGTGGGTAGGCCTCCCACACGGTGGACCGACGACCTGGTGAAGGCGGCGGGAAACCGTTGGATGAGGGCGGCGCAGGACCGGTCGTTGTGGCGATCCTTGGGGGAGGCCTATGTCCAGCAGTGGATGTCCATCGGCTGAGATGATGATGATGAATCAAGTTGCAAACTAGTTACTTTTCAACTGTGCGAAATTTGGCATGGCGCTATACTTGACTTTATCTACTGTGTAACTGACCGCGGTAACGTACTGTAACGATCAAGCTACGACTCAAATTGCTGTCAAATGATTAGCGCGATACCGAATTTACAAAAAGTTGTGATTCGCTAGCGGTTCGGTGATGATTCAGTTTTCATTTATTTAGCGTTTTCGGCTCCCTGACATGCACAAACTCTTGAACTTAAAATAATTTATTCAATATAGGAGCTCGAAGCCTTGTTAAACTTCAAATCTACAAACCCTAAGGGTTGCGACACATAGGCCGACGGCGATCGACAGCCCGTCCATACAAAAAAACCAGTTTAGTGTACTAAACGACGTCGACGCGGCGAATGCGTCGCACGGGCGTCCGTCCTATACTAATCACGCTTTTGCGTATGAACAAGAAGTCGATCTCCGTCGTTCGCCGTCGATCGTCGTCATTCGCCGTCGATCGTCGTCATTCGCCGTCGATCAATGTGTCATGACCCTAAGGAAATACTAACAGAAAGCGGAAAGCTTTCAAAGAACTTTAATAATAAAAATATGTTTAATGCAACAAGCAGTTAACAATGAACGTGCGTGCTTACTAACCGTCCTGTGATGAATCCAAGAAAGGAAGATGCGACACACACTTTTTAATAGTTGTTATTTTAGCAGTAATTTGATTTTTCTTTTGATCAAAAGTCATTAAGACCGGTATTAAATGTACTCACAACACACGCACATACCATCAGCTCGGTAAACCCCACTGCTGGGTATAGGCCTCTTCATGTCCACACCAACAGGAACGGTCTCGCGCTAGTCTCATCCACGGTTTGCTGTCTACTCTACATTTATGTCATCCGACCATCTGGTCTGCCCACTGACCGTTCCCCCTAGTTAAGTAATACTTTTATCATAACTAGGGTTTTATTTTTGTCTCAATAAAGATCGATTGCTTAGCTACCTTGTATAGACGCATTACACGCTTTACATAGTTACTGGCTTGTACGAAAGTAAACTTTTCTAGTTAACTTTTAAGTGCGAGGTACCTGTAGAACAATCAGCTGTTCCATAGAAAACGTCTACGTGGCTCGAGGCTACGTGGCCAAATGTATGCTGATTATTTTTCGCTATTTCAATATTTTTTCAATAGCGAAGTTTGTTCAGTTTGATGGCCTTATAATGTATATACCGCATCTTCCCCATTTCAGTTGAATCTGCGAACTCGTTACATAAATAAAGCCCGGTGCCATTTCTAGTGTAATTTCTGTTTATCTTTCTGGAACAGCATCTGCTAGATGGTCACGTCGAGATTGCAAGCTTGTTTGTCCACTCGAACTAAGGCTTGGTACAGACACACTCTTGTGTTTCCTTGCCGGAGGCATCATAACCTCATTGTTGTCTGATATGCTTCTGTCAGGATTCGCAGGACATTGACAACAAAAGGCAGAAACTGTATGGGTCCGTGTATAGTAGTTAATTAGCATATCAACTTCGTATCAAATGTCTTCGAATAACGTTTAGGAATAAGATTAATCTAAAATCGAATCGAGAAATACCTATTCTTTTCCAAACGTAGAGGAAAATGAAAGTAGTACAAAATTGTTTTATTCATGTTTAATTATTATTCCATAAGATATTTCATTATTATGATAATATCGAAGTATAGCATCAGTAGTTGCAGAGATAATCAGTATGGTCGCGAACAACTAAATCTCACCATAAAAGTTCCTTGAAATTCAAATTAGAATTTTGCTAATATCTTGTATTTCGGGCCTAAAACTATATTGTACGGAACTGGTAATACAGTAGTACCACTGCTTGTTATTTACCCAGTTTCGGTGCGAATGCCTGACTTATTGAGTTTGCTACACTATTTACTGCTGTGAATATTTGATACCGCAAAGAGTATTGTATTAACCTACGATATACAGGGTGTAAGGAAAAGTATAGCATAGCATTGCATATGCTCACGACTACCTATATTCTCCGAGGGGGTAGTAAGAGATATTCTGAAACCTCAGAACATCTACGTTTCACCAGTATTACCGAAACATTGTCCAGTGTGACGGGGAGTGAGCCCGTCGCCACTTATAATGAACAGAGGGTACACATTAAAGCATGCAGGTTTCCTTACGATATTTCCGCTGATTTATTAATGCTCAGGAGTGTGATTTTTAAAACTCATTCGCTGAGCTCAGCAGTTGAAAATGACAAAATTACTATGGAGATATGCATCTTTCTACTGCTGATTTGACTTTCAAAAATCGTACTCCTGAAGTATAATAATTTTGACATTTTCAACGGCTGAGCTCAGCGAGTGACTTTCACAAATCGCACCCCTGACAGGTTTGCTCTCATAGTTGTTCACTTTGATGGGTAGTGTATGTGGTTTAAAGGATTAACCTTTCCTTACACTCTGTATAGGGGATGCTGATGGTTTTTTAAAGATTGGCTGCCGTGCAGGAGGCGATGGTTCGATCCCCGTCCAGGCCGACTCGTACCAATGAGTTTTTCAGAATTTATGTACGATTTGTAACACCACTGGCTTTACGGTGAAGGAAAACATCGTGAGGAAACCGGCGTGCTTCAATTTCGAGGCATGTATTGTACCCACTGTCAATTATAAGTAGCGACGGGCTCACCCCCCGTCACACTGGACAGAGTTTCGGTACTACTTTTATTTATTTATTTATTAGGCACCTAAAACAGATTACAGTTATAAAAACACCAAATATAGACAGGTTATATTGTAAAGCAAGCCATAATCCTAAGCATATGTGCACATCATGAAATAAGCAAAAGATAAACAATTAGCATCGTGTGCGTGAATCTATACATACTAAAAAGAAAAAGAAAACAAGAGGACAATTTTTCCATGCATCGAACGACAAAAAATTACAGAAATAAAAAAGACAAACAAAAATAATGTTGAGAACTTAATATGATATCTAGTCCTTTTTGGTTGTACCTAATTGATTTTGATCGAAGCCTAATTGTACCTAACTAGGTCTTCTAGGTATTCACAGCAGAGCGGAGAGCGGAGATAACGCGTCTTTTGTACCGATACTGGTTCGAATCGAATACATCTAGTTCGTTAGATTTCGCGACAATTTCGTTATAATTACGACACATACGTGACAGGGGGTTATAGAAAGAGGTATTATTAATATAGATCTGCAAGGAAAACGTTTTGGGGACTCGGACTCTATATTGGGAGACGATAGGAGAGCAGGGCAGTCGATGGCCGAATGAAGAAGTTTGTGGAGAGTGGAGAGGTCAAGTTGCATGCGCCTCAATTCAAGTTTCTGCACTTTAAATATCTCACAGCGTCGGTCGTAGTCTGGGAGCCTCAAGTTCATACGGTAAGACAAGATCCTAAGAGATTTCTTTTGCACGCGCTCAATGCTGGATATATGGACGGAATAGTAAGGAGACCAGATAGGGCAGCAATACTCAAGAATACTCCTGATGAGGCTGTAGTAGAGAAGCAAGAAACTACTCGGTTTTTTGAAATCTTTAGTCACCCTTGAGATGAAACGTAGAAGCTTGTAAGCCCTGGCAGTAATGCTTTCGTAGTGAGGACGAAAAGAAAGCTTCTCAATAAAGAGAACACCCAGATCTTTTTCACCCAGAGCCACAGTTTTCCGTTCCAACGTTTGGCCTGATAGTTGGTAATCATATACAATTTTGTGGTGCTTTTGTGTGAATGTGATCACGAAACATTTAGTGACGTTGAGACTCATGCGGTTACTAATACACCAATCATTAATTGCGTTTAAGTCCTTCTGAAGTACATGACAATCATTGACAGACTCCACACGAGTGTAAACCTTAAGATCATCCGCATATAGCAAGCAGGGGCTGGCCAAGCACTCAATTAAGTCGTTGATAAATAATATACTACTGGTGAAACGTGGATGTTCTGAGGTTTCAGAATATCTCTGACTACCCCCTCGGGGAATATAGTCGTGAGCATATGCTATGCTATGCTACTAGTACAGTAAACTAATCATACCCAATGTAAATACTGCGGTGTGCCTCGTCTCACGGAATATTTCCACGTAATTGTGTAAAATGGGGAAAATAGGGCATTTGTTGGTCACTAGCATTGGCTGTGGCTTTACTTGCTTGGAAATGAGATATCAGATTAATATGAAGTGATTAACGTTTATATTTGATTTGATTAGTTTCTAACAAAGATAAAATATAGGGGTAGATGGAAAGACATAAAAACGCTACTTTACATCTATTCGCTCTTATGATTATGACAAACGAACGTCCATTAGAATAAGCGAGACGACAATAGTATACACAGGCCGTATTGCGCTCAGGATCCATTTGGAGGTTTTTTGCATGTCCTTAGTATATAAGGTTGATATTTATTTCGTTAGCAGTTATTTCTAATCTTTTATTTTTATACAGATTACGGTTGACAAATAATCTAGGACCGGAAAAAAACCTAGATTAACTTTATCACACTGCAAAGTTTCAGCGATAGATGAATTATTGTTCAAACCCTAAAATTATTGGACTATACAAGGTGTTACAAAATTACAAATAAACATTTAAGGGGGTGGTGTAGACCATCAAACTGAACAACTTTCACTATGGGACCAATCTCGAAATCGCGAAAAAAAAATTATGTTCTATACTCTACAAATCGACTAGAGCTAAAATATGTATGGGATATAAAATTATTTTTTTCGTGATTTCGATTTTGGTCCCATAGAGAAAGTTGTTCTGTTTGACGGTCTAAACAACCCCCTTATGAGTTTTAAAAATTTATTGTTACTTATGAAACACCCTGTATAACGTATAAATCTTATCCTTGATCTTATTAAAGTGTAAATCTACCATTAGATACGTTCGCGATGAAACGACACGTCAATGCCCGCTGTTTCAAGTTTTCATCCATCCGTACATTGCTAGTCCTGGATTCAAGTGCATTGAGGTCTTGAGAGATCTAGAAAAATATCAATTTAAACCTTCAATAAATGAACATACCTACTTAATTTATTTTCTTAGTAGAGACAGATCGTTATCGTTCAATATGGGCACCGGACGATTTCAATATGCCGCATATTTCAAATATCGTGACGTCGACCGAGCTACGCCCCTATCCCGCCGAGGAGGTAATCAATTAAATTGCTGGAATAAAATATTAAATTAAATTCCTTTCCTTATTATCGTCGCTTAGAAGGTCCGCGAATTGCTGTGATTTTTTTTCCGACTTTTTTTGAGGTTCCCTTTTATAAATTTGTGTAATAAATATCGGGTATAATAAAAGTGCTGGTGTTTTTGATAGGCTCTTCTTGATTAAATTAAGGGGCAGTGGAATGACTACTTCAATACTTGGAGTATCCTTGACGTCTATTTCTTTTTAGAAATTAAGTATTATACGCTGTAAAAGTGACCTAATTGAGCCTCCTCGTCATCATAATTATCACACCAAAGGAAAAATTATACTATGTCACAGTGAAGCATCATTTGGATGTATTTTTTTTGTCGTTAATTCGGTATGCGACATTTCTGACGATGCACTTTGTTGCAAAAACAAAGGCTTTGTATGTTGCTTGAATCTGTAAGATTAGCTGTGTGTCAGTTATCGAGGTTTGTCCGTCTTGGAACACGACTCGCTCTGCTAACCTATATGGAATAGTGCGAGGTACCTGTAGGAATTTAGACGTAATCTTTGAAGAACGAGATGAATTTTAATTAATTAAATTTTTTTTTATTTGTTAATGCAAAAAACGGTTACTTACAAAGTGTCTCTGTATGTTCAGGAGGAGGAGCCTTAACATAGAGAAACAGAAGAAGCTTGTAGGTATTTCCAACTACTGCATGGACAGGTAAATGTTGCTAATTTTTACGCAATACAATATCGAAAACTAATATTCTGCCCTACTATAAAAAAAATGCTTATGGAATCCCTATGCACTTGTTTTTTTTCTTAGCAGGGCAATATTAATATAAGAGAAACATTATATTAAACAAGAAAGGAAAAATGTGTACATCCAAGAAAAATATCAGGCCGTAATGTCTGATGAGCCTGATGAGCAAGATTAATGAAGTAGAAAGACTTTGATAGATCGTGGTTTTAGCTAATAAATGTCTCAAGATACCCCGGGGGAACAACAAATCATGATACCTACTAAATCAGATGTCCATAAAATTAACCTTCTTAATCTAAGGGTGATTCAGGTATATAAGTAGGTGACGGGAAAAGCTGTATGGTGGTTTTGTTCATAAGTATTGAATGGATTGTAAGTCTATTCTAGAATTATGAACAGATTTATTTTCAAATAATAGCTTTGATGAAATTAATACTTTCCAAGACTTTCTTTAACATTTCCTAAGAATATGTATACTTAACAGGATGTAAACTTAAATGTGTTCCATGTTTTAGGGGGTGCTTCAGACCATCAAACTGAACAATTTTCACTATGGAGTCAACATAAATTTACAGTATTTCAATATTAGTTAGTTAGTTATTAGTTAGTTGAGAGAGAATATTAGTTTATTAGCATTTAGTTATGTACAATAAGGTGCGTTGGGGTAAGATCGTAAATGGGGTAAGAACGATGTTAAATATCTACCGATTCTGTGTTTTTTTTATTCTCGCTACCATAGCGCGAGATGCCTTTTTTTTCTACTCCCTTCAGTCCGCATTGTTGATTTCGTCGTGTCGATCGTCTGTTATGGCTAAGCGTAAGATTGGACGCTCAAAACAAAATAACTAAGTATAAGATCGGATGTTTTCTTTTTATAAACCTTGTGTTCGCCACATGAGTGATTTTAGAGGGTAGTCCGTTCTTTCCCCAACATCGTCCGATCTTTCCCATGTATTTTTAAATGTATGTCTATACTTTAAACTCCCGTAACACAGCAGTCGTTAGATCTATGCAAACATGAAAATATTTTTCAGATAGGTTGTTTATTGATTATCAGATTCTACTTTATTTTATTACGCTAGCTGATATAGATTTTGAGGAAGAAATAAATTGCTATCATCTTATGAATGCAGCTAAAAACCATCCGAACTTACCCCAACGCACCTTACAGCACAAATGAGATTGAAGTTCTTTGTTACCTGGTTATATCGTAAACTCGAAAATTTAAAATTAAACCCCTGATGTAAAAAGTATGTAACGGAATAATTTTAATGGCGTGGTGCCATTAATTTGTGTCAAAATTATCAATATCAAATCAAAATACTATTAATATCACGGTTTAACTTGTTAATTATTTCGATTGTTTGAGTTTTCAGTTTGTTCCAGTGTTTCCTTTGTGTAGTTGGTGAACAATATTAATTTAAGTTTACAAGATTTATCTATCTATGTAGGTGTCTATTTGATTTTCATTATAGACTTTATTTAATTTAAGTATGAAGGATACGTGGATATTTGGGAATTCTTGCCTGTTTCTATGATTTTTATATAAACTCACATATAAACTACTGACCTGTTCAAATTAAACTTTTCGCAAAAGATAGGACTTAACTTGGAATAACATTTAATTTTAACGAAATATGCTCATTTAAACATACATACTTCAGCGTGATGTTGGAGCAATATTCTCTTCAGCATTATGTGGTGTTTGAGGATAAAATTATGATGCCTTTTACCACAAAAACATAGCAAAAGAAACTCTATCACTAAGAGCTTAGTCGCCTCGACCCGAGGGATAAAATGGAAAAACATTTTGAAAAGTTTGAATCTAGGGAGAATTGAAATTCGCAAGGACAATATGAAAAAAACAAAACATTACTTACTCTTTTTTTACACTCGATTTTCGTAAATTCTATTAGCAAGAAACATCCGTTCCAGGCTATATATTAGCGGCGTTAAAATTTTCCAGGCCGAAGTCATGTTTTCGTAATGCGTTTTTAATGTTCTCATATTGCTATAAATCACCATGGCTACCCCTGGTCCAGATAGCTTTAATGGTTTATTAAATTAGTTTATAAAGCTTAGCTCATAATAGACCGTTTAATAAAACCACAAACGAGGTATTCTATAGGTATATATAACAAAATTATTAAAATTGACTTTTTAATAATCGTTATTGGATCGTGGAAAAGTGTTTAGGAAATTAAAAATGTTGGAATTGTTTGATAGGAATATATTAATAGATCCATCATTAATTTAATTTGTTTAAAAGGTTTGCTAACGATACATTCACAACTTTTTACATATTTTCCAGGCCCACAGGCGTTAGTCCACCACGCGTGGCCAATGAAGATTGGTAGATTTCACACACGCATCAGAATTTCTTCTTCAGCGTTTACTGGTTTCCTCACGATGTTTTCCTTCACCGTTTGAGAGCATTTGCGCATTTTGTGTCCAGTGGACATTTTGGAATTTGACATTATACCTATGCCTAAACGCATGCTCACGAAATTACAGAGAGCTGATGTTACCATTCCGTAGTAAGTATATTAATTAGTTACGTCATTGTGCAAATGGTACAAGAGGAAGTAGTGCAAACTACGTCTAACAATAAGCGAGCTTTAGTGCACGTTGATGCTATTCACGGTCAACTTCTGTTTTCAAACCGCTGAGCAGGCCTCTGACTTCCTCCTTCGGAAACCGCTATATCAGAGATAACTTCCATTTCAGATACCCTATAACCCAGGCATGTCAAACATGCAGCCCGATCCAACATTAAGAATAGCTTCCTATTGCAGTCCGCGAAAATAATGACTTTTAAAAATAGGCATATTATGTACGTTGGTGAAGGTGGTGAAAGTTTTAAGTCATGGTGTGAAAAATTTCGAGCTAGCGTTCGCACGCTCTGTTTATTCTTGATTTTACTATTAAAGTTATGTTATATTATCGATGCAATGAGTTTTATTTATTTATGTTCTTTGCGGCCCACTGATTCATCACTGATACGGACTTTGAGTTTGACATGACTGCCCTATTCTATAGTCCATTCCAAATAGTAATGAAGTTTTTAAGCAAAATATTGAATTACAAAAACAGAGATTTGAAACACTAACTCTCATTTATAGTTCAAGCATTCTAGATAACAATGTATGGAAAAATTGGCAAAATTAATTGAGTAGTTTTATCTATTGGGATATGTACGTTATAAAGCGAAGTTAAAATCTACTTACTCTCCCCCCCCCCTCCCGGGTGAGCTTCACCCCCCCGCGCCCCCGAAAGTGTCCCAAAGCGCGGTTTTTTCCAGTTTTAAAGAAAACCGTACACGATACATGAAAAGTGTGTAAGAATGAAATGATCCTTGATAAATTTACTAACAATCTCTCATACATACAAAATCTATATCACTTATAGTTACCGCGCAATCTGCCACGTAATATGAACATTTTTGATTATTATCGATTTTTACCCGACTGCGACAGAAGGAGGGTTATGTTTTTTGAGCGTATGTATGTATGTATGTATGTAAGTATGTATGTATGTATGTATTTATGTATGTATGTATGTAGGTATGTATGTATGTATGTTTGTATGTCTATTTCTTTGGCACGCCCTACAGCTTAAACGGCTTGATGGATTTTAACGTATGAGGTATCATTAGATTCGTAAAAATCGTGAGAGTGACATAGGGTACATTATTTTAATATGACGTCTGCTAATTAAAAAAGAGAGGGGGGAGAATAATTTTTTTTTCGTAAAAAAATACAATATAGGTATCAAATGAAAGATGGTGAAGAGCAGATTTCAAATGTATTGATTTTGTAGTACTTTTATGCTACCATTTTGACACAAGACTAAAAAGTATGAAATAAACTAAATTATTAAGATAAACAAAAAACCCGACTGCATAAAAAACTGAAAAGATAAAAACAAGCTCCTTAAATCATAATAACTTTGTTTGAGCAAATTAATACAATTTGAATGTTATTACTTATTAGATAGTTATCGCAAACGGGGACAAAGTAAAATTACGTATGGTTGGTTATGGTTTTTCCCCGCCTGCAATACCTACCTAATAAGTAATAACATTCAAATTGTATTAATTTGTGGAATTAAGTAAGGAGTGCTCGTTGGCGTAGTGGAGCTTTGGTATTGGAAACGATCACCGAAGTTAAGCAACGTCAGGTCCGGTCAGTCTTTGGATGGGTGACCGTTTAGTGGTATTTCATCTCGAGCGTTTCCGTGCTTCAGAAGGCACGTTAAGCAGTTGGTCTCGGATAGTTCCGTCAGATTGCGTTGTAACTATATGTACGCCTATTGAGGCGGCTTGAAAATTCTCTGACAGCAAGTTGACCAATAACTTGCCTCCACCAACACGCACTGGGCCCGCGTGGTGAAGTATGGCCCACTCCCTCTCACCCTTATTCGTGAGAGGAGGCCTTTGCCCTGCAGTGGGATTCTATAGGCTATAACTTTTGTATTAATTTGCTCAAACAAAGTTATTATGATTTAAGGAGCTTGTTTTTATCTTTTCAGTTTTTTATGCAGTCGGGTTTTTTGTTTATCTTAAGGGTCGGCACTACCCTAATCGGGCCAAACAGGGTTCGGCGTTCCGACTTTTGAGGATAGTAAATAGCTATATTTAGAAACAAAATTAATACCATCGCTTCTCTAAAAGATGAAGAACAAGATGAACAAAAAAAATTTCAGTAAAATTGTGTAGTTACATCAGAAAGTAATCGAGAATTTCATGAAAAACTCTAGAATAGCACTGCCGCGTTCCGAGTCCTGTGATTTAGTGAAACATAATAAAACAACAAAATATATTTATAATCAATGGCAACACATCAAAGAACACTTTAAACAAATCAGTTTTTCGATACGACTTCTAGTTTTTTTGCAATTTGTTACCAAAAATCACATATTTTTTTGGACGTTTTCTTCATACAAATTACTATGGGTCGTCAATCGTTCGAAATCATTGCGAATAGACCGGTGACCGGCAACACCCAACACTGTCTTAGAAGATTAATGAACGAATCCATTTTTAGCTAAAGTAGGCAAAGTAACTTATAAAAAACCGGGCAAGTGGGTGTCGGGCCACATGCAGTGTAGGGTTCCGTAGTTGCCCGTCACGATATGTGGACTTAGAAGTGCATTTTATAAATTGGTCGACTATTACTCGTTAATTTTTGTTCCCTTTATTTTAATAGAATAACTGTAAGTTTATTACTATTGTTACTAGCAAACTAAGGATTGATAATCTGAAATCATCATCATCATCGTCAAATAAGAATGGAATAAGAGTGAATTCTGTACCGTAGTAGGTAACGTCAAAAGTCATTTGCACGACAGAATTTTGCGCGAAAAGACATTGCGGGACACAAGAAAACACAAAGGAATTTCTGAAAAGTTACTTTCCGGGCACTGTTTGGTAGTTTTTGGTTATCTTGGTAATTTATGGTAGTTTTTGGTAAATTTTCGTACAAAAGTACCTAACAAAAAAGTTATTTTGGTAGATTTTTGTACTTTTTGGTAGATTATTGTTATTTTGGTAATTTTTCGTACTTTTTGGTGGTTTATGGTTAATTTGGTACTTTTTAGTTCATCTCATTTCATTTCATTTATTTACCTTAAATTATAGGTAGGTACATAAGTTACAGATGGTAAGTAAGTACAGAGTACCTATTAGTCACACTACAATATAATTGATAAACATTAAGAAAAAAACAGATTTAAACAATAGGTGCCAGACAATTACTTAACTACCACCTTTCACTACTACAATTAAATTAGTTAAATGTTATAAAATCAGTTCAATGTGATTAGTTAAAAATTATAATAACCTATTGACTATTGAGGTACAATTAATAATCGGTCTGCAACACATTTTTTTCTACTCAGATTGATGCCTGTTTGTTTACTTATACTGAAGAAACTAATTAAAGTCATAGGGACACTGTTCGATTAATAATTCTTTAACCTTCTTCAGAAATTTCTTGTCGGCTTTAATGTCATCTGGTATTTTACTATACACAAGAACAGTATTCGACTTTATTTTGTAGTCATTTGCATCGATGCTAGTCGGTAATTTGGTACCAGTAGCTCATTTTTGCGAGTTAAATTTAATCTCTTACTACGGAATAGGTACTACGGGGTATCGTCTCACGATTTTGCACAGATCGAGGATATACGAAGCTGTCACAGTGAGTAATTTAAAGTCGGTAAACAAAGATCGGTTCGGTATGACACCCTTACTGACTGAATTCCGCTTACGATTCGAATGTACCTCAACAAATATTTTATTTATGTCAACAAACCCACCCCGTAGCCAAGCCGTCAAGAACTCTTTTGGTTTTATGGTAGTTTTTGGTAATTTTCATTCTTCTATCAAATATTACCAAAAAGTATAAAAATCTACCAAAATAACCAAAAACTACGAAAATGTTAGGTACATTTTATATATATAACTGAATTTTATATAATAACCTGAAACAACGAAAACCTACCAAACTAACAAAAACCTACCAAAAAACCAGAAACAACAAAAAATAATTACTAAACTCTACCAAAAACTACCAAAACCTACCAAAAGAACCTAAAGAACTATTGACATTGTACTAATTTTTTTTAATCTTTAAAATTACTTCTTGTTAATATTGCTGTGCCCTTTCAGGATTCATGTACCCACTTTAGCTACTAAGTAACACCTATTAAGTTCTTGTGTCGCACAATGTCCTTCAGCGTGACCAAAATTACTGCTGAAATCTACCAAAATCTACCAGCCCTGTTTCAGATAGTACAGATGGTTAAAATTTAATATAAAACACGTTTTTGAACAAAATATTATCAATTTCAATTTTATCTAAACGCTCATCATTACACATGTTATTTTCGCATTTTTGTATAATTTTTATTGGTTTTCATCACTTTGTAACATGGATGCTTCAATTTTCAAATAAATATTAAATTTGGTCGTCCCTATGCAAGTTTAAATTAAGTACAGTTTTCTGTGTCTCATAAGCAGAGTCAGAAATTTTGGTAGCACTTTTAATATGTCAAAAGTTCAGTTTGATGAGTAGAATACATGCTGGAGTAATCCGCAGTGATAAAAATTACCCGTATATCGAAATTATTGGAAGTCGATAAACATGCAATCCTTTTGACATATTAAAAGTGCTAGGTACCAAAATTCCAACTCTGTTCAGAAGCCCACTTTTGTAAAAAAAACAACATTAGGCGATATGATTAATATTTGCTGTACTAGAAGTGAGTTCGGTGGCGCGTTGCGGAGAGGTAAGGACTCTCAATCAAGAGGTCCGCGTTCGAATCCGCACGGACAACATGCCACGTACCAATGAGTTTTTCTAACTTATGTACGTATTATCGACTGCTCTCAAATGGTGAACGAAAACATCTTGAGGAAACCTGCATATGCAGACGAAGAAATTCTGATGTATATGTGAAGTCTACCAATCCGCATTGGGCATGCGTGGTGGACTTACGCCCAAACACCCTCCCAGAAGGTAGGCCTGTGCCCTGCAGTGGGACGTATACAGGGTGTTACATAAGTATGAATAAATTTTTAAAATTCTTAAGTGGGTTGTTTAGACCGTCAAACTGAACAACTTTCTCTATGGGACAAACATCGAAATCGCGAAAAAAAAAATCTGATATCCCATACATTTTTAGCTCGAGTCTATTTGTAGAGTATAGAACATAAATTATTTTTTTCGCGATTTCAATATTGGTCCCATAGTGAAAGTTGTTGAGTTTGATGGTCTAAACCACCCCCTTAAATGTTTATTTGTATTTTTGTAACACCTTGTATAGGCTGATGATTATGATGATGATGTACTAGAAGTTCCGGAAAACTTGCAAACCCTGCAATCGTTTTCTCAGCCATTTGTATTGCCAGCTTAGATTTTATTAGCCTGAATCCTTGCATTTTTAAATACATTAACATTTTCGAATACCCAATTTCTACTAAAATCTACTAAACAATTTTGCCCTAAATCTACCAATAATGAAGAAATCTACTAAAAGTCGTCACACTGATGTCCTTCTGCGCAAATGTTTTTGAAGGCAATCGTTCCAGTTACTGCAAAATTAACTTTTATTCCGTGCTTAAAATATTATATCTGACGATGATTATGATGATAAAATATTACGAACCCTTAGTTTGCTAATACCAATAATATTAAACTTATAATAATTTCATTTAATTTGTTCTGTTACAATAATTTTAAGTTTTTTTAAGCCTTAGTAATACTGTGATCTAACTAGTTGGAACCCATCCTATCCTACCACCAGGGGTGATCTTTGATCACTCACATTATAGGTCCATCACGGTACTGTACTGTTGCTGTAAATGTCAATTTCGACCTACGGCTCTCCAGATGCTGCAGGATTATTGCCACGCACAACCAAACATTCAACATTAATTTAATGTGGTAAAATCTGCCTTCCGAGTAGTAGGTACCCTAAATTCGGTCGGACCTACGAACCTGCCAGGATAGGGTCGGCCGACCAGACTTTTTAGTCCTTACTGATTGGACTCTAGACCAACAGACTAGTTACGTCCTTTAATTCAATGAGGTAAAATATTGTGTCACCAGGTAGGGTTCCCTTTTTCCTTCACACCAGTAAACATGCCAGCCTAGCTGTGCTGCGCGCTGCAGCCGACCAAGTTTTTTGCAAGAAATTTATTACCAAAAGCTATGAATTTGATTTGTTCATTAATCTTATAAGATAGGGTTCAGTGTTGTTGGCCACCGGTCTTTTTCTTTTGACAGATATGTCAAACGGGCCGTAGGTAGTGCCGACCCTTAATAATTTAGTTTATTTCATACTTTTTAGTCTTGTGTTAAAATGGTAGCATAAAAGTACTACAATATCTATACATTTGGAATCTGCTCTTCACCATCTTTCATTTGATACCTATATTGTATTTTTTTAAGAAAAAAAAATTATTCCCCCCCCTCTCTTTTTTAATTAGCAGACGTCATATTAAAATAATGTACCCTATGTCACTCTCACGATTTTTACGAATCTAATGATACCTCATACGTTAAAATCCATCAAGCCGTTTAAGCTGTAGGGCGTGCCAAAGAAATAGACATACAAACATACATACATACATACCTACATACATACATACATAAATACATACATACATACATACTTACATACATACATAAATACGCTCGAAAAACATAACCCTCCTTCTGTCGCAGTCGGGTAAGTCGCAGTCGGGTAAAAATCGATAATAATCAAAAATGTTCATATTACGTGGCAGATTGCGCGGTAACTATAAGTAATATAGATTTTGTATGTATGAGAGATTGTTAGTAAATTTATCAAGGATCATTTCATTCTTACATACTTTTCATGTATCGTGTACGGTTTTCTTTAAAACTGGAAAAAACCGCGCTTCGGGACACTTTCGGGGGCGCGGGGGGGGTGAAGCTCACCCTGGAGGGGGGGGGGGGGGGAGAGTAGGTAGATTTTAACTTCGCTCTATAACGTACGTATCCCGATAGATAAAATGACTCAATTAATTTTGCCAGTTTTCAAGCTAAAATTACTGAATATTATTCATAGAACAGCTTTAGTAACGATAAAGGTCCAAGATAATATGTCGGATAGCAGGTATAGGTATCTTTCTGTTAAAATAATTAAATTTGATAATCAGAATTGGACAGAAAGCTAAAAGGAATCGTAAAATCTTTTTGTTATAAGAAGTTGTTTGGAATGAAGTATCGTTTAATTAACAATTCGCAGAAATAATAAATAACATCACCATAGAATAAAGTTGCATTGTTTGATTATGTACTTTTTTTTCTTTCTTCTTCTTAGGAAACAATGTTTTTCGTCGACGGTTTTACAGTACTTCTCGAACCTAGCTGTCAATCAATCTTCTGTTATAATATCCTCATGTTCAGTTACTTAGTTGCCGTCTGCCACTGTATAAGAATAAAATCGGTCATTTCACGAATTGTTCATCTTTACAATCAGTCATTTAACGAATTGGTCATTTTGTAGAATTGCACATTTCACGAATCGGTTCTACGTACTGTAGAACCGATTCGCCAGACCACCAAACTGAAAAACTTTTGGGAGCAAAGATTAAATCGTAAAAAAAATGTATTTGATGGTCTGAACCACTCCTAAAAATGTGTCGAATCATGTCAATATTACGCTGTAGAATTGGTCATTTGTAAACAAACCAAATCAATCAACCCACATTCAATCACGCATATTCTGTGGCATAGATCTCCCTTTTATTGCGCTATTGGCTGTACCATGATATAACGTTATTGTCACACTACTTTATTGGCTGTAAATACCTACCAAAATATAACTTTACTGCTACGTTCTGTTTAACAAAATATTCACTTGATATTCTAGCATTTGTACAACGTAACCATAACAGGCTGAGCCAGAAAACGTTTGCGAAATGTACCTTTTATATTTGCTCAGTGCGAGTACGACGTATACCATCTAAAGCTCATAAATCGATGTCTTAGTACGAAACAAAAGCTGAAAGTTTCGAACAAAATCTGCACGATTGAAATATTTGTCAAAGCAGCAGGAGCACGAATAGCCAGTAGCATTCTTTATAAAATATGAGTGGAAAGTTGAATGGTTTTCAGGGACAGTTTTCGGGCTCGCCGCGTCGGGAGACAACTTCTAAATTGAATCACGTATAAGACTTAAAAGTTAAGCGGTTACGTTTTCGTTTGAAACCACTTTTTATGTAACACTTGTACGTGATTTCCTTCGAAAAGCACCCTCTTTTTAACTTCCTGATAATGCTTTTTACTTGTTATCTTTTTTAAATAATATTTTTTTGCCAGCCTATGACTGAAACTATGAGAGGTAGATTAACAGGAAAATACATTATGTCTATGAGTATAATATTTACTTGGGCCAAATAATCGAACGAAGCGTCAACAACGCCTGGAATAGCTTCTGGTCCAGGAAAGACCTGATGAAGAACGAACTTCCGCTCTCGCTTAAGCGTTCATTCATCGATTTCCACGTACATTCATGTATCCTACCCAATTTAACTTACGGAGCTCAAACAAGGCCCAAAAGTTTGCCAGAGAGCAATGGAGCGCAGCATTCTAGTAGTCAAACGAGCCGACCGGATCAGAAACACCACCTTATGCGCTTCAAAACTCAAATAGCCTGACATCGGAGACAAAAAAGCGCCAAAATTAAAAGGGAGTGGGGGCCGGTCATGTCTGTCGGATGCATCCTGAGAGACGAGCAAAAATCATCCCCGAAAACGGTCGGCGGCGGCGTTCGGCGACAGGAAGAGGTGGCGAGATGACCTGGATAAATTTGACGACCAGTGGCCAGAGGTTGCCCAAAATAGGAACGAGTGGAAGAGCAAGAGAGAGGCCTTTGCCCAGCTGTGGGATGAAATAGGCTACAAAAACAAATTAAAAAATTTTTTGTTAATGCTAATGCTATGTATTTATGCTAGGTATGTTTATAAAATAACAGTGAGTGTAATTCATATTTTAATATTTTACCATTCAAAGTTTCAGTTAACGTTTTCATTTAAATTGTTGTCCACACTATTACTGTATGTGATGCGTTGGCTATCAAAATGATGTTGAATAGTTAACTAAAATTTTTAATTATCGTTCATTTCACTGCTTGATTGAATTTGAAATGTTATTATTTATAAATGTTATTTGAAATGTTGTTATTTTAACAATGTTAAATTTAATTCTACGCAGTGTTGTTATATTTTGAGTGGCAGTCGAAAATGTTGATTTCTAAATCAGTTTTTTCAAATGTATAGTGTGCAAGAAGTCGTTCCTTCTCGAGCATTTTTTAACTTTAATAATCAGTAAATGTTGCCTCAAGAACTTAGACAGCTCAAGAAACATGAAATTATTTCACATAATTAGTAGCTCGAGTTTTAGTGAAGAACTAGTTCATTCATGCGAGCGTGCTCAAAGGGCAAGTTGCACAAAGGTCGAAAATAAAATAAATTTCCATCACGACTTTTAGTCGCACTTCCAGGGTTTTAATTCTCCACTTACGTACTTTAATAGGACAACTTGGCAAAGGAATTAAGTTAAAACGACTTCGCTAAACGTATCACAAGAACAGAAATCATAATGAATTTAGCAATGTGACCGAAAATACTGCGTATAATTTAATTTGGAACGGCTCCAGCCTCTACGGACAAATAATTTAAACGGCTCGGAAGTTTAAGCTGAAATAAAGTATTAAAACGAGTTTTATGGAGCTCACTTATTTTGAATGATAGCCGGGCTTAGCCACTTATAGCATTAATTTTCTTCATGGATTAATCCAGTTGTTTGGGCGCTTTTGGGTCAACCGATGAGCGATTACATCATCCAATCTAATCTGCTTTTAATTTATGGTGTCTGTATAGATAAACCAAAAAGATTAAATAAAGCAATAGTAGGTGCAAGCGCGTGTCCGATTGCAAACAATGCAAACGTTGAAAGGAAGCAAACCAAAACCTAGCGATGAATTGCAAGCCACTATATTCTGACGGAAGAAAAAAGCATACGAGAAGCGAGCGGTGCGGAAGAGCAAAACAAGCTCAGCGTGAGCGCAGCGCTGTCAGCACTTCTTGACAAGCCACCACGCGCCAAAACTCCTGACAAACTGCCTCGGATTTTATCATACGCCATTCTACTCCACTCGACTGAAAACAAACAAAATATTTGTTTATTACGCATTTTAACCAGTCACTAGCTCCATGTACGAAAAACTATCGCGCTTCACAAAAACAAAACTGTAAACCTTTTTTTTTGCAAGAATAAACCGAGCTAACATTTTAAGGTTCGTTTTTTTCGTTTGTCTCCAATTAATCCGTAAAACGATTGTTAAAATATGAAATCTGTCAATGGTAAACTCTGTACGATTTGACATAAAATCGGATGAAAAGAATTTATGGTGTTTCAACTACAAAGACACGTCATATAAGTGCGAAGGAAATCAAGCGAACTAATATTTGACAGGGACATAAAGAGTCCATTTGTAGCGAGTGACGTGTTGAGGGTCGCTAACTTATAGCAGGCGGCACTTAGCAGGGCGCTAAGCTGGCAGGCGTGCGCGCCTCGCCCCCGCCGCCCGCCCCTCTCTCCACCCTTGTACTAACAGAATAGTACATCATTTTTATGTCTCTTAAGTGAATTTGTTATCTGATTGTACTTAAGGACAAGTGATAAATGTCAAGTCCTATTTCTTCTTTTTGTCCCAGAGATAAGCGATGCCTACTTTCCTTAATATAAATTTTCCTTAAATTGCGTCGTAGATTCAGCTATATTAAATTTCAGTTTAAATTATAGAATTTATGAGTTGATATCGCAAAATGGCTGGCGATGAGCCAACTGTCGATAACATTGAAATCTACCTGTCTCCGATGTGACATTACTACTGCGGGCGTGAATTTATCGAAAGTTAGTATTTTATAGATAGGGTGAGTTCTTTCAAGCATACGGGTGGTACAGGCGAAGCGTATGTCACCAGCAGCAGAAATCTAATTTTCAGGTTGTCCGAAAGGTAAGAGGCGCTCGGATCGTACGCCGCCGGCGGCCGGTGCCGGTGCCGGTGGCCACTCCCGTCTAGATATCGAATTTAGCCCTAAACTCGCTGCGGAAATTGATTTCGAGAGTTCACCGCAATGTTACGTTGGCTGTCAATAAGCACTATTCAATGATTTAGCGCTATTCCTCTGGATTATAAAAGTTAATTTGTTCTGATTTCATAGGCAATCTGAATCGATCAAACCAATTTATGTCATTAGATAGAACATAATAAAATTGACTGTCTAATATAAACTGTCAACAACACCCATATTAGGCTGTCTACTTTCCCTTTGACAGTTTATTAGATTTACATTTACGCGCGGTATTCGTCAATCTTCACAAAAAAACCAATATCGACGTCTACCAAAGCGAAAACACGGCGACATAGAAGACGAAAGAAAAGATCAATGATGAAAGATTTTTGTACTTGAGAAAAAGCAATATATCGCTCGACGCACATGTTTGCAAGAGTGCGCGTTATAAAACAGGCCTACGTCAAAGAGACTCCTTTTGGAAATCAATTCGTAGTTTAACATTGGGAATGTGGTGCCGGTTTTTGTCGCGGCTGCGGTGACATATGGGCTTAATATGTAACTTGTGCGATTGGCCGAGAGTGATCTATCGAAACAACGCCGTCTGGTGCCGTTCAAACCGAACGAACGGAGACAAAGGGAGTGATTTAAACAGACCGCTCTCGACCGCCTAACACTGAGTTATATCGACCACATAACACCTGCAAATTGTAACTGCTGTGAGAAACGTACACAATACATAAATAAAACTAGTCATGTTGTCAGAAATCTAATTTATTAAAGGCAAGGTTGAGGAGGGTTAGGTATCCAGTAGATCAATCAAGTAGGACGTTTTAAAGGCACCATATTATTATATAAAATTTACTTAGGAAAGGCTCAACATGTAACGTATTATATTTTAATGACTGTTGTAAGATATATAGGTACTAAAAATACTAACTGAACGTTTAAAATAATTAAAATTACAATTCAAAATATTATTTATTTAAGTACAAACCTGCGGAAAATATAGGTAGTCAGGAGTTGGTTTCAACATATTTTTTTAGGGTTAGGTTGGGTTAGATTGTTCAATTCATTTTTTTTGTATCACGATAAATCTATATTAGATATAATTATATAAAATTTTATAACCCTATCAATATATTTGTTAACACTAAGTAATATTTCAACACTGACCTCTACAGGGTGAAATTTATATCATTAGCAACTTTACTTTAGTTAGTATTTATGCAAATAAAATACTTCATTTCATTTCATAGGCTGAATTCAACCAAACTTAGATTTATAGAAGAGTAACTATACAAGAAACAATTTTACTTTTGGTGTTTACACACCCCGTACTAAAAGAACGAATGTATAATTCACCTAAAGAAAGAGGTCGTTGTATCCGTAGGTACTTATTGCCTTCGATCAAAATAAAATGAATGGATAGGCCTTACGCGAACATTTCAAACCAGAAAAGTGAAGCAAAACAAATGAAATTTTTACTTGTCACTTGTATGAAAGTGCCCTAGATTCTCTAATGGCGTCTTCTCTAATAGATTCTCTAATAGAGTCTCTAATGGCGTCGGTGAAAGTCGGATGTGAATTGTAAAATTTTGTGAAAATTTGAAGTAATCAACGAGCTTTCCACTAATTATGGAGTGTCAAAAATGTAAAAAGACTTTATCTAAAAAGGGGTCGCATTTTACTTGCCAGGGGATGTGCCAGGGAGTTTTCCACAAAATGTGTGTGAAAGGTCTAACCGCCGATCTAAAAGCGGGAAAGAAGCGTCTTTTCTGCAACAACTGTGATGGAGGCGAGGATGAGGAATCCGATCCCGAATTGGTTGAGGAAGAAGAAACCCCAGTAAATAAAGTGTTGAAAGATATAAACAAAAAAATAAATATTATTAAGGAAGTGAAGAAACAGTTAGAGACGCTGACCAACAGCATCGAATTTCTATCTGAGAAATATGAAACATTGCTGACAGAACACAATGAAGTTAAAGAAAAATTGAACAAAGCTGAGAAGAACATAGCCCATCTATCTAATAGATGCACATATTTCGAAAAATACAATCTCGCTTTGGAACAAAAGATAGATGACATTGAACAGGCCACGCGGCGAAATAACCTTCAAATTTCCGGTATAGAACAACTCCCTAACGAAGACATCATGCAACTTTTAACGAAACTTGCCGACCTAATGGATGTGAGTAGCAAGGAGATAAAATGGGCTAGAAGGATCCCGTCTCGTAAACAAGGAAAACCACCTACTATTATAATAGGTTTTGATTCATCTGGAGCGGCAACTCGCGACACCTGGATGGAAAACCGCCGTAAAGCATCGCAGATCACCAGCGACCAGGTAACAAATGGTTCCCAGCAAGACAAGATCTACGTAAACGAAGACCTTTCGAAACAAATACGTGAGCTGCTGTGGAAGACCAAAACCGCCCTACGGGAAACCTATAAATACATTTGGGTGAGCAATGGAAAGATCCTTGTAAAGAAGACCGATAGGAATGCTGAAAAGTCCATCAGGGTGAGAGCCGAGAGTGATATCAGTGATCTCAAAGTCAAGTGAAGTGATGTTTTTGTTTTTAATTAGAACTTTTTACTTTTTATTTGTGTCATTCGTACCTAAAGTTGGAAATAAAAGGCCTCCAGGATATTGACTGCGTCAATGATAATTCCTGTGAAGTTAGTGCCTCCAGCCTAGGTTCATGGATCTCAACCTTAAATGAGGTGAATAACTTTTATCTTTTACATCTTAATATCCGCTCATTGAAGAAAAACTTTAGTGAGCTAATGGTAGTTGTTAAGGAGTATTTGCATTTATTAAATATATTAGTTATAACAGAGCCTAATATTAAATTCGATATGTTGTGTATGTATAATATAGAGGGATTTGAATTATGTAGCTATACTAGACCAAATAGACGAGGAGGGGGTGTACTTGTATATACTCGGAATGAGCTCAATGCTAGTGTATGTGTACCTGCTATTGAGATGCAGGCTGCCGAGTGTGTAATGATCAGATTAGAATATAATAATATAGAAATGTATGTAGTATCCATTTACAGACCACCAAGAATTAATAATACAAATAAAATATCCCAATTCCTAACGGAACTTGAACTCATACTTAAAAATTTGCCCAGAAATAGTAAAGCGATATTATGTGGTGATATTAATATAAATTTACTTGATAGAAATGAAACTCATGTAGCAACTTATATGAATTTGCTAAGTGAATATGGCTTTTATTCATGCATAAATGATGTAACTCGTTGTGAAATAAGAAACGGTAACATTGAGAAATCATGCATAGATCATATATTTGTGCGAACACCCTGTGCTGTTGTCAACTCTGCTATTTTACAACATAAAATATCTGACCATTACTGCACGGCAGTAGCGCTCAATGGACTGGTGCAATACAACTACAATGAGGTCAATGGCGACGGCGGGGGGTCGCGTGCGCCGCGCTCGGCCTCCGCGCGTGGTCGGGGAGGGCTCGAGCGCGGAGTCCGCGGCGCCCCGCCGACGACATCTACCCGACGAGTCATTGATAATGTCAAAGTGCAAAATAATATGTCTTCTGCTGATTTTAAGTCTCTGTTGGAATTAGATTGTCCTCTAGAATTATATAATAAAATGGAAATTATGTTTAGTAATATCTATAATGATAGTTACAAGACCGTTCAAAACAAAAATAGTGGTAGAGATGGTAAGGGATGGGTAACAAACAAATTAAAGAAAATGGTATTAGAGAGAGACCGTCTATTTTCAATATGGCTTAATGATAAAACAAATATGTTAAAACGACTAAATTACACTAAGTTCAGAAATAAGTGCACAAAAATGTTTTCGAAAGCTAGAAATGAATATGAAAAAAGTTTAATTCTGGAATGTAATGGTAATGTCAAAAAAATCTGGGAAAGAATTAACTGTTTACTAGGAAATACAAAAAAGTCTACCGATGAAGTAATAATTAAGCATATGAGAAATATGGGATCTATCCCCCAGTTATGTTCTGACTTTGCCACTTCATTCACTACTGAGATTGAAAACATTAAACACAATAATTGTAACACAAAATGGTTAAATAGAAATAATTATGTATGTGAGCCTAGCATATCTATGAGATGGAGGCCGGTGACTAGAGATGAAGTAGCTAAGGTATTAAAGAACATGAGTTTAAGAAAATCAGCGGGCTCTGATCTCATACGTATGCGGGACCTTGCTTATATGAGTAATATCATCTGCCCTGTAATAGCAAAACTTATCAATCTGTCTCTTTCTAAGGCTAGTTTTCCTCCTAAATTAAAAGAAGCTCTGGTACGTCCGATATACAAGAAAGGTGATCATAAACAATATGGGAATTATAGACCAATAACTATATTATCCAGTGTAGAAAAAATTATGGAAAAATGTGTAATTAACCAAATAAGTAGTTTTCTGAGTAATAATAATATCATAGATAGTTGCCAACATGGATTTCAGAAGGGAAAGAGTACAAACACCTTATTGTCAAAGTTTACCAATGAAATAAATGGATATCTAAATGATAAAAAGTTTGTGGTTGCTGTATTCTTTGACTTCAAAAAAGCCTTCGACACACTCCAGCATGAGACTTTACTAACGGCCATGAATGAATGTGGGGTGGGAGGGCCGCTGAACGTATGGTTCAGAGACTATCTCACCGCACGTTCATTCCGTATTAAAATAGGTAACACCTGTAGCGACCCACCCACATCAGTATGCTGTGGGGTCCCACAGGGCTCAGGGTGTGGACCAGTCTGCTACCTTATGCATGTTAACAGCCTGTGCAGAGTAATAAACAACTGCTCATCATATATGTTCGCTGATGACCTCTGTGCTCTACGAGCCGGCCGTGATATGGATGAAGTTAGTCGTCTCGTGCAGGAGGATGTTGATAGAGTTGTTAAGTGGGCACATGACAACGGCATTGTACTCAATAATGATAAAACTAAGTTACTAATAATCCACTCCCCATATTCTTGTATGCCGGATTCTTCCTGTCATCTAACCACCCATACTTTTGAATGTTTTCACAACAATAATTTAATGTGCAAATGTAAGCTAATTGAAAGGACATCTGTAGTAACATATCTAGGTATGCAAATAGATGAAAACTTTGGTTGGACAAAACATATAGATTATATAATAAATAAACTGAGAACATTGTTAGGTAAATTTTACCAGCTGCAATACAAAGTACCAAAAGATTTATTGAAATGCCTATATGTATCATTAGTTGAATCAATTATTGGGTATGCTCTTGATTGCTACGGTCTCACATTCAAAACTCATATTGATAAAATAGAATCAATCCAAATTAGATTTCTAAAACTTCTTGTAGATAAAAAGACTAAAAATAAATGTAAAGAAAATTACCAGATGTTATTCAAAATTTGTAAAGTACTTCATGTAGGCCTTAAGCATAAATATTTATTGGCATGTAACCACCATGGCAACCATGAGCATAGATCGTATATTGATCATTGTATTGGCACCAGGGCTCAAGTACAAGGTAAATTTCAGACCGAAAGAGTCAACAACTATTTTGGAGGCAGGTTACTTAAACGTAAATTGCCATCATTGTATAATGAAATGCCACCCTCTTTAAGAACCGAAGAAAGCAAGAGAAAGTTCGGTAGACTATATAAAATCCATCTGCTCAACTCCATTCAGTAAATAGATAAGTATTATGTATCGTTTTATGTTATACAAATATTATTGTTTTGAGACTCTTGATCTCACAGACAAACCGTGGAAACGGTTTTGTGAGACTTTCACATGTATGAATATTTTTGAAATAAAGTATTTGAAATTTGAAATTTGATTTTTTTTTGACAGATAATGGCGCTAGTTTGTATGTACCAAGTGCACCAGTAGTTTGCTTCAACTTACCGCACTTTAGGCCTATATCCATTCATTTTATTTTGATCGAAGCTTATTGCAATGTGAGGTTATACAGTTTTTATTTGGTAGGTTTCATTTTATTATAATTTTATTAATTATGTGACATAGACATTTCATTTAGATTAGGGTTGGTAAAACGCAAAATCAGTTTACTCTATAGTAACCGGCGACTTATTCTAGGAATAAAATTTACTCGCGTTTGGTCGAATCGGGCCTTAGTCTACCCTTCAAACTGAACAACTTTTACTATAGAGCAAACCGATCGAAGCAAACAAATATCTGCTATATAAGAATTAAATGCTGCAGCACCTACAACCAGTCTCGGAAAAAACTATTATACACCTATAACATTAAATCTTAAATTTTTTTTCTTCTTCTATATGGGTATGAACGAAATTAAATCGCTTTTAGTGATAAGACCGCAATTTGTACCCTTTTTTTGCTTTTAATATTGTTATTTTATGTGTTTGGTGTGCAAATAAAGAGTTTTGTATTGTATTGTATTGTAAATCGCGATATCGTTGCTTTTCGAAATTCCCTATAATTCAAATAAATTATTTCAAAATAAATTATTAAATAAACTTCTTGACCAATTCTTGCCAGTTTTCTTCTAACCATCCGAAACACCTCGTATAAACGCCTTCTGAACCAAGTATGCATTGATACGGAACTCTAACTGGCTGAGTCCGACACGCTCTTCGCCGGTTTTTAATTTTCATAATAACTTGTTTAAATTAATTATGGCCGGCACTTGTAAGACTCTTAGTTTTCGTAAAAAAAAAGACTGAAGCCAGATTCGCCATTCGTCTTTGATCAACATGGAAAACTAATGAAACGTCGTCGTACCGCTAGACATCTCTTTCAATTTAAGAAGGTCCCTCGAAGGAATGCAACGTTAATAGGGATACCAACAGGTGGGACCGAGTCACGAATTGCGATATAAATAATTTAAGACATTACACACCTACTAGGAACTTCATCTGACGGCGGTGAGACGTGAGGGTAATCTGCTACTGTTTGTAGTTCAAATTTTCTTCAACGAGTGCATAGCACAATATTATGCTCACATAATATTGTGTACCTATATGAGCATAATATTATGCTCACGACTACAAGGTGTTAAGGTAAACAGCTGCATTACTTAAAGGGGTAATTGTACCTGTTAAGTAAAACAAGCTAAAACGAATTTAGATAGTTTATTTTAAGATTGTAAATTTCACTGACTCGAACAGAGAAAAGCCAAAAGTAGAAGAGCCAATATTGCCATACGCAATAATAAAAATTGACATAAAAAATGTTGCCAATTTAATACTTATAATTACCTTATTATTTAACTTTAATGTTTATGTTATGTTTTTGTATCAAACATAAGTTGCCGGGCCAGAATGAGCAAAGAAAAAAGAAACAACTTAGTCATCCCTTAGAGGGAGAGGACACAATTTAGTATATGAACGAATAAAGGTTTTGTTCTTTGAACCCACTCTCAATTCGGCTACTCTTACATGACCATCAGGTCCAGGAAACGTTTTAACAATACGTGCCATGGGCCACTGAAATGGGGAAATATCCTTTTGTTTTATAATTACAAGATCCCCTTCCTTAAGATCTATATTATCATGCTTCCACTTAGGTCTATTTTGAAGCATTGTTAAATAATCCCTTGACCATAGCTTCCAAAATTCTTGTTTTAATTTAGAGCAAATTTCCCAAAATTTTAATCTATTAACATTTTTATCTGTTAAATCAAGCTCAGGATAGCTAGTTATAGGAGCACCAATGAGGAAATGAGCTGGAGTAAGATAACTTAAATCTGAAATGTCTCTACTAAGTGGGAGCAGTGGTCTGGAATTCAAAATTCCCTCAATTTGTGTTATAACTGTATACAGTTCTTCAAAAGTTAAAACGGTTCCACTAACTACCCGTTTGATATGAAACTTGATACTCTTTACCCCTGCTTCCCAAAGTCCCCCGAACTCAGGTGAATAGCTAGGAATGAATTTGAATTTTATTAAGTTAGTCGAACAAAAATTCTCAACTGATTCTACATGGGATTTAGAACAGTGTAAATTGTACAGTTCCTTTAACTGATTGGAAGCACCCTTAAATGTCTGAGCATTGTCACAATATATAAATGTGGGCATACCCCGCCTAGATATAAAGCGCTGTAGGCATGCCAAAAATGCTGCAGTTGTCATGTCACTCACAAGTTCAGCATGAACAGCTTTAGTAGTAAAACAAACAAAAAGTGCTATGTAACACTTTTTGTGCAGTGGTTTCCTAATACGAGCAACCTTAATCTCAAATGGCCCACAAAAATCAACACCAGATATTTGAAAAGCTCTAGAAGGTGTTATACGAGGAGACGGCAAGGAGCCCATCAGCTGCTTTGCAGCTATAGCTTTAAAACGGAAACATTTTATGCATTTGTGCACTACTTTTTTAACTTCTCTAATTCCATTTAATAGCCAAAATTTTTGAGACAAGGAACTTAGCACCAACTTGGCACCACCATGGAGAAGCCGCATATGCTCTTTCCTGATTATCATGTGAGTAATATCATTGGATTTAGGTAAGATAATTGGGTGTTTTTTATCATAGGATAAGTTTGTTGCATTTTGCAAACGCCCACCGACTCTTAAAATATTATTTTTGTCTAAAAAGGGATGTAAACCACTAAGATTAGATTTTATTTGTTTATCTTTTAGTAACAAATCAATTTCTTTGAAAAAAGCTTCTTTTTGTATGTATCTCAAAATAATTAGATTAGATTTTTCAAGTTCAATAGGTGTTAGATTACCAAATGTTTTATTATTAGGCTTTAAGGTATTATGTCGAAACCGCAAAATTAATGCAATAATTCTTTGAAGTTTGTCAAAGTTAGAGTACCTTTTAAAAATGTTAGTAGGATCAGAATCTAACTCCTGTGCGCCTATATTGATAGTCAACTCAGGGGAGGACTCAGAAAATCCTTTAGGAGGAATTTCAAAATTTGAAGCAATAACATCATGCTTATAATTCTTGTCTAGTAAATAAACAGGACCATGCCACCATAGCTGGTTGGCCTGCAGTTTTTCAGGGGAAAATCCTCTAGAAAGTAGATCAGCAGGATTATCTCCACTCTTTACATAGGACCACTGGAACTCTTTGGTGAGGCCTTGAATTTTCCTGACCCTGTTTGAAACATAAATCCCTTGAGATTTAGTAGATTTAAGCCAACTCAACACAATCTGTGAGTCGCTATATAAAACAACTTTCAGGGTGGAATATCTGGATAGTAGAGTTTTATTAACTCTAGAAGAAAGTTCAGCAAGGAGAACTGCTGCATTAAGCTCAAGGTTGGGAATAGTAAGCGTTTTGTTTAATGGCGCTACCCTAGATTTTGAACATATCAAGTTTACATCAACCTGTTCATTACCATATATAGATCTCAGGTACAGGCAGCAGCCTAGAGCACTAAAAGAGGCATCACAGTAGCCTACAAGCTCTACTGAAACAATGTTTTCCTTCACAATGCCACGAGGAACATGAATGATGCCAGTCTGGCTAAGTTCTGTCATGAATTTTTGCCACTTATGTAATTGATTAGGAGGTAAGATAGTGTCCCAGTGCAATTTCAGGTTCCAAAGTTCCTGCATAAATAGTTTGGCTTTAACAATGACAGGACCTATAAGTCCGAGGGGATCATACATTTTTCCAATAAAACTTAATATTGACCGTTTAGTTTTCATGTTTTCATCGGTCTTCGGACACTGGAAAAGGAGTGAATCGGTAAGTACATTATACTTTAGACCTAACGTTTTTATTATGTTATCTTTATTTAGATCAATTTGTTCGAAATATTTTTTATTTTCAGGTATATCTTGCAGAGATTCTACAGAATTTGAACACCATTTGTGTAAATTAAAACTGCCTAACTTCATTAGTTCTATAAGTTCTTTTTTCAGGTTTTCGAGTTGATCTACAGAGTCTGCACCACAAATAAAATCGTCTACATACGTATGGAGCTTTATAGCCTCTGCAGCCAATGGGTACCTATCCTGATACAACTGAGCAAGCTCGATTAGGCATCTTGTGCTCAAAAAAGTTGAAGCTTTGAGACCATATGTCACCGTCTGCAGCTGCAAGCAGACAATGGGCTTACTTGCGTCTGACCTCCATAATATATTTTGTAATGGCTTATATTTTTCATTAATTGAGCACATTCTAAAGCACTTCTCTATATCACACATGAGAGTATAACGATATGTGCGGAACAGCAAAAGTATATCAAATAACTCGTTTTGGACAATCGGTCCATTTAACATTACATCGTTAATTGAAACCCCACTTTTTGATTTCATATTGCCTGAAAAAACCACACGCAACTTTGTTGTTTTACTACTCTCGTTCAAGACAGCGTGATGTGCTAGGAAATACACCGGATCATTATTGACATCATACTGACTGATATCAACAATTTTGGCATGCCCCAGCTTTACATATTCTTCAATGAAATCTTTATATTGTGAGAAATAATCAGGATTGGACTGAAATTTCTTTTCTAATGAGTAAAATCTTTGCAGCGCAAGTGAAAAAGAATCACCAATAGTAAGTTCATCTATAGGACAATTCAACGGAATGTCAACTGAGAACTTATTATCCTCATACTTGACAGAATTTTTAAAACATTCTTCAGCCTTTTGAAATTCTAAAGATTGACTGTTTCTCACTTCCGGCAATTTTTCTGACAACCAAAAATTCTCCATTATGTTTTCTAAGTTATTTTCACTTTCTTTCATAATAAAGTTTGAAACCAAGTTTACATTACTGACATAAGAACTGAGTTTACATGGAACTGAGCCGGCAACAATATAGCCGTATAATGTGTTTTGGAGACCAAGACCGTCATTCAATTTGACAAGTCCACCCAATAAAACTTTAAAGTAAAAATCTGCACCTAACAACATTGGAATGTCAGATGGTACATTGAACTCTGTGTCCGCAAGCATTATATTTTTAGGGATAACAATCTTTTTCACATCAATGTGATTTTGAGGTAAGTTGCTGGTAATAGAATCAACAACGTGACACTTTACGTCAAACTTTACATCATAAATTGATGAGGGCAACATAATGTTGACATACTCATTTATTTTGTTATTATTATTGCCAAGCCCAACAATATTTGTACTTTGAGACATTGGCTGCAAATTCAATTGATTTACAAGAGAACGTTTTACAATAGATGCTTGGCTTCCGCTATCGAGCAAGGCCTTTACATAAATTTCCTTACCATTTTTGTCGATAAGTTTAACCTTTATAGTAGGCAGTAATACATTGGTATGAGCATTGCTATTGGAATGCAAGGCGGTATTAACCGGATCGTCCTTTGGAATTGTCTGATGCAAAAGAGTATTATGGTCCTCTTTACAATCTTTGCATCTAAAAGTGAACTTACATTCATTGGAATGAGCTCTAAGACATGTAGTGCATAATTTATTTGCATCTACAAATTTTATTCGGTCTCCAACTGGAGCCATTTTAAATTTCGGACAAGCAAATAACATATGATTGTTGCTACAAAATGAGCAAATGTTTTGCTTTGGTTTTATTACAATATTATTAACTTTATAGAAGTTATTTGTTTTAGGCTTAGCGCCTTCACTGCTATTATTGTGAGGTGGGCTATCCTCTAAAGCAATTGCCCTTTTTTCCAAAAATGACAAAAACTCGTCTATAGTAGGTAAGGAATCAGGAGTTGTCCTGTCTAAATGGTAAGCTCGATGAGTATAGCCATCCAGCTTACGCGACAAAATAGAAATTAATAACATATCCCACATTCCAATGGGTTGTTCCAAGTTTTTTAGAGCATGAAGTTGTTGTCTAATATCGGACACAAAGGATCGAATCGCTGTTGCAGTGCCCTTTTGCATTTGAGGCAAGTCCAAAAGGAGATTAATGTGATTCGACACCAGCCTTGTTTTATTATCAAATCTCTTTTGCAACAACGACATTGCCTCTGGATAAGACTCATTGACAATTGGTAGATTTATGATAACGGCCAAAGCATCACCACTTAAATATTTCCTTAAATAGCACAATTTCTGTACATCTGACAAAGATTTATTTTTTTCAATAACAGCATTGAATAAGTCCATGAACGGCTTAAATCCAGTGAAGTCTTTCCCATCAAATGATGTTATTTCTATGTTTGGAAGCTTAGAGCTGGAAATATTAGAAGGGTCAGCCGTATCATTTTTACATTTAAGTTTCATACTCTCTTTGAACTTAGACAATGCTGAAAAATATTTACATTCTATTTCAGAAAAATCCTCTTTGTCAGACTCATCAAGAGATAAAATATCAAGGTTAATTTCCTCATATTCAATATAAGTACTCACAAGTTTGTCCATTCTTGCCTTGAGCATTTCTGCTCCAGCTGACGCAAACGCACTCGAATCAGATACGAACGATTCAATCCGGGTAATAGCACCTTTTAGCTGTCCACGCTTCAATCGTAAACGCTTTAGATCCGCATCCATTTTTAATCCGTGAGACACTTTCCTTTTTTAAATATTAATTTAACGCACTTATATACCGCTATTATTTATTATTGATTCACTTTCGAACACAATTGTCGATTTTTAAATCCGCACTTTGAGGTTATATTTTTGTTTACAACCGTGTTTGACAGATGACAGGTTGACAGCGAAGAACAAGGACGCCAACACGACGCGAAGATACATACAAAGCTGCCAACACGACGACAAACGGAAGTCAGAAATGAGTACCAATAATTTTCGAAGTACCGACCAAAATGGCTTCCTTGAAAAGTTGAAATTTTATGTTCACCGACGATGCAATCGCTGGCACAAAGATCCAAATTGTATCGAATTTGGTCTTTGGAGGTTCACAGCCGCCGAAAATAGGCCTGGGCACTTCGTTTATAGACCGAAATGCACCTAAGCTCAAATGATGTCCGTCTAGATCCGCAAGCCAAGCACACCGGCGACTCGTATAGCGAGCCAGCACAGTAGTAATATAGCACTCGCGAAAACTAATACGTTCACTGGTTAATATTATCTCGAAGGACCACTTAGCTGTTAAGTAAAACAAGCTAAAACGAATTTAGATAGTTTATTTTAAGATTGTAAATTTCACTGACTCGAACAGAGAAAAGCCAAAAGTAGAAGAGCCAATATTGCCATACGCAATAATAAAAATTGACATAAAAAATGTTGCCAATTTAATACTTATAATTACCTTATTATTTAACTTTAATGTTTATGTTATGTTTTTGTATCAAACAGTACCCATGATACTGATCAACTTTCCCTTAGAAACCTATTAGTCCAATCATTTTAGAGTTTCCTCGTATGGACACCCTAACAATAATTCACATATCGCTGAAACTTTGCAGTGTGATAAAGTAAAGTATACAGATTCGGTTGACAAATAATCTAGGACCGGAAAAAAAAAACAACCAAGATTATTTGTAATCCGTAATCTGTAATACTTTACTTTATCACACTGCAAAGTTTCAGCGATAGCTGAATTATTGTTAGGGTCAAACCCTAAAATGATTGGACTATACAAGGTGTTACAAAAATACAAATAAACTTTTAAGGGGGTGGTTTAGACCATCAAACTGAACAACTTTCACTGTGGGACAATATCGAAATCGCGAAAAAAAAATTGATGTTCCATACTCTACAAATCGATTAGAGCTAAAATATGTATGGGATATCAGTTTTTTACAAATCGATTAGAGCTAAAATATGTATGGGATAGCAGTTTTTTTTTTCGCGATTTCGACGTTGGTCCCACAGAGAAAGTTGTTCAGTTTGACGGTCTAAACAACCACCTTAAGAGTTTTAAATATTTATTTTTACTTATGAAACACCTTGTATAGGAAATTCGCAAACTTTCCGTATACAATTTATACGGAAAGTTTGCATTTAATGCAATCTGAAGATCGAACGCTCGCTTGTATGAAAAGACGAAAAAAAAATCGAATTTACCCTTATGTTCCTTTGGGAAAATTCAGTTCATAATCATGATAATCACGTTATTTAAGTAATGCAACTGTTTACTCTAACACTCTGTATATTCCCCGAGACATATTCTGAAAACTCAGAACTTCCAAGTTTCACTGGTAGTCCCTCTGTAGTAACTCTGTCTTGTGTGACGGGTAGTGAGCCCGTCGCCACTATAATGGACAGTGGGTACAATATACCTACGCCTCGTTTAAGCATGACATTTGGGCACGATGTTATCCTTATCTAAAAACCCAGTGGTGTTACAAAGCGTACATAAATTCCGAAAAACTAATTTGTACGAGTCGGCCTAGATGGAGATCGAACCATCGCTTTATGCATGGCAGGAATCACTCCGCACTAGACCACCAAGACTTCACCGAGTGCTTAGATAAAAATAGCTAGCAGCAACAAAAATACAATGTTGGAGTCTACACTATTAATAGATGGAGCTAAAGCGGTTTTGTAAAGAATCCTGGGAAGTCATTTCGACAAGAGTTTTGGGATAACATCTATTGAATTCTGTACCCTAGTTCCCAAACTTTATCGCTTTCTATTAACAGCCCGCCTTATGATTTACGACGTTATATAGGTATACCTAAAGCTGAATCATATACGTCAGTATACAGGGTCCAACTAACTTAATATGCTAACGGTTTTTTAAGGGGATTATCTGACCTTCAAACAGAACATATTTCTGTATGAGACCAACAAACATAGAAATCACCAAATTAAAATCAGCTGTCCGATATAAGTAATATAAGTATTTGGATTGAGTAGGATAGCAGGGCCCTGTTTAATAAACGCGACAAGTGACAATTGACAAATAAACGCGACAAGTGACAGTTGACAATGACAATTGAGAGTACATTGCTGTTACTAATGATGCTTAACTTGCAGTACTTTATGTATCCTAGCATTCTCAGCAATGTACTCTGAATTGTCACTGTAAATTGTCACTTGTCGCGGTTGAGGTTGCAGTTTTGTATAACTCAAACTCAAACTCAAAATCACATGGAGAAAATTGTTCAATTTGATGGACTAATGATCTAAACCATCTGCATAATATTAAGTAGGACCCTATGTTTATAAGAAATTCAAAAGATCACGTAAAAACTATTGGGAACCTCAAACTCCAGTAGAACAAAGAGTGCGTTAGCATAACGCACCATTTGAAAAGTCAACAAAACCTCGTTTGGAAGTACTTTTCTTCCATTGTTTCCGCGTACGGAGGGCCCTCCAGACTCGAGGAAATTGACAATGAAGGTAAAGTTTATCTTTCGCCGTCAGCCGTTTGAGGGCCGGCAACGTGACCCGGCTGCCTGATTCCATTACCGGCACCCGACAATGCCGGATTAAAAGTCGAATTTTTATAGACCCAACGAGCCGCCTATTCAATCGCGAAATCAATAGGTTACTCTTTAAAAAGGTTATATTAACATTTTTTATTGAAAATGTTTTTCATACTATGGAAAAATAACTCTTAAAACTCTCATCTTATACACGTCGTTATGTTAACTTGTGGCCAATGACTTGTGGCTGATATTTTTAGAATGGTGAAATCTAATAACAAAACGAGGAGAAAATGATGAGCTGGAAAATCGTGGCTACTAAACTACAGAACTAAAATAGCGATAAAATTTTAGGAGTTTAACAAAACAATGCAAAATATATGTTTCTACAGGGTGTAAGGGTAAACAGTTGCATTACTTTAAGGGGTGATTGTACCCATGATACTTAACAACATTCCCTGAGAAACCTATAGGAACCTATTTCCATACTAAATCCAATCAGCTGATCGAACGTTTGTATGAAAAGCCGAAATTTTAGTTTGCGAATTTTTTATACACCACTTATTTTTAATTAGTGAAGAAACTTTAGGGGTGTATTCGGACCGTGAATCTGAACAACTTTCCCTAATCCCTAATAAACATGGGTCCAAAAACGAGAACATTTTTTGAAACTCCCATATAAAATCTAACGGCTGTTCTGCACTTGTGGGAGGTCCAAAAATTTTTCTTCGACGAGTCGAGAACGAGAACGAGAACGAGAACGAGATTCACGGTCTGAATATACCTACCCTTAAAGTCTCGTTACTAATTAATAATAAGTGGTGTATATTTCTTTGGGAAAGTTGTTCAGTATCATTTTACCCTAATACCCTGTATATGCGATCACTTTCTCGAAATAAACAGTATATCAGTGTGATTAACAAAACCACTGCAGCAGATCATCAGTCCGCTATGGTTTTGCGGCGCGCGGTTGCCCTTTGTTTACTATAAAACAAATAATGCAATATGAAACTCACTCGCATTTATCTGCTGCAGTATTGAACCTCTGCCCGACCACCAGAGTTAATTCCATTCATAATTTCACTTAATTCAACAAATTTCAATATGCTGACTCTCAGGGCTACACTTGTTAAGTATAATACCTACTTGAATGTCAATTACGGTCACGGCAAAATGTTCTCCATTAGCATATTTATTCGATAGACTTTGCATACTTTTATGGTTGTTTTTGCTATCTTTGTTATATAAGCTTTTTGAATTTCAGACACAGATTTGGTTACAAATTACCTATGAGCGAAACTGAACCAGGGCAAACAGATTGCATTATCAATGTTTATAATTGGTGCTGATGATTAACAAAATTATTAGTATCGTACGTATCGTACGCAGTGCGCGGCCGGCGGGCGAACATTGACCTCAGAATTATATGACTCTGCGGCAGGTCATTACCACGCAATTGTACTTAGTAACAGATACCAAATGCGTTTGATAAGTTTCGCGAACTAATTAAATTTAACCTTATATACTTTTGGATATCGAAGATTGAGTTGGACGTCGATTCATGCTAGTAATTTTTAGGGTTCCGTAATCAGCAAGGAACCCTGATAGCTTTGTTATGTTTGTCCGTCTGTCTGTCTGCGGGTTAGCTCAGGAGACGCTAAGTTTTTAACGCATTTTTCGATTCAGGGATCCGTTAGCGAAATATAAAACTTTAAAGTAAACATTTTAGTTCGAGTCTAGTGTATTATGTTCATCTGTGTACGAGTATTACATCTGTGTCATCATCATCAGCCTATCATCGTCCACTGCTGAACATAGGCCTCTCCCAAGGCGCTCCACAAAACTCTGTCCTTGGCCTTCCTCATCCAGTCGCTCCCCGCTACTTTTTTTAGACCGTCTGTCCAGCGGGCAGCAGGGCGTCCCACACTACGCCTGCCAGTTCGCGGTCTCCACTCTAGAACTCTTTATCTGTGTAAAATAGTAAAATTTAAGTTATCGTTAAATATCAGTTAAATTTTGTATTAAAACCGAACTGAAATCTGTTTTCAAATGAAATGGTATTGCTCTGAGCATGTGACACTCATTCGCAAGTCCGACTATTTTATTTACACAAAAATAAAGATAAAAAACAAGTGTTCATTTACTCGACTGCAACATAAAATATAAACAATGTCGCAGCCATAAAAAGTTTTGAAACTCTTGAGTGCTTTGAAAAATGAACGAACTCAGAATGCGCATAATTTTCAATTTTCACCCGAGCTCAAGAATTAATCTTCCGATTTTGCTCTTTTCAGCGACTTTAGTAGGATGAGAAAAGAATTTGCGTATCTCATTGCATGCCATTGTTCGCCGCTTATTGAAGAGGCCTGAATTGAAGACAATTTATTGCTGTATCCTTGTCTTCTACTTATCCAATCTCATACGGGAGATTGCAGGACCGGCTCGAGGAGGAACGCGCATGACACATTTATTTCAAAATAACAATTATTATTCCTCGATAAAAAATTGCTACCGCTCCGGCCGCGATGTCAACCTAGTTTCGCAACTAGTGGTGGTCAAATAAGAACTGTAATCATAAAGTTGACCTTGAGTTAGGGCCTTTTTACAGATTCCAGTTGCTGGTTGCTGGGGATCTGGCTGCGAATATGGGCACGCTGTGGGGTAGATTGCGCTGTTACGTGTGGAATGTGGACGCATCCCGACATCATGTCCGTATACTTCGCTGCCGGGAACCCAAGGACTTGGGGTGCTGGTTGATACTCGTATAAGTAGGTACTTATTGGGCTGCAAATCTGTCATGCAGTAAACATTGTGTAGCGTCGCATAACTTTTCCAACCCATAGTCCTTCTCCAAGATGTATACATATAGGTCCTTCTTAATATTCTGACACTTTTTTAAGGGGATGACCAGACCGTCAAACTGAACATCAGTTCTTTCTGAATGGGACCAATACAGAAATCACTAAAAAAGCATCTGATGATCCATACAAAACTTCAAACTTCAAATTTAAATGATCAAAATGCTTGGGTCTGAGGTCACTAACTTATAGTTTATTTACATGACTCTATAGTATCAATTATTTTATAAGATAGACTATGTATTATTGTATACATAACCGTAGCTTAAGAATTTATATTGTAATAGTTATTAAGTCGTGTTATGTTGTAGAGTTTCTGGCCGCATCTTCTCTACTGTGACAACACGTTCCAACGCGGTGGTAGCTTAAAAAAGATTTGACGTTTAATTTGTGTGCTTCAAGCTCCTATATTGAATAAATTATATTGACTTTGACTTTGACTTTTAAACCTGTTCGAACCAAATGTATGGGACAACAAATTTGGTTTCATGTTGGTGCTATAGAGAAAATTGTGCAGTTTGACGATCATCCCCTTTAACAACCGTCAGCATAATTATTAGTATAATTAAATACCCTACTATTTAAAAATACAAAAATATTCTATAAAATAAAGTGTTTTCGAGTTATAGTAGAGGCGTCAACATGATTATTCAGTGACTGAGTACACGCTAAGACCGCTCCTGATCGTAGGCACATTTGACGCTCTTTCACATGCAAATGTGTGAGGGAGCCGCGAGTATGTTGAGCTCAGAGTCTCTTCGCACACTCTCGCCGAATGGATGACATGAAACACGTTTCAGATAATGCATACGATTTGATTCTATTTAATGCTGAAATGGAATCAACGCCTTGAGCGTCCTCGATGAAATGTTAGGCGTATTGGTATCGAGTATGGTGCTTGAGTTGCATGGACATTATATTTAATAATTGTTGTTTTTTGTTTTACAGAACCTTTTTTTTTTCTTTATAATTAATGGACTTTTTGCTTATGCGTTAGCACCGCATTTCCGACAGTGTCAAGTGGTTTTCTTGAGGGAGTATCTATCCAATGTCGAGGATTGTTTTGGAGTAGGAACACAACTGAGAAGGATTGCGGAGCCTCGTGGTAGGATGAAACGCGAACCGTGCGAACACCACGTGAAAGACAAGTGTTCGGGGCAAACCCTGCAACGTGACTTAAATTATTATTAATACAGGTGGGAAACTTACTATCGGCGCCATTATACAGAGTCCTTTTTAATATGCTGACACTTTTTTAAGGGAATGATCAGACCATCAAAATGAAAACGATCTCTTTGGGACCAACATCGAAATAGCGAAAAAAAAATCTGTTGTCTCATACAAAACTGCCAACCTGACTCGACCAGAATGTATGGGACAGCAGTTTTTTTTTCGCGATTTCGATATTGGTTCCATAGAGTAAGTTGTTCAGTTTGATGGTCTGATCATCCCCTTAGAATAATTTCAGCTAATTTTGTTAGACCTTATAAGTATATGCTGATGATGATGATGACAATTTATTAAGCCCAAGAACTAGTCTAGAACAAACAACAGCGATCCCTACAGTAAAGAATAAGTAAGTAACACAATGAAATAACTTAAAGCAATCCAATTATCCAGCTTGTTCGTCTGTGTACAAAACTTTGCTAAATTAGTTAGTTGACTTGTTACCTGCCGTTATTCCTTATTAAATTATGCTACAATAAAGTTTTATTTGACTTTGGACGGAAGAAGTACAAATAAATGACGCGGTTAATAAATAGAAGTTCGTACATACACATATTCTCACGCCATTATCCCACGGGGTATGCTACGGCCCGCCAGACGCTTATATTCCTACATACTACTCTCGCCTCATCCACTTTCATACATCTCTTCATGCACTTCCGTCGGTTTAGGGTGCGGCGAACTTGTTTCTTTCGGAGAACACCATTTACTTGGTCCAAGCAAGTTATCTCGATTCTCCACTGTTCCGCTCACCATGATTGATAAATCTCTCCAGCAAATTCATCCTCGTTACGTCCAAAAGATCGTGACCAAACAATCTGATCATATCTCTTTCAATCGTGTTTACCACACCATCCTTCGACTGACATCGATACACTGTTCTGGATTCAATCGGCCACTGTAACTAACACCCACACAACGGTTGCATTTCTACTGCACTGCAAGTTCGTTAAAAGCGCCAAATTAAATGTACCTACATTAAGATATAGATGTTGGATTGGCAAAAAAGGTTTTCTGCGTTAGTGCTTTCACACACGATGATGCACTGACGGAGCGGCAGATGTCAGTTCATAGAACCACACCCAGTGCGTCAATGCGTCACCGTGTGTGCTTCTACGTGCGGTTTCATACAACTCCTTGCTTCACAAATGACGCACTGACGTTTGCTGCTCCGTCAGTGCGTCATCGTGTGTGAACGCACTTAGGTCTCTGTCTTTTCGAATAGGACATAAATTGACTCTGAGAAAGGGAAAGGTCGAGAAAGGTAGCGGGGAGCGACTGGATGAGGACGGCCAAGAATAGAGTTTTGTGGAGCACCTCGGGAGAAGCCTATCTTTAGCAGTAGACAATAGTGAGGCTGATGATGATAACTTGACGCTATTTTTCACACATTCATTCATGTTTTTTATTCTTATGTACCGAATAAATTGCAAAAATAAAAATTTACTCGAAAATCATGTATTACTACTAAAAGACATCCCCCATTTTCGTCCAAAATGTAAAGGTGCTGGCCAAAAACAAATATTGCGATATTCTGTTAGAACTTTTCCTTCTAAGTATTTAATATTATAGGGGATATAATTAAAGGACTCGAGGAGGTCCGAGGGGAATATAGTCGTGAGCAATTATGCAACACCAACTGCATGTATTCGAGTACACTTTATAACATCTACCAAATGTATGTACTGATTCAGTATCTCTATTATAATAAAATCGGTCAAGTGCGAGTCGAGCTACTCGCGCATCGAGGGTTCCGTACCACACCACCACAGAACACAACATATTAACTTGGAAAAAAACGTTTTTTCTTCGGAACCTCAAGCGTGAGACCAACTCGCACTTGGCCGGTTTTTATTATTTGTTGTTATACTGTAGAGTTTGTTCTATAATCACACCAAGTTTAACGCTTACATGTATTACCGTTTTTACTATAGAGCGAGAAGAAAAAACGTCGATAAAAACTAGTTTCTTGTTGAGAACCCCCCTAAATTTTTTACTTTTTGTAAATTTTATTATTTGTCAACAAATCCGTCGTAACGAATATGCGTATTCTGTCAAAAGTTACAGCCCTAAATAGGTAGGACGGACGGACGGACGGACAACGTAGGCTTAGTAATAGGGTCCCGTTTTCACCCTTTGGGTACGGAACCCTAAAAAGTACCTTAATTATATACGCAATCCAAAACATTTAATTCAGATGTCGAAACAAAGCATGTCAGCTCTTAATAAACGGTTGTTAAAGAAAATTAATTCGTTACACATCTTATAACACAATTAATTTAATCATTTTCCATGTAAAGTAAAATTAATGAAAGATGCAAAGAGAATAATTAGCGTACAAAAAGCTAACACGGGATGTATTACGAGGAGTTGTGGAAACTCGATAACAACTCCCAACTCCCTGAACCAACATTGCAACTAATTGATTTCGTAAACTTGTTTTATTTAATTGCTCCCAACGGCTGCCTCGGAAGTTACAACTTTTTATTTACTGACAAATTTTACATTTTAGTACAAATTAGGGAATATTTTCTATGAGAAACGCGACTGCCCAGCTCTCCGAAAACTGCGAGCGTGTCCCGTATTTTCGATTAAAAAAAATTAACAAAAGTACTTTTCATAGACTTTTTTTATGATTTCGCTAGATAAACTAATGGTTAATATTTGAGTATAAATACCAAAAATCGGAAACTATTTTAAGTTCTTTTAAAATGAAAAAAATGTTTAAAAATACATGAAAATACGTCATCTTTGTGACGATTTTCCATCGAGTGAAGTAATTCCAATCGTGTATCAATTTATGATTTCACTACATAAACTATCCAAGAATACTGAGGTATGACTTTGGTTTCGGTAAATTGTATGAATCTAGTCGAAAAATGAAAAATAAAGATGCCTCCAAGCCAAGGTATTTCGTCTTACTATTATGCCTTAAAACTTCACCAGCTATTTAAACAAATAAATAAACGACTGCATACTCCGGTGATCAAATGGGTGACCAAGGATGGAAGTACCCTTTTTTTTCACCTTTGAGTACCGGGGCTTACTAATACTGACTGATATTGCTGTTTCATGTTCTAACAAAAATTACTTTTTATTTCCCAACATTTTGTTTTTCAAATGGACTTAATATAAAAGAGTGGCAAAGGTCTTGAGACAAGCTTGGCAGTATTATTTAGAAGGAGGGTCGCTGGCATCCCTCCAAATTGAATAACAAAGTGGCGATTATGCGACAATACAATAAAAAAAGAAAAAAAGATGTTCGGTTTGCTGTTGACTTCCTAAAGAAAGCCGACATTATGCTCGTTATTTCATTAAACTTTCAATTGGAGATATTTACTTTCCGCTGAAATGTAACATATTTCAGTGACTGACTGCACATTTTATTGCTTTAATTGAGTTATTGAATCAAATTAGGTTATTCGTATTATTTTATTAACGAAACAGTCGAGCACATTGCTGCATACCAAATAGTTAAACTCAATTCGAAATCAACAAATTAATATTTACGAGCATATTTGAAATACTTTGCTGTATACAGACATACCATACCAGCATGATTACATTTCTACTTTTCCACCTTTGAACTACTTACAAAAACAGAAGACACGTAACACACCCTCCCTTTACGTTGCCAACAGCTAACAAAATATAAAAAGGCAAAGTTAACGTAAACTTTAAGCTCATTGGCAATTTCCTTCAAGTTCTTGAAACATCCACTGGCACTGACAAAGAAAAACAAACAGAGAGGTCTCTTTTGTGGAATTTGATGTCGTCGGCATCCTTAAAGAAAAATCATTATTATTGTTGTCTCGAGCTCTTTCAAAAAGCAATTACTTGGTGTAATGAACGTCTCTGGAATTTGATGTTCTAGTTTTGGAGGTATCTAATAACATTGCCATTCGATACGTCGAAGCGTATAATCATTTCTTGAGTCGATTACTATTATCTAACTATTGAAATAATAAACAAATACAAGCATAATAGTATATCTTAAATTAAAACCATTAGTTGGACTGTACCCACGTTTGGGATAAATTTTTCAGGCAAGATAAAAATTATTCAAAATTCTAGTAAGTCTCTAGATTTTTCTCTCCGTGTGCACATGATTGTGAACTCTTGATTTGTGACTCTGTGTACAAACAATGCGGAAACGATGTCGATGTTTAGATCATTCAAACTTTGTCGTCTCGAGGGGGAACAACGCCCGCTACTGTGACAGGACTGCATTTGGCTAACCACATCATATCTTTGTAATTGACTTTCATACGTACCTACAATTTATGAAGCTTAATTACTAACAATCCCATAGGCACGTCGCACTGAAATAAGTCGATATTATACATCATTAGTCTACACGTAGTACCTTTTATGAACTATTTCCGTGTAAAATCGGTAACCTCGTTTAGTTACCGCTGTTTGCAAAGTGCGGGGATATTAATCTGTGGTGCGGTGGGTTAGGGTTCAGTTTTGCTTGTATGTGCAGAAGCTCGCGTGCGAAACCCACCAGCCCCTCCAATTAAGGGGCAGGCAAAGTGCGACGAGTACACGTAAGCAGGTCGGGCGATATCATAACGTTTACACACGACTTTTAAACGAGACTCCGGGTTTATGAAGCTTTTTGCTTTATTTCCTTTAACTTTACACCGTCTGCGAAAAGCGTGTCGACGCTAAAAGAATTTCGTTCGTTTCAAAACGAATCAACGTTCCGTACTTTACCGCGCCAGTACAACATTATGTCTGCAGATTCTTGATTCGTAGATTAAACGTGGAATTAACAGATAAATAAACGAGTCCATTAGCTCGAATCCAGAACAGTGGACCGTAATTACAGAAGCGAGGATTCTGTTAGATTCACGGAATGCCAGATTAGGGGTAATTAAGTCTTGTGGGAGTGCAGCCCAGCGAGGACCATTATATGGGATAATGAGGTGTCCAGTCAGCCCTCTCTTGTAATATGTAAATTGAATTTTCTATTTTCCTCCCAAATGGGCACCTAGTTTGTTCAAATAGCAGTTACACGTGAGGTTTTCCTCGAATTGCAAATGAAAGATTCAACTTTTCCATAGAGATTGTATCTTTTCCTTATTGTAGCTTTGAATGAGGTTTAGATAGATGTCAAGAACAGTACAAGTTGCTATCGAGAGACAATTTTGTTAAAGACTGTTCACATTAGTGTATTGTTTTGAAGCATTCGATATGATGAACAAAGTAAAAGCGTAGACGATTAGGACTTAGAAGATTTACAAGATGTATGACGAGTAAAGTGGTGGTGTAATGTTTGTCAAGATATAAAATATGAATGAACATATTTGACCTTGTCACATACATTATTATGGTTAAATCGTTCTAGATTATTATCTAGTAACATAATCTAGTCCAGTCTATTACAACTTATAACATGGCAGCTGTGAACAATCACACCATGTTTTTTTTTTTCATGTTTCGGAATGATTCGATTTGTATTGATGAAATCGCAAAAAGCTATCCAATCTCCAAACGGCATGTGGATATTTAACCGTCTAAAAGCCTTTGTACCGTTTCAACTGTGAACGGGTCACTAAAAAAAGCACGTGTCGGTTTGTATTGGTCGCGGACAGAAATGAAAGAGACCCACAATTATTTCCGTGTGGCAACCCTGTCGGTGAAAGAGTCGTACACTGTAGCCAAATAGCGACAAAAATTCCAATAGCGTGTGTTAGCCTCGCTACTTTGCGTGCCACACGATTTTGGGTCACACGAAAACGCCACGAGGAGAAAAAAGGGGTAAAATCAAATATTCATACCTTCGTTGCCCGCGGCTAAATGAGACCAGAACAGCAGAACCAGTTGTTATCATTTTGCTAAGCTTAACATTTTTTATAAATTACCTACCTACCTACTCTTCAAAACTGTTTGAGAATGTAACAAAAATTCGCACAAAAGTATGAAATATAGGCGGTGTTCATAAAAACAGTAGGCACAATAATTTGAATTAAGTCTTCCTAAGATTCCCAAGAGAAGATGGAGTGACGACTTGAATACCTTCCTGAACGGTTGGCCTGATTTCGCGTTGCATAGGGAAGATTGGAGGAAAAGAGGGGAGGCCTTTGCCCAGCAGTGAGACACAAAATAGGCTATTTAAAAAAAAATATATATACAGGGTGCTTCTTAACATGCTGACACTTTTTTAAGGCGATGTTCAGACCGTCAAACTGAACAACTTTCTCTGTGGCACGAACATCGAAATAGCGAAAAAAAATCAGCTGTCCCATACACATTTCTTTCCCAGCTTACCTTTTTAAGTCATGCTTTGTATAATATCTTTATTGCTGTATCTATCTATCTATCTTGTGAAATGTATAGCGTCCTTATTATCTTTTATGCCTGTGTTATATTCGCACACGATAATTATTATTGTTTATGAATAAATGAAATGAAATGAAAATCCCATACATTTGGCTCCAACTGATTTTTTTTCGCGATTTCGATTTTGGTGCGATGGTGGTTGTTCAGTTTAATAGTCTGATTATCTCCTTAAAAAGTAAGGACCCTATACAAGGTGTTACAAAACTACAAATAAACATTTAAGGGGGTGGTGTAGACCATCAAACTGAACAACTTTCACTATGGGACCAATATCGAAATTGCGAAAAAAATAATTTATGTTCTATACTCTACAAATCGACTAGAGCTAAAATATGTATGGGATATAAAATTATTTTTTTCGCGATTTCGATGTTGGTCCCATAGAGAAAGTTGTTCAGTTTGATGGTCTACACCACCCCCTTACGAGTTTTAAAAATTTATTGTTACTTATGAAACACCCTGTATAAGGTTATTTCATAGTTGGCGAAACTGAACCAGGGCACTTGGTAATGATAACAGATTGCATTTTCAGTATTTTTTTCTGTTTTTTTTTTTTTTGCGTTTTTGGTATTGCTGATTAACAAAATTATTATTATCGTACGTAAGGCTGCAGTGCAACCTGTGAATCATATGACCGGGCGGCGGGTCATTATCACGCAATTCTACTTAGTAACGGATACCAAATGCGTTTGATAAGTTTCGCCTACTAATTAGATTTAACCTTCTGATGTAGTTGTTGCAAGATCTTACAATATAAAAACAACAGTATGAGCCTCTTTGAAACATCAGTCATCTCAGTAACAGTCATCTGGAGTGCGATTTTTGAATCTCATTCGGTGAGCTCAGTAGTTGAAAATGTCAAAATTACTATGGAGATATGCCTCTTTCTACTGCTGGTTTGACTGTCAAAAATCATACTACTGGAGTGCGATTTTTTGAATGTCAAATCAGCAGTAGAAAGATGCATATCTCCATAGTAATTTTGACATTTTCAACTGCTGAGCTCAGCGAATGAGATTCAAAAATCGCACTCCTGGATACCATTACCTACTGTAATCTCTAAAATGTAATAGTACTCGATTTTGATGCGATTTTTATAATCATTTAGATAATTTATTCTAAAACTTTTCATCGTCATCAAGGTTTCTCCTAGAAAGTTTATGTGTACCTCATCATCAGCCTATCATCGTCCACTGCTGGACATAGGCCTCTCCCAAGGCGCGCCACAAAACTCTGTCCTCGGCCTTCCTCATCCTATGTGTACCTATTTATGTGTATTCTAATTAATGATACATCTATATTATCTATATTCATAGATCAAGCCAGTGCGAAGCAAAGGCAGGTCGCTATATCTATTAAGATCACTGACATATATACTATAGCGATAGACAGGCCCTGTCATAGAAGCAACATGTTCCACTTGAATGAGGTGGGCGCACCGCATTGATGTTCCCGAGTTCACTTCGTCACTGTGGCAATGACAGATCGCAATGTGTCATTTTGTGTGACATTTTGTTTGTTTGAACGAGCTTGTCTATCGCTAGAGTATATATCAGTGATTAAGATTCATTTAAAGCCTGATCAGGAATATAAAAAACCTGGATTGTGGGCGCTGCAATCGACTGTCACCTTTAATGTTAGTGTTCAAAAGTACAAAAATTAGTTCCAATGATTTTCCGCAAAATGGCGAGGTTTTTTATATTCCTGGTCAGGCTTTAACATTGCTGACATGCCCTTTAAAATGTTATTTCAGTAAAGAACGCAACAATGAATTGTACTCAAAGATCTATAGAGTACTGTTACTGCAATATAGAGTTTTGTATCCCAAAGTATTTTATTATTTATCACCCTCCATGATCTTGGATTATATTGAAGAGGTTTCGAATATTTTATGAGGGATTCGTCATTGTTTGTAGCAGATTTTCGTTCTATTTATGAAGGGGAGAGGGGAAGACTGCCGTAAAATAGCAACATGAAGGAAATCAGTTCATAATGTATAGGCAAAACGTAATTTAAAGGGTGGCAAGGTTGAAATACCAACACGATACAATGTCTCTATTAGTATCTTTTGACTTGAAACCTCAGAACATCCACGTTTCACAAGAGTAGTACCTACCGAAACTCTGTCCAGTGTGACGGGGGCGGGGGTGAGCCCGTCGCCACTTATAATGGACAATGGGTACAATACATGACTCAAAATTGAAGCGTACAGGTTTCCTCACGATGTTTTCCTTCACCGAAAAGCCAGTAGTGTTACAAATCGTACATAACTTCCGAAAAACTCATTGGTACGAGTCGGCTTGGACGGGGATCGAACTACCGCCTCCTGCACGGCAGGCAAGGTTACTCGCCACTGACCACCACGGCTTTTTTACATACCATACATTTGTATGGGACAGCTAATTTTCTTTTCACGATTTCGATTTTGGTCCCATAGAGGTCGAGTAGGTTTGCAGACTGCAGTTGTGTGTTGATGAAACAACTGATAATTTTTTTCGTGATTTCGATGTTAGCAAGATGTTAGCCCCATAGAGAAAGTTGTTCAGTTTGATCGTCGATCATCGCCTTAAAAAACGGTAAGCATTCCGTCAGCAGAAGGACTCTTAAACCTACAGTACATACGGGGGCTATTGCATTTCTATGTAAGTGGGAGGAAGCTGTTTGCGTGCATTAGAGTAGTATCCTAATAGGATGTGCTATTCTGCACTATACATTATAACTCCCGTGTGACCTTTAATTTCATTTCTAAAATCTGAAAACGTGTGTGATAACCGACAATAGGAGTTTAGGCGGGCGGGCACGGTGAACAAAATCAGTTTGGTACACCCGAAGCGTGGCGTGCACACGACCGGTTGCGGTCGCCATCCAATTTGCCTTTGAGCTCACGTGCAAAAGCCAAACGTTTCATACCTGCGCTGCGCTCTGCCTGCATTATACTGTCAAGTAGTTCAACTTTGTAATGAGACTGAGCTAAAATCATTTTATTTGGTAGCTAGTTTTTATGTTTAGACGTAATTAGCTAATTAGGTACCTACCTACTTTTGCTTTGTTAGTGTTAGATTAACTGAAAAACAAATTCTTAAGCATGATTAAATTCTTACTACTTATTCTTACTGTTTCTATTAAATCGATAACTCACTAACAAGTTAAATGTAACTTTTTAAAATTATTAAATTATCACAATCATAAATAGCCTATAAACGTCCCACTGCAGTGTGCAGGCCTACCCCTCAAGGAGGGTGTATGGGCGGTAAGTCCAACACGAGTGCCCAATACAGGATGCTTTTTAAATAAAAAAAGAAAAGAGTTTATTATCACAAGAAAAGAACAAAATAGGTACCATCGTGTGTAGGTATACAGACAGTAACAATTAGATCATTAAAGGTAGGCATCATTCGAAATGGTCCTGACTTCCAAGAAAGGTAAACCTGGATTCCGGAAGACAGTGGTTCCTTCAGATTTAAATATCTCCTGTTTTTTTCTTAACAGTTTCAAAAGACAAGGCTAGACATAGATCATGATAAAGTAAATGCAAACTATTTTCATTACAGTCAGTTTCGAAAAAAATTCCGGAAAAATCGAATTATAGAAAACCGGAATAATCCCCAGCGACTTGGATGCGGTCATGTCAGGCGATTGGACATGGTTTTTGCGTCCGGTGTCCGGGTCCGGAGAGTCGCGTCGCCTGCAGTTCCGGCTTCCATCCTTTTTGCTTCCTAACAAACTTCGCTGCAGATTCCGCTGAGGTTATTTTATATGTTTTATTCGGACCAAAACTTCGTTGGAAGTTTTATGTCCATACATTTATTTTTGATTAGTTGCTGCTTTGTGAACCTTGATTTACCACTGTTAGACCATCACTGGGTCCGCTTATGCTTCTTTTATTTAGTATTGGCGTTATGAAATTGGTCCAGGAATTGAACAGTTAAACGTTTCCTTAATCTTTTTACCCAATCTTGAGCTAAAAACTAAGAATTATGTCTTTCAGCGGCTGGATTTAGTAAATATATTTCATTAAGGAATGTCATGAAATGGCATCTCATATCCTCCAAAGTTAAAAATTGTTGCAATATTTTTAACTCACATAATTACTTCGTTGGTTGCACTTTCAGGACAAAATAAAATTTTAAAACAGTTAGCTCTACCTACATTCACACAAACCATGCATGTTGTGCATTTTGAACTCTCTTGACATGTTGTTTGAGTAAATTATTACTCCATGGCCTCGGATGTATGTACTCGTGTGACACAGGGCAGGGTGGGTCTCCGTTGGGTCTAATAACGTACCTTGTCTTTCATACACAAGCACTACGGTGTTAAATTAATATGCAATGCAAACAACACTACTGCGCTACAAAATTGTAATCTCTGTGTAATGCTTTCTACGTATAGCTTGTATTTTGCGGTTTTCAGATCAGATTTTAGATGTAAAGAAGAACTTACATAAAATCAGCAGCTAGCATGCTCTTTTTGAAGTAATTATGTTAGCAATAGCCTCCTGGTTTTACCATGAAATTGGGTAATTTTGTAACCACTTTAATCATTAACTATGACACTTTTTGAGCTGAAAAATAAACAGAACCATCTACACGATATGAGAAGTGATGTGGTTTTTCTAGAAATCGATTTTAATTAATAAACCCACAGAAAAGGGAATCTAAAATCACCCCTTTTTTCCACTTTACTCTTACATTTTTATCGGAAGAAAATGAAAATTTATAATATTGTTCACAACACAATTTAGAAAGATGTGGCTTTTCTTACTTTTTCGAAATTAATAAAAAATCATCTCGTTCGCATCGATTAGTATGAAGAGTCGTGGTCCCGGGATGATACGCCTTAATAGAAACACGAGAATTCCGAAGCTTGTCACCGCATAGAAAATCGATTATAGCACAACACTGTTCTGCTGGCTCCTTCAGTCTGTGCTATCAGAAAACTATCCCAAGTCTGCGAGTCTTACATGGAGTCACATGGTCTTGTTACAATGTCAAAAAGATTGAGTATACTTAATCGACTCAATTGTCTTTAAAGCCGGTAACAAATGCCCTAATCTTGCACCCCCGATTCTTTATGGAGCTACTGCCTTGAGTAGAGTGAGACAGTTTAACTACCTGGGGCATATTGTGACCGAGGACCTTGGTGACAGTTGGGGATGAGGCTGACATTGAGAGGGAGTGCAGAGCCCTGTCGATAAGAACGAACATGCTAGTTCGTAGGTTTGCTCGTTGTTCAAACTTCGTAAAAATAACACTTTTTCAAGCTTTTTGTACATCTTTTTACACGAGCAGCCTATGGAACAGATTATACTGAAAAATCATACAGTAAGTCCGGTCAGTTTTCCGTTCTTCGGAAGGCACGTTAAGCAGTTGGAAAAAATGATGTAGGAAATATCGGGAACTCAAATATATGGAGATTTTTCAATTGGCGTTTAGATTTATATAAGAATATTTAATAAAATTGTAATGCTGTAAATCTTCCTAAAATAAAGTAAATAAATAAATACCAAAACGCGTTAACATCCCGTTAAAATGTCTAATGAGGTTAGGTATCTAAAGATTCGTGTAAACACGAACAGTGTTAAAGACACCTATAATGATAGCATCATTAATCCAATTATGGCGGACAAAAGAGTCAGGTATAATTTTTAATAATTTTTATTTTAATGTAATAAACCGAAAACTACATGAATCCAATCAAATCAAGGTAGGATTTTATTTTCTGATGTCGAATATCCATTGTTTTCAAAACTCTAGAACAACGCAGGCCCTTCTCTGAGCTACATTCCCAAATCCCGACGTTGACGTCAAAAACTTTCTCACTTGTCGAATATTGAATTCCACGGAGGGAAAAAATTTGGTGGGCGCTACGGAGAATTTTAATGAGATACCGCTGGCCTAGGGCATATTGTTTTGTCAAGTGAAAAGAACGTTCACACTGCGTTTTTCAATACAAAGTCTGGTGTTTAAATATGATTTTTGGTAGCTACCGATTATGTATAATTATGGGTCTGTTTGTCACTTGCCCCCTTTCTGGTTATTTGTCAACATCCATACAAATTACCTTCTTCTTCTTATAGTGTGCTGCCTGCACACTTCGGTCCAGCCCTGGTGTCAGAGGTTAATCAAACCGCCTTCCAAATAACCATTATAAACCTTTATGCCTACCTACTTAAAATTTTGTTTACTGTGTTTGTTACTGTCTTATAAATAATATTGTATGCCTGACATAGGTAAAACTGTGGACTAAATGTTTATGATAAGACCTATTATAAATGTATACCAGTTTGTGACACTAAATGATTTCTGATTTATATGCACAACAAAATTGTATAGGAAATAAAACGAGTACAAATGGCGACCTAATCAGTAGAAGGGTTTTCTTTGAGGAATGTGACACGTCTATGTATAATTAATACCTACTTAGTTTTATAAATATCATTATATAAGTATAATAGGAAATTTATTGGTTCTTTTCTCTAATGGCAACATCTCATGAGCATCAAACTTTAGCCATTTAATAAGAAAACTGCCGTTTGGAAGCGTCTTCCCGCCCTTCTAATCAACTTAAGTGTTGGAAGCCTATTATAAATGTGATAGTTTTATCCCACGAAATTGGTTAAGTGTTGTCACGCACTTCAGTGATTCCAAGACCACTGTACGCAATTTTGCGATTCTTCATCTTCATTACAGCCTATATACTTCTCACTACAGGGCACAGGCCTACCCTCATGGAGGGTATATGGGTATTAGTCCACCACGCGTACCCAATACGAATTGATAGACTTCACATAGGTAGGTACCTACGCATTGAAATTTCTTCTTCAGTGTACAAAGTTTCCTCACGATGTTTTCCTTCGCATTTGAGAGCAGCAGTTCATTGGTACATGGCATGTCGTCCGTGCGGATTCAAACCTGGACCTCAAAATTGAGTATCTTACGATTTATTTTATTTTTTGACAACTATAGCTTTACAAAAAATATAGAAATATCGCCACTAACATTTAAAATTTCAGTTTTAGTCTGATGTCAAACAGGACAACTTAAGTGGAAACGATCTTATCTAAACAGTTCTAATTAATATTCTAAATTGCGATTCTTAGATTACCGTTAAGAACAATAAAGATTAAACTGTTACAACGACGTTTGACCTGAATAATTGAACACAGAAATATTCGACTAGCGTCCGTCGGTTTTGTAAGAGCGTTCTCAACAAATTAATGTTCATGCGACTCAGTTTATATCAAAATAGGTCATGTTTTCACGCAAGCTTACAAGTCAATTTATTCCAGATTATATTCGATTTAAGAATGGAAGCACTGAATAATTATTAAGCTATATACAGGGTGAAATTGATATCATTAGAGTCCTTTTAAACTAAGAGTCTACCCATCAAACTGAACAACTTTTTCTATGGGAGCAAACCGATCGCAGCAACAAAAAAATCTGATGTTGCATACATTTGCGTCGAGTAGACAATACAGTTTAGTATGGGCATGGTGTCCCATCTCATACAAAAGAAATTTTTGTTAAAAATATGGCAATATATGGCGTTATGGTATCGATTTGTAATTAATGTTTGCGTAAAAGTGTAAATTGTTACTAAAAATACATGACCTGACTACAAAAAAATCTCGTGAGCTTCGGAAAATCAAGCAATTTACTTTGCCCGAAGACTGCCCGCGTTACGGCAGTCGCGTTCCATTGTTTGACGTTGGGCATCTGTACTGTATTAGTATTATATAATCTGTGGTATGGGACAGCTGATTTGTTTCTTGCTCCGATCGGTTTGCTCCCATAGTAAAAGTTGTTCAGTTTGATGGGTAGACTCTTAGTTTAAAAGGATGCTAATGATATCAATTTCACCGTATATAAGAGCCCGGCCATAATATCACCACGGCTGGCGCAGTGCCGCACCTTTTCACGGCGCTACGGCGCCGGCCGTACCGTGGAAATTCACGGAGCGGCCCTACTACGTAACGGCGCCGAACCGCGGTATGTATGGCGCCGTGTGAAAATTCATCTCAACGAACACCCTTCTTTAGCACTCGATGGACAGACAAAATTAGTTCAAAAATCAGCTGAACAGAACACGATCGCACCGGAACTTTTCACGGCACGGCGCCACGCCAGTGAATGTCCATGGTATGGCTGGCACCGTGAAACGGCCAGTGGTAATGTGTCCGCGGGCCCTTAGCTACTTATTCAAATAAAATGTACAATCTAGCAAAAAAGAGCTTAACGTGGTGACAGATGGAAAGAAAGGCGGGTTGTTAGTATCCATATAATTGTAATATAACTGTTAAGGCTTCCGCACATTGCCGCGATATTATCGAGCGATTTTATCGAGCGATATTATCGAGAACGACTTCGCGACACCTTACACACTGGAGCGATTCCGCGATTTGCGTCATGCATGCGCCCCACCACTGAATGTAGTCTAAAGAGATTGCGTCAGGTTGCGATAATATCGCGGCAGTGTGTAGGATCGAGCCCGACCCCATACAAAATGTACTGACAACAAATATCGCAAAATCGCGAGGTGCGACTCGACGACGCGTCGCGAAGTCGCAGCGATAATATCGCAGCAGTGTGTGGGATCGCGAACGACCCCATACAAAATGTACTGGGAATAAATATCGCATAGTCGTAGCGATATTATCGCTCGATAAATTCGCGGCAATGTGCGGAAGCCTTTATCCTTATGATATTTATTCAAGAAAAATGTTCAAGCCTCGGTACAATGTGGATTCAAACTGCATTTAAAACGATCAAGCCAGTGGGTAAACAAGGTGACTCAACCATAACACGGAGCGTGGTGCTAAAAGCGAACTCCCGCTGGATTTCGTGAAGCTTGTTAACAGGAACTCTGTCGATTTTATCGGGAACGAACGCCGACGGTGGGTACACGACCCAAGTATTAACCCGTCAAGATTAAACTAGTTGATCTATGAAATTTGAGGGAAACTTCGGCTGAGATTTCCTGACAACTACCCATATTTACAACAATAGAATCTGTTCTTTGAGGCTAATGGGGTTGTGTTTACTCGTAGAATAGGTAATCGAGATTTTGTCGCATGCCTCTAGGGATGTTACGTGTAATTATCATAAGCAAAATTTGTGATCTTGATAGGGGGGTTTTCGATCTGTAGCTGGTTCACCGATCAATATGATCGGTATTACGTGGTATTGCATCACGTTAGTAACTGACAAACATTCCAACTTTTGATAAATTTAACCAAATTTTTGTTAAGTGATTACATATAGTTCGGTAGTCACCAAAATTCGGTTAAATTTAACAAAAGTTCGGTCTAATTTTACAAAACATTTGATTCAATTAACAAAACCTTTTTTCAGTGCATTTTTTTCAGCGTATCGCTCGTGACTTAGATTATAGATCCGTTATTATAGATTCAAAAATATATCTGTTGTTCACGTCTAAGTAAGAATCGTAGCTTGCAATAGACATGACTATTGAAATTGATAACAGAAGAAATGCAAGTACCTATAGATAAGTGAGGTTCCGATTCAATAGGAAAAGTGTCACTTTGAACCCAGGATCACACGATAGCGCCTTTTGTCCTTTAGTGTTGAAATCAAAGATAATTCTGCTTAGACAAGCTTCTTACCCGAGTAGACACCTGGCCTACATTTTCTAAGAAAGCTTACCTATTATTTGCTTTAAGGTCCAAAGACTGAAAGAAAGGCCATCTTTTAATGAAATACAAGTTGTTTTTGCACTTGTCTTTGAATGTTTGATAATTATATCTATCTAGCTGTTGACCGCGTCTCCGTCTGATTGGAGGATAAAATTTTATCTGCATGCCAAATTTCATGAAAATCCGATCACATTTATAGGCCAGGCCAAACTAGTTCATCCTAAGACCAATTGGATAAATCAGTTTAGGCTAGGCCATACTAGTTCATCCTAAAATAAGTACGCACACACCCAGGATAAACTAGTTTGGTCTAGTCTAAACTCATTTTGCCATTTGCCAACAACAAGGCCATACCAGTTTATTTATTACCAGTTATTACCAGTGTGCGTGCTTATATTAGGATGAACTAGTTTGGCCTAGCCTAAACTGATTTATCCTATAATTGGTCTTAGGCTGAACTAGTTTGGCCTAGGCTATACCAGTTCATCCGATCGTGTATAGGACGAACTAGTTTAGCCTAGGCAAAACTAGTTTGTCCTGAAATCGGGTATGGCCGGTAACATATCCATAAATATTATCGGTTACTTACTGCGGCATCTAGATAGCTTCAAAAAAGCTATTCTTACTCAAGACTACTCCCATTTAATATCCGAATTTAATACGGTAATTCATATTTATATTATCCAACACTAAGCTCTGGTCTGAACGTGTGAACCCTAATACAATAAGAGTTCAAAGGTATAAAGGATACATTAAATAAATGATTATACCCAAAACCTTTCCGTTGGTTCAAAGCAAAGATATTTAATTTCCCTGAACAAATGAAACCCAAGTGTTAATAAACTCATACCATCACGCAATATAATTAATGCCATTTAAATGTTTTGAAAGAGATAAAAGATGGACACGGTTTATACCTACAACATTTGCACTTCGAAAGCACAATATAATTTTAGTTTTCTATTGATACTAAAGTCTCTCAAACTGTATACCAAAATCAAAACAGATTGGACCACCTGGTTCATTTTCCTTTTCAACTCTGTTTTTAGGGCTCCTTACCCAAGAGTGCCAAAACCTCGGGACCTATTCATAATATTTAGTTGTCCATCCGTCCGTCCGTTTGTCCTACCTACATTGGGCAACTTTTGAACCGTAATACCTAAATGATTACAATTTTCATAGAATATGCATTATACAAGCGCATTTGTAAAATAAAAAAAAGGATAAATTAAAGGAAAGCCAAACGGCAATACATACCTGCGTCAAACTTGGTGTGATTATACAGGGTGAAATTGATATCATTAGCATCCTTTTAAACTAGGAGTCTACCCATCAAACTGAACAACTTTTACTATGGGAGCAAACCGATCGGAGCAAAAACATAATCAGCTGTTCCATTCTAAACTGCAATGCCTACTCGACTCAAATGTACCTATGCAACAGCTGATTATTTTTTTGCTCCGATCGGTTTGCTGCCATAGTAAAAGTTGTTCAGTTTGACGGGTCGACTCTTAGTAGGATGCTAATTATATTAATTTCACCAGTGCATATTAGCATCAAAACTCTGTGCTCGGCCTTCCTCATCCAGTCGCTCCCCGCTACTTTTTTTAGGTCGTCTGTCCAGCGGGCAGCAGGGCGTCCCACACTACGCCTACCAGTTCGCGGTCTCAACTCTAGAAGTTTTGTGGCGCGCCTTGGGAGAGGCCTATGTCCAGCAGTGGACGATGATAGGCTGATGATGATGATGATGATATTAGCATACTAAAGGGTAGAAATAACAATAACAAATCATAAAAACTGGTCAAGTATGTTTTGGGCTCGCACTAAGGGTCCCGGAAAAAACATAATTTTTTTGCTAATATTGTATGGTGTTACTGAGCCCTCCGTGGGCGAGGCCGACTCGCACTTCGCCGGTTCTTCTTTATTTGTTTTCTCTTTATTTTTTATTTTATTTTCTTTAAAGATTTCCCAACAGTTGTTACACTAATACAAATACAACAATATAAATCTAAGAAACTTTTAAGCTAAATGTACAACTAATTAAAGGGAAATACAGCATGCACTGAAACAAACAGATTAACATTTATCATACATATCTCTCTAGCAGTAGAAACGTCTAGTAGCAATCTAAATGTATGTCACGTCACGACCAAAGACTATTATTTCTATGGTCACGACACGAACGAAACCCATTCTAAACAACGTGTGCCCACCTCCATCACCTTCATTTAAAAGTTGAAAATTCGTATGACGTCATAATCCTATGGACACCCGCTGCGTCCGCAAATAACGAAATATTATTCCGCATCGGAAAACTTTAATCCAGCGGACCGTTTCATCCGCGCTATGGGTCGTCGAACACCTGTGCTTTGTTTATACATACTTACATATTATATTATGTATGGAGGATATTACGGACGGACGTGAGATTGTTATGTAGATGGAAACGTAAAAAGACTCCTTGATTATGAAATTTTCTCCCCTCCGGACGGAAAGCGTCAATTATCGTCCCGCTGCGTCCCTAAACGAAGTTGACGCTTTCCATCTCCGTCGAGGAGAAAAATAGTACACTAACCTCGGACAGTAAATAAGAAAGCCTCAGATCACATGTTTGTTGATTAGTTACATGAGATCTGAGACCTTTCTTACTTTCCTGTCCTGTGTAATCTAAACTATTATAAAACTGTAACTGAAGTGTGTCTGTACATTGAAGATATTTACAAAAAAAAAATACGATACGGTTTTTAGGTATCCCTGACTCGAAATCAACCTTTTTTAGAAATTGTGTCAGTCTGTTTGTCTGTTTGTTTGTTTGTTCGCGCATCACGCAAAAACTACTGAACCGATTTGAATGAAACTTTTTTTGTTTGATAACTTATGATCTGACTTAAAATCTGGTAAGTATATAATTTGTGCGGACGAAGTCGCGGGTATATACTAGTCTACTATAAATTTACTAGGTAAGTAACTACTATAATGTAATCCGTGGTTATGGCTAAACGCTGAAGTGCGATTATACGGTGCAGTGGTTGGTTAGGTTAGGTTTTAGTTATGTCGGCTAAAACTAGGTATAACAGCACTTCGTCTTGACTTGCAGCCGTAAGCATACATGAGTCGCGTTGTAGGTCTGCTATAGGGTAGTCGCATCGCGAGTCGATTGTTGGTTGCCCCCTCCCCAGCCTACAACGAAGCTCCAGTGGTGGCTCAAGATAGTGTTCTTTTCGAAAAACAATCCTTGAAGTCACCATAATACATAAGTTACCGTACAACGTCAAGCACTCTTGCTACAAAAACTAGACATTGGCAAAATCATCACATACCCAAGATGGCAGCCATTTTTTTTTTAAATATACAATAGAATAGAATTACGCATACATAAACTCACGAACATAATCCCATTTCGGGGTGGTCAGAAACATTTCCACTACCAGCTATCTTGCATATAGTGGAAGGGGGCGATAATTTCGTGATTTAATTTTAGGGTTCATCATCATCATCAGCCCGTATCCACCAACTGCAGGGCATAAGCCTGCTCCCCATTTTGCCATCCATAATTTTCGTGTTGTTTGTTGTAGTACACTCATGCAGATTTTTATGATAACATCAAAAAGTACATATTAAATAACAAATATCTGAAAAATGTCGAGCAATAAATAAAAATGCAAATAAGAACAATTACGTAGCGTACTCAACACGAAAATTAGGCACAAAAAAACCTAAAATTTCCATATAAAGAGATATATTTGGCGTCGACTGCAAAAAGGCGGTTTTCAAGGAAAATATGCTAATCTAGTTAATTAGTGGCGTCTGCTGTCCTTCCGTTCTCAGCGTAGAGAAAAATACGCTGGCTGCGCCTGAGTTATAGCTCGCATTAATATTGTCCGCACTTCCGCCTGCCAACCGCCTATTTTCCGGTCTCTAAAGCTGCCCATTTCAAATCACTACGGATCAGTCGTGCAGTCAAGAGTTTTATTTTTTACTTCAGTGGAATCTTTTCAATGTTCAGCGAAGTGAAGCTGTTCATTTTTATTAGGTATGTTGATAATCGGTAACTAATGTTTTTGCCTCTACCGTGTAGTTTTTGGGCTTAAAATATATAATAAATAACGCTCACAGGTACATTATACTTACATTGTAATGATCTGAAATGTAAGGTTATAGGCTCTTTATTATTGAAACCATACAACAACGGCACAAAAATAAATTTCCATCTCTAGATGATTTACCAACGGCACTCGTCTACGAAAGTATAAATACTTATAAAGCCTGCTGAGCTGGCTCGTGGCTCTATTTACTATGGTGCCTACCTCGTGAGGTTTCTACATTAACTACAGTATGGTTTAAATGACCCGTATTTATATTACGGGGTGGTCCAGTGGCGAGTAACCTTGCCTGCCGTGCAGAAGGCGATGGTTCGATCCCCGTCCAGGCCGACTCGTACCAATGAGTTTTTCGGAATTTATGTACGATTTGTTACACCACTGGCTTTTCGGTGAAGGAAAACATCGTGAGGAAACCTGCATGCTTCAATTTCGAGGCGTGTATTGTACCCACTGTCCATTATAAGTGGCGACAGGCTCACCCCCCGTCACACTGGACAGAGTTTCGGTACTACTGGTGAAACGTGGATGTTCTGAGGCTTCAGAATATCTCTGACTACCCCCTCGGGGAATATAGTCGTGAGCATATGCTATGCTATGCTATGCTATGCTATGCTATGCTATGCTATGCTATGCTATTTATATTATTTTGAACGGGTTATTTAAATCATACTGTAGTTAATGTAGAAATAGGTACATCCATTTGAAGTCGTATTACATTAGATTGAAGTGTTGTTATATTATAATCTAACAGTATATTTTGTTTCATACAATTAAACCTACTTACGAGTACTCGTGTTTGGGGGGATAATAGGTGGGATTAATGTCACTTTATTTACTTACAAGTAGCCCAAGGCACAGCATAATGTTTTCTACTAATTAAATTTACAGCAAAATAACAAATAGCACGCATCCCTCTTGTCCACTCCACTCCAAGCCCGTCGACTCCTTACCGCAATGTGAGTGGCAGACACCCTACATATTATTATATACCACGCACAAGCACAACTAGGGCTGCCAACCTTTAAAATTAAGTATTGTATTTACGTAATTTTATGTCGATGTAGTTACTTATACTTTTGGATATTAAGAAAGTACGCAAAAATACTCGATTTCAGCCTTAATATACTATAATTATTATGCTTTAGGTTAAATAACATAAAAATTTATAGTACTTATTTTAATATGGCTTAAAATTTCTGAATAACTCTAATCTTCTTATCGAGTGGGCTGCAAAGCCCTGGTGTCAGAGTTTATTCAAACCGCCTTACGGCCTCTGACGTGGTTTTTATGTAACGACTACTACCACCAGTGATAGTGGCCGGGACCAACAGCTTAACGTGCCATCCGAAGCACGGAATCATCTTTCTTTTCAGACAATCAGGTGACTCAGCCTGCAATGTCCTAACCAACTGGGGAAAAACGCACAAAGTGACATTTCACTAGGTGCCCCCCGTGGGAATCGAACCCACAATAACTCTAATAAACAATAAGATCACAAAATATCTGTTCCTGCAACTTCACTTCGAGATAGAAGTTTTTCAGTGAAGAAAACAAATAAAGGAACAGGGCCTCTTTAATATAAATAATAGTTTTTTATTTGTCTCAAAATAGGTATTAGGTACACAAAATGACACAAGAAACATAGCAAAATATTAATTTAAGTTTAGAGACAGAAAGGTCTATGACTCAGCATAACGGAAGTTGACGAAATCACCAGCAACCGCTGTTATTCTGTCATAGCCTGATACTCAAGAGACCGGATTTATACAGCAATACGAGTATGCATTGTTATACAACAAGGAAAAAGTGTTGTGTGTAGTATATAGGCTTTAACTCAAGGGGGGACCACCGCCGCCATTGATTGTTGTTTATGTAGCCAAAAGATACATTTCTTTGGAAACGTTGATATTAATAAAATAATAAGCTAATAAACTTTTTAATATTTTTTTAATGCAGTGCGTTTCACATAAAATCTTTAAAAAGATCAATCTCGTTAAAATGTGCAAAAGCCAATGACAGTCTATTCTATTATATTCTATTCTATTCTTAATTAATGGCGTTTCATTGTTAGATTTCGCCAGTATCAAGTGTTGAGGATATACTCATTAGATATTGTACGGTAATAGGATATGGCGATCTCAAAGCCCACACACTCGAAACCGCCATAAAACGGCGGAGCCACGTGGCTGTCAAAATCGCAAGCCGATGACACGTCTACTTGCAATGACAGTCTATACACAGGACTTTGCTTTAGTGCGCTATTAACGGGACCACAAAGTTATGCTTAATTGTCTTACATTACTGTTTTGTGACCGAATACATAATGAAAGGACTGGAATGTCAGCGGCAATGTATAACCGAGCATAACTGATGCATACAACTGTCACCTTTGTGACATTAGAGACATGTGCCATTTGGTTCTGTTATTGTATGACGTGCGTGGTGAGTCATTTACACATGTACATGTACTTAAATGTCATTGGCAAAAACACAAAAAATACCGTATTTTTTTATAAAGTGTACTTTTATATGACTGTAGTGTGTAGGTAGGTACTTGTATTTACAAACCCTGTTAATCAGATATACAATTTTTTTATTTAGCCTGTTCCGTGTCCCAATGCTGGACAAAGGCCTCCTCTCTTCTCCTCAAATCCTCCCATTCGCAATGTTATCTCTGGCCAACCTGGTTTTTCAATTCAACTCAACTCATAGCTCCGTCTTCTATCCTGGCCCTTCCCCGACGTCGGCATCCATACAATACAATACAATACCCTTTATTTGCACACCAATCCAATAACATAAAATAAGAATATCCATCCATCCAATATACATCCATCTTGTGGAACCCATTCGTTGGCCATCATGCGGCCTCTCCAGATGCATAAGGGTGATTCAATATGTACCTTCTTCAGTTCAACTGAGCTGTTTTAAGGCCTCATTGTCAGCTATACCAGGTTTGGAGCGCAGTGTGTTGTATCCGATCGGCGGTAAATTTATACCTGAAATGCTACGCTCTTTTACTTAATGTTCGCTAAAAACTTGGTAACCCTAACCACAACCCCCAGCGAGGTTGGCAGAACATTCCGTAAATCAGATGTACCACTTGTACCGCGCATAAGATTTATGTGCAAATAAAATGACCACACGTAGTCCAGCCATCGCACGGAATTATTTCAATTTAACGCCATCCACGCAGTAAATTAAAGTAAACTGTTCGCGTACAAACGATTGTATCCTCGTTAAAATTATTAATTAATGGACACTAGCGTTTTAACTGGTCATAACCGATATTTTATATATGAAACTATCGATTTTTTTACAGTACCGTATTCAATTTTCGCTAAATTATTTTGCTTTGCAATAAATTGCTCGTCGATGTTACAGATAGCATTAATTAACCCGGATTTGTACGATGAGTACATAGAGAAAGGAATTTACCTAAATTTATCGTAAGACCTATCTAATGAATGACTAGATAAGTTTATAAAGGTAGGTACCAAATAGTAACACTTTATTCCCGAAAAACAGTGACTAAGCAAATTATTTAGATGATGCTGATGCGCTTTCATGATGTTTAATCTCTTTTCCAAAAGGTAATACAAAGTAGTTTCAATAATTTACACGTTTACTAAAATCTTGCGAATTTATTACAATTTAATAAATGTAACAGTCATCAGCTATCTAATTGGAATTTCACTAATCGTTCTGATTCAGAAAACAGTCTCTTGGCGAGGTCCTTGTCTTGGGACAACTTGGAGGGTTTCCTCTCCCGACAGTCACAGAAGTATTTACCACTAACACACTTCACTTCTGGAGACACCGACAAGTATATCGAAGTCTGCGCAGCTTCCCATGCACTTTGTAACATGAAGTCTATACCGTTCTTCACTACGCTGCGAATAAACGAATTAGATAAATTTCTAAACAAGTTTGTAGATGCCACGCCAGGGTGCAAAGAGTTCACCGTCACGCCCGTGCCTTCCAACCTCCGACTGAGCTCAAAGGACATCAAATTTAAAAACAGCTTGCTATTCGCATACACTAAATAGTCGCTCCAATATTTCTCCATGTTCAAATTTTCGAAATCCATTTCGCCGTATTTGTGTATCAGAGAAGACACGTTGATTATTCGGCTAGGAGCCGAGGATTTCATAAGTGGCAGTAGTGAGCACGTCAACAGGAACGGTGCGAAGTAGTTGACCTGCATTCCAACATGTAGGCCGTCCGCGGTTTTATAGTTGCCGAGTCCACCCGCACCGGCATTGTTGATGAGGACATCGAGGCGTTTCTCCGTCTTGAGGATGTGAGCGCAGAACTCGCGGACGGAGCGAAGAGACGATAGATCTAGCTGTAGGCAGTGCACGTCACTGTTGCCAGAGAAGCTGATGATCTCTTCCTTAGCGGCGGCCGCCCGCCGGACGCTGCGGCAGGCGAGTATTACCCGCGCGCCGCGACAGGCCAGGTCCTTCGCTGTCTCCAAACCGATGCCACTGTTGCCTCCTGTTACGACCACCACTTTCCCAACCATATGAAGACTCGACCGACATATTCCGACGGTCAGCTTGTTATACACTTTTACAATACCTATAATTACGACAGTCACGAGACACACTGACCACAATATCATGATTTAGATCACGTTGCTAAACTTATTAGTTCTTGACTCGACACACGCGAGAAATAAACTGTTTTAATGTTTGATAAAAAGGTCATTCAAATGGAACACGATAAGCGACGAATGTCGTATCTATTCCAGCGATTTAATTCATAGATTACACATCGATTATGAGACGTTTTTACGGAAAAGACGTATAACCTGTGTTCGTAGTCTTTACTAAACTAAATAAGTATGTTAGCAAACGAAAATTATTGCGTACGCGTCGCACGAGTCGCGACGAGCGAGCGCTGAACCGTCAAAATTACGCAACGATCCATTCAAGTACCGTAATACTGCTCACTAGAGAGACTATAACTAAGAAAAATGCTTGCTAACCATGTCAGTTTTATAAATTATGTATGGTAATCGAGTGTTATCAACCTAGACTCTATTATTCAAGCAAGTGTTTCTTAAATTCTCTGTCATGTCAATATAAGGTCTAACAAAATTAGGTGAAACTATTTTAAAGGGATGATCAGACCATCAAACTGAACAACTTTCTCTATGGGACCAATATCGAAATCGCGAAAAAAAAATCTGCGGTCCCATACATTTAGATTTAGGTCAACTAGGTTTGTATATGGAACAGCTGATTTTTTTTCGCGATTTCGATATTGGTCCTGTTGATAATGTTTTTATGTTTGATGGTCTGATCATCCCCTTAAAATAGTTTTACCTAATTTTGTTAGACCTTATCTAACTAAGTGCTTAATTATGACGTACAATATTGGTACAAATGTAACGACATGGCGGTGCTAATTGGACGTAAGAAATTGGCACTAAACAGTGATAGAGAAAGATGAGAGGTAGGTAAGTATATCAATAACCGACTACTGATACTAATAGCAACATATTGTCTTTAATTTAGTCTTCATTTAAACGCCTTGACAAATATTGTTAGTCTTCCAGTAAGCACATAATTAATTGTTCCATGTCTCCAGGCGCATTATCTCCTTGAGACAAAATATTCATAAACGTACAATTTTCCCGCATGTTATGTTAATAGGCATGTATTTTAATAAGTAATCACTGATATGTTAAATTTCCTCTGAGACCAAAACTGTATTAACCCAGTTCACTATTTAAAGTTAGATGTAACGTCAAAGTCATCTGAAGTATTAAGGGATTGTTCTTAAACCATGGTAGCCCAACACGTATAAAATAATTTATTATATTCGTTGAAAGCTCATACCGAACCACTCACACACGCTTTCAATTTAAGCCTTTATTCTTTCCTGTACTCCTTCAAGCCTACGTCTTCTCAGAAGTTTTCTTGTATACCAAATTTTTTATCAGTAGTACACAAGCAGTTTTTTGGTTGAGTGGCACGTTTTATTTTCCCCTCGTAAAATTTCGTATGAAACATAACGTCATGTGGTTTCTGACGGACCCCTGAGGTCTCCACTGTCGCGTTCTATTTAAAGCTCCGCAATTTGTCGCACCAGATCACATCAAACGATCTCATTAAGCCGGGACTCTGGCGAATGGTTTAATAGCACCAACCTTCAGACTTCAGCATTCAAAAACTGAATTATTAGACAACAGCGATTTTTCATTTAAGCTTTCAGGCTATGTGAGAGTTCCATTTGATTCAAAATTGACCTAGTCAATTACAGCCTTTTACACTTCACTAAGCAATTCGTCGCTATTGACGAGTTTCGGTTTACATAAGACAACATGGATAAGTTAATTAACGCGTTATTTTCTTGATTAGGTTAAGTTAAGTTACATAACTGTTTTACTTTAGCGTTTAGTAGTAATTTTACTTCATCTGACAGTCATTGCCAATTTTGTAATTAATTTTATTTAGTAAACTGTATACATTATTTTTGTAATTTTGTTTCAGACAATATATTGTATGTATCAACTTATGTACACATGATCTGACAGATGTATAAGCTTGTAAACCTTAACTACTTAGGGGAGAGCAAGTAGGATTCGTACACTTTTTACTCTAAGCCTTATTAAAGGAAAACTATTAGGTATTTCAAAATAACTTCAATGCTGATATATTACCTATACTAATAATCGTGCAGGCTAGTTTTGATACGAAGCAGCATGGCGGTGCTAACGACATGGGAAACGTACGAAAGCACCCCACGCGTCGAGTGCCTTCGTACATAGTGTGGTACTTGCTGTAGAAGCAGATTTAGATTGCGGTCACAAACCACGTCTAATACATAGACTATCTCTTCATCTTTGGTATTGGGAAAAATAATTTTACATGTACCTGTCTTCTATCTTAGAAATTAAACTTTTTTATCAGTTTAAAGCTCAGATCAAAAAAGTCCTCTGTAAAAAAGCATACTATAAACTGGATGATTATTTAAATGATCAAAATGCTTGGGTCTGAGTGTCGCTAACATATTTTATAGTTTACTGTATAGTATCAATTATTTAATTAAATAGACTATGTATTACTGTATACATAACCTTAGCATAAGAATTTATATTGTAATCGTCATTAAGTCGTGTTATGCTGTAGAGTTTCTGGCCGCATCTTCTCTACAGCGACAACACGTTCCGACGCGGTGGTAGCTTAAAAAAGAATTGACGTTTAATAGTAGTTTAATAGTGTCGCTAACATATAGTTTACTGTATAGTATCAATTATTTAATTAAATAGACTATGTATTACTGTATACATAACCTTAGCATAAGAATTTATATTGTAATAGTCATTAAGTCGTGTTATGCTGTAGAGTTTCTGGCCGCATCTTCTCTACAGCGACAACACGTTCCGACGCGGTGGTAGCTTAAAAAAGAATTGACGTTTAATAAGTGTGCTTCAGGCTCCTATATTGAATAAATGATTTTGAATTGAATTGAATTGAATTGAATTGAATATCAGTGGGGTAGTATTTTTTCACCATCGGTCAAAAATTACTTTTCTTTCAAAAAAAAATATTTTTCTTCTCAAACTTTACCCGCATAAAGGTTTCTTCTTGTCTTAAGATAAAACTAGAGTTAGGTCCAAAATATCGGATACTGTATAGTACGAATGCACCCCGTTCATAACTGTAAGAAGGTAAGAAGGCCCAAAAAATCAATAAATTAATTCGAAATAAAAATAGCCCTTAACGTTACCTTAAAATGACTGATTAAATAGTAAACTAAGCTATAAATTCATTAACTTTTCTAAATTACTTTTATAATTTGAGCAAAACATAAAGAGCTTAGCACTTTAAAGGTGACTCAAAAAATTATTTTCTCGTAGCGAAACCACCTACGCACATAAATACGAACGCGTCAACGTATTGCATATGGTAGATATCACCACTGTACGAATGCTGCCTCTGTACGAATCCTACCTGCTCTCCCCTACTCAACAAAATTAAGGTATTTTTATAAAAAGTTAGGTACGCGTTAATTAATTAAACCATGTTGTCTTCTGTAAACCGAAACTCGTCAAAAGCGATGAATTGTTTAGTGAAATATAAAAGACTGATAATTAAGGGATCTCCACCTAATTAGCCTTCTAAGGAATCGAGTCGAGGGGACCCCGCTGCGCTCGACTGACTGAAGACTGTGATGCCATTTTAACATTTTGGTATCGCACAAAATCTACCGCTTTTGCGCTATTTCTGGGCAATCAGCTAGCAATTATGGTTAGCAAATCATTTCACAACGATGCTCCATACAAACGTACTATGGTGATATTTTCAATACTAACCCATTAAAGTCAATGAAATTTTGCAGAAACAATCTACAAACAAATTTCTATGCTTGTATGGAGTCCGATTTTCGTTAAAATATATAATTAATAGTTTTCAAGTTACAAGTGCCTCAAAGATTTCCATACAAATCTTAAATTAATCCTAGCATTGAAACTGTATATTTTAACGAAAATCTGACTCTATAGAAGCATAGAAATTTGTTTCTAGATTGTTTCTGCAAAATTTTATTGTCTTCAATTGGTTAGTATTGAAAATATCACCATAGTACGTTTGTATGCAGCGCGCATTTTCGTTCTCGGAATAATATTCTCTTAACATTTTGGTATCGCACAAAATCTACCGCTTTTGCGCTATTTCTGGGCAATCAGTTAGCAATATTATGGTTAGCGAATCATTTCACAACGATCGAAGTACTTAAGTTAAACTCGAAGACAATATGCCACCGAATATGAATCGAGGAAGAAGAGTGACCAAGTGAAATGTTTCTGATCGCCCCTGTCGCTGTACTCGCTGTCGTCGGACTATAAACATGTACCTTTTTGAAACACAATATTTATGGTTCCGAAAAGCGAGCACGTTTACAAATAAAACAGGTAGGTACCTATACGCAAAATAATATTCTACACCTTATTACTATAATAATAAAAAATGCAAGAAAACGTGTAATCAAAAGCATAGACAGATAATTATAATATTCACTGTTTATTTATCTCGCGCCTAATACTATAATAACGACAAAAATAATTTGAAAATTTTTGCGGTTTTACTATTATCAGGCGCTTGTATCAACGAAACGTTTACGAAATTAACTAGCAAGTAAATCGTTGCTTTGTCTTCCATGACCTACACGTACATTTGTTTCTAATTACATTAAAATGCACCTACATAGAAAGGGATTTTATACATACTGGTATTCTCAACGAGTTAGTAGATACAACTATACCTCGTCGTTCTCTAACTAAGTACTTAATTAAAGCCACACTAACATCGTAAATGCTCGTTCCGACAACGTACAAAGACAAACAACTCAAACCAGTCATCTAACTAGTTAGTTTGTTGATATCCTATATAAAGAGAGGGATTTTAGCATCTACATCTAAACAGAAAAAAAACTAGCGCATTAAAGGTGCAATTACGTTTACTTACATTTATTAATCGGGCCTAAGATCGGGTACGATTAATTGGAAAATATATTATAATCGCACCAATATGCCAATCACCATGACCCGATTTTAGAAAAAAAACCTAACCGAACAATGAAAAATCTATTAGAGTAGGATTATATTATAATAGGTAGGTACTGGCAGCCGCATAAAAATACCTAAAATGTATATTGGTGCCTACGAATAAGAGAATGTATAGAAGTATAAATGAAGCTCAAAAAGTGGCACCAAAAAAATTGTAACGCGTTCTAAATTTGTTCTTTAAAAATTGTAACTCGCCGCCAAAACTCATACAAAATGTCGTTTTTCATGGGGTGCCAAAAATGATTTCGATTTTGTTTGGAGTTACTCTTCCATATTTATTCTCTTATTCGTAGATTGGTGCCCGACTAAAGATAGCTAAAAAGTGAAACAAACTTCTGTATACTTACATCAAAAATAATAGGTAAGTACCCACCAGAATTAAGAATTTTTACTTTTTAAATGATTCTTTTTTAATTACTTATTTGTCTTTTCTTGGAAGTAATTAGGTACGTGTAGAACCTTGTACACGCAAATAAAGATACATGGATGATGGAAAAATACGTTCATTACAATGAATGACATTAAGTAATTTGTATTAGGTACTACCACAGTCAGTAGTTGATAATTCCACCATTGTTTTAATAAAAAAAAATGAAGAAGGAACAGTTGGGAACCAAAGTTAATAAACATTTTGTTAATTTATGAGAATAAGGCTTAATTGTCTATCGTCCTTCGTTGCCGACCTTATGCAGTTATTTACGTATCCAACACCGATGGACGACATTTCATTTTAGGTAAGGTAAAGGTAAAGGTACTGCCAAAATTCGAAAAACATTTAGAGGTTATATCATAAAAGGCTTAGGCATATAAAAATTAACTACAAAGTCATCATCATTCTCTTGCCCATTTCCCATTATTTGTGGTCGGTGCAATATGTCATCCTCTTCCATTCATCTCGCTTGGCCGTCGTTTCAGCACTCACACCTTTCTTACACATATCATCATATTCAAATTAACTACAAAGTATTTACTTAAAAAGTTTAAATCAAGCTACACAGCTTTAAAAATAAAAAAAACCTCATCAATATCAGTTCAGCCGTTTTCTAGAATAGTCGTAAGTGGAACTGTCTGTACTGTACTACACTCGTAAACCGACACACACACACACTACTAATGTATCCTTACCATTATTATGGGAGTACCTATTTAATTATAATGGTCAGCAAATTACTGTCATTTTCATTTAAAAAAAGCCATGGTCATTGTCATAATTGACTGGCATATCTTATCTATCACACGCTGTACTCGTTTAATCGGTTTTTATCTAACTATATGTAAACCTTTGTATCGGCTGCTTTATGTTTAAACAATCATTTATAATTTGCAACTGCTAGTACCTGCACACATATACCTACTAAGTACTCTTATTAGTTACGACCGGCTTGCCATGGATGTGTAGAATAAACTAACAGCAAACTTTTGTTGCCAACTACGTATCAGATATTGAATGTTGTCCAAGTGTATAGAGTATTGAGTCACGTCATGGCGCAAACTAGCACAGAAACAAACGATTTTATCAGTAATAGACTGACTATCAAAATTTTTAAAACGTGTTATTTCTTATAGACCCTCAGTGCTAGTAGAACGTATTTGTCACACAATGATTTTCTTAAGTTTACTTATAGTTAACTTTTTTATAGTTGCTGCATTGTCAGTTTATTTAAAATCGACATGCGGTATTAATAAATGTAGTAAACACATGGTGGGGAAAGTGGTCATAGTGACAGGAGCGAATGCTGGTATTGGGTATGAGACAGCTAAGGATCTGGCCGACCGAGGGGCTCGCGTCATCATGGGCTGCCGACACGAAGGCCGGGGAACTACAGCAAGAGACGAGATCATCAGAGCCACGGGAAACAAGGACGTCCACTACCGCAACCTTGATCTTGCATCGCTATCTTCCGTCAAAAAATTCGCTGCAGAAACACTAAGCACAGAAAAACGCCTCGACGTCTTGATCAACAACGCCGGTGTTGCCATAGGAGAGAACGTGAAGACAGAAGACGGTTTACTGCACGGTATGGCGAGCAACCATTTTGGGCCATTCCTCTTAACTAATTTACTGTTACCGCTGCTCAAACAATCAGCTCCGAGTCGCATAATCAACGTGTCCTCAATGGGATACAGAATGGGTGAAATAGATTTCAGTAACTTGAATATGGAGAAGGAGACAGATAAAACGTTCAAGATGAGAAAAGTGTACTCGAACTCAAAACTGTGTAACATTCTGATGACAGTTGAATTGGAGAGGAGATTGAGAGGCACAGGTGTTACTGCTAACTGTTTACATCCAGGAATGGTTGCAACTGACATAATGAAATACAGATATGCTTCAATGGTTAAGCCGATATTTACAAAGTTTTTTGTGAAGTCGCCTTGGGAAGGAGCGCAGACTCAAATATACCTTGCTGTTTCTCCGGCTGTGAGTGAAGTGAGCGGTCGATACTTTGCTGATTGTCAGGAGCAAAGCACTTCGAAAGGCGCTCAGGATACCACGCTGGCTCAGAAATTATGGGAGGAGTCAGAGCGATTAGTCAAGTTGAATAGGTAATAATGTTCTATGATAATGAGTACTCTATGATAATATCGAGGACATCGATTTTTGAAATTAGGTACGTACTTTCTGCTGCGTCTATCCATCCTTATGATAAAAAATACAACATAAATATAGGTTACCTACGAAAGATTATAGTTTGTAATTGTACCAGCCCGAAACGGAATTCAGTCGTATGCTTATGTACCTATATAGGTATGTAGTAACAATTATTATTGTCCTTCCTGGTTCTATTAGTTGCAAACAAACCTATTAAGTTGTCAAAAGTAAAATACAGATTATTGTGATTAGACTTATTTTATATTTAGGTATTGTTTACGCACAAAACATTTTTGTTATTATTTCAGAACAAAGATATTAATGATGTGCCTTTTATTCGAATAAATGTTTGTGTTACCTCTTATTGAATTAAAATTTATCTTGCGGTTTCTCATAAAAAAATACTTATGCCGAAATAACGTAATCATAAGATACTACACAATATATTACCATAAATTATTTCGGAGTTGGCAAAGATCCCTATATTTTGTATTCAAGACTTTGGTCACTACAAAATATTATGTAAGTTTAAGCAAAAGTTACGGAAGTAGCACTCAAAGAGACGTCGCAGTATCGAAAATATGAAACATGGTGACTCTGCCAATACTCAACTTTGGAGCACAAAACTTTAGACCTCTTACTAACTTTCAAAAATTTTACAACGCGAGTAGAGGAAAACCATTACTAGTCGCGGCGCGTATATTAAACTGTAAGTAAGTTAGGTTCAGCCTGTAGGATCCCACTGTATGGCAAATGCCACCTGAGAAAGAATGAAAGGGAGTGAGCTGCATTTCCGAGCACGAATTTTCAAGCAGCCTTAATAATAAGTTTCTGGTTTAGATAGAAGGTACACCGCCTTCTGAGGAGCTATCCGGGACCAACAAGATAACGTGCCTCCGACTATAACGCCTAGCCACACACGGAATTTTCGATTAATCCGGAATTCCGAATCTGAATTACAATTTCGTATGGATTTTCCATCTCCACAAATTCGTTCGGAATTACGGAGGCAAATCATATACAAAATCACATGATGGCAGGCGTAAGGATCATCATCATCATCTCAGCCGATAGAGCTCATCTCTCAAGGATCGCCACAACGACCGGTCCTGGGCTGCTGCCCTCATCAACGCCGTGTTCGGGGGAACCCGGTCTGTACGCGGTCTATAAAGGTCATTTTATTATAATTATTGAATTATACCTAAATATGCCTTTGCTAAAAAAAATACCGAACCAAAAAACGGAAAATATAACTTTTATATTATAACAATGTTTTCTAGAATCAAGCTTTTATACGCTCTATGAAATCACAGATTATTATTTCAGTATTCTAGAAATAATCAGCAAACTCTCTCTGTCTTAATATCAACTTCTCGTAGATACCAACTTACTGTTTAAGAGGCAGAAACGTTTCGAGGCAAAGAGTAGCGCCTTTGGGCATTACAGTCCTTTGTCGTGAGAGCGCTCGAGGAAACGTCAGACGACGCCGACGCCGACGCCGCGCCGCGGACCGTCCAAGGAATTCGATATAGCGTCAACTCAACCGTGCGGCCATTGTCCACTTTTATTCGCTATTGTCAGTCTGAGCGTTGCCACTTCCCCGTGCTCGGATGCCTGCGGTATCGTATTTTCTTTGGCTAGAGGGATGGGATTTTTGTTATTTTAAATTTCAAGGCAGGTACAAAGTTATAGACTATAGTCACGGTATCGGTAGTAAGAATAACCTGTGGTAGGTCGGTTCAATCATTTAAAAATTAGGACCTCTTTGGCTTTTGAATAATTAGGAATAAAAATAGATCCTTCCCACACAGATAGAAGTCTGTGATCCTTCCTGCTTCCTCTGCTCACAGCCTCTGCTGCTCAGATAAATTAAAGTTCCTTTGAGTTCTTAGTACGAAACATTTTGGACAGAGAGGGAAAACCATAAAGTTATTTTATACCTCTTCTATGGGGAAAACTTTGACAGAAATTAGATGACATTATGCATGACAATGATTGACATTAACAACTATGTCGACAATCGACGGTGTCAATAAATTCATAAACACAGTCCGGTATTCGATAAAAAACTGATAAAACCAAGGCGTAAATCTAAAGTGATTTATTAAAAATAGTGTCTTAAATGTGGTCACCATGAGCCTCTCGGAAGACAGTATCGGCACCGTCTCCCCTTCGTATTTCTGGAGTTGCCTCACGCTGAGCCGTGATTGCCCCTTTTTCACCGCAATTGACCCAAAACTCTACTACTTTGGCGTGGGACTTATTGTCATGTACGGCGCATTCTTCTTCATTGCTCTTGGCGATTTGACATTCTTCTGGTCGCTCGATAAGTTGCAGCATCAAATAGACTACTACATAAACCTTGTAAGGGTCAAAGTGCGACGTGTACAACTGGATCAGGGAAGGTTGATGACGACCCACGACCGGGCTCAGAAGCAACTGAAGAAAACCCAGGAGTGCAGGCTCATGGTGACCGCTCTGCGAGGAGCAATAGCATCGAATGACCACGAACGGTTCGCCACGCTGACCAGCAAGATGGAAGAAATAGAGGCTTCCACGTCCGGTGCTGGAACTTGGAGCGATTTGCAAAGTGTTATCGACTTTTGAAACCCAGTGAAGCATTCAGCCAATAAAATTCGAGTTTACATAGCGTAGCATATTTTTTATTTAACGATGTTTGTTTGTGAAGGCGTCTCGATCACTTTTAGTAAGTTATGCTCGACTGAACATAAAATACAGTTCAAGAGACAATCACTATAATTCGACTCGTAATATTCAGACATGCTTATTGTAAGAAGTAGCTTGTTACCAAACTGGATTAAACGAGACATGGTTGTAACATAACTTTATAGATGCACAAATAGTAAAGTCACAATTAACACCTATAGCAAATTTACCCTTCATTATAAATAAACTTACATTGTTTCTATCTCTGCAGTGGCGTAGCGTGGGTTTCTGCCGCCCGGGGCACAGACCGATTTTGCCGCCCCCTTATCTTACCTACACAAAAAATTACGGAGCTTGCCTTCGCATGAAATTTTCCTTTTTTTGTTTTTTTTTTATTTCGAGCGCGAAATTTTTTTGCTGGTTCTGGTTGTGGTCGTCACATCTTTTGGTTTATCTATGCAACTATCCACAAAGACTTTTCTCCTCAATACAAATCGGTTAGAGCCAGAGCTTTTTACGTACTAAACATGTGCAAAGTAGCCTAAATAAAAACTATGGATCGAGCGAAGCAAGCTCGAAATTGTTAGCCATCCCGTCCTAGCTCAGAACTCTTTAGAATTATGTGTAGGAACAGTAATAAAAAAAAAAACATAGAGCGTGCGAAGCGAGCTCGACTTTTCCCTGCTCTACGAATTGGCCGCCCCTAGTAAAGAGCCGCCCGGGGCATTTGCCCCGCCTGCCCACTACCTCGCTACGCTACTGTAGCTCCGCATAGTTATCCATGAGTATCAAGATGCATGGCACGCCACAATAAACATTATTGACTTGGCGAGATTAAATACTCGTTAGTATAATAATAATACAACTAAGTTGCCTCCACAAATCCGTCTTAGATTATGGACTATTACCATTATTCGTAAGAGAAGGCCTGTTCCCAGCAGTGGGACGTTAATAGGCTGGTGATAATGTTACTCTAAACTATTATAAAACATAGTACATTATGTAACAGAAGAGTTTCTGTGTACATTGAAGATATTTGCATGAAAAAGATGACGATAATTATGTTTTTTAGGTATCCCTGACTCCAAATCAACCTTTTTTAGAATTTTTGTCCGTCTATCTGTTTGTCTGTTTGTTTGTTTGTTTGTACTTATGTTTGTAACAGCATCACGCAAAAAATACTGGACCGATTTTGATGAAACTTTTTTGTCTGATAGCTTATGACCTGACTTATATAATTAATATATAATATAATCTGGTATATAACTTGTGCGGACGAAGTCGCGAGTTAACTCTAGTGGTCTATAAACTTAACCCCCCCCCCCCCCCTTTTGTTGCTGCTACTACTTCTCTAGTGGTCAACCTGGCGCCATGCACCGGCAAGAAACTGAAAATGTATTTTCCTTTTCATCGTAGTTTAAATTAGTATATCCAGTAAATTTTTCTCTTTCAGGTTATGTCTACAGCCTTTGAATTTCCTCAGAGAATGTTAACAAGGTTCTTGCATTACTGAAGCTAGCAGGCAGGTAGAGTACGCTACAGTTTGGTACATTACAATCGAGAATTGCGATTTACCTACCTCTGATAGGATTTACTTGGTGGCCTGGGTGTGTTATTTAATCTAAACTATTATAAAACTGTAACTGAAGTGTGTCTGTACATTGAAGATGTTTACAAAAAAAAGATTACGATATGGTTTTTACGTATCCCTGGACCCTGACTCGAAATCAACCTTTTTTAGAAATTGTGTCTGTCTGTTTGTTTGTACGTGTTTGTTTGTTTGTTTGTTTGTTCGCGCATCACGCAAAAACTACTGCACCGATTTTGATGAAACTTTTTTTTGTTTGATAGCTTATGATCTAACTTAAAATCTGGTATATAATTTGTGCGGACGAAGTCGCGGGAAAACACTAGTATTATCTAAACTATAACTGAAGTGTGTCTGTTTGTAGGTACATTGAAGATATTTGCATGAAAAAGATTACGATATAGTGTTGGGTACCCCTGACTGCAAATCAACCTTTTTTTTTAATTTTTGTCTGTCTGTTTGTTTGTATGTTTGTAACGCATCACGCAAAAACTACTGAACCGATTTTGATGAAACTTTTTTTGTTTGATAGCTTGCGATCTGACTTAAAATCTGGTTTATAATTTGTGCGGACTAAGTCGTGGGTAAACTCTAGTAACTTATAATATTGACAATATAGGTAGGTAATGCTATAGAATGGATGAGGAACGCCGAGGATAGAGCTTAGTGTCGCATCTGGTGCAATGGACGATGAGAGGCTGATAATGATTATATTATATTATACCGTTACCATCCTGTACAACAACATATATATTTTTTCTGGATTAAAACGACTATTTCATGCCAACAGGTCGATTTGGAAGATCCTGCCCTTAATTATGGGACCGCGTATGGGACCGCGTGATTATTTTTCGCGATTTCGATATTGGCCCCATAGAGAAAGTTGTTCAGTTTGATGGTCTGATCATCCCCTCAAAATTGTTTCACCGAATTATTGTGTTACAGGGTGTTTCATAGTAATAGGGTGTTTCATAAAATAGTAACAATAAATTTTTAAAACTCTTAAGACCGTCAAAATGAACAACTTTCTCTATGGGACCAACATCGAAATCGCGAAAAAAATATTTTTTTATCCTATACATATTTTAGCTCTAGTCGATTTGTAGAGTATAGAACATTTTTTTTTTTTCGCGATTTCGATATTGGTCCCATAGTGAAAGTTGTTCAGTTTGATGGTCTACACCACACCCTTAAAGGTTTATTTGTATTTTTGTAACACCTTGTATAAGGTAAAATTTAATTAGTTGCATTTGGTATCTGTTTCTAAGCACAATTACGTGGTAATGACCCCCTGTTCGATCATTTGATTCTGAGGTCAATGTTCGCCCGCCGGCCGCGTACTGCGTACGATACGTACGATAGTAATAATTTTGTAAATCATCAATACCTACCAATTATAAACATTAAGTTTAGCCAACTAATTAAAATGACCCTATATACGTCCCACTGCAGGGCACAGGTCCACCACGCGTGCCCAATGCGGATTGGTTAACTTCACATACGCATCAGAATTTCTTCTGCATATGCAGGTTTCCTCACGATGTTTTCCTTCACCGTTTGAGAGCAGTCGGTACACACGGCGACAGGTCCGATTACCCTGTTTGGACTTTGAACTATTAGAAGTAAAACGCTGCGAATCGTGCGAGAGGGTGCGGTATGTTGTTGTTGTTTCGTCTCACGGCACGCTGCGCCACCGCCGGCAGCCGCGTCTATGCAGGCTCTCTACCGCACTATTTTGTGTTATGGGCATATAGGGTGCGTAACATGATGTGTCGCCGTTTGTACATAAGTTAGAAAAACTTATTGGTACGTGGCATGTTGTGCGTGCGGATTCGAACCCGGACCTCATGATTGAGATTCGTCAACACAATGCCCATTTCGCAACAACCAGTGTCTAGTTAGCAGAAAATGCATCAGAACTGAATTTAAATTAACTTACCTCGGCAGCTTTACGTCTGTTTGAGCAAAACCGCTGATCTAAATTGCCATGTCGAGCTGAAACGTACTACAGTAATACCGTTTTAGATATTAAATCTCGCCGGCTACGTTGTATATTATGGTAAACTGTGGTTGTATCATCCAAAAATTAGTATATTAATTTATACAATACAAAAGACACTGCTCACACTTGACGAACTGTATCGTTTCAAATCGTTGCGCAACTAATGCGAATGCTAACTGCGAATGAGTATAATCAAAGAACAAAAACAAAGAGTATGACAGCTAAAATTATACTTATACAAAACAGTAGGAATATCAGACTTTCCAATGAAATGGAAATTATCCTTTTCTGCAGTGGGATTTCTTATAAAATTCAGATTCAAATTTACCAGTTTTGTATGCGAAAGATTGGGCAATGTCTTTTTTTATTAGTAACGAAAGTTTAAGGGTGTATTCAGACCGTGAATCTGAACAACTTTCCCTAAGGAACATGGGTCGAAACACGAGAATTTTTTTTGGACCATTGAAAGTCGATCGGCCGATCTTTTGTTTGGGAGGTCCAAATTTTTATCGTTTTATGTCCCATGTTCCTTAGGGAAAGTTCTTCAGATTCACGGTCTAAATACACCCTTAAAATTTTGTTACTAACTAAAAACTAGTGGCGACTATAAGGTCTAACAAAATTAGTTGAAAATATTTTAAGGTGATGATCGGACCATCAAACTGAACCACTTTCTCTACGGGACCAACATAAAATCGCAAAAAAAATCTGCTGTTCCTTAGAAAATTTCAATAGGTACTCGACCAAAATAAAAGAAACAGACATAGTACCTACCTCAATGGAAGCAGATGATTTTTTTGCGATTTAAAAGTGGATTGGTAAAGTTTGATAGTCTGAAGCACCGCACCCCTTTAAGTAGGTATGTAACACAAGTTTACACCCTGTTTTATTAGTAGAGACGGAATAATCGGATGCATATACAGGGTGTAAGTGACACCCTAGCAAATACTGAAACGGTGAACTCAGACCATCAAACTGAACAACTTTCACTAGAGCCTACCTCAGGAAACGCGAAAAAAAATCAGCTGTCTCATACAAAATGGCGTTGTAACTATTCGTTAAGGGTCGGCACTACCTACGGCCCGTTTGACATATCTGTCAAAAGAAATAGACCGGTGGCCGACAACACTCAACCCTATCTTATAAGATTAATGAACAAATCAATTTGATAGCTTTTGGTAATGAATTTCTTGCAAAAAACTTGGTCGGCTGCAGCGCGCGGCGCAGCTTGGCTGGCATGTTTACTGGTGTGAAGGAAAAAGTGAACCCTACCTGGTGACACAACATTTTACCTCGTTGAATTAAAGGACGTAACTAGTCTGTTGGTCTAGAGGCCAATTAGTAAGGACTAAAAAGTCTGGTCGGCCGACCCTATCCTGGCAGGTTCGTAGGTCCGACCGAATTTAGGGTACCTACTACCCGGAAGGCAGATTTTACCACATTAAATTAATGTTGAATGTTTGGTTGTGCGTGGCAATACTCCTGCAGCATCTGGATTTGGGAGCCGTAGGTCAAAATTGATATTTACAGCAACAGTACAGTACCGTGCGTGATGGACCTATAATGTGACTGATCAAAGATCACCCCTGGTGGTAGGATAGGATGGGTTCCAACTAATTAGATCACAGTATTACTAAGGCTTAAAAAAAACTTAAAATTATTATAACAGAACAAATTAAAACTTTTAACAAAATAAAGAAATTATTATAAGTTTAGGTATTAGCAAACTAAGGGTTTGTAATCTTTTATCATCATAATCATCGTCAGATATAATATTTTAAGCACGGAATAAAAGTAAATTTTGCAGTAGGTAACTGGAACGATTGCCTTCAAAAACATTTGCGCAAAAGGACATCAATATGACCACTTTTAGTAGATTTCTTCTTTATTGGTAGATTTAGGGCAAAATTGTATTTAAAAATGCAAGGATTCCGTCTAATAAAATCTAAGCTGGCAATACAAATGGCTGAGAAAACGATTGCAGGGTTTGCAAGTTTTCCGGAACTTCTAGTACATCATCATCATAATCATCAGCCTATATACGTCCCACTGCAGGGCACAGGCCTACCTTCTAGGAGGGTGTTTGGGCGTTAGTCCACCACGCGTGCCCGATGCGGATTGGTAGAGTTCACATAATATACATCAAAATTTCTTCGTCTGCATATGCAGGTTTCCTCACGATGTTTTCGTTCACCATTTGAGAGCAGTCGGTAATACGGAGGTCGGAGGGTCGGTCGGGCGGTAAGTTAGAAAAACTCATTGGTACGTGGCATGTTGTCCGTGCGGATTCGAACTCGGACCTCTTGATTGAGAGTCCTCTCCGCAACGCGCCACCGAACTCACTTCTAGTACAGCAATATTAATCATATCGCCTAATGTTGTTTTTTTTACAAAAGAGGGCTTCTGAGCAGAGTTGAAATTTTGGTACCTAGCACTTTTAATATGTCAAAGGCATTGCATGCATGTTTATTGACTTCCAATAATGTCGAAAGCTACGTAGTATCATGACGTCCCAAATACCGCAGTGTCTTAAAACGAAAGTCTTCGATCAGTGTGTGTTGCCAGTGATGACATATGGAACAGAGACGTGGTCGCTCACTCAAGGCCTCATAAAAAGGCTGAAAGTCACCCAAAGGGCAATGGAGAGGGCTATGCTCGGAGTTTCCCTGCGAGATCGGATCAGAAATGAAGAAATCCGCAGAAGAACCAGAGTAGCTGACATAGCCCAAAGAATTGTTAAACTAAAGTGGCAGTGGGCGGGGCACATTGCTCGCAGAACCGATGGCCGATGGGGCCGGAAGGTTCTCGAGTGGCGGCCGCGTACCGGAAAGCGCAGCGTGGGTAGGTGGACCGACGACCTGGTGAAGGCGGCGGGAAACCGTTGGATGAGGGCGGCGCAGGACCGGTCGTTGTGGCGATCCTTGGGGGAGGCCTATGTCCAGCCTTGGACGTCCATCGGCTGAGATGATGATGATGATGAATGTCGATATACGGGTATATTTCATATCACAGCGGATAACTTCAGCATGTATCGAACTTCAAAATAGCGAAAATAAATCAGCTGTCCCCTATATTTGAGTCGAATCTACGTACTGCAGTTTTGTATAGGACAGCAGATTATTTTTTTCGCTCTTTTGAAGTTGGCTCCATAGTGATAGTTGTTCAGTTTGATGAGTAGAATACATGCTGGAGTTATCCGCAGTGATAAAAAATTACCCGTATATCGACACAATCGGAAGTCGATAAACGTGCAATCCGTTTGACATTATTAAAAGTGCTACCAAAATTTCGGATTCTGCTTATGAGACACAGAAAACTGTACTAAATTTAAACTTGCATAGGGACGACCTAATTTAATATTTATTTGAAAATTGAAGCATCCATGTTACAAAGTGATAAAAACCAATAAAAATTATACAAAAATGCGAAAATAACATGTGTAATGATGAGCGTTTACATAAAATTTATAACATTTTGTACAAAAACGTGTTTCATATTAAATTTTGACCATCTGTAACGACATAAATATTATTTGGTAGAATTTAAGTAGAATTTGAAACAGGACTGGTAGATTTTGGTAGATTTCAGCAGTAATTTTAGTCACGCTGAAGGACATTGTGCGACACAAGAACATATTGGTGTTACTCAGTAGCTAAAGTGGGTACATGAATTCTGAAAGGGCACAGCAATATTAACAAGAAGTAATTTTAAAGATATTTTTTTTTTTTATTTTACATGTATGCCATGTTAGCTTAATCAAATTAAAGATTGAAAAAGTCGGGCGGTGAGCGGGATTCGAACCCACGACCTGCCTATCCGGGGCATGCTCTACTCCAACAGAGCTGTCGTCGCCCCGCAAGCCACGGCGAAATTTTCAATCTATATATTTTATCGTCTTAAAGGGACGTCAGCGCCATCTACCAGAGTTATACAAACTACTGACCCACACGTCTAATGTTGCAATTAGATTCATGCGATATAGATGTCACACCTTATTCCAATAGAATTTTATTATTTTACATGGTATGCCATGTTAGCTTAATCAAATTAAAGATTGAAAAAAGTCGGGCGGCGAGCGGGATTCGAACCCACGACCTGCCTATCCGGGGCATGCTCTACTCCAACAGAGGTGTCGTCGCCCCGCAAGCCACGGCGAAATTTTATAACCTATATATTTTATCGTCTTAAAGGGACGTCAGTGCCATCTACCAGAGTTATACAAACTACTGCTTACCAAAAACTACCATAAAAACAAAAGAGTTCTTGACGGCTTGGCTACGGGGTGGGTCTGTTGACATAAATAAAATATTTGTTTTGCAAAAGAGGTGCATTCGAATCGTAAGCGGAATTCAGTCAGTAAGGGTGTCATGCCGATCCTTGTTTATCGACTTTAAATTACTCACTGTGACAGCTTTGTATATCCTCGATCTTTGCAAAATCGTGAGACGATACCCCGTAGTATTCCGTAGCAAGAGATTAAATGTAACTCGCAAAAATGAGTTACTGGTACCAAATTACCGACTAGCATCGATGCAAAGGACTACAAAATAAAGTCGAATACTGTTCTTGTGTATAGTAAAATACCAGATGACATTAAAGCCGACAAGAAATTTCTGAAGAAGGTAAAAGAATTATTAATCGAACAGTGTCCCTATGACTTTAATTAGTTTCTTCAGTATAAGTAAACAAACATCTGAGTAGAAAAAAATTTGTTGCAGGTTGCAGATCGATTATTTGTACCTCAATAAGGTTATTATAATTTTTAACTAATCACATTGAACTGACTTTATAACATTTAACTAATTTAATTGTAGTACTGAAAGGTGGAAGTTAAGTTATTGTCTGGCACCTATTGTTTAAATCTGTTTTTTTCTTAATGTTTATAAATTATGTTGTAGTGTGACTAATAGGTACTCTGTAGGTACTTACCATCTGTAACTTATGTACCTACCTACAATTTAAGGTAAATAAATGAAATGAAATGAGATGAACCAAAAAGTACCAAATTAACCATAAACTACCAAAAAATACGAAAAATTACAAAAATAACAATAATCTACAAAAAAGTAGGTACGAAAATCTACCAAAATAACAATAATCTACCAAAAAGTACGAAAATCTACCAAAATAACTTTTTGGTTACTTTTGTGCGAAAATTTACCAAAAACTACCATAAATTACCAAAATAACCAAAAACTACCAAACAGTGACCGGACAGTAAGTCTTGTGAAATTCCTTTGTGTTTTCTTGTATCGCGCAATGTCTTTTCGCGCAAAATTCTGTCGTGCAAATGACTTTCAAAATCAATCGTTTGAGTCACCTACTACGGTACCGAATTCACTGTTATTCCATTCTTATTTAAAACATATCTGACGATGATGATGATGATTTCAGATTATCAATCCTTAGTTTGCTAGTAACAATAGTAATAAACTTACAGTTATTCTAATATAATAATAGGAGACAAAAATTTACCGTAATAGTCGACCAATTTATAAAATGCACTTCTAAGTCCACATATCGTGACAGGCAACTACGGAACCCTACACTGCATGTGGCCCGACACCCACTTGCCCGGTTTTTTATAAGTTACTTTGCCTACTTTAGCTAAAAATTGAATTGTTCATTAATCTTCTAAGACAGGGTTGGGTGTTGCCGGTCACCGGACTATTCGCAATGATTTCGAACGATTGACGGCCCATAGTAATTTGTATGAAGAAAACGTCCAAAAAAATATGTGATTTTTGGTAACAAATTGCAAAAAAACTAGAAGTCGTATCGAAAAACTGATTTGTTTAAAGTGTTCTTTGATGTTTTGCCATTGATTATAAATATATTTTGTTGTTTTATTTTGTTTCACTAAATCACAGGACTCGGAACGCGGCAGTGCTATTCTAGAGTTTTTCATGAAATTCTCGATTACTTTCTGATGTAACTACACAATTTTACTGAAATTTTTTTTGTTCATCTTGTACTTCATCTTTTAGAGAAGCGATGGTCTTAATTTTGTTTCTAAATATAGCTATTTACTATCCTCAAAAGTCGGAACGCCGAACCCTGTTTTGCCCGATTAGGGTAGTGCCGACCCTTAGGCCTATTGAGGCGGCTTGAAAATTCTCTGATAGCAAGGTGACCACTAACTTGCCTCCACCAACACGCACTGGGTCCGCGTGGTGGAGTATGGCCCACTCCCTCTCACCCTTATTCGTGAGAGGAGGCCTTTGCCCTGCAGTGGGATTCTATAGGCTATAACATACATACATACAAAATACATACATACATACAAAACAGCTGTACCTACCCGACTCAAATGTATGGGAGAGTGATTTTAGAGGGTAGTCCGTTCTTTCCCCAACATCGTCCGATTTGTCCCATGTATATACTTTAAACTCCCGTAACACAGCAGTCGTTAAATCTATGCAAACATGTAAATATTTTTCAGGTAGGTTGTTTATTGATTATCAGATTCTACTTTATTTTATTACGCTAGTTGATATAGATTTTGAGGAAAAAACAAATTGCTAATTCTTATGAATGCAGCTAAAAACCATCTGAACTTACCCCAACGCACCTTATATTAAGTCAAGAGGTCAATGATATCAAGGAACTTAAACTATTCTTGTGGCAAGTTTAGAATATCCTCTGTATCTTATTGTACTTAATAACTTTCAGAGAGTAGAACCTAGAACTGTTTTTAAAAAATGCACAAGAACGGATGCATGTTTGCATAAAGTGATTCAACGACCTAAACTATCTTATTTCGGGTGAAGTATGTATAAAGTTTAACGAATTTTGCGACAGCAGGAACTCTCTGGTTAAAGTTAAGCAATTAAGAAGAGGCTAAGCGACGAGATTGCATGAAGCGAACTTCTGTTTTCCGTTCCGAAAACTATCTTCATTACACTAGATCTGTGAATCTGGAACACGGGTTAGGGCGATGTTTTGCGACCACACGTACACAATAGGTGCTATGTCTAGAACGATACTTAGATAGCGAAACATTTGGAGCTAGTCCAACCATTCCCTACCGGATTAAATGCTGACCACTTCCATTGCAGAAGATATTTCGACAAAAATGGATATCGGTAAAGTTTAGTACAGGTATGTCCGTGGCCACCCCGACTCACGTCCGATCAGATGCCTTCCCGGGAAAGTTTTTTCGTTTCGTATTCACACATCAAATGTTCAAACTTTTGCCCATCCCCCAGCCTCATCCATCCAGCTTCAGTGTTGAATCATTGAACAAGTAGCAAATATAGGTAGTCTAGGTAGGAATCTACCATCGATCGCTTCGATATTATAATTTGGCCCCTGTTTTGTCACGGATTATGATATTTAGATACACGAATCGGGGTCATTTTGAAGCAGGCAGGAGGTGATATATAGGTAGCGACTTAGAGTATGGAGCGATGATATAATTTCTTAAGTCTTTAAATAAAAAAATATTTAATATGAGAAAGTCATCGCCAAAAGTTTTAAATCTAGGTCATCCCCTAGTAGTAACACTAGTTACGTATGCGGATGCGTTTTTTTTTATTGGTACTTAATTTTTAAATCCTTTTTTTACTCATGGCATATCATCTTCTTCCGGCTTCAAAGCGACCCCGATTCCACGACGTACTTCTTTGTTTTTGTCTTCAAGAATTCTCCAGTGGACACGACCACTGGATAATTCTTGAATAAAAAGTATTCGATAAGTGTTGGTCCAGTGGCGAGTAACCTTGCCTGCCGTGCAGGAGGCGATGGTTCGATCCCCGTCCAAGCCGACTCGTACCAATGAGTTTTTCGGAATCTGTACGATTTGTAACACCACTGGCTTTTCGGTGAAGGAAAACATCATGAGGAAACCTGGTGCTTCAATTTCCAGGCATGTATTGTACCCACTGTCCATTATAAGTGGCGACAGGATCACCCCCCGTCACACTGGACAGAGTTTCGGTACTACTGGTGAAACGTGGATGTTCTGAGGTTTCAGAATATCTCTGACTACCCCCTCGGGAAATATAGTCGTGAGCATATGCTATGCTATGCTCGAAAAGTGTTCAATAGTTTTGGCGTGGTACTAGAATAAACAAACAAATAGCAAAAATTTATTAAGAATGTATAGGTCCTTTCTTTACCCCAGGTATCCCACATTGAGAAACCCTGGCCTACACAATCATCCAACTTTCTTGGTCCTTGCGATTTCTTCAGGAGTTGTAAATAAAATCTTCTTGGACAAAATAAAAAATAAAATAATACTTTTTTATTACAATCTCATTAGAATTTAAAGCCATTAGAGTAAATACACAACAAATACAATTCGAAATTGAAAGACATGACATTTAAATCTTCGACTATTTTGCCACAAACTAATAAGAGAACAATTTTGCTAGTATAAGCCAAATTGAAAACACCATTGCTTAATTGCAATAACGACTAAATACCAACGAAGTGTTCAGGAAATAAATGAAGATGTTGGGGAAGAACTTGGCTACTTTGGTAATCAGGTCGACCTTAAAGCCATACGTAGTAATTCCGAGGCCACACGTCGTACCAACACGCAAATTTGCTCAAGTTGGTCACATTATGGCGACACCCCCTAGAGTACACGTTTCTTTTGGGGTAAGTCAAGATTTCCAGCTTCCTAGGGTATAGGGCATTGAGTAATTATGTATAGAGCAGACAACGCGAACAAAATCTGTGCACCATGATCAGCAGTGTGGGGCGCGTGCTGGGAGCGTCAGGCTGCGACGAGCGCCTGGCACAGGCTAAGTGGGTTAGAGCGCGTGCACCCTAACGCGTGTTACAAAATATTACTTCGCGGTAGCTTCTCTAGTTAACATTGTACCTCAATGGTATAGGGTAATATAATTCGAAGCACGCTCCATACAACCGTAGTCTGCTGATATTATCAATACAACCATAAAGTTAAAAAGTATAATTTTAAAGTTATAGTGCCTCAAAGATTTCCATACAAATCTTAAATTAATTCTAGCATTAAAACTGTATACTTTAACGAAAATCCGACTTCATTCGAACATAGAGATTAGTTTCTAGATCGTTTCTGAAAAATTTCATTTACTTTAATTGGATAGTATTGAAAATATCACCACACTACGTTTGTATGGAGTGCGCTAGCGGTAATATACCCTTAAAAGTATACAGTTTAACTTTGGTTAGGTTGATCTGTCGCCGTGTTTTCCTACTGTACTGGAAAAATAGCTCATTGATAAAAAAAAGTCTAGTAGCAGAATTTGTCATTCTAAAAAAATCTTTGATTTTTGCAGGAAAAAATGTTATACGGCTTATTTATGTTAACCGGCTGGCTGGCACCGATCCTGTGGTTCCTTACACAATTGAAAGTGTGGCGTCGAAAGTATGTCGACAATTGATAACATTCCTTATAATGCGACAATAAATTAATGTACATTGATATTACTTTTTTTAATTCATAGTCATCACTACATAGTATAAAACAAGGCGCTTCCCGCTGTCTGTCTGTCCCTAGTATGCTTAGATCTTTAAAACTACGCAACGGATTTTGATGCGTTTTTTTTTCATAGATATAGTGATTCAAGAGGAAGTTTTGGATTCGATAGAACAAATTCGGAACTAAATCCCAGACATACTCGCATCGTTCTAGGGCGTACGTCGACATAGGGTCCCGCTGAGTGTAGCCACACGCATTGCACCCGTGCGACGCCGGGGCGGGCTCATGAGACACTAACCGATCGATCGTATAATAATCATAGCACTTAAGGCCCGCGGTATCCACCAAAGCGGAGTGGCCCGGTAAAATGTGTCAACTCGCCAATAAAATAGCTTGATTCTGATAAGCAAGGAAAGTTTAGCAATTCGACTGTATGATTTATCACAGGTCCGTGTGACGCAAGACTCCAAAAAGCAACAATTACTGTACACACGGTGACACATCAAACTACCTATACAAAACTAAAATAAGCTGGTCGCGCGAGTATTATATGTTAACTATTGACCATACGCGTGGCCAGCTTATGTCGGTTGGTATAGCTTGATGAGTCGGCGTGTACGCTCATTCGCGTTATGGCAGATTCGCGTTATGGCAGATTCGCGTTACGGCAGATTCGCGTTATGGCAGATTCGCGTTAGGGCAGAAGTTGGACAGTCATGAACAATAGTCATAGCGAAGTAATAGTCAATAGTCGTCAACAATAAAATTCACAATCGATCAGGTACATCAGGTGTTTACTTTACCAAAATGACTACTTCCCCAAATGACTCTTTTTCATAATGACTCCGTTTTTCACGAAACGTCTACAGTTGAAAAAAATCAACGTGACAGGAGCTGTCAAAAGTGACAGCACATGTCAAAAGTGACAGCACCTGTCAAAGTGATAGAAGTTATCAAAATTAAATTAAATTAAATTGAATTGAATTAAATTACGTTACGTTACATTACATTAAATTAAAACAATTTAAAAAGTGACAGTATCTGTCAAAAGTGACAGGAGCTGTCAAAAGTGACATTAGCTGTCAAAAGTGACACGCGTGGCAATAATAAATAAAAAAAATACATATAAAATTAATTATGAATAGAAATTAAAATATAAAAATTAAATTAATTAAAATAATTATAAAAAAAAAAACTAGACTTCAAAAATATCACTTGTGCACTATTGCGGCCAGCACTTTTGACAGATCCTGTCACTTTTGATAGATCCTGTCACTTTTGACAGATCCTGTCACTTGACAGCTACCTACTGTAATTTTTGTAATTTTGGTAATTTGTTTGGTTCGTTTGTTTAATAGATAAACATCCTACTCTGATTTGCAACCAACTTTTCTTCATGCTTTTACTTCTGCCCTAACGCGAATCTGCCATAACGCGAATCTGCCGTAACGCGAATCTGCCATAACGCGAATCTGCCATAACGCGAATGAGCGGGCGTGTACGCCTATAAATGGAGAATGTAAAATCATAATGTCTAGCTTGAAGTCGGATTTCACCTTCTTTGTGTTGTTTTGTTTCCTCTCAGGTTTTCGGAAGTTGCATTTTCTAATATAGGTACAACAAAAATGAAACAGCAAGTTTGTTTGGTTTTAGGTTTATTTCACACAATCAAACATACTTCCCTAATAAATTAATAATTACAACTATGAACTAACCTATTTGTTAATTTTATACACAGCTCCAGTTTTAACTCGAATCTGTTTTACAAAAGCATGTCTTAAATCTAATTTTAATTTAAATATTAGAAAAGAAAGAAAGTTACAAAGTAAATCGATCATTTACACAATGCTAAGGGATTTTACGGCCCTAATGTCGGCAGAAAAACAAAGAACAAAAACGGTACTTAGTTAAAACGAAAACTTAACATAAAATTAACAAACACAGCCATTTAATCAATAACATTAATATCACAATTCAAACTTAACGTCAATTCAACGCTTAAAAATAAATAACAATAACAAAGTTGAAGAACAAAAACTAACAACAAAAACAATAAATGCTTAATGAATACCTTATCCCCTTGGACAACTGTTTATTTGAATAGGAATAATTTGTATTGATGCACCACTAGATACAATAACGATTTTATTTGTGCAAATTAACAATGATTGTGGACAGACTACGTTAACACAAATAATAATTGTGCTGATATTTTGATAAAGCTTAATAATATTGAGATAAAAATGGGGGATAAAATATTCACTAGGTATGTCTGTTGAAAACAAATATAAGTCGCGATAGTAACTCTAATACTGATGGAATACTCTACAACATTAACAAAAAATGCACCTTTGCAACTTTTGTTATTTGCAGCTCAGAAAGTAGTAAAGGGTTACTAAATCACGAACATAACAAAGAAGTGCATTATAACAAGGTTCTTATACTATAAAAACCTCATCAGAAGGCACAAAACGTGACGAAAAATGAGACAAAGATCAGGCACTTGAGGCTTTAAGGCACATTGTGATCCTGGAATCAATTAAGTACTTACAAATTACCTATTGGAGATAATTAACAATTAAACAGAAGAGATGAATATGTTGTCATTTGTGAAAAAGGTGATGTTTAAATATTTTTGTAGTACTGGTACTAATATTTATTCCGTGCTGGTTGTTCTAAAAGCTGATATCAATGAACCAAACAAAAACTCAACTTTTAGTAACACTATAGAGAGCCCTTGTTTTTCCGATCAATTTTGTTTTCGTACTTATTTCGAAAGATACAAATGTTTTATAGATGTAATTTTAAAGTTTGTGATTTAAACTACTACCTACATTCTTTTTAGAAAAGATATGAACAAAATCTTAAGGTCTGGACTTAGGATAAGTACATTAAATTATGGTGTTTTGTTACAAATTTGGCTCCAGAGAAACTAAAATAAAAACCCACGCAAGGTGGTAACAGTAACAAAACGTTAACTAAGAAGAGCAAACTTAAAAACATTGAGGCGCATGCGACTCCAATTTAACAAGAAGTAACAAAACAAAAACTCAAGATGAAACAGTAACTTTAACAAAATGAAACCCGTTGTTTTGGTCAACAAAAATTGAAACGTATAAACATTAGTTTGCAACTATAATTGAATCGGTAACAAAATGGAAAATGATAACTCCTGACTTTTTTAAAATTAATAACTGAAATGAAACAAAAAGTAAAAAAAAAATCAAGATGAAACATGAACTTCAACAAAATGAAACCCGTTGTTTTGGTCAACAAAAATCGAAACGTATAAACATTAGTTGCAACTAAGTATAATTGAATTCGGTAACAAAATGGAAAACATTAACTCCTGCCAGTTTTTTTTAATTACTTATTAACTAAATTGAAACAAAAATTAACAAAACAAAAACTCAAGATGTAACAGTAACTTTAACAAAATGAAATAACTACGTTGTTTTGGTCCTAAAACAACATAATTTAACAAAACTCGAAACTTACGAACGTTTGTTGCAACGATAATTGAATCGGTAACAAAATGGAAAACATTAACTCCTATCTGTTTTTAATAACTGAAATAAAAAAAAGTAACAAAACAAAAAATCAAATATTTTGACGTACCTGTCTGTAACTTATGAAATTAGCAAACAAGCAGGTAAGATTTGGTTTGTTGAATTTTTAACTTAATCATTTTAGTGGCACTGTATAGGATGTAAACTAATCTTAGGTACGGTAATATTAAGTAGGTAAGCTACAAAAAAAGATCGAAATTGGAAATATTCAAATTGTTATTCTCTTTTCACAATAGGGCTGAGAATTTACGGTAGCTCTAGGAAAATTGTTTTAATTCGAACCTTTTATTAATAAGTTAATATCCCCAATTGCTCTTCACTTGCCCTAATTGTTCAAGCAAATTAATTAATATTTTTTTAGTGTTTTACGAATCGATAAGTTGTATTTATGTAACTATGTACTGTTCTGGTAAAATGAAAAAAGTATTTCTGGCCTTCCAATTTAACAAAAAGTAACAAAACAAAAACTCAAGGTGTAACATTAACAGATTACTAGATTACTGAAAAATTTGATTCTCAATGCCAAACATATTCATACAAGATTATTTTATTTAGAAATTTTTACAAGTCGTGTAGTTACACGACGAGTTACTTTAGTTAAAGTATAACCTATAATTGGTACGGAGTATGTTTGGTTATTACGTCCAGCTTAAATGAAAACGAGAGTAACAAAACAAAAACTCAAATAGTAACATTAACATAACGAAAAGTGCCATTAAAAAGAGTAACTATAGTCTCTTACACTCAGCTTTCACTCACTTTGCAGAAACGCTCATTAATGAATCCTCCATCATATCTCTTGCTAGCTTTTACTACGTCAACAAGACAAAAAGCGACATCAAGAGATTTAATGGAGGATTAACATTAATGAGCGTTTCTGCAACTGAGTGTTAAACCAGCTAAACAAAAACACTACAAATTTACTGAAATGGTTTGATGTAAACAAGCTGTAACGATATTATTTTTGTTAGTAAGTCCAGCTTCAAACGTAGCAAAGAATATCTTAAACTGATAACATAAACGAGTCTTAGTTACAAAGTGTCACTTTATAAGAAAAACTTAAGTCATAACTTTTACTGCAACTAAAAGGAAAGATATTTTTCGTTTATGGTAAAATCTTACTTTGTGTAACGAAGTAGCAAATTAGTAACAAAACAAAAACTCAAGATGTAATGGTAACATTAACAAGACGGTAACATTAACAAGGCTTCAGTAACAAACAAGAAACAAAAATTCAACCAGTCTCAACAAATACTTTAACCCAATTTTACCGAAAGGTTTACAAAAAGAGCAAATTAATCTGAACTTTTTGTAAAAAGTAACAAATTTTAACGACCAGTCCAGCTGGTTAAAACTCCGTGATAAAAGCCAAGTCCAGCTTGGCATAATATTAAGTCAACACGTTTCGTAACAACAAGATAACATAAACAATGTTGGTTTTTCAACTGATTATCTACTTTCAAAGAAAATTGTTTAGAAATTACGCGGAAACTTTAAAGAACAAACGTAACATGTGAAACAAAAACTTGAATCAACAACACCGAACATTTAGGGCACTCAACAAAAACTGTTTTGTTTTTGAATAAGTTGCAGTTAGAAATAAATTAATTGTAAAGCACTCAGTTAAATCCTACCAGAAATAAGTCAGAAAAGCCCTAAAACTACCTACTAATTACTGCAAAGTGCAAACACGTCACAAGGACTTAACTTAACCTAACTAAAACTATCTTATCTTTGGGTATCTAGAAGAAAATATGGTTTTCTTTTACTTAAGTTACCTCCATGATGAGAAGAGTAGATGTGGGTAGCACCACACGCTGTCAAAGTTGAATCAACAGCTGAGATGTCGTTGAGGGAGATTGTCATCATAGCGTTAATTAAATGTTGTTTTGTACGATGCCATAAGAATTGTTGTTCCACCTATAACAAACGAAATAAAATATTAATCTACAGAACAAAAGTTAATCCTGTGGGTAAAAGTACTTATTCCCTCAGTCTGGCTGAAAAATTTCAATGAAATTGTAAACTTACCATTAAATCATGTTGTTCGTATGTTTTGTTCTAATTATGCCCTTACTTATAATTGATATATCTTGCTTCAGTCGCAGCTTTGTGGCTCTTCAATCAGCTGAATCACACGTCACTATTTTCAAACTTGAAGCGACAATTAACAGTTTGTTTACGTTGACCGATACGACGATATTAAAGTTATCCACCGGGGAATCCGAGACGTCGGACCCCCGGGGTTCTTCACTCGACCTCGTTGAATTCGGATATGGTCCGTTACTGCCGTTCCACACCCTTATATAATGATTCCCGAAATCCCTCCCTTGGACCCCGTGGGAGCGTGCGCGCACGTGTACTCCTTGCGTAAGCGCACACAATGGCTCCCTTTTCTTTGTCCGCCATTGATTTCAAATCCACCCTTCTTACGTCTTGCCTTCTATCTGTAGTTACCTGTTAGGGGAGAAATCCCGCTCTATGGGAATGTACGCAATCATAAGCCGAAATTGAATTACTGTACACGATTAACGTGTGATTTTTATAAGGGGGTTGGCGAGTAGCGACTTTCTCACGGTGAGCTACTTATTGTTATGTTAATGATTGCTAACGGACAGTTCTGTTATTGCGCAATATTCTTGATCCTGTCTCTTACTAGGAATCGGAATCCTGTCCAATCTTATCCTCTGTCGTGTCGATGGCATGCCTTTCAGTTTGACATATTTGTAACACTATTCTGGTTCATCACGCATTTCGATCAAAACTCTTTTTTTAAAACGCATTACTTCTGTTTACTTGCCATTTTAGTAAAGATATTTTTCAAATTCTGTCCTATAATCTTAAAGATCATAAGGTTTTTTAAACATCTTCCAAAACTAGGAAAAATCGAGAAATGTTTCTGTTATTTTCTAGCAACATTGTCTCGAACAATGTTTATAAGCCAACCAGTAGTGTGAACCTTTTCTTAATTAATATATTTCTGGCATAAATTTGCAAAATACTTCATTCACAAATAACTTTCTGTATAATAATGTTATTTCTTATTCCCAAGAACAATAAATGCAAATACAATTCATATTCTCCCAGAAATCGGAATCGAGGGTGGTACTAAACAAGGGTTCTGAAACCTAACCCTGTACCTATATGTTGTGCTCAAAGTCATTAATTTGCGGGCTCTACAAAGCTCGGCTGGCGATTGACTTGCCCCAAGTGTTTTGCTGCGGAACAAAAGATCTTTTCAGCGATATCGGAGAACGTGGCTCGCTTAAAATAATGAGACCTTTAATTTAGTAAGGTAAAAATGGTGTACTTATTGGTACAAACGTTTCTAACAAATGGGTGAAAATTTGTTTTGATATAGGAAGTTGTACGCCAAAATCGAACAAGCTTCTAATTAGTCTCTCGTTGTAAAGCTGAAATAAACAGGAATATCCAAGAAACCCGCTTCCTATAACGAATATTAGGCTTCATTCCACATTATAAGGACGACAAGATTTTCCTATAATTAGCTTTTTGGCCACTTCTGTATTCACAATCGTGATTGTTCAGTTTTAATTTCCTCACACCAAAAAAATGTTTGAATCATATTTCACATTTGTTCAAATAGACTGAAATATATATTTCAACACGTCACCATGTTCATTCACAATTTATAGTTAAAAACCGCAGAAAGTTTTTTTTTATTGGATGGAAAGTGGATGCGTTCCGAGGTCCATGCAGTGCAATGCAACCAGGTGCATTTCACACTCCCGATAGCTCCCTTTCCCACGGTTGTGTACAATACAAGTGTAGGTACAGTGTAGTGCTATGCAGACACAGATTGCAATTGCATCCGCTCAGTCTTACACCCGTTCGAGTGTGGATACCCTACTTTTAGGAATGAGTTCATTCCTTTAAAAATACCCACTTGTCTGTAAATACCCACTTTGTTTAGATACCTACATATAAAAATATCGTAGAATCTCAAGATTTATAGTAGATTACACACCGAGGACAGGAAAGTAAGAAAGGTCTCAGATCTCATGCAATCTGATCTGAGGCTTTCTTATTTACTGTCCGAGGTTAGTATACTATTTTTCTCCTCGACGGAGGAGGAAAGCGACAACTTCGTTTAGCGCAGCTGGACGACAATTGACGCTTTCCGTTCGGAGGGGATAAAAATCTATTAGTATACGTATTTGCATTTCTGTGAGAATATTAATTATATTTGTATAGTTATTATGTTTTATCGCTTTGTAGGTACTTCTGGCGTCCCTAAGTTTTGTCGAATTCTCTAAGACTAAAATCAGTTTGGTAAACAAATATTATGATTTACAGACGTCAAATTAAGTTTAAGGGTCGGCACTACCTACGGCCCGTTTGACATATCTGTCAAAAGAAAAAGACCGGTGGCCGACAACACTCAACCCTATCTTATAAGATTAATGAACAAATCAATTTGATAGGTTTTGGTAATACTTTTCTTGCAAAAACTTGGTCGGCTGCAGCGCGCGTCGCAGCTTGGCTGACATGTTTACTGGTGTGAAGGAAAAAGTGAACCCTACCTGGTGACACAACATTTTACCTCGTTGAATTAAAGGACGTAACTAGTCTGTTGGTCTAGAGTCCAATTAGTAAGGACTAAAAAGTCTGGTCGGCCGACCCTATCCTGGCAGGTTCGTAGGTCCGACCGAATTTAGGGTACCTACTACTCGGAAGGCAGATTTTACCACATTAAATTAATGTTGAATGTTTGGTTGTGCGTGGCAATAATCCTGCAGCATCTGGATTTGAGAGCCGTAGGTCGAAATTGACATTTACAGCAACAGTACAGTACCGTGATAGACCTATAATGTGACTGATCAAAGATCACCCCTGGTGGTAGGATAGGATGGGTTCCAGCTAATTAAATCACAGTATTACTAAGGCTTAAAAAACATAAAATTATTATAACAGAACAAATTAAAACTTTTAACAGAATAATGAAATTATTATAAGTTTAATATTATTAGTATTAGCAAACTAAGGGTTTGTAATCTTTTATCATCATAATCATCGTCAGATATAATATTTTAAGCACGGAATAAAAGTTAATTTTGCAGTAACTGGAACGATTGCCTTCAAAAACATTTGCGCAAAAGGACATCAGTGTGACGACTTTTAGTAGATTTCTTCTTTATTGGTAGATTTAGGGCAAAATTGTTTAGTAGATTTTAGTAGAAATTGGGTATTCGAAAATGTTAATGTATTTAAAAAATGCAAGGATTCAGGCTAATAAAATCTAAGCTGGCAATACAAATGGCTGAGAAAACGATTGCAGGGTTTGCAAGTTTTCCGGAACTTCTAGTACATCATCATCATAATCATCAGCCTATACAAGGTGTTACAAAAATATAAATAAACATTTAAGGGGGTGGTTTAGACCATCAAACTCAACAACTTTCACTATGGGACCAATATCGAAATCCCCAATGTGGATTGGTAGACTTCACATATACATCAGAATTTCTTCGTCTGCATATGCAGGTTTCCTCGCGATGTTTTCGTTCACCCGTTGAGAGCAGTCGGTAATACGTACATAAGTTAGAAAAACTCATTGGTACGTGGCATGTTGTCCGTGCGGATTCGAACGCGGACCTTTTGATTGAGAGTCCATCTCTCCGCAACCTCTCCGCAACGCGCCACCGAACTCACTTCTAGTACAGCAAATATTAATCATATCGCCTAATGTTGGGCTTCTGAACAGATTTGACACTTTTAATATGTCAAAGGGATTACATGTTTATCGACTTCCAATAATGTCGATATACGGGTATATTTTATATCACTGCGGATAACTTCAGCATGTATCGAACTTCAAAATAAATCAGCTGTTCCATACATTTGAGTCGAATATGTAGGTACTGCAGTTTTGTATAGGACATTTGATTTTTTTTTCGCTCTTTTGAAGTTGGCTCCATAGTGAAAGTTGTTCAGTTTGATGAGTAGAATACATGCTGGTGTTATCCGCAGTGATAAAAAATTACCCGTTTATGGACACAATCGGAAGTCAATAAACGTGCAATCCCTTTGACATAATTAAAAGTGCTACCAAAATTTCTGACTCTGCTTATGAGACACAGAAAACTGTACTAAATTTAAACTTGCATAGGGACGACCAACTTTAATATTTATTTGAAAATTGAAGCATCCATGTTACGAAGTGATGAAAACCAATAAACATTATACAAAAATGCGAAAATAACATGTGTAATGAACAATGATCGGAATGTCGGGGGCAAACATAGTCAAAGTATGGATACGCCTTGAAATTCCCGGGATTTAATAAATATGGATAAAAATTTCACGGGATTACTGGGATTACCTATTTAGATGTCTGTGATGTTTGTAGTTACCTCTTTAGAAATTCTGAAGGAATATTTAGTTTTTATGATGACGTTTTGTCTTTTCAATAAATGGGGTCTTGCAAAACGTGTTTATTTCCTCATATTATTTTGATAATGACAAGAGGAGTTTTTTTTAGCGAGAATGTGCACTTTGGTGTTCAATATCTTAGCCCTTTTTAATAATAGAAAAAAAACACAATTTTCTCGTGATTTTCATAGATTATTTTGATGCTAATAACAAAAAGTGTTGGTCAGACTCATTCTACATCTAAATAATCCCGGGACTATTAACAAAAATCCCGTGATTCCGGGAATCCCGAGGAATGTCCATGTTAATGACAATGCTAAAAAATGCCCCGACATTCCGATCACTGGTAATGAATGATGAGCGTTTAGATAAAATTGATAATATTTTGTTCAAAAACGTGTTTTATATTAAATTTTAACCATCTGTAACGACATAAATATTATTTGGTAGAATTTAAGTAGAATTTGAAACAGGGCTGGTAGATTTCAGCAGTAATTTTAGTCACGCTGAAGGACATTGTGCGACACAAGAACATATAGGTGTTACTTAGTAGCTAAAGTGGGTACATGAATCCTGAAAGGGCACAGCAATATTAACAAGAAGTAATTTTAAGGAAAAAAATTAGTACAATGTCAATAGTTCTTTAGGTTCTTTTGGTAGTTTTTGGTTCTTTTGGTAGGTTTTGGTAATTTTTGGTAGAGTTTAGTAATTATTTTATGTTGTTTCTGGTTTTTTGGTAGTTTTTGGTTAGTTTGGTAGTTTTTCGTTGTTTCTGATTATTTTGGTAGATTTTCGTAGTTTTTGGTTATTTTGGTAGATTTTTATACTTTTTGGAAATATTTGATAGAAGCAACGATATCAATGTACTAAAGTACTAGATACGGTGATCAGTAGGAACTGCATGTTACTCTTGAATGGGGTGCGTACACCTGATTGATGTTAGTCTCCTTTGCACTAATGAGAATGGCAGACCATCTGTTTGACAATCTGTCATTTTTTACAATAATTTATAACAATTTATTTAAATATTTTTAATAAATAAAAACCACCTGTAATCTTTTGTAAGGTAAACTACTATTCTAATATAAGGTCAGTATGTAAAATTATAAGGAAATATAATTATTAATTTAAATTTGCGAAAATAGGAAAGTCTATTAATTTCCTCAAGATTGGGTAAGTCCATTACATTTTGTCTCATTTCGGCACCCAAAAAGTGATAATAATTATAAGAAAAAGAAACAAGGTATAATGATCATAGATGAATCAAGAGACTTAAATCAGAGGGTACAAAATAGGCACAATTTATTGAACTTATCGCGGTTGCCGGACGAACATTGAAAATCACGCTAAGATCGTTGATACTTGAGATTATATTTTTATACCACTTGTTTACGGGATAGAAATTATGAGAAAACATATATTTTTTACCTTGAGATGAACAAGATGAAAAAATCTGCTGTTCCATACAGGCAAGCCTACTCGAGCCAAATGTATGGGACAGCCGATTTTTTTTTTTTCGCGATTTCGATGTTCGTGCCATAGAGAAAGTAGTTCAGTTTGACGGTCTGATCATCCGCTTAAAAAAGTGTCAGCATATTAAGAAGGCATAGAGGTACAGGGTGTAAAATTAAATGCGACACTTAGTTAAAGGGGTGCTTCAGTCAGACCATCAAACTGAACAACTACTACTACTACTCTATTAAGGGACCACAATATCGAAACGCGAAAAAAAAATCTGCTGTCCCATACAAAACTGCAAACATAACTTGACTCAAATGTATACACCAGTTTAAGTATGTGTCGCATTTAATTTTACACCCTGTATTAGGCTTTGCTTGGGAAAAATGTTAATGTTTGTTTCATAGCAATCTGTTCACAGTTCACACAATCAAAAGTTATGAGTAAGTATTTAATTCTAAAGTTTCGGGTACACACGGCGACACATCAAGTTACGCAAAACCAAAATAAGCTGGCCGCGCGTAGGTAGAGTAATGTATAACGTCGCGCGGCCAGCTTAATATTGGTTTTGCGTAACTTGATGTGTCGCCGTGTGTACTTATTTCAGTAGTCTGCGCGTAGGTAGTCGAGGGCACGACTAGTATTTAAACAACTTTGTAAAAATTCATACACACATTATTGTTTCACAGATAGTAGGTATAATACCTAACATACATATGAACTGTCGCATCTGTCTTGGTCAGTGATGTGATGCTCTTTGACCAAATTATAGTAGTTTCTGTTTATATAAACTAGATGGCACTAATGTTCCCGAAGAGTTTTTGAACATGTTGTTTGTTTGAACGAGCAAGTCTATCGCTAGAGTCTACGTCTATGGATAGAAGTATGAAAATTACCAAAAACTACCATAAAAACAAAAGAGTTCTTGACGGCTTGGCTACAGGGTGGGTTTGTTGAGATAAATAAAATATTTGTTTTGCAAAAGAGGTACATTCGAATCGTACTCGTAAGCGGAATTCAGTCAGTTAAGGTGTCATGCCGATCCTTGTTTACCGACTTTAAATTACTCACTGTGACAGCTTCGTATATCCTCGATCTGTGCGAAATCGTGAGACGATACCCCGTAGTATTCCGTAGCAAGAGATTAAATTTAACTCGCAAAAATGAGCTACTGGCACCAAATTACATTGTAGTGTGACTAATTAGGTACTCTGTACTTACCATCTGTAACTTATGTATCTACCTACAATTTAAGGTAAATAAATAAAATGAAATGAGATGAACCAAAAAGTAACAAATTAACCATAAACTACCAAAAAGTACGAAAAATTACCAAAATAACAATAATCTACCAAAAAGTACGAAAAAAACCAGAAACTATCAAAATAACCAAAAACTACTACCGAAAAGTACGAAAATCTACCAAAATAACTTTTTGGTTACTTTTGTACGAAAATTTACCAAAAACTACCGAAAGACTCAAAAACTACCATAAATTACTAAAATAACCAAAAACTACCAAACAGTGCCCGGAAAGTAGCTTTTGTGAAATTCCTTTGTGTTGTCTTGTGTCGCGCAATGTCTTTTCGCGCAAAATTCTGTCGTGCAAATGACTTACAAAGTCAATCGTTTGAGTCAGGTACCTACTGCGGTACAGAATTCACTCTTATTACATTTTTATTTAAAACATATCTGACGATGATGATGATGATTTCAGATTATCAATCTTTAGTTTGCTAGTAACAATAGTAATAAACTTACAGTTATTCTGTTATAATAATGGGGACAGAAATTAACGAGTAATAGTCGACCAATTTGTCCACCCTACACTGCATGTGGCCCGACACCCACTTGCCCGGTTTTTTATAAGTTACTTTGCCTACTTTAGCTAAAAATGGATTTGTTCATTAATCTTCTAAGACAGGGTTGGGTGTTGCCGGTCACCGGTCTATTCGCAATGATTTCGAACGATTGACGGCCCATAGTAATTTGTATGAAGAAAACGTCCAAAAAAATATGTGATTTTTGGTAACAAATTGCAAAAAAACTAGAAGTCGTATCCAAAAACTGATTTGTTTAAAGTGTTCTTTGATGTTTTGCCATTGATTAGGAATATATTTTGTTGTTTTATTTTGTTTCACTAAATCACAGGACTCGGAACGCGGCAGTGCTATTCTAGAGTTTTTCATGAAGTTCTCGATTACTTTCTGATGTAATAACACAATTTTACTGAAATTTTTTTTGTTCATCTTGTACTTCATCTTTTAAAGAAGCGATGGTATTAATTTTGTTTCTAAATATAGCTATTTACTATCCTCAAAAGTCGGAACGCCGAACCCTGTTTGGCCCGATTAGGGTAGTGCCGACCCTTAATTTTGATAATGAGGGCTTTCATAGTTCTAAGGTGTAGCTAGAAGTGAAAAACTCCCAAATTAAAACTTGTGCAGTAATGGAAATATTTCTGTCTCCAATAACATCAACTAAATTTAAACCACTTAATTGCAAACAAGGCATCTGCTGATAGGTATTCAGTTTTACCAAGAGAGTGAGTAAACGGTTATACCTAACAAAATATAGCTAACTAAGTTTAATCAAATCATTAAGCCCCAGTTACAAAACGTTTTGTTGCGTTAATCACTCGCTAATCACTTCTAATTACTAGCGGTTAACTAGCGGTCAACTGAAAATAGATTACAGTAATAAGGCTGTCGATAATTACAACTACTATTACTGTCCAGCATGAAACCACACTGAACAGGAAACGGTCCAGAATTTGTGGATGTACTACCTACATACCTTACCTTTTTAGTATATAGTTCTATACAGGGTGTTTCATACATACATACATAAACTCACGCCTTTTTCCCAGAGGGGTAGGCAGAGATTATGGATCTCCATTTTGGGCGGTTCTGACACACCTCTCTTGCTTCCTCTAAGTCCATACATCTTTTCATACATTCCCGTCGATTTCGGCTGCTTTTAACCTGGCATTTTTTAATGACGTCCTTGATCTGATCTAGGTACTTCCTCCTAGGTCTGCCTATACCAATATTTCCTTTCACACACGCTTTATATATCTGTTTTGTAAGTCGACTTTCATTCATCCTTTCAATATGTCCAAACCATCGAAGCATTCCCTTCTCTACTTTAACCACTACATCGTCATTCAAACCACAACGTTCCCTAATCACAGTATTTCTCATTTTATCCCTTATAGTCACACCACACATCTTGCGTAAAGCCCTCATTTCCACTGCATTTATTCTGCTTTCGTTCTTCTGCTGCCACACCCAACTTTCACTCCCATACATCAAAGTTGGAACCAACACGCTATTGTGGACAGCCAAACGAGCTTTGGTAGATACATTTTGGCTACCCACAAGTGCGCTGGTGGCGCCATTTACTTGCGTTCCAGCTTTTACTCTCTTTTCTATATCCCCGTCACATTTCCCATCCCTAGTGAACATACTTCCCAGATAAACAAACTCCTTTACCTGTTCCAGTATTTCATTCCCAATCTTTATACGGCATCCAGTCATGCATTCATCCCTTTCAAACACCATCACCTTAGTTTTATTAACATTCACTTTCATTCCTTTTTCACTCATACTTGCATCAACAGTGGCTACCATATTCTGTAACTCTGACTCCGACGAAGCGATCAAAATTTGGTCATCAGCATATAAGAGACACTGAACCAGTAATCCACCCATTTTTAAACCCCATTCACTCTTTCTCAAACATACTAGACAATTGTCCAAGAATAGGTTGAACAGCCAAGGAGATGCTACACAGCCTTGTCTGACTCCTCTATGGATGTCAAACCAGTCTGTGTAAGCTCCATTGATTCTAACACAGGCTCTGGAATTCTCATACAGGGATTTCAGAGCCTGTATCAAATCGCTGTTCACCCCATACAAGGACAATGTCGACCATAATTCATCCCTCACCACTCTGTCGTAGGCCTTCTCCAGATCCACGAAAGCACAGAATACTTTTTGGTGTACAGCCAGGAATTTTTCGACTATACACCGTAAGGAGAAGACCTGATCCGTGCAACCCATACCCTTTCTAAATCCCGCTTGTGCATCCCATATCTTATTTTCAGTTTCTTTCACAACCCTTTCAATCAAAATCTTTGCATACAATTTTCCGACAGTGCTGAGGAGGCTTATACCTCGGTAGTTTTTGCATTCTTGCTGACCACCCTTTCCTTTATATAGCGGAACAATGACTGCTTTGGCCCAGTCATCTGGGACCTGCCCGTGCTTCCAGCATAAGTTGAAAAGGCGATACAGCTGATCTGCCACTACAATGCCTCCATATTTTAGCATTTCTGTCGACACTCTATCATACCCCGCAGCCTTACCGCTGTTTCATAAGGGTGTTTCATAAGTAACAATAAATATTTAAAACTCTTAAGGGGGTTGTTTAGACCGTCAAACTGAACAACTTTCTCTATGGGACCAACATCGAAATCGCGAAAAAATAAATTTGATATCCCATACATATTTTAGCTCTAGTCGATTTGTAGAGTATGGAACATACATTTTTTTTTTCGCGATTTAAATATTGGTCCCATAGTGATAGTTGTTCAGTTTGATGGTCTACACCACCCCCTTAAAGGTTTATTTGTATTTTTGTAACACCTTGTATACCTATACTGCAAATAGTGTGACAATGATAGAGAAAGGTATGGTGAGGTGGTTCGGTTATAAAGATTGGATGAGAACATATTATTGACACGTGAGATTTATAAGGCAAGCGTGAGTGGGAATGTCGAAACGGGACGACTTATATGTACGTACACTGATCAAATTGGTAATGACTTAAATAAGGTCAAGTCAGATATACCCGAAACCGACGAACACGCATGAATATACTGTTGAATGTCGAGGAAGGAGAGAGGTTTGTCAGGATCGTAGCAAGTGGTGTTCTGTTGTCTCTGCCTACCCCAATGGGAGACAGGCTTGAGAGTATGTATCTATCTAAACTATACTATAATAGAACTGTCAAAGATATGTGGCTATTAGATATACATTCAAATTTCATTGGCATTGAGTATTATAATATCTAACATATACCTACCTACCTAATTAAACTTCGTTTGTTTGTATAGAGTTATGGTAAACAGTACCCATGATACTGAATGAAAACTGTAGGAAATTTGCAAAAAATGACGACTTTTCATACAAACCTTCGATTAGCTGATTGCATTTGGTATGGAAAGTCCAATTTTTTTTTCAAATTGTCTGTATGTTTCTTAAGGAAAGTTATTTAGTATCATGGGTACAATCACCCTTTAAAGTAATGCAACTATTTCACTAACACCCAGGTAAAACATCCATATCTAAACCGATCGTAACTTTTTGCTTTTACTTCTTTAATTCTTTAATAAATATTGTTCAAAAATTAATTGAACGTTTGGCTAGTACAAAGTTACTCTTACCTAATAATATGTCAATATATTAATACATGCTTACTATTGCTTACACTACAAAATGTATGAGAATTGAGAAGTTTAGGGAAAGCTGTCTTCATAACTGATTAGGGTCGGCTTTTAGCCGTAGACACTAATTGCGAATAGAAAACGATTAATAATACACGTTTACTTTAGACTAAACCTTCTGACACGCATGACCGACAAGCTAGTATACCTATTGGTTTGTTTACGTTACACCCATACCCAACCAGTGACACGGATTATACAAGGTGTTACAAAAATACAAATAAACCTTTAAGGGGGTGGTGTAGACCATCAAACTGAACAACTTTCACTATGGGACCAATATCGAAATCGCGAAAAAAAAATGATGTTCCATACTCTACAAATCGACTAGAGTTAAAATATGTATGGGATATCAAAATGTTTTTTTTTGCGATTTCAATGTTGGTCCCATAGAGAAAGTTGTTCAGTTTGACGGTCTAAAAAACCCCCTTAAGCGTTTTATATATTTATTGTTACTTATGAAACACCCTGTATAAGTGATTGTACCTAAATTTGTGAATTAAAACATACAGATTGAAGTAGTTCGATGTTTTTTTTTTATTTATAATTAATGGACTTCTTGCTTGTGAGTTAGCACCGCATTTCCGCCAATGTCAAGTGATTTGGGAGTATTTATCCAATCTCGAGGATTGTTTTTGAGTAAGACCACAACTGAGATGGATTGCGGAGCCTCGTGGCAGGCTTAAACGCGAACCGCGCGAACACCACGCGAAAGACGAGTGTTCGGGGCAAACCCTGCTCTTTGGGTGCTACCTGCAAAATAGTGGATTACACACCGAGGGCAGGAAATTAAGAAAAGTCTCAGATCTCATATGTAATTGTTGACCGAAGCGGGGCCGGGGTCAACAAACATGTGATCTGAGGCTTTCTTATTTACGGCCCGAGGTTAGTATACTATTTTTCTCCTCGACAGAGGTGGAAAGTACGGTAGAACTGTTCAGTAGAACTACTGGGAATGAACGCCTAATAGTGTCACAGAATCAATAATTATACACTATTTCGACGGTCCCTACGTACATATTCCTAAGTGGTAGATACGTGATTTGCCTTTTATTGTTCCATGTCCTTCAGGTCACTCTATACTATCGATTAGTCAAAAAAAAATTTAACATTTCATGCAAATTGAACCTTAAATCCACACACACATTTCCCGTAACTACAAAATTAAGAAAAATTTCCGAAGTAAACTAACATCAGTGGTAGTTCAGTGATTCTACATTGGAACGCAATCCACGCCTGCCGCGTAACTGCAACGCACTATGTTAGTTACGTTGTTTTACGTGAACAACTTTACATGCCTCAGCCAGGCCATGCCATGCAAGTGGTAGATAAGTTTTCTTACGTCGGAAAATAAAAGTACTTTTTATCAATAACTACCATTTAAGGCTTTTTATGTCGGAAATATTTTGTAAATATGATAAGATAGTTGTATTTATGTTATTAAACTTCTGTAACTTCGTTTGGTTTTGGAAAAAAATATTGATTAGCCAGCTAAATTAACATCTTACAACCATCATGTCAATTCCAAATTGACATATTAGGTGAAAGTTGTTTATGACCAGGAAGCTGGCATACGTTTATGACTGTGCGCGTTTGTCATTATTTATAATAATTATAATGCTTTATGCAGAAAATAGTTTCAAAAAATTATGCGATGTAAAGAGGTCTATCAAAACCTCTTTATTTATTTATTTATTTCATTAATAATTGTAGAAATTAAAACCATTTACCATAAGTTAACTAACGTGGCAATGTTTTTTAAGGCAATATGAACTAGAAAATTGGTTACGCCGATCACATGAGCGCTGATGTTTGTCGTGAAAGAGAGTAACAGTAGCTTTAAGTAATATATGGGATGTTCAGATGGGAAGATGAATACCCCTCCATAATAGCCCTCTCCATTGCACTTTGTGTGACTTTCAGGCATTTTGAGGCCAGGAGTGAGCTACTACGTCTCAATTTCGTATGTCAAGTACTTAATATTCTATCTTATTCTGTGCCGTCACTGGCAACACACACTGGTCAATGACTTTCGTTTTTTGACACTGCAGTGTTTGGCCGAGAAGATACCACGCAGTCCATACGTCCTGAACGATGTCCAGCCCAGTTAGATTCGTCTATTGACCTCTATCTCGAAGTGGGACCATCCTAACTGGGTGGTTTGTCCCTGGTTAACATAATCGTAGTAACTTCGAACTCAGAGTCTACGATCTTTACAGGAGTGGGTAGAACATGGACATTTGACATGATCTTCGTCTTGTCCATGGTAATTTTCATAACAACTCGTTCGAAGGCTCTGCTAAGGTCATCAAGCATTCTACTGAGGTCCTCCATGCTCACCGTCATAATGACTTTAATTCTTATGACTATCTTCGGCAAACTAAAAGAGACTCAGCCCTTTCCAATCCAAAACCTTGAAAACATCTTCCAGTGCCACGGTGAACAGTTTCAGAGAAATTACGTCTCCATGTCTCACACCTCGCTGCGGTAGGATAGGTTTCTATCGGACTGACATAGTGGCAGTAGCATTTGAGCACTTCCAAGTACCAGTAGTCAACTTTTCATCGCTGGAGAGACTGCAGTACAGCCCATATCCCATTCAAATCAAAAGCTTTTTCGTAGTCCAAGAACGCCAAGCAAAGAGGCAGAGCGTACCTATGTATGTGGTACGCGGTGCTAAAGTTTTTTCGGAACCCAGGTTACTCGGGATGTTGGAATTCGTCAAAATGAGCGCGACACGGTTCGTTTCAACTCTCAAAAACAGCTTATAGACATGACTAAGAAGTGAGATGGGCTTATAGTTCTTCAGTAGGGCATTATCGTCCTTTTTAAATAAGAGAACCATCAAATTTCTGTTCCATGTCTGCGGCGTTTACCCCTCAAGTATGACGAAGTCAAACAGCTTCTGAAGGGCTTAAGGACCGGTTTCAATAGTGACACCCACTACACCAATTACTCGTTTTGAATTCGTTTGGTACTCATATCGTATGGTTTAACAAGTCGCCATATAATATTGTCAGTTTATCATAATAGTAAAGTCTACTACTAGAGCACCGCCATAACATTTATCACTCTATTCCATCAAATTAATTTCTGGAAAATAGCTTAACGAGATAAGGCCGCCTTTGATACCCTTCTCGTCTATGTTGTAAATTGTATTTGTCTGTTTCTGACGTGTAAATAAAGTACATTTATGATTTTATGTTATCAATATTGTTAAGTCTCAAATACTGATAATAAAGTATGTAATTTCTTAAACCTTTGTAGGTCAACGTTTCACTAGCAGTACCGAAACTCTGTCCAGTGACAGGTACACACGAGGTATGAAGGACGGGGTTAAAATTTATTAATAATACTTTAAAAAGTTTACTTTTTGTTGTAACAATACACTTCGCCCTTACCTACAAACCCCGTATCTCCATAATGTTTCCCATGTACAATGATCTATGTGACAGTTAAGATTTTGATCTTTCGTGAGACTACCGCGTAATAATCAATATGTACCACATACGTTATTTGTAATTGGAGCGGTTCCGATGTAGAACTAAGTAAGTGACTAATAACACACTTCCAATGAACTTTTTGAGTTTTTTCTTTATGTTTCATATAGTTTACCGTATATTAAACCTATATTCCAAATTTCGTAACTGTGCTACAAATAGGACGTGAAATACACATGTTTGAAACTTAAAAGTGCTCTCCTGTAAAATTTGACTTTTGCACTTACGGGAATGTACGTAGGGACCGTCGATTTATAATATACTTCCGTTCTTTATAATTATAAATAAGGGGAAAGTCGCTCACTCTTTCCTTTCTTCTCATATTTCTGCTAAAGGCTATACAGGGTGTAAACCTAAATACGTCACATATTTGCAGACCATCAAACTGAACAACTTTCGCCATAGGACCAACATTGAAATAGCGAAAAAAAACAGCAATTCCATTCATTAGGGTCGGGTCAAATTATTCGTAAGGGTCAACATTGGTGGTTTCTAAGGAACATCTCTGATTATTTTTTTCGCGATTGCAGTGTTAGTGTAACAGTGAAAGTTGTTCAGTTGGGTGGTCTGAAGGATAGCCTAAAATATAGAGCGCTTTTAAGTTTACATGTGTACCTGTATATGTATAGGTTGTTGATTTAAAATGCCAGGCTTTTTGAGGAGGAACTAAAATATCATTCCTGATGCTATAATCATCATAAATGAAATTACGGTTCCTTAAAAAACTCCCATAAAACTAGTAATGCGTTAACCTCACATCGGACGAAGACACCCGTGATATCTTGCAATTTAAACAGCTGCCTGTAGCTTAAAGTGCGCCATAGCTCACACGTGCACCACAGCTCGGTCCCAATAAATTGATCAAACAGTATCGACACAAACCTACCTTTACGTTACATAGGTACCTATACTTCATTCCAAATAAGGACGACGAGATATTTAGTTCTAAGAATAAGTGAGTGTAAGTCTTTCAAATCTCTGTTTCTGTAATTAAAAATAGCCTTAAATTATCGTTACTATTTGGAATGGAGTATAGTATAGATTAACCATAATTCCACCATAACTATAGATTTGTAAAGTTGTCCGTATACCTACTAGTAAAATATTTTAAAAGTCGGAAATGGCCAAAAGTGGGTCAATGGCCAAAACTGGAGCGTCTGCCCTACATGTCCACAGACATGTGAACCAAAAATAGTGCAGTTTGTAAATCCCTAGAGCCGATTCTAACGCAGCGTACGTCTACTACACTACAAGCTATAACTAAGAGGAGAAGAATCATAATGACCGAGAAAAAACCACCAAATCCACCAATAGAACCCTTCATTTTCCTACCTTCGCTGACCTCAGCGATCTTGTTACAGAAAGTAAAAATTATGTATTTATCGCTAACTGGTTGGCAGGCTGGTTATTTCGTCTGGCGCAACCCAGTCACCCTCGAGACGACCATTTCTAACTGGCTAATCTTACCATTTAAAGCATTAGTGATTGTCATGCGATATTTTAAAGGAATGATCAAACCATCAAACTCAACAACTCTATCTATAGAATCAACATCGAAATAGCGAAAAAAAATCTGCTGTACATACTCGTAGGTAGATACGTTTGGGTAGAAGAGGTTTGATATATTTTTTTTCGTGATTTCGATAATGACCTAATAGAGAAAGTTATTCAGTTTGATGGTCTGATCATTCTCCTTAAAAACCGTCAGCATAAATTAAGATGAACCCTGTATACTAAGATAGAAGAAGATCATCATCATCATCATCATCAGCCTATCATCGTCCACTGCTGAACATAGGCCTCTTCCAAGGTGCGCCACAAAGCTCTGTCCTTGGCCTTCCTCATCCAGTCGCCCCCCCCCTACTTTTTTTAGGTCGTCTTATGAAGAAGACTAGAAGAAGATCGCTACTGGTTAATCAGTGTGATGGGGCTCGGACGTACTTTCCAATGTTTTGTTAAGATTTCCCCGCGCAAGGCAAGGCAGAGCGCCTTCTCAATTATTCACACACACTCGCTTTCTGGCCCCGGCTCTTTTCATAGAGGACAATGGCGGATCCAGGTCGGGCGAACAACAGAAAGATTGCAAACGTATACCGTAAGGCAAGGATATGAGGTGAACTTTAATATTAAGCGTCTTGAATAAGGTCTCCGGACGGCATCATTGCTTTACCGATAAAAGACAACAATAGCACGTTTATAAAGTAATTGTAACGTGATATTTCGTAAATTACGAAGATCTTTTATGTCTTTGCGAAGTGTTTACTCTGAAAATAAAAAGGAAACACGGATGTTTTATTGATGTCAACATTCCTTGTTCACTTTATGTGGCACTTGATGTTTGTATATTTCCTACTCAAGTTATTTCTAGACAATTTCGAGATTTACTTTTATTTTTATGTTACGAAATACTCGATTAATTAACTTTGTTTCGATTTACAGAGATTGGCGTCAATTAGGTTCTTGATAGATAGTCCTGAGCAAATCCTTATTGTGCGCTAATGCAAAAAAAAATGTAATCCATTATCGAAGATAAAACGTTACAATCATTGGAATATGATTCATTTACCTTAAAATTACTACAACTCATATTATACCTATTTCATATGATAAGTGATAATGAAAACTTAACATGACAACTATAATTATACGAAATGACTGACTAAAGGCCTAGATTATCGTTCTAGCTAAAGACAGAAAACCAAACCTACTACCGATTTACCGACAATAATATCACCTGTTTTAGCATAGTGTTGTTAGAAGTAGATTTTAGTTAAATCTACCGTAATTATATTTAAAGTAAAGACTACTAAAATAACTTAGTTGTCTCAAATAAACTGGTAGGTAGGTACTAGATATTTTTTTCCACATTCTTTTGCTTCAATCAACTGTTTATGCAAATGTAAGGGAAAATACAGTTAGTTGTGTAATCCAGGTTGGAATAACCAGAGGGTCCTTTTCAAACTCGCCCTTCTAGGGGGCACGATTGAAAGCGCTATTTTTATAGCGCGGGTATAGAGGTACCTACCTTCTCCTTCAGGTGTGCTCTCGAGAAATCCTCTCGGATCTGAGGTCGCATACGTTTCCCCGTTTTTATTGCATATTGAGACGCGTAGTTCCTCTGATATATTCCCGGAGTTATAGAGGTCCCGGCCTTCCAACTATTTCGTGCCAAATTCCGTGGCATCCAATGTAGCCGTTTCATTCCAACTTTGCAATTGAAACAATCCTACTGTAGTGTTAGATATATATTACATACCAACCAATATGCCAACAAAAAAGTGTGTGCTCCAAGTAGGTACAACATATTATAATCACAATACAAAAGATACGACCTTCGACACGCACACTAAATTGAAAACACCGGATCTACCTGTGATTAATTTTTTTGTATCAAAGACACTTATTTTAGCTGGTTAAATTATTCTTGCACAAACACATGAAAAGACTCAAAATACTTACATACACCACAAAAAAAATTTACCACGATCACAGAAAAATCTTTAATTCTGATTTCGTAGTCGATAGTGTACCTAGACATAGACTTAAACTCTAGCGATAGACTTGCCCTTCCATAGAAGCAACATGTTCCACTTGAATGAGGTGTACGCCCCTGATTGATGTTCCCGAGTTCACTTCGTCACTATGGCAATGACAGACAGCAATGTGTCATTTTGTGTTGTTTTGTGTGACATGTTGTTTGTTTGAACGAGCTTGTCTATCGCTAGAGTAATATGTCTATGACCTAGACAAACTTGTCTATGAACCAGATAGATGGGATCGGAAAGTGTAAGTAGATCAATGAGATAATGTTGGTAACGATCGATCGGTCTTTACAATTCGGTAGGTATTATAATTTTGTTACATAATGATGAAATTAGATTTAGGCCAACCATAATTTTTCAATTTATATTCTCCACTTTATATTTTTCCGTGATAATGGTTAATAGTTTGTAGCAAAGTTGTTTATTTGTAAAACTACATTTCCAAAAGCAACGTTTCTATATTGTATCTACAATTGTAAGTTGTTTCAAGGAGATGGCAGGTATCTGATATCGTGGGAAAGCAGCCGAGCAGCCCAAGGTGCATCTGCAATTTACTTTTATTCACCATCTGCCTTCACAGAGAATTGCACGATTTTGGCGCCGCTCTAAAGGAGCTTCTACGATTGCAAATTGCAATGCGGGGTGTACTTAACTGTTCAATACGTTTTTTACTTTTATATCTCAATGCCTAGGGATTTCAATGCTTAACGTTTTGCTCGTGGAAATACATAGTAATGTTTGGAATAGTAAAAAGTTGTTTTATACAGTGTCCAACTTAATATGCTGACACTTTTTTAAGGGGATGATCGGGCCGTAAAACTGAACAACTTTCTCTATAGGACCAACATCGAAATCGTGAAAAAAAACAGCTGTCCCATACATTTGGCTCTAGTAGGTTTGCAGTTTTGTATGGAGTGGCGGATTTTGTTTTCGCGATTTCGATGTTGGTGCCATAGAGAAAGTTGTTCAGTTTGATGGTCTGATCTTCCCTTTAAAAAAGTGTCAGCATATTAAGAAGGACCCTATATAGGGTGTAACACCCTAGTAATATTTAAAGGGGTGGTTTAGTTAGAACATCAAACTAAACAACTTTTATTATAGGTATAAGATATAATTTAAAAAATCTGCTGTCCGATACATTTGAGTCGTGCGTTAGCAGTTTTGTATGAAACTGTTTTTTTTTTCGCGATTTCGAATTTGGCTCCATACCGTAGTGAAAGTTGTTCACTTTGACCGGTCCAAACCATCCCCTTAAATATTACTTAGGTGTTACACCCTGTAGTTTAAACGTAGGTACCTATTTAAATAATTCATAGAGATGCTAAGTAAAATATTGTCGGATAATAAAGATCCAAAACTGATATTATGAATCAAAAACACCATTCACTAGCTAGGGAATGTATAAGTATTCTTTTGTAAAATCTTTTTTTTTATCAGCCCTCTATCTATTTCCTATTCCAAAAAAGCAAGGTCAACTGTTTCATAATTAATTTCCAATTGTTATTCCGCGCCACTTCCCGTCAAGTCACAATGTTGATTTTTTACTCAGTCCAAAATTCAAACCCTGCTGGGAATTCTGGAAGCAGAATTTCCATAATAAATAGGTGTATAACGAGACGAGTTCCGTATTGAAATCGAATTCGTCGTCTTGAGATCGTTATTGTAAAAGCATTATCTGGGATCGGGAGTCGACTCTGGAATATAAATGTTGGGATCGGAGCGGACGTTTGGAGCAATATGTCACGCGGTCCGTGGTGGCTGGTGGCTCCTGCCACAGAATTCCTATTATCTCCTGTCTATCACAAACCTACACACTCTGCAAACTATTAAAGCTGACAATAGAGTTTAGCGGACGATGTAATTATAAATTTCTGAGTCAAATTGGAAGGTATTATATTGATAATGGTGTTCCCATTATATTAATTTGGTCAACCCAGTGAACGATTAATAAATGTAGTTATAAGGCAATAAGAGGTTGATGCATTTACCGTTGTTTATCTTATTTACCTTTTGTTTTAATTTTCTTATTAAATAAAATATCAGACGAAAACAAGATCAGAATTTTTACATTTTTCTAACTGTTCTATTTTATTTTAGTGCCCATTTGCCGGTGTCCTTTCTTTGCTACAGTCCTGCGGTGATTATTTTTGAATTCCCATTCAAATATCCACGCTCCACCGCCATTTTCAAGTCAAATTTCAAGTTCGTATGCTAGTTCTCCGTATTCTATGGCAATATTTAGCAAAGCTCACATCTACGTTCCTCGAGGGTTAGTCACAGTTAATAAAATGTCGATTAATAGATGTTTAAGATTGGTAAGTCATTAGTAATGACTTGTGTTAGTTATGAATGATAATGAGTAATGACTCATAATGAGTAATGATTCATTACTCATTATCATAATAAATTGCTCATTATTTTCAAAGTGCGAAAATATCACGAGAATCACAGCATCCCTAATTGTCGATCGAGAGGACAATTCAATGATTTGTAATGTGAACGCGTGCCGCCCGCATCCATTCCCGAGTCGACCCGTAGCTTCAAAGACAAAATTTTGTGGAACTCTTTCACACGATCATTTTGACATACTTTTTATTGATTGAACCCTGATTTGATTATGTTCGAGGTTACCCCCTCATTTCCCTCATTTACGACGTCGGTGTTTGATGTTTTTTTTACTAACAGGAAATTTATTTATTTATTTATTTATTTATTAGGTCTGCCTACAGCTATTACATCTGATACAAGTTTAAGTACATTACAAAGTGATCTTAGGCTAAGATGTATAACTAATTACAGGCAAACACAGCATGCAAAGTAACTAGGGTTAACTATAAGGTATAGCGAAAAAACAATATTTTACAAAGTGGTAGTAGTAAGTAAGTATATAAGATAAAATAACTTTTATAAAGAAATTGGATGAACAGTTTACTCTGGATCTACTTACATACTTTTAAAGAAAATTTATTGAATACAAAATTTACCTTCATTGATAATTTGGAATTTAGTAGGTAAGTAATATAACTAATAACAGAATGAACTTATGTAATATACAGGGTGTAAGGGTTAACAGTTGCATTACTTTAAGGGGTGATTGTGCCCATGATAGGTAAATCGCAAAAAATTTTTTCATCTTTCCATACTAAATGCAATCAGCTTATCGAACGTTTGTATGAAAAGTTAAAAAAAAACGAATTTCCTATAGGTTTCTTTGGGAAAGTTGTTCAGTATATGGTTAAAATCACCCCTTGAAGTAATGCAACTGTTTACCCTAACACCCTGTAGTGGAAACAACTTCAAAACTTCATAACATGGAGCAGAGAACACACGCTTATTCACTTGTACATTTCAAGAAGATTGTGTTTGGTTAATTAAGGCACAATTTATTACGTTGATGTCATGTCTAGTATGTTAATTAGGTAGGTACTAAAACTATTGTTAACTATGTAACTACCTACGTAATAACTACATTACACTATTTGATTAGGTATATATTTGAGAACAAGGTGCGAAGTTCTGTCTGTCCAACGTAATGCCTACACGACTTTGATTTTAGGCAACATGTGTTACATACATTAAGATATACCTACCTGCATACATACGGAACTACAGACCTTTGGAATATTTTGGACCTTTGAAGCTTACTTCAAAGCGCATCTGTTAACAAATTGGACAGTTGAAATTTATTGGAGATAGAAAAAACAGAATAACTTATGCTTGTGCTTTTTAGCACTGCATTTCCGCCAGTGTCAAGTAGTTTGTGGGAGTATCTATCCCAAACTCAGGGTTTGTTTTTGATCAAGAACAAGAAGATATTGAGGATTGCGGAGCCTCGTGGCAGGCAAAAACGCGACGCGCGAACACCACGCGAGACAAGTGCTCGGGTCAAAACCTGCAACGTGACCGTTTTAATTATTATGAAATCTTTAATACAGGGTGTAAGCGACAGCACTCCGCAAACTGAAACGGTGAACTCAGATCATCAAACTGAACAACGTTCACTATGGAGCCTACCTCAGGAAACGCGAACAAAATTCAGCTGTCCCATACATTTAAGTCGGATAGGTACGGCAGTTTTATATGGGACAACTGATTATTTTTCACGTTTCCTGAGGTAGGCTCCAAAGTGAAATTTGTTCAGTTTGATGGTCTGAATTCACCGTTTTAGTTTGCGGAGGGCAGTCCCTTACGTATAGTGATGAGGACGCTACTGTAAAATGACTCTTAAGGCGAAGCTGAATTCTATCTGTGGTTAGCAAAATGTTGCACATCTACATCATAGCTAATACATAACGTGTGACACGATACGGGCGACACGTGTCACGTGCCTCATCCCACATCGCAAAACCACTTTCGTTAATCGTTCTCGGTTTACTAATTACTTCCTTAACTTAACACTTTATTTATTATACATGACCGTTTCTAATACTACACCCTTTGATTGAAGACCGTGCGCAAAATTACGCTCCATTTTAATTAATTTAATGGCAGGAAAAGATGTTACAAAGTAATGGGGTAGTGGAGTGACATGCGAGAGTGGATTTGATTAGAAATGTCTGATTTCCGGGAAGTTACGTTATATCACAGGTCTGGTCTGTGTTTTGTATGGTCTACACGCAGAATGTTCAATACGTAAAACGTTCAAAACGCAAAATGTGTGTTTTTCTTCAATTTACGAAATCAGAATGTTGAATACGTAGAATGTTCAGTACGTAGAATGTTCAATACGCAGAATGTTCAATACGCGGCTTGTTCAAAACGTAGAATGTTCAATACGCAGAATGTTCAATACGTAGAATTTTCAATACGGTACCTTACCTTAAAAACAAGAATTTGTAAATGTACCTACAATGCCAAAATGACAGATGTCAAAATTGACAGGCGCTGTCAGTGGTGACAGGCGGTGTCAAAATGACAGATGTCAAAGATGTCAGGCGTTGTCAATGGTAACAGGCGCTGTCAGTGGTGACAGGTGGTGTCAAAATGACAGATGTCAGGCGTTGTCAATGGCGACAGGCGGTGTCTAAATGACAGAATATGTCAAGAATGACAAGCGACGTCAACGGTGACAGGCGGTGTCAAAGTGACAGATGACAGGCGTTTCAATAAAAAATTGTATTAATTCGGGTAATTTTTGACATTTTCTGTCATTTTGACACCGTCTATCACCATAACGCCTGTCACCTTTGACATCTTTTTACAACGCCTGTCATCTTTGACATCTGTCATTTTGACACCGCCTGTCACCATTGAAGTATCACGTTTTATCTTTAGCTTGTTTGTGTGTGCTTTCGTTTTGCGTATTGAACGTTTTGCGTTTTGAATTTGAACATTTTGCGTCTTGAACCTTTTGCGTTTTGAACATTTTGCGTCTTGAACGTTTTGCGTTTTGAACGTTTTGCGTTTTGATCATTTTGCGAATTTGTACATTTTGCGTATAGAACATTTTGCGTTTTGAACGTTTTACTTATTGAACATTCAGCGAACGACTACATTTTTTGGACCTCCCATACAAAAGTGCAGATCGGCCGATCGATTTTGTATGAAAGGTCCAAAAAAAAAATCTCGTTTTCGACCCATGTTCCTTTCACGAAAATTGTTCAGATTCACGGTCTGAATACTACGTTTCGTTACTAATTAAAAATTAGTTGTGTATACAGAGCTCAGATCACAGCAAACAAGTTTTATTATTTGCTGTGATCTGAGATTCAGGGCCTCTCAACACCTTTGATTAGATTTAAGTAGTTAATGTCCAAATGTTTTTTTTTATCGTGCAGCAAACTTTACTGTTAGTGTAGGTATGCAGGGTCTCAAGTAGTCTCAACTGTGAGTAAACAGTTGCTGTGGCCGATAACGGCCATGATATGATGACGATGATGACATCAGACCATCAAACTAACCACTTTTACTATGGGGCCAACATTTATGGGAATAATTGGTATTGGTTGTTCCCTAGAAAATGACAGTCAATAGCTACTCGACCCAAATGTACCGAAATCGCAAAAAAATGTTTACGTAACGCATAATTAAGTTTACAACATGTATGGGGTAGAAGAAATTAGGGCTCAGTAAACAACGTGAACTAGCTAAACACCTGGTCCTAATTTAGGTTGCTAACCACAGATTAAGCCACCTGCTGCTGGCTGCAGTTACCTCACAAACAAATGAAGATACCTTGGTACCAACACAACATAGATAAGGTGGTTTATTGTCGTGTCTTGTGTCGTACTCCATACAATTAAAATAAGTTATGTTTAGAAATGTAAAATTAAAACTATCGTCTATTTGGTATATAGGGTCCATCATAATAACATGCTGACGATTTTTTATCCGACCTCAGAAAAGGAGGTTCTCAATTAGACTATTATTTTTTATGCAAGTTATGTTTGTTACGCGATTACTCCGCCAATTATTAATTGATTTCATGATTCTTGGCTTGGCATTCTTTAGAGGTGGTCCTATTTTAATTTGGTGAAGATCTGGTATGGAGGTGGCTTCTGAGATAGACAATGAAGTTCCTCAAAAATGTAGGTAGGTACACCTATAGCAAATAAATGTTTCGTGTTGATGTTCCCCCTGCATGTAAAACTGAAATGTCAACCCAATATTAGTTAATATCACTACACTAAACATTTTGAAATACCTAAACAATTCTACCGACATCAAAAATCCTCTACTCTAAGTACTCATAGTCGTACCCATCCGTTACGAAAATAACCTTCTCAATATCAACAGTTTCCGCAAGATCAAAACCGTTAAATAAATCCAGCTAATCGCTGCACCCAGGATCCTCGCATTGTCCAGACGCTCAATGCCTTCATTGTCTACAGAAGGTGCCTTTCACTCAACAACAAAACGTCTTAAACGCCATAAAAGTTCAAGCTACTTTTTATTCAAGGGAAGAACAGTTTAGGACCAGATTGTAAAGAAGGGTGGTATAGATAAGGTTGCACAAAGGTAGACAAGATTGATGTAACGGTCGCCAACTTGGCGCACGTGCTGAGGCCGGCTGCAAAGACTTGTCTTCAACAGATACAAAAAATAAATAAACGACGCGAAGCAAACGTCTTATGTAAAACACTATTTTGTACTGGTGAGTACAGAAAGGTAAGTAAGTAATTAAATATACTTAGTACCTCTATCTAGTTAGGGGAAAGGTGTACGAGATGATCCCTTGAGGTAAGATGATCCCTCTCAATTGCAGCGAAACTATAAACCCTATCTGGTTGTTTTGTTTGGTAAAACGTAGCCCCCGATACCCCCTCGCATCAGTGAATTCGTCATGGCGATGTGACAGACGAGAACATTTTTATGGAAGAAAACATAAATTTTGTGACTTTGATCTAAGGTAGGGTTGATTTTAAGCTTAGGTAACTTTTGATCTAGGCAGTCAATTACAAAGATTGTTGTGTAAGTGGCTTTATATAATGCCCCTATTTAGTATTTTGAATGGTATGGCAACAACAGAAAGCATAAAAATTATGTTATCGAACAAAGACTAAAAAAGTTGAAGTTGGGGCAAGATGATCCTGTTTTCGGGTGTATGAGATTAAGTACGGTATTTTAGAAGATTATATAATCTTGCTGAAATTATACACTATACGATTGATTTTATTATAATAATGGTTGTTATTACTTATTTTGTGAGTATTAAGAAAGCTGGCTCAGCTTGAGACTAGTTCTTTGAGATAACATTTAATTCCACGAAAACATATAATTTTCCTTAAAAAGGGGCATGATCATCTTGCCCATACCCTAGGGATCATCTTGGACACCGGGGTGTCCATGATGATCCTTTCGTAGGGTTTTAGAAAAATTTAAATATAATAATGAAAGATCACTAAATTCAACATTTTGAGTATGACAACAGGTAGACAGATAAACTGGCTATCATTAATCGCTTAAACGTCAGAATTAAACCGAATATTTTTTAAACTACGAGCATTTTCCCTTAAGGGGATCATCTTGTACACCTTTCCCCTACTTATGTAACTAATATCAACCTTATTTACCTAAGGAAATATTATGTGGAGATAAATTATTTTAAGGGTTTCTACTTCAACATAACTACTTACCTATTTCTAAAGTTCTCCTTTAATCGGAAACCTTTTATCGCTAGCGATCTTCAGGGACAAAAGTTTCATTCGAATTTGTTGTGGGTTTTTTCGTAAAATGAAATTCCTTAAAATTGTTTGGCACCTAACTAATTAAGTAGGAAATAAATTGAATATTATGAAATTTGAAAAATACTCGCGATAAAAGCGCGCCATGTACCAATTCCGTTAGTCACATTCGGTTCAGAAATAGAAAACCACATCGTAACTTTCAATGGGTATTAAACAAGGTCCAACATAATATTATGCTGACAGTTCTTTATGAGGATGTTCTGACTATCAAACTGAACAACTTTCTCTATGGGACCAAAATAGATATCGCGAAAAAAATCAGTTGTTTGTTCCTCATATTTACTCAGAAGGACAAACCTACTTATTCAAAGATTTCAAAGTGTTTATACAAAGTGTAAGTAGCACAGAATAGGCAATTGTACTTATATCAGTAGATAGTTATATAGATATTGTAAAAAGTGCGTAGGTACTTACGTATTTTTATTGTTTATAGGTAGGTACTCAAACTCAGTATTTAGGTTAAAGGTAATGGGACCCATTCGCAGCCACTGACGGCACTAGCCGACACATATTATTTGTGGTTTAAGAGCCATTGACGGCTATAGCCGACACCAACTCTATAAAAAAAACTTGTTTACAATAAATCACGGTGGCTTGTGTGACATTTTTTGTTTGTTTTGTATTGTGGCTGCGAATGGGTGGTGGTTGGAGAGCTGTCAATTTCATACAAAACGTTGTCGTATAACACTCGTAGACGGTATTAATAAAAGTAATGTTTTATATATGGAAAAATTGCTTAGAAAATCTAGTTTCCGCGAATCAAATAATATTTACAATTTGTGATATAATTACGAAGATATAAGGGTTTGAAATTTTTTATGAATAATTTCAAAGCGTGATATCTTCGTAATAATATTATAAATTGTAAATATTATTTGATTCGCGGAAACTAGATTTTCAGAACTATTTTTCCATATATAAAACATTACTTTTATTAATACCGTCTACGAGTGTTATACGACAACGTTTTGTATGGACGGAAACCACCTTAAGAGAAAAAAGTATTGTAGGTAGTAGTTACTTTTGTAATCAACTGTACATAGAGCAAAGCTTAGGACAGTATTGTAAATTTTTTATAAAGGTAGCGCACGAAGTACTGTGTAAAATGGGTTCGCTCAATGCTAAAGAAGACTGCTAGAAAAAAGGTAACGCTTGCCTTTGTAAGACTGTAAGAATTTATTTTGTATTAGATCCATTTCACTTTGAGATTTTATTGTAGGTAGTTAATAGGTAGTTACCTATCTAACTAATAAGATTTTGTAAGAAATGATATGTTCTCATCAAATTGTGTTTGTGATGATCTTATTATTTTCATGAGATAGGTAGGTACTCCTAGTGGAGCGTGTTATTTCTCTATAGGTATGTAGCAAGAAGTTTGGAATCCTCTATAGTGGAGTGCAGACTGCCTAACAAGACGGGAAACATGATAATACTTACCCAATATACATAGACCGGTGGCCAGCTACAGTCAACTATACCTTATAAAATTAACGAACTAACGCATTATGCACCTAAAGTAGACTAAAAATAAGTCCTAAAAAACTTGGTCTGCCAGGGCGCAGCTTGGCACGTTTTCCGGTGTGATGAAAAACGTGGACCCCAAAAACACCCCATTTTACCTCATCGAATTAAAGGATGGAACTTGTCTGTTGGTCTGGAGGCCGATTAGTAAAGCCTAAAAAACCTGGTCTGCCGCCGCCTATCCTGGCACGTTCATGGGTCCGACTGAATTTAGGGTGCCCCTCGGAGGGTGGATTTTACCTCATCGAATTAATGAATGAAATCAATGCCAATTTATAGTCCTATCAACTATGTTTACATATGCCTTGGTTTGCCTAGGCTCAGCCTGGCAGGTTTCCGGGTCCGACTGATTTTACTTTCAAAAAATTGTTTAGCCAAACTTTAAAAACCGGTATAAATCTACAGAATCTGCGGAAAATTTTACTGAAATTAGCTTGTATAAATTAACCAAGATATATGTACTCATACAAATATCCCTGAAGGTGGAATTTTAATAGAAAAGGTCAACGGCCCGCGGAAACTAAAAGAGATAGGTATGTGGTCCCGAAGGAAAAAATGTCAAAAACCCTGGGCAATTTGACGTCCCGATGAAAAAATCTAAAATAGGAGATCCAAGATGGTCGCCTTACATTTTCAAAGTCCTCATAACTTTGTAACCATTGACGGTCGGCGCGCTGTGTGTGTACAAATCAAATTAGTAGCAAAGCCCGGCTTACGATGTTTACCTTTCGGTTCTATCAGAAGGCATATTTTAGTGTCGAAAAAAATGGTGGCCCAGAATCGTTAATCTATGTAACAAATAAATTGATAGATAGATAGATTACACATAGATAGATAGATGACACATTTATTTCACTTGAACAATACAGGAAAAACAGTGTCTGACAAAGGTAGACAATTACCTACCTACACGATAAATTAAAATGCTTAATTAAGATATTCGGACAAAGTAGGTATTTATTTTTTATTAAGGGCTCATTCCTGATGTTTTACACTGCAATTCTGCCAATATCATGATGACTGGAAGTATTGAAATCTCAATCTCCTTATTTTATTTTTCATGACACATTTGAGGACACCAAATAGCGGAACTGCGTGGCAAGTCCAGAGACACCAACCGAAACGACCGCCCGTCAATAGACTGGCCACGCGACTTAAACTTAAAGCGACACGTAAACAACAAGTAAAACACTAAGTTCAACATGTCTCGATATAATATATTATAACGCCATATATGGCATTGACAAGACATGGCTTCGAAACCGGTGATTAGGCCAAAATAGTAAAAATACGTGTCTAATCAAGCTACCGTACACATGACGGGAATCAAGATTAATAGTAGTTTGCGAAACATATAAGTGTATATTTTTCCCTGTTAGTGCTTTTGTGTTTATTACTCTCTGAAATTCAAAATTTCATAATTCCAGAGTCTCTATTTCAGGAACAATTTATTTTGATACTAGAGTTTTGAACTATCGTGTGAATTCGTGTGTACGCCTACACTCTAGCTCGATATTCTAATATATTAAAGACGAAAAAAACTTGTTTATTTCTATGTCATATTCTCGAAGGCCTGTCATTATGAGATTTTGGATGTCAGAGAGTAAACACAAAAGCACTAACAGGGAAAAATATGTATAAATATTTAGCAAACTACAGAGGCACTACTGCAGCAAAAAAAAAAGAGCAGTCAAATACTGTATTACAGAGGCACTATTATTAAATGGCACTAAATGATTAATCTTGATTCCCGTCATGTGTACGCTAGCTTGATGGACACGTATTTTTTTACTATTTTGGCCTAATCACCGGTTTCGAAGCCATTTCATGTCAACGCCATACTATATCGAGACATGTTGAACTAATTGTTTTACTCGTTTTTTACTATTTAAACTAGCTTAGTCGCTTGGCGAGTCTATTGACGGGCGGTCGTCTCGGTTGGTGTCTCTGGACTTGCCACGCAGTTCCGCTATTTGGTGTCCTCAAATATGTTTTTGTTAATAAAACAATCCTGGAGATTGAGATTTCGATACTTCCAGTCATCATGATATTGGCAGAATTGCAGTGTAAAACATCAGGAAAGAGCCCTTAGTAAAAAAAAATACCTACGATGTCCGAATATCCTAATTAGGCATTTTAATTTATCGTGTAGGTAGGTAGGTAATTGTCTACCTTTGTCAGTCACTGTTTTTTCCTGTATTGTTCAGGTGAAATAATAAATGAGTTATCTATCTATCTATCAATTTATTTCTAACATAGATTAACAATTCTGCGCCACCATTTTTTTCGATACTAAAATATGCCTTCTGATAGAACCGAAAGGTAAACATCGTAAGCCGGGCTTTGCTACTAATTTGATTTGTACACACACAGCGCGCCGACCGTCCGTCAATGGTTACAAAGTTATGAGGACTTTGAAAATGTAGACGACCATCTTGGATCTCCTATTTTCGATTTTTTCATCGGGACGTCAAATTGCCCAGGGTTTTTGACATTTTTTCCTTCGGGACCACATACCTATCTTTTTTAGTTTCCGCGGGCCGTTGACCTTTTCTATTAAATTTCCACCTTCAGGGATATTTGTATGAGTACATATATCTTGGTTAATTTATACAAGCGAATTTCAGTAAAATTTTCCGCAGATTCTGTAGATTTATACCGGTTTTTAAAGTTTGGCTAAACAATTTTTTGAAAGTAAAATCAGTCGGACCCGGAAACCTGCCAGGCTGAGCCTAGGCAAACCAAGGCATATGTAAACATAGTTGATAGGACTATAAATTGGCATTGATTTCATTCATTAATTCGATGAGGTAAAATCCACCCTCCGAGGGGCACCCTAAATTCAGTCGGACCCATGAACGTGCCAGGATAGGCGGCGGCAGACCAGGTTTTTTAGGCTTTACTAATCGGCCTCCAGACCAACAGACAAGTTCCATCCTTTAATTCGATGAGGTAAAATGGGGTGTTTTTGGGGTCCACGTTTTTCATCACACCGGAAAACGTGCCAAGCTGCGCCCTGGCAGACCAAGTTTTTTAGGACTTATTTTTAGTCTACTTTAGGTGCATAATGCGTTAGTTCGTTAATTTTATAAGGTATAGTTGACTGTAGCTGGCCACCGGTCTAACATATTAATCTCATGAAACTAGTAAGTACTACGATTAATCTATGATAATAGGTACTCCTTTGTGGTCGGTAAGGATCGTTCTTCTCCGTAGTTTTTTTTAGTGACGTTTTTTACGAACTTTGTCCCAGCTCTGTCCCTTTCTAATCCAACGTCAAAAATTGGCGTCATCAGGCGTCATCCAATTTTCGTTGTGACGTCATTGGATAGAAAGGGACACACGTAAAATTGGAAATATCGACGACGGAGTCGAACGTCAATTTTCTTGTATCAATGCTTCTAAGGAAGAGTGGGATCCTCTATAGTGGAGCACAGACTGCCTAACAAGAGGGAAAACATGATAATACTCCTTGATGGTCGGTAATGATCGTTCTTCTCCGTAGTGGTTTTTAGTGACGTTAACTTTGTCCCTTTCTAATGTATGTCTAGGCATGACGTCACTCAATTGTCGTTCATGTAATTGTGACGTCATTGGAATAGAAAGGGACGCACGTAAAATTGGAAATATCGACGACGGAGACGAACGTCAAATTTTCTTGTATCAATGCTTGTAAGGAGGAGTGCTATCCTTTATGATTTATGATTTAGATCCATGGTCAATACCCTTTTTCTGGAACGGGTAGGTGTACAGGAAGCTAGCAAAGGTATTGTCTATGGTAGTATACAATACCTTATTATGCCACCTTCCTTTACCAAATGCTAAAGTCTACGCATGGCATGTCGGCGACAAGCGCGACAAGACGCCAAACCCGCCGACAACGTCGGCGCATATAGGTACGCACGATATGACAGATCATTGGATCGTTGGACCTTATGTCCATGAACATAGAGTTCAACTATGTTCTGGTTGATCTGTCGCCGTGTGTTTTTGAAGTAGGTACCCACGGCGACACATCAAGCCACGCAAAACCAAAATAAGCTGGCCGCGAGTAAGTAGAGTAATGTAATGTTTGTTTTGCGTAGCTGGATGTCTACCTACTTCAAATTGCATTCTTCCGGTTGCGGTTTTTCTGGTGAGGATTAACATACAGGGTGTAAGGGACAGCCCTCCGCAAACTGAAACGGTGAACTCAGACCATCATACTGAACAACTTTCACTATGGAGCCTACCTCAGGAAACGTGAAAAAAAATCCGGTGTCCCATACAAAACTGCCGCACCTACCCGACTCAAATGTATGGGGCAGCTGATTTTTTTTCGCGTTTCCTGAGGTAGGCTCCATAGTGAAAGTTGTTCAGTATGATGGTCTGAGTTCACCGTTTCAGTTTGCGGAGGGCTGTCCCTTACACCCTGTATAATTATGCTCATATTAAGACAAGGTTCCATATAAAAGTTCCATAGTGACCTATAGCGGAAGGAGGTAGGTAGGTGCTCGAAAGGTGACTTTTTTCAGTTTTCGCTTAGCGACCCCTAAAACCGCAGAATACAAATTGTTGTGGGTTTTAGGGGTCGCTGATTAGGATTATGAAATCATTTTATTTTATCTTCATCTTTCATGAAAACCATACAAATTTTATAATTTTTGAAATGATGTTCAGTTCTCAGCCCTTTAGCTCTCAAAGTGAAGTCCTATGACAATAGTGAATTACACACCGAGGAGGACAGAGCTGCGTTCAGAACCTTTGGGTGCGGTTGTACTTCTCGCTCGCTCTTATGGGTAACTCGCTTTTCACCGAGCCTCGGAACGGCGTTAGGGCGAAAAGTTGCACTCGGAGTGCACTCTGGGCGCACTCTGGGCGTAGGTTCTGAACGCACCCCTGGAAAGTAAGAAAGGTCCCAGATCTAGCGATTTTCTTTTCTTTTTAAATTTAGTTCCTAAAAAACTCGACAGATGGCATGTTTATCGCTCCATAGAGCCGTCCGCGAGATCCTGTCAAAATCTTGTCAAGACTCTCAGATCAATTAATACAATCAAGACTGCGCCTGCCTTTTTTTGGAACGCCAAGGGATCGAGCCCATACAGCCAAGTCAGGCGTAAAGGTTTCGAATTTTCGATTAAAATGATTAGTAAATAATGAAATATGTCGTCAAAAGATGCGTTGGCATCTCTTGATCATCTTTTCCCTCTTTATTATTTTAAAGAAACACTTTTTTGAAATTTCGCACAGACCGTAGCGCCATCTATCGATCCCTTAAAAAACCAAAAGAAAAACGCTCAACGAAGCCGAGGTCAACAAACATAATATGATCTGAGGCTTTCTTATTTACCTACTGTCCGAGGTTACTATACTATTTTTCTCCTCGACGGAGGTGGAAAGCGAAAACTTCGTTTAGCGTTTCCGTCCGGAGAGGAGATAAAGTGCAAAACTTGTTTTTCTGTCGCACTCTACACATGCCTATCCTATCCATAAAGGTATTAATACTAGTACTTAAGATCCTATCCCTCCCTAACTACCTGAGCAACCTACCTATTGTATCCATAGATTAATATGTATATTGCTTTTGTATCTCAAGGTGCGTTCATACGCGTGCCGTGCAGCCCGGCAAGCTTAGGCAATTCGCTGTACATTGAGGCTTCTATAAAGTTAAGTAGTAAAAATCACTTTACAGGCGAGTCGATGTACTGCGAATTGCCTATAAGCTTGCCGGCCTGCACGGCGTGCATGTAAACCATAGAGAAATTACACGCCCATGATGTAAACCCAGCATCAAAGAGTGGTCCGAATCGCTATGTATGTTGCTGGTACGCATAACATCATTATTATATTAGGTATCATTTTATTTCTCAGGTTATTTCTTACAAATTAGTTGTGATTAATCTAATAACACTTTACCTACTACATAAAGGGTTTTAGTAGATAAACGAATAAACATTTTACATAATTCCCAGTAAAGAAATTGTACATGCTATAGTTGGATCAAGTTGGATCTTTACACCTCAGAGATTTTATACTAACATGACTTCCAACGAGTACGCATCGGACATACCTGGTCTAACTTTTTTAATTGTTAGTTTCAAGATGGTGGTTCGTTAAAAATACAAATCCAACTGGTTTGGATTTTTGAAAATACCAGAATTGGTTTTTAAGCAGAGCGCAGAGGTAGGTTATAACTAATTAGTATATAACAATTTATTTCAAGGACTGGAAGGAAATAATTAGTCAAGTAGCTAGTAAGAAGGCACCGCTAAAATACCTACCTACCACGTAGCGATTCCATTCTCTTGGTACCTATGGGTAGGCCTGTTTTTATTCATCCTTAGTAGGTACCTTTTCAAAGAGAATAAAATCTGTTACTTTTGTTTGGTTCAGTGGTTGAATTGTGTTAACCTAATTTTATAGGCAGGGGCAAATACAGAGCTGTTTAAAAACTTGATTTATTTATGTTTCAGTTACACCAATATTATTCACCAAAATGCCGCAAAAATCAAAGAAAAAGAAGATGAAAAACTTAGAAACTGCAGTAAAGCAGTGCCACATTACTGTACCAAAGCCGAAGCAAGATTATCCGTCAGAAGTTATCTTGTACGAAAAAATTGAGCCAACCCTACTTTCTTTGTGGCCGAAATTAAAAATGAAAGTACCCGCCATTTTCCTCCACCAATTAAATGAAAATGCTCTGGTGACCGCAAAGAAAATTTCGGCATTGGATATAAAATTCCTATGTTGCATAAAATCGAATGGTGTCATGTATACGCCTCAAGGTTTTAATGATCACAAAACTTTGGTCCAATATTTTGAGAAGAATCAAATACCGTATCATACTTTTGGTCATCCGAGTAAAAGGAAGATGCGCATAGTCATCAAGGGCCTCCCTAAAGATGTGGACTTGAACAAATTGAAACAGAGCTTAAAATCCGTTGATATTCCTGTAATAAGAGTCCATAAGATGTTCATGAAAGACATTCCTAAAGAACGGGATAATCCTGTCTTAGCTGTTGTCCCATATGACGCAAGTGGAAAGAAATTGCTGAGAGTAAGAAAGGTTTTGGGATATGATGTTATAATGGAACCTCCACATGTGAAGGTCAAGCAATGCTACCGATGTCAAAAGTGGGGTCATTCCCAACGTTATTGCCACGGTGTGCTGAAATGTGTCAAATGTGCTGGAGAGCATCTGTCGAAGAAATGCACCAGAGTAAATGGAGATGGTCCGCCTAAATGCGCGAATTGTGAAGGCGATCACACTGCCAGTTACAGACAGTGTCCCATGTGCCCTGAATCTGCTGTATACAAAAGTAATAAAGCACTGAAGGGAGCTTTTAGAGTCACTATACCAGATTTTAGTGATGGTGAAGAGTTTGAGCTTATTTAAACGACATTTTTTTTTTAGTTCTTTTTTTAATTAAGTAAATCTTTTTTTGTTTTCTTATAGGATTAAGTATTGTCATTACTTTTGACTAGTTAGCCGCACTTACGTCAACGTGGATTTGCAATAAACTCCAGGTTGTGTTTGTAACCCATGATTTTTTTGTATAGATAAACAACAGAGAGCAATTATACCCGGAGTTAATTGATAACCTAGGTTGACACAAGTGGGGCTTAGTGGTAAAACGAACATTCTTGAAAAGCAGTTCTTAATATTATTTTGTGAGTTCTAAAAGAATAAGGTAATAAAAACGAAAAATAAAACAAAACGTATTTCATTTAAATAAAATTTAGTTTATTTTGAGCAGCGAGTCATCAACTCATTCACGATTTTTTGTTCTTATATTTTACATAAAACTAGAAATTTTACTAATTATAATTATTAATTCTACAGCTTAATTATATTTACAAACTTAACTCTTTTAATATTCGAAAATACTTTTGGTGTAATAATAATAAGTTAAATCACATTGTTTCGACGCTCCGCTGTATATTACTGTTCATTACTGCATCATTTTGCGAGTCTTCACTGATTGGAGTAACACGCACCTGCAAGTAACATAGAAAATTAAATATAATATATTTTCTAAAACTATATATAATTTATTAGCAGCTCATGTGCTAATAAGTGATATTATTCTGACCCCAACTAAGGCTATGACTATGAGGCTTTTATTATAGGAAAACATAGAAACGGTTCTTTCGGTTTGAAGTATTACGTAGTTAAACCTCAACAAACTTATCACAAACAAGTCAAAATAATATCTTAGGCCTTTTTTCACTTTTCTTACACAAATTCACACCACCCTTCCGGGGTGGCCATAAACATTGGCTACAACTACAAACTATTTTTTAAGGCGTGCAGTTGCATCAATAATTGTAATTCTAGCATATTCATTTAAGGATGGAATGACACATCAATTGGAGATAAGAGGCTAGTCTATCCCCCATAAAATATTAGTCCTGTCTCTCTCGCACGCAGTATATATTCTTGTCAGTGCGAGTCCATTTGCACGAAGTGACAGTGAAGTGTCCAGGTTGTGCCCACGGTTAGAAATGGATGGACCATTCTAAGCCGGAACCAAACGGTGTAACCACGGTATTTTAGTTTTCTTAACGTTAATAGCAAGATGGCCGATGGGGCCGAAGAGTTATCAGTGGCGACCGCGTACCGGAAAACGCAGCGTGGGTAGGACCCGACAAGGTGGACCGACGTCCTGGTGAAGGTAGCGGACACCCGTTGGATGAGGGCAGCACAGGACCGGTCGTTGTGGCAATCCTTGGAGGCCTATGTTCAGCAGTGGACGTATATCAGCTGATATATAATGATGATGAATAGCAACAATACGAACCTCAAGTTTAAGATTGACAGGTATCCTGGCGCCATCGAGCTCCGATAGGGCCCGATCCAAGGTGTCGACCAGTCTATCCGCGTCTTGGCTCGTGAACACCATGGGCGGCTTGAACTTCAGCACGTTGCTATCCGGCCCGTCGCGGCTTATCAGGATTTTTTCTTCTCGCATTCTGCAAAGTAATGTTTTCTTTAAGTTTAAAAGTTGGTTCAGATTAATTTTAGGCAAACAAAGTACCTTGAGACCGTCGGTGGTGACTGAGATATGGACACTCAATCATGCGAGTTTGAATTCAATCCGCACGGAGGACATGCCATCTACCAATGAGTTTTTCTAACTTATTATGTAGTTACGTAATACCGACGTCTCTCTACCGGTGAAGGAAAACATCGCATAGTGAGGAAACCTGCATAGGCTGAAGAAGAATTCTGATGCACGTGAAATCTACCAATACGCATTGGGCACGCGTGGTGCACTGACATACACCCTCCATGAGGGTTCGACTGAGCCCTACACTGAGACGTATATAGGGTCCTTCTTAATATGCTGACACTTTTTTAAGGAGATGATCAGGCCATCAAACTGAACAACTTTCTCTATGGGACCAACATCGAAATCGCGAAAAATAATCAGCTCTTCCATACAAAACTGCAATGCTACTCGAGCCAAATGTATGGGACAGCTGATTTTATTTTCGCGATTTCGATGTTGGTCCCATAGAGAAAGTTGTTCAGTTTGATGGTCTGATCATCCCCTTAAAAAAGTGTCAGCATATTAAGAAGGACCCTGTATTATGCTGAAGATGCTGAAAGTACCTAGTCTTTATTTACTCTTGATTAGGGTACAATATACTTGAAGATGCTTTATACATATTGTGTAAGACTTACCACATGTATATAGTATCTGGTATCTGCTTTTGAGGAGACATGCTAATGTCTACGATTAGTTAATTATGAAGGCAAATATTATTTCTATTAAGACAATTGGTTGACGGATGTTTAATTTAAATATTTGACTAACATTTCTAGATAAATAACATTATTACACAATAGTCGTCAATGCTTTATCTGATGCGGTATCTGAAGTTAGCAGGGAGTTGCCAGTCTGTATGTATTACCTACTATTTATTTTATTTTATTTACTTATTGGCTCCAAAGTTGTTCAGAAAAATCTTTGGACCACAAATGACCCAAGTGATATTTAAGGGGGTGGTAAGCTTAATTTGTTATATAACTGTTGTTCTCACATCGGCTTTGATGATTTCCCCCACTATTATATCCTTAACCTACCTCCACATAAAGTAAGCTTACCTATTAACAATATGTTTCGCTTCCGCAGTAGCCGGTGTCCGGGCCTCCCTATCGGTGACCAGCTCGACTCCGACGAACAGGCCTCTTCCCCTCACGTCCCCGACGAGTCTGTGCTTGTGTTTAAGAGCTTCGCATCGCGCCATCAGGTGGCTGCCGACGCGGGCAGCGCGCTCCATTAGCCTCTCTTCTTCTATCACGTCGAGGACCGCGTTCGCGATCGCACACGATACAGGGTTGCCTCCGTACTGTAATGGCATAAGGTTGAAGATAGAGAACATTTTATTTTAATGTGGAAAAGGTCTAAAATAGTGGGGTATAAGGTGGCTATGTAAAATGATTATTTTTTCGAACAAAAAGGTTTTTACTTCGTTCTGATGTCATCTGAATGAAGTAAAAAACCATCTAACAGAGAAAAACAAGACTCAAAATAAGGCGGTCTTGGTGTTGTTGTAAAGTAGTATTGTAGTAGAAGCAATAACTTGTAATATCAGATGTCATTGTTTTGAGCGTTACTATGCCTAAGAATCGAACGTGTGACCCTTGCATTTCAGTGCAATGCACTTATCATTTAGATAACTTTCGTACGTATTATTATCAATGTCGTACCTTTATTTTCTTTGTATACTTAACAACATGATTCGTTGAAGTCATGTCAAAGTCGTTTGAAAAACAAGTGTAACGTCATGTTATCAATTTCAATAGCAAACAAAGGTTGTTTTCACGCGCAATAAAGTTAAAATTGCTATAACGATGTGAAAACAGCTATTGTTAGCGTGCACTAATTAGAACAACAAACGGGGCTCTAACATCATGCTAATGTATTTATCGTATCAGAAATAACATTATTGGTAAATTGTGTTAACGTGAATATTTAAGGAAAATTACCGTATTGAAGTATTCCACGCCAGTATCAGCGAAACTCTTAGCAATTTCAGGAGTAGTGATGACGGCGGCGACGGGGTGACCATTGCCCATGGGTTTGCCCATCGTCACGATGTCGGGGACCACATCTTGGGTCTCAAACGCCCACATGTGGGTGCCAACCCTACCGAAGCCCACTTGGACTTCATCTGCGATGCAAACTCCGTCTGCCTCGCGGACATACCTGGAAGATGGAGAATAGCATTAAAATATATTGAACCCAGATTACCTGCAACTCTTGATACACATTTAATGGTGCACAAAAGCAGTTTTTAAGTGAGTATAATAGTAAGAGTGTTTTGTCCTATAAACTAAATGATAGCTACACCAATTTCTAAATTTAAAATTCTGCTGACTCTTAGTTTAAAAGGATGCTACTGATATCAATTTCACCCTGTATAGGCTGATGATGATGATGATGAAATCTAACTCATTTTTCATTCGTTCTTGATCATAAATTGGGGCCTGCTTTTGAATGGTAGATTTTGTAAGCGTATACTTAAATAAATGATGTGGAAAACCTGTCGTTATTACTATACCTACTAATGTTAATAAAAATAAGTTCATAGGTACCAAGAGCTTATCGCAAACATCTATTTATACCTATTAGATAGTAAGCACGACAACAAAATATGTAATAAAATAGATACACGATAGTTTATCAGCTGAATAGGCAACAAATTGTTATCGAATAGCCCTGTAATAACAAATAAAACCAAAACGGCATGCGATAAAATTATCATAGCCGCTGTAATATTAGAAGCATCACGTGAACACGTGAACTTTGTTTGCCTAACATAAAAAAACACGTACTCACGAATTCACGAACACACTATACAAATAACAACCCTCTGTTTATTATAGAGGGAAATTAATTAGGTACTTGTCGGTTTAAGACCAGCTTTTCTAACCCATAAAGATGACCGATTTTGTGAAAGCACTTCCAATGAATATAACATTACACCTTGTAACTAACTACTTAGAGTTTAAAATACTACTCAAGACCTGTTGACTCATTTTCATACGACTCATAGATGTCCGAACAATATAAGTTAAATATTAGGTACAACTATTTCTTTTAATGGTTTCATAACAAGATTAATTGAAACTTTGCTGGTAGATATTATGCTTTAAATTACACTAAGAAAATTTTCAATATTTTATATTTTAATACTGGATTATGATAGTTAATATAAGTACTTATTATTATTTGATAATATGTAAGCTATATTCTATTCCATTCCAGTTGAACTATCTTAACACTTTCGCTGCTAAGCTCAAAACAATGATCCTCGCGCAGTGCTTCTATACAATTCTGACTCAAGGTTTGAGTCGTGCGCACTGTGGCCCATTTGTCGCTGATCTACGAAGTAGGTCGTCAGCAGATAAAGTGTTAAACCTCAATCAAATCCATCCAATCCAATATGGATATGGTAAACATGACTCATTTAACGACGAACTATTACGTGTTATTTAGTACGTAAGTACTTACTCGAAAACCTTTTTAAGGTAGCCGTCGGGTGGAATGATCTGGCCGCCGCAACTTTGCAGACTCTCAGCTATGAAAGCGCATACGCCTCCGTTTTTCTTCGTGGCTTGCTTACAAATGTTGCCTACTTCGTCAGCATAAAGTTGCCCTAGTTCTTCTTCTGATTGGGAGTCATTTGGATATGTGTATTTGCCTCTGTACACATCGGGAACTGGGGCCTGTTCATACAAATTTTGTTAGAAATTATGCCCTTTTTTTTAACTAACATTTGTAAATTATAATAGTGAATATTATGGGGTTTTATTGAACGGGATAGATATTTGTTTTCTTTGCTGATAAAGGTTATCGCCTTGTTGAGAAATATAAATGTATTTAAATGCTGTTTAAATATTTCTCTAAAGATTTCAAAGTAAACAAAATGAGACGTTAATAACTTGAGACGCGAGTTTCCAGTTTCGCTTATTTTTATTAATTAATAGCTAGTACTTAATTTGATAATGTAATTGGATCTAACGCCAGCGTATTAATTAGCGTGCGTTATATTAGCTTTGAAAGAGCAGGTATTTAATTTAACATTTTTCAATTGTGGACTTGGAAAATAAAGGAAAAACACGCAAGCGACAGACGCATAAAAACTATCAAACAGTAAGTAATGAAAAAATATATTTAAATCCATTATTTACGTATAATGGTGAAAAATTTGGTAATATTATGGATGGATCAGAGAGATAAGTTATTTATCAGATCAATGGTATCAATACACCATCAGATATGCGTCTATGCGAGCGTGACGCCGATTATAGAGGTGCTAACTCACCACGTGAACCCACTCTGGCTTCTCTGGCCCTCCTGGTAGGTTCAGTTTGTAGGGAGACACATCAATCATAGATGTAAGATGGCCATGATACGCGCTGTAACAAGAAGGCGCTAGTAGCACCCTAAAAAGACTTCGAGAGACTCGAAGTTACGACAGACACATCCAGACGTCAATCACACAGATTTGTTGGCATTCGAGAAGTTTGATTTTAATGGGGTATTTAGGAATGTTTTAGAGGATGAGTTTTAATGAAACGATTTAGGTTGTACTTATACTTCGTACAGTTTTTTCAATAGTATAACGTGTTATGATAACATAATGTAATCGTTGATATAAGTAATAACTTTGTATCGATGTGAAAGATACACAATTAAACTATCGTTTAATTAAACTCATGCGATAATAGCAATTTTAACAAGTACGAAAATATGAAAAGTTAAAGTAACATTTTTGATAATAAAGAAAAGAATTTAAACCAAAATGTTCCTACCATCATTGAACAAAAATATACATTAGCAAAAAAGTATTGAGAAAATCTTTTAACACATTCATAAATACTCTATTTCATTTTCCAAGCAAATTAACAATAATGCCAACAAATTTCATCGAACATCCACACTCATACTTAAAGAACCTAATAGCCCCAGATAGACAAATAAAATACAAAGTAACACTTACTGGTCAAGGGTGATAACGTCCTTGTTTTTCGTGTGTAACCTGGCTAATCTCAGAGCCAGGTCATTGGCCTCGGAACCAGAGTTTACAAAGAAGCAGACTGATAATGGTTCCGGTAAGGTCTTGACGAGCCTTTCAGCCAGGATCACGAGCTCATCGTGGAGGTAGCGGTTGTTGGTTGATATCAATGACATTTGGTTCCTGCCCGCTTCTACCACGTGAGGGTGGCAATGGCCAACTGTAACAAAGTTATTTGTATAACTAAGCGGTTTTAATAACTCCAACAATTGACATTTTTAAAACCACACCGACGCCCTCTAGAAAATTAACAACCATGCTTGAAATCAAAAGTTCCAATAGCGTTGTCTCTAAATACGTAATTTGTCTCCGGCAGCTACTGGATTGATTTAAAATTATACTATTTTACGGTTTTCTCGCGAACCAGCTATTTTCACGCTGCCACAGATCATTAAGAAAATCCAAAGACAAGATTTTTTCTTTTTTTTGGCTTCGGTAACCAGGCTTTTAGCCTGAATTACCGGTTTTCTATATGGAATGTTGAGTTAACGGTAGCATCCAGGCTCTATTTTTTTTTTGTTGGAATGTTGGCCATTGTTGACTAATCTTGACAAATTCTAACATTCATGTGTCAACATTCTTATTACAGTGTGATAAAGATGAAAATGGCTCATTTCAAGTGAATATTTTATTGGCACAAAATCAATTGTTTACGCTATTTCCACGCTGGTTGCCATGGTAACCGTGTGACGTCATCTCACGCTGCCGGCCTAGTACTAGGTTGCGTTTCGAACTACGCAGAACTCCGAACAGCATTGACTTGCAATTTTCTTCTACACGTTCAGTTTTCATAGCAAGACTCACCAGAATCTGGTGCTGAAGACAGGAATTTCTCCTTACGAGGGATCTCCTCAACGGTTAACAGCATTGACTTGCAATTTTCTTGTAGACGTTCAGTTTTGATAGCAAAACTCACATTTAACCAGAATGTGGTGCTGAAGCCAGGAATGTCTCCGTACGAGGGATCTCCTCAACGGCTAACAGAATCTGATGCTGAAGCCAGGAATGTCTCCGTACGAGGGATCTCCTCAACGGATAACAGCATTGGCTTGCAATTTTCTTGTACACGTTCAGTTTTGATAGCAAAAACACACGTTTAACCAGAATCTGATGCTGCAGCCAGGAATGTCTCCGTACGAGGGATCTCCTCAACGGATAACAGCATTGGCTTGCAATTTTCTTGTAGACGTTCCGTTTTGATAGCAAAAACTGACATTTAACCAGAATCTGGTGCTGAAGCCAGGAATGTCTCCGTACGAGGGAACTCCTCAACGGTTAATAGCATTGACTTGCAATTTTCTTGTAAACGTTCAGTTTTGATAGCAAAACTTACGTTTAACCAGAATCTGATGCTGAAGCCAGGAATGTCTCCGTACGAGGGATCTCCTCAACGGATAACAGCATTGGCTTGCAATTTTCTTCTAGACATTCAGTGTTGATAGCAAAAACAGACATTTAACCAGAATCTGGTGCTGAAGCCAGGAATGTCTCCGTACGAGGGAACTCCTCAACGGCTAACAGCATTGACTTGATTTTTTTTTGTATTCGTTCAGTTTTGATAGCAATACACACATTTAACCAGAATCTGGTGCTGAAGCCAGGAATGTCTCCGTACGAGGGAACTCCTCAACGGCTAACAGCATTGACTTGATTTTTTTTTGTATTCGTTCAGTTTTGATAGCAATACACATATTTAACCAGAATCTGGTGCTGAAGCCAGGAATGTCTCCGTACGAAGGAACTCCTCAACGGCGAACAGCGAAACTGAACGTGTACAAAAAAAAATGAAGTCAATACTGTTCGCCGTTGAAGAGTTCCCTCGTACGAATACATTCCTGGCTTCAGCACCAGATTCTGGTTAAATGTGAGTTTTTACTATCAAAACTGAACGCATACAAAGAAAAATCAAGTCACTGCTGTTAGCCGTTGAGGAGTTCCCTTGTACGGAGACATTCCTGGATTCATTACCAGATTCTGGTTAAATGTGAGTTTTGCTATCAAAACTGAACGTCTAGAAGAAAATTGCAAGTCAATGCTGTTAACCGTTGAGGAGATCCCTCGTACGGAGACATTCCTGGCTGGGATTCTGGTTAAAATGTGTGTTTAACAACACAAAAAACGTATGGCAACACTGGGTCGCATCGTGCCCACCCGCCCTCCGCACGCGCCTGTCCGTTCGCCGCCCGCACCCGCACGTCCTCCGTCCGCGCCCGCACGTCCTCTGCCTGCGCCCGTCCGTCCACGTCCTCCACTCGTTCTCCGTCCGTCCTCTGCCTGCACCCGTCCGTCCACGTCCTCCACTCGTGCTCCGTCCGCGCCCGTTTGTCCTCTGCCTGCGCCCGTCCGTCCACGTCCTCCACTCGTGCTCCGTCCGCGCCCGTCCGTCCTCTGCCTGCGCCCGTCCGTCCACGTCCTCCACTCGTCCTCCGTCCGTGCCCATTCCGTCCTCTGCGCGCGCCAGGTCGTTCTAATGTAAATAGCGCTTTACTAAAACTGAACGTTTACAAAAAACATATGGCAACACTGAGTCGCATCGTGCCTGCCCGTCCTCCGCACGCGCCCGTCCGTTCGCCACCCGCACCCACACGTCCTCCTTCCGCGCCCGTCCATCCACGTCCTCCGCTCGTGCTACGTCCGCGCCCGCACGTGCTCCGTCCGTGCCCGTCCCGTAATTTTTATAAAACTGAGAAAAATATGTAGGGCTAGCATGCCACGCACGACAAAGCGAAAAGACGAGAAAACCAACATGCGCGCTCACTTTCGCATTCGCAAAGTATCAAAGACCACGACAGTGCAGGCTCGATTTATGTCATTTTTCTAGGCCCACTGTGTTACCAGTGTGTTTGTTCCAGAAACAATATTTGGTATCGGGACGTTTCTCGGAATTCGGTATGTCAAGTTTTTTTTGGTCTCCATTTTCATATTTTTTACGGATAGAACACATAATTTTAAGACTTCTATTTCATTCTTATTGCGATTCATTGAGTTTATCAATATAAATTAAATGTTTAAATTATTTTGATCTGTAATCTTTAAGTGCAAAAATGGTGGAGAGAAAATAATTCAAACTCCATGGAGAAAAACTACATGCTGCTATATTTTAAAAATTAAACCTGCCTCCTCTTTCTAACTCTATGCTGGAAACAGCTACGGCAACATCAAATGTCAAATTCTGACATTGTGAATGTTTTTTTTTCTTAAGTGCCGGTTATTTTAAGTTGATTTTATGTTTACCAAGGAGTTCACAGGTATTCCAGTGACGTCACTGGACGGACCGAAAAACGACGTTATTTTATTAAAAATATCTGTAATCCATTCATTTTAAAATCTCTGACATAGAAAATATGATTATTGAGACAATTATCTCGAAATGTTTTTCGATTCAGACCTCCAAAAAAAAACTTGACATACCGAATTACACAACGGGATTAGGAACGAGACGGTGTGCGTCATTGATTTCACGCGGACGAACTCGCGGATAAAAGATAGTCATATCTTAAATCCACATGTAGTACATTGATATGAACGCATGCAAAGGACGTGGTTCTTATCAACGGGTTATCTTACTTGTCTCGTTTGAAATGCAACTTTGATTAGATATTTATTAAATTCTGTAACTAGATAATTAAGTATAAAGGGAAGAGGTGCCGATTTGATGCATTTCCGATAAGGTAATTAAAAATAAACTCGACGAATGAATACCTTATCACATTAATTTTTCCAGGAGTATCTTTCAAGACACCGCTCTTTTATTTACAATTTTATAATAGGGACTTAGCTATACCTACAAGTTACAAGGTGTTACAAAAATACAAATAAACATTTAAGGGGGTGGTTTAGACTCTAAACCATCAAACTGAACAACTTTCACTCTGGGACCAATATCGAAATCGCGAAAAAAAAAAGATGTTCCATACTAAACTACAAATCTACTCGAGCTAAATGTATGGGATAGCAGACTTTTTTTTCGCGATTTCGATGTTGGTCTCACAGTGAAAGTTGTTCAGTTTGATTGTCTAACTAAACAACCCCCTTAAAAGTGTTAAATTTTTATTTTTATCTTTGTAATACCCTGTATAGGTATTCAGATGGAATAATGAGTTCATGCATACTCAATACTTATTATGTATGCTACTGTAACATTATAGTGGCCAAATCTACTATAATTGGTTTAAGAAAACGCGAAAAAATGATTTTTTTTTCGCGTTTCCCGAGGGTGGCTCCGTAGTGAACGTTGTCCAGTTTGATGGTCTGAGTTCACCGATTAAGTCTGCGGAGGGCTGTCCCTTACACCCTGTATAAATAAAACCAGAACAGAGGTTTATCGCTTTTTAGCCATGGTTTATTTTTTTAGGCTATAAGTATTCAGCGAAGTTAAGGTGGTTGGTGAGCTGAAATTTTGTATGAATAAATTCAAAGCTTGATATCTTCGTTATAGTATTATAAATTGTAAATATTATTTGATACGCACAATCTAGATTTTCTAAGCTATTTTTTCATATATAATACATTACTTTTATTAATACCGTCTACGAGTGTTCTAAGAAAAAGTTTTGTATGGACGGAAACCACCTTAAGGCGATTCTGAAAACCGGTGTAAGTATATATTTATTTTCAGGTAGGTACTCACCATGTGCAACGTTATTGATGCAGTCCAGATATCTGTCACCCGTCTCGTCGTACATGAACTGGGCAACACCGCGCACTATTTTCAATGGCGATGAACGGAAAAACAGTTGGCAGGCAGCGCTATAACAAAACATTTTTTGTCAAAACTTGTCGACCCGGTTGGTGTAATGGTTGCCACGCCGGACTGCCAAACCAGGGTCCTGGGTTCGAATCCCGGTTCAGTCATGGATTTTATATATGTGTGCCGTTGTTGTATGGTTCCCATAACAATAAGGCTTACTATTGGGATCATTACAATGTATGTGCCTGTGAGCGTTATTATTATTATTATTATTTAGTCAACTACTAGAGCTTACCCGCGACTTCGTCCGCACAAATTATATAGGTACCAGATTTTAAGTCAACAAAGTTTTATGAAAATCGGTTCAGTAGTTTTTGCATGATGGTCGAACAAACAGACAGATAAAAATTCTAAAAAGTTTTATTTGGGATATCTTAATCTTTTTCTTGTAAATATATTCAATGTACAGACAAACTTTCTGTTACAGTTTTAGTTTTATAATAGTTTATACTAATCAATCAAAAGTAGTTAATTTTAATTGCTATTGAAGTGTGATGGTCGTATAAGGCTTGATTATCAGCTCTGTGTCGGTTTTAGACGACAATAGAATGTTTATCATTATAATATGCTAGTAAAAATAATAAATAAAAAAATAAAAAAAATAGGGGAAAAATATTTACAAATATAAATAAACATACCCAATGTGTTTTTCACGAAGTTTGATGGTCTCCGATTTCGGCATAGACTGTAGGTAAGCCATAATAGTGACTGGATTTACTTCTGTGAAAAAAAAAGTCTGTTAATATTTCAAAATTCACTTTAAAACGTAAGCCCAGAATTAGAAATTTAATAGCTTCTATAAATGGCGGAAAACTCACCTAAAAGTTAAAAATATAAATCTGAAATAAATAAGAGGGTGTGTAACTGTAATGGACTGTCTAGTTATAATGGCAAAGCGTGACGCGTCACGTGGGACGCCCGAGCAAGTAATGCTGCATTACGTATCGCGCCAGCTACTTTTATAGAAGCGGGCGGGTGCGCGCACGCCCTCCGCGCAGCCAATGGAATCTACAGCAAACAATTATCAGTGCAATGATAACATCATGACAAAAGTCATCCACCACGCGGTCGCTTGCGCGCCGTCATGGCCCAGGCGCATGGTCGTTAAGGGGAAGCAGTTAAACTATTTCTTATTAAAATATTTGTCTTACTTGTTACTACAAATGTTATTTATTTACATCCAGTAAGTGGTTAAGAAATAAGGGCAAGAGTTAGTCAGAGATAACTTTCAGGAAGAGAACATTCTCTATTAAATAGTCACATTTCAGAAACCGATGACGATATCTCAAATTAGAAATTATCATCAACATCTGAGGCTTTTAAGTCGAGGGTAGGATTTAGCCTGGTGAAGTAGGCAAGTCTCTCCAGACCAATAACATGTTTTGCGGCTTTCTGTATTGCAAATCTTAATGCCACGGTTTTGACATCTTGTTCGCGATCCATCCAGTCCATCGTTTAAGGTAATCGTAAAACTGTATGTTCGTAGTCACAGAAACGAGAACCAGTAGAAACAGCATGAGGATTATAGTTCGAGAAGTAGCATAGCGTGACCAAAAAGAAAAAAATACAAATCAAATTAAAATCGACCTTATCTTCATTAGTCTTATGACTGAATCTTCATAAAATTGTCAGTGACTTGTGAACTTTTTCTGAACGTAATACGAATAGATATGTCATATCGACCATATCAGTGGCTACACCAGTAGGCCTACCATGAGTTTACACTGTACGAGTAGTAAACTACAGCAAAACTACTGTAGTGAACTACAGTTTTTGTATTGAATTTCGTACAGCGCTCCTAGTGGTTACGTTGAGAACGAATTCTGTCATACTAAATGGCGCCGCAACTACAGTTAGTAATGTACAGTGAAGACTGTATTTTGTGTTCGTAGTAGTATTGAAGCCGCCTTCGCGAGTTTTCCAGCTCAGCTCCGAAAATGCGCCTCAATTTTTTACGCTCTACCACCAACAGGTTAAAAACATGCAATACCTACCTCTCCTTTTACCACCACTTGTTTATTTATTTTTCTTCGCTATTATCTTTCAATGTTAATCACTTTAAATTATAAAATAGTTTTGTTACTTAATTGTATAACTAAGTATAATTAACTAACGTCCTCGCATTATTATTATAGTGCTTAATGAATTGTTTTATTTGCTAACGATACATTAAGTGACGTACTTAATTAATAGTTTATCATATAAAAGATAGCATCTTTATACAGTTAAAAGTACTGTCGACGAAATCGTAATAGAAATAAATCTCGTGTTTTGTGTTATTCAAACAATGAGCGGCGAATGATATTTCGAGTAGAGATACATTGTTGGGATTTGTTTTCACAAGTCCTTTGTCTTATAGATAAGACAAATATATACGTACTAACTTATCTATTACTTATTTAATATAGTCTCTGCTCAGTCAGGGCTAGCACGCCACCCACGACAAAGCGATAAAACGAGAAAAACGTCATGCGCGCTCATTTTCGCATGCGGTAAAGTAACAGGGGCACATCTCGATTTTACTCGTTTCCTCTGGGGGCGTATACTCGGCCTACCAGCTGTAAAAATAAATATTTAATTCGTATGTTTAACCAGAAATGAACTATTTTAATGCGGTTTTCAAATACCTACCGGAAGTATACAATTTTTAAGTATTTTCTTCGCATATACATACAAAGACTATAATGATAAAAAACCTTTACCTAAACTTATTCTTCCGACTATACATTGTTTAAAAATAGATCATCTGTTTATTAAATATGTACGTAGTAGTGAGATATCATCGGGCAATAGTAAAACGATAAATGCTTAAATATAACGTAGGTCAACAAATACTCTTGTTTGGCAAACTATCTTGCGGAATATTCCATCTATGAGGTTACGTAGTGTTCTTATTATTATGTTCATATTATAGTAATGTATACAGGCCGAAACAAAAAAAGTATCAATTAACCTTTAAACCACATACTCTACCCTATCCATCAAACTGAACAACTTTGACTATAGCATCAAACCGATCAGAAAAAAAAATCTGCTGTTCCATACGTTTGAGTCAACTAGGCATTGCAGTTTAGTACGGAACAGCTTTTTTTATTGTTCTGATGCTTTTGTGCTATGCTTTTGCGAAAACAACATCTAAATCGGATCAGTAATTTTAAGTGATACGTGCACAAACAAACAGATAAACTGTCAAAAATAATAAAAATTGTATCAATGCATTCCAAATCAAATCAAACCTGTTTATTGCCAAAAGTACCTACACAAAAAGAAAACGTAATTCCATTAATTTCTGAATTCTATGAATATCTTTAATATACATCCACGCCAAGATTACAATTTAATAACAATTTAGGTTAACATTTAACTAAGTATCGACGACGATGTTCGAATACCTCCTAACTAACAAAGGTAGTGGGTGTCAGTTAGGAGGTATTCGAACATCGTCGTCGGTATATTGAAACATTTTGCTTGCTCAAAACAATACCGTGTAGAACAGATAGATATTGGAAAGTTCTTAAAATATTTTTGGGGCTTCAAAATTGGAACATTTTGAGAGGATACTCCATACAAGCGAAGATTGATTCTATCTTGACTGTTATATGAACCAATTAATTTCAATGAATTTTTTAAACACAATCTCGGCACTAATATCCATGTCTGTGGATCGGAATTCTATACGGTGGTTTGTCTTGTTTTCCAGTTCCTGCTGCTTCTACTTTGAACAAACAAATAAATTCATTTCGGTAGGTTTATACAGGGTCCAACTTAATATGCTGACACTTTTTTAAGGGGATGATCAGACCATCAAACTGAACAACTTTCACTATGGAACCAACATTGAAATCGAGAAAAAAAATCAGCTGTCCTGTCCCATACATTTGGCTCGAGTAGGTTTGCGGAACAGAAGATTTTTTTTCGCCATTTCGATGTTGGTCCCATAGAGAAAGTTGTTCAATTTAACGGTCTGATCATCCCCTTAAAAAGTGTCAGCATAGTAAGATGGACCCTATGTATCAAACGTTCAATACCCACTCTATACACGTTTAGGATTTCTCTACTTGAGCGCGAATGTTTTATAATTAGGTAATAAATACAAAATCCTACATTATTTATTGGAAAACGCCCTATACCTCAAACGTACCTAAACCTAAGACTATAATTATCTACGTGTAGGTAGGAATGTAAATTACGTCAAGATACTATTGTTTAACTTTTCCTATTTCAAACAAAATAAAATAATGTTTCCTTTCACGACAGCAATAGCAAAATAAATACTTCACGTATTCTTTGTTTGTTTACCTTTCATGCCAACTTTCATGACATTAGATAATCAAATTTACAGGTAAGGAAAATTCACTATGTGACATTAGAAAATCCTTACTAACATCGTAAATCCGACAGTTTGTTCGTTACGTCTAAGTCCAAATTTCCGAACCGATATCAATGAAGGACAGAGAAGTATCTACCAGCCCGAGGCGTATTCCTTTGAAATTAATTTGCACTAGAAAAGCGGCCGACAAAAAGTCAGACTATAAGGGCTATGCCGGTCCTTGGATGCGACCAAGAAGTTTGGAATCCTCTATAGTGGAGCACAGACTGCCTTAACAAGCGGTGAAACATGATAATACTCCTTGGTGGTAGGTAGGTAATGATCATTCTTCTCCGTAGTTGTTTTTAGTGACGTTAACTTTGTGCCTTTCTAATTTATGTCTTGACATGACGTCACTCAATTGTCGTTAATGTCGTTGTGACGTCATTGGAATAGAAAGGGTCACACGTAAAATTGGAAATATGGACGACGGAGACGAACGTCAATTTTCTTGTATCAATGCTTCTAAGGAGGAGTGCTATCCTTTATGATTTAGATCCATGGATGCGACAGATCTCTGGATATTTTATCTCATGTATGTGATCACTCGCCGATCTGTAAACTCCTTGGTAAACATAAAATAACTGGCCAATAAGAAAAAATTTATATTATTCGCAATGTCAGAATTTGAAATTTGATGTTGCCGTTTCTGTTTCCAGCGTAGAGTTAGAAAGAAAAACATTTTTTTTAAATGATTCTAAGGTTTTCTCGATTTTCTAGCGACCATTTTCCATTTAGAGATTACTAATAAAAAAAAATTAAACATTTAATTTAAATTGATAAACTCGCAAACTAAATTAAATCAGTTTCTTAAAGTTTTGTCTATCCATAAAAAATATAAAATGCATACAAAAAAATAATTTGACATAACGAATTGTATCTAAGATGTAATAGAACGAAAATGTAAAGTAAATAAATTAACGTTCATAAGACGCATATAGGTGCAAGTCGTTTGACAGTCGGTTAAGGTCGCCCGATATCTCTATCCGCGGTAGTTCAACGACCTTAAGGTGTTACTGCTAAAAAACTCTTATTTATTGCGAATCTAACGTTTCAGTTCTATTTTTAATTTATAAAAATTATAAAGACGGAATTTTAATTTATAAAGACGGAACTCTTCATCATCATCGTCATCAGCCTATACACGTCCTGCTGCAGGGCACAGGTCTCCACCACGCGTGCCCACTGCGGATTGGTAGACTTCACATATGCATCAGAATTTCTTCTTCTGTATATATGTAGGTTTCCTCACGATGTTTTCCTGCACCGTTTGAGAGCAGTCGGTAATACGTACATAAGTTAGAAAAACTCATTGGTACGTGGCATGTTGTCCGTGCGGATTCGAACCCGCGGACCTCATGATTGGTCCATACCTCTCCGCAACCCGCCACCGAGCTCTTGTCGAGCTAGTGTCTCTGACGTTAATCTGTAACTTAGTTGTTTAACCAACATTAATTTGCGAGGAATCATGTAGCTATATTATACCTAGTAACTACTAACAAGTTTATCAAAAGGTGTTATTGTAATCCTTTCGTCCCTCCAGGGTTGTGAGAGAGTGTTTCTTGGATTTTACTGCATTTTTGCCTCAAAAGCCCATTAATTGGCCGCTTCCGTTGTAATTTTCCTAATTTCATAAATAGAATGCTAACTTCCGCTTGTCATTTTCCCGCCATTCGCCAGCGTGCTGAATTGGCTCTGACGCCATTTTGTTCATTGTGTTTCCGGATTTTGACGAGTGCAGTTCTGCCTCAAAATACGCGAGTGAAAAAGTTCGAAATTTCCGTTATCGATATTAAAGTGAAATAATTTCGTTAAGTCACTCGTATAGTTTAGTTTTGTTCAAATTTGAAGCCCGTTTAGTGAATTCGGTTCGTCATGGCTCACGAAAGTCATTCTATCGTCGAATCGAGGCTATTTCGCCGCTCGCGTCGCGCCGCCGTGTCCCGCGCCACGTGGCTCGCGTCCAGCTCCCGCGCCCCGCGCCGCCAACGTGGCGCCAGCTCCAGGTGCAAGCTGCAGGTGCTGCGCCGACGCGCTCCGCCGCCACGTGTCTACAGTCTACAGTCGTTGCGAGTTGAGGTTTGATAACTCGCGGGCCAGGTTTGTGTTTTGACTTTGTACAACGCTTGGGTGCTCGGCCGCGCCGGCCCTCCATTTTCGAGGGAATTCTTCAAACCCCGTGCGCGGCATCCGGCCAAATTAAAACTACTTTGAGGCTAGGGTATTTTATTGCCTTAAGGTTTAAAGATGTTATACGACTAGCCTATTTTAATTTAACTAATGTCATGATAAATCTGAAAATTTGATAAATTTCCGATGATAAGCTGACATTATTGTTCGTTTTAGACGAATTACCGGTTTGACCGAGGTTAGACCGATATCGAATTTGACCGATGTCTTATACCCGTTAGAACGATATTTTCGAATGTCAGATCTGTTAGCGGCGGTGGGATTGCGATGATTTCCAATCTATTTAATTTTCATACACACATAATTATGTACATTGACGACCGTACTTCGATTTCGGAAAAGTTATCGCTACAAGTACCAACCATCTTCTGAGGTTGCAGATTGCGAGTGAGTGAATCGATAATTTAAAGAAAAGGGGGCGTCAGTAAAATGTTTGTCTAAAGTGATTAAAACCGAATTAGAATGGTTTCAATTATCTTGTATAACATTAGGTAACTTTTATTTTAACGGCTCAAAGAGCTGAATTACCTATGTTTTTCTTGTTACTAGCCGACTTATCGGAATGTTTAGCGAATGACCGCCATCGATCAGTTTGAGCCAAAATGATTTGAATATTGTTTTCGGTCTGTAACTTGATATTTTACTAAAAGTTTTGGTTAAATTCTGAAATATTATGAACTCTTCGAGATTCTTCCGTGCGACGCGTCGTCGTATTTGCCACAGTAAATGACGGTTTGTTCTACATATATGTGAGCAAGTGTTCTTTTCATCAATCTTTTGATTTTATTAATTTATTTTTAAAAAAAGGATGTGGAAACGCCCGTCCATCGAACCCTATAAAACCTGAGATAATATGTCAAAATATATTTATTCAGGTGGGTGTCGAATCACAAGAATATTAATCCTACTTCGACACATACATTTTCTACAGCGATTGTTTAGAAATTGGACGTAATTTTATAGCAATTCTAGCTCATCGTTCAATTCTTAGGTAAAACCAAGTCTTTTCCAAAAGATATTGTGAGTACATGTCATTTGGCGTCGCTTCGGCCGAACCCTCTTCAAGAAAGCTTCGCTGCATCGAACGAATTATCGTGTTCTTCAATTGATTATAAATGCTATCAAATGCATTGGACAGATATTTAATTACAAAAGTCAGTAATTTTTCTAATATTGATAGATCATTTCTTGGTGCCTGTCTACTGTAACATAGGTCATGTTACAGTAGACAGGCACCAAGAAACAAGAATTCTTCACGAAAAGCGGACGAAAGAAGGAAGGAGTGGAATCTTACAATAGATCGTGCACAACTACAGTAGGGTAAGGACCCTCTTTTGAAGTCAAAACTTTACTATCTTCGCTTGCACTCTTCCAGTTGGGTAAAGCGAACAAAGTCCCTCTCGTCGATTATCAGATCTTCGCAAGCTACGTCGTCGACACTTCCAGTTGGGCAGAGTCCCTTGTCGGAAGTAAAATATTTACGAGCTTCGTAGTGCACAATACGACTTGGGTAAAATTCCTTGACAGAAATCAAATTTTATCAATTTACGAGCTTTGTCGTGCACATTACCAGTCGGGTAAAGTCCCTTGTGGAAAGCAGATATTTACGAGCCTCGTCGTGAAAACTTCCAGTTGGGTAAAGTGTCTCAGAAGTCAGATCTTTGAGAGTTTCATCGTGCACACAGCAGGTGGATGAAATTCCTCCTCTGAAGACAGACCTTTGAGAGCTTCGTCTTGCATACTTCCAGGTGGGTAAAGTCCCTCCTTGGAGGACAAATTTTTGCGAGCGTCGTCATTCACACGTCCGGTTGGGTTAAGTCCTCTCTCGGAAGACAGATCTTTGCGAGCTTCGTCGTGCACACTTTGAAGTCAGATCTTTACGCGCTTCGTTGTGCACACTTCCAGGTGAGTAAAGTCCTCACTATGAAGTCATCTCTTTACGAGCTCTGTTGTTCACACTTCCAGGTGGGTAAAGTCCCCAAACTCTGAAGTCAGATCTTTGCGAGCTTCGTTGTGAACATTTTCAGTTGGGTAGAGTCCCCACTCTGAAGTCAGATCTTTACCAGCTTCGTTGTGCACATTTCCAGGTGAGTGAAGTCCTCACTATGAAGTCATATCTTTACGAGCTTCGTTATGCACACTTCCAGGTGGGTAAAGTCCCCAAACTCTGAAGTCAGATCTTTGCGAGCTTATTTGTGCATACTTCTAGGTGATTAAAGTCTCTCATCTGAAGATAAATCTTTGCGAGTATCGTTGTGCACACTTCCAGGCGGGTAAAGTCCCTCTTTGGAAGTAAAATCCTTTCCAGGTGGGTGTAGTCCCTCCTTGTAACCTAAGACTGAGCTCTGCGGGCTTCGTCGTGTCATCTGGGTCGCCTATACTGTCGCAGAGCTTAGATATTGAGTCGTGAGTTCCAGCGGTCAAGTCCCTGGAGTGTCCGACAGCTTCCAGCGTTCATCATAGACGATTATAAATAAGAACGTGAGCAGCTGTAAAATTTTATACGAGTTTTGACAGCTTTGACTATAGTCCGACAATTGTTCGGCCGTGGCTAATATGTATCATAAAAGTGGAGATCTTGGCCTTCTGTCTGTTTATGACTGATAACAAAACATATTAGCGGGTTTATCGGAGTACAATTCAATGAGAAGTCAATTTGAATTTTGTACATAGTATGACTATGAATTGCTTTAATTGGTCAGACTTACTGGTATTCAAATTCTATCAATAGAAAGTTTGACGTCAGTAAAGTCATCAATACAACCAAATAGCTCTTACAGAGTGGACACAGAATAGTAGCCTCACCGCTGAACGCGGACGGGGTAACCTAGTCCAATTTTGGAAGATCTGAAACTGGAAGCATGGTTCCCCAAAAGCAGCCTGAGTGTATAAGAAGACATTTTAAAATCGTCGTTAGCTCACATTATTTTCCTATCGAACTCCATGAATAAGATGGCTAAAGTGGTGCTTTCATAAGAACATAAAATATAATTTTGTCATTTCCTATCCTTCGGCATCGCCTAGAATTTCCGGCGTAAGGTTGTTCTGATTCTCTTCTTACTCTTGTTCTTTGAAAACTTGCACACCAAAGAGGAAACACGTTTATCGTGTTCTATCAACTTTCATAAATCTGTCGTGTTTACTTTCTGTGACCCTTACCTAGGCTAGGAATAGAGCGACATCCTCGCTTAACACACAAAACACACAGATTGTCAGAACTTCGTTTTAGGATCTATCTAGAGAAGATAAGGCCATTATGCCATTCGTTGCATCAGTGCGCCACGTTTTGTGGGCATCGGCTCGGCCTAAATTTAATGTGATTTTGGTAGTTAATGATCTTCAAATTACATATTTTCCTTATTACCATGAAACTAACTTAGCATCATTTCGCAAGTACGGATCGACTGTTCGGTTGATCCGATAAAAGTTTTAGCCACGAAATTGGATTCTGAGAAGTATTTGATTATTACTCGGTATAAATGAGCTAAATCTCAGCTTTGTTTATTTAGGTATCTATCTATTTAAGAGGTCAGGCCTCTTCCCCGGTGGGAAATTATAATTATAGCTTTTCTTTTTGTACTTACAGTTAAAGCGACTTCTCAAGTTGGATCAGTAATTTCTTCCTCGATGCTGTATTAAAGGGATCTGTAAAAACTTCCATAATTACCACAGAAAACAAAATAGGTAGATTAAAGACAAAATTTATCATAATCTTTTCAAACATTTAGTTTTTGATAGAAATGGTTCGAATAACTTTGTTAGATTAACAAAGCAACGTTATAATACCTATATATTGAAGAGTATTCAATTAATTATATTATTTTGTTTTTTCTTCTCTTACCATAACAGTACCTACTATGTTTTTGTTTTTAATAACAATATATTCTTTATTCTATTGAATCTGGTACCTATCATAACTTCATCCCCGCCATTCACCAGGTGATAACAGACACGTCTCACAACCCTGGAGGGACGAAAGGATTACAATAGAAAGATTTTACCTTACAATAAAATCAATATTGTGATCCTGAAGTCCCTCCAGGGCCTATTTAAGGCCACCTGGGTGAGTCGCAATGAACAAAATGGCGTCAGAGCCAATTCAGCACGCTGGCGAATGGCGGGAAAATGACAAGCGGAAGTTAGCATTCTATTTATGAAATTAGGAAAATTACAACGGAAGCGGCCAATTAATGGGCTTTTGAGGCAAAAATGCAGTAAAATCCAAGAAACACTCTCTCACAACCCTGGAGGGACTTCAGGATCACAATATTGATTTTATTGTAAGGTAAAATCTTTCTATTATAACGTACCTAATTGATAATTTTAATTAGTGTTCCAACAATAACTGCGAAGATAATGACCTCGTGACGCATTTCATATTTTCGATAACTTTACTGCATACATTTATTTTTAAATAACATCATTGGGACTTTAACCACAACAGCATCTTTCTAAATACAGGATAGGCCAAAATCGGTTCAGATTTTTCAGAAGATTCACAATCTTGGATGACCCTAGTCACCGTGCTTCGGAAAGCACGTTAAGCAGTTATGCTTCTGACAGCAACTGAACCACTAACTTGCATGCACCAATTTATACGACTATACATATAATATAAGCCCCACTTGCGTCAACCAAGTTAACAATAAACTCAAGGTTAAGTGGGTAACCCATGATTTTTAGTACCTACAGAAAGAACCTGAGATAGCTATTGCTAACCCAGGTTGACGCAATTGGAGCTAATAGTATCATATGTACATAGGTACGTAGATTTACGTATTACGCATCCCTAAAACTAGCTACAAACCCACACACTTACCATTACAAGTAATATTAAGTTTGTTTACAAACCATCCTGGGATGCGATTTTTGAATCTCATTCGGTGAGCTCAGCACTTGGAAATATCAAAATTACTATAGAGATACGCATCTTTCTACTGCCGATTAGACTTTCAAAAATCATACTTTAGGAGAGAGATTTTTGAAAGTCAAATCAGCTGTAGAAAGATGTGTATCTCCAGAGTAATTTGACATTTTCAACTGCTGAGCTCACCGAATGAGATTCAAATTCGGTGAGCTCAGCACTTGGAAATATCAAAATTACTATGGAGATAATGCATCTTTGTACTTCTGATTTGACTCTCAAAAATCATGCTTCAGGAGTGCGATTATTGAAAGTCAAATCAGCAGAAGAAAGATGCGTATCTCCATAGTAATTTTGACATTTACAACTGCTGAGCTCACCGAATGAGATTCAAAAATCGCACTCCTGATTCTCTTCCTTCTTTTGCAATGACTTAGATTAATCTCAAGACATGTCATTTTACGGTGCCGTACCATTGGATCGAAAATATGTAAAATGAATTGTTTTTGCCGACGGTATGTCTGCAGATAGCACGTGTGATTCACGCTCGGTCGTCGTGGGATCCACGCGACCTCCTTGTCCGGACATTATTATCGGTGCCCTACCTTCGCTACAAGCTTATGTAGTACAATTAAGATTACAAAAATGTTGTTATTATCCAACCATTTCGAAATATGGACTTATAATAAAACTATTTTAAGAAATTGCTTAGTTTTAAGAGAATATTATTATTCCGAGAGCGAAAATGTGCGCTGCATACAAACGTACTATGGTGATATTTTCAATACTAACCAATTAAAGACAATGAAATTTTGCAGAAACAATCTAGAAACTAATTTCTATGCTTCTATAGAGTCAGATTTTCGTTAAAATATACAGTTTTAATGCTAGGATTAATTTTAGATTTGTATGGAAATCTTTGAGGCTTAAAATGTATAGTTTTCAAGTTACAGTAACTTGAAAACTATACATTTTAACGAAAATCTGACTCCATACAAGCATAGAAATTTGTTTCTAGATTGTTTCTGCAAAATTTCATTGACTTTAATTCGTTAGTATTGAAAATATCACCATAGTACGTTAGTATGGAGCGCGCTCCGAATAATAATCGACCCCTCTGACCTCAATTGTCGTAAACGCCAAAAATTTCTTTTTAAAGGGGAATATACCGATCGATAGAGCGAAAAAAAATAAACAAAACTGCATTATTAACTAATTTTGGCCAAAAATGGCGTTTACGACAATTGAGGCCAGAGGGGTCGAATACCCTTAAATGGTTAGGTACATACCTATTGTATAAATAGTCGTGTAAAGAATATAGACAAACTACAATAACATGAACCGCGCCCTCAAAGTGTTTACAAGTCGCACATCGCATGATGAGACTGACGTTATACAAAAACCGGTCAAGTGCGAGTCGTGCTACTCGCGCACCGAGGGTTCTATACCACACAATACAGGGTGTAAGGGACAGCCCTCCGCAAACTGAAACGGTGAACTCAGACCATCAAACTGCTTCACTATAGAGCCTACCTCAGGAAAGGCAAAAAAAAAATCTGCTGTCCCATACATTTGAGTCGGGTAGGTACGGCAGTTTTGTATGGGACAGCTGATTTTTTTTCGCGTTTCCTTAGGTAGGCTCCAAAGTGAAAGTTGTTCAGTTTGATGGTCTGAGTTCACCGTTTCAGTTTGCGGAGGGCTGTCCCTTACACCCTGTATATTAACTTACAACAAAGTTTTATTTTCTCTGGGACCTTTAGCGCGAGACCGACTCACACTTGGCCGGTTTTTATTACTTGTTGATATACTGTAGAGTTTGCTCTCTAATCACACCAAGTTTGACGCTTGTATGTGTTACCGTTTAAATGACAGAGAGAGAAGAAAAAACTTTGATAAAAATAGTTTCTTGTATGAGGACCCCCCTTAATTTTTTATTTTTTGACATTTTTATTATTTGTTAGCAAATGCGCCATAATATTTTTGAGATTTCGATGTTGGCTCCATAGTGAAAGTTGTTCAGTTTGATGGTCTGAAGCACTTCCTAAAGCAGGGATGGGCAACCTTTGGGAAGTCGCAGGCCGTAGATAATCACGATAATAGGTAGTTGTGACAAAAAAAACTGTCGTTTTTATACATGTACAAAAAGTGTATTATATTCGTTTGAACTTAAGATGCCTTATCAACGTTGTGTGTACACACTGCAATCTTATATAAAAAGTGCACAAGACAAGCAGTGGACATCTTTTATGATAAAAGTATCCGTTTTGTTGCCTGAATCTAGTAGTGAGAAAAATTAAAAATGCATTTTCTTATTGGCGTGAACCGAGAACATTAGGTAACTACCCTTTTTTCGCGCGCGATTTTAAAATCTTTCGCGAGCCGGATTAAAATCCGTGGTGGGCCGCATACGGGCCGGGCGTTGCCAATGTATGTCCTAAAGGCTCCAACAGGGTTTTTTACACCCTGTCTGTATACCTATTTAACAATATAATTTTATTGGAGTAAAGATGAAATATCATGTGATTATCAATATGTGACAAGGCCTCTCGCGTCGTATTAGGGATAATAATATGGCTGTAATGTCAGCACACTAATAAATGTGATTAAAACAATAAAACAGTAGCGTCACTATACACGACCAGTTTTTAATTATTAACGAAACTTTAAGAACAGGAGTGCGATTTTTGAACCTCATTCCGTGAGCTCAGCAGTTTAAAATGTCAAAATTACTATGGAGATGCACATCTTTCTACTGCTGATTTGACTTTAAAAAATCGGTCTCCTGTAGTATGATTTTTGAAAGTCAAATCAGCAGAAGAAAGATGCATATCTCCATAGTAATTTTGACATTTTCAACTGCTGAGCTCACCGAATGAGATTCAAAAATCGCACTCCTGGTCGAAAAACGAGATTTTTTTTGGACCTCCCTTAGAAAATGAATGGGCCGATCCGCACTTTTGTACGGGAGGTCCAAAAAAGTTTATCGTTTTTCGACCTATGTTCCTTAGGGAAAGTTGTTTAGATTCACGGTCTGAATACACCCTTAAAGTTTCGTTACTAATTAAAAACTAGTGAAAAACTCACGTGACAGATATAACTTAATCGATGATAGCACCAACAAGGCGTGTTGTATTTGTGTGACCGATTGTACTGGAGTACTCGGAAGTTGTTTGTCGCTACTGCTTGTGTAAGTACGACGGCTATGTATCTTGTTTGTTGAATTCATAATTATCTTATTATCTATAATTACATTTACAGAAGATTTATAACAGACTGTTATGTAATATGTTTAATTATGGAAGTTGTACTTACCTATTTATACATTTCTCCTTAACCTGTCGATACACAACGATTCCCTGAGCGCGGCCACCCGTTGTTTATCTTTGGTGATCTTAAAGCCGGGTTTCGGGAGGTTAATGCTTGTTATTTTTTGTTTTCTAATCTTCTGCCTGTAACAAATAAGTGGGTTATTCGCTAATTTCAGAGGTTTTATTGAATTGAATTTATTTTATAAACAACGGCACTTACCATAATATGTGATGATAATTTCAGACGTCTAACTATAATATCTACATACGACGACACATCAAGCTACACAAAACAAACATAAGCTTATTTTGGTTTTGTATAGCTTGATATGTCGCCGTGTGTACTGCGTCGCAACGTCAAGAGGAGGCATCGGCTATCGTGTTTTATTTATTGCTAATACGAATTTGCAATAAATTATTACACAAAGGTGATAGTAATATTTAAAGGGGTGGTTAAGACCATCAAACTGAACAACTTTTTACATGGAGCCATCCCATAGTCAACAGTTGCTCAGTTTGATGGTCCGTAGCACCTCATATAGGTGATAAGTTTACACCATGTATACGCTTCAATTTCATGGTCCTGCTGGCTACTAGTCTTTATACGAAGAAGAGCTAAGTTATCAGAGAGATCGTTATAACAATTATAATATAGATCACTTTCAAGTATAGCAATTAACTGCTATCACTTCCGATGTATTTGTCCTTCTCCGGTACAAACTCTGTTGTAAAATAAATAGGAAACACTTATAGACAAATCAATAAGGTCAGACGATAGCATACTCGTTAAAGCGTAATCTATTTGACAAATAGGTTATTAGGACTGAGACTGTACTGGATCGATAGGTTTTATTTTGTTTGTCGACCTTTATCTGAAGCTCCGAGGGTAGCTCCCAATGCATATTTATTTCGGCTCTCGGATAACAATCACTAAGGCAAATTGCATAATTTATGTGTTAGAATTATAAACACAGTAAAGATGTGTATTGGGTTATACAATTTTATAGTACCTACTTACTACCTATTTAGAATTCGTAGTTGGAAAAATTACATACATTCGGGAATACAAAATGTGGTAAAGAAAGGCTGGAAATGTTTTTAAAACTTGTAATTGTCTTGTTTTATATACAACGTGTTAATGAATAAGCGCAAAAACCTCATACACCCCAACTGATTTATAACAAATTAATTAGATTGAAACAATAATTTCATTATTTTGATACTTAAAATTTAAAGTTATTCGCGTTTTAAGTTTTGAGGCAAAAATGATTTGTTATCATTTCAGCAATGAATGTGAACGCTACTGTGCTTATGGATACATTTTAAGTATCTTGTTTTGGTAAAAATTGGGTGAGTATGCCCGTGCGGTGGGTTGAGATCGAATTCAGTAAATTTTAAATTTTACAAACAAATTATTTAATATTTAGAAAAAAAATACCTATGTTGAAACCATGATAATTCAATTCTGCTCTCGATTCTAAACAAACTACTTCCTAGTTTTGCGTTAATTCATTAACACGTTGTATATGGCAGCGATTTTACAGAGCCAAATCTTTCTGTACACTATTTCTTCAGGTTGAAATATTTTATGTATAATTTTCTTTCCCGGCTGTCATTGTTTTTTACGATTGTTTCCCATTAGACGATAGGTACAATATTATGTAAATTTGTTTGGTCCAAACTACGAGCATTACCTACTTACAACTGTTTGTGCTGACGATAATCATTTTCACCAAATGGCATGGCATGTTTGGCAGCCAGTCAACATCGATAATTAACGAACCAATTGGTAGCTGTTATACATGTTGTTTCATGAACAGTTTGCTTATGTGGGGATAGCTTAATTATATAACATCAATGTTACGTTACGATAGATACTGTATTATGGCATACCAACTCATTCAAATATTTATTGACAACATATCGAAAAAGAAAATGGTTTCGATGAAGTTGCATACTGGGTTTTTAAATATGACTAATAGATATAGTTACCTTATTTAAAATAATATTTTAAAACCGGTGGGGATTACAATATTTTAAGCTCGAAATCCGACCAGGGTCTTAGGGCTGAACTCTAGAACGATTTAACGCTGAACTACATCAGGAAGCACGGCATCGCACTTTTCCGCCGCTCCATCCTTTTCTGACACTCAGGAACGTCATTTGTATGTTGCATATAAGATAGACGGAACGCGATCGCCCGCGGCGTGCTGTTCCGTTCCGTCTATCTTATATGCTCTAGCAAATGACGTTCCTGAGTGACAGAAAAGGATGGAGCGACGGAAAAATGCGATGCCGTGCTTCCTGATGTAGTTCAACCCTTATTGTGTAACTACCCGATTCAAATATTGAGTTAATTTAGACGACGGATATAATGATCACAGAAACCAAATATTACACATTGCCCAGTATCTTGTAAACGGATATAATCGGAAACTGACACAATACACAGATCATGTTAATTTAACCGCTGCGCTGGGGACTTCGGGGAAAAATATAACAATACATCGATGACGATACCCACCGAAGGTAGGGAAATGCTGATGGGGATTCTGGGAATGATTCATTTTAAGGAATTTGTCTGATTCTTAAAATAAAAACGTTAAGGGTTCAAATAAAACAGATCCGATTAAATATAGAATAAGTATATATTGAATAATTAAATAATGTTACCTCAAATGTTGCCAAAAAAGACTTAGGTATAATATGTGTAATCGTAAAAGTAATAATAAAATTATCTAGAGGACAAAATATTTCGAGTTTTGAGTGGGAACATACATTTTAGAATAGTGGGTAGATATTGCAAGGAGGTAAAATTTCCTTATGTTGTAAAACGCAGACGTCGTCGGCCTCGGCCGTAAGCGAGCATCAAAACATTGAACTTGTCATCACAAAGTTTTCAAACAACGTACGTTACAGGAGTACACAGCACGAGTACAATAGTTGATACGGTCAAACCAGAAATCGTGCAAAACAGTCTATCATTTTACTAATAATATTAACTATACTTCTTTATAATTACAACCATTTGCGACAACGGAGCAAAATGTCTATGTGCTATAATATATTTAATAAATATAATGACAATTTATGGGCACTTCCATATTTATACAGGATGTCGGCAAACAAGTTGAGAGTATCAATAATATTGAAATCGATGTGTTTTGAATTAGTACCGATATGAGGACGACAACAACTTTGTTTTGGACATCCTGAATATTATATTAAATTACTTATTACTTTATTCAACTTTTTCCAATACATGTGATCTTGTCAGTCTTCCTGCAAGAATGATAGCTATGGACAATTCATATAACAAGTATGGTGCAATAATAAATAACTGTTTGAGGCAAAATACAGTTTTTCTTCATAAATATCAAATTATTAACAAATTATGCAAAAGAATGCAAAAGTGAGCACAAAATGTATAATTCTTATCTTACTGAAACTCTTGTGTAATTGCAAACAACAAAATATGCGATATGAACAAAGAGTATCATTTATTTAATTTTATTTTATTACGTACTCTAATAAGTAGCCATTCGAACTCTGTAATGATTATATACTTTAATAGGCGGAGACACCACACTTACAAAGTGTATAATTATACTACAAATCCAGATGTATAAAATAATTATGCATCATCGATTTAGAACTAAATAGACTTGCTATCTCTAACTGACTGTGATGCGACGTAGCTTTCGACATGCATTGCCACGAGTATTACAGACGAATGTATTCATTACTTTACCACCAGGCACGATTGCACAATAGCTTACAATATATAATTCAAACGTTACTATTTCGCTCCAATATGAGTTAAAATACTTGAAGGAATTGTGCAATAGAGCTCTAGTGTTAATTCACAACGCTATGTTGATCAATCAAATAATCTATCAGCGCCTTATATTTAAAAGGGACGCAAAAGACGAAGTGTGGAAAAGACATACGAAGAAATTGAGGACATCTAAATGGGACCACATACTATATGTTTGTTCTATTAGATATAGGCACTCGCGGCTCGTACGCCTTCAGATAAACCAACCATACTGATAAATACAATAATTTATGTATTAAGTGGCTGATTAGAACGGTATGTCAAATCCACAATATGCCTCATTTCAGAAGACAAAATGTATTTTACAGAATATGTATGCTAAAGGATTAAAGTCTATCAAACTGTGATTAGCTAGATTTTGCTTCTTAATAGCGACAACAAGATCTGTAGTCGAATGCACACGAAAGTAAACAGGTGAAATTGAACTGATATGTGGTGCTGATAATACGTCATTGCTGATAATGGTAAACTGCAAAAAAACCACAACATCTATAAAACGCCTCACAAACTTGATCTGTCTCGGTGTATTATTACAACTATAAACATGCATTTAACGCCTAATTAAAATATTTTCCGAACTAATCATCCTATATTTACGAAACTAACAATATATTTTTTTTGTTAAATACGCTTTTAAGTGTAAAAATAGTTCTTTGAGACAAAATTTCAAAGCACTTGGAATGGGACTGAAACCATATTTTGAGAAATAATAGTAGGAAATGTTAATAATGCCCATCTAGCCTGGCCTGTACAAGGTGTTACTTTGCACTACTTTCCAGTTACTATTTTAAGGTGACAACATTTTGAAGTTTTTTTTATCAGCAAAGGCAAAGAACAATTATTACGTTATCCCTTTATTAAAAATAGAAAATGAATTAAGAAAACATAAATTTATTTTAATATTTGTAATGCATAAAATTACACCTTGTACTTAATTTAATTTTAATGTGGACTATTACTGCGAGGATTTACAAACAATGTGTCTTGGAACTGATGATTAGCAAAGTAATTATGGACGGCAAGTCATTAGAGAAAAACATTAGGCACTACAATTTACATGAGTCGTGGACATTGCAAAGGAATAGCTTTTTTTACAAATATTAATAGGTATTTTAACATTTTAAATAATCTTTTATATTACGATTTTTACCAAAATTATAATAGAATGAAAAATTCTTATTCGGGAGACAAATTGTCTTCCAATGTCTGCCTGTATGCCTAACGAATAACTATTGAAACTATCTGCAATCCCGTTGATACAATAAAACCTGAGATAAACATTTGCGTACGTTAGATTTCAAAAGCAATGAAATTTGATTCTGATCAATATATATATTCCGAAAGCTATTCTTAAACGTGCCACACAAAAAAGAGCTCAAAGTGCATTATTAACGTATTTGTTACGACTGTTATAATATAATTCTGAACCCAAACTCCAACGCTACAGAAATTAAGTAACTACAGAATTACAATCGAATAAGTATGATCTGCGCAGCTTTACCAGCGTTTACGAACGTCAATTTACACTAACTAGCATTCTAAAAATTTACTACCTACTGAATGCTGAAGACATCCACACTTTTCATGAATGCACGTAAACATCTAATTTATAAAGATATATTGAACTAAAACTACTCGACAATGTGCCGGCGTACTTTTGCATTCCAATGTCAGTTCTAACATCAAGACGAAATTAAGTATTTCTTCGTTGCTTGTAGTTTGCAGCACTGCATTACACATTTCAAATATAATTCCCGATTACACAAAACATTTTATGTGGAACTTTATTTTCACTTTCGCCATAAAATACAGGCAGTTTATTTATATGAATCACATATTTCTTTTAATCAGTTATTTTATTGTACATTAACCCTTAATCAGGCCTTGGCCACCATATTTAAATTCAATAATGAACCTTATTGTAAGTTTTTAGTAGGTACATTGTCAGTTACTTTTATGTGGTCGATAAATCGTACTATGCCTGATTAAGGGTTAAGGTATATCAGCAAAAGCTAACGTTATAAACGACGCCAAAATCGCAAAAACTGTAAAAATGCTAATTTAATGTATATTTTGTAAAATGATATTGTAATATTGCTTTTAAGTTGGAAGAACTTTTAGT